>CM046395.1:4490500-5783500 GCA_025413875.1 Rhododendron molle | reverse complement strand
TTTATCGTATCGTTTTTTTTTTATTTTTGAACATTTCAATACCGCCGCACCTCATTATAGTGGTTAGATACATATCATCCTATTCCACTACATAGCGGTACTTTTTTGACTCACAACACAGTTCCAACATTACAAGAAAAATCACAATAGCTGACGAAATTTAATTTTTACCGTAGGTGACGAAACAACAAGATTTTTGTTAGCAAAAGTGACTTTCCTCGACAACCTATAGGTGACGAAAGGCTAAATCTTTCATCACCTATAGGTTGTCGAGAAAAGTCATTTTTTCGTCATCTATAACATGTTTTCGTCACTTATAGTAACTACTAGTGACGAATTTTTTTTTGTTTCGTCAGCTATTGTGATTTTTTTTGTAGTGCAAAGTTTATATACCATTACACTGCCACCAATACTGCTATGTATCCCGATACTGTTATTTTTTTATTTTTTATTTTTTTTGGGGGGGCGGGGGGCGAGGTTGAGAGTCTTTGTTGTCTCATGTTGTGGTTAATTACCTCCTTCCTGAAACTGAGATCAGGTGCGAGAAATCTGTTGCCTTGACTGTTGATGGTGGGGGATGCACTCCCACCAATGGCATACATCTCCCAGTGAGTGTAGTCGTTGTTCACCACATGGAAGTATCCGTGTCTACACCTGCAAATATTGTCAACACATTCAAGGGCTTTTTAGGCCATATTTTCCAAACACAACTGTGTCCGGCTGGGACTGCTCAAAACACGTGAGTCCACACGCAATATCGAATGATACCAGACACAGTTCTACTATTGTATCCATCCAGAATAGTTTTTTAAAATGCGTGCATAGACTTTCTGATATTTATTTACCTAGGCATCCTTTGCACGAGCCCTTCGCCAAAATGATTAAACGCAATGGTCACCTGCATATTCTTATCCTCCGTGTATGCATCGTTGTGCCCCAACAACATCACCTTATCGTGATGCGTCATGTAGTTATTCGAGATCGTAATAGCCGTCGATCCGTGGATCGCGTCGATCAGCCCGTCGTTGCAGTTCGAGAGCGAGCAATGGTCGACCCAGATGTCCTTCCCTGCAAAGATCGACACGCCGTCGCCGTCCGATACTTGCCAGTGCCCTGCGTGCTGTGGGGAGTCGCGTATGATAGCATTCCCTCCTTGTTTGCAGTCGTGGATGTGGATCCCATGTATGATGATGTTGGATACCTTGTGGATGGTTATGCATGGCCCACCTGCGATGTGGACGCTTGTGCCCCTCCCATCTATTGTTTTGAATGAGTTCATTACTAGCTCTTGCTTTAGCTGGATTACCTGTTAGGAATCGAACAAGTAAAAACGCAATAATCATATGACTTTAACGAGATCACATGTTCTAATTTTACGGAGGTAAAATTCTAAACCTTGCAGCTATTGAAAACTTTGCAGCTATTGAAAAATTTGTCCAGTTATTAACTTCAAAATCTCGAAATTAGTCGAAATGTGTACAAAATGACTTGAATATCCGGTTACTAAGAAAACAAAAGTAAAAACGCTGACCATTTGATTTCCCCAAGCACATTGTCAATGAACTGGACCCTACTTTTGATTTAGAATTGTCTCTCATTAGTAATCCAAAGTACATTACCATGTCTCGTTTGAAAATGATCCACAAAGGCTCGTCTTGGATGACGGCATGTCGGAGAGTTCCCGGCTTGGGGTTCACGGCATCGTCGTCGCCGGAGTCCGTGACAACATAAATCTGGCCGTTCCTCCCGCCGAGCGCATTCTTGCCAAACCCAATAGCACAGTCGGCTAAGCGCTGGCGGTTCTGTTCCCAGTTGGAGTCGCACCTCCAACAATCGTCAATAGGGTTGCCCGTCCCGCAAGACAAATAAGCTAGGTTCCTCCTAGAGGCATTGATGCTCCTGTACAGAAATTTACAAGACTTGAGCCAACATTATCAAGAAAACACCCACAGGAGAACATTGCTAAAAAAAAAAAAACCCCATGAAAATATCTCATAATCCAGTAATGCAGTATTGATGCCATTGCACTCATCCTACACGGGCGTCACGTAAGCTATCGATTAAATGCGTTGTCGTCAGTACTGCGTTTTACATGGGTAGTAGTTTTTGCGACTTTAGAGATATAATAACAACATTACCTATGAACATCTTGCACCACCAGCTCAGGGTCTTGGACCGGCGAGGAGGAGACTAGGGCTAAGGCTAGTAGAAGAGGCAAAACAAGTAAAGAGAGAGAATGGCTTGCCATTTTGGGTCTCTCCCAAGAGGTAAGAGTTTTCTTTTCTTTAGTGGAAAATTAGATGAGTCAAGGAAGGGGAGGAGTGGGCGACCAGAGTGAGAGATGAAGGAATGGTGGGTGGGGTTATAAAGGAAAAATCCCCGGGATAACTGGCGTGATTAAAATGAACACATGGGGTCCACTCAGCTGTAATTTTAAGGATTATATTCCCACCTGTTTCACATTTGGTAGTTTATAAACGGTTACTAATCATGTGATTAGAGCTTAGCAAATCAAATTCTTGATTCGCAATCTTCTTAATTTGTTCACAAAACTCTATTCATGATTATGAACCCACATGAAAAGATGAGTAAGTTTTTTTTTTGATTATTGACTGCTGCTTTTTTTATGAAAATATTGTATAAATATGAGTAAGTTATTTCTTAATTAATTTACCCCCCAAAAAATAAAAGTTATTTCTTAAATAAAAACAATTGAATTTAATTTTTTTAGTTTGGGTTGACTCGTTTATACATGGAATGAAGTTTAGTATGGTTATTTGGTGAATATTTCATATTTCGGGTGTTACGGGGATACAAAATTATTTGGTAGGAGTAAATTTTTAGGATTTTTACTAATTAGTACTCAATGTCAAAACTAGCCTCAAAAAAGATACGGGTGAGCCTATCGATAGAAAGAAAAACAAATGAGCTTATCCAGTCTTTTTTGGAAATGAACCTTTAGGGCCGGATTGATTAATTTAGTAGGAACATGACAACAAGTAAAGAGTTTACTCCTCTGCGTTGTCATACAATATAAGTTCGACTCTCATCACCTACCAAAACCTTTTGAGAGTGTAAAAGTTTTGCCCAATCGTCGATTTCAAGACCCGAGATTAGTCTAGGAACGCATGATCTGATCCGACTATCCGAAGATAAAAAGAATATCGTTGGGGAGCGGGTTTGTGTGCAGTCTAGTAGCCTCCCTCCAGTGTACTGTCCAGTTCGCGTTCTGTGGGTTCATTTCGGGCCCACGTCAATAATCGAAACCGTTCATCATGTAGATCTTGTTGAGACGAGCTACCACACCAAAAATCAAGTCCATCAGATACGTATTGACAACTAATAAATACACATTTATTTGATAAAAATGGTGTTGGGCACACTGAATATAAACCCGTTGGTAGCAAATTTATGCTCTTGTTCGGTTGTGAGTTTTGAGTAATATTTTTTAATAAAGGTAGAGAGAGAAATGAGAATAATGATTGTGGAGAGAGGTAAAAGTGGAGAGAAATAGAGTAAGAAATGAGAGTAACGATTAAAAAGTCAAAGAGAGAAAAAGTGAAAAAATTGCTTTTTCCAAAATTTGGGTTTTCGAGTTCCAAATCGAACAAAGCCTATATGTTCCGATCAGGTATCATTACATATCCGGTGGACTTGATTATTTGGTGCGATGGCTTGCCTCGACAAGATCTACACGATGAACTGTTCCGATTATCGACGTGGTCCCGAAATGGGCCCACAAAACGCGAACTAGACAGTACACTAAAGGGAGGCTACTCGACTGGAGGTGAACCCGGGGAAATTCTTCTAATTCATAAGAGAGGATAGCATGGTACTAGTGGAGACGCTCTCTTCTCTTTTAGGAACTTAGTTAATCCTTGGCTAAAAACTGGCATATTATTATATTTTTTTTTTTTTAAGTTCGATAATCTTACTTTCCTGATTGAGGGATATACCAAAGATTTCCCTGCATAATGATGGTGTGGCCGTCCCCTTTTTGACTTTGGACTCGAAATCACGTTTAGCCGGTAAAACAAGCGAGAATTTTTCTACCCTCGTAAGATGATTTTTGGAGATCATAAAATATGACTAGAAAGAATCGCGAGTCAATAACCTTTAGATCTGGTCAAGTGGACACGAGAAAGCGAGTAAGTGATTGTCCTCTATGAAATAGCGCGCTCGAATCTCACGCATTCTAAACATTGCAAACCTTGAGGCCGCAAGAGTTTTGCCGAGTCGTTGATTCCAGAGTCTCGGTATTGATCGACGTGCGCTCAATCTGACCAGAACATCTTGTCTTGTATTAAAAAAACGACCCTTGCCCATCCCATAGTCCGACTTCTTTTCTTCCCACTGACTGCGGAGGGAAATTTGGACTTCTGCAGTTTGGGTTGGTTAATACTGTATGGATTGTGTTAGTCATACAATAATTACTTGCTTTAACCAGATTGTAATTATCTTGCTATTAATATGGATTATGGAGACTTGAGTCCAGCATACTATAAAAGTTTTTGTGCCCTAATTCAGATATGATTTTTTTTTCTTTTTTTGGTTATTCTACCCCGTTGAAAATTCTATTTCTCAATTATCCCTACATATATAACCAAAGCAAACCGAGCCTCAATAATTTGATAATTATCCCTACATATATGCATAAGCGGAGGGAGTAAAGGTACTTAATTTCCCACACGAACATTTAATAATTTGAAGTAAAAATTTTCTATTTTGAACTCACAAAAAATCTTTATTAGATTACGCAAACTTGCTTTTCAAATGCATATATAGAAGTTTCAAGCGTTCTCCTTTTTTGGGAGAGTTGACAAACCATGCATTGTTTGCAAGATAATTAGCCGTCACGACTAACTGTAGGGAAAATAACATCCACATGGACCCCACTTTTGACCCCCCCAGTCAAGAATTATGACTCCACCACCCTGCAACAGGAAATTCTCGAATCCCAGACTTATTTATTCAACAAAATACATTCTACGCTCCGTTTGTTTCGGGAAAACGTTTACTGGATTTGTGCTTGGAAAAATTCAAAAAAAGCTCATCAACATACACATCAATGTTCCATAAACACCTCCATTTTTCTTTTCTTTTCTTTTATTTCAATAAAACACTTGAACTAATCACCCGCTATTCAAATGGGCACCGGTGCCAATTTCCGTCCATTTACTAACGAAAAGTGCACACGTGGGGTGTTTAGACACTAATAAGATGGCTGACTTTACACTGACAAAACAATAAATTACTTTGACTTATTCATCCAAAACGGTTTTTTTACCCAAAAAGATTGATAAGCAAGATACTCATGACCGGGCTAGAATACTGCTCGGCTCAGAAAGCCCCGCTCAGACCACACACTACCAAGCACGGAAAATCACTATGGTGATCAGAAGGACCATCCAAAGGGATTCTAGAAGTGTAGGGACTCTCCTGCACTGCCTCTGTCCCTACGGGGATATAACCACAAAAAGTCCAAGTCTTATGGGTATTTCTAATCCTTGGGAGATAAAAGGAAGTTAGGCTGTTGGGCCCAATGAGCGTCATGCCATCCCTATCAACGTCCCTGGATCTAAAGATCCACTCCTGATGGAATTCTACCTCAAATGCGCCTATCTAATCACTCCTAAATGATGGGGACATATACAGAACTCTTGCACCCTAATTTACTTGAGCTTGGATCACACAAAAAAAATTTACTTGAACTTTATTTTAATTATCTCTGTTGACAAACAGCTAACTTAGGAATCAAAGGGTTGTTGATTGGCACCATACCGCTGTGTATTTTTCCCTTGCAGGCCGTTGACCGAGCACGCCGGAAGCTAGTTGATCAAAGATGTGTTTAGGTTGATTGGCATAACTCGGTTCTTTGCTGCTTAGCTATATAGGCTTTGCAAAAAAAATACTGGCTTTGCAAGGACTTTCACCATCTCCAAATCAATGTGGGCTTGCTTGGAATGAAGACAGTCAAATGCTAAGAAGGGCCCCAGCTTCCTCTCGGGCCGAGGCACAACCGATTGGAATGGGCCTGTTGAATCATTTTCCTGTTTATGGATTTTCTTTTTTTATTAAAATAAAACAAAATATTACATGAGGATCGTGTATAGGACTTGGCCGGATATGAAAGTGAAAAGTAGGGCCCAGCTTCCTCTCGGGCTGAGGCACAACGGATGGAATGGGCCTGTTGAACCATTTTCCTGTTTATGGATTTTCTTTTTTTATTAAAATAAAAACAAAATATTACATGAGGATCGTGTATAGAATTTGGCCGGTTATGAAAGTGAAAATTAGGACCGTCCTGACATTTTCTCATAAAACAACCCAAAGAAAACAAAAGCGGTAGTTGGCGAGGTGCCAAACAACCAACGATTTCTCCCAACTATATTTTCCACACGAATTATCCACTATATTTCAACGAATATCAAAATTTTCGTCCGAATACTCCCATGCACGTCTTCTTTGCACCCGACCCATTGATGGATCTTATGTACTTACACTAGCATATAATAAGAGCACCGGTCGTATTTATGGGAAGGAATACGAGAATTCTACCGCCAAATTCAATTTTGCTTAAAAAGAATCTTACCTAATGCTTCCGACGTATTATGTGACATTTTCATGTAATCCACCCAATCACTCACTTAATTTTGCAGCAAAGGCATAATTAGATAACAAACCAAACCAAACCGAACATTTTGTTCCAATCACTTAGAGTTGGAGCAAAAGCATAATTAAATACTCGAATTAATAGCCATTCGAAATTACTCTAATACATTAAACATGCCCGAAACAAGAAGAAAAAATTACAAACAGACCCCCTAATAATCTATCAAAGTGATTCAATAGTACTCACCCTTCTTCTCCCTAGAACTAACCCTTTCTTTTAAATGGGGTTGTTAATTAGCAGAGAGAAGGTGCATTATGCTGAAAATTAATTTAAACACAGTTAATCATTTAACTAAATTACACACTAATGGTTCTGAAAGGAGACCCCATGGCTCGACCTGATCTTGCCAAACCCATGAGTAGTTTTCTCTCCTTGATGGCTGGATCCTCCAGTAAAAGAACCTTGTCCTTGTCTCTAACCCCAAACATGTGCAAGTATTCACCATCTTCTCTCTCCTTTCCCTTGAACAATAGCCTTTGCTCCCTTGGCTCCAAATTAGTCACCATTGACAATATCATCTTCAGTTCTCCTGCAACAACAACAAAAATCATTAATTTTGAAGGTTAGAAACTCTTTTCGGGTCTTCGACAAAGCTATTGAAATATAGATATCTATGAAAACATGTTTTGTACAGGGTGAGACGACATTTTGTTCATCTCATTTCAGGCAAATTACCTACAATGCAATTCACAATTTAAGAAATGTCATTACGCAAGATGAATTTGTGGTGTAAAATTGTGTTTGTAAATCGTTTTGATTGATCACATAAATAAATTAGATTAGCAAAGCAAATTAGCGGATTTCTTGTTGGTAGCGGTGATTTATTCAATAATATTTCCGTCTTAGTGATGATATACAAACAGAAAATTCATACACAATCTTCGTACAGAATAATATAGCTAGGTCAATCCGAATCTTTCACTTTAAAGCAGAAATCCTACGAAGAAGGCTAATAGTATAAAGATGTCACCGTCACATCTTTCTCCAGTAGTATTTTTTAATTTTTTTTTTTTATGTAAGTGATGAGTTTTTCTTTCTTTCAAGTTTAATTAAAGAGAGCTTACCAAATGTTGAAGTTGGTTGTAGGGTGATATCATGCCATTGAGAAACAGTCGAGACTCTCACTATGATAAATCCATCTCCACCACTCTCATCTCTCTTCTGAACAAGCATGCCGCCCGGGCGCATCTCCCACTTGATTTCACCACCTCCACACCCTTTTCCCGCCGCTCCGACATCGCTGCCGGACCTGCCAAGCTTGGAGCTGTTGCTTCTGGAAAACCTCATTGATCTCAGCTTGATCATCTTTACTCTCTCTGTACGTCTCTTTCAAAAGTTTTGCAAGGAGTAGGGGAGAGATGATATTGGCAGGCTAAAGCTTTACTCAAATGGGGTAATTATATAGTTGAGAGAATTGAATAGGACAAATAGTGACGCCAATAAAATACAAAATAATTAAATTGTCCCAAATTGAGATTAGGACCAATCAGAGTGAAGGGACTAATGAGATTGCAACACGTGGTAGAGTATGGTTTCTTGGCTGTTAATTTTAGGGGAGGTTATGGCACATGGGAGGGTGGATGATTGTTGACATGCTTTGCTTGATTGGAGGAGCCAAACAGAATCACATGCGTCCAAATGCATGGTTTTTGGTCTTTTTATTATATGGATGATTTTAGGGGGGTTCGGATCCTCTCCGGTTCTTATTTTGGATTTTGCAGGACAGTCTAAAACGAGGCAATTAAGGATAAAAAATTGCCGATAGTATGTATTTTACACATAAGAAACCAATCTTACTGGCACTACCATCAAAAAATCCATACCAATAGTTGTTGAGATGGGTTGCCGAGATTTAAAATGTTGAATTCGGTCCAAAACGAGGACGATAGAGGATCAAAAAAAGTGGATATAAAAAGTGAGTGAATAGCCAAAATTTCGGAACAAGTGTCAGGGGGATGAATCCCTCTTCAAAATTCCTGATCGGTCATCATGTTTTCTGTGCATGCTTGTAGAATTACTCTCCACTGGGGAAGACGAACATAAATTTCAATAAAACGTTGAAGGTTTTTTGTTGCATGTCTGAATGTCACGAGGAGACACTAACCATTTTCATTCAAGTATGCATGGACTCTATAATCTATCACAGTTGGAAATAGTTCGACACGAACGTTTAGAACCTCATGAACAAGCAATGTTTCGAACCCAGATTTTGATTCACGGATTCAGACATAAGTGTGTACCAAAGGACCCTACGTAACATTGTATGTGGATCCCTTATTATTTTGTGGTCATGTGCACCGAACAATTACAAACATATCTGTATTTAGATTTGTGAACGTAAGTCAATCTGTGCCCGCACAATAGTGTGGGAATCATTTTTTCCATTGGGGGACCATTTTTGTCCTTACTAGTTTACTTGCGATTTGGATTTGTTTTAGGTTAGCATTAGGTGTGAGATAATTCTGAGATTACATGTTTTTATTGGTGGTTGGCTAATCCTTAGGGTATCAACCCATGTGAAATGGAGGTAGGTGGATAAGCTAGCTAGCTCTCTCTCTCTCTCTCTCTCTCTCTCTCTCTCTCTCTCTCTCTCTCTCTCTCAAGCATGCAGTACTAATTCATTTCAGAAACATTACTTGGTCGATCTTATTATGGTATTTTGTTTGCTCATGCGAGTGTTTGTGTTCGCACATGTACCAGAAAATATAATAGAGATACAGAACTAATAACAAAACAACTAGTACTAATATAATTAATGGAGGTAGCATGTTACTTCTAACTTCGAAGTGACATGCACGAAAGCTCAAATTATAGACTTCACATGGGCTGCAGCAATAGTTGCATTTTCGATCCCAATCGTGTTTATTTTTCTAGAAAGTTCTTCACTGTAGGACTAAGGCCCCGTTCCAAAATGCTTCTTAAAAAATAAGTACTTATTTTCCATCTTCTCATTTCAAAATAATCCACCCTTCTTAGTTTTCCTAAACAAAAAGTTTCTTTCACATTTTCAAACTCAAATAAAACATAAATGAAAAGAAAAAAAAATTTTTTTGCACCGTATTAAAGATCTCAATGAGATCTATCAAATAAGATTTATAGTGGTAGGAAAATTTTTTGCGTAACCATTTTTTTTTGGACCTGGAAGTTGCACTGCACATTTACTGGACTGTTGGTGTAGTAAATCAAGGCCGGCGGACGCAAACCGACCGGCAGCCGCGCCGGGCTGTCTCCGGCTGCCGGACGGCCGATCCGAGCCGTCCAAAAATTCTAAAAAATAAAAACAAGGGGGATAATATGAGAATCAATGGCATCCGAGGTGTGTAAGGTGCTCAGATCGAGCAATCTTTTTCCATGTATATATGAGTAACAATATGTTTTGATACATACATGAATAAAGATTGCTTGGATCAAGTACCCTACACACCTCGGTTGCCATTGATTCTCGCGTAAGCCCCCTTGTTTTTTTTTTATAGAATTTTTGGACGGTTCGGATTGGCCTTCCGGTGGCCGGAGACTGTCCGGCGAGGCCCCCGGTTGATTTCCGGCCGTGGGGTGCTTGATCCAAACTCTTGGTTGAAAAGTAAGAAGCTTGGAGTTGTGGAACAGCCCTTCTTATTGGACAAATAATAAGAAGTTTTTTCTGTTCTGGAACAGGCCCTAAAACTATTTCTCAGTTTTGTTTTTGAGATGGCACAATCTCAACAGTTCGTTTTGGCATTGGAAGAGTTTTAACACTTTGCGCGAAGAATTTTGTTAAAATTCGGACTGTCCAACACATTTCCGACGGGCGTGATTCACTTCCGTAAACCACTATTCACGGAAAGCTCCGTAAAATAGTTTTTCTCTTTGTTTTTATGCTAGCTGGAGGGATGGGACGCTATGTATTTGCACATTTTTAGGATGGGCATGGGGATATTGGGGTAGTGGTCATGCATGGTAGGGGATTTTTAATCTATTAGTACTATTATTTTGCCCGTAATAGTTAGGGGCCGTTCAGCTAAATAAGTCAGAGTGACTTATTTTTTGTCCTCATACAAATTTTTTTCGTATCACTTGGCTTATCATCATTTTTTTGGGGATTATTGCATCCTCATGACAAGAGGAATCTAAAAAGTAAAAAATTTTGATCGGAATCCAATTTTTTTTAATAAAGACGAAAAAATTGGTTTATTGACTTATTTTCGTCTTTATTCAAAAAAAATTGGATTTCGATCAAAAAATTTTACTTTTTAGATTCCTCGTCACAAGGATGTAATAATCCCCAAAAATGATGATAAGTCAAGTAATACGAAAAAAAATTGAATAAGGACAAAAAATAAGCCACTTTGACTTTTTTGTCCAAACAACCCCTTATTTAACGGCATGTATGTTGAAAGTAGTTGTAAATCCTTAATTTTGAAGGAGCAATCGGATATCACTTTTGTGACGGGCTTCAAAAATTGGTCACGCCAAAATCACTCCTCCATTTTGATGTTAGAGGAGTATTTAGTTTATTTTTTGATAAAACCGACAATTTCATTGCTCAATAAAGAACAGAAAATTGCCCGCGTGAGGCTACAAACTCCCGAGCGCCGAAGCCCGTCGTTGGGTACACAGACCTCAACGACCGGGTTATCCCAGGACGAATCCACAAGGCGTGGGATAGATACTCACAATTGCACATGAGAAAAAGCTCCACACAGTGATAATACGCTAATGGTAATGAGGATGGCAGCGGTAATTTAACCAGCCTCACCATCCTCCCCGTTGCGCAACTCACTGAGGGAACAGAAACACCCACAGAGGATGGAGAAAGTTCCACGCAGGGAACAAACCGCTCCGAAACCGGAGGGAAACCGAAAACAACAGAAAATAAAAACAGTAAGTAAAAGCTCCGGTCACCAACCCTGTCTCCGGAGACGCCGCCACGAGTCCGAAAACTTATTCGCCGGAGGAGCCAAGCCACCATAGCTTCTTCACAACACCTCAACCAACCCAGCCCTAACCCGCAACAGAGAAGAAGGAAGGGCGGAGAGGGGGATTGAGAGGGGGAGACGGAAAGGGATCTGACAGGAGCGGCGGAAGAGGGCGGCGGAGGAGTTGCAGCAGAGGAATTAGAGCAAGGGGGGCGGAAGGGAGTAGATCTGCGGCGGAGATGGGGAGAGGGGCAGAGGACAGAGCTTGAGGGGGCAGCATGGAGAAGGATGGAGGCCGGCTGAAGGTGGGAGGGGGAGGTGGAGGTGGGAGGCGGCAGCCCCACCCCCCTGCAAAAACCCTAGGCGAGGAAACTATAGAGAGAGAAAGAAGAGAGAAGGCAGGGAACGCACTTTCATATATCAGAGCCCGTTTCACTAAGGGTTCCTTTTCCAAAAGTGCATTTTTTTTTATTTTCAAACTCAAATATAATAAAAATGAAAAATAATTTTTTTATTTTTTTTGCACCGTATTAAAGATCTCAATGAAATCTATCAAATAAGATCCATATTGATAGAAAAATTATTTGCGTAAATACATAATTTTAAGGTTTGAAATTACCTTCCTTTTCTTAAAAATTCTTTTTTTAGAATCTGTATTAGTTTATGAACTCCACTATGGGTACTGACTGTGATGTAACATAGTGTACAGATCAGTGTGTTAGGCTCATTCCGGGACCTACGCAAATGATTTGACTCGTTCGTTTATTTTAAATTAGGTGTTTGATTCAATTTTTTAATTTTCTGAGAGGCCCCACATGCCAATCTGTCACTATCAATACCTCACTCGTCAGTACCCATAGTTTTTCGAGAAACAGTTGACACTTCAAGTATTGTAGTGGGCTGAATCAGTTGTTTCCATTTGGGTCTGGCTAACCAGGAGCAATTTGAATCTCAAAAATAATGTGTTTACGCAAATAATTTTCTTACCACTATGGATCTTGTTTGATAGATCTCATCAAGATCTTTAATACGGTGCAAAAAAATTAAAAAAATTATTTTTCATTTACATTAGTTTTTGGTTTGAAAATGTGAAATAAGCTGCTTATTTTTTAAGAAGGTTTCGGGAACGGGGCCTCAGTTGTTTCCATTTGGGTCTGGCTAACCAGGAGCCTCAATAGGCTAAATGCTTGGGCTGAACCATGTATGTCAGACCGGTGCCAAACTGCCAATAGATCGCCCCAGAACAATCCGAATCGTCCAGAGTCGGGTCAAGACTAACACAACCCATGGTTATGGGAAGCGTAAGCTGTTCAGCGACGTCAACATAACCACTTGGGTTCAGTACGTAATCCATGGTATCACTCCTGATAGTTAGGGCACAAGGTGACTTGAAGGTTAAGTCGAGCGTTCCTATATAAAGTACAGTCCCATATCCTAAAGAAGTAGGCCATTCATCTAAGAGCTCTATATACTACATCTTCTCGATCAATGACTTAACCATCGGAGTGCATTTTTGGTCATCACTGGCCGGTTAGGCGCTAATGATTGTTCCTTGCCTTGTAGGGTTAGGACTAAAGAAGGAGCTTAGGTCATATCCGAACCAAAGGTCCAGCTAAGGGTTTCCGAAGAAATGCCACTTCACAAATACCAATATACTTTTGCGAATATCTGTGTACCTTTGGCGAAAATTAACGCAAGTTTTTTTTATTTTTTATTTTTTGCAATTATTCACCGGCTAATGGGAGGTGATTAGCATTTTTCCTTTTAGCTTAGTCATTTCGCTACTCAATACTCAACCAACCTTAGCTTACTCATGACCACACGCCAAGTTTTTCCGGGCTACTCGAATCTCAACTTTGACTAATACTACATTGTTTAAGCAAAGGAAAACACTTGGCTATGGTAGCTGGGCAACAAAAAGAGAATCCAATATTTCTAGACTAGGACAGGAAATAACGCGACAATCCGTTAGGCAGCTAGACGATACCGACAAGATCAACAAGCTGATACGGTAGTTTCACCTAATTTACTTGAATGTTTCTATTGTGTGTGGCTCCGATTTGGGAGCTTTAGGGAAATTAAGTCTAGACGGGTCTAAAGGCCGTCCAGATGGCAAGTACAAAAAACCAAATCCGAAAATGGCTGAAGGCCATCCGAATCGTCAGGCACGGAAAGTTTTGGCCGGAAAGTGGTCAAGTCCATCCAGACGGGCATAAACAAGAAAAACTGAGAGATACAATCGAGAGGAGATTGGAGAGCTTGTAATCCTTATCAATCATATATTAGATTGATCTTCCTCGATCTTCCCCGTGAAGTAGATATCCAGCCTGTATGTCCAAAACAGTTTCAATGCTGCTGCACTAAGATAGACAACAAGGACTTGAAATTGCAGAGAGGAGAGCAACGCATAAAAAAAGCAAGCAGCTAGATTGAATGGAACTTGGTACAAAGTACATGAAGACAACATAAGTTTGAAGTCCTATAGCTCAAATTCTAGTGGAATCACGTAGCAAACTAACCTCCAACAGCATATCCTAATCCGCATTGGCCGTCTGAAGAAAAGATTAAATGAGATACAAGAAGATAACCAGAAAGAGTAAGAATGGTGTCTCTATTCCTTCTTCCTTGAGTCTTTGAGTTGACCCCTCTTTCGAATTGCAAGGCAGAACCGGAGACGCCAAGCATCAATAATGGACTCCGGCAAGGAGTTTGCCAATCCCCACAGAAGAGAGTGAGGCCAGTAAGGAGTGCAACGCGGTTCGTAGCCTATCCACCGCATGGCAGCTCGAGCATAACCGTCAGTTGATGGAACGAAGAATGAGGATCGTTTGATTGATGCCATCTTTGTTGCCACGTACAAGGGCACCTGTAGTGAAAAGGTCCTCATTAGATTATCGACATGGATGTGAAACCAAATCATTCACATAAGAACTTCGCAAAATTGCGTTTTCACCACATTGCAGTTCTTAATGAAAGTAAGATCTTGTTATGAGCTTGATCACCTTCTTGGTCGTTCAGTAAAGCCCCATACATGATGGAAACAATACGATTTCCGAGCTGTAATGCCTTACAACCAACTTGATCTCATTTATGATGTGAACAATGATGAAATAGAATGCAGAGGATGAGTGCAGTCTATCAGTTGAAATCCACTTGTCGAGCACATATCAGTCTTCATATTCTCATCTGGACGAATTTTTTTCGTATAATAAAATGGTGCCTATGCGATCCGGGATCAATGTGAAGAACTCTTTTGGTATAATGTGCATGTTACATTACATGACAATGCATACAAATGTAAACGTGACAGGAAGTGAATTAAATTAGACGCAGGTATGCAGTACGGGCTCCAAAAATAATATCACGAGTACCTGGCACTGCACATCGATCCCGCTTTTTTTGTATTCCACATAAAGGCACCTTGAGAATTGATCAACGTATCTGAAAATAAAAACACCGAACATTAGGCATCCAGTATTTCAAATCATGAAGCCCAGTTTGTCAATAAAAATACTTTGAGAACAACTTTCTCACAAAAACAAACAGAAGTGGGAAGTGATCCCCAGTGGAAAATTATCAGTAGAATGGAATGAGCAGACATAAAGGAAACAAACAACTCAAAGGAAAATTAAGACTAAAGACGCAGATTTGACAGTCAATAAGTAAGCAGTCTAGTGTTTGATGTACCATGTCAAATAAGAATCAAAAACCTCATTCGTGGGACTTCTCAAAACATTTGACAGTCGAGAAACTGTAAGGACAAAAGAACATGTCATACAGCTATTGTATTTCCTTTCTTGAGGGAGGAATTATCTGCAGTTCTATGTCCTTTCTTGAGAGAACCGATTGAATCAGCTCAAATTCCATCTCATACAACTATTCTACTAATATACTTTCATGCTTTCTTAGGGCTGAACAGCTTCATCCATCCCTTTTTTTCTTTTTCCTTCTGACATTCGGCATCCAAACATAGGGTTAAATCCCAAGCATGAAACTACATGCAACACACCCACAACAGAACTACGAAGTTTCCAAACAAATGTCTCTTGATTCGTGGATTAGGCCCTACCCATCCCGTAGACTATCTCTAATACTTATTCTTTTTTAAACTCAGAACCAAAATCTGAGTAAAATTTCCCTAAATCTCACTCCATCACTTGACTCAAACCCCTATCAAATTGAGTTTTACTTTTACTCAAACTTCAAACCATATCAAGGGAGACTCAAATCTTTGAAGGCCATTTTCTCCCTCTCAAACTTACGATTATGCCATTAATGAAGCTTCTACTCTAATTAAGGCTACTTCATGGCTTCCAAATTTTTTGAATTGAGAGATCCTTAAAACGGATAAGCTCTTAATCAAATTGACATATGAGTTTGTCCATTGGAGGGCTCGACTAACGTTTTTTTTTTTTTTTTACATACGAGTTTGTCCATTGGACGGCTCAACTAACGTTTTTTTTTTTTTTTAATCTGCTAAAGCCAGAATAATTAGATTTAACGCCTTGGAGGAGGAGTCGAGCTCCTACCTCCTAGCATGCAAGTGCACCCGGATGCCATTGGGCCAAAGGCCTCTCGGCATCAAATTGTAATCTAATCACAAGGAAAAATCCGAACAAAGAGCCGGAAAAAAAAAAAAAAAGCATCACTTGAAAACGAACACAAGTAAATCAAGCAGAATACTCACGCTTTGGTGGCCGCATAAACAGCATACAACGGATCAGACGGGATAACAATGGCAGCGCCCGACCCAATATTCACAA
Source organism: Rhododendron molle (assembly GCA_025413875.1). Taxonomy (NCBI): domain Eukaryota; kingdom Viridiplantae; phylum Streptophyta; class Magnoliopsida; order Ericales; family Ericaceae; genus Rhododendron; species Rhododendron molle. Next base: position 5,767,169 of record CM046395.1, on the reverse strand, counting down.
TCGCGCCTCTCTTCCTGTTGACCATCCCGGGCAGAACCGCCTGAGTCACCTTAGTCGTTCCCTCGACGTTTATCTTAACCAAATCCGCCAACAACTTCTCGTCCACCTCGTGGAAAAACCTCGCGTAAGGATACGATATCCCCACGTTATTAACCAAAACCCCGACATCCAACCCTTCAATCTCCTTTTTAATCCTATCCACCCCTTCGTTCAAGTCGCCGGAGAAGTCGACCACCACGGTCTTGATCTGGGTCTGCCCGAATTTCGCCCGGATCGAATCCGAAACCTCCGATAGTTTGTCCGGATTCCGGCCGACTAGGATCAGGTTGAGGCCTTTGCGGGCCAGTTGGAAGGCGAAGCCCTTGCCGATGCCGTCCGTGGGTCCGGTTACGAGGGCCCACGAGCCGTATTTCTTGAGGTTTTTGGGGGGTCGGAGGAAGTTGACGTAGACCCAGGTGAGGAAAGAGAGGGTGAGTTTGAGGAGGGAGATGGAGCCGAGGGTTAGGAGGAGGAGGAGCCAGAGGGGTTGGGATTTGAGGTGGGCTACGGAACAGAGCTCCATGATGCAGAGTGTACGACTGTTTTTAAGAGTTGGATCTGAGGAATGGATTTTTAGAGTGTGAAGTGATTGAATAAATAAGACAACCCAGATAGGATTTGTCAATTTCTTGTGAGTGGGAGAATCGTCACGCTGCTTCCGTCTCAAAATATTTGTTAAATTTGTAAAATAATATCTAGAAATTAATGAATTTAAGGAAAAATTCAAACTTTTATTATAAATTAAAATACTCATTGATATTTAATATCAATTGTTTAAAAAGATTTGAATTTTCTATTAAAAATGATGGAGTTTTTTTTTTAATTTTTATTTTGTAGACCGGACAAATATTATGACACCAATTATTTGTATTTTTTAATATAGGATGGACAGAGAGGAAGGGGTAAATGGAGTGATGTAGTTGAAAGGGGAGGACGGTTTGGCGGAAACGGTTGGGCATTTATGAGGTGGAAAGGCGTGAGGATCGAGGAGTGGAGGTTTTGGCTGGGATTGGTTAAGGTTGATAAGCTAATTTTATTTTAAGAAGAAAAAATAATGAAAGAATTGTGTGGCGTTTTTGTCTCCCCTGGATACGTGGAATCGTTTGCGCGAGAGGGCAGGAACGGACACGGCATGATATGCGTTGGCATAACACGATATGGCATGAACACGGAAGCGCGCATACATTGAAAAACACGAGCAAAGGCATATGTACCCTAGCCCCCCTATATGCACTCCTATTCTTTTTCGCTTCTCCGTCAAGTGGATGTGAACAGCCAGAGAGAGAGAGAGAGAGCTACAATTCACCACATAGTTTAAGCTCAAATTGTGGGTGAATTCAGATTGTTCATTAAATGGTATTTTTTATATTTAGTCCAATATCTCTACTATTTAACACAACCCTTATCTTTTAACTAAATCAACATAGTGATATTTTTGGTATTTCTAATGGAAACAAGTGGTATTTTAGCACTAGTCTGAAGACAAAAAAATATATAGTGTGAACTCAATCTTCTTATTAAAATTCTCAAAATTAATTACATTACATGTAGTGATAGAGCATCTGATCATCGAGCCAACTCATTTGGGTCAACAGAAAGAAGTATTAATACATGGTGGCTGGTGGCTACTTTTTTTGGTGGCTGGTGGCTACTAGATGGTCCGCATTCCAATTTATGCAGCCGCAATTTTGAAGCCTCTGGATATCAACTCCATGTTTCCAAACTCCATCTACGGTTTGCAATCTATATTACTACTAGGAAATTTGTGGTTAAGTGCGAGAAAGAAGAAGAGAAATAATTCAGGCAAGCACATGAAGCTCTGATTTTGATCGATGCCATGAAGAAGGCAAGAACAAAAGAACAGAGAATAATATATGGTGTAAGAGAGAGAGAGAGAGGAGAGAACAATTACTACTTTATTCTTAACCCTATCCTCGCCTCTTCTAGCGAGTCACTGAAGCAATTATTGGGTTTTTTGGGATGGCTCTCTTGTTTAGTTAAAACTTCGAGGATGAAAAGCCCGTTGTGCGTGCTCTAAGCATCGGCTTTCTACAAATCAAAATGCTCCGTTGTGTATTCCTCTCTGTCACAACTTGGATCACACTCGAACAGAAAAATGTCCAAAAGTAACCCGATTAATAGCAAGGATCGGGCTTGGCCTTGCTCGAATTTGAAATTGAAATGAGCTCAACTTCAAATAACTATAGGGTTGTTTAAATGAATCAAAAATCGAAGTTTCTTTCATTAAAAATTACGTACTAAATAAGCTTATACTGTTACAAAAAGGATTAGTCAACTAGATAAGCTTATGTTGTTGCAAAAATGAAGGTACTCAAGCTCAAACTTGGTTCCGATCCATTAAAAACTCGTTTAATATCAGCTTTTGACTAGTAAACTAATTAATTCGAAACTTTTTTTCTTTAACACTTGTTAAGATTCTAAATAAAATTAAAATTATTAAACCGCTTATTTATCGACCTTGAATCGTCATTTCTTGGTTGTAAAAGGAAAACACAAGATGACGTCATCTCTCAACGCATCATTCGCATGAAAATTTTTGCTACTTTAATCGAATCGAAATTTATCAAGAAAAAAAATTGAATTAAAGAACACGAATTTTTTAGCATCTTCAGAAATTATTTTAGTAACCCCTTTTCCCCTGCATTATTTTTCCAGAAATTATCCATCCAAACACAGGTCAACCATGTAATAAAGAAGTCAGCAATAGTCAACCAGCTGAACCCATTAGTCAAAATTAGGGCCCACTCCAGACACAGTGGAGAGAGAGAGAGAGAGAGAGAGAGAGAGAGAGAGAGAACTTCTACTGGTTGTCTAGATACGTTTCTTCTCCAACAAGTGCCCACTTCTATATCTACACCCATATATACATACACAAGCACTCCCGATCAAATCTCCATTTGTCTAGGGTTTCGAAATGCGGACGAAAGATGGAGACTTTTGAATCCATCACCACCAGTTCTGATCCCAAACCCCGATCGGACGACCAATCTCTCGATTCCGATGGTTTAACGGTGGAATCTCTGTCTCAGAAGTTGGACAACGTGGGGCTGGGATCGAACGAGGGCGGGAACATCAACGGCAATGATCGGGGCGGCGTGTTGCACCCACTCCGGCCTTACGCCGAGGATTGCCCGCATTACGTTCGGACGGGGACGTGTAAGTTTGGGCTGAATTGCAGGTTTAATCACCCTGTGAATGTGAGAAGGGCAAATCAGGTATTTTTGAGTCATGTTCGGGATTGGAATAATGTTGTCAAGTTTTGTTTTTGGTTTGGGAATTGAGATCCTTTTTACATATTGATTTGTTGTAGAAATGGGGGAAAGAGAAGGCCAAGGATGGGGTTTTGGAGAAACCTGAGAATATAGAATGCAAGGTTAGATTTGTTACTCCTGCTATTAGGGTCTTATTATATACTGGAGTAGTATTTATAGGAGATGGCTTCTTTGCGGTCTGTGTTTGGACCGTAGAGAGCAGTCTATGCAATCCCAACCGTCCAGAATTGTTTTTAATGGTTAAATTTTGTTCAAAGACTCTTTGTGGGAAGGAACTATTCTTTAACCATTGATTGTTGAGATGAACAGACGAGATGAGACTGTAGAGGCTTCTCAAATGGCAGAGAAGTCGGATCCCTATTTATATATGCATAATTATATTAATGTGGGAAGATGAATGAGTTGAGATTTGTTCGCTAAGTGAAATATTAGCAAAAACGCGAAAGAACGTGTTAGATATGCATTAATTTTTATGTTTGGGACTGATATCTAGGAATTAATTGCTATCCATATATAGGAGTGTCCGTGCTTTCGTGATCACCGGACGTCATTTGTTATGAGTGTTTTAGTTGTTTGTTGCAGTATTACCTCACAGCCGAAGGGTGCAAATATGGAAAATCCTGTAGATACAATCACTCCAAAGCTGAAGCGGAAATTGCTCCTCCGGAGCTCAACTTTCTAGGTTTGCCAATTCGACTGGTACATAATCTTTCCCACATATAATTGTCCCTCCATTTTTTGTTTTAGGCATTACTAAATGTGATTCCTAGTTTGCACTCCATCCGTCTCATTTTGTTTGTTTATTTTGGACGGTGAGTTGTTAATCGGATCAGCGAATAGGGTAGTTTGTTGATAATTTTTCATTGGTAATTTTTTATTGGTGGGTAAACCGTAAACTTTTGAAAAAGTAGTCACGAATATACATCATTGGTTGATCCGATTAAAGACTGAGGTGAAAATGAAGAAACTAATGAGATGGACGAGAGTAGACAAATGCCATGCAAAGTTTGGTGTTTGTATATAAAGATCATATCCTCAAGTTTATTCAGCCTCTTTTCAACAGGGAGAAAAAGAGTGTCCTTTTTACATGAGAAATGGTTCTTGTGGATATGGACCTCGCTGTAGGTTTCACCATCCTAATCCTACTGGTGATGGAGGACACGACCCTAATAGCTCACCACGTAATGACGAATGTAGTGGTCAATTTAGCGTTCCTGCAGTACATTACAATGGGGAATCTATTCCATTGAATGCATCAGGGGCATCACACCCAGCTCAAGCATCGTGGTCAACGCATGTGCTATCTGATAAAGCTGTTCCATATTACCAAGAGAACCACTTAGCCTACTTGCCTACGATGCATTTCCTTCCTCAAGAGGCTCTTCCAACTCCTGAATGGAATGGGTACCAGGTATCATCAGTTCAGTGTTAATTTGTGGTGCACAGTTGGAGCTGTTAGATTTTGTACAGCTTTCTATCTGACAATGTATTGCTGCTTAGTCCTATGATCCAGGACATTTGCACACACTTATGGGCACTTATTTCTTTAGCCCCTCTAGTCCTCTTGGTGATATTTCACGAAGCAGATTTTTTAACGTTTTCTGCCTTATGGTCTGAAAACCTGAAAAAAATGGCAATGCCAATTTCCACCGCACCAAGATGTTCCAGTGGGTTGTCTCCTTATTTTGTATTGTAACATGAAAAACAGTAGGACACAATTCAAAAATTTGTTAATGATTCTTTCTCTTTCTATGCACTAAAGACTATTACGGGTTTGATGTCTATTAATGGCATTCTGGATCCTTGTTCTCATTTTGCTTATTGAGAATTTGAGATACTGAGACGCGCTCTAAAACACTCAATTTCTTGGTTGCAGGAGATACCACCCAAGCTAAATATGGTGGTAGTTTCTTGTTTAGGTATTGTTCAAGTTAAAAGGAAACTGAATATAATGATCAAGAAAACTATTTAAAATGGATTTAGATATGGACTTTGATTGACGTGTTCTTGCACGACATTTTGAAAAAGTGGTGATCATGTTAAAACGTGAAAAGAAAAAGGGGTTGAATTACCAACCTCTCTTCCCCTTAGCGTTAATGTTAAACTATGATCACATGTGATATGTTACATTGTGCGCGTAGTGATCAATGACCAAAAGAAGTATTGATCATGTACTATAGATGCCGAACTATTTCATCATTTATGCTTCTGTTCCTCTTTCTGGAAAAATGATCGTCAACCTCAATGCTTTCGAATATTTCATTCTTTATACTTCTATTCTTCTTCTGAGATGAATATGGGATTGATGTTTCTCAATAGATATTACTCTGCTTTAATATCACAAACCCTTCATTTGCTAGGCCCCCTATTTTCCAGATGAAAGCACATGGCATACTTTATCACCTCCAGCAGCAAAGGAAACCTATATCTCTAGCCAGGTTGAAGAATACCCAGAACGACCAGGTGTACCTGAGTGTGATTTCTTCAAGAGAACTGGGACTTGTAAATATAAATCTGCATGTAGGTATCACCACCCCAAAAACCAAGCTCCAAAAGCAGATTGTGTTCTGAATGATAAGGGCCTGCCTCTAAGACCGGTACGTTAACAACCTCATTGCTTTCGAAGTTTTTTCTGATCCCTATGTCCAAGTTCCTAAATAATGAGGTGCTTGATAGAGAAGTTTTTTGTATTTCTTTTTCTGATAAATTGGTAAGGTTTAAACATGAGGCATTAAATGGGAAAAAGTTACATAAGCCTCTATAAATGTGGAAAAAAGGCAAAATATGTGATTATATCGCGATTCGTTTAATTTCATTCACGGGTACTCTTTTCACCTTCTCCAGGGCAGGAAAATTTGCCGGTATTATGAACAGTTGGGTATTTGCAAGTTTGGGCCTGCCTGTTTATTCGACCATCCGGTGAATCAAAACTCAACTTTCCTAGTTCGGCCTCCAATAAGGTAGCAAGTTTGCAAATCTTGGAGGGAATATGGTGACATGCGATTAAGGCAACGCTGTATTATCCAGCTTTTTGCATAGAGTTTTGCATCAGTATCCCAAGTAAGCCTAATAGCAGGAAGCCTTTTTCATCAATGTTCCTTCAGCTTCTAAAGAATAACCAAGCTATTGTGCATTGGATGGATCTTTCTTAACTTTATTAGTAAAGCGTTTATAATTATCTCATGAGGCGCAAGGCGCCTGTGACTAGGCCATCTACGTATCTTTTACAACTTAATACATTGAGGCTCACAAAATCAATTTTGTTATACAATTGTTGGAGCAATGCTTTCTTTGTTTCCTGGGTGTATTTTTAGGAAGTATGCAATAATCTGTATCCTTAAAAGTGGGCGTGGAACGTAATAGATCGTTTTATTTTCTCAGATGTGTATATTTTGCAAGGTAATCTACGAATTTCATAGCCGAAGATTTGAAAGAAAAATACATAATCCTCACTTTCATAAACACGCCGTCCAATCTCTGTAGACCCTTAATTTTCTGCTGTTCAAAAAAAAAAAAAAAACTATGTTGTCCCTTTCGTTCTCTATTGAACAATGTCAACAGAAAAAGAACTTATATACAAGTCACAATGTGAGTGAACCAGTAAGAGGTTCCAATCACACAAGATCTTGTAGCCAAGTATGGCTGTTTTCGTGTTTCTCACCTCTCACCTCTTGTCACATTTCCATTCTCTGTCTCGTGCCCTTCTTAAAAGCAGCTGGGTTTCAGCAACAGCAAAACCACTTCGTCCCCTACGAAACGAGCAAATAGTAATGGATCCGTAGATGTTTCTTAGAATAAACCCTAAACAACCATCAGAGCGGCATGATTCAAAAGAATTTGGAGGTAATGGTGTACCTCGATAGGATACGGATGCTTCTGTTCTTGTCTTTGCGGATGATCATTCTTCTGAGGTGGTGGTGCCGCCATGGTCGCAGCAGTTCCGTTGCTTTTCTTGTCATCTCTAGCCTTGGCGAATATGACTGTGAAACCATCAGCCGAGGCCGGATAATTTACATCCCACTCGCCAAATTTTGGCAACGGCCTAGATTTCTCCTGCTGCATGAATCACAAAATTCTTAGTAAACCTTCTGCTTTCAATTAATTGAAGCATGCATACCAAACATGAAAGTAACAAAGTAGCGATGTGCAATCCATTCAAACAGTAAAAATTGTCATTGGTATGATACATAAAGCACGCTCGACATTACTTGCATATATTACTGGCCATACATATACTAGGATCAAAAGTTAAGGAGGAAAAAAAACCCAGATACTTTCTTCGATTTCCTATTGTAGGAACCTGTCCTACAATAGGAAATCGTGTTGCTAATGCGGCATTAGTGCATTACCTGAGAATCACCATGTGACTTATAACTTGCATTGTACAGTAACACTTGAAATCTGTGGATTGTAAGATACTATTGTGCAAAAGACATAGCAATGTGCAAAAGTTAGTTTGGGATTGGAGATTTTGGAGGCATGGAGATCAAAAGAGATAGCAATGTGCTGCAAATTGAAAAACTGGTTAGCAAAAGACTCGTTTCGGGAAGAAACTATTGTTCAATCATGCGGTTGAAATTGCACGAAAACAAAGGCAAAAACACTTTTTCCGTATATAAGTTTAGACCTTCCAAATTCTCACAAAAGCATTTTGACAATATCTTTATACGTACTTCTAAGTATGTAATAATGACGATTTTCAACTGTGAATGCAATGTGATTGGTTTACCCCGCTCAAAGTTGTGTCACACAAGTTGCAGTCACGCAAATGAAGTATTGTTTGGAGGAAAGAAAAGAAGCTGAGATCGATAAAACTATAGACCTACCCTCTTTCTCATACCCGGATGTTAAAAATGCAACATGACGATGCGATGCGGTTAATTAGGTATATATTCACCTTTTCAAGAACCCGCGTAACGAAATAATTAATACGTGCATAGAACAATCGCGGCACAATCTTTGTTCGAAAATGAACCTGGAATGACTAATTAATTTGATCTTCTGCAATGAAATATCTTCAAAGTTGTCGTGATTTCATGTTATGATTTTAATATTTCCATGGATCGAGCTACCACAATTTTGTCGGGAATTCGCAATACGCAAACAAAACAAAATCACAATCATTGACAAGTTCTACATGCTTTTCTGGATTAGATCTTCTAATACAATAGAATTTAGCCAATTAAAGATGTACGTATAAATCAACAAGAATTGGCATTGGGAGGATTAAACTTACCGACGCCATCAAAGGATAGATTGCAGGAGTTTTGCCCGAAGGAAAAGAATTTCAGGAGAGAGAGAGAGAGAGAGAGAGAGAAAATTAAGGAAGAGCAAGAGAAAATAGAAGGTATGCATGTATACGCATGTGAACACCTTGTGACCCAACGTTTGACATTTTTTGATTACTATGCAAATCAGTTAGCACTAAACCCGGACAAGTTGAACCGGGGGAGGCACCTGGTTAAGCCGATCCCTGAAATAAAAAAATAAAAAAAAAAACCAACCACGACTCTCTCGTTTGATCTTCTATTTTTGGGTTTGACGGTAGAGTGTATCCGGACCAGTTTCGTGCACCTTGACTAATTTTCTATCCGATCCGATCGAAGACAGACCATCCGCGCCGGAAGTAGGAGATTCACTATAAATTTCTTCTACGTTCCCCTTGTTTTGATGGTTACGTGACAACAAATGAGATTCAAACGTTTTTATTTTCGATTTGATAATCAAAATTGTACATTCCTAGATCTCTATGGAGAAGGAAGGAACTCCTCTCTAGTCATTAGTAGTCCAACTCGGATCCATATGGAATCGTTGATTTTGTATAAGATTTGTAGAGAGCGTCAATTAATCAAGAGGTGGTTTGCTCGATAATTAACTTCAGGACTCCAAATATTTCATTCCTTAGGGTCATATTGCCAAGTTGTTAATTTCAGGGTCCCAAATTAATTAATGTGCGGGTGAATTGGCCCGAACAACTGATTATAAAAAAAAGATACTATTGATTTACACACTCTCTTTTTTGGAAATTCGCATCACAATATTATGACAAATGAGGGAGTGTGCCTTTAAAGAAGGGTGTGAAAATCAATTACTATAAATATTTATAGTACATAATCTTTTAACTTAGTGTTACCTATGAACAGTGTTTTAAATGGCGGCCGCCGGCGCTAGGCGGCACATTGGTGCCAAGATTTCACCCTCGGCGGCTCGTTCAGTAGATTTGTAGATCTGGCGGAGCTAGGCAGCGTCTCGGCGAACTTGGCAGAGCTTAATTGCCTAAAAATATATATATATATTTATTAAAAATGCCGAATCACTTGGCGTCGCCTAGGCACTTGCCGCCGCCCGACTAGCGCCGAGCGCGCATTTAGAACACTGCCTATGAGTGTGTACGAAAAACGGGTCCAATCTCCTCTGTTCAGAAAATCATATGCCTACGTACCGAGGAGTTTTACAACCGTTAAATTGTGTAATTTTTTATGTTCTTAATTCAACGACCGAAAAACACTTTTACACAAAAAAAATACTGTCTCACCGAAAAAAACCTATGAGGGTGACTGTCACCAAAAAACCTTCGAGGGTGACTGTCAACGGTCAAGATGCGAATGACTGCTCCACGAGCACGCCACGTTACCAATTTTACCCCATCGGCTCATACGTCGCCACGCACAATCCAGTCTTCAACCCATCCACGGCAACCGTTAAAACGCCAACGAAACCAAAGCACAGCCCCTAATAAAATTTAAATTCCACAAACACCCTTCCAATCTCACCGTCCTCCATTTACTTAAAGTTAATTTATAGCCTGTTTTAGAACACATTTTTAAAAAATAAATACTTATTTTATATTTTTAAATTTAAAAATAATGTAAATAAAAAATAACAATATTTATATTGTATATTTTTATATTTCAATGAACTCATTATTTCTGAGCTTGAAATTACATTTTTAAAAAATAAGTACTTATTTGACGTTTGAGAACGATGCCTTAGTCCTTCAAAATGACTTGCACTTCTGTGAATTGGGAGAGCTTGTCGTGCATTTGTGTACAACAAACGTGCTGTGCATAATTCAACCCGTCAGATCATGTTGTCCACTTTCGTTTAGAATTATAGCTATACATCGTCAATCCTTCTACTTACGAATTTTAATTATTTAAAGAAATTCAAAAAATTCTTTTACGCTCGCTCTTGCATTTCCGCACTTGCACCCATCCCCACATTATGTTACCGATCCCTCCACTAAAGTCGGCTGTCCTTCACAATATCTATAACTCCTTTTCCGTCATTTCACCACACACAGACCTCCCTCTCTCTCTCTCTCTCTCTCTCTCTCTTCAATTGCAAAATTTTGTTTCGTGGGACTCCTGAAAGACACACGCCCCCTCGCTCTCTCTCTAGAATTTCGTCCAATGGCGACAGGTTTAGTCCGGCGAGCCTTCTCTAGGGTTCAAACCTCGCCGGCGGCGAAGCTACTCTGCATCCGATCGCATGCCTCGGAAGCCTCAGCCCAGACATCCCCCCAACCCACCCCCAACCTCAAGACCTTCCAAATCTACCGGTGGAGCCCCGACAACCCGACCAAACCTGAGCTCAAGTCCTACCAGATCGACCTCAAGGACTGTGGGCCGATGGTCCTCGACGCCCTCATCAAGATCAAGAACGATATCGACCCCACCCTCACCTTCCGCCGCTCCTGCCGCGAGGGCATCTGCGGCTCCTGCGCCATGAACATCGACGGCTGCAACGGCCTCGCCTGCCTCACCAAGATCCCGCCCGCCTCCGCCGAGTCCACCGTCACGCCGCTGCCGCACATGTTCGTGGTCAAGGACCTGGTGGTGGACATGACGAACTTTTATAGCCAGTATAAGAGCATCGAGCCGTGGCTGAAGCGCAAGAGTCCGCCGGAGGAGAAGGGGAAGGAGATTTTGCAGACCAAGAAGGATAGGGCGAAGCTCGACGGGATGTACGAGTGTATTCTGTGTGCTTGCTGTAGTACGTCGTGCCCTAGTTACTGGTGGAACCCTGAGTCGTATCTGGGCCCCGCCGCCCTCCTCCATGCCAATCGGTAATTTATTAATATTCTGCAATGTCTTAATATGTTATGATTGTTTTTATGTTTAATTTTGCGTCTTCGACGTCTGTTTGATTTATATGGTCGCCGATTTGGCTGTGTTTTATGTGACAACTAGCGGATGCCCGTGCCGTCGGAACGTAATACTCAGCTTTAATTAATTACTCGCTCCACTCGACATTTCTACCCGACAAATGTAATCTACACATAGTGCCAGTTACCGTACATTTTTAGACGTTTTCCTGTTTGATCATAAAAGACAAAATTTAAATAGTGATACAATGCCTAAAAAAATGAGGAGAGAGGGGTATACCGTATACTCATTTGGAGAAAATTGAAAAGTAATCTCCGTTATGGATTCGTTTGATACAAGAAATTTAAGAGAAAGATGAGAATTTGTAGTTTAACTATGTAGAAAAGTAGAAACTAGTCTAGAAATAACATTCCGGCCTTTAAGAGGATCCTAGTAACTTTCTTCTCAAAGGCAATTGAACTAGTTTCAAAATAAGACTCCCCACTAGGAGCTTTGACATAAAATTAATCCAGGTGGGGAAGTTTGTGATGTGGGTCCCACAAGTTTTCTACAAGCTGAACGCTTTACAGATGCAGGACAGTTTAACTTTTCAGTACTTTCCTTCCATTTCCGTGCAATTGAATGGGGCCTTGGGGTTCCTCGGTGTTGTTATGCTTGGAAAGATATTGCTTTACTGAATTAAACTTAACTATTTCACTGCCCCTTAAATCATAAGAAGTTTTTGGTCTGGTGGTATGTGGAGACTCTCTTCGAAGTTTTTGTATGGAAATATGTTTTGCTGGAATGAATTGAAGCATGGGGACAGGAATTTTCGTTTAGAAGGTTTGGCGATTGACTTTGTTGTATTTGTCTATTCCAAGCTCGTTAATGTTGGAGAAACTCAAGCTCTGGTTTAGTTCTAGGCTTTAGCTCGAGTCGAAGTAATGTAAAGGAGCTGAGCTTGATATTTGAAGCTCAAGAAAGAAAAAGAAATCAAGCTTAGAAGACTAAATCCTCGTTGTAGCCATGTAGCGTAAGCAAAAGGAATGGTGTGAATTTCTAGTGATATTTGAAAAGTGAAACTTGGTTATCAGTGTGATACTGTGATGTAATGTTCATGTTCAAAAGCCTACTATCGACGGGCTAGAATATACTTGAGCTCTGGTAGCCTAAAAGGTTGGCTCAAGCTTGTTCATAAAACAAACAAGCCGAACTGGAAGCGTTTAACGAAATGATCGCGAGTTGTTCTCAGAGTTCAGTTTTGTTGCAACCTTTTCTTCAGGTACTTTTAGGTAGCCATGCAGAAACTTTCTTTGCTTTTATTACGTTGGAGAAATTTCTGAATCTTCATTGAAAATGTTATTTACTTGTGTTTGTTTCTCGATTGCATGTTTCGGGGCATGTGATGTTAGAAATGAAGTGTTGGGATGGGGAATGCAGGATTTCATGGACATAACTTATAAGGGTGATCTACATTGTTATGGCCTGGCCCAGTTGCCCTACTCACATTTTTAGGTTCTAGAGCGATGCATAATGATGATAATCAAGCTAAGTTTCAAGAAATTAAAAGCGCAACGGCATACCTTTTTATTGAGTCAGGATCCTCACCGTCCCATACCTTTTTATTTCTCGTGTTTCTGTGCCATTATTGAAAGCGCAATGGCATCTCAAACTTATAAATTTACTTTGATGGCTGAGATTTGTTTAGAAATGCTTCTGTGTCGATTAGGTGTTCATTTTTTCAAGAAAATAACTCCTTTCTTTTCTTTTATTTCCCAATTCGCAGCTCATTAATAACATGGAACTGAATTGGCTTTGTATTTTCTGTTGGCATGCTCAGGTGGATAATGGACAGTCGTGATGAATACACCAAGGAGCGCCTCGATGCAATTTGTGATGAGTTCAAGCTATATCGCTGCCATACAATACTGAACTGTGCACGTGCCTGCCCGAAGGGACTCAACCCTGGGAAACAAATTACAAACATCAAACAGCTTCAGCTTGCAAAGGGTATCTAAGAAGTGATGATGTGCGCTAATCCCCTTATTCAGGGCTTATTGTGAAGGACTATTTTCTGTCCAGTTAATAACTTGCACACCAATTGTTGTTATGCAATTGTAGTATTTGGTAGCAAGGGTGTCTTTGTTTCTGAATAAATTCTGTTGGTACTGCCCTGGTCTGTGTTCTCTTGAGGTGATTGAATTTTTGTTCTTGTTTCACAGTAAATGCGGCATGATCAGCTTATGATTACAACTGCGATCAAACAGATATCTCCACTGCTGTTTTTCTCTTTGCGTGATGCAGTTATTCTTTAAAGCAGGTGCTTTGTTTGTTTTTCAATGAGAATGATGTTTTGGCTCTGGAAGATTCATATGAATCTGCCCATACAGGTTCATAGTTAAACCTAGGATACAAGAAATAGTCTCTCTCTCTCTCTCTCTCTCTCTCTCTCTCTCTCTCTCATGAAGAATAGTGATTTCTACTTCGTACAGTGGGTTTTGAGCCGACCAGCATAAAAACAGTCAAGTGGCACAGAATGTGGTTCCTTGAGAATTTAGCCTCGTTGTTGTGAGCATTTATCATCGTACCAGGGACACTCATCTGGCACGAGAGAGGCTCTGCACAGACACTTGCATATTGCTAACTCTATCAAAGCTGTCACTTTTGTGAAATGTGGCAGAAAATTGCTGCAGATTAGAACAAGTGAAAGGAAATGCAAGCTTCACAACAGGCATTTTGGTGATGTTCCTTGGGAGGATGCAACAACAGTTGCAGTTTACGCAGAAGTCCCCTAATGAACTGCCCTCACCATTTATTTGCAAAGAATCATCTCAAGAAGAACAATGACACTACGCAGGTCATAAGCCACAAGAGAACGTTCATAACATTGTGATAACATAACAGTTTCAAGGTAAAAAACAACACTCCCTTCACTCATTGATCAAGATTCAAGAATCCTATCTAGTGCATTTTGAATAATAACAGCACCCAATCAAGAAAATAAGTAAAGTTGAGGGAAGCAAGTGACCAGGCTCTCTAAATTCCCTTTATTATTAGGTTAAAAAGGGTACCTAGCACATCCACATCCAAAGCTAACAATACAATAAACCTCACCTGCATAGCCTGGGTTGCCGGCACCACATGTGAAAAATGCTATAATACCACAACAACCAAACAAAACCCAAGGGAGAAAAACTAGCTCTCAGGTTATTACTTGGGACAATATTGAAAAATATACAGATTCCTAAGATCTCCTTGAAAGTCCAAGGAATACAGCAGCTGATGAGATTTGTACCCTGAGATCAGCAACATCAACATCATGACCACCTTCAACAAGACCCCACCGGTCGACCTGCAAAAGTATTCAAAAAATAAAGTGTTTTAAGTATGAGAAACTGATAGGCGCGTGGAATTCGTGAATTTAAGCGCCTAAGTAGGGGAAATTAGCGCGTTAGACGTGCTATTAATCCTTATTTTCCATTTAATGCGTGCACGTGGTTGGATTTTGTGTTTATGTTCAAATTACAGGAAATTGAGATGTTTTGGCGCTAATGAGAGACGCCCTGGAAGTCGAGATGGAATGAGAGATCAAGGAGAGTCGTGGAGACTAAGTATTGGAAGTGGAATCCGCGAGGAAGTGAACAGAACTTTCATGAGCGGTACAAGAAATTGAGTCTAGCGCTCAAAACTGGCACAACATTGTGCACGAAGTGACCAGAGGCGTGGGTAGCGCTACATGGGTTTTGGTGTAGCGCTACCGTTCAGTCAATGAGGTCAACGGCCAGGGCTTCGGTCAAAGCAGTCAATGCTCATAACAGCTTCGCGAGCGCTACATAGCTTTGCTATAGTGCTACCGAGGGCTTAATTTGCCTCGGAACGGCAGCGTTTTGGGGTGGTTCAGGGGTCCAATCCCGTTTTCGTTTTGATTTTTATTGTAATTCGGGTGATAGTATAAAAACCCTAACAACCTTCAATTAGGGTTACGTACGTACGCACATACATTATTCATTAACGTTTTGCTTAACTTTGGCTGCTGTCTTTTAAAGTTATTATTGCAGATTCCGGTTTTAATTGAAGTTCTTCGGATTTTCGGCTTTTAATTCTCGATTTCCTTTTGGTGTTCAGATCTGCTTAATTTCTGCGATTCGCGGTATCGTATTTTATTTTTACTTTTAATTCGATTGCTAGAGTCATGTTTAGTTTCAAATCTACGTTTATTGCGTTCGTTAAAATTATGAGTGAGTAGTTCCATTGAGTGCGGCCACGGGGCGAAGGCACCTCGTGGCTAGTCTAATCGAAATTCAACTCGGGTTTAATAAAACAGAATTTTTTAAAGCAATTTTAGGATACGAAAACTTTTTCTAACGAACAAATCCCGGGCATTGCCGGAGTCCTTGTGAGGGGAGCGAAGGAATCCGGAGCCTTTCTCTCATTCGAGCTCGGAAACTGGTAACAGGTGGTGAGCATTCGTTAGGAAACCTTTTTCCTATTCTAAAATCAAATTTTTAAAAGGAATCGCAAACCGAGTGGATTTTGGTTAAGACTAGTTACAGGTGCTGGAGTTCCCGCGGCTGTACTCTCTGTTTTAAATTGATTTTTGATAATCCAGTGTAGTAAGATCTAGTTAAATTTCAACCAATCAACAAGGGGTGGCTACCTAAGAGCCAGGATAAAACTAGAATTTCGCACTTTTGAGTCAAACACCGTCCGTCCGTCTCTGTGGTTCGACTCCGGTACTTCCGGATATTGTGCTACGCTAGTCGAGAGTCCTACGCTTGGGACGCGTCTTATTTTAATACACCCGGTCGGTTAAGCATTTTTGGCGCCGTTGCCGGGGACGGCGACGTGTGTTCAAGAGTGTGAGTTTCGTGTTTTTGTCTTTTAATTAACTTATCGTAAGTAGGACAGAGAACTGGAGTCGAGTCAGCCAGAGCCTATTCTCATAAGTAGTCTTTATATAGAATTACCTTTAGAGTCAATTCCAGAGTCAGTTCTAGAGTCAGTGTCAGAGTCAGATTCAAAATCAGTGGAGATGGGAGATCGGCAAGTAGCGAATCAGCTGTCCTTGAGGCAACACGTACATCCTGAGAGGACCACTCCTCTCGGACCCATTGTGTTCCCTCAAGAAACACAGGAGGCACGTAATGCCTTTACAGTCAAACCCGGTGTCCTTAACAGTCTTCCTAGTTTCCACGGGAGAGAGCGCGATGATCCATACGAGCATGTGCGAACATTTGAGGGGTTAGTGCGCAACCTCGCATCTAATACCCAATATGAGAACACCTGCCTCAAGCTGTTTGAGGCAACTTTGAGAGATGGTGCGCTTATGTGGTTCCGAATGCAAAAGTCCCAGTCTTTTACCACCTGGGCACAAGTCCGTGATGCCTTTTATAGGAAATACTTTTCTGAGGCCAAAACTAAGAGTTTTAGGCGTCAAATCCAAGGGTTTAGGCAGGAGCGGGATGAGTCGTTTCTCAAAGCATGGGAACGCTTTAAGGAGTTGCTCCTGAGGCTTCCACACCATGGCTTTTCGAGAATTCAGTTAGTTGGGTTTTTCCATCTGGGTCTCAACGCTGAGTCGGTCCAGCATATAGAGTATTCTTGAAAAGGGGACGATTTCTTGTCCAAAAACAGCGGATGAGGCGTGGGATTTCTTAGATGACCTAGCTGATAGGCAGAGGGCATTAGAACCATCTGATTTTGAGCGGTCCGGACCTTCTGGGTCCAATGTTATTCCGGTCACCATCCGTGACCAGCAACTCCAGACTCAGGTTGAGAGAATGGCTCAGAGGCTAGAGGAGTTAGAGGGGAGACAGGTTCGTCCAGTTCAGGAAGTGTCGATTGAGGAAGTTTGTGTGTGGTGTGAGTGTAAAGGGCACACTACGACCGCGTGCCCTGGGTTTATTGCCGCCAAGGGGGCGAATCAGTCTAATCAGGAAGAAGTTAATGCAGTCAGGGCTTGGGATCCATATTCTAACACGTATAATCCGGGATGGAGGGATCACCCCAATTTTGGGTGGTCAGATTCCAGACCCGTAGGTGGAGGTCAAGCTCAACCCCTTGCGCTACCTCCGCCGCAGCAGTTCCCACAGACCCAAACGTCTAGACCCCCTCAGGGCCAGGTCATTCCATTTCATTTTCAGCCACAACCTAGTAGGGGAGCAGGCCCGTCCACTCGTGGTCCTCCCCCAGGGTACTCACAGATGACCGCACGTGACCATAAGTTAGAGGAGAATATGAATTCCCTGATGCAGTCACAGATAACGTTTCAGACGGAGACTAGACAGCAAATTGGGGCTCTCACAACCCAAATGTCGCAACTCACTGCGGTTGTCAGTCAACTGCAGCAGGAAAAGGGTAGGTTTCCAGCCCAGGGGAGTACAGCGAGTGCCCATTACATGGGAAATTCTTCAGGTTCTAATCAGGAGGAAGCTAAGTCGGTCACCACTCTTAGGAGTGGAAAGGTGATTGACAAATCCATGCCGCTTAAACAGAAACCAGCTCCACCTCCAGAGCCGGTTGATACGCCGAGAGCAACCCCTGATAGCGTTGATGCCCCTAGTAAGGACGTGGACGTTGATGAGGAGTCACCTGGGATGCCGGTGCCTGCAGCTGCAGCCCCCATGACTCCAACACCGCCGGCTGTGCCAGTAGCCCCATTTCCTCAAAGGCTGGCGGTGAGACCCAAGCAGAATATGAACCATAAGATGGTAGAACTTTTTAAAAGGGTGCAATTCCCTATCACTTTAATGGAGGCGATTGAGTGTTTTCCTCAGTGCGCGAAGGTCTTGAAAGATCTTTGCACAAAAAAGCACAAGAGTCAGAACAACGTGGTACTAACTGAGCAGGTGAGTTCCATCCTTCAGACCGAGATTCCTGCAAAGTGCAAGGATCCCGGGTGTCCCACCATTACCATAGACATTGCGGGCCAGACTTTTGACAAGGCATTGCTAGATTTAGGGGCGAGTGTTAACCTGCTCCCCTATTCAGTATATTTGAGGTTAGGTCTAGGCGATCTGAGAGCTACCCCGGTCACGCTGCAGTTGGCAGACCGGAGTGTGAGAGTACCCAAGGGTGTGGTAGAGGATGTGATGATTCAGGTAGGTGAGTTCCAATTCCCTGCAGATTTTATTGTTCTAGACACTTGCTTGACTCCTGAGGCTTTAGAAAAGACCCCCATCATTTTAGGTCGTCCTTTCCTAGCCACCTCTAACGCCGTCATGAATTGCAAAACTGGCAGGGTTCAATTGTTTGTTGGCGAGGAGAAAATGGAGGTGGATGTTTATAATGTGAGCACTCTTGAGGAGGAGGATGAGGAGGTAGAAGAGGTGAGTTTGATAAACGCGTTAGTTCAGGAGCATATTGATCCAGTCTTGTATAAGGATCCTCTGGAGATTGCTCTTACTGCCGAGGAGGCGTCATTTCTAGATTCTCCAAAGGTAGGAAGTTTGTTAGAGATGTTGAATGTCGAGGATGTAGTGGAGGAAGCCTGTGGGGTCTCTTATGACTCAATGTTCGAGCCCCTGGGCGACCCCCCACCCAAGGTCCTTCCGTCTTCAGTCCAGCCGCCTAAACCAGAGTTAAAGCCTCTGCCGGGCACACTCAAGTATGCCTTTTTGAAGGGCAATGATACCTATCCGGTTGTGATCTCCTCATCCCTTGAGGAGAGTCAAGAGAGGAAGTTGCTGGAATTATTGAGAGAGCATATAGGCGCGATTGGCTGGACTGTAGCTGATTTGCACGGTATAAGCCCAACAGTGTGTACACACCGAATTATTCTTGAGGATAGTGTGAAACCTTCTAGGCAGCCTCAGCGGTGCCTGAATCCCCACATGAAGGAGGTGGTTAGGGCTGAGGTTTTGAAGCTCTTAGAAATCATTTACCCGATTGCCCATAGTGAGTGGGTGAGTCCAGTTCAGGTAGTGCCTAAGAAGGCGAGGGTGACAGTTGTGACCAATGAGCGAGGTGAGACAGTACCAACCCCGGGTTCCCACAGGATGGAGAGTTTGCATAGATTACCGGAAGCTCAACGCGAGCACCCGGAAAGATCACTTCCCTCTCCCTTTTATTGATCAAATTTTGGAGAGGGTGGCTGGTCGGGCTTTTTATTGCTTTTTGGACGGGTATTCGGGGTACAATCAGATAGAGGTCGCGTTAGAGGACCAGGAAAAGACCACTTTCACATGTCCGTATGGTACATATGCCTACCGCCGCATGCCCTTTGGGTTGTGCAATGCGCCTGGTACGTTTTCCAGGTGCATGATGGGAATCTTTAGTGACATGGTGGAGAGAATTGTGGAGGTATTCATGGACGATTTCTCGGTTTTTGGGGATTCATTTGATGGGTGTCTCGAAAACTTAGGCAAGGTGTTGCAGAGGTGTGAGGAGAAGCACTTAGTGCTGAATTGGGAAAAGTGCCACTTTATGGTAACCCAAGGGATTGTGTTAGGACACATTGTGTCTTCCAAGGGTATCGAGGTGGACAAAGCTAAGATAGACTTGATCCGTAAACTCCCTACTCCTAAGTCTGTCAAGGATGTGCGTTCATTTCTTGGACACGCTGGTTTTTACCGGCGGTTCATTAAAGATTTCAGTGCTATCTCCCATCCGTTGTGTCAGTTGTTAGCGAAGGACACACCCTTTGTGTGGTCCGATGCGTGTGAGGAGGCCTTTCAAAAGCTAAAGCGGAGTCTCACTACTCCGCCTATTGTGCAGTCTCCTGATTGGAGTCTTCCCTTTGAGTTGATGTGTGATGCGTCTGACTATGCAGTCGGAGCTGTTTTAGGGCAGAGGAGAGGGAAGGACCCATTTGTGATCTACTATGCGAGCAAGACACTCAATGAGGCACAGATGAATTACACCACTACTGAGAAAGAGTTGTTAGCGGTGGTGTTTGCCTTAGACAAGTTTCGGTCCTATCTGGTGGGTTCGCAGATCACGGTATTTACCGATCTTGCAGCCCTAAAGTACTTAATGACCAAGCAGGATGCGAAAGCTCGCCTTATTCGGTGGATTCTGTTGCTGCAAGAATTCCACCTCATTATTAAGGATAAGAAAGGAGTGGAGAATGTAGTAGCCGATCATCTGTCTCGTCTGGAGTTCGAGGACCCCACCTCGAATCTTCCCATTAGAGATTCCTTCCCAGATGAGCAGCTGTTCGCTGCTAATGAGTGCCCGTGGTATGCTGACATTGCCAATTATTTGGTAACTGGGCAGATTCCCTCCCATTGGTCAACCCAGGAGAAGCAGCGGTTCTTGAGGAATGTCCGACAGTACATCTTTGATGACCCATATTTGTTCAAGTACCGTGCGGACCAAATTGTGCGTAGATGTGTCCCCGAGTCTGATCAGCAGGGGATCATAGAGTTTTGTCATGGGGAGGCGTGTGGAGGTCACTTCTCTGCGAAGAAGACCATCGCTAAGATTATGCAATGCGGGTTCTGGTGGCCCGATATGTTCAAGTATGTGCATGAGTTTTGTAGGTCATGTGACCGTTGCCAACGGCTTGGCAAGCTGTCTTCACGTCAGGAGATGCCCCTCCGGCCCATTCTTGTGCTAGAGGTGTTCGATTGCTGGGGCATCGATTTTATGGGTCCATTTCCTATGTCTCATGGTTTTGAGTATATACTGTTAGCGGTGAATTACGTGTCAAAGTGGGTTGAAGCCATTCCCACTAGGTCTATGGAGGCGAAAGTCGTGCTAGAGTTTCTTAAGACTAATATCTTGTCGAGGTTCGGCGTACCACGCGCCATTATCTCGGATCAGGGCACACAGTTCACTAGCCGGTCATTTGGGAAACTGATGGGGGAATTTAAGGTTACTCATAAGGTGTCCACTTCGTACCACCCCCAGACTAATGGGCAGGCCGAATTAGCTAACAGAGAGATTAAGAGGATTCTAGAGAAGACCGTGGGGGTGACTAGGAAGGATTGGTCCACCAGGTTGAACAATGCGTTGTGGGCCTACCGCACTGCTTATAAGACCGTGCTGGGTGCCTCACCCTATCGGCTTGTGTACGGTAAGGCCTGCCACCTGCCAGTTGAGTTAGAAAAGAAGGCCTATTGGGCCATTCAAAAGGTCAATTCTAGTTTGAGTGAGGCGGGTGAGCATAGGAAGTTACAGTTGTGTGAGCTTGAGGAGCTTAGGAATGACGCGTACGAGAATGCTAGCATTTATAAGGCTAAGGTTAAGGCGTATCATGATAGGAATATCCAGCGCAAAACCTTTAAGGTTGATCAGAAAGTGTTGCTCTATAATTCGCGTCTCCATCTCTTTCCAAGGAAGTTGAGGTCTCGTTGGGACGGTCCCTATGTAGTAGTTCAGGTGTACCCAAATGGTTCAGTCGATGTCCGCGATTCTAAGGATCATGTGTTTAAAGTTAATGTACAACGTCTTAAACCCTATTTGGAATTTTTAGAAGTAGGTGAACCGGATGAGGAGTTGGTCGATCCTGTCTATAGGGACGACCCAGTTGAGTAGGCTTTTTCAGCCATGTTTCGACGGGTAGCTCACGCGTACCCTGCTCTTCATTGAGTGTGGACCCGGCTCCTAGCAATAGGGGTACCCATCATTGACTTGGGTTTATAGCTTCGCACGCCGCTATTAAAATAAGGATCGTGTGCCCAGCTCCGGTTCGAAGGGCAAAACTTGTAAATATTGTGCATATGTGTTTTATTTTCTTGCTTCATCATGTTTCGTGTAGCTCTGCATTGTTGTTTCGTTTTAGCATGTTCGTCTGTTTGCATTTTTACTCTGTCTAGTGTTGCATGTTTTGCATAAAGTTTTGGAAATTTTCACATAAAAAGATTTCACCTATGTTAGTGACAAAAGGGCTTTCATTAGCTTTTCTTGGTAATAGTTTATCGGTAACGATCCATGCTCTCTGAATAGGCCCCTATCTTTGGCAACTTAGGTCTGTGGGTGAGGTTTGATATTGCCTGGAGTACACGCTAGGCTGTATCTTGTCTTGCTTTGTTTTGATCGTAAGGGACGCCGGACGTGATTGTTTGGCGAGGTCGAGCGATAAATTTTATTACGGGCACTAGCATAACACATGTTCAACGGTCTTGTATAGCCACCCGGGTCTCGCTCATCCGCTTGACACGGGGAGAAAAGTATGACACGTGAGACTGCGTGAATGTCGGGTGGTGTTCTTTTCTTTTTGTCATTCATTTTTCATTATCTGTTATTTTGTGTGTTTGGGGCCCGGATAACACGCACCGGGCAGGACTAATGCCTTTTGCATATTTTCGGTAGTTGTGGTTTCAGTCTTTTGGCAGGGTACGCGTGCTACCACACCAGCCTTGGTAGATTAGGCCTCACCGCTGGGGTGATGGAGGCATTCAGGAGCTCTAGGTCATGAGTGCCATTACGTGTGGCGGTTGTAAGTCCGAAGCCCCCAGCGCGGCCTTGTGTGACTAGCTGTGGTCCCACTATTTGGGGCCGAAGGAGCAAGCCCTGGAGCAGCTGCAATGACGAGGAATGCAAGGGCGACAAATTCCTCGAACATCGGCCGAGGTCATGGTGGTTGGCTGCCACCCCAGGTTCACTCTGTCTTTCCCTCTGTTCTCATTTTTCTTGGTCCTAATGCTTTGGGGACCATGCGCATTTCAAGTTGGGGGAAGTGGTGTACTTTGCACACGCGTACTTTTGTGTTGAGCGTTGTTAGTGGGTCGTAAGTGTTAAGCGTTGTCAGTGTTCTAAATGGCGGCCGCCGAGGCCGCCTAGGCTCCGCCTAGGCGCTTGGAGGTACCCCGCCGCCACGCCAATACCCCTTGGCTTTTGATTTGGCGCCCAAGGAGGTATGGCGGTGTTTGGCGGCCCTTGGTGGGCTCGGCGGCGTCTTTGGAGGCTTAAAATGTATACTATTAAACTAAAAGGGCTTATTATGTAATTTTACAAAATCATATCTATATATATTACAATTACATTTACATCCCCCATTCAACACTCCGCACTCCAGTCGATCAGAGCTTCAGAGGCGGGAGACGAAACGAAAGTGAAGAACTCCAGTCGATCAGAGCTCTAGTCGATGCCATCGTATCTCTCTCTCCCGCCGATATGTCTCTCTCTCGCTCTCGCTCTCGGCTCTCTCTTCAGTCTCGCTCTCGCTCTCTCTCGGCTCTCTGAGTCTCTCTTCTCTCTCTCTCTCTCTCAGTGATCTGGTCACACACACAAAATGATCGTTCTGGTGTTGGGTATTTCACAGTCCCCACAAATTGTGCTTGGATTTCGTAAATCGCCAAAATGTAAGTTCAAAATCTTATCTACATATATTACTACTTAATTTCATTTGGGTTTGTACTTTGAAGTTTGAACTTGCACTATGGATATATGGAATATAGTTTGATTGGATAATAGTTTGTTTAAAAATAAAAAAAAACCGCCGAATTGCTTGGCGCCACCTAGGCGGCCGCCTAGGCAGCTTGGCGCTTGGAGGTGGGTCTCCGCCCTACTAGCGCCAAGCGCCATTTAGAACCTTGAGCGTTGTTAGTGGGTCGTAATTCAAAATTTTATGTTATTTATTTATTTATTTTCGTAAAAGCAGGGATACGATTGTTATGCATGTTTGTATGAGTTAGGTGATTGATTTCATTGTTTGCTAGTTTAACTCATTGTCATGCATATATCTGGCACATCGGTGGGAATATTTTCGCACCATAAGCAGCATTTAATAGATTTCCACTTAGTTCACAGTGTGTCCTTAAAAGCATTCCCTTTTTTTTTTTTTTGACTATCAATTTCCGCAATTGCATAAAATAGTAGGCGTTTGCACCATTCGTTGTAGTCTGAATATTTTGCATGCATGCTATGAGAGTTGGCAACGGACTTAGGGGATGAAACAAGGCAGTTTTTGCGTGATTAAACCACTATACGAGTCCCGTTGATCCCAATTTAGACCCGTCCGTGTCAGTCAATCCGTGTCAGCTTAGGAAACCGGTGTTTGAATGGGGTGTGATTAATTTGGTAGTCCAGCTCTGTGCTCATTTTGGAAGTCTCGGATTGTTAGGGGAGCGTTGTCTTTTGGAAGGAATTTAAATACTGCTTTTGGGTGCTGTGTCTTGGTAAAACCTAAGCCTAAACCCCAACCCTTAAACCAATTTAATCCCATTAACCCACCAAAATTCATAAGAGAGGGAGTTAAAAAAAAAAAGGGGGGAGAAATTCGAAGTCAACTGACCTTTGACCGGTCTTTAAAAAAAAAAAGTAAGCGGTTCGGTAGCGCTACACCAAAACCGGTGTAGCGCTAGGGTTGCCAGCTATTAAAAAAAAAAAAAAAAGGGGCAGCAGCGGTCAAAAGGAGGGTCCCCCCATATTCCAATTCCCAGCACTTCCCATTCTTCAATTCCCACGAAATTCTCTCTCTCTTCATTCCATCTTCCTTCCATCAACATCTTCATCTTCTGAAACCTCTCCATCCTCCATAACCACAGCAGACTCCAAACCCATAAAACTCCATAACTCCCTCAAAACTCCACCATTTTTCACCAAAATTCATAAAAATACTCCTCTCACCCTCCTCTACCATAATATCCAACCCAAAATCCCCCTAACCTCCCAAAATTTCCAGATCAGAAAATTTTAAAACCCACCTTTTTAACCCAAAACCCACCAAGTCATGGCACCCAAAAAGCAGAATACGGGCAAGGGGATGGCAGTGGCTGGGTCCTCTGGCGCGGCAGAGGAAGTTTCAAAAGATCGGGCCAAACGTAGGGACCAAGAGCAGATTGAGACGGATAACCGGGCTGCATGTGAGGCGTCCATTAAGGAGAGGGGAGTAAAGAATGAGAGGCACATTGTAGATGACGGGTTGTCGCCGGCGAACTATGCTCCTTTTCTCGCCATCCGGGATCAAAATTTGAGGTATTGGTTCGAACCTAACCCTGGGTATAATAATGATTTAGTTGATGAATTTTATAAGAATATGGTTGTACCGGAGCCGGGTCACTTTTTGGCTCCGGGTGCTCGGATTACTTCAAAAATAGGTAGCACCCCGGTATTTATTGACGTGGCTGAGATAACCACTGCTTTGGAGTACCTGAGGCCCACGGGACCCGTAAATTACCCTAGGCCAGATGAGACTTTTGATCAGGCCGAGGTGGCGAGGTATTTGTATGATGATCGCAGGAATGCTAGGATTCCCCATTGGCCGGGTAGATTTAAGGGGGATTATAGATTTCTCAACCAAGTGATGTGTTACAATTTGCATCCTAGGGGTCGGGAGGGTGCACCCCAGAAGTCGGTTGGTAATTTGATGTTTGCGTTTATGGATGAGGACACGGTGTGTGATTGGGCTCTATATATTTTGGGGCATCCCTAAAATCACACATCTGCCCAAAAATATATAGAGCCCAATCACACACCGTGTCCTCATCCATAAACGCAAACATCAAATTACCAACCGACTTCTGGGGTGCACCCTCCCGACCCCTAGGATGCAAATTGTAACACACCACTTGGTTGAGAAATCTATAATCCCCCTTAAATCTACCCGGCCAATGGGGAATCCTAGCATTCCTGCGATCATCATACAAATACCTCGCCACCTCAGCCTGATCAAAAGTCTCATCTGGCCTAGGGTAATTTACGGGTCCCGTGGGCCTCGGGTACTCCAAAGCAGTGGCTATCTCAGCCACGTCAATAAATACCCGGGGTGCTACCTATTTTTGAAGTAATCCGAGCACCCGGAGCCAAAAAGTGACCCGGCTCCGGCACAACCATATTCTTATAAAATTCCTCAACTAAATCATTATTATACCCAGGGTTAGGTTCGAACCAATACCTCAAATTTTGATCCCGAATGGCGAGAAAAGGAGCGTAGTTCGCCGGCCACAACCCGTCATCTACAATGTGCCTCTCATTCTTTACTCCCCTCTCCTTAATGGACGCCTCACATGCAGCCCGGTTATCCCTCTCAATCTACTCTTGGTCCCTACGTTTGGCCCGACCTTTTGAAACTTCCTCTGCCGCGCCAGAGGACCCAGCCACTGCCATCCCCTTGCCCGTATTCTGCTTTTTGGGTGCCATGACTTGGTGGGTTTTGGGTTAAAAAGGTGGGTTTTGAAATTTTCTGATCTGGAAATTTTGGGAGGTTAGGGGGATTTTGGGTTGGATATTATGGTAGAGGAGGGTGAGAGGAGTATTTTTATGAATTTTGGTGAAAAATGGTGGAGTTTTGAGGGAGTTATGGAGTTTTATGGGTTTGGAGTCTGCTGTGGTTATGGAGGATGGAGAGGTTTCAGAAGATGAAGATGATGATGGAAGGAAGATGGAATGAAGAGAGAGAGAGAGAATTTCGTGGGAATTGAAGAATGGGAAGTGCTGGGAATTGGAATATGGGGGGACCCTCCTTTTGACCGCTGCTGCCCCTTTTTTTTTTTTTTTTTTAATAGATGGCAACCCAAAACAAGAGAGTGAAAGGAAAGGGTTAATAATAGTAACACTACCTGAAAATCTTCTTCAAGTCTAATCAACTCAATGGCCTCCTCAATCTGCAACTTGCCCTGGAAGATTCCAATAGAAATAACAAGAGAGTGTGATGCCGCGGCAAGTGCATCGATTGCAGCCAATTCACAGTCATCTGTCCTTTTGAGAAGGTTCTCAATAGCCTTTACAAGATCATCCTCCTGCTTGCCACCAAAGAAGCTGGAGTACACAACAGGCTTAAAGCCAAATTCTGATTCCACCCACTTCAGCAAAGGGGCGAATTTCTCCACTTGCCTTTCTGAAAATTTCAAGAGGTTGAGTACAACATTGTTAGTTCAGTATTTTTGTGAGATTAATTTTAGCATAAAAATGGGGGGAAAGAGCTGCAGCTTATTCAAAGACAAATTGTTGTGTCAATGAAATACAAAAGAGGTACAACAAAAGATCCTATCCAATCTTAGAAGTGTCTTCCCTCTGTACTCTCTCTGGATCTCCACTATAGGCTCTGCCAAACTAATGAGAACATAGGAAAGTTGATCTCTTTCAAAAAGCTACTGGTTTTGTCAGTTCCACTCACAAATGTCCTTCTATTAAAACACGTCGACCATGGCAGAGTGGCAGTGCGTGCAATCCTTGGTACAACGATCTCTTTCAAAAAGCTACTGGTTTTGTCAGTTCCACTCACAAATGTCCTTCTATTAAAACACGTCGACCATGGCAGAGTGGCAGTGCGTGCAATCCTTGGTACAACAAGTGGTAAGCTTCTGAATGGTTTTAGTGACGATCAAAAACTATTCCAGTAATCCCCAGTTTAACTAACGTGTAACTCCCAGTTGCATATATATCAAAGACATAGAAAGTAAAACAACAGGGGATAATACAATAAAAAGGTTCCCAAATCAGCTTAATAAGGGCAATCACTGGCATAACTCTGACCCAAGTATCCAAGTTTTCATTTATACAACTTGGTATTGACAAAGACAAAAATAGAAATTACACAAATGTCAGAAGAGCATATAATCCCCGTTATCCACAATCAAGAACAGAAAAAGGTCAAAAACATCTTTTTTTAATCCTAAGTCACAAACTTTATACTGCAACAGTTTTCTGAAATGAGACCAGTTATATTTCATGCAAGTTTACCACAGAAAACATCTAAAGAAATACTCCAAGATCAAACAAACATTTAACGATTGAGAACGAAGTACTTGATTCGTAGATCCGTGCACATACCAAGGACACACTTTGTCAGGTCACAATCTCCAGGAGTACGACAGAAGACTAAATCTTGATGGAACTTCTTCAGCAAAGATTCAATTATCTTTGGCCGAGTAATTGGAACTCTTTCCAATGCCGTGCACGCAAGCTTCATCAAAGGCATGGTAAAGGGTCTGATTCCATCTGTTTGCTAGAATCCCATACACGAAATTATTAGTCCCCCATCACACATAGCAGTCATCAACAATAAAAGTATAAAACAAAAGCTCAAATAAATAAAAAGTAAAAACATTGCAAGTACTATAATCCAATATTATTACTCACATAAGGCCATCCCAACCCTTGCTCTCTTTTTCCATTAAATTTTAGAATAACCATGATTGAAAAGTTGATCCAATCATCGCTCTTATATTTTCCATATTTCCATCAGATCCCTTCAACACTTCCAAGCATATCCCAGAAGCTTCTTTCACCAAATTTGGTGGAAAACTTTTCTCTTCCTTGATCTGATGAATATTTAAGTTCGTAATTCGATTTTTTTTTTTCATCAAGTTTCATTGACATCAAAACAAAAATCATTTTTGAATCCAAATTAGGATAAAAACTTAGCAAGAATAAGTTTGAATCTACCCACAAAAACCCAATTCAAACGGACTAGGCACACGATTGTAACTCATCTTCCTTCATTGAGATAAAATTTAGGTTCTTCCTCAACTTCATATGGAGCTCATCTTTTTACCCTTTTTCCATCACACTTCAGCAACTTTTGAAACGGGAAACAATTAGATTCCTATGAATCCAAATTTAGGTAAAAACTTTAGCTAGAATAAACTTGACTGCACCTACAAACACCCATTTCAAAAGGACCAGGCAGACACATATTCATACATATACACCTATATCTCTCCAATCTCTATTGCTATTATAAACGGAACAGCCCTGTTGGTGTGATTCGTGTGAACGGAGGATATGGAGCTGGCACACACTTTCAATTTTCCAAACTATCCCTTTAACTACCTTTAACTGCCAAGAACCAAACAAAGAAACTGCTACTCCCATTTTTTTCTCCCCTCTTTCTACATTCACAACCCAGATTTCATTGTAGATTAATCTTTGAGTCAAGATTTTCCTCTTCCATCTTTTGCATAACACAATTTGCACAGAATCGCGTGCCTGGCCATCTAGTAATCTATTACTACTGTCTTCTATAAAGGAATCCTTTTTGGTGTGATCAGCAGTTTTGCAGCTAGCTCACACGTTTTGTTCCTAGTCTGAGCTGGCAATGTTGGTTAGCAAAACCAAAACTAAAAGATTTCTAAAGTTAGCAACGTTGGTCCAAAATATAGCTCACAATGGTATAACCACACTTAGCAACCCCTCAACCAATAACCAAATTTTGGCCTTTGGGTAACCAAAACTAGCAAACTTTTTCTCTTTGGATAACCAAATTTAATGGGGACCACACTCCATCCTTCCTTTCTCCCTCTTTCAATGGACCCACCCACTTACAATTATTCCCAAATCTCTCTATCTCTCTACTAAAAATGCAATTTTTGGTATGAACCATGGTGTGACTTCACATTGTTAACCAAAAGATGAGGTGACAAGTTTTGATTATCCAATTCTGGTTATGCCAATGGGGACATCCTAAACAACCCTCTTAACTGCCAAGAAGAAAAAAAAAGTGACATCAAATTTATTCTCTACTTTCACATCCAGTATTTCAGATTTCATTTGTGTTTAGTACATATACATGAGAGAGAGGGGTACCTGGTATTCCCATTCGGCAGCAATACCCTTAGCTAGAGCAAGACTAGGACACTTAAGCGGCCTCTTCGACGGCGTCTTCAGTGTTCTATAATCAAGCATTACGCTCCACCCATTCCCATCTTCGGCCTCTCTAGTTGTCACCTGCTTGTAAAACCTCTTGCCCACGATCGATCCCGTCATGAACGACATGGGCATGGTCACCGACGACTGAGACTCCGCCTTTCTCGCCGCCTTAAGGTGTATGCTATCATCCTTCTTGGTCTCCTTCTCCTTGTGCGAGTCTTGCTCGTCGGACGAAAATGTGAAGGACGAAGAAGGGGCGACGGGTTCGGGTTGCTTTTCGGTGGAGGTGGCGGCAACGGCGGTGAATTGTCGGGCTGGGGTGGTTAGGGTTCTGAGTGAGATGGCTGGGTTTATTGATTTTAGGGATCTTCTCAGTGCAGCAGTTGCCATCGGAGGGAGAGAGAGAGAGTGTGGAAATGTCTGACAATTTGTCATCAACCTCGAGTCCTCGACTGGTTTAGGAGAGAAATGAGGTTTGTTGGGCTTGGGTCAAAATTGCAAATAGACTGTCCGGCCCACGGAATGCTGGGCTGGATCAGCACTCATCTATTACCTTACCCTGCAACTCTTTTTCATGTCCACTTCCAAAAGCGAGATGATATGCGACACCATTGTCTTCCTCTTGGTTCATTCCTATGTTCGTAAGCCTAATCGCAACTTTGTTTCCCTCATGGAGCGCGTGCTTCAAAATTCGTCCGATGACAATCGAGATGGCTTTACATTATTGGATCAACACCTTGTGGGGAGAGTGCTTGGGACAATCCTGAGTTTATCATCAAAACCACAGCCGTCGAGTCAGGATCAACCTCCATAGCCTCCGAGTCCTAGAGTTTCACCATCTCCAAACCTCTGAATATGCCCCATAGCTTAATCTCCAAGCCCATACAATCTTCTAAGTGACCCAAAAATTCTAGGATTCGGTGTCCTCTCTCTTCTCGAAAAACACCACCAAAGTCAATTGGACCAAAAATTGCCTTTGCTGCTACCATCCGTGTTCAATTTGAGCTTTCCAGTATGTGAAAATGTCCACGAAACAAGTCTCACAAGTCTCGGATTGGCACAAGAAATGGAAGCAAAGCTTTGCATTATTTCTGTTGCATACTTGTAACTATTAAAACAGATTTCATGAGGGTTAGTCACAACTTTGTCAAAAACTTTCCTATTCCTAGCTAGCCATAGAGTAACTACAATGGCAAAACACACACACACACTCTCTCTCTCTCTCTCTCTCACACACACACACACGTGCGGGTACACACACAATCCCAAGCTAAAGACTATGTTACTAGTTTTAAACATCTTCTTATATAATTATAATTTTGTCTTTTAATATGTGAATGTGATCCAGCAGCTGCAAATAGAATTGCCAAAATACTGGCCTTAGCACCATTGTAGCACTTTTGTGAAATTTTGATCAAATAATATTGTAACAAGTCAAAAAATAATTTTTTGATTATTAAAAAATATAATTAAACAATGACCAGAACTATTTGGCATGCTCTAAGGAATACAATTGGAATCCATGATCTCAAATGATTTCACATGCGCAGATTTCTTTTTGTCTTGGAATTTGTAGCAGTTTATGCCTTTTTTCACTTGGGTGCAATAAATAAATTTTGGAAATAAAAATTAATAATTTCTTTTTTATAATATAATAATAATAATAATAATAATAATAATTTCTTAGATACTGCTTCATTTCAATCCACTCCGTAACAAATGGCCACAAAAATACTATATGAAATAGTACAAAAATAATCGCAACAAAAAACTAGTATAGCAAGTGGAACAAAAATAATTACTAGAATTTAGTTTGTTGATTCTCACATCGCACCAAACGAATAATATACTATAATTAACAATTAAATCAACTCAACGTTTAAATAGGAGTAGTTTTTAGGCCTCGCTCAGCTAAGGACCTTATTTTTTTAGATATTTATTTTTCGTTCTACGAGACATGTCATTTTTTCACGATATATCACTTTTAAATCACTTTTAATTAACGAAACGGGACCTTAATTAAATTAAATATCTATATATAGGATTAATACTCATCACCTATTTGTAGATTTTTTTATTTTTATTTTTCACAAAAACTCATCACTCCTATTTCCCCTGTATTCTCTTCCTCTCCGAGCAGCTGAAGACGACGCCCTAGAATTTCGATTACTCTGATACCCAAATACAGGCCTGCGATTTTGACGTCACCCCAAATACTACTTGCGTCTTCTCCCTTTCTTCTCTCAGGTCTCTCTCTCTCTCTCTACCCATCTCATCTCTCTCCTCATGTATATCTGTTACTATGTAATTGTCCACTATGTTTGTTTCAACACTTATTTGTATGAGGAATGCAAATTTGGGCTGATATACCACTTGAAAGACACAATCACATACTATCTCTGATGATTTCTTGTTATATCTTGTGCTTATTCCGATGTCTGGCGTGCTTAAAAATGGAAGCTTATATATTGAAAAAGAATCATCTTTCACCAATTTAGACGAAGGGCTGTCCCACTTTGTAAGGCTTCGTTCAGTTGTCAAGAATTGGGTACTTGGAAAACTGTCCCCGGGAAAATTTTGGTGAAGTGGAGCAGCAATCGATTTTTTAGGAAAGTGTAGAATAGATTAGTTGTGTAGGGAACTAGTTAAAGATTACTGGGGAATCTTGTGTTTTTTTCAGGTCCGATTCGGGAAAAAACTAAACTAATCTTGGTGGGAATGTTCAGGATGTGGGTCCTACAAGTTTCCTGCTGAGTGAACAAACAAAAAATGCTAAATGAATGTGGCCTAAGTAGCCTAACTCGGTCCAAATAGGCTGGAGTATGCACTGTCGCCAAATTGGTCTAGGAAAACTTGGGTCAAGAATTCTTACATGTTACATGTCACCTTTCCATCTCACATGTACCAGATAATTACTGGGTCGTGTAAGCCCTACGGTAGCCCAAGGGGGAGTGATAAACGGAAGATTTGATCATTGATCAACCCGTTGAGGTTCGAGCCCATTACATACGAGCGTCATAAGCTTTGGCCAAAATGAATTCTTATATACTGATAAGTGATATCTATAATTACGATTACATTTTAATAGGATGAAACCTCTTGTATATGCTTAGCTTTGTGATTTGACAGTTTAATACCCAATTATGAAAAATGTGTATATGCTACGTGACCTACGTCTATAAATTTCTGAGCTGTCTTCTGCGTGACATTTATTCAAGAGCGATATGGAGTATTATGACGTTTTGTATCATTGATATGCATCAAGGGGGAGTGATAAGTGAAAGATTTGACCGTTGATCTACTCGTTGAGGTTCAAGCCCAATACATACGAGAGTCATATGCTTGCGCCAAAATAAACTTGTAATTTCTGTCTTTTATACACATGAATGTACCATTGCATATTAGCAGGAGGAAAACTTTTGTATATGCTTAGCTTTATGATTTGACAGACTTATACTCAAGTACGAAACAGTTTTGTATAGTGTGTCTGTAGATTTCTAAGCTGTCTTATGCGTGACATTCAAGATTCGATGTGGAGTATTATGATAGTTGTGTGTGGTGCGATACGCATCAAGCACTGTATGTTCTTAGTTGCTTTTCACTCATTTTCTCCCTCATAATGAAGGTCCATGGCTGGTAGTGAGACTGATGTACCAATTCATCAAATTGAAGAGGAAGTGGAAGACATATCCCCAACATCGACTGGGCTAGACATCGATGTGGAGCTGGAGTGTCAAAGCTTGGAAGTTTCAACTTCTATAAAGAGTGGGGTTGACATTGTTGGTGAGAAAATATGCCAAAGCAAAAAAGCTTCCATAATTGCCAACAATGGGGAAGATTTTGACAGAGAACAAGTGTATAAGAGCTCAGAAAGTTCTGTTGACAAAAATGGGATGGACAACCAGGGGATGGATATGGATATGGATAGTAAGCTGGAATATCAGAGCCCTAATGATCCATTGGTAGACATAGCAGAGTCTACAAACTTTTGTGAAAAAGTTGAAGCTGATGAATATGTCGTACCAGAACTTGGCGTGGAGTTTGAATCAGAAGATCATGCATACAGGTGCTACAATACATATGCTGCACTGGAAGGTTTCAGCATTAGGAAAGATTTCATAAATAAAAGTAGGGCTAACGGTTATGTCTTATCGAGAAGATACACTTGTTATAAAGAAGGTTATCGGCGAACCAAGGGTAATGCGGATGTTAAGAAGCCCCGAAAGGATACAAGAACCGGTTGCTTGGCATATATGACTATTGCCCGTCAACCAAATGGTAAGTATCGAGTTCTGCATTTTGAGAACAAACACAATCATGAGTTTGCAACCCCATTTACTGCACATCTGTTACCGTCAGTGAGGAGAACAACTTTTGCAGAAGCTGTTGAATCTGAATTAGCTGACTCAGAGACAAAAGGGGTACCAAAACTTGGAATGGGATTTGATTCAGAAGATCAAGCATATGAGTTCTATAATGCTTACGCCGGACGTGTGGGTTTTAGTGTTCGGAAGGACTATGTGAATAAAAGTAAGGTAGATGGTGCGGTGGCGTCTAGAAGGTTCACTTGTTTTAGAGAAGGGTTCAGGCAAAAGGACAGAAAGGATTCAAATGTAAAGAGACCTAGAAAGGAAACAAGAATTGGTTGTTTGGCACATTTGGTCATTGCACGTCACCCTGATGGTAAATATCGCATCACACGGTTTGAAGAAGAACACAATCATGAGCTTGTTCCCTTTTGTAGGATCCGCATGTTAAGGTCTCAGAAGAGTGCTGCAGAAGCCACTGCGGTAGATGATTCTGGAATTCAGACAAATGCAGCTTCTGACTTAATAATCAAGCCAGTTGCTGCAGGGGAGACATTGGTTTATCAGCCTGTTGATTATAAAAGTAATCTACTGGCAAAGCGCATGAGAGAGATGAGGCAGGGAGAGTCGGAAAGTATTCTTCAATATTTTGAAAATAAGCAGTTAAAAGACCCTTCTTTCTTTTACGCTGTACAACTCGATGTTGAAGGTGAAATGACAAATGTTTTTTGGGCTGATCCAAAGATGTTGGAGGATTTCGGGGATTTTGGTGACGTGGTTTGCTTTGATACGACTTTCAAACTAGGCAAAGATTGCCGACCTTTTGCACCATTTATTGGAGTGAATCATCATAAGCAGATGGTGGCCTTTGGCGCGGCACTTTTATATGATGAAACTGTTCAATCTTTTCAATGGCTATTTCAAAAATTTCTGGAGGCTGTCTCTGGAAAGAAGCCAAAGACAATCCTCACAGACGAAGATGCAACAATGGCTGAAGCAATCTCTTCGGTATTTCCAGAAGCACACCATCGATTATGTGCATGGCATGTGTACCAAAATACACTCAAACACCTTAGTGATGTTATTGTAGCCTTGGATTCTTTTGCCAATGATTTAAGCAGTTGCATTTTTAATCATGATGAGGAGCAGGATTTCGTTGATGCATGGAAGGCTATGCTGGACATGTATGGTCTTTGGGAAAATGAGTGGTTGAATGACATATTCAAAGAAAGAGAGAAATGGGCATTACCATATGGAAGACACATTTTTTGTGCCGACATAAAAAGTGCTCAACTCTCTGAATGTTTCAGTACTACTAGCTTGAGAAAGTACCTAAAGTCTGACTTAGATGTTCGTACATTTTTCAAGCACTTTGGAAGGGTGGTGAGTGAATGGCGCTACAAAGAGATAGAAGCTAATTATGATATGAGTCAACGACTGCCAAGGCTAATGGGGGATGTGATTCTATTGAAGCATGCAAGGGATCTTTACACACCAACGATTTTCGAATCGTTTCAGCAAGAATATGAAAATTGTCTCAATGCTGTTGTTAACCAATGCACTGAAATCAAGTCATTAATTGAGTACAAAGTTAGCGTATATGGGCAAGTACTAGAGCACACCATCATATTCAACTCATCTGAAGATTTGGTTGTGTGCAACTGTATGAAGTTCCAGTTTGTTGGGGTTTTGTGTAGCCATGCACTAAAGGTGCTTGATTATAGGAACATAAAAGTTATTCCTACACGATACATCTTGAAGAGGTGGACAAAAGATGCAAGGGCTTGAATATGTCTAGATGGTATTGGTGTCTGCAAGTCAGCTTGCAAGGAGACATCAGATTGTCTAAGGTTGGTGGATACATCGTAACATAGTCCAATTATACGATAGCTTTTGAATTTGCGAAGAACTTCACCATGTTATGGGAGACTCAGTTGAGAAAAATGGAGCCGTTCATTCAGTGATCTTGTACACTTTGGATGTCCCTGGTTACCCTGCTTTCAAATGTATGGAGCGTGAAAATGCATGCTTGGATTTCCCCCATCTTTCATCTATTCTTGATTTTCTGGTCATGAACATGGATATGACTGTACATTAGCAGGATCAACTGACATTAGTATATGGTTTGAAGGATGCATTTTGGACATTGTTTCTGCCTAATTAGTGTGGTTTTCATGCCATCGCACTGTGGAAGTTTAATAAGCAGCTATAATCTAGTTCAGCGGCTCTTCGATGAATGTAGAAATGAATGAATACTATGTATGTAGCTTTCTAGGTAAGTTTCGAGTCTAAAATACTGCACAATCCTGTGAATTGTGATTATATCAAAGTAGCCATTCCTTCAATCGGTTGTGATGTAGAGCAATCCCGTACCAATTCCTGTAAAAGCAACCTTTGAACTTTTTGAATGGCATCAGGATGTTTATTTAAGTTTAATTTCATCATTCCAGTTTTATTGTTGCCACATTAAGCAATACGGAACACAAAGATAAATATTCGAAGACGAGAGAATATTATAATGTACAAAAATCATCTTAAATTTAATGCTTACAAACCCTGTGAATTCTCAAGAGATAATTTTATGCTTAAATTTTACTCTTTATTCGGGTATAGTCATGGATGCCGTTTTCTTGCAGATAAGTACCCCATCAACAGATAAAAGCAGTACACAAAAAAGTAAAAGGAAAAGGGTACACACGAATGAAAATTTAGAATATTTCCACAGAATGCAGCTAACTTGAGGTTAGCCATCTCTCTGGTGATCCAAATTTGGAGTTCATCCTTATCAAACTAGCTGTCAGTTTTCTGTACAGAAAAAATGTTCAGAAGTATTGCAGCTCCCAATAAACATACATGAGTCGTTGTTGTTTTTGCCAATCAATATCGTATATTTGGAGATGCTTTCTCATGGGTATTCATTTCAGGGAGCCAAGAGTACGGATTTGTGATCTGACTTTTCTTTTTTCAGGAAATTCTTGGAGCAACTTTTCTTAGATGAAGCTGTCTCTGGCGGTGGGGAGGTTATACCTCGCAATGGGCTGGAACTTGGCTTTCCTCTTCCTAGCTTGGGTGAGTTAGGATGTGGCAATGGAATCTGCAAGGAAAAAAGTGGTCATGCTATAATTAATCTTAGCTTAGGGTGCTTTTGGATCAAGGAAAATGGAAAAGTTTAGGGATCTTTGTGTTGTGAGCCTAGATCCTTCAATTTTCTATTTCCTTTTCCTTACCCAAATCCGTGATCCACATGCAGCCTTCGTAGAAAGACTGATTTTTGGATGAAAATAACATGGTATGGGTTGATGAACTTTCTATGTTTCATTTCTAGGTGAACATGCTGCGATGCAGATAATATGGTGATCGCTGCTAATATTGAATATGAAGTATTTGCAGCAGTAGCGATTGGAAGAAAGAGATACCTTGACGTTCTTTTTCTGATCTTTTGCTGTTTCTCTTTCATTATAGAATTCAGGTAGTGGCTGGGCTCTGAAGCAGAGGCTTTGGCGTAACTTTCTTAGTTCTGTTTCTGCTTTCTCCTGCACAATTGAAAAGCTAGTCAACACTGTGTATCTGAATCTAGTTATAGTTTAGGTTGACCGAATCAAACAGGATTTTGTTGCTAAATTTTTTAGAAGTGACCCCAAAAGAAAGTCCTTCGGTGGGGGGTGGGGTTTTTAGAATTTCTATAAGTGGCAAACAAGATTGTTCTGTAACTGTGTCTATGGAAAGCTTGAAAAAGAACGCCTGACCTTTAATCTTGTCTGCAGCTGCACTTTTTGTCCCTCATTGGCATTGAATTTTTCTTCGAGCTTCTGAAAATTTTAACATGGGAAAAAAGGACAGAAACCTTAGCAATCATTCATTAATAAATGCAGCTCGAGAAAGATTTGAGTGAAAATAACTGAGGCAGGGCTCGCCTGTTTTCTTCTTGCCACTCTTTCCTCCGTCCTCAATCTGAATGGACTGGATAAAATTGGTGACTGTAATTTGTTTCTGCAGGCACTGAAGGACTTTGAACAACTGTAATACAAATGCCATTTTTTCAGGAGAATTAGAGCCTCTTCTAATTGAATGGAACAAATAATGCTTTGAAAGACTCGTGGCATGTTCAAGTTTGAACAACACAGTATCTTCTTTTTCGTATCTTGTCATCAGGTATGAAATTTTTTATCCATTGCATAATATCAAAACCATGAGAATTCTTCTTATCATGCAGATAGGACTACTTTTAGTATACTAGGTCACAAAACTACTTAGTACTTACACGGCAGATAGGATGTGCCATTTTGGGGCACTTGTTTTACCTCCAGGAGTTGAGATATCAAGTTGTGTTCTAGGCCTGTAAGTTTCGGATTAGACAAAGTCAAACACTAATCGTAGCTCAATCATGTAATGACATACACCATACAATAAATAAAACTATATAAGAAGACCAAGTACCTTTTACTTTCTGGACTAGGGATTGCTGAAGGATTCACTAATACCCCATTTGCAGATGCCTGCAAATCGAGAATGAAACAAATCCTAGCATGCATTATAAGAAATTCATGGTTTTGAATGTTATATAGCTTCTTAATAGCTTGTGCCCTAAGAGTAATAAATGGTGAGTAATAAAGAGGCAGCAGCACAAAGGAGTACCTTCATTGGAGTACTTAGAAGAGTTTTGCTATTTTTAGATTTGTTATTTGGACTAGAAGCAACTCTTGAACTGTCCATCCTCCGGGCAGCCGGAGTAGTTGACCCATCCTGTTCTCTGGCAGGAGTAGACTTTGGAGTCAATTTCAGTTTATCCGTAGAGTGTGTTGCAGTATTCCGGGTGAGTGGAGTGGCATTATTTTCCTTCCCGGGGTGAATAGGAGCTGCTGGTTTGGCAGGTGAAGCTGGAACTCTTGGTGCTTTTTGGTGGACAGCTGAATTCGAAGACAAAAATTCTGGTTTCACCTTGCCATTCTCCGCTTTTTGTTGTTCCGCATTTGAATTATCATCATTTCCGTGGATAACATTGGAGTGCTCCATCAAATTATCAGCAGATTGTTGTTCAAATTCTGGTTGCATGTGGTTATTGGCTGCATTTGCTTGCTCAAGCAAGGCTGCAGCCTTCTTAGCGGCAATGCTCTTGTAATGAGCTTCAAAGAAAGCTTTCTTTTGTGCCACTGATCCTGGTTGAGCGTACCTCTCGGCCTCCTCCACATAGCTTTTGTGAGAGAAAGTAGACCACTTTTCCCATGATAAGGACTCTGACATGAACCTCCCAAAAGATACCGAGTCCCCAAGAGCATGCATGGGATTTCCCTGTGAAGAAATTTTCTGTTCTAATGCTTGCCAGAGTATAACCTTAAGACATCTCCAATCCTTCATCTAATCATCCGATACATATGTGGAAACGATAAAACTGAGATCCACAGCTTTCGTCATCGTTTTACCCATTCAAGAGAGAAGCAAACCCTAGTCAAATAGTTCTATGAATTTCCGATGGCCGTGCATTTTCTCGGGTTGGTGAAATCTAAAAAGAGCTAGGGTTTGAAGATGGTTTTCTTTCATAAAAATGTTGAAAAGAGGTTCTTAGGTTTGTTGAAATTATTTCTGGAAAGGGTTTGATGAAAAAAAGATTTGACGATTTTGGGCGTTCAAAATTAGTCCAAATCTTTACTGAAATCTGGTGAAATAGAGGAAGGGTTGGAGATTGCCCTGGAAATTCTAAACCCGTTCTGTTTTAGCTGCTTCACTGGTTAAATCTTGTAGAAACAGAATTCTTTTAATACTGATATATAAGAAATATGCCATTTTTTTTTCCAGATAATTAGCTTGAGAACTTAAACCTGGTGTTACAAAAGCCATTAAACATTTGACTGAATTAGCAGTACCCAGATGTTTCCGGTTGTACATGTTATAGTATAGGTATCTTGTAACTTTCTTATGTTTTCCATTATAAAAGTTGATTGAACTCTAGTGAGAGTTGCTCAGCGTTGGCTAATTTTGAACTAATTCGGTTATGGTTAACGAAGTTCATGACTAAAACAGAAACCCAGATGATAAAACATTTAGAAAAGCAGAGAAACTGACCTGTTTAGCGACACTGGCTATGCCAGAACCATAGGAGAATGGTTGCACGAGACAAGCTGATTCTCCCATGGCTTCTCTCAGTGTGAGAAACTCAAAACTCAACTTTTATTTCTGTTCTTCCCCTCTGTGGGTTCTGGTTTAGTTAGGGGTCTTCTCTTTGATGCTTCAAATTTGAAAATCAAGTTGGTTAACTTTTTATGCTTTTGTCTTTGTGCAAAAGGTAGATCACATGGAGGGAGGAGAGAAAAAGGAGTGTAGTGCAATTTTAAATTTGTAGGTGGGTGGGGGTTTTCAGTCTTTATTATCAGCTTGAATGGTCTACTGGTCCCACCAGTTGAAATTTTAATCCATCTTTGTAACGTTCCATTTTTCGAATTTTGAACTGCTTTATGGAATAATGATTATCCTAATTATGACTATTGGGTGTTTTTACTTGAACTTTTTGAAGACAAATAAAGAAGCATTGTGTTTATCAAAAAAAAATAAAATAAAGAAGCATTGCTGAATTCTATGCTCTTATCGCTCATCAAATTGGATTCGAGATTCCTGCCAAGCACCCTGCTGAGCGGGTGCAATTACCTGGTTTGTAA
Source organism: Rhododendron molle (assembly GCA_025413875.1). Classification (NCBI taxonomy): domain Eukaryota; kingdom Viridiplantae; phylum Streptophyta; class Magnoliopsida; order Ericales; family Ericaceae; genus Rhododendron; species Rhododendron molle. The sequence goes on along the minus strand of CM046395.1, from coordinate 5,726,316 downwards.
ACATGGAATTGCCCCAGAGGAAAGCTGAGTTAGTTTGAATTTTGTGGAGGTTGTTGATGCAACAGACTGAATGGACCACCTGCTGTTACCACGTCAAAATGCTAACACGTTTCTTTATCTTCACAATTATATCATCATCGCATGTCAACATGGTAAATCAACAGCCTTGACTTTTCGGGAGCGTAAAACGAAAAGTAAAGATGCAGCCATTTTTTTGTTGGACTCTTATAAGGGGAACCAAAGTAGAAGGAGCCCCTAAATTCGTGCATTTTCGGGGCCTAAACGACGTTGTAGCTCAGGGTCGACTCCGTAAGTCAAAGCCAATTTTCTGATGAGTCTCTGGCAACGATCCGGTTGAAATGAAAAGACAATCCGGCAAGTTTAAACTGTATCTTCTACGTTGCGAAAACAGCGAGGATTGCCATGCTTTCTAACTATATAGTAGAGTGGCTAATCCTTACATTGGCTGAATATGAAAACTAGGTAAACCTGCAACAAGCTTATAGAGGGTTCTATGAAAATGGGGGCAAAAAAGAAAAGAGGCCGCGATAAGCATCACGATAACAAAGGGACGTAAAAATTTCACTCCCTATCGGCTAGCATTTACAGAAAAAATGAGGAATCATTAACACGGTGAATCGTCTAAAACAAACTCATACAAGTACAATTACAATCGTGTATATATGAAGCACCTCGTGCAATCTGTAGGCAGCAGATTCTCCTGTGCCTGTGCATCTTCGGCTCATACATGAAACTAGGAGAGAATGCCGATCCCACTTAGCTTTCACACCCATAATTCCTTCAGGCAAGTGACAAGTCGAACCACGGCACTTATGAACGATTGCCTAGAACATTCTGCTCATCGTTTTCTTCTAGGTGGATCCCGACTGAGTCCATGCTTCTTCAGAGTTCTAATATAATTTCTCATGAGGGTAAACTTGTTGCTCCCAAGATGATACATATAATCCCACGTGTAAATCCCAGTTTTATGCAAGTCATCGTACAGTATCCTGGATCAGTAACCCAATTTAAATACACCACTAAATTAATAACCGAGAAGACATGCTAAGGTGGAAGAAATAACGTGGGCGTGGAAAGCAATCTCTAAGCGTAGAAATACCTTACCCCATAGTTCCCTATGGGTTCTGCAGACATGATTCCAACATGCCGTCGCCCAAATATCACCTAGTTCAAGCATACAAGGCAATTGAACAAAAGGACTATTGGTGAATGATGGAATGATCATGAGACTATATATTGTGGTTGTATACAATTAGATCATGGCAAGAAATAGCAACCCCATAAACATATATAGATCAATAACTAAAACATAACGAACCAAGGAAATTTTAAATAGTCTATCAGTGTAAGTACAAAAATTTGGTAAGAGTTACCTTTTCACCTCCAAATGATCTAACTTTGCTGTCTGCAGCTGGGCTATAGATCCTTAAGAACTCAGCCGACAAATTATACCTGATGCCGTTGGAAAATTCCACCTCTACCTGATATGAGAAAATAGATGAGCATGTAATTATTATTTTTAGAGGACTTACAGCTAGATCATACAGAAAGCTCGAGTAGTTATGCAAACTTCTCTCCATTTGTGACCTCGACATCATGTTGTCAGCCAACCCTTGCCATCCAGACAAAATACAACATTTTCTGTCTAGTTAGATAATATCTACGTGTTTGACTTCAATGGAGTCACCCTGAGGCCAATGCACAGAACTCTTTTGCGCCATGCTTCCTAGTCTTGTTCATACTTCATGACAACACACATGGGAGTGTCTGTTGCCCAGTTAAAATTTTTATTTTCTTATTTTTTCATAAATTTAGCTGCTAATTCCTTTTACTCAATTATTTGAGGCTATCACACCAATCTGAAAATTTGGACAAAATAACGGCTAAAGATGGGCGCACTATGTTGGCTATCTACACCTATTAGGAATCCAAGGGGCACCATTTTCCGTTATGAGGCAAAAACTCCCATTTTTTTACAAATAGATATAGTTACAATCAAAGGAAGTTGTAACTAGCCGAGCAAAATAAAAAGGAGGCGGTAACTAGCCAGCTAGACTGTATCTCCCATGCGAGTTTACTCAATGCTGCTGGAGCACCACGTGACCTTGCTCCACCACCACTCAGCAATAGCCAAAAGTCCCTTTTTGGTAGTGTTGGGTTACTATTAACATGAATGCCGGGGCTAGCAGCCCCACCAAAAAGGCAGCGTGGCACTTTCCATGGTGTGAAGAAAATCCTCGTGATGCCCCAAGACGAAGACCACTAAACGAATTTTCTCCGATGGACTTGTTGGTCCCAGGTTGAGCATATCCCTGGGAAATAAAATAAACAAGCGTCTCTTCGCAATCATCTTGATAGTACTGGCTAAACTAGGAAGACACATAAACACGGATTACATATTGGCCATCAAGGGTTGTGTTTTACGCATCAGAAAAGACTAGTGGCGGCGCCACATAACTTACCATGGTCACTTGACCACCCCAAAGGGATTTTTTTTGTTATAAAATACATATAGAATTTTTAGAATAACCCGTGTTTTGAAGTAGTTTGAACACCTAATCTATACATCAATGAACACTCACTGTACAAAATTTGAACACCTAGTTCATACATCAATGACCACTGATCAGTGGCAAAGGTATCCCTATTTTTTAACCATATTTCTAATATATAAATAGTCTAAAAAAATTAAATGCTCCAATTTTTACTCCGTTTGTACCGGTGTGAAGATCTTACTCTTATGATCGTTTTATTCTAAAGTGTCTTAATTATTTTTTGCCTAAGAGAGTCGTCGAATCAAATAAAAAGCAGATACTTAATTATGAGAGCCTTAGAGACAAATATTAATTATGACTCTTTAGGATAAAATAATCATAAAAATAACATCTTTGCACAGATTCAAATGGATTAAAATTGGAGCACTTAATTTTTTAATCATATTTTTTAATATATAAACAATGTTAGTCTCTTTGTTATTTTATTGCAATCTATATTGCTTTAAAAATAATCTCTTGATTTTTTTTTAAAAAAACCCCAAGTTGTTCGGAGGCGCCTAAACAAGCATGGCGCTTGGCGGTGGGTCGTCGCCCGACTAGCGCCGAGCCAAGCACCATTTAGAATACTGTGTATAATATTGTAAGTTTTTTTTGAACACCCTCCCGAAAAATATTGGAGCCGCCACTAGAAAAGACAATCTGCCGTTCCTTCACAAACCCATTCCTAGTCAGAGGCAAATCAAAAGAAGTATACTTTATCATTTTTTTCCCCAACAGAATATCAATGTGCTCTATCATTTCAGGGAGGAAAAAAGGAAGAAAAGTTTAAAAAATTTGATATCCCCCGATTACTGCTAACGCTGTTCACCATGAGTCTTTAGACCACCATAGCAAGTATAAAGCCTCAATCTCTTAAGCAATACAAGAAATATTTTACCTAATACTTTTTTAGATGAGTTTTTAATGCCAATAATGTCATGTGTCTTTATACTCAGATTTTCAAAAAGTAGAAATGACATAAGGCATGAGCTTAATTTCCAAACTCCAAAGTAATGCAGCATTTGATTTTCGAACGGTTCTAGGATAGCTCATCAGAGACAGATCGAGGGACAGCACAAGTTCTCAACCTCCCACATAGTGAAACTTACACAAGGGACTTACGAATCTATAGCTAGTCGTCCTTTCTATTACTTGGTCATCAACGGGTGAGGTATGTGAAGCCACTTTTGGCCCATTAGAGTTTTTTTTGATAAACAGAAAGGGTAGAGGAGGGGGCGATCGGCGTAGCAACCCCCTTGGGCGTGACCATAGGGGCTCCCAACCCGCTGTGAAATGTGCGGTTCGAGCCATAGCTACTGTCCGTGAGGACAGGCCGTCACCACAGCATCACCTAGGTGCACAGCTTTTTTATTTTATATATTTTTTACTATATTATATTCCAAAGCCTATTCAGATCAAGACTCTAGCAAACGACTTCTCTCCTACTTCCCTTTGTTGATTACTGTGATTCCCCTAAAATCTGACATAAAAGACAGCAACCCGATCCAATTGCAGTGAGCAGGAAAATGGGTATTATTGTCAACTTTGACACTTAAAACAACAAAACTGATGTCAAAAACCCTAAGCAGAACTTGGTTGTATTCATTAGTGTATACAATCTTTGTTTATCACACGCACAAAACTGATACTCTAACTAAGCAAGAAAGGCAATTAGAGGGAAAAAAAATTATGCACTTTATCCTCAATAATGAAATGGGTAATCAAGAACCCATTTGGGTACGTTCATGAAGTTCGACAAATGAGCTCATAATAAAGAACAAATAAAAAAGCAATTTGGGGAACAAACAAGGATTCCACAATAGGAAAAAAATATAGCGAGAAGTAGAGCTAACCATAACAGAAGCTTACGCTCTTTGGAGGATGAAGAGAAAATCTTGTAAGACTGGGACAATCCACGGCCGTGTTGAGGCTCCGAATCACCCTCCGCATCGCAGACATCTCTCTCTCTCTCTCTCTCTCTCTGGTGTTTTAGTCACTGGAGTCTCTTCCATTTTGGTCTGGGAAAGAAGATATTGGGCCTGGACCGAAGTTGGATTACACAAAATTGGGCCTTGACTGATTAATTTAAGGGGCTTGGGCTGCAGTGGTACGACTAGGTGCAGGATGGGTCATGTTCAATCTTCAGGCCCACGATCGGTCTCAAGATCGATTGTAGTAAGTCCAATTGAAAGCCCACTAGAGGAATAAACAACTAAACAAATACTAACCCCCATTCAAAATGAATAATCAACCAACTTGGTCTTATTTGATAATCTGAGCTATTCATTTTATAGATCTCGATAATCATATCATCTATCGATTAAAATTTTCGAAGAAATTAGGTTGAGGCAATCATCAAATTGAAAGAGCGTATTCGTCTTAAGAACTTTGGAGTCAAACTTTGACTGTCCATTACTACCAAAAGATTTGGTTTTTAGATTTTGGGATTTTGAATTTTGAGTGAAGAGAGATAGAGAGAGAAATGAGAGTAATGATTGAGAGAAAATTTATTAAAGATCGTATGTCGAGAGAGAATCTAAAAACCAAAACGAACAAGATCACTATGATTAGAGCGAACCTTTAGTACTGAACGATCATTTTTTTTTTCCCCCCTTAATAAAAGAGAGAGAGAAAGAGAGACCGAGACGATGGTGGGTCATTTACCTCAAATGAGAGATCATCCATTCATCCGCATGTCAAATCCTTTCTCCATTAGGTAGGGCGTCAAATCTTCTGCAATGCAAAAATTGATTATTATACACCCCTTTAACAGAGACGTTTTAACCAACTGGGGCTACTTCAATTGGCCGAGGTCAGGAGTTTGAATTTTTTTATCTGCGTATGGGTATTCCTCCCTTAGAGTGCTTTTCTTTCTTATTTTGTTTCTACCCTATATATAATGGGCTTATTTCTTGAATTAGTTGAGTTGTTGAGTTTGGTTGTCTCGTATACTCTCACAATTAGTATAGTGTCACAATTAGTATACTCTCACAATTAGTATAGTGTCACAATTAGTATAGTGTCACAATTAGTTGTTGAGTTTGGTTGTCTCTTTCAAAACCAGTGATGATTAATGAAGACAATCGAAACCCTCTTGAGCTCTTGGAGCCGCGAGGCCTTATCCGGAATGCAGAGTGCATGTCCAATTAATTGCAAATGAACAACTTTTAACTTCGGATGGCAGTATGACAGCAAATAAGAAATTTATCTCTTAAAGTTTGCGGCTTTTGACTCTCGCCTCTAAAAAAAAAAAACTCTAGGAGCCACGAGAAGATGGTCCGGTCGTTAACTTTAAATCCACATTGTCAAGATTCGCTTAAGCTGATTCGGACGCCCGAATTATAAAGAATCCAAACTATTTTGTACGGAGCCAGTAATCAATTAGTTCAACTCGTGATCCGTTATAGTACTAGTAATTACTAATGTGTTAAGTTTAAACGACCCGCATGCGTATTGACTGGTTGGTTACAGCTAGGTTGGGGGACCAATGAAGAGGTCATCTGGTCTCATCTTTACCTAACCCTGACCACAACATCATTTTTCTAAACATACTTGAGATTTCAAAAATAAAATTACAGTATCTTGCTGTAACGGCACTCCAGGATTTTCAAACATACTACTACTAATTTACCAGATTTCTTTGTTCTAAACAGTACAGGCAGTATATTAATTATAGCCTCGATGGGGGGTATATATATTAATTTACCAGATTTAACGTCAAACGACCGTTAAGACATAGAAAAGCGAGACTATCCATATCTCTATCTCTGTTATTATCATTATTATTACTAGTAGTTGTAGTAGTAGTAGTATAATAACCGGTTGAAGAATACAAGAATTTGAATTACATCAAACAGGACATAAGCTTGCAAGCATGCTCACTCTGCTTTCATTCTTATCTTCGTTTTGTTTTATTGTTTTTATGTATTTTCGGACAGGTAGTGTCCTTTGCACGGGCACGCTTGTTTTGTTTTAGTCAATATCCAACATGATATGTTTTGCGTCTCAAAAAAAAAAAAAAAACATTAAGCGAAAATAAAATCACCTCCTCTATGAAAGTATAAAAGGGTGTTCAACTAAATTAACCCTAATCGGTGATAACTCTAACTCTAATCTTACGATCTTCATAGATTAATGTGATGGTGATTTCTATAAAGGGTTAGACCTTTTCAAATTTTGTCACGCAAATCCAAATAGGGAAAGGCCCAAGGGCTACATTTTTATTTATTTATCATTCCAAGGGCTACATAAACTATTGCAAATTTCGCAAAACAATAAACATGTCCGGAGCTAACTGCTCTGGCTGGTCGGTTGACTTGATCAACCAAATCATCGGGCGCCACGTGCAACATTTTGGAATTATCATTTAGAATTTTGATTTGGCAATTGAATCCATGTTACTACACAGGTTTTGACCTCTGCTCAGTTCAAAAGTACTATAAAGCTAACAGTTCCAAAGACATAATCCATCACCAGTTGCTATACTTTTTTCATTTTTTGAAGAAAAATGGCAACTGGAAAACCATTGACTCTATTTTCAGCAGCTTGTGTGATTTTTGCAATGCTGGTATTAGCCGGCCTGTCGGAAGGGGCCAGCTCGCCCACACCGTCTCCCTCTCCCTCTCCCGCTCCCGCTCCCGCTCCCGCCCCTCAGCACTCTTCTGCTAACAGTTGTTTCTCCCCTCATGATTTGTTCATGTCAACACTGTTGGCTACCTTAGCCTTGATCTCACCATTCTTCCTCTCTTCGTCCCACTAGTTTTTTTGTGTTTTCGACCTCTGGTTCGGTATTTCCATGTTTTCTGTGGCTTCTGTTGTGTTTGTGCGTCAGTCATTTTTCTCTGTTTTTTGTTGTATAAAGACAGGGTTGGTAGTTTGTACTGCTAGCTTTCTGTAAGTCATGGTTGTGATTTGGATTTTCTTGATCTGATGGTTGTTTTGTTTACTACTAATAAATTGTTTGAATTTATATTTGTCCTGTAATGTAGATTCTTAGCTTATTTGGGTTATCTTTACTTCTTGTATTACCTTCTGAATTTCCTAAAAGCTGTAGTATTTGACTGCTCTCACTTTGTTTCTTCTCATCAACTAACTGGGTGCAACAGACAAAAAAAAAAAAAAGGAAAAAAAAGAAGAAAGCAATCCATCCATGCTCTTGCAGGTCTATTTGGATGGTAGGAATCCAAGGTAATGAATGGGCATATCATTCCTAAGAATTGCATACTTATTCGTACTTCATACAAACATAGAGACCTGAAAGTACATTCTTATTTCACCTCAAGATTCCGAACATCCAAACATAGCCCGATATGAAAATGGAGGAGGAAACAGGGAAAAAATCACGTTCAGACAACGATACAATACACATAAATTGCATTCATGAATGGTAGGATGAAACAAGACTTGTAATTGCTCTGACCGTAAATGCAACTAATAGTAGCATGGCATCAAGTTCTGGCAAGATCACCCAAATTAAGGTGTACTAGACAAGATGAGAAATGTACACAATACAAGCATTGAGGAGGAATTAGACTCTCTTTGTGTCCTGCAACTGAATCCTTTGTCTCAACTCTGTCTCATTCTCCAAGTGCTATCAGTTGAGAACTTCGACGCCACCCATTAAGCGATGACGTGATAGCACAGGAAGATTGTGACACAGAACTAGGACACGGGACACCGAATTAGGATAGAAGACCTAATCCTCTCTGCAAAAGACAACTACTTAATAACTCACATATCAGAACTCAAAATTGGCTTTCCATACTGTGTAATTGTCCCTCCCATTGCCCACTTTATATGGGAAGGAACCAGTTGAGAGGAGCTTTGTTTCTAAAAGCATAAAATGAAGCCCTGAGACCCACATGAAAAATGCAATGGAAGATTTATCCTTGACAAGAACAAAGAGAAATCGAAGAGTCCTAAGCAAATGGAGAAATATCACAAGCCATTTCTCATAAGGCATAAGTTGAGTTCTTCAGAAAAAGTCCTTAAACCTAATTTTGAACTCGTTCGGCTGTGACTAATAACTAATTATAGAGCATTGCCATGAGTTTCAGAAAACATTGTGAGACAATGCTTCTGGACAACACAAAGCTTTCCCTGGACATTGTTGATTCAGTTTTCGGTCTTTCGCAGCTTGTTTTCATTTCCTCCCCTCTCCTTTTGTCTTCATCTCTGTCCTAACCCAAATCATAGATTAAAAAAAAAAAAACGAAAAAATGAACACAAAACAAAAGATTGGATTGAAAAACCCGAAGCGAGGTTTCATTTCTTTGGCTTTCATTGTGCTTCTGCTTCCATGAGAATATTTTCTTCCAATTCTCTGTACTACTTGTTTCTATCAAAGAAACTTCTACAAATCCTCTATGACCCCAAATTATTCATGTCTGGTGGAAAACATTAGGGGTGTGAGTCATCGTGATCAATCAAAAAAAGACAATCGTACGTTTTCTGAACAGCACTCATTCATTATACAAGTACAGGCAAATTGTAAGACAACGTGATAGGATTGAAACACATGGAAAAGCAGAACCGGAATCTTCAACCCAGTAATGGTTGATTCAAGACAAAAAGACATTACTATCCACCGCGATTAAGCTGCTAATTTCCAGAACCAGAATCTTGAGCATGCAAGCATTATATGGATCTTGCACACAACTGAGACAAGAACGTGGTAACTAGAGGGTTTATCAATCATTAATTACCTTCTTTATCAGGTCTGAATTGTAATTTCATTGTTCTGTTTTTCAGGGATGGTTCTCAGCTGTTCATATTAAACCAATGAGATCATTACCGGAGTAGATAGCTTTTGAAACTAAGCATTAAATGCTGGCCAGTTTGAACCAAACCTGATTGAGATATGTATATAATCACCAGACCTTGTGTCATGCTGACTCATGCAAGATATATCCATCCATAAAAGCAACATAATAGAAAGGTACATTATACATAATTGAACATTAAAAAAAATACACTAGTTAAACCGAATTTATGAAAAAAAATGCACATAAATACCTGCAAAATGAAGCTCTTTCAATGTAACCCCTTTAAACACCTAACAAAAAGGCCCAAGTCACCAACCAAGTTTCCTCCATATAACCAAAACTCACCCAAATATCTTTGTTAATCCAAGCCAAGATATTCTGTCATTGCGCATAGATTCATATGGGGTCAGTTTATACCTTGCGCGCAGTGTTTCTCACCCAGTGGGACCCGATAGTCTGACGCAAAATGTAGAAGCAGAAGAAGGTGAGCACGCAATGAATGCAACATCCCACCAAATAACAATACCCTTCTTTCTCTGCATAACAATCAGAACTATGAAGAAAACTGGAAGTACCAACAACACCCTTCTTGTTTCTAATCTCCCAAGTCGGATGACCTCCGAGCGTTTATCCATTTGGGGTCAATCACTTTGCAGATTTCATGGCTGCAATCTCCTCTAAGCGTTTCCATGTGGCTTCACGTTTCAGCTTAATCTCTTCCTCTTGGGCTTTATCTTCTTGAAATTTAAGCAAGCACTCCTCAAATAGCTCCGGATCAATATCAGAGAAGATCTTGCGGACATTTAATGTCAAGCTCTGAACTGCCTGGTTCCAGTGTTTTGTCACATTTTTTTCCAAGGCAGGAAATATAATTGGCAAAATAACCTTGCGATTTTGTTTGATTAAGTTGTCAATGTGATCGTTGTTCCATAAAAACAGAGCCCTTTCAGCCACCTACAGAAAACAGACCATCATCATACAGAATCTACTAAAATGTACCACATAGTCAAACACGACTGTAGCCTTAACTTTTTGCACGTTAATTATTGTAGGGAAACTTGCAGCCCATCCTATACCAGAAACTAGCTTCCCACTCTAAGAAAGTTTGTGCTTTTAAGAACCATAAAAATATCCAGGACCAAGTAACCCTTACCCTAGACATACCTTAGTTACCTAGACATCCCGTTCTACAGCACCAAATTGTCTTGGGGAGAAGATACAGCACTCAGAACTTTAGCACACATTCGGACAAGGCTGGTAAACCAACCGAACGAGCCAAGCAGTTGATTGTTCAAGCTTGATTTGAAAACTTAATGAGCTTTAAACATATGTTCGAGCTTGGCTTGTTTAAGAGACGAATTGATCTCGAACAAGCTTTAATTGAGCTGATCACAAACCGAGCTCGAGTATCTTGAACTTTTTAAACATCATAAGTCGAATGAGCCGAGCAGTAGGTTGTTCAAGCTTGGTTCGACACGAGCTTCAAAAAGATGTTCAAGCTTGGTTTGTTTATGTAACAAACGAGCTTTTAACGAGAGAACCCAATTTCAAACTTTAAAAAAAAAAATGAGTGCAATAACAATGCTAAGTAAAAGCTACCAAAGCTACTAAATCTAGAAACATATACTACCTAAATAGGTACTCTCTCACTTTAAGCAAAGATTGACAGGTTGAGAGAGAGGGTGAGAGAGTGAAGATCTATAGGACATTACGAAAAAGTGTATGCCTCTTTACAATGACCAAATACGCCGAAAAGGCGCACCTTGTGCGAATGCCCCATCAACCAACTGTAGGCTTTTGAAGGGTAAGGCACAAACTAGAAAGCCTCAAGGCATTTTCCGGTAGCCTAGCCTTGATGTGAGCCTTGACTTAGCCTTTGAAAACATTGTAGTAATCTCCAGACTCCCTTGGGTATATATACGTTTTCACTTTTCACTGCTCTCTTGTGATCCCACTGACCCTGTGTGAGCACTTTTCTACAATGTTTGCATTGTTCTTTATATCCTATTTGAAAGAGAAGGAATGAAAAAACTCCTCTCGTAACAAAGTTGGAAGGAATATGGACACTGTGGAATCCAAACAGGATTAGAAAAGGTGGTGAAATCTATTCCTATTTGGGCAAGATATAATCCTATGCTCAGAAGACGACATTATCTCTCCATATTTACCTTCAGGGTAAGACATGATCAACAATTTTCTAATGTGTGATCCATGAAGTAAATGTTTTAATCATTCCCAGTGAGGTTGTCATGTTACACAACGTCAAAATTCTCTTCCATTATATAGCTACACATCACATCAAGAATAGACCTTATGCCATAGTAAATGCACAAACACACAGTTCCCCATGGGATATAAGTATGAATCATAGAGGTTGCTATACATAAATGGTATTTGAAATTAAAAAGGAGAAGAATTAGGATTACCAATGCCAGTAAAAAGTACTGATAAAATAATTAGGGACAAAGATGAGATCAAAAATTACGGTAATATTAGGAAAACTACCTACTTGGAAGTGTGAACTGCTCAAGCAATGAGCGATTTGCCGGAACAAGGGTACCATACAACGCTGGAACTCCGGAGGCTGAGTCGCTTCTAAAACCTCCTCCAGCTCACCTAAGAACATGACCTCCTTTGAACTATTTGTGATTGGCCAATACCGTAATAAACCCCTTATAACAGTGTCTGCAAGCTTACAGTCTTTCTCCACAAATTGTGTGATGCAATAGGATAACTGCTGATGGTACATAGGTATGCATTTCGGTTTATGGAGTGGAATCAGTGCACGTACAAGGAAGAGTTTGTGCTCTTCTTTCAGTGGCAAAGCAAATCCGTTAATTATACTGCCCAATATTTCTAACAGCTCTGCAATTCCATTATGCTTCTCGGTTTCAAAAATGAAACGATAAAATATGTTGTTGATCGTTTTCCTAATGAATGGACGGTGCACCATAAACTTCCCATAAATCCGGTGTAAAACAGTTTTTGAGTATTCCCTTTCTCTAGGATCCTCGGAATCGAAAAGATCCAACAACCTGACAACAAAAGAGTGATCAACGTAGCGCTTAGCCAATTTTGCATCCATCCCTGGTGATGCCACGAATCTCAGGAAGAATTCATATACAATTTGCAAATGAGGCCATGCCGGTTCCATCATCGGCTCATCCTCCTCCATATCAACGGCTTCTAAAACTTTGTTCTCACGAGGCTGAGGAGTGAGTGTCCGGAACAAGTTTACAGACACCATCTTCACCATTTCTTGCACAACAGGTTCTGTGAATTTCCCATCAGCAGAAGTGACATAATCAACAAGCTCTACCAAAGTCTGTCGCTTTATTTCCTTTTCTTTCAAATTCTTTGTTGGGTCAGAAAAGTCAAACACGACACAGCATAGGTTCAGCTTTCTGATGAACAAGCTCTGCTTTTCAGAGTTTGGAACATCTCGAAAACTAGGCAATAACTCATAGGAGGTAACTGTTGAATTGCCATTCGGCTTTGAGTTTAAAGCTTGAGGAAACTTATTATTTCCATGACTTATTCCTGAATTTGAAGTAGGATTTTGACCAGGAAGAGATGCCGCATTCCAGTTCCCATACGGCTTGCTTGCTAGATCACCGCTTCGTAAACTGGAAGAAGCATTTGAAGAGGAGGTAGAGGTTCCCCCATCGCGATTTTCTGCTGACTTAGACGGCTTCCTGGGGAGCCTATTAAGTATTTGTTTGATCATAACTTCAATGACAAACCGCAAACTTTTCCTCACATAAGAAACTAATATAGATCAAGATAGTTCTCAGAGCTTCACGTCATCAATGATAAAGGATGGCGATAATATCACATAAACTAGAAGAACCCATTTCAACTAAACCAGTTTTAAGCCTGCACTATCCAATCCATCATATCGGCTTCTCATCCTCCCCACTGTCAACAAATAGCATGCCTGCTACCTGCTATTGATGATAGTTCCAATCTAAGTGGATGAATCCCCTTCTCATCTGGAAAAACAATCAAACCTAACTCATGTGAAGGAAACCGAAATGCAGAAAGCCTTGTCAAGAAGGGTTCAAAGTAACTTTTGAAATTTCCTAACGATCCTTTAAGAACAAAAATTGCTTAATTACTCACAAATAAAACGCCTTTATTCAAATTAAACAGGAACCCAGATGCTAATATGAGTACAAATCACAATAAAGCCACCAATTCTCCAACAATCTCAAAATTGAACTAAAGAATATTTGAAAGCCACCAATTCTCCAACAATCTCAAAATTGAACTAAAGAATCTTTGGCTTCGATATGTTCACAGGGCTCTACCTTATAAAAGGAGACAAACTCAGATGCAAAACTCACCTCCTTTTTTTCCTCTAGAGATTAGCAAAAAATGATCTTTTATTCGGCTAGATCAATAAATAACGAGATCTGGGCATGATCTACAGGACCCAGATAGCATTCTTGATCAGGAGTCTCCTACAACAAAAATCAAGGTCAGAAAAAGCCAAACTAAAAGTCGAACGATAATCAAATCATACAAGTATGCACTCCTACACACTTGACTACAAATAGATGTAGAGAGAGAAGAGAGATTACAAATACTGGGTTAGAGAAAGAGCAATCCCTTCCGGTGGTGGTTGATTCTGTTGAGCTGTTTGGTTCGGTAGAATGTTTATTTTCTTCCTCGTGTTCTTTCTACGACTCTCTTTTATTCTTTCTTTCTTGGTTTTTTCCAGATAGTGGATATTTTGACTAAAATAACCCTTGAAATCTACACAAGTGCCCCACATTTTCTTGCTATTCTGTGTAAAAGCTGTAGGGTAGAGATGGAAATAACGGTTTGTGAAATAGAGGAGGCATTAGTCACGCGCCTTTTCTGGGCGCGTGCTGATCATCTTATCAATGGTGAGGAAAATGTCCATTTTGCTAAAGACCAATTCAAACCTCGATAATTTCTGATGAGATAGTTGAGTGAAACCGAGTAGTGATTTGTTCGAGTTTAACCTTTTATTTTGGAAAACCAGTCATGATACGAACCTTAGTCAAATGTATACGTACGGTAACCGAGTAGTCAAACTAAACATATCGGAGACATCGATTTTTTTTTATGTGACAATTTTAACATTTTAAATTTGACGCTCACAAAATCATTCATTCAACTATATTTTAGTTTTTTTTATTATCGTATAGTAAATGGAGCTATCATGATCTTAAACACATATGTTATAAACAACAAAGCATTTGACAGTTGCCGTTAAAATTGACGTGAGTTGTTTGCTATGTGATTTGGCTTTTATAACCATTGGGAGTCAACGAAAGATTTGAGTCTCTCGTTGGAGATGCTATTATCGATATAGGTCAATACGTTAATGATTTTAAATGGATTGAAATTTGATTTACCTCAATGGAACTTCTTAGTAGACATACGCAAATTGAGTTTTTTTGTTTTTTGTCCTACACTAGAAGAGGAATTTATACTATCCAAATACCCAGACTCAATCGTTCAACAAAGATATCTTCTCTCTCTCACACACACACTGGAAATAAACTTACAATCTCACTGCAACCAACTGACCAAGTGAAACTTTGGCCAAGTTTTCGGTGAGCAGTAGTTTTCCATGATTCAAGTTCTCATGAATCCCTAATCCCTTGAATACTGGAGTAATTCACTAATCCGAATGGATGACTGATTACAGTAATAGGAGGTAGGTGTCATCCTTATCCGGATAGACTAACCAACTGAAGATGGAAGAATAATAGATTTGGAGATAATTCAAGTCCTGCAAAGGCAAATAAAAGTAGGGGTAATAATTAAGGCATGAACCCCAGGGCAGGCTTGGCGTGGTAGTCTTGGCTAGGCCCGGGACTTAGGGGTTTATTCCCTTTTAAGGTCTAAAGTTCGATTCTTTTTGTCAGCAATTTTTGCTGTCACTTCACCCCTACGAGCAAGCGTGTGAAACGGCTGTGAAACGGACTGTAGAAATTAGTTTGAGGTTGGCGCAAGCTGACCCGAACGCCCTGAATTTCCAAAAAAAAGAGTAGGACATGAGGGTTGTAACAAGAATAGCACCAAAGATATTAGTAGTAATTGAAAGTGGGCTCTTGGAGTAATTACAAAGAAAGGAACAAGACCCAATTGCCCAAGTTTGATAGGCCATGTTTGATTGCAAACTGGGATTGGAAAGGATAAGGACTTTTTTTTAGTCTGGACATCCAATTACGTACATGAATAAACTTGGCTCTATAAATTACTCCTAAAAGACAGCCCCTAAAGTCAGTCAGTGGGTATAAGAATAGTCTTTACAGATGGGCAATAAAGTTAGTTAGTGGGTTATAAATAATAATAATCTCTCCTAGGAATTGCAAGCAAATGCCCAACAGCCATCTCACCAGGGATTGTTGTTGATTCTATTCAAAGTAGGAGACCAAAAACTTATCGAACACGTGTTTGAACTCAAACTCAAACACGCGTTTTTGAACTCGTTTAAGTGTTCGTGGTTAACTTCAGGTCCTGGTATTAGTCAAGATGTGTATCACATGTGTTAAGGTGCGCATATATCAACCAATCTGGGATTGGAATGGATAAGGACTTTCTTAGTCTGGACATCCAATTACATGAATAAACTTGGCTCTAAATTAATGGCATCGTGACAGGGGCTCGTGGTACAGCCCACCCTTCCTTCTCTATTTTGAATAAATAGATATAATAAATAATATCGTGATATTGAGATTGTGATTTGATTGTAATTAGGATGATTTTCTTCCATAGTTAATTAGGCTCCTTCTCAGGTATAAATAGAGGGCTCATTGTATAGTGAAATTTAATTCAATAAAATATTTTTTATCTCATATTTTACAGAAACTGTGGAATGGGAGCATGTGGTGATGAGCAAGAACATAAAACAAACCTGCAGCAAAATTGAGGGGCTTTGGATGGGGCTGTCCAAAGCGACTCTGGGTTAGCTATGGCTGGAGGTTTGATTCGTGATGTTAGCCCTTTTGCAGCGGAACTATGGGCTACTATGAGGGACGGTCTGCAATTGGCAGGTACAAGGAATCAAAGTGGAATTTCAGTAACCTTGTACTTGATTGCAGGTTGCTGATGACAGAGCTCCTAGTGGCAACAATAGATCATGTCTACCGAGAAGGAAATAGTTGCGCGGATGCCCTAGCAAGCAACACATGCAGTACCAATGGCAAAGCATTTCCTATCTTTTGTTTTTTGTTTTTTTGGTCAAACGGAATGGAATTTTACTACTACTATCTTTTGTGAACCTCCAGAATTTGTACTAGGTTTGCTTAACGATGTTATAGGGGTTGCTACCCTCAGAATGTGTACGAACAACTTTTAATTTATGCTAGGCAGTAGCTATTTAATCAAATTAAAAAAAAAAAAAAAAAGAAAGAAGTGGTCAGAAGTTAAAAAAGATTAACTCAATTGCAAATTCGAAAAAAAGGTGAAAAGAAAAAGTACATTGAAACAGTCATGGTTGTAGATAGCAAATATTCACATTTTATTGAATTGAAATTGAATCTATCTATTATATAATAACAACAAATACAAATAGATTAGTTATTCGACAACGCTCCTTGAGAGTCTACCAATACAGGTAGTTTAACAATGAAAACTTTACCATGGAACACCATGGGGGCAAACTATGGGAATTGTAAGATCTCCCAGATCTTTTACTAACCCTTTGTAGTCAAATCCAAAAGCCCCCCATCAGTGATTTTTAGCCTCCAAGAACTGAAACAGTTGGCACGATATAGTTTCATGGTCGGGAAATGTACAGCATCCTGCAAATGACCATATATATCCCTCTCCAATCCTGAACACTGGATGCAGAAAGTGCCACATCGTGGGAGGCAGAAATTTCAATGCTGAAAGAAGACACTCAGATTTGTATGACTGCTATTTCGTACACGAAACAAATGGTGTGAACTGTGAAGAACATCTCAACTGAACAAATCGATAGATAAGTTAGCAGCAACTGATATGTCTCCTGGAAAATACAACGCTGGGCCTGCCCACAATTTGATTTTCAGTGCTCCATCAAGGCCGTTTCCGTTTCTGATAATGGTGCTGCATCAGAATGAAAAGAAGCTCAAACAAAAAAAATTAGCGAATAAAAAGTTTTTGACCGAAAATGAATTTGATCTTCTGCTTTCTCTTTCTTCCCCTCTCTCGTTGCTTATGTATCTATTTCTTAGTATCTAATTTCTGGAAGTATACATGGTTCTTCAAATGGAGTTATTACACATGACAAAAAAGTGATGGAAACATCCCTAATACTTCATTTGTTTACATGTAACAATTTTCACAAAACAAGTCATAACTAATAATTGACAGTTCCCAACTGTAATTTGCATGCAAAGTACGTCAAAGGAATCAGCCATTACTCCCAAGAAACCGGTCACTACACAATGTCCAGGCATCATGTATGCAGCAAGAGTAGACAAGAGCACCCAATGACAGAAACAAGGCATGCACAGAGAAAATAACTGAAGAAACAATGGATGGCAAGAAAATCAGATACATTTATTTATTTTTTGATCGGCAAAAGATGAAATTTTATTAAAAAATGGGGAATAGGGGAAAGGAATCCAACAGTGACATACCTAGCAAGTCTTCATAAGAATCTGGCAACAGTGATGTGTCCATTAGCAAAAGAGGCGAGAATACTTGATCCTGAGCTTCCTCCGTGTCAAAATATGACTGCTGTGAATCTGAAACAGTGTAATTTGACCCAGCAGCCGAAAGAAAACCATTTATCCGGTCAAACTCCTGAAAGGAATCCAAGTCATCTAAAACATGAGACGATCCATTGTACTTTGTCTGAGCATGACCCTCTGGAGCATGATTATCAGCTGAAGGGCCTCGAGATGCAAACAATACTTTACTCCTCGTTGAACCTAGTTTTTTATCTGGGCCAAGACGAGAAAACCCAGTTGCTGAAAGGGGAACAAAGAAGTGCTGAGAGCTATCATCAGATCGAATTTCCTGCGACAATTCCAAATTGCAAGTTTGCGTTGACAGAGCTGCTTCTCTAACAGACCGCTTTAAGCTTTGGATGTAAGAATCGTCACTGTCTAAAACACGAGAAAATACTGATTATAAATTGTAAATAAAGCTTTTTTGCCTTATTTTTGCCTTTTATGAAATTTTCTCAAAATTGGTCCCCATTTTTTACTTTCCCAATTACTGTCATTGGAAAAGTAAAATTTTGTTACCAAGAGCTGAAAAGTTCACTAAAACAAAAAGTAAGACATTTCAAAAAAGATAAGTTAAACAGTGCAAAATCAACGTGAATAATCAAGACAGAAACATTAAGCCTTACACAAGGATATGAAAAGTGGGAGAAGAAAAAGAAAACACAAAACCTTGCAGGGCATAATGGACATGATTGATTGATTGAGCCTGGTCCACAGACTTCTTTTCTGATATATTTTCTGTTTGATAAGTTTGAGCCAAGGTGAGTCGCTTTTGCACGTTCCCAACTTTCCCAGACGAGTTTGGTGTCACGCTAAACAAAGGAGGGAGCTTTAAAGCAGGGGGACTGGCTGACACTTTGTCAAGCTGAACTGTTGACAATCTCGAAGCCACATCAGCAGCCTCATTATTGCTACTTTCCTGTACAATTAAGGAGGAATCACTTAGGTCTACAGATGTAAGCAGAGTAGACTGGTAAAAGAGTAACATTCAACATGCAAAATATCACACGGAACAATCACCATCGTTCTTCCGCTGCCCTGTGCTGTTATAGGTGAGGTTGATCTGCCCTGATGCTTGGAAGCTGGGGGAAGATTGATACTATTCACTTCCTCTGTGAACTCCGTTATTGAATTTTGAATTGCTGGGGCGACACCCTTTAGTTGATTTATGAGCACCTGTATGTCACAAGTTTGTGAGGAAAATCTTGCAACACAGAAGTAGTTGGTGATTTAGCGAGCATGCCAGATAATCAATGACGAACTAAATAGAGAATGTGCTGCGGAGTCATTCACGTTCCAACTCAGAACCGTAGAGCAGCTATGAGATACATAAACATATAACGTCACCAACCCATAGACAATCAACTTCACACCAAGTGAATCAGTAACCTACCTGTAAAGACACGTGCATTAGTTATCTAATGTGTCAAGTATTGGGTCGAGCCAGTAGAATTTGATGGAATTTCGTCATGTTAATCGCATGAATACATCCTACGACGTACTTAAAGTATTAAGAAGTCAGATTGTGTTCAAAAATAAGTAGGTAGCTTGAATTAAGAGGACAGATTGCATGAGACATTTTTGTTCTTTCATTTCTAAAACACTGGTCTCCACATTCACCTTATTAGCCGACTTCACCTCAACAGAAGCAAACTCTCCACAAAGAATCATATTCACTAAGATTATTCGTAGTCATTCCAGACTGCCAGTCCTGCATCTCAACATTCCCACTCAAATATGCTCTTTGGTTGACAACTTCTTGATTGCACAGAAGTTTGTTCTATTGAGCACATGTGGCCAGGTAGCACTCTCATTATTCAAAAATCATTTACTAAACACACCACCAAAATGCATTTGTACACTGTATTCATCTCACTCAGTTTCATGGGCAACAAGCTTTCAACTTCCCGCCCTTAATGATCAATCAGTCCAAGGTCAACATGGTTGCACCCTACCAACCATGTTACGGTGTCACCATACCGTGGCCACTTTTCTATTTGAAATCAACCAAAACTAACAGTTCTTTGCCTTCATTTTCACTTCCCAAGTTCATAAGTTTTACACTCCCATAAAAGCCTTTCTTATAGCAAGCCAAAATGCACTTTGGATAGTAGTATCTGCCAGTTTAACTGCATCCATAATCTTGCAACGTTGAATGAGCCGTCTAGATATTTCTGAGAAAGCATTAAGCACAAACCAGACAACACAATTCAAAAACATTTCCGCATCCTCGAAATCTAGACACCTTAAAACTCCTGATAAGCAGTCACCAATTAACAGATTTGCTACAAATGCAGAACATGTAAAGCAACTGATTTTTTCCTTTGAGTTGTAAAAGGAAGCAGCAACACATCTATGTCCACCACTTACAAGTTACAACGATGGTAGAACATGGCAACCAAGAGAAAAGTGCGTTCACTTATCGATACGATCATCCAATTATGATAGAAAGACTGAGGGCTTGTACCCATGATGTTTACAAGCATATTTCCCAATATCAAGCATTTAATGATATATGAAACTGCACAACAATAAGGCTGTTTGCAGAGCAAAATTTGGGTTTAAACTGGAAGGAATATTATGACGTCTAGAAGTTTATGTGAAAATCCGAAATAGAATATCTTTACCTGTATGCTAGCCAAGTGTTGCCGATGTTCAGCAAGAGTTGCTGCCAATGATTCAGCATGGCCACTACCACTGTCGCTGTGTGAAGTTCGTAGCAGCTCAGGACCCTCCCCATCATTGGCTTTTGTCTAAATCGCAAATACATGTTAACACCTCAAAGATGATGGCCAAAGAGTACATTCCACAGTAAGGAAACAACAAAACCAAAAAATTGAAAAGCAAAGTAAGCCTGACACTGAGCAGAATGAATTCCTTAGTCACAAGCCAGAATATCAAGTAAACGTGAAGTTTTTCATGCAAAAAAAAAAAGAAAAGAAAAGAAAAAGAAAAGAGATTTGACCAATGGACAGACACAGTATTAGGATCACACAAACATGTGAGAAAGCCTCTCTGACAAGAAACCTATCCAGTAAAACAATCCAACTCCAGTAATATGTTTTTATAGCCATTAATGTTTGCATATAGAAATCTATTATTGACAATCATGCTTCTAGAAATAACATGCCTTGGAAAACCACCTAGTGCCCATGAATGAAATTGATACTCTGGCAAAAAAAATGATCAATGATATTCCCGGTCTCAAAAAGAAAAAAAGAAACCAAATAAAACATACCATAACAGACCAAATAAGATGCTTTTTCAGGTTTAAGACACAGTTTAGCTCCATAGATGAAAATAGCATACCAGATGAAGTGACTGTTTATGAATGCGTTGTAACGCATGCGTCCAACGCCTGAGAATTTCTGCTATATCAACAGTGGGGTGGACTCTTCCACTTCTGTCGTCCACTCGAGAAAATGTTTCCTCATTTTGCACATGAGAAGAATCAAAACCATTATTTGAGTTCTCTCTATTGGTGTTGGAACATGATCCATCCGTGTTTACTTCGTCATCTAACATATTTCCAGGGTGGCCAGACAACGCATCTGTATAAGGTACCTGAGAACTTTGATCCATAGCTGCAAGCAAAGCTGATCCAGATATGCGGTACCTGAATAGGGATACTAGATGTTACACAGGAACAAACATGTACGAGGGTAAATGCCACACAAACATAAATATCAGATAACGCGAATTACCTATGCTCTCGATGAGCTATCAGGTCCTCAATAGGACCTGAGGCAAGAACTTCATGTTGACCTGCAGATACTAGCAGAGTCAAGATCCATGGACAAATAATGTATATATGAAATAATCCAGCCCCATTCGTCAATTATCATGAATCTTAAAGGAAAGGAGGGTTTGGTGGTGATTATTCAGACACAAATAAAATGCAGATGGTAAATGAGTACTTTTAGGTGAGATGAGATCAGCCACTGATAAGTTACTAGACTAATGTAAGACTTTGAAAGGTAGGAAGGAGGAGACAGCCTGTTCAAAACTGAATGGGTTGATGCACGCAATTTAAGCATGAAGACACAGTGCAACCAAAGGCATGTTCTTCATATACAATGATGATTCTTGAACGAGTACTTGTAAGTATAGAAAACATCAAACTATATCAAATCAAAAAACTAAGAGAAAATTATACATTCACAATTCACATACATGTGCATATTAGCAGCAGGAAATTTTACTCATATAGATATTCAAATCATCATGACCAGTATACACTATACAGGGATATTAAGCTTCCTCACAATTCACATACTTGTGCATATTAGCAGCAGAAATTTTACTCTTATAAAGAGATATTCAAATCATCATGACCGGTATACAAGGATATTAAGCTTCCTCACATCTACGCAGATCTGATACAGCTACAGAGGTGAGCATTTTATGGTTCACACTGTGGTGACCCTGAACCAAAAGCCAACTCTTAGATTCTACTCCTATGGGTGAGAGCCGTGAGCAAACATCTCACTAATTATTAAACAGTACAACTCAATTTGAGAAAGACTTATACCAAGTAAGGCCAGAAATAGTGCTTAATCAATAGTAGGAGGTCAAATATAAGGTGATATAGGAAATAGAAAGAGGCGAACAAAATGTCTGCACTTACCCTTTCGAGATAATAAAGAATCCCACAAACGAGTGGCTCTTTGAACTAAATGCGAATTCTGACTTGAGCTAGACACGAGTTCATCCCACAGTTCCCCTTCCACCTTTACTTTATTCCTCAGGTCATGTAGTTTTTCCGCTTCTTGCTGCAAATAAGCCTGAGTTCCAAGATTTCAAAACATGCAAGAAAGACCAAAGCCCTCAAAAAATCGAAGACATCTCTGTATCCCAAAAATAACATGCATGAGTGTTCCCCTATACCTCTTCAGCAGAAAGACCACGAAACTCTGCTGTCATTTCATGAGCCAAATTGGACCACATAGCCTGTCTTTGGACTGCTGTCTCGGCATTTTTCAGAAATCTTCTTCTTTCAAGTGCTATTCTAGCCTGTAAAGCCATAGGAGGCTCAAGTCAGAGGTACTCACCGCACATAATCTCAGTCAGACAATTAGAAATGGTGAAATGAAATACATATCCAAAACACCCCATTTTGTGTTTCTAAATACTCTTCTGCATGTCGACCAAGCACTTGATGTGTTATAAATGTCAAAAAAAGTGTGAGCATGTCAATGCACAAGGCCTTCTTGCTTACATCATAGGTAACCGTCTGGTGCTCTACATGATAGGAGAATAGAGAACGAAACTCAAAAGTGTTTAAATGATCAATATACTACCATGGAAAAAAATCTAACAGTACTCAAGAACTAAGCTTCAAGGATATAACGTGCTGGTATTGAGGAGCCTTTTTGTTTATATTGGGATTTGTCCCACATTGGTTAAATATCTCCTCCAAAACTAAGCTTGGGCGGCCTGTCCACTCTTTGCCAATTGGTTTGGAGTTGGATGCTCTAACATGGTATCAAAGCTAGAGTTTCGGAGGCTTTTCCCCTTTGTTTGTGCCATAGTTGCACTTTATTTCATTGTGATCCGTGCGTTCCGGATCCTTTGTTGACCTATCCACGTGTGAGTTAGGGTCACACGTGCGGGGGAGTATTGGAATTTGTCCCACATTGGTTAAATATCTCCTCCAAAACTAGTATATGAGCTTGGGCGACCTCTCCACTCTTTGCCAATTGATTTTGAGTTGGATGCTTTAACAGTTTAATAAACAACTTGTAGTACTAACGCCCCCAAGGGTGGTAGCCTAATGGTCCATGGCTTACTCCCAAGTGGTTTGAGGGCTCAAGAGGTCCAAGATTCGAGTTGTGCGATTGGCACCTCTTGCCCTTCTACGAATCCCGGCTGTGTTCCAGTAGCCCTCGGTGGGGAGGTAGTAGCTATGGTTCTTTGCTCCCTTCTGGGCCCGCTGCGGGTCTAGAGTCCCCATGGTCACGTCCAGGAGGGCTACTATGCCTGGTTGCCCCCTCATCCACTCTTCAGCTCAACAAAAAAAAAATCGTAGTACTAGCAAACTTGCCAAAAAAAAAATAAAAGGGATTTATCTTGTACAAATAGCTACGATGTAGTTGAAAGTGGCCATAATAAAAGTCCTTGATGAAATCCATGTCCTTCTCCCATTCATTAAGAAAATATAGTTTAAGAAAGCAGAATAACCTTTGTTACAGGTAGTAGCGTAGCTGCATGCGAGAAAGCTACATCAGTCAGTGAAGAAGGCATTGGGTTAGAAGCTACATCAGATGCAAATGTTCGTCTATGAACCTCCCGCAAAGCATGCAAAGAAAGTTGCCACAAGAGTTCAACAAATCTGCAGTGAAAATAATAAACTTGTTACCTACTCCAAGGGCAATACATATAATATAATGCATGATTTACAACATATTTGCAGCTATGTTTCACCAGCATTTTGATGAACGCTAGCATATAAAATTGGTGTGAACTAGAGAAGCAGAACTGGAGAAGTGTGTTGAGTATGTGTGGGTGTGTACATGTGAGTTTCAATATGACATTGCACAAAAAATAGAGGGAGAAAATAGAAACAATACGGCTCCTGGGGAATGAATGTCCCAAAAAACGTTTTCGTGATCAGGGAAAAGCAACAATTCTCAAAATCTAGAGGCCAATATTTTCCTTGACATATCAAATGTATTAACACACTTTTAGGGCATGTTCGGTTGGGTTTTTAGGATTTGGACTCTAAAATATTACCCTACTCCAAAATCCACTCAATAACCCTATCTCCAATCATTATTTTCCATTTTATCTCTATCTCTCTCCAATCATTACCCCTATCTCCCTACCCTAATCATTACAAATCCAAATCCAAAAACCCAAAAACAAACAAGCCCTTAAGGAAACGAGCACAAAGCCTAGAAAGAAAATCCACAATATGCATGGTCCTAATAAACCAGCCAGTCCGGTGCGATTTTGAAAACATTACAGACAACTATGACAAATTTATGCTAAATCACAGATTCAAATAACTTTGCTTCCCAGTCTTAGCATCACTTGATTCATCTAATAGAAATCCACATGCTTTAACGAGCTATTATTAGACCATAACCGTGCCAACATCCCCTAACTGCAACCAAACATAAACCACAGTTTCAGAAAGCATTATGCTACAGTTCCCTCTTACTTAACACACTTTCTAAATCAAGGGGGCGTTTGATAGGCCGGAACCAGATTAATCATGGATTGATTACAAATCCCTTGAGAGAGCATTTTCAACTTTTACAACATCCAATTCAAAACTAATTGACAATAAGTAGAGAGGCTGCCCAAGCCCGTATAGGAGTATGGCAGTTAACAATCGACCAATCTTATATCAACTAGGGTATACACAATCCCTAAGGCGATGTGGATATGGATTCGCCTAACTATATTTCCATTGAATTTTCTCATCCTATAGGATTATTTAATCCCGCACACACAAATAGTTTGTTGCTATCAAACATGGTTTATAGCAAGGAGTAAAGGTCGAAGAAAAGCTTTTAAGCAGCCAACCTCGGTCCACAACATGTAGCTAGGGACGAAACCCTCGAATTGCTCCTTGGAAGCGCCCCATGCGATTCCAGCTCACTTATTATGCTTTGCACAACCTAATAAACAAAACCAACTAGATCAATAGCAAAACAAGTAACAGAGACAAACAACCTCCAATTAAAATTAAGTCCCCAGGATTAGTACGTGCGCACATAAGTTGGCCCGGACACCTGCGTTATCACAAAATAAAAAGCTAAAATTACCTTCCGGAAGTCGCGGGACTGCGCTGAATCGAAAATCGGCCAAACCTTGTCGAAGTCCTGAAAACGTAACAGATCTTAATGAAATTGAAATTCACAAGATAAGATATTCAAATTTGTAGAGAGAGAGAGAGAGAGTACTTTGGCGGATTGAAGTGGTCCTCTGAGAGAAGACAAGATGAAGTAGAGAAGCTGTTCGCCCAATTTGGGGTTGGAGTGGCGGAAGAGGCCGACGCGAGGAGTACTGCTGCCGTTGTTGGCTCCGACGCCGATGATGGACGGATCGAGCCCTAACAGCAAACAGTTGGTGTACATTGCGCTCTCCAGCTCTATCTCTCTCTCCTTCTCTCTGTCCATCGTCATCCCCCTCCCTTCCCCCCTCCCACTCTCTCTCTAGATTTCCTCTCTCCCTCTCTACAATTAAAAACTACAGTTTCCAATTTTCCATGCTTCTTCTCTCGTCTTTCTCTTCTGTGTTTCTGGTTTGGTTTTTTTGAATTTTGCCAGTTTTCTGGGTTTTTTTTTTTTGGGGTGGTGGGCCACTGGGGGATTTTGAAATAGGTTGGGGGTCGAATCTAACGGCGTGATCGACCCCGGCTATCAATGGTGATGATGCCTGTTCCAAGATTATGAATGGCTAAACTTTTACGTGCAATTCTTCTGCTGAAATTGTACGAAAACGTAAGTACAATTAAGGAGGAGTGGATGCATTAGACCTCGTCCAATCGAGGTAATGTTCACTTGGTACTTGGCAGCTAAACTAGTACAGTATAAATTACCATGTTAATCTATTCATTTTCAAAAACTATTTTGCATGGAGTATAATGATTCTACGGGGAAGAGAGGGGGGCAACAAATGAAAAAAATACACAAAAGTTTTGATATAAACGATGTCCAAAACTCACGCTATGAGATAAATTGTTACAATTCAAATTGAAGTAGTTATACCTATTCTGTTAAAGTTCTTATTTTTCAGCTACTTATTTTTCGCTTTACGAGATATGTCATCCTCTCACAAAGCATCGCATTTAATTCAAAAAATAAGTATTTATTTCTTTTAGCGGAACATGGCCTTATCGGTATAAAAGCTATTTGGGTAGAGTATTTGATTTTTATGCATGTTTTTTGTCCAAATAGTTAGCGGATTGGTAATGACGTTAGTAATTGGATTACAATGAAACCTATTCGGCTTCGTTCTTTTAAACTTAATTTTTCTTCCCTTAAACTTAAATGAAAATAAGTCAAGTTCATCCATTCTTTTAAATTTAAACTTAATTGTCTAACGCACTCAGAATTACAAATAAGTTACGTTTAAGGACGGAAAATAAATTTGTGCAAAAAAATGGACTGAATTAAAAAAATAAAGTTAAGTTTAAAAGAACGCAGCAGCGGGAATAGTCGAGGGGCTACAGAAGTTTAATTGACAGTTAAGCGACGAATTAACAAATTCTAGAATAGTTCAAGGACGAAAGAAGTAATTAACCCGAGAAAACAGTCATAAGTGTGCACATCACGTGCTACGGCGAATCCGGAAAAATACAAGAGGAGTGTGAAAACGAAGACAGAACCCAACCAGTCGAGCGGTGGAAAAAGCGATTCGGGAAAATCGCAATTGCTTTATTCGCTCATGAGAGTAGGAGGTTCTCCCTCAACTCTGAAGCGGAGGAGACTCACCCCGGTTGATACGATGGAGGCCGAAGCAGCCAAGGTATCAATCTCGATTTCTTCCTCTGCTTACTTGTTCTCGATTCTTTAAAACTGCTTTTATATGTAGTTTGTTTGATGATTTAGGTTTTTTTTACATCAGATCGTTGATGGGTTGATTTGGGTATCCGATAAGAATGGGGGAACTAGTTATACTTCTACTTCGTGTGGAAGTAAGAGGAATTGGGTTATTAGCTTATAACTTTGTCTCGGTTGTTTCAGCTGATTTTCCGGCTGGGATAAGAAGTCAGCTAGGTTTTTTCCGCAGGGACATCTAACCCACTAATACGAATCGGGTAACCATATGGGGTTGAACCCATAATGCTTGACAATCGGGGTAGATAAAGTATTATGCCCATCCGTTTTAACTTCGAATATGAACTATGTAGTAGCTACAGAGTTGACCCCCGTGGTTCATTTATGTGAAAACTAGCTTACAAAATATTGTAGGTAAAGACCATATTACTATTTTGTTACTGGCGTATAGGAAAAGACCATATTAGTTTGGTATTGACCCCACTTACCGAAAATCTTTACTCCATGACTGAACTTGGAAACCTCTTCAAGCTCAATCCTTGCCATTGGATTTGATTGAACTTACAGCAAGAAAGGGTGTTCTTTTTAGTTTGTTTGTCGACAGCATTGTTGTTGTCTATCTTGGCCGTTTCGAACCTAGTTTCTTGTTGGTAGTTGAGCATGACCTAGTTACTTAACTATGATACACATCGCATTAGCCTGTGGGACGAATATGGTTAGCATGCAACTTGCAAGTGTGGTTGAATTTGGATGTAGGGTTGAATGTAGTGTTGCGATAAAAGACCAAGAGGGAAGGGGAGTGGAAATGGGAATGGTGGTGTTGCATGATGATCTGTCGAGCCTGGTTGGTGGAGTTTAGGGAATTTCATGAATGAAGAAGGGGTGACGAGAATTTGAAATTTAACTGAGACACAAAACTCTATTCTAAGCGAAAGGGATGGCTATGGTGGATGCACAGTCTCCAAGTGGGGTAAACTTACTAGTATTGAAATTTAATGCAGAAATATGCATAAAAGCCATAAGTAATAAGCATGAGTCTTTGCAGCTTCCCCATGTCTAGTCATTGACATGAGAGTAAATGAATACTACACCTAGACATATACCTGAATGGCCGAGTTCATGTAACACAGATGTGCGTGGCTGCATGGTATTGCTGCTGCAGTAAGAATTTTTGGATCCTCTATAATGTTTGAAAGATGGGTATGGTGCCTGGAGCCCTGATTCGATTCTGGTTGATGGCAAGGATAAACTATCTCAAAAAAAAAAAAAAAAAAAAAAGAACCATTTATTCCTTTCTTTATGGTTCTTTGGTAGTGTGGTCGACTCTTCGGGCACTTTTTTTAGTTTTGTGGAGATTTATTATTAGGGTTTTGTTAATGTATGCCCTAGGGGCATATGTTAGTACTCATTTAATGATGCCAATTATATCAAGAATTGTATTGGAACTCTAAAACGTAATCAATTAGTCAGGCAACATTTACTAGGAGAAAAATTTATTTATGATGAGACCAAATTACCCTTTTTACTTTTCACTCCATGCATGCTATCTTTTCAACTCCTTTTTATTTTTATGCATTATTGATTTATCTTAACGAGAGAAATTATAAAAGTGATTTTTTTTACTCTTACCCAAATATTTTTGGAATATCTAAGATATTGCCTGAATATTTGGGTAACAGTCATAATTTTTTACTCTTACGATTTCTCGTAATACTTCTTAAATAACTTGTTTCGCAATGTATTAGTATTTAGTTATTAAAAGAAGTGCTAGGATTTATTTTCCTTATTTTGGGAGGTTTTGGGGCATTTTGAGTTTTGTCTTTATTCAAAAAAAAAATACTTTTGTTGGTTTTACGGCAAATTTTTATGGATTATTGATTCGTCTCGATGAGAGAAATCGTAAGAGTAAAAAATTATGACTGTTACCTAAATATTCAGGCTATATATTAGATATTCCAAAAATATTTGAGTAAGAGTCAAAAAAAAAATCACTTTTATAATTTCTCTCGTCAAGATAAATCAATAATCCATAAAAATTTAGCATAAAATTACCAAACAAAAAAAAAATTGAATAAGAACAAAACAAACAAAAAAGCCAAAAAAAGCTAACGGGAGACTTTCATTTAATTTTTCAAGCTTTCACTGTAGCTCTTTTCTTCATTTTTTCTTGCTTAGAGTTCCCTTCTTTTTTTTTAATCCGCGCTTAGAGTTCAACAGAACAAAAAATTAGTTGTTTTTTTATACCATTTTGGTGACTGATAAGGAGTACTCATAGGGGTGTTTTTTTTTTTTGGCTTAAACCCATAGGAGTTTAAAGACCCAGAAAAATAAAAAGGAGTTGAAAAGATAGCATGCATGGAGTGAAAAGTAAAAAGGATAATTTGGTCTCATCATAAATAAATTTTTCTCCTAGTAAATGTTGCCTGACAAATTGATTACGTTTTAGAGTTTCAATACATTTCTTGATATAATTGGCATCATTAAATGGGTACTAACATATGCCCCTAGGGCATACATTAACAAAACCCTTATTATTAAAGTGAGAACTGATAAGAGTTAAGTTTTAGTTGCTTGGATAAACTGCTATATTTCTGCGAAGAAGGTTGGGCACTTTGTTGGCTTTTTCGATAAATGCCGGTGATGTCAACTAGTGCAACTTTGCTCGTTGATGTCAGATTAAGCTTGAAGCTGCAAAGCAAAAATATGGACGAGAAATTCGTGTGTTTGAAACCTTAGCTGCTTCTCCAACGCCCATGGACACGCCCAGCAGTGGTATGGACCACTTAAAGTTTCATCCTTGAGTCGTGAACTGTCAAATTATCTTGGAATAGATAGTTTTTGAGTGCCACATTGAACTTTTTTTTACTTTGATTGGCAGAGGAGCGGGATGACTTCTATGAGTTCACTGCAGAGGATTATTACCGGGTTTCGGCTACCAAAAAGGAAGGTAAAGAAGTTTACAATTGTAAATATATCAGAATTAGGGCATACAGTAGAGCAAATGATTGAGCAGACGTTTTTCTTTCCCCTGAATGGGGTGGAGGTGTTCATTGCGTTGGAGCAAATGTCTTTATTAGAGTTTTACTGTTGGATACTCCTGGAATTATGAGCAGATAAATTCTTGAAGACAAGAAAAATTCGAGAAGCAGAAGAGGCTGCTCGCAGATCAAGGATAACTAAGGTACGTGTTAGATGAGGGTTCTATGTCACATGATGTTTTATCTGCTTAATATTTACTTGTTACAGACTCACACAAAAGTGGGGGAAAGAAATAAATTAAGTTTATCTGCTCATTTTGCATAATGTAGGCTGTGATTAGAGTACGTTTCCCTGATAATTGCACATTGGAGGCCACATTTCATCCATCAGAGACTATACAGAGCTTAGTTGATCTTCTTAAGAAAGTAATTGCCCAACCAGAACTGCCATTTTATATATGTAAGCACGTGCTTATTGGATAACTTCTTTCTTTTGTTGAAAGTCCTTCCATATCATAAAACCTTGACTCAAGAATTTGTACTTTTTAGATACAACTCCTCCGAAAAAGCATGTAAAGGACATGTCACAGGATTTTTACTCTGCTGGCTTTATCCCTGGAGCAATTGTTTATTTCTCTTATGACCTACCAAACGGTTAGTATGCACATCTAGATTTTGTTTCTTTGTAATTTGTTGTCTTTCAATGATTTGCTTTCAACCTTCAATGATTTTGTCTGTAAACTAGTTCTGAGTTCCAGTTTTCCATCTTTTCTTTTTGACGAATTGTTCACGATACCATGTCTATTAGATAGGATTTGTTATTTACCTCCACTGCAGCATTTATGCATTTTATGTCGACTAAAATTTCTCTCGTTGGTGGAGTTTTCTGTAAGATCACCAATCTCAAATGCATATTGACCTATCCAGCACTGTCAACTGACCCCCAATTTTTTGGGGGGTGTCACGAGTTTTGTGTGATATATTTCCTTTTGAGTTGTAAATCTCAAATTATCCATTGGAATTTTGACCATGTTTATTAGTTTATTAAGATTTTGAGATTGATGATGTCGAGGCATGGCCTGGCTATCTGTACATAGCTTTTGAATCTAATTGGTCTTAGACTGTTTCTCTCTTAAGTATCGAAGGAGCTTAACCACAATATATTTCTGCACAGTAGAGTAACTGGAGTTTAGTCATCTGCCTCTTTTGGCCATTTTTTCCCGCATTTTTGATACTTTGGTTTGTCAAAGATGGATAATTATTAGTAGCTGTTTGGAATTAGAATTGGGCTTCTTGTGAATATGGTTAGATTCTGATTCTTGAAGCTGGAGGTGGTTATTATATCCATGTGAGCATGCCCACTTGAACAAGGGACAAGGCTAGCGTTCCTCCATTTATGCTTAAAGAAAGGCTCTCGGATTTGTCAAGGGAAGGGAAAGAAGCACAAGTGCTGGACTTCTTTCACACCCTTTTCTTTCTCTCTCTTTTCCATTTCGGCTTCCTTTCCCACGACATTTATGGTGTGTTTGG
Organism: Rhododendron molle; assembly: GCA_025413875.1. NCBI lineage: Eukaryota > Viridiplantae > Streptophyta > Magnoliopsida > Ericales > Ericaceae > Rhododendron > Rhododendron molle. The sequence continues at coordinate 5,694,281 of CM046395.1, read as the reverse complement.
ATCTAGTATGTATTTCGAGGTTCTTTTTAAGGCAATACGCTGTAAAGAAGTGAAGGAAAGAACTTTCTATTTTTTCCCTCCTCAAACCTCTCAGAAAATCTTTGATCTAATACAACCTTGGAAGATCCAATCCAAATAGAGCGTTATTCTCTGCTTATCCTCCATATCATATAACAATTGGCAATTCCCTAACATTAATGATGTTGCGGCTTTTCTATTCCCAGGAGGCGATGGTCCCACCGTATCAGGTTCATACCTTCATGAGGATGTCTCGTCTTTGAAAGGTTTGGAACTCGTCCCTGAACAACAGGAGTCAGTTGAAGCTGCCCCGGAACCTGCAGCGGCCAATTCCTCCCCCGCAGTCCCGGAGAGAAAGCCTGCTGACAAGAAACCTGCTAAGCCAAAGTGGCTTAAACTCTGACTTGCTTCTTCCACACGTTAGCTCTGATTTTCCCTTTTGCATCTTTGGATCCATTGTGTGTTGTACAGTTGTTCCATCTCCTACGCTTACGATTCTTAGTTTTTCGTTCTCTCTCCTTTTTTTGGCTGTCCTAGGTAAGAGTTCAACATAGAACCGCGGTAGTCGCACTCATACAAGATAGCTGGGGTGGGTGTCAAAAGCTCAATGCCTATCAAGAGGGGATTGTTCTGATAGCCGTAGTTTTGTGGTGTTCGAGATCCCATTCCCTTATTTTTAAGTTAAGGATTACGGGTGTTGTATGCACTGATCTTTCTGATAATTATCCTATCATGTACTTGCTGGATATTTTGCATACTAATGGGTACACTAGTTTTTAAAGTCTCTAAATCTCTTTGTGGACCCTTCTGTATTTTTTTTTTATATTTTTGGTGAGTAGCCGTTCTGTATTTATCATTTGGTGCAAGTACTACGAGCCGAGCTTTGTCGAGTCGAGTTCGAGCTCAGCTCGTTTACTAAACGAGACAAGAACTTGAGCTCTATCTCGGTTCGAGTCTTAACGAGCCTAACCCTTAATGAACCGAGCTTAGTCATTTACTAAACGGATCTCTTTAATCAAGCCAATTTCCATTAACGAGCCTCTCTACTCGGCTAGTAAATGAACCGAAAACTCGAGTTCGAGCTGCTCGGTTCATTTACAACCTAGGTGCAAGCAAATATTCCATCTTGGTTGGCCTTTGGCATCTATACCGTATATAAAATGGACAATTTTTGTGTATCTTCTGCATGACTCGTTATTTTGTGGACGCTACGTTCCATGTTAAAGTTGCCGATGAAAAAAATAAAATAAAATGTTCTATGTTAAAGTATTACTGTATCACTCAAAGATGCTTAATTAATTAGCAACTCCAAGGGGTTTGGTTAAACAAATACAGATACGCAAGTGATTGTCATCTACAAGGTCACATGTGCGAATTCTATGGAGAGCAATCCTTAGAGCCACTGGAGAGTTTTCGTACGATTGTGAACTTCACGGCCTTAAAAATTAATCGAGGCGCGCACAAGCTGACTTGAACGTCCGGTTATACAAAAAGTGATGCTTAATTTGGCATATCAATATATCATATAGCGGGCTCGGTAGGGCCCACACCGGCCAACAATAGCAATTGAGAAAATGAATGTTTTAATATTCAAAAAAACTGATTTTCGCGCCCCACTTTTTACCGATGGCGCTCCGCTTTTAACGTAAAGTTATTACTAACTTCGTGAACAAAGTAAAGCACCATCGGTAAAAAGTGGAGCACGAAAATCAACAACCATATCGAAATGTGAATGATCATAGTTAGAAAAAACTTACTTTTTACTGTTGTTTCTCTCAATTGTCAATAACGTAGGCGACGGTGAAAATGATGGACGATATTAACGACAATAATTGTGGACGATCATAGCAATATTTTCTTCTTCACAATTTAAGATGATCTGGTGTGCAGTAAATGCTGTGGAAAAAAACCCAGCACGATAATCATGAAGTTCTAACTTCACACACAATCACGAGCATATACTATAAACGTAACGAATATGACATGGGAAAGCGTGTTGATTTTTATTTTAAGAGCAAACACGCTTTTAATATATATATATATGTATTGAGAAGAGCAATGTGTGCACATAAATGTCCACGCAGCTGTATTATGCAAAGATGAGTTCAGAACCGTTTGATGCACGAGAGATCCACGAAAATACATATCCGCACACGGAGCAATGTCGAGCGCATAAGCGCCCACAAATTTAGTGTGTATCCATACACAAATGAGTCTGAAACCGTTTGATGCATGAGATCTGACCACAAGATACGTGTGGAACCTACACGCAGCGCAGTTCCCAAAGCATCCGTGTCCCAATCAAACACAAAAACTTTATTTGTTCTCTTTTTATGGGAAGAGCGCTAGTCGAACCAAATGTGGAGTTATAAACAAAGGATTGTGAGGTACTATATGAGCCTAGGCAAGGAACATTTTTAAGGGGAAGCTAGGTTTTAAATACCCAATTATGAAGTACTTTTCAAGTATCGCACACGTTCTACACCTCAGGGGCGGAGGCACATGGGTATAAGAGAGGGCGGCTGATTCCATTGGCTGCCAAATTTTCGTAGGAATATGTATAATTTTTATCCTATTTTTATTAATTTGACCCCAAATTTTCATAGGAATAAGTATCATTTAACTATTTTGACCCCACAAAAAATCTCTAAATTTCCCCAACTTGTTTTAAGTGCATAGAAATTTCAAAGTTCTCTTCTTTTTGAGAGTTGATAGTGTCAGAAATGAGACTATCATGTACTGTATTATTTTTCAAATATAACAAGTTTTTTTGGGGCTAATTATGAGGCAAAAATGAATTAGTAGTGCATATAACCTTTTAATTTAGTTATTTTTGAACTTGTGCGTAAAAAAAAATATATTGCATGTGAATCTAACTTTTGACCCCACTAACCAAAATTCGTGGCTCTGCCCCTGTCCACACTTCTTCCTCACTCTTTGTTAACTGAAATATCCCGACTTCCTAATCCTTACATGGACAAACTCACCATTTTAGGATTGATGCAACAAACAAAACAAGACCCAATTTTTAATTTTACTACTCTTTGAAGAACCAATTCTACGGTCCAATAGTCGGAGGTTAAATTAAAGCCGAACAAAATTCTGTATTAACTAGCCCCTAAAATTAATAAGCTTTTGAAAAGTTTTAAACTTGAGACATCAAAAAAGAACAAACCTTTAATTCACAAATTTTGACCATCGATCAATGTTGGAGTTGTATCATGTGGAAAAGAATTTTGTATGATGTTGGGTGGATAACATGTCCATGTCAAAGACTTATTATTGGCTCACTAATTTTCCGATTAAAGAAATGCTCACTTTTATCTTTTTCCAATGGTTGCAAAAAATACATATCCCAAGGATATGATAATTGGAACCCATTTATTAAAAAAAAGAAAGATATGTGGAACTTTCCCATTCTTGAAGATTGAGCTACCAAGGAAAAATTATTCAATTGTCCGTGAGGCACCGCCACGTGATGTCTCAAGCCTCTCTTTAATCACACTTTTTTGGGGGGGTTCGAGATTAAGTGTGAGGACTGCACAACAATATGTGACGGGAAGAGGCTTCAGGCACCGCCACGTGGTGCCCCAAGGGCACTGAATAATCTCTCGCTACCAAGGGGGCACAAAGAGGGATTTTGCTATATTATTGGTGATAAAGAACATTGTATTTGCATACATAGCTTGAAAACAATCACATGCATCATTTGTGAACCGTGGTAGATTTTTAATTTATTCCATATTTTAATTTTTACATGATGATCTTTTAATTACGAGTTAATGAACGATTAGGGGGACATTAAGATGCTATCATCGACGGCAGAAAATACATGGTAATTTTCTTTTAAATTGTATATATATATATATGTTCAAGAGAGGAGTTGGGGGAAAAGTGTTTTGGGACAGGACTTCAATTGTTATGATCGCGATTTTACATCATATCAAAGTAATTATGTAGATTATATACATTTGACTCTTGCGTGATTAGATTCCATCTTAATATTTTTGGGGCGATTTGGCATGCCTCCACACCGTGCTAGATATGCTAATTCGGTTGGAGATTTTGATAACTAAGTTTTAATTTTGGAAACAAAATTTTGAAGTGACAAATTTAGTAGTAGTAGAAGAAGAATTGGACAGAAAATTGCACATCAATGATAGAAGGAAATTCTGGCAATAATTGGGACATAATCTTTTTTCGATAATTGGTTAGTAACAAGTTCAAAAAAAAGTAGTTTTATCTAAGTACACCACCGTGGCACCAAAATGTGTGTTCTAAAGTGCCCTTGGTAGTTGGTACTACCAAAATGTATCCTAAAATACCAATACGTATTCTAACCATTCAGGTGTCAAACCGACATGTCATGCCGTGCCGGTCCGTTTAGCTCCGTGTCGTGCTGATTCATTTACTTTATTGTGTCGTATCATTTTTTAATTGTTATGTTGGCACATTTCCAACCGAGTTTCGTTGGAAAGGAAAAAAACTCCGAAAAAACATAAAATATTTATCAACACAAAAAGTGTAAAATGTTATGTTATAGTATAAAATAAGAAATTAATATCTTTTTTTGGAATTAAAATTAGTATTTGATGTGTCATGCCCTTCCATGTCCGTGCTGTGCCCACGTCGGCACATCTCCAACCGAGTTTTGTCGGAAAGGAAAAAAAAACTCCAAAAAGTGTGAAATATTTACCAACACAAAAAGTGTAAAAAATGTTACTATGTTACATTATAAAATAAGAAATTAATATCTTTTTTGGAATTAGAATTAGTATTTGGTGTGCTGTGTCCGTTTAGAACCGTCTCGTGCTGTGTCGTGATAGGCCCACTTCCGTTCTTCTGTGTCGTGCTCGTCTAAAATTGTGCCCGTACTCGTACTGTGCCAGAAGGACACGCCTTCGTTTTCCGTCTCGGCGGGGAAACAAATCGGGCCTCCTCGCGCCATCGGCCCATAGCCTTTCCCTTCCCTTCTCTTCTCTCCTCTCCCTCCCCACACGCGTCTCTCTTTCTCTCTCTCTCTCAATTTGCGATTCTGCTTTTGACATACCTCCCTGGTTTTGTCGCCTCCCTCTGGTATAATCACACTTTGTTATCTATCATTCTATCTTTGTATTCTTCTTCTGTATAGATTTCCACCACCGACCAAGTTTTTGTTCGGATTATATTCGTTGTCGTCTCCAGGCTTCTATCCGATTTAAATCTTGTATTGCTTCTGGGTCTCTATAATATGTAGCATTCTCTCTCCTTGATCACCTATTTTTTCTTGGCGTATTTGTACCCCTTTCACCAAGGGTTTCTCTCTCTACGCCCCTTTTTAATAATTGATTCAAATCTTGATCTTTGGCAAATCACAGGTATGTCCTCCCTTCAATTCACCTATTTTCTGTTTCTTTTTTGGTACTTAATTCACCTTGTTTCTTGCGTGTTATCCGTTAGCCTTCTTTTTTATTTAATTGATGCGTACGTATGTGTAGAATTTAATGAGTATGTGTATCATCTGATTATATTGCCATATGGAAAGCTTTTTGATTTTCACGATGCCGTCTGAAACCTAGTTTTTTTTGTTTCTTTCTTTCCTGTTTGGTAGTATTTTTTTCCAATTACATTGAGAAGTTTCAAACCATTTCTGTAAAATTTAGGTTTGATGAATAAAATTTGATAAACGTAAGTATTTTGGCTGTAAAAATAGCTTTTAATAAGTGGTTGCAAAAGTAATTCGACAATAATGACCAAACTCAATTTTTTTTTGGAAAGGGTTGTGCAAAATTGATGTTGAAATAGACGACCAAACAGTTAATTTTGTTGGTTCTTGGGTTTGGTTTTCTGTCAAGAATCGAGGGTTCTCCTCCTCTATGTTCAGTGCAGACTTTGGATGTTATATATATATAGATGCAATTTACCGCTTTGGGATTATTGGTGCACATATTGATTAGAGTATTTGTTGATGCTTCCTGTTAGGTGGGTGGAGAAACAATGGCATTGAATCTTTGGCACTTTCCAACACATTCGAAGGAAAGTAGTTTGTTTTCAGGGATCAATAGTGGTAATGGGTATCAAATGGAGGGATGCCTGGAAAAGAATTCGGCTGGAGTTGCCAATTTCAGGGATTTCTATTTGGAATTGGAAAATTCCCAGAATTGCTCAAGGGAGAAAACTGAGAAGGCCTCTGATAATATTGTTGATTTGTTGCCGCCTGATCCTTTTGGTATGGATTTAAGTTCTACGTTTACAGCAATTAAGGGTTGGATTGAGGATATTGAGAACGATTTGGACTTGGAGTTGAGGTCCCTCGGGTTTTTTACTGATCCAGTTGAGGTGGAGAGAGTGGAGGATCGGTTGCCCGCAGGACTGAATTTGGTTTGTAATGGAGTGGTCAAGTTACGTCAAAAGGTCGATAATTCAAAGATTCAAGACGATTCGGTGGGGCATGATAAATACATAGGGGGTGGACTATTTGATGGTAATATAGAGGAGTTTATGCATTTCAGCTATGATAAATATTGGGTCTCGAGCGATCCTGCTAATGAATTTCAAGGGTGCTCTGAAACCCAGTGGGAGAGTGATGGCGGTGCTCCCCATGATGCTTTGCTTTTCACTCTTGGGTATCTGGGAGTGAGGGACCTTCTTTCTGTTGAAAGGGTTTGTAAATCTTTGCGTGATGCAGTTCAAAATGATTCTCTCATTTGGAGGAACATTCACATAGATCAGCCGCTAAGTCATGGGATCACTGATGATGCTCTATTGCGGTTAACTAGCAGGGCTCAAGGCACTCTTCAATGCTTGAGTCTAGTGCAGTGTCTAAGGATCACGGATAGCGGATTGACGCATGTGATTGAAAGAAATCCAGGACTCAAAAAGGTTAGTATTCAACAAATTAACTTTGTTTGTATAAGAGTTGTGAATTTGATTTGTTTTGGTGTGTCTATGTTTTCCCAACATCAAACATGTCATCAAGGTAATTATGGTGTTATTCCTCATTTCACATTAGCATGGCAGCTTGATCCTATTACAATGGAGACTTGATGCTACTTCTGTAGGAATATTTTAGGTTCTAAATTTGTAGTCGCTGTTGACTGGTGACATACTTGAAATCTTATGGCTAGGGTTATTCATTTCCATATAAATTTCCTTCCTAAAGCGTACTTCTAAATGTGCTCTTGTTCCATGCAGCTAAGTGTACCAGGATGTCTGAGACTGAGTATTGAAGGTATCTTGTGTAACTTGAAGTATTTGAAGGCAGCAGGAAAGCTTCGGATAAACAACCTAAGGATCGGAGGGCTCTATGGTATAACAAACAAGCAGTTTGAAGAACTGAAATTTTTACTTGGGGCAGATAACCCTAAGCAGCTCAGTACCCGCAAACCGCGGTTCTACGGTGGTGGGAAGTTGTATCTCTCATGTGATGATGACCGTGCTATTGACATTGAGGCATGCCCAAGGTGCCAGAAACTTAGACAAGTCTATGATTGCCCTGCAGAGAGATGCCAAGGGAAAAACCAATCCACTCAGTTGTGTAGGGCTTGCACAATGTGCATCGCTCGCTGTATTCATTGTGGGTGCTGCATTAATGACACTGATTACGAAGAGACTTTCTGCCTGGATTTGCTTTGTTTGGATTGTTGGAAGCAACTTCTGAACAGTCAGGAGGAAATGGACGTTAATTCCTCCAAGTGCACTATTTTCCATCAGCAGGCAAGGTACCACTTTTGCTTTTATGGCTAGAAAGAAACTGATATTCTTATTGACTATGGGGTATGAGGGTAGTGGACCTGAAAAAATTGGAAGCCTGGAACTGCTTCATTGAAACAGTGGAGTCCTGCAATATCTTAATGCTCATGGAAATGGAGAAAAGAGCAAATAGAACAGCTTTACTTTCCGCTTGAGCTACTAGGGGGTCCTGCTCTGATGCATTTGGTGGAATTAGCTTCAGGGTCTACAGTGTTTATAATTGTGGGATTGGTAAAGAAACCAAAAATTTCAAATATTCATATTGGAAAATATGCACGATCACAAAAAAACTTGGAGAAGATGGGAACAAAGAGAGGCTGGGGACATGTATTGGTGACACCGTTCTGGACTAAGGGGTATCTTTTGTTACAGTGGCAAATGAAGGCTGGGTTTTAAAAACCCAATGCTTGTGAAAGTGAAGTTTAGTTTTTGTGTTGGTGGGTTATTGCTTGGTGGAAATAACGTGCTGCCGGTGACATAGGTTGCAGTTTATTCGTGGCAGATGAAGATGCTGCGCCGCGATGTACAGCAGGAAGTGTTTTCAGGAGATTGAAGGGATAATAAATGGCAATGCTCTTTGTAAATTCTGCAATGACGGTAAGGTTTAGGATACTATTTGTGTTGCAAACTCCGGATAGCGACTAATTTTTTGTTCTCCTGGAGTAACATGGGGCACATCGCGTACATGGTGCGCCGTGATGTCAATCGAATGTAGTGTCAGGTATTACTCAGCTACCCATCGGTTGTATTTGAGCCTGTTTATACTTTCTACTAGCTGCACGCAATGACTTGAATTTGTACATGGTGTGAATGATGATACCCACACGGTTGTTTACAATTTTTTCGCAGTCCAAACTTAAAATTCTTTCACTGTTCTGTTTATGCGTGGTTAATTTAGCCTTTTATCTTCAGTTTCTCTTGATCTGGCATTTATCTTCATTTAAACCAAAGCTAACAGTAGGATAAAGGATTCGCTAGTTTCTTGCTGATCATCTGTCCATTCGGATCGAATTTTGGCAAGCTGTTTACCCTATCAATGGAGTCACACTTTTGGTCATTTCTGCTAAATCAATCAATGGAGTCACACCTTTTGGTCACCTTGTTCTTGCCTTAAATATGCCAGATTTGGTTCCCTCTCTTGAATATGGATGAGCACTTGTAAGCTAACATCATCAAGATTAGTTTAATTTTGAAAGGAAAAAGAAGCCTCAACATGTATGTATTCATTTCCTTAAAATTGCAAAATGGGTCTCCGATTCTTGGGAGTAAAATTCAGGATGGCAATTTTTTTTTTTGCATGACTAAATCAAATGAGCCGTTACACTTTTGTGATTCGGATCATAGCAAAATCAGTTACTTATCCTCTCAGTAAGTTCTACTAACAAATACTCCTAATCATACCGCACATGGCTAAGGTAGAAAACGAGCCGAGCCGAGCCGAGCCCAGCTAAGATATTCATCCTCGATTTGTTCAAAACTAGTCCGCGCCTCATTTCTTATCGAGATGTCCAAATTACAAATAATTAGTCCACGGCTCGTTTCTTATCGAGATGTCCAAATTACAAACAAGTCGAGTAACAACTAAATCGAGCTGGTTTGTTTATTAAATGTGAAGCTCCAGATCAAGCTTGCAGCCCAAAATGCAACTACTCTCCCCCAGCTTCTTCTAGATACCCAGTTCAATCTCTCTCTCTCTCTAATCTCATAACCTGCACATATTCCTGAAGGAAAATGATATTGACACTCTAAAAAACAAAGTAAAGTGGCTTTGGAATTACACTGATTTTAAAGTGCCTCCATCAATTTTTGAAGTGCCAATATCAGTTTCCATTCCTAAGAAATACAAGAAATAAGTAGGAGTTTAACAAATACAAGAAATTTGAATACAGCAAATAAGAAAAACAGTAAGCATACGGGCTGAGGATTGGCCGTCAAAACAATTTTAATGTGGGTCTCTCGGTTTTGGCGCTACAAACGAACCGAACTGTCCGTAAGTAGCTCAAGACACGATTAGTTAATCAAAGAGTCGAGCTTGAATTTTCAGCTCTGTTAGTAAAACGAGTTGAGCTTGGTTATAACTCTACTCGTCTAATGAATGAACCAAGCTCGAACACCTCGATACAAAAATGATAGGAGCCCAAAATCAATAATTTAATTCCAAGTCGAGCTGAGTTCAAACTAGCCTGCTTTCAAACGAGCCAAGTTCAAAAGTCCTCTGGACTCGGCTCAGTTTGAGTATACCACTGCTCTCCCCGGATTGAGAAATTTCAGTGCCGAGCGGGTACGGGTCACGTGGTGTCGAGCAGGCATCTCGGTCGTCCAAACTTATTTTGGACGGTTCAGATCTGTTTGGGTAATTTTTTAGCGTAAAATTATCAAAACACCACCTAAATAAATCTGGACCGTTCAAAACACGTTTGGACGGCCGAGATGGTACTCCGCACCACGTGGCCGGCCCCATCCGGCACTGAAAACCTTCTCACCCAGATTCTTCGTCTTCTTCCAGACTCTCTCTCTCTCTCTCTCTCTCTCTCTCTCTCTCCGTATCTATAATCACATTCCTCTCATCCTCTTCTCTAATCCCACTCTCAATTCCCAGCTCAAACTCTCAACAACCAATCCCAATTAACTCCAATTAGGGTTTCTATTTCATGACACCATGTACCTCTCCGAAAAGCCTCGCCCAATCGATTTCTACAAAGGAGAGAGAGACATGGTCATCGAAGTCTCCTCCAACGGCGACCTCCCACCTCACCACCACCACCACCACCTCCACCCCCACCAACAGATAATCCTCAACGAGAGCAGCGGCGGCGAAGACCAGAGCGAGGTCAAAGCCCCCAAGAAACGGGCCGAGACCTGGGTCCAGGAGGAAACCCGGTTCCTGATTAGCTTCCGGCGGGAAGTCGACGGGCAGTTCAACACCTCGAAGTCGAACCGGCACCTGTGGGAAGGGATCTCGGCCAAGATGAGGGAGAAAGGGTTTGACCGGACGGCGAGCATGTGCACGGACAAGTGGAGGAATCTGCTCAAGGAGTTCAAGAAGGCGAGCAAGCATCAGGATAGGAGTTCTTCCAGCGGGGCGGCGTCGGCGAAGATGTCGTATTATAAGGAGCTTGAGGAGTTGCTTAGGGATAGGGCGAAGAATGGTGGTGGGGGGTATAAGAGTCCGACTAGTTCTTCCAAGGTGGATATGTATATTCAGTTCTCGGATAAAGGTAGTAATTGTTTTGCATGTTTTTTTTCCTTCTTTCTGTTTGTGGTTTTGTTTGGGTTTTCGATTAAGTAGGTATAATGATGTTTGAGAGTGAGGGTGCATTTCTGCTAAACTAAATAGATTACACGAACTAAATCCCATGTTTTCCCAGATTCTTAGGCAGGTCATTACTCTCCTTGCATACATTAACTAAAATACCATTTTAGCAGAAACAACTAGACTATTGCCATTAGCATGTTTTTGTTTTTGGGTTGATTTGGGATTTGATATTTGGGACTGAAAATTGGGAAATGGAATGTTGGGTTAGAGAATAATGTTGAGAAATCGAAAAAACCAAGAATCACACAATGCGAATAATCAAGAACCCAAACAGAGAACACAAGGCATAGATTTTTATGTGGTTTCCCAAATTGAATCAGGCTTCACTCACCGAAGTGCCCAACAGATAAAGTGCGGTATACTTGTTGATTAGTTTTTCTGGAGTAACTGAAGGGTAAATTTTTGCTTCTAAAAGTGATAAACCAGCTTAAAATATTGTTATGCGTATTTTTAGGTGGATGAAGTTGTTAGATGTCATGTTTCTGATGTAACCGGCTTTGATTATGTGTGAATTCTGATGTTATGACACTGAAAATTGGGAAGGGTTTGAGAACGGGTTGTCTTTTTGGACAATTCACTTTCTCTGGGTATATTTGGATCTACCCATTTGTGGAATGAAAAGAAAAGGAAACGAAAATGAAATTGAAAGCATAGAATTTAGCTTCTCTCCATTTTATTCTCCTTTCCTTTTCCCTCTAGGAGTACTAGAACTAACAAAGCCCTAAAGAACGTATAGTCACTCCCTGTAATGATGTCGCCCTAACTAGATGGAGGTGTCCTCGGTAGTTACTAGGCATGTAATCTGCTTGTAATCCCTTCTTATCCATCATATGTGTGTGTTTGGTTATAACGAGAAGTTATTATTCTGTCTCAGGTCTTGAGGACGGTGATATCCCATTTGGACCAGTGGAAGGTAGTTTGCTTCAATTTGGCATGTCATACATTTCACCGTAATCTTTTGAGTTAAGAATGCAAGTCCCATGGATTATCTGAAAATGGTTCTAGGCAAGAGCATCAGAGACTTACCAAAGGGGGACGGAGAAGGGTTTGTGGGGACTGAAACCCAGACATATGGGCTCTGCTGCCGAAACCCTGGGGTGCCCCTTTGTCTCCAACTCTCATGATTTGATACCACTTTAGATGTCATGTTTCTTCATGTCCTTGTGCACCAGGCGCAAGGATAAAGTATAACCTAGTTAGGTCATACCCAATAGTTTGAGCGGCACACACGCACCCTTTTATGAAATAGTTACTAATATCCACTGTTGTGCCCAAACAATTTGAATCTAACTATTGTTGCTCTGGCAATCTGTTGTCCTCCTCATTAGCCAGTCCATCAATTCTTCTTTATACTAGTTTTCTTTTTCTGGTAAAGGTCAGTCTTAATTATGTTATGGAGTAGCTTATTCCTTTCAGCAACAATCACCCTCCTATGATGTTATCTGTTTAGAGGAATTGGCTTTAACATCTTGCTTAAAAGTTCACTCACATTCCCCACAGGTGCATTACAAGTTTGATACGATTGTTTCATCGTAGTATTCAATCTTGTAGTTTAGGTAAATAATCTTAGTACCTGTGCGTATAGATTTATGTTTTAACTTGACCCCTTTTTTCAGTATCTAGTATATATGCTACACCATTGCCTTAACAAGTTCGAAGTTCTATGGTACGCTTGCATTTTTATCTATTACGTTCCGGCTTGAGTTTCTAAACAAACTTTTGCCCTGCAGCTGGTGGTCGGTCAACAGTCAACCTTGAAAGAGCTTTGGATCATGATGGTGACCCTCTCGCCATTACCGCAGCTGATGCAGTAGCAGCCAGTGGGGTACCCCCTTGGAACTGGAGAGAAACCCCTGGAAATGGTGTTTATCTAATTCTGTTTTTCCCTTTTTGACAAGTAGAAATGGTGCCATTCAACTCTATTGCCTGAAATTTTCTGGCCAAGTATGTTTCAGATACTTATTCTCTCACACACACAAGGGGAAAATAACCTTAACTGATTCTTCATTACCTTAAATACATGGAGACTGGAGAAGTATCGTCATACAGCTTGGAAAACGGACTTTGGTGATCATTACATTTTTCTACCTGACCTGGTTTCTCAATCCTATAGTATGAAGCATGAGGTTCATTTCTACATTTGAATTCTTATTTTTTGCTCATGGTAGGTGGTGAGAGCCACTCTGGTTATGGTGGTAGGGTCATAATAGTCAAGTGGGGTGAACACAATAGAAGGATCGGCATAGATGGCACTGCAGATGCAATCAAGGAGGCAATCAAGTCTGCTTTCCGCTTACGAACTAAGCGGGCATTTTGGTTGGAGGACGAGGACAATGTCATCCGCAGTCTTGATCGGAACATGCCCTTGGGAAATTACACTCTTCACCTTGATGAGGGTATAAAACAGACAGCTTTTAGGCTTACGTACATATCTACAACTTCAGTTGTAAGGTTTTTCGTGTTGTGAGATTTTGTCATGGTGTTTGGCAGGAATCTCGATAAAAGTATGCATCTACGATGAACCTGACCGCATGGGCATGGAAGTTCGAACAGAAGACAAGACTTTGTATACTGAAGATGAATTTCGGGATTTTCTCACTCGTAATGGCTTTACAGGTTTGCGGGAGATCAATGGCTATAGAACCTATGATAACTTGGATGATCTCCGGCCTGGTGCAATGTACCACGGGGTGAGACTTCTGGGTGACTAGTGCTTTGTTTCTAGGAACACAAGGCTCTAGTATGCCCTCTTTTTGTCTGCTATTCAAGTCACAAAGCGACCAAGGCGTAAATCGCCATGAACTTGTAAATCGTCATTAACTTGTTTATTTTTTTGGTTTATGCTGTAAATTCGATACCATCTCAGTTAGCATCACGGATGCACGCTGGTTCTTAAATGTGTATTTCTGTCTTCCCGATGCGGAGTGCATTTCATGTAATTTTGGTTGCCTTTTTTGTTCTGTACCATAAGACGTTATTAAATGAGGAAACTGGGAAATGGAAATCTAATGGCGGACAACAAAAAAATTGAAATACAGTATTAGTTAGTAAAATCTCCATTCCTTTGATCAGAAGGCAAGACCAAGTTTTCGGCGTTTTGACTGTCCGAAATAAGTATGTTTTATACGAAGATATCCAGCCAAGCATATGCATGAAAATGCATAACCAGGCTTACAAAAAGAAGAAAATAGATGTATTCAAAAACATGTTCTTGCCTGTAAGGTATCGCACGAGGCACTACTAAAGCACATGATTTTAGTTTAGTAAAGCACAAAGCCCCAGCAAGTTTGCTGGGGCTGCCGCACAAGTTTTAAATTTTAAGCCTCTCCCCAAACATCGAATAAATGAGAGCCGAATAATGCAGTTTTATTTAGCTCCTCCTCATCAATTAACACACGGATTCAGACCTTGCTAAACCTGTGAAATCTGGGAACATAACCGAAATCAATAACCAACAACTAACCTGATTTGCCTACTGAATTTTTAACTAGGCTAAACAACTACTTGGCTCCCAGGCGTCAATAGCCTAGTAGAAAAACCGTGGCCAATGTCAAAAGGTGGATCATTTTGCTTAGCTCACTACACTCAAATGTAGCTTCCATACATATAGTCAAAATCCAAGTAACTCAAAACCTTCCCATCAAATGGAATCAAAACCCGAAAAAACAACTCAGAAAAAAGAGGCATAGAGGCAGCTAGAGGCATGCATTCCCAAGATGTCCAAAAGCTAAGGGTTTTTCTTTTTTCCTTTACGAATATATCCAAAAGAAAAGTACGCCATAAACATCCCAAAAGCAGCATTTTTGTTTCCAAAAGAACTTTCAATCCTAATAACTTGTAAATCTCCGAAGATAGGTAAGTCTTAAATGTGCAACAGAGGACATCTAGTAGGTGGCACCATCGTCAACGATCTAAAGCTGGATCAACCACCAACAAGCCCTGCCAGCAATGAAAAACAGGAGGAAATTTTTAAACTTTCTTGAATAAGGTCATACATACAAGCAAAGCAAGGAGGCCCCAAGCGTAATACAATAAAGTTTGAATTCAAGCACACACATGAATAAGCTTAAGGCATAAGCAGCACATTCAAGAGAAATCCAAGGCGAAGATCTTAAAAGGCAAAGATCTAAAAAATAAAGCTATATGACGAAACAATCTCCTTGGGTGCGAAAACTTGCAGACGTTATTGTTCTGCCTTTCCTTCTAAGACCAGTAGAAAGCTCAGCTTAATAAAATAGGAACAAAAATCCAGGTACAAAAATCCAGGGAAAAACTAGAAACTAATGATAAAGAGGACTGACAATATTATAGCCTAATAGTTGGAAACGGAGCACAAGAATACCAATTATACTCCTTTGTTTCTAGAATCACTCATTGTCCAGAGTCAGCTGATAAACCTAGTTAACCTTTACGCCTAATGACTTCATCACGGATTAATTAAATTATAGAGCATAATTCAGAAAACGGTAGTCTCAAAAGATTTATCAACCGATTGTATCAACAGAAAGACTGTATCCATCCTTAGTAATAAAAGATTGCCATTTTAGCAACAACAAAGAAAAGAAAAGAAAAGGGAACACTGTAAGAATACACCAAATCACCAAAGTACATTCTCTTTCCCATTAGTTTCTAATCAGAGTCTCTGAGGCTGTGATAAATGCATAGACAAAATGGCAGTCTTAAATACCCTAGACCAGCACATATCCACATAAGTAAAAGACCCCTATGTAGTATGTACATAACATTACCATCATAAATTCGCAGACCCCTTCCAAATCTTTCCGGCTACCAGCGTAAATCCATTTCAAGTTTATATTAATGGAACTCAAAGAGAAACAATTCAAAAATAAAACAAAACAAATACGTCAAAAGACTTTTTTTAACATGAAACAAACGACTATAACGAAACTAAGCTATACTTCAACATAAAGATGCAAACGACTTGTGGTAAATGCTTGGAGCTTGGAGCAATCACCTTATTTTCCTCTTGCTAAGAGCTTTAGAGCAACAAACATGCACCTTATTTCTATAATACAACATTAAAAGCCCCAGTTGATTCCACTCATGTGAGATGGAGACTTTGGAGTTTGGACCAATAAAAATGGCATGGTTTGGTACCTTAAAAATTATGGCATAAAGGCACTTTATGAGCTCGTCTTTAAAAACAAAGCAAATTTAGTGACCACTAATTAAGCTTCCATTAGTCATGAGTGTGCTCCAGCCTCCTCGACACTGTTTGTGCAGCCTTTTAATATTAGACGAAGTACTTTTCTTTTACTCCTTGATTTACTTGTTTGTTTTGATAAGCATGTTATATACATTTTACAATGAAGTAGCCAACTACACACAGATGGTGAAAATATGGCATCTCAATCACCTTAACCATAATCAAATGATCAAAATCCAAACAAACAAATCCCCATTCAATCATTATTGAAGTCAAATTATTGCTAGCCTGATCCTAACACCAAATCCTAGGAGCATTTTGTCAAAGACAATAATCACGCCGATCCAAAAAACAAAAAAGAGACACAATAATCATCATAATAATGAGCGCTACCCAAAAAGGTTTTGCACTCTTGAAGGACTTGAACAGAATACTTCTCCTAAAATAAGGCCATCTACACTAAGTTGCTTGGAGCCATAAATAATCAGACATAAAAGCGATTAAAATAATAAAAGGCAACAAGTTACCCCATACAGTAAGCTTCAATTAGGTCGATGCGTGCTGACTAGAGTCATAACCACATCAACAGTACGATAATTTAACGAGGACAGGCACCAATAAGTAAAATGTCGAAAGGAAAATGGAACCGACAAACATCCAAAAAATGATGAACCAACGTGGGCACGACTATGATCAGCATCTCCAGCCCTCACTCAAATCCTTACTCAACTTAAATTTGGCAAAGAAACGCATCAAAATCTCACTTCCCTTACTCAACCATATAAAATTGAGCTTTAGGGGTGTTTCCACTAAGCTAAATGGACTAAACCCCATGTTTTCATGAATTTCAAGGCAGGTCATTCCCCTCACATACATTAACTAAACGAAAATGATATGTGTACTGACCAAAGTGTAGGAATTTCGTACCGACCGGCAACGCTAGGCCGTCTCCGGTCACCGGACAACCGATCCGAGCCGTCCAAATATACACGAAAAATAGAGTGTTTAGATCAAGCATCCTACACACATCGGATGCCATTTATTCCCGCGTAAGCCCCCTCGGTTTTGTTTTATAGAATTTTTGGACGGCTCGGATCGGCCGTCCGGTGGCCGGAGACGGCCCGGCGCTGCCGGTCGGTATGAAATCCCAACAATTCGGTCGGTGCACATAGCAATACTCTTAACTAAAATACTGTTTAGCATAAACAACTTGACCTGAAGACAAAAAAAAAATTAGTGGAAACGCACCCTCATTCAATTTATTCAAATTCTTTTTTCCAAACGAAAATGAAACTTGACTACTTTTACCTAAAGTTTCCACTTCTCTCCTTCATTCAACACCCACCCACGCGACACTCGGCAATCGTACTGCAATTTGCGTTTGCCTGTCAAAGTAGGATATACTGTATAGAATTAACCTATCAATCAAATTTAATGCAAGGAGAAGTTAAACCTTGAACATGACCTAAAAAGACCATAAACCCTAATTTCAAGCATTCATGAGGCTTATCATCGTAACAGAATTCCAGGCATTCACAAGTTTCAGTAACAATAATACTAAGAGAACATCAAGATTAAATTCAACATTAAAGTGCGCATAAATTTAATGTTTTAGTTGAATCAATCACGAGCCGAGCTGAAGCGACTTGACATATTGTCAAGCATTGATTTCATATGAGCTTATGGAGCTGTTCTAGCAAATTATGAAATCTGACATTAAACCCTAATTCCAAGCAGTCATGAGTCCAAGTTGTCCAACAAGAACATCAAGATTAACAACATTACCGATTCAACGTGCATTAAGCCCCATCAAAATCTTCTGCTCCTGAGGCAGGTACGTGACATTCGGCGTCCTGGCCAGTGTCGCCGCGATCTCCCTCGACGCCTCGATCCTCCTCAGCTCAATCAACCCCATCCCCGCCGCCGCGGTCGCCTCTGATATAAGCTTCGCCGACTCGCTCTCCCCCTCCGCCCTTATAATTGCCGCCCTCCTCTCCTGCTCCGCCTTGGCCACCACGAACTTCGACCTCTCCGCCTCCTGCTGGGCCACCTGCTTCTGCTCCACCGCCTTCGAGAACTCTGCCCCGTACGACAAATGCGTTATCGCCACGTCATCCAAGACGATATTAAAATCCTTCGCACGCTTCATCAGGCTATCCCTCACCAGCGCCGACACGAGCGGCCGATCAGTTAATAACTGATCGGCGTTGAATTGGGCCACGACGGCTTTTAAGACCTCGTTGCCGATCGAAGGGAGGACTTTCTCGTCGTACTCGAGGCCTAGGGTTTGGAAGATCCTGGGGAGGGAGTTGACCTCGGGGCGGGAGAGGAGGCGGAGGGTGAGGTTGACCATCTGGAGGTCTTTGGTGCCGGAGACGGAGGAGAAGGTGTGGGGGCGGGTGCGGATGTCGAAGATGTAGGGGCGCTGGAGCCAGGGGATGAGGAAGTGTGTGCCCTCGCCGACGGTTTGGTCGATGACGCCGCGGAAGCGGTCGAAGAGGACGGCGCGCTGCCCGCCGTCGACGGTGTAGAGGGAGGAGTTGAGGGCGGTGGCGCCGACGCCGAGACCGAAGGCGGCGCGGGCGAGGTTGGTTAGGAAGCTGACCGCGGCCTGGTTGCTGCCCATTGAATGAGAGAGTGAGAGAGAGAGAGAGAGAGAGAGGGTTTTGGGGATAGAGACGAGAGTGAGGGGGGTTTTGGATCGTGTAGATTGTTTCCCAAGATATTGGGTCAGTAAAACCCTAGGGCCCTGTTTGGAACCTTTTAATCACAAAATCCTCTAAAATGTCATTCGCTATGCACTTGCTCTCTTAATTGTCACACTCCCAGATGGTAATTGTTTGGGCAATAATGCAGCGTACATTCCTACTTAATTGTCACACTCGCAGATGGTAATTGTTTGGGCAATAATGCAGCGTACATTCTTACCGATCACTCCTCTCTCAGATATGCATCGGCCCGACAATTAATCAACCAAACATACGTGAGAGATGAGTGGTCGATAAAAGTATTCCTAGACTTATTGTTGTTTGAGAGGTTCAGAAAGACGTTTTCACGCTTCCACTCGTACCCGCTCACTCCTTATGAGACTTATGGGAAAGAATCAAAAGATTGAAGAATTAAAAATAAACTGCTTGCCGTAGTTTTTTCTTTTGAAAAGAAAGTTAGAAGAAAATAGAAAAACAAAATTTTAAGCACAATACATTTTCTTTCCACATTTTCCTCACACTTTCTTTTCTTATCCACACATAATTTCCAAACCTGGCCCTAAGCCCCAAAAGTGAGGTGGTAAAGAGGTTCGGGTCGAAGGTCTTGGGCCTTGGAAGTTGGGCCTTTGGGGCTTGGGCAAAGGCCAGCTTATGGATTAGGTTGAGCCTTGTAAAACAATTTGGGTTTGTTTTCCTGGACGAGAAACTTCCAAATAGAACCATAAATGCAAATAATAAGTCCAGCACGTTTTAATACCTTTTGTTTTTGTCATTAAAGTGTGCTTAAATTTAATGTTTTTAATGGAATCAATCACGAGCCGACCTCGAATCACTTGATATATTGTCAAGCATTGATTTCATATAAGCTCATGTAGCTGTTCTAGCAAATTACGAAACCTAGCTAATGATCTCAGACAGATTTTTAGCTCACAAAACATGAGTAACATGAGTAGCTGTTCTAGCACGAGGAAGAACACTCCGAACTTTCACTTCCTCTGTTTATTGTGGCTCGCCATAATGGTTCGAATCGGTCATTCTACAGGACCGACCTATCAGGAAGAACATCTTAAATTTAGTAACTCTTATGGATCCTAGTCTCAGCGGATCAAAAAAAGAAAAAAAAAAAAAAAAAAGGATCCTAGTCTCCTAGGCTAGTCGGGCTCATATCCAACAAAGGGCTCATAGAGGTGAGAGAAACACAATACCCAAATTGCAGCCCACAGAGCAAGTTAAAATCGTTTGGATCAGTCTCACGAGTTCACACCTCCAGTTCCTTTGGATTAGTCGATGGTTTTTTTTCATGTCTAAGATCAAATAAATAAGAAATTGATCTACTTTTTGGGTTTGAATTTGAAACAAGTTGGTCTAGTACTTAATAAGTTTGCAGTTACGAAGGGCTAGTGATATTGCCACACCCCTGCAAGTGTATTTTTTGGTGCAAAAATACACTTGCAGGGTGTGACAATAACAAAAAAGGGTGTGGCAATATCATTTCCCTTACGAAAATGATGGAATCATAATCGGCAACATCATAAGTAGATAGAACCATAAAACCGCATGAAAAATGGTCGGCTAGACGCTCCATTCTTTGAAGTTTAACATTAAAGCAAACTCTCTCGTTCAATTTGCTTTACCAATATTTTTTCTTCCCGATTTCTTGTAGAGTAGTTGCAACCATGATGTTTCATTTTTCTCTCTCGTTCAATTTGCTTTACCATTATTTTTTCTTCCCGATTTTTTGTAGAGTAGTTGCAACCATGATGTTTCATTTTTCTCTCTCGTTCAATTTGCTTTACCAATATTTTTTCTTCCCGATTTTTTGTAGAGTAGTTGCAACCATGATGTTTCATTTTTCTCTCTCGTTCAATCAGGTCGATTTTTTTTTCCCCTATTAACGTAAATTTCCTGAGTCAAATAGCAGTTACACATCTCGTGCTTTAAAGATAAGATAAAATTTTATTTGTTTACATATTGCTTCTATCTCGAATGATCTCTAGACGCACGCCCCCCGAATACTAACCTCCAAAATTTTGAGTTCACACTAGGGTCGTAACCTTTGCTTAAAACTAAAGAGCCTTAATAATGTTTTCAAGCTTGATTGGTTTATCAAGAGAAACTAGTAGTAATTAGAAATAAGCTTTAATGGAGTAGTCAAACTCCAATTTCTTGATTATGTGAAACAAAGTCAACTAATGGTTTATGCAGAACGTGCTTCAAAAATGGGTTCAAGTTAGGTTTCTTCCCATACTTATCTACCAGTTTAACTCAAATAGTTATGTTCGTTCTGCAGCCCTATCTGCAATCAAAGCCGAAACTCGTGTCGCGGTCGTTTTGTGCCTTCAAAAAAATTTAAATTTTAAGGGCCCTCAAATTTTTTTTTTACTCCCTTATAATAATCCAACAAAAGAGTCTCATTTTTAATTTTCGCTTTAAGCTCCTGAAAAAATCACAGAGGGTCGTAACTCTTATATGTTTTTAGCATCATGGTGACATTAGCACATAAAGTTGGACCGAGTAAAACATGCATCCACACCCACAAGATCTCATTTGCTTAGGAAAAAGCATGAAGAGGACAGGATTTCAAAGACAGGTTTGAACAAGGAATTTAATCCCCAACAGCAACCCTCTAAAGCAAATGAAGAAATTCCTTGAAGCACACATCACCAGGGTATTTATTTCCAAGCACACAACATTCCAATTTCCACGACAGCTAAATTCAAAGTCTGTTTAGTTTTTTTTCCTATACTAGATTGTTTTTGACATAATAATAATAATACTGGCCACCATTCGGATAAGGCCAATTCTGAAGAAAAAACTGTACCTTCTTGAGCCAGTGGAAATAAAAAATAACCGAGGACCGTGCTTCCCATATAGTCCACTTCAAAAATAGACTGCACCGTACGATTTCGGGGATCATCAAAATCGTTTTATCTTCTGGACTCGTCAGAACACGACGAGATACGAAATCAATGCTTGATATTCAAAATACGTTTATTGATCTTTAAAAGCGATGGAGTTTGATATCTAGTGGTGGTGTTCTGTTCTGTTCAGCTCATTTTTTAAAAAGATATATGCGTTCTGAATAAAGTATTGATAGGTATCCAGTTAATTGTAGGCCTCAGGATGTAGCAACAACCGCATTAATGTGGCAGTCCACTTAGGTGGACAGTGATCAGAAGCATCATGGTCCCTTGGAATAATCTCTTGAGATCGTTAATTCAATGAGCTCTCGCATATTTTCTTTGGATGAGGTGTTGAATAGAAAATTCTCTTTAGCGGTTTCGATTATGCAGTTTTCGTACGTACGGTAGCTTTGCAGTTGATTAGCAAATCCGTAGAAATATCGACGCAGTTTCGCCATTCAAAATGTCAACATGATTGCGACCGAGGTCCCGTTCCGGATGCGCAGTAAAAAGAACTTTAGGAAAGATAAATTTTTCAAGTTCGAATATAATGGAAATGAAAATAATTTTTTAATTTTTTTTGTACCGTTTAAAAGATCTCAGTAAGATCTATCAAAGAAGATCTATATTGGTAGAAAAATTATTTGCTTGTGCACGTGATTTTTGAGCTTGAAAAACCTTCATTTTCCTAAACTCCCTTTTACTATTCATCTGGAACACCCCCCGATTCGTGTTAAAAATAAAAACTGCTAATATAAATATTGTACCAACAACAGTTTTCACTGAATTTTTTTTTGCATTGGTGCGGGTTTGACCACCAAGTGTGTGTCTTCCACGTCAATGTGTGGTGCAAAAGACCTATGAAGCGGTGTTCGGGAACACTGAGTAATCGAAATGGGGGACCCCGTTATGCACAATTCGGGCTGTCTGTTTGGCTATCCGACGACCCAGATCTCATATCGACAATGAACGATCAAGAGCCATTTATTGCCGAGATGAAATCTGAGCCATCAGATAGCCAAACGGACGGCCCGGATTGTACACACCACCTTGCTGTGCACTAGGCCCCCCTGTGTCTGAATAATCGCTCCAATAAAATACTCAGAAAAAATTCTTATAGAAAAGATGCAAGAAAATACGCAGAATAAATTAAATGAGTGCCAGAATTTTATTTTAACAAGGTGTGGTAGGGACCATGTAACTGAAACTTTTGAATCAGTCCTAAAAATTTGAATCTTAAAATATGGAAACGATAATCAAAACAAACGGTGTGACGCAGCACTTAGTCACGGCCTTGTGTGTCTACATTTGTTCACATGAAACTATGTACTAATTAGTTGGACAAAATGGACAACGGCCTAATTCAAAAGTAATTGATCGAGGTGCGCGAAAGCTGGCTCGGACAGGTGAGTTATCACTGAAATCAAGATCCTCGATCTTCTGTTTTTTTAGCGTTGACATGTAAATCGTTCATGAAAGAAAAGAAATCAAGTCAAGCAAGTATCAATTGGTGCTTATTGGAATCATATTTGTCTTACGAGGAATTGATGATTAGAACTTTGACAATAAATTTCTCTCAAAGCAAAAATGATTTGTTCACAAAATCATACCTATCACCAATTTCCAACCTGTTTTGATTTTTTTTTTTTTGCATAGAAGATGTACATATCGAGGCCACAAAATGAATGTTTCAAATCGTCAGAATTAAACCTTGGCAAGTTCGATTTACATTTTACACCACACGAGAAAATCACACGATCGAGAAATGATTTTATGCGAGGATGTTAACTTATCATTCCACAAGAATCAGGTTAATCAAATTGACACAATCAATCATTCGAGAACCTAACTCATAAGCAAGGCAGCAAATAATTAAGATCGATTTTATTGGTTTACAACTGGCATTTATTTATGGATTGATATAAGTAACTTTTTTGCTTATTTTATTAAAAAAAAAAAATTCTTAGTATCTGATTATTTCCTATTTTAATGTAGTTTCAATTAAACCTTTAAGCAACTAATTAATTAAGCTAATCAGGGAGGCCATAAGCTGGAGCTGGGCCCTAAACCAGGGGGACCATGAACCAAAGGAGGCCGCGGGGTCAACTTCGGCTAGCCACGAGGGCTTTGCGTCTGGCCGACATTATTTCCAAAAATAAAGCCAATGTGCGTTACGGCATATGGCATTGACTTGAACCACTTTCAATAAGTCCAAGTCCTCAATTTTGTAACTACTCTGAATCTTCCACGAAATGAGTCCCGTGTTACTGTCAATCTCTACTTATAGGGGAGAGAGAAAGAGAGAGGGAGAGGGGGGTGTGAGTGGGTGGGTGTCAAAGTCCGAGAAGGATTTTGGTACCGTGCGGGTACCACACATGTGGTATTCCGTTGGTTTTCTCAGCCGTCTAAATGTGTTTTGGACGATCCGGGTTTTAGAGGGAGAGAAAGAGGAGAGAGTGATCGGGTGAGTGGAGAGAGAGAAAATAAATCTGGACTGTTCAAAATCCGTTTGGACGGTTGAAATTACCGATGAGTACCGCCACGTGGGCACCCAAAAATTCCTAGTCAAAGTCAGAGCATAAAAGTTGTAGTAGCACAAGTTGCTGATTACTGCAGCTGCACCAAAAAGGGGCCAAGTTTCCACATAGTGGCGAGTCCCACACTCAACTTTCAGTAGAAGAAACTCGGAAGATTCAGTATAAAAGGAATCGTTTACTCTCTATCATTTTAGCTTCCATTTGACTATTTTGTGGAGTACAACCGCATAATTCGGGTGCGAGTGCTGAAGCGGGAGCGCAAGCGTGGAATCCTCTTTGAAGCACCTCTCAAGCTACTAAGATTCGAGAGAGCAAGTGCAGTTTGGAGATTGAGAGTGCGAGCGCAAAAAACATTTTGAAGAATTATGTGATTAAAGTTACAAATTCAAAATAAGATGTTTTTTTGACTAATTCTATCACACGGTTGGTCGAAATTTTATTGTTTCAGTGTCGCTGATAAATATTGAAAACACAGAAGGTTTATAGTTATTCCTCATACATGAAAGGGGTATCTGATATTAAGACAAATCTCATGGGGTCTGAGAAATTTACACTAAACTAAGGCCCTTTAGTGGAAGGCTGGCATTTTGTTCTTATTCAAATTTTCTCACGTTTGTTAGTTTTGCGCCTCATTTTTTTGGGCGTTCTAGACGAATCGAAAAAGTAAAAAATTATGATTTTTACCCAAATATTTTTGAAAATATCCAAGATAAAGCTCAAAAAGCCCAAGAAGTCGGCTTTATCTTAGATATTTCAAAAAAAATTTGGGTAAAAGTCATAATTTTTTACTTTTTCGATTCGTCTAACCAAAAAAGTGAGATGCAAAACTAATAAACGTAAAAAAAAATTTAAATAAAGACAAAATTAAAAAAAAAGCTCAAAAAGCCGTTAGAGAAACTCAGCATAACTTGTTGGTTTTGGAAGCCAAGAATTCCGGCAGACAATACATCACATGTGGAGATTTTCTACCCCCCATATCTATCTCAAAAAAAAAAAAAAAAAGGACGACTTTTTTGGCCCAATACAGAATTAATCAACGTGATGCTGGATTAAGTTTATTGAAAAATTATCACGGCAATTAAAATCAGAGCACGAATTTTGAATTTTGGAAAAATTGCGTTGAAATGTCTCTCATCAAACATGTAACGTTCACACAATTTAAGATACCAATTAGGCAAAAGAAGCTGGCAATGGCGTGTTAGAGCTGATAAATGTGCATCAGGGCATGTGCAATGATTGTAATTTTTTTTTCCAAATTTTTGATAACTGGATATCCGGGCTGCTCTGCGTGCACCTCGAGTAATATTGAGTCACTGAAGTTGCGAAGTGGCAAACCCTCCAGCGGCCTGAGATTTGAAATGTTCGGCCTCCGTGAGATTCGACCGTTCTACTTTATGCAAGACAAATACTTACTGTATTTGTTTTCACGTACTCTCTTAGCCAAACCCTTACGGCATGTGCAATGATTCACCCCGAATAGTTTTGAGAGTGCCTACTTGTTCGGTTTAGGTTTTGAAAGAGGTTTTAAAGTGTGATGAGTGGAGAGAGAGATAGAGAAAATTTATTAAAGACTATGCGCAGAGGTTTTGAGTATCCCAAACGAACAAGCCCTTATGGATTCACACCACATAAGTTGGCCCAAATTTAACAACCCAATTTTGACTCTAGTTTACCAACTTAACATGGTAATTATACCTATCATTATTCACGTTGATATTTCTATTGTTGTTGTTGTTAAGAGAAAGTCTACAAACTACCTTGCAAGCACAATTCCGGAACTCATGTGCATTGAACGGCTTCAGACGCAGTTGTGTCTGGAGTTGTGGTCGGAAGGTGATGCAAACCAAATCAAATGATAGATTCATAAAAGAGATAAATCCCAAAATGGGATACAAGGAGCAAAAGCTCTCTATATTCTTTTATCAATACAAAAAAAAAACTACCTAATGAGCACTCTAGACTCCTATTTATAGACCCTCTACTACAAAAGACTCAAAAAGACATACATACCCTTAAATCTACTGCATCAGACTCACTTTCTTAAAAAAATTTGTCATCAAGTTGGACACAAGACTCAAGACAACTAAATAAAGAAAACATAGAACTATAGAACTATTTATTATGCAGCTCCGAAGTAGGCATGCATATGACTACATTTTCTTAATTCACGTCACCCTCATGCAATAATCCATCTTCAATACAAGCTTTCGTTTGTGTACATCCACCGCGTCCTTGCTTATGCCAAGAAATCATCTATTTACCATGTCTCTTGTGAATCAAAATATCTTCGGAGTAGCTCATCATAAACACCTCCAAGTCGTGCCAAAACCTATCCACCTTAGTATGTTGAAAAGTCACCACACAATGTTCAAAACTTGCTTGCTTGAAGACAAAATTCAAATGGTCAACAAACTGTCCTAAATCATCTTTTCCCCTCTTGCACCATGTTCACCGAACGGAAGGCAAATAATGGAAGCAATCATCAAGTTTTGACTCTTCAAAATCTCCAACCATTGGTAGATGATCTAAATGGACTTCATTCATCTTCGGTGACACAACCAAAGCATAAGGAACTTCTTCTATCACTTCCTTACTTTCTTGCCTAGTCATAAGGAAGTTTTCCTTGATCATATTAACAAGTGTTCCCTCTTCATTGTCAACACAATACACTTCTTCAAACTAGTCATAAATGGGAACATCTTCCGGTTCACCACTCTTAAAGACGAGATCATCTTCAAAATTACTTTTAATCTCGTAGGCATTATCAACCTTAAGATCTTCTCCAATCTCTAATATAGAGTCACCATCAAGATCATTTCCAAGTTCCTCATTTGAGAACTCATCAACGACGGGGAGGACTTTGAAATCACCATCTTTAAAATTAGCTCCAAGCTCTTCAAGTGAGAGCTCATCAAAGATAGGAATATTATGTGAGAACTCATCACAATAACATTGCTCCTCATCCTTCTCAAATGCATTCAGGTTGAGGCTCGTCTCTTCCTCTAACACATCCGATTTGAGATTTTCATAGGACTTTGGAATCATAGTAACCATCAATAATCTTGAATGAAACAGACAAACGTTGCAACTTTTTCTCTAAAGTAGCAACTTCTCTTTTCAGTAACATTAGTTGCACCTTATCATATAAGGTAGCAACTTCTTCAACTCAGTCCTAAAACCAGTCAACTCAACAATTTTTCAACCCAAACCAATCAACTCAGCCAAAATACTTAAACCCAGTTAACTCAGTAACCAAATAGCCTACCTAGCAAAACAATGGAAATTGACACTAAACGCAACAAACGAGACAAACCCATTTGAAATCAAGCCTAAATTTCAAAATCAAGTGCCAAAGAGTAGTTCGGAGTACCACTGTTTTTGAGTGCCGAAAGAGGGTTAATCGACATATTCGACTTGAATCGAAGGTTGTTCAACACTAATCAACAGTTTCGAAGTCAATCGAAGGCTTTTTGAACTGTATTCGAGTGATCCGAACACCGTAAGAGTACTTCGCAACTCTGGGTCACACTTTTGAGCTTCAAAATGGCAAAAACGAGTTCAAAAAAGGGCCAGGTGAGAAAAAGGTTGGGTCAGTCTCAGAATGCAAAATTGAGCATAGATCTGTGGGTTTCGAGGGTTTTTGGACTTCGAAAAAGTACATAAAATCCATTGTACAGCTCTGAATTGGGTTTTGGGTGTTCGAAACAGTGAAAATCAGCTTCAAAAATGGTCGATTTGAGAGTTTTAAGGCTCGAAATCGAGTTGTAGGGCCTTGGGTTGCATAGATCTCGAGATTTCGAGTGAAATGGTGTCTCCGGCGAGATTTTTCTGTGTCGTTTTAGGGTTCCAGCAAGTTTTTCCAGTGAGGTTTAAGTTTCCGGCAAGATGAACGGTTGGATCAAGCCTAGAAGTTCTAATACCAAATGATGCAAACCAAATCAAATGATAGATTTATAAGAGAGATAAATCCCAAAATGGGATACAAGGAGCAAAAACACTCTATATTCTTTTATCAATACATCAAAAAATTATTTATTGAGCACTCTAGACTCCTATTTATAAACTCTCGACTACAAAGAACTCAAAAAGACATACATACCCTTAAACCTAATGCATGTGTATTTAGCATTCTTACATTGTTAATGACTCGTTTGGGACTCAGGGATTGCCCTGAATTGGAATATTAATGACGTCAATTTTGTATCAATACTGAAAGTTGGTGATCTGTAGGGGAAAAAAAGGGGTAAATTTCGCTGAACAAATACCCTCTTCCCGTTATTTACCTCCAAACGGTGTTAAATTCGATGACGAATTTACGAAACCACCCTCCAGATCTTTGGCCTTTCTTCTCTCTCTGGACTCCTCCCTAAAAACGAGGTCCATGGTAACCCCCCTCTCTCTCATCCTCGCAAAACACACATCTCAGGCATCAAACCTCCCTCAAACGAAATCCATAAAACCTTCTTCGGTTTGGAACTCCAAACCCAAAATTTTAGAAAAAGTAATTTTTCTACTTTTTCTCTCTCTAACTTTTTAATCATTATTCTCATTTTTCACTCTATCTCTCCCTACTTTTTACCTCTCTATACAATCATTACTCAAATTCTCTCTCTACCTTTATTCAAAAATACTACTTAAAATCCACAACCGAACAAGGGCTAAAAACACACTCTCTCTCTCTCTCCATGGCCATCAATGAAATTAAAGAGGACGCCTCTTTTGGAACTCCTCTTCCCCACCCACCGAGACCCCGCTACCACCGAACCCATCAAATACCACCACCCAATTACCACTTCAATCTCAACGCCATTATCAGATTGAGTTACGTACGCAATCTGGCACAAATTATTGTTTTTTTTCGGAAGTTGGAGAAATCTATGTATTTATCTCTTGTTATTGTGACCAGTTTATGTGGGTTTGTTGTAGATACAGTTGTAGTTGCTATTGTGCGGGCATATTAATAAGCTCTGCCTATACGTACCGGAATAGCAATTGGAAATGTTGATTACGGCAAAGTAGTTACCATCTTAATGGAATTTGAGGGTTTTAAATGGAGGAATAGCACTTGGGGACGTAGATGGACAATTTTCTGTTCAATCGGTATCAGGTTTTTGATGGGGAATGGTTGATTGGGTATAGCTATGGTGAGGAGCATCAATTGGGTTTTGCTTGGTATATGACCTGTGTGCAGCCCCCTGAGATTGGGTTTTCAATTTCTACCTTTCTTTTTCTTTTCTTTTTTTTTATGTAAAAAACAAAATCACGTACTACGGTGAATTTGATTGGAAAATGATTTTGTCACTCCCTTTTTTGTTAACGCCACTCCCCTGCAAGTGTATTTTTGCAAGAAAAAAGAGTGGCAAAATCAGCAGCCATTTGATTTTGCACGTTTTTATGTTGAATTTGGGTTTCAATGTGCTGAAAGAGTTTGGAAAATTTGGGTTTCAATCGTAGAATGAGTTGTGAAAAAACAGGGTTTCAATTGTTGAATGAGTTCAAAAAAATTGGGTTTAAATTCTTGGTAGGTTGATTGGAATATGTGATGGGGCTTTCGAAGACAGTTAGGCTCAGTTTGGATGACAACTATAAAAAATCAGGAATGGGTATTCTATTTTCAGGAATGTGATTCCTCGTAACATGATTGATGGGCAATCTTATTCAAGTGTTTGTTTCAACACATGAATCTTAACTAGGGAAAAAAATAAAATCCTATTCAAGCATTTGTTTACTCATTGAAAGCATAGGAATGAAATGAAGTTTTAACCTAATTTTCCAAAGATGTCCTTTCGAAATTTCATCATTAGTTCTCGTAAACTACAATTTTAAAATATCGGTTTCATGTAAAAAAAAAAAAGTATGATAACTCATTATTACCCTACTCATGCGTCCTTGAACAAATGCACATATCATCTCAATGCATTCATAAAGGATTTTTGGTCATTTTTTTACTGTTTACATTAGAGATCGCGCAGTGAAAAAAAAGTATTGACTAAGACGCTCAACTTTTTTAGTTTTGGATTACTTTGTCTTTTGCAAAAAAAAAATAATAATAATTATTCCTTTTGTAAGTTTTTTTGTTAAATTTTATTGAATTATTTGTTTGTCTAGACGAGAGAAATGCGGAAAATAAAAATTAATGATCAAAAGTTAAAAATAAAAATATAAAATAGATAGATATTTTTGAATTACTTTTTTTTTTAAAAGTGTGTTCATTTTTGTATAATTTCATATTTTCTCTCACAAGATGAATAAACAATTTAACTAAATTTAATGAAAAATTAACCAAAGCAAATCTTATGGAAGTACAAATAAACAAATAATTCCATAATAAAGTTAGACCAAATTAATGTGAGAATGAGGGGTACAAGAGGAAAGTTTTAATCTTTTATTTTCCTCCCATAATAAGATTACACTGTAATCTCAGATTCCCAGGGGGCAGTGAGGTGATCAGATTCCTCATCTGTTCAGGAAAGTGATTGTTTCTGGATTGGGAGATCAGTAATCAGATTCACATTCCAACCCTTCCCAAACGTAGGAATCTTAAAGTTCTGGAATTACATTCTCATTCCACCCTAAGATGCTTGCCATCCAAACTCAGCCTTATCCTCA
The DNA here is from genome assembly GCA_025413875.1 of Rhododendron molle. NCBI lineage: Eukaryota > Viridiplantae > Streptophyta > Magnoliopsida > Ericales > Ericaceae > Rhododendron > Rhododendron molle. The sequence continues at coordinate 5,663,292 of CM046395.1, read as the reverse complement.
GGTTTAGATCCATAAATGTGCATATAGCATAGAGACAAGGGGAAAATGAGAGAGAGAATGGTGCAAGCGGACATGGGGGTGGCCTGGTGAAACCGAATGGGGGAGAAGGGAGAAATCAGAAATCTTTGGATATTGGAGAGGAAGAGAGAGACTGAGAGAGGATAGGGCTATTTTTGACCTTTCAAGTCACAACTTTATGAAACTAGTAGATTCTGTTAGGTTTTTGAATGGCAACTTGACGGAAGGGGGTATTTGTATATTGTCAAGTAAAGTAACGGAGGTTAGTGGCATTTCAGAAATCTCAAAGGAGGTGTCTGTTTTTTGAGAAACCTCAGGGGAGGTCAGTGAAATTTACCCCCCAAAAAAAGTAAATAACCTGTCAGCCCATGTATTAATTGTTTGTTTCAATTGTATTTTTAATTTGTAAACTATTATCCTTTATCAAATGCATTTCTATCGTGTTCCAAAAAAATTAATTGTATTTTTAATATGGTGTTTCCTAATTTCTGGATAACAATGGTAACAATACTAACAGAAATCAACGCGAGTTTGAAAAAGTCCAAACACCTATAACAAAAATAGTAGTGTTCTTGTGCTGTTACGGCTCGTTTGTCGGACAAATAAGTTTTGGGTGGATAACGACGATGTGTAGATGATAAGTGGATACGAGTAGATTAGTTAAGGAGGGGATTCACTTATATTTCTTTTGAATAATAGTTGATACGGGTGAATAAGAGTGTATAGGTAAGAACGGATAATGTGATAAAACATAAATTATTTGGTTCACCTCATTAAATCATTGCATTAAGATTGATGATCCTAAAAAAAACACCTCATAGTTTTTGATCAAATTTTGATGATCCGAGCAACTCAATGTGATCAGAATGTGATTTTAAGGGTACTCGCGACAAATTAGCAAAAAAAATGACCGATAAAGGCTTGATCTGAGCAATTTTTAGCTTAGATTTGATGAATGATTCAATTAAAAACTGCTCAAAATAAACACTTCTGCACACATTGAACGGTTCGGATCATAAAAATTTGATCGAAAACTTTGAGATTGAGATTTGGAGTATTTTTTTAATTAGACCACTCGTTATAGAACGACAGGTTCTGATCTTCAAAATTAGAGGAGGTGCGCGCAATAAAAAAGTATAGTAATAACACGTTATTCTTCTGGAATATCTTTTAAATATTCACAAACACACAGAGAGAGAGAGAGAGAGAGAGAGAGAGAGAGAAATTACACATCATGTATTTATGAAGAAAAAAAAAACCCAATTCATAAAAGGAAAAAGAGAGAGAGAGAGAGAGAGAGAGAGAGAGAGAGAGAGAGAAATTACACATCATGTATTTATGAAGAAAAAAAAAACCCAATTCATAAAAGGAAAAAAAGAGAGAGAGAGAGAGAGAGAGAGAGAAATTACACATCATGTATTTATGAAGAAAAAAAAACCCAATTCATAAAAGGAAAAAAGTTGGAAATTATAGTACTTTGCTAATTAATTGTTCATAATTATCCATTGCATATCCTGCCCTGGCTTTGTTGACTCCAAATAAACGACGCATTAAACCTACTTATAAAAAATTAACTACTTTAATATGCAGATCCCCATATAAATATATATATGGTGATTCGACATGCCATGGAAACGGTATTCCCCGGATTAAGGTTAATTGCCCTCATCAGTAATTTAATTAATTACTAATACAAACCCTTTCCGTAGTCAAATCCAAAAACGTCGCCTCCTCTCTCTCTCTCTCTCTCTCTATAAAAGTGTGTCGCTCAACCCCTGGACTCCACACGTAGGCGGGACTACAGAAAATCTTGTTACGTAGTATATATATACTCCTAGGCCAGTTCCATACGTTCTCAGTTCCAAGAACTCTGTGGTGTTCTTCTCCCCTAAAAATAAAACTCTTATCTCTCTCTCTCTCTCTCTCTCTCTCGTGTTTCTTCCCCGGTTTTTTGTTTTTCCCTTTTCGTCTTCCCCTGTTTATATTCATCGGTGTTCTCTTCTTACATAAGCCATGGGAACTCAGGGTCCTGCTTATTCCGACTATGTCCCCAACAATGTAAGTCCCTCTCTCTCTCCCTCTCTCTCTCTCTCGATATGTGATGTGACAATGCTCTGTTTCTGCAAATTATGTTAAGCATAATTCAGAGATCAATAGATCATAACTTAATGTTATCATGAAATCTAGGATTATTCTGATTGCCAGTTTTCCTGGGTAGTTAAGTTTGTATATAAATTAATCGAAAATAGTGTTAAATCCTTCTCTACTAGGATGAATCTCTATTTGGGCTTCTCAAAACAGATTTTCCCTTTAACTGTTTAACAAGATTTAATCTGTTCGGTTATTACGATGTTCATCCAATCTCTCTCTCTCTCTCTATGACCCCTCCAAGGGCTCGGGTTTTGAAACTTCTCACGTGGTATTAACTTCTTCGGGGCCACTGAAAATTTGTCCGGCCGTTAATTTCTGGATTCCCAAATTAATCAAAGTGTATGCAAAGTTAGGCCGGAGACCTAATTGTAAAATATATACATGTTTATGTGAGTAGTTTTCTGCGTATGGGGGGCGGGCTAAGAGTCCAATAGTGACTAAGAACTGTGTTTATCAGGAAATCTTAGGCACAAACAAGCACATATGTACGTGGACACCGCGATTCCCATTATTCCAAGGCATTGATGTCTCTGGTCCATGGTCGGGTTAGGAGTCAAGATTTTGCAGCTGTTCAAAAGTATTTTTAATGTTTCAGATTTTCAGAAGTGTAATACGCTCCTGTATTGTTTTTATTACTACGTCAGAAACATAAGAAATTATTTTCAAATACTTTACAGCACAGTGTTGTGCACCATTCGAGCCGTCAGTTCGGCGATTCGATAGTCTAGATTTCATCTCAACAATGAACGGCTCAGATGCTACACAGTGCCGATGTGACATTTGAACCGTTGGATTATCGAACAGACGGCTCGGATGGTGCATAACACCGTGTTGTGCACCATCCGCACAGTACCATCCCCCGTTCCCTTTATTAGGCTCTGACCAATCACAATTTCTTGGCATAGCAATTGTTACCAAAATTGCCATCTCCAGTCCAGCAAACAATTGGTTGGTCAGTTCTTGATAGGTCCCAATTGGTAGTATAAGAATGACAAGTTGTAGAAAGATTGCCATTCCACAAAAACCAATTGGTTGGTCAGTGCCTGATAGGTCCCAATCGGTAGCATAAAAATGACAAGTTGTAGAAAGTTTGCCATTCCACAAAAGTCAAAAGATAAGTATTTAGGCTTTTGTCATCCCCATCCCCAAAGACTTGGGGGATGCTAGATACCAAATCTCAATTTGAAAGTATGTACCTCGGATTTTTCTAGGCACCTTCTTTTCTTTCTTTCTTTTTTTTTAAATAAAAGTCATGGGTGTTCGGGTCAGCGTATGTGCACCCCGATTAATTTCGTCCCAAATCTAAAGACAGACCATCCACGTCGAGGCTAGAAAATTCACAAAAAATACTTTTTTTGCACTCTATCCTCATTAATCGAACCTGGTCAATTGTCTGAAAAGTGAACCTATCAACCAACCCGATTAGCTCTTCGGCTCCTGTTCTGCTTTTTAGGTGGGTTATCATGAGGCTTTTGTCATCCCCAAAGACATGGGGTGCCAGATAGCAAAATTTACTAGAAAAAGTATAATTCAGATCCTTCTAGGTGAAGACAAAATAGACTAGTCTGGCAATAAAATTTGGCAAGTATAACCTCAGCCTACCTGAATATCGATAAAGGCCCAGCAAAATTTACTAGAAAAAGTATAATTCAGATCCTTCTAGGTGAAGACAAAATAGACTAGTCTTGCAATAAAATTTGGCAAGTATAACCTCAGCCTACCTGAATATCGATAAAGGGGTTGGCCTAGTGAATAAGGCGCTTCCTTCCATAGCGAGATACCTACGTTTGAGTCTTACCATTGTAAAATTAATTAGCATGGCATATATATATATATACACAGTGGGCTTCTATTGAGGACCTAAGTTGCGGATTTTGTCTTTTCCGATCGAATTTCGATGATCCGAGTCGCTCAATGTATTCAGAACGTGATTTTAAGGGTACTCGCGAGAAATCAGCAAAAAAAAATACCGGGAAGGGCTTCATCCGAGCAGTTTTTGTTTATTCTGAATTGAACGGTTCAAATAAAAACTGCTCAAATCAAGTCCTTCCCGGTCATTTTTTTTTCCCGATTTCTCGCGGATGCCCTTAAAATCACGTTCTGAACACATTGAACGGCTCGGATCATCAAAATTCAATAGGGAAAGGGAGAAATGGGGTGGTCCGCAACTTAGGTCCGGAACTTAGGTCCTCAATAGAAGGGGACTCATATATCATTAATGGAATATAAATTTACATGGCAATGGAATCACAGACGTGTAACCTCAAGGGGTTGGCCAAGTGGTCTCGGCTGGGACTTAAGGGTTTGCTCATTCGTAAGGTCTCAGGTTCAATTCTTCTTACCAACAACTGGAGCCACCTCACCTCCATGCGTGGCAATGGAATCACAGACGTGTAACCTCAAGGGGTTGGCCAAGTGGTCTCGGCTGGGACTTAAGGGTTTGCTCATTCGTAAGGTCTCAGGTTCAATTCTTCTTACCAACAACTGGAGCCACCTCACCTCCATGCGTAAGCGTGTGAAATGGCTATGAGAATGGCTGTAGAGATTAGTCTGAGGTGCGAGCAAGTTGGCCCGAGACACCCTGCATTAATCCGATCACAAAATTCTTAACTTTGTCTTGTGATTTTACCATCAGAAGTTTATACCCTGTTGCCTCTGGATGGACAACCAGAACACTGTTGTAGTATTGTGCAGCTTGATTATCTTTTGTTATCTCTCCAAAAATATGTCTATTTTTCCTGGTGATTTCATTTTGAAAAGTTGAGTATTTTCTTTCCTAACAGGATGACACACGGACAGCGAAAGAGAAGGCAATCGACGATTGGCTTCCAATCACTTCTTCAAGGAACGCAAAATGGTGGTACTCGGCTTTCCACAATGTCACTGCCATGGTTGGAGCTGGAGTTTTGGGTCTACCTTACGCCATGGCAGAGCTAGGATGGTATGCACTACCCGCAAACGATTCCATTTTATACACAAACCCATAGGCCAGGACTCAATTCCTTATTATTTGAAAAAATTGAGGTCTACTATTGCAGGGTAGTCAAGGATGAACCTAGGAAAGTTTAATTTTGATAAATGAATGTAGTCCCCAACCTTGGCTCAAATATCTCGCTTTCGATTTTTCAGGGGTCCTGGAGTAGCTGTGCTGGTTATATCATGGGTTGTCACTTTGTACACATTGTGGCAAATGGTTGAGATGCATGAGATGGTACCTGGGAGGCGATTCGACAGATACCATGAGCTGGGACAGTATGCGTTTGGCGAGAAGCTCGGTCTCTACATTGTGGTGCCACAGCAACTTGTCGTCGAAGTGGGTGTGAACATAGTCTACATGGTGACCGGAGGGAAATCACTCCAAAAATTCCACAATTTGGTGTGTGAAGACTGCAAAGACATCAAGCTTACCTACTTCATCGCGATCTTTGCCTCTGCCCATTTCGTGCTTTCCCATCTTCCCAACTTCAACTCCATCTCTGGTGTCTCTTTGGCTGCTGCAGTCATGTCCTTAAGGTACATTTTTCTTTTTTCGGGTAACTGGGGAAAAGGCAAACATAGATTTAGTTGTATACTTGTATTTCCTAATCCAACAAAAAGAAGAAAAAAAGTTATACTTTGTTTGCCCTTACCTTTTTCTGGCCTTCTGACGCTACACATCCAAAATCCGAAGATGAGTCTTCAGTATCGATACCAACTACTAACATGTTTGGTGTTGAATTGTTGATTTTGCCGAACAGTTACTCTACTATCGCTTGGGCTGCTTCAGCTAAAAAGGGTGTCCAACCGAATGTTGATTATTCCTACAAAGCCACTACCACAATTGGAAAAGTTTTCAACTTCTTTAGTGCCTTGGGGGATGTGGCCTTTGCCTATGCCGGTCACAACGTGGTTTTGGAGATTCAAGCAACAATCCCTTCCACGCCTGAGAAGCCTTCCAAGGGCCCTATGTGGAAGGGAGTGATTGTTGCCTACATAGTTGTGGCCTTGTGCTACTTTCCTGTAGCCCTAATCGGGTACTATATATTTGGGAATAAAGTTGACGACAATATCCTAATCACACTGGAGAAACCCACCTGGCTTATTGCGATGGCCAACTTGTTTGTTGTTGTTCACGTCATTGGAAGCTATCAGGTACGATTCAAACACTTCCTTCTGTATCAAATGAATTTTACATGTGGATCACTCATGGTGACCTAACTTTTGGTTACTTCTGTTGATAAGATTTACGCAATGCCGGTGTTTGATATGATAGAGACTGTTCTCGTAAAGAAAATGAATTTCAAGCCCACCTGGTCGCTTCGCTTTATCACACGAAATATATACGTGGGTAAGTGAGTGCGCTATATGCAAGAATTCAGTTTTCTATTCAAGGCAAGGTTAAAATGTCATTGAAGTTTATAAATTTTATCTTTCTTTGGTTGCAGCATTCACAATGTTTATCGGCATGACCTTCCCTTTCTTTGGAGGCCTTCTATCGTTTTTTGGAGGATTCGCGTTTGCCCCAACCACATACTTTGTAAGAAAACTATTCGAGTCTCCTTTGTTATTGGAATGTTTGTGCAGGATGAATGGTTCCTGCGCAAAGATGATACGATGTTTGCTTATTCTGTCATTATTTTGCTTTCCCCTTTTCTCTTCTGCAGCTGCCTTGCATCATGTGGCTCTCCATCTATAAACCGAGGAAGTTCAGCGCGTCTTGGTGTGCTAACTGGGTACGACTGAGCAATCACAACACTTTTTGTATTGCTTACTCTGCTTTGAAGTTTAAAAAGCTCAATTAGTTTGATTTGGTTTCATGTGTATTCAGGTCTGCATAATACTGGGAGTTATTTTGATGATTGTGTCTCCCATTGGAGGGCTAAGGACTATAATTATTCAAGCAAAGACATATAAATTCTACTCTTGAGCGAATGTTCTTGAGCCAAGAGGAAGTGGTCTAAACCCCCGAAAGAAGAAGCGAAGACTATATACTCAATTGGCGATGGCGAAATGGATGAGAGTCGGACTCATCAAGTGGCGGATGAGAGACCTCAATAGAGTTCTCTATGAGATTCGATTTTATATATTTTTTTTCGAAAAAGGGAAAATTCTCCATGGAACCAACTAATGAGAACTTCTAGGAGGCCTCTACTGTTTGCAGCTTATGTTCATATATACAGTGACACTCTTGGTGTCTCTTTGTATTTTTTGGGGGTTTTTTTTTTTTGGTTTCTTTTAGATCTTCAAGTTTGAGTTTGCTTTTACTGGTGAGATTCAAGTGGATTGATTATGATGAATCTTCATGAACTGTTGGGATGAGATTGAAAGTTTATTTCTCATTATGCTCAATTCTAGTACTTGTGCTTAGTTTACATCCATAGGATGGTGTTAGCTAAGCAGCCTGTTCAGTTCTATTTTAGGCCATTATTATCATTCCCAATAATAAAGTGTTGTCCTGGGCAGAAAAGCAAGTATGAAACTAATTGGGCTACAATTGGAGCTAAAAACGAGTCGAACGAGCCGAGTAATTGATTGTTCACACTTGGTTTGGAAATTTAAAAAGCTTTAAAATATGTTCCAATTTAGCTTGTTCATAAGGTGAGTCAATCTCAAACGAGCTTTAATCGAGTCAATCTCGAGTAGCTTCAATTTGTTTATATATATCATAAGCTGAACTGAACGAGCAAAGTAGAAGATTGTTGATTTGAAAACTTAAGAAAGCTTTGAAAAAAATATTCGAGCTTGGTTTGTTAATAATGAAACAAACCAATCTCGAACAAGCAAATATGAGATCGCCGAGCTCAAGTAGCTAGTTCGTTTATCAGCCCTAGCTAGCTACAAAACTATCACACACAGAAACCAGGAAAATACAAGTCAGAAAAGTAAATGTGCTTCTGAAAACACAATCCGCCATTCATTCCAGGAATCGACACTTAACCACCAGTTAGAGCAAGTACACCAGTCATTAGGTAAAAAAAATGGCGAACAGTGCACTTTTTTCATTTTACCTACTCACATTTCTCTCAACACTACACCAATACTATCTATTTTACCTAACACCAATTAAAATATATATTTTTTACTCATTATTTATTATCTTTATTGTTTAAAGAGAGGAGAAAGGAGAGAGAAGAGAGAGAAAGAAATAATAAAAAAAAGAAAGGAGTATGAATAGTGCTTTGGTAAAAATAGAGAACAACTATTCACAAATTCATTTTAGCCCCTCTTTTAGCTCATTTGGTGTAGACTATTTTTTATGTTTCTCTTAGGTAAAATAGCAAAAAATGTATTTTTGCTCATATAGTGTACTTGCTTAGAGGGAAGCTCACACTTATTCCATATCTCACTATTTTTTGATGAAATTCAATGAGAAATTAACGATTTGTTAGCCCTGCTATGGGTACACACCAAGTATACACCGTGTTGCGTGAGACCCATTTCAGATCTCACACAAATTATTGGAGCCGCGCCAACTTTTTTTTTTTTTTTTTTAAGCATCCCTATAAAAAAATCAACTCTGTCGAATATCGATAAAAGTCTTTATCGATTCTAAGCCCAATTTCTTCAGCAAATTCGGCGTAGAATCGATTAAGTATTTACTGATATCCGACGGAGCTTATTTTTTCCAGGAATGCTTAAAAAAATAGTATATTTTAAACAAATAGAGCATATCAGATCATTTGTGTAAAACCCGGAAATGAGTCACACGGAACACGGTGCACATTTGGTATACACCAAATGGTGTACCCATAGTTCTAATTTTAATGGATTCCTTTTATGTATTACCAAGTTCTTTTTCCATGCAAAAGGGAAAAGGGCAAGAAATTTGATGCAAATTTGTAGTACAATCAAGTCTGTCAAATTTGAAGTATCTACCTAAAATTTTTGATGCAAATGACGACACAAAATTGGACGCAGAACAATCTTGCTTCAGATTTTATTAAGGCGCATACAAGCCAGAGTGTTGTTGCCAGTGGTGATCCCCGTCGAGATATGATTGTTTTAGGAGGTGGGAATGAGATTATTTCGATCTAAGTGCTCAAGGAGCAACAAACAATTTTAGCAAAGATAACGCAATGGGAAGAGTAGGATTTTGAGTAGTTTACAAGGGGGAATTCGGTGATGGAAGTAAAGATTGCTGTCAAAGGATGGACATCAGGGACAACGAATCCAAAAAGAACCAAAACATTTCGAACAAGACATCGATGTTTTACCAAAATTTAGGCATAGGAATTTAGTCATGCATTTAGGTTATTGTAGCCAGGGTAGTGGAGAGGTTATCGGCTCGCTATAATATTTCTGCTGTTGCTGCATCATAAATAAAGTTTTATAGCAGGAAAACAAGAGCAGTAATAATTCCACAAAAAATACTATTCCACCAGTCCTTGTAACTCGCAAATCCATTACAACCACAATAAACTTCTTGTCAGCAATTTTGCCGTTCCCCACTTGTACCGAAGCCAGTCTGTCATCCAAATTTATCGTCCCTGCTCTCTGAAAAATCCATGGCTTGTTTGCATCTGTTGTAGAAATCCTCAACAGAAACAGAAAATTTCCGGCATTCCATACAATTGTTCGCTAAACGCAGAAATAATCAATCACGCCTCTTTCAAACCCAGAACTCATGGAAATGCTCCACAGATCTATTGATATTGCACCCGATAGTATATGGCTAGCACAAAACGGAGACAAGCACTCTTTGCCCCTTTGTTTTTTTGGTTTTTTTTTTTTATTTTTTGTTTTTTTTCTGTTCTTATAAATAAGCACACAACAGTCATATTGGCATTGTTTTCTTGCTCCATGACTCATGGAGAAACAGTGAAGAATTAATCAATCTCACCTTCCTCTACATCCTCCGCGATAATTGGCACACTAGGTGGCTCACCTTCTTCCTCCTCTTCATCCAATTTCATGTATAATCCAAGTTGTTCCAATGGATTGCTGCCCCCAAACTTGAAACTGCCTAATCCATCTTGAGAGTGATCCGGGCTTGTCTCATCCGGGCTTGGCAATTGTTCGGGAGGGACAGCACTTAACAACTCCAAGTCTTTAAGAAACCTGGAATTCTCATTGATTTCAATTGTCTTTTCCATCTGCACAAGGCCACAGAAGTTTCCATTGAGATACACGGAGAATTATTGGGCCAGTGAGGTAACACGTAGGTTAGGCCACATGTGGTTCTTTTCTTTTTCTTTAAACCTAGTAGGCTATGTTTGTTTGACTAAAGTAATACAGTTATATGTACTCCCCTTTTATCATATCAGAATAATAGTGAGGTGGTCAACAGTAGCTCATACCCCCAAGGCAATTTACATGTTTTGCGGGATATATACAACAGTTTTCTAATCGTAGCTGAAAAAGTTCCAACTAAACATGGAATATGTAGTCTCCTTGATTTATAGTCCGATCCGATGCCTTAATCTGAGCGAACAATAAGGTACTTTTGTGTGAGGTCTATCATATCCGACAGATACTTATTTCTAGCCGCAAAGATGGACTATGTGAATCCTCTTTAATATGGAAACTCCAATATTATACTGTAATCCAGACAAACAAATAGAGCCCCAAGATATCTTTTACCTTCTGCAGAGCCTGTCGAGCCGCTTCTCTCTCAAGCTCTCGCTTCCGTTTGGCTTCTGCTTCCACTTTGGCTTCTGCTCGCCTTCGAGCATCTTCAGCAGCCTTCGCTTCAGCTTGCAGTCGCGCCTTCTCTGATTGCCATGCCCATGAGAACACATAATAATAAGTAAAATGATGGCCATACCCTCTGAACTCTTCGATAACATACTGAAGTGGCAAAAAAAAAAAAAAAGGAATGGTGAGGTTTCACAGTTCTGAAGGGCAATACCTTTCCTTTTCTGCATTTCAAGTTCTTCCCTCTCACGGCGTAGTTTCTCTGGATCCCCTTTTTCACCCTAACCGCAGGCAGAGCAAAATTTGAACCAATCATAAAAGCAAAAAAAAAAAAAAATGACAAAATGGACTGGGGGACACAGTTTAAAACGAACCCTAAACTTTAACCAACCTCGTTAAGTGTCTTTTCTCGAGCTTTTAATATGGTATCAGCAAACCGGTTTCTCAAAAGAGCAGCCCTGTAGAGCTTATCCGGTGAAAGTTGCCTCTCGTTTAGAGCACTCTCACCTAGAAATTACAAGAATGGATGAGACACCACCCCTAATATGCACAGGATACCAATTTTCTTCACACGCCATGCTTACCATCATGATGGCAATCTGACTCGACAGAGTTTGGCTTCTGAAAAATCTGTTCTAGTTGATCCAGCCCACTCACAGATTCTGCAAAGAGGATATGGGCAAGAGATTCCAGAAATGAGACAACTATTTCTGAGATACACCCAGTAGAGAAAGGCAGAGGCTGGGCGGAAAGAAAAAAGAAATGAAAGCAGCCGGGCCATAACAACTCGGCTGGACATGCAATGATTAAAAAACAACTTGATAGCAATACGTATTGCCAAAACATGCAGTAAAACATAACTAGACCTAGAAAATAAGGTTTGTTTTTTTATGCCCATGCTGCATACAGTTTACCCTCTGATTAATATTATCAAATAACATAATCAACTCTGATAATAGTTATCTTTAAGAGATCAACTAGGTTCTGTAAACCATTTGCAAAAAATAAAAAAAGAAGAAACTAGGTTCTGTAAAAGATAATCCTACAGAATATATAACATTAAAAACCATTTGCCTGGTCAATTATTTGAAGGCAATGTTCTAAAAATCGCTAGGCTCTAGTCGGGTGGAAAATGGGCGCCTAGCGCCGACTAGTTGGCCGCCTAGCGGCTAGCGCCTAGGCGGAGAAGAGGCGCCCGACTAGTCGGCTGTCTAATCTAGGCGTAGAACCACTGCCTAGCGCCTAGGCGAGGGCTAATCGGCCTAGGCGGCCGCCTTTTAGAACACTGTTTGAAGGTGATAATAGAACTGGCTATTGGAGCTCCCTAAGTTTAGACTGAAAGCCAAATTGAATAAATAAGTATACACGGTCTACACGATAGTGAAAAAGTTTTTGGTTTGTATTTGGTTTGTAAAAACTAAGGACCATTATCTAAAACATATGTAATTAACAATGTTTAATCTTCGAAGATACCTAAAACTTCAACAGTCCACAGAACATCGAGATTATAACTGAATACAATCTAGTTGATCTAACTGAATACAATAACACAGTCAAAGCACCATCATGAAAAGAGAGAGATAAATTATATTCACAATTTCCATCACGCAAGTCAACTACACCTGTCTTTTCATCTAAATGTTCTCCAGGACATGAGTTTTCCTGTAAAAATGCAAGCATGGAGTGAGTGAAACTAAGGTTATAAGGGAACATAAAAGAAGAAATTTCAACAGAATCCAATGAGCAGCAAGTACAATCATTTATCAAATATCATCGCATGGAGTATATGTACATAGATAAGCGTTGCACTCAAAAAACCAAATGTCTCCACTCTTACCTTTGGTTGTTTTCCCGAGGTAGAAGCCTTGGCACCATCTGATTCACTTTCAGAATCTGCAGATTGAATTGATACAAGAAAACAGAAATAAGAACAACAAAAAGAAACATATAAAAAACCTAAAAATTGATAACAGTGAATAAGTAGATAAAATCTAAGGAAACATAATTGAAAATACAGACACTGCAGAAATAAAACTAGCAGAGGTGCATAGTTGGCTTCTTAGGCGAGCAAGGAAGACTCAACATGTAAAATACTAACCTACCATTTCCTAGAAAAGCTCTAACTTAAAGTCATACTTCACTATGAAATGACCAAAAAGCGAAACTTAGGAATACCAACCGGAACTGCCCCTGGACCTTCCTGGACTGAGACAAGTGTTGCTTCTGTGAACGACATCTTTTTCAATCTCTACTGAAGGATAGCTTGATACAGGAGGCTCATTCCCACCAATATCAACCTCATCATCGGCAGGGTCATTCCCTATAAATGCGCAAAATATGGCAAAATATATCAGCTAGAAATCGCAGCTCCAAACAAGGTAGGTACCTCGTAGAGTTGGGTTATGTTTCCACCAGTTGGTGAGCAACCAAACAGTATGACCATTACCTTTGCACAATTGCAAGGACGAATTGCTAGGCCCTGAGTCGTTTAGTACCTGCAGCAAAGATATAACAAATTAATTGTGATATATATATTTCCACGAAAAATGACTTATTTTCATTTACAGGAGGGAACGAATCAAACGCAAAATACCTCTATTTCACAAGGTTCAGCTGTTGTCTTGTTCTTTTGTTTATCTTGTAAATGGTCATCTAGAAGCTTCTGTAACGTGAACAAGGCATCACTACTGAGATTGTCAATATCAATTTCAATCTCATCCTCTCCACCATCCATTCCGTTTGAAAACTGTTCTTTCAGAAACTCAACAATCTTGTCCGGCAAATCTCCTAGTGATGCCTCCAAATCTCTACTTAACTTATGTTTCTCCTCCTCTGTCATTGTTCGCTTTTCAGGGTGGGGCATAACTTCTTGGGGTACGGTAACAATTTTTCTCCTTTTTGTTGGAGGCAGGGGCTTGATTGCCTCCTTTTCTTCACGTAGGCTTGATTTCTCTTGAGATGGTTGGGAAGTCTTCGTAAGTTTCTTCTCAATAACTTTCCATCTAACCTCGAAAAACTTACAAAGAGTATCAGCCATGAAGTGGACATCATTTCCAGGTTGATTGTAGGTCATGGCATTGGAGAAAGTAAGCCTGACGTCAGCCGCAAAGTCCAGTGGACTTGAGTATTCACTTGAAGCAATCTTACTTTTTATTGTCCCCAAATCCATTGGATTCTTTATAACAGTGAAATAATCGGGAATATTAAACTTCACCACATCAACAGGAGTATTAAAGACCCAACCATGCTGATGTTCCATTAACTTTTTCAACAATCCATCACACTGTTTCATCACGATTGCATTCGAAGCGCTAGGTGTTACCAATGCCTGACTTGCAGATTCGAACTTTCCTGAAGTACTACGATTCCAACCATGCCTTTTGGGGTCTGAGGGATTTGCTTTTCTCCCTGATCCAGAAGTCAAGCCTGATGATTTCTTTAAATTCTCTACTGAAGGCCCATTTTGTGGATTGCTACAACTGAGAATATCACTTGATGATGAGACTGCAACAACATTTGTTCTTTGCATCTCAACTCTCTTCTGGAGACTCCGAATCCTTTCAAGTTCATCTCTCAATCGTAGTACTAGGTCCTTTCTTTGAGAAGATGACATTTTCGATAAGGGGAGGGCTTGTATAGGGACGGCAAAACCATCATGCATAGGGTAATTTAGACTAATGCACTTCCTCATCGGAGCACTTGAACCCTCAGAAACGAATATCTCCGCATCAACTTGGCCTGAGCTACCAGACCCTTCCGATACATAAGTAGGACCTAAACCAGAAGAGCCCCATCCAGGTAATCTACCCTTCTTTGCCATCATCCACAGTAAAATTCTTTCACGGATGACTTCTGTGCTATACACTTCAATCCAATAACCGTTCTGCGGATTTTAATTGTGCAAAGATAAGTTCCTTGAACCATGCGCTTCTATACATCATAATGCCACCCATAGGTACACTATTCCTTGTATTTTAGATACAACTTAATGGACGATTTGCTCCGCAATTTAAATGTTTATTATTTTGCATGTATTTAACAAAACAGTAAACTAAATGAATCACTTTCTTAATACACTAGCCATATGCTTGTATACATCATAATCATACACATAGGTCCACTAGTTCAACTTAGTGAACGATTTGAATAAATTTTCAGATAGATTGATTAACAGAATTAATCGCAATTACGTTGATAATCACTTCAAAATTCATCACACAAATAACTAGGTTTTCAAGTACATACTCCACGTCCTCTGAATTTTACCAAATTCCATTACAAAAAATTCATTTGTCACTAAAGTAACGTACTTTGGTTCTTCCAACTAGTGTACTGACGAAACTCAGCATTCACACGAAGTGAAATTCAACAAATCAACAACTAGGTTTCAACAAGTAGTACATCCTCCAAATCCTTTATTTTTTCCCGAATTCCACCTCATACCCAAAAGACCAATAGTAACAAAGACGACGATGCAAACGAAACCCTAAACTTAAAATCGGGGCTCAAAACTCGTCCTCGAGTCGAAAAGAGCGAAACAACTCAGCAAAACGGACTCCAGAGGGAAGATAAATACCATAAACCGAGAGTAATTTCCGTACGAATTGGCAAAAAATACAATACCCAGCAGTCGAACAGTGTAACCCTAGATTGGTTGCTCGAGTGAAATCGAAGCTCGAAGCCGACTTAGATAGGGTCGAACCGCGCTCGAAGCAGTGAAGCGAAAGGAGTGGAGCAGTTGCAGCGGCTGGATCTCGTGACGTATGGAGTGAGCGAAGTGGAGATCGAAGAAGGAACTCTGCTCTGCTGGCTTCGAGGTTTTTAGAGAGAGAACGAAGCGCTCGTAGAGAGAGAGAGGGGACGACTTTATAAAGCCAGCCCCGCTTGGTTTTTCTCTCACTGGGTCCGGAGCGACATGGGCCGTAGGATGGTTTTCGCCGCGTAATCCAACGGGGGTTAGTAATACCGTGTGCGGGTGCCGGTATCCGACTTCATTAATTGCTGTCTGATAATTTACACGGCCAAAGAAAGACAAGGCTGCTCATTTTGTCACTATCTTTTTTTTTTTTGACAAGGCTGCTCATTTTGTCACTATTCTCTTTTTTTTTTTTTTTGTAACGCCGCTCGAGAGTGTCGTTAATAAAAAAAAAGGAGGGGCAAAAATCATTTTCCAAAAATAAAAGAGTGAATTTTTAAGCATTAGTCCTTCTGGTTTGAAGAAAGATTAACTTTGATTTCCGAAGTTCCATTTGCATCAATTGAGGCCTTACTCCACTAAGTTTTTTTTTGGGGTTTTTTTCTTCTTATTTTGTCTTTATTCAAAAAAAAAATGCATTTATTAGTTTTGCGCCTAACTATTGTGAATTAGTAGTAGTTCATTTCATCAAGTCGAATCAGAAAAGTAAAAAAAAATTATGGCCTTGTTCGTTTCCATTTTTTTTTTTTATTTTGTTTTCCAATCATTACCTTATTTCTCCAGTTATTAATTTCATTTCTCTCTCTATCTCTCTCCACTCATCACCCCTCTCTCTAATCATTATCTTATTTTTCTCTCCACACCCACTGCCAAAACTAAAATACCCAAAGTTACAAAACGAATAAGAATGATTTTTATCCAAATATTTTTTGAAAATATCCAAGATAAAACCCGAAAAACCCAAAAAGCCGAATTTTGGGATTTTTACTTGGATATTTCCAAAAATGTTTGCGTAAAAGGAGAAAATTTTTACTTTTCCGATTCCTTTCGTCTAGACGAATCTAACACAAGCGTAAAACAAAAAATTATAAAAAGCTCAGTGAAACAAAGCTTGAGTGACACCTCCTGATTTTATTGTCGTAAAATGCTCTCTCGCCATACAAATCCTTAATAAAACTATAAAAAAATAAAATAAAAAAAATCCTTGTTTCTTCGGGTGAATTGGAAAGAGAAAAACTCAAACTACTGCTTAGCGTAAGAAACTCCTTTTACTTCATCTTAAGTGGGATAACGGACAATATATAGGTCCACAAACGAAAACCCTTCTTGTCCTCTATCTTTGTCACGTCTTCATTCCCTCTCATAGTCGCTAAACCTTCCCTTACACTTAGGCACCAACTTGTCTTTCTAATTGGCTCCAGCCAAAAAATCCTTGATGATGGTTAGATATAACGTCTAAGTCCAAGGGAAGGTTTAGACTATGTGAGGGAATGAAGCTGTGACAAAGATAGAGGACAAGGAGGGTTGGACCTACATATTGTCCTACCATAAGTCAATTTTCATTGGCCGATAAAAAAATTTTAAAAAAAAATGGAGTCATTTTTCATTGAGTCCTTCCAAATCACTCATTGTGCAACTATATCAACAAGTATTTGCCAATAACAACAAATGCATATCAAGAACCCTAGCTAAACGCTCAAATTAAATACCAGTCCTCCACACGCTTGTGGCTTTTTGTTTGAAATTTTAATGGGGATTGGACTGAGGGGGTTTACATCCTAAAATATACCACCCGATAAGATAATTACGTGTGGCACTAAACAGTGCATGATCCAATCAAAACACGTTGTAATTAGGCCTAAAATATAGAGAATCAAAGGGGTTAATTACGATGTTATTTTAGTACTATACGATATCGTTTAGATTGGAAACAACCACGTTTGGTCCTTGAATGATAGGTATTAAGATGATAATTAAGCATAACCGTTGATTAACTCTTAAAATCATCGAACGGTGTCATTAGAGGCCCATTTCACAAGGGAAATCAATTATGCTTACTATGAATCATCTGGGTAGATTATTTCGAAGCACTAATTCATGTTGCACAAAAGCAAGAGCCCATTATCCAGAAATTAACCACGATCTACATCAACAAACATGGAAAGAGAATAGTTTTTCTGGGAAGACCAAGTCAAGCGACAGTTCGAAGGCTTTTGCAACCGTCTTTGAAGGGAATGGAGGGCATTTTGAATCAAATTTGAATCAAGACTTGAGCGCTAAAAGAAAACGTGGAGAATACAAGTTGAAGACAGACCCATCGTCTATAAATAGAAGAAACAATCAAAGAGAGAAGCCCCGACAAAAAATCATCATCTGATATTTCATACAAAATAGTTGCTCAGAGTTCTAGAGTAGTTTAGGACTTAGAATAATTTAGTAATAGCTTAATATTTTGCAAGTTTGAAGATTTATTTGAATGTAAAACTACTTTTGATTAAATTCAAGTTCTCTTATATCTTTTCTGTTTTTTCCTTGCCAAAGAGTAGTCGCATATAGGCTTGCTTTCAATTCAATTCAAGTATGCCTATATTTCTGTCTTATTCTTGTTGAAATCTTAAGAGTAATCGTATATAAACTTGCTTTTGATTGAATTCAAGCTTGTTTATTCAATTATCTTATCTTATTGAAGAGCATCAATCTATTATTGATTGATACTTTTAGGAAAATTCTCTTAGTTGAGGTAATCAAATAGATAATCACAATTGCCTGTTTGAATTACTTATGTTTGAGTTAATCTAAAAATAATAAATTATATTCTCTTTCAGGCATGCCTGCACATAATTATTTGCCAAAAATTGAGCTAATTTTAGCCCAAACAAAGGGACAACATTGTACAGCACCAGGCATCGACTAATTAAAATTGAATTGGGGGGCCAACAGCAGTTTGGTCAAACTAGAGAGACAAACTTTGGAGTTTCGCCCAAGAAAATACTCCGGAACTAGCCCTGGTATTTGAGCCATGAGAGGAACACACAGGCCTTGTTCGTTTAACAACTTTGGGTATTTTAGTTATGGTAATGGATGGAGAGAGAAATAGGGTAATGTTTGAAGAGCGGGGTAATGAGTGGAGAGAGATAGAGAGAGAAATGAAATTAATAATTGGAGAAATATGGTAATGATTAGAAAAAAATATAAAATAATAATTGAAAAATAAAATTAAAACAAAGTAAATATGGGAAACGAACAAACCACAATTTCCGAACATAACTTGGAACACATCTGAGTTCAAAGTCGTTCAGTACACGTGCTCTCACGTACATCAGAGCGCTCCGAACACGGTTGTGTTCCTATATTTTTTTCATTTTTCTGGGTGCAATAACTAGCCCCATAAAAAAAAAAAAAAAACCCAAAATAAATACTCCAACTAGCCCCAGTTGCGTAGAGGGTTTGAGCTGAATCTTTTTTTTATTTATAAAAAATCTGTCCACACAAATGAATTGTGCATAGATTTGCGGATTAAAAAAAAATTGTGCATAGATTGTGTTGTGGGGCCATCAAGTCATCGCGGATTCCACACAAACAATCAAAGCTTTTAATTAAATGTAAAAAATTATTTATAGGTTCTCGCGAAAAATCAGTTCAATCCGATACCTTTAGATGCTCGATCCATTTATCTAATTTTTTATTCAAATTTCATTTAGATTGAACTGATTTTTTGTTAAAATTGTCAAAAAATTATTTTATATTTAATAAACATTATAAATTATTTGTGTGAAATCCGTGATGAGACGCCTCACCACGAAATACGTGCACAATTCGTCGGTAACGGCGCTGTTTTTTTTTTTCTTTTTCTTTTTCTTTTTTTTGTGTGTTTCGAGTTGTGATTAGCTAAAAAGTGAAAAATAGGAAGGAAAAACCGATTTCGTTCTTTCTGGGTCGTCCGACAGTTAGAGCATATGCGGTTCTCTCATGCGATGGCCAAACCGACCCACGTTTCGGATTCTCTCTGAAGTAGTAAGTATCTCGAACTCCTGTTGGGTTTCTAAAGAGCCGTGCTTCGCACTCTTTGAAGTAAGCAATCCGATCGTTTACAGTCAGAAATCACGGAATCGTTCCTTGAAAAGCCAAAAAAAAAAAAAAATTGATGGAATACAATAGAAATTGATGTTTTTAATGCCCTCTAATTATTTGTTACAGATAGCAAATCAAACATCAATCACAGTTCTTTTTTCGTAATTCAATTCGTAAGCCTCCATGTATTGATTTGTACTTCTTAGTTCAGAGTTCTGTTCTCATTTTTCAGCAGTGGTGTCACTCCAATTTGGGAGTGTGTGTTTGTGTGTTCTTGGATATTTATATGGTGTTTTGGTTTACGTGCCATCAGAAGTTCATCACAAGATTAGTTTTTTTTTTTTTGGATAGTGCAGGGTGTCCCAGACTAGCTTCCGCACACCTCGGACTAATCCGTAATCCCTACAGGCTACAGCCCATCTAACAGCCGTTTCTCGCTATGGGTTTAAAGTTGTTTAAGTAATATAGGGTTGGAGGCACTCCATTTTACTGTCCATGTTTTAGTTATTTAACTGCTATGGTTTTAAGTGCTTGCACATCATGGCATCACCAAATCAAATGCAATGAGTGCCGGTGTCTTTTGTGGTTCAACCCAGTATCACCTGCTTAGACTGGTGAGTTGGAAGTGGTATCACATAATTATCGAACCGAATAAACTTACTTTTTTAATGAGGTAAATGGTTACGACAAAGCTCTCGAAGGGGTCCTCTTTTGTCTGAAAGTTTTAATATGTTGGTTTTTGTTCTATTTTGTGTGTGCTTGGCACCGTAAAGATGGTATTGTGGTTGTCTCAATAAGCTTCTTATAGGTTTTTGTTCAGTCTTTATATGCAGCTGGAGTTTACGGCTTGCAATCTATGGCTTACTACATTGCATCCAACTTAATCCTTCAATCGCCTCTATCGATTCTGTTGTCTCTCATTTCAATAGGCATAATTGTGATTTGGTTTTCTGTCCATAATTTCAGATTGGAGGATTGGATTTATTCGAGTGTCATGACACATGTTTCCTATGTCTCAACTTCGAAGGTTTTTTGAGCATCCTTCCACGGGATATCTCTTGTAAGGCCTATCTATTTATCGTCTTGTTTTTTAGCACTTTAACTATCATTTATGTTTTGTTTGATTTTCTGAGTCATGGGGGTGGGGGGAGTGGAAAAATGAAATGTCAGCTTTCCTAATATTGGTACTTGTACCAACTTTGGTAGATAAATGTTGAGTTCATTCATTTTTGTTTTCACTATCAACTTGTCTGGTTTCAAACCTAGCATTTCATTTTGATTTCCTTCTTTGTGTGCACATGCGTGCATGCACATTTGGGCGTGGATATAAGTCAATTTTGTTCCTTTTCAGAAAATTTCAGGCAGTAGCAACTCGTCGGTCATTGAATTTGAATTTTCCATTCAAGAGTTCTGTAAGGAAAATGCACTTGGAAAACAACCACAAAAGTGATTCAAGAGGTGCTTTGATTGTGCTAGAAGGGCTGGATCGTTGTGGGAAGACCTCACAATCAAGTAGACTGCTTTCTTTCTTGGAGAGACTTGGCTATTTAGTTGAATCATGGCATTTTCCTGATAGAAATACGGGTGTTGGCCAAATGATTTCCTCTTATCTTGCTAACGAGGCACAGTTGGATGATCACGCGATACATCTACTCTTTAGTGCAAATCGTTGGGAGAAGAGGTTGATTTCACTTTATCATCCACCATGTTATTTTTCTGTTTCCTATGAAGGTTTGTGAGTGTTATACGGTCTTGGGTAGAACGCCACCTCAAAAGCTAACTATCGAAGTGAAGGTACCCTCACGCTTATATACTTCATATTACTTTGGTACTCAGGCAATGTGGGACTTCGTGTCACACCCTGTGCTCACCGGCAGCACTTGCTACATGCAGGCCAAATACACGCACCCTACCTCTGGGGTCTAACTGGGATACCATGTTAAGTTACCAGTAGTCCCAAAAGCTTAAGTTGTTAGGAAATGGGCTGAACAATGTTATCAAGCTATCTTGCACCCTCTCTCATGTGCAAACCCATCTTGCACGTGGAAATGTAAATTTTCATAGACAGAGCGAAGCAGAATGCAAAAGAGATAAGCAAAATGGAAACGGGAAAAAAATGCAAACAGAGAGAATTGAACCCAATATCTCTTGCAACCTGAGAGCTCTGATACCATGTTACACGGTCTTGAGTAGAACTCAACTCCAAAAGCTAGCTATCGAAGTGAGGATGCCCTCACGTTTATATACTTCATATTACTTAGGTACCTAGGCGATGTGGGACTTTGCTTCATAGTGAGAACTCAGAATTTTAGATCTTTCATTTATTTTCAGTTTGCTTCATTAGTTTTTCAGCCTTCATAAGAAAACGAATTTGATTTTCGTGTTTTTTTGTTTGCCATGGTCTTCCTACATTTATTTGTGAACATTCTTGTTTTGATGAACTAGGTGATCTTAAGCTGGAGTATGATCGATTTACACACTGGTTTGTTCCTGTGAAAGGAGTTTGCACTTTACACCATAGATGCATCGAATGCTACTAAAAGTATTTGTATTTCTG
Organism: Rhododendron molle; assembly: GCA_025413875.1. NCBI lineage: Eukaryota > Viridiplantae > Streptophyta > Magnoliopsida > Ericales > Ericaceae > Rhododendron > Rhododendron molle. The sequence continues at coordinate 5,641,186 of CM046395.1, read as the reverse complement.
TGCAGAGAAAAAAAGTGAGAACCAGAAAAGTGGATGTGAATGTTGTAATGTCTATTGGTTCACATGAAATGAAGCCTTGTAAGAATTTTAATGCTTCCCTTATAACTGGAGTTGTATTGGTAACTGGAATCTGAACACGGGTTCTACTGATTATTCCTATTTGGTATTTTCAACGGGATGTAACTGTTCCTTTGCTGGATTTGTAGGTAATTAGCAATTCATCTTTGTTGTCTGTATGACGAGAGTAATGTTGAAGTTAATAGCTTTTCTCGGGTTAATCTAATTTTTCTTTATGCTTAAGTTCATATCTGCAGGTGTTTGCAGAAGGAAATATTTGAGATGTCTGACATTTGCAACTGATCACCTCTCAATTCACCTGCAGATCCTTGATGGAGACAAGGCTGAGAAGTGGAACAACCCTCATTGTGGATCGCTATTCGTATTCTGGGGTGGCTTTTTCATCTGCCAAAGGACTTGATATTGAATGGTGTAAGGTACAGACATGCTTCAGCCATTATAGGTGCATGTTTTTCTCCCTTTCTTCCTTTAGCTAGTGAAAAGACAAGAGTTCTTGTTTACCAGGCACCGGAGATGGGGTTGCTGGCTCCAGATCTAGTGTTATATCTTGATATACCACCAGAGGTAATTTGTTCTATTTTCATGGTGTTGAAATTACTGAAGGTTGACATTAAATATCTCAGCCATGTATTGAAGCTTGCAGATTGATTATTTTATCGGTTTCATTCTCAGTCCCAAGTAGTCTTGTTGTGTGAACCTAGTTCTTCGTCCGTCCCTAAATGTCTACTACGAAAAAATGTATGTGCAATTTTCAAACAAAAAAATAAAGTACTTCAGTGCATGATTTTTTCAATTTCTTCCCACTGAATAAAAGAACTCAATAGTTAAGTTCCTGTTATTATATTGGTCTTTTGATTTTACTTTCCAGCGACAAATAAAGTTCAGTTGTTGATGAAAATCTGGGTTGCCTTTCTTGTTGGTCAATATGCTCTGCAAGGCACAACAATTTGTATTTCCCAGAGAAAGGATAGAAAAAAACTAAGTGGATTCCTGATTCAGGGGACTTGCTTGAGAATGTGACGATTCTCAATAAGTTTATCGATCATTCATCTGTTTGGCTTATTTCACGTCTATACCAAGCTCTTGGAGAGGGTGAATGACATGTGGTAGAGCACTTCAGTTGCTAAGGTGGTGTTCCACTTTTAGAAAAAGTACTGTACTTTTTTTTTTCAAAAGAAGTTAATTTCAAACTCAAATATAATGAAAATGAAAAATATTTTTTTAATTTTTTTTGCATCGTTTAAAAGATCTTAATGAGATCTATTAAACAAGATTCTTATTGGAAGAAAAATTATTTGCGTGAATACATGATTTTGAGCTTGAAATTACGTTCTTTTTCATAAAGTTCTTTTTTGGAGAAAGTGGAACACCCCCTAAGTGGGTTGTTTACGTCCATAGAAAGAGAATCGCATACCAATGTATCAGCTTCCATTTCCTGTGTGCATTTATCTCCACTAAGTAAATAGAATTCGGGAAACTGTGACTTTGATTGCCAGAAAGCTGCGGAAAGAGGAGGCTACGGAGGTGAGAGATATGAGCAGCTTGAGTTTCAAAGGAAAGTTGCCCATTCATATCAGTTACTCCATGATGTGTCGTGGAAGGTACCATCTCTCTCTCTCTCTCTCTCTCTCTCTCTCTCTGTTTTCATGGCAGTGATCTGATGACCTTACCCTAACCAGAAAACTGTGTAGTCTATTCTCTTTGTTGTGTGTGTCACCTCAGAGTTTGTTGAGACCTTGTTGTTTTAACACCAAGCCATGGCCTTTTAGCATACACACAACATGACAACATGCTTTTTGGTTTCTTGTTCTCATTCTCGTTCTCCATCTCATGGACAACTTGTTTGTCCATTTTAGTAATGGTTTTCATTTTTCCTTCTTTCGTTTTCTAGCCAAGTATTGCGTCTTTATTTCTGCTTCCTTCGCTTTATACTGGCTCAGTGCAGCATGCATGTGGATTCAGTTGTCATTTCGACTTCGATCGCAGATAAGTGAACTTGTCTCATTCTCAGACTAACCTATTTTTTTGTGAATTGTTTGTAGACTGTGGATGCCTGCCTTCCCATTGAGGATGTTGAGAAACAGCTGGGGGAGATGGCACTGGATTGCGTGACAACATGCCAAAAGGGGAAAGCCCTCTCACAGCTCTGGTCAAGTTGAACTTGTTCTTCTGGATTGCCATGTTACCCATTTGGGGTAATCTTCTTTTCTTGTTACAAGTCCTTGAGTATTTATGACGAGATGAATTGGATAAAGTTGCGGACTTGAGATTACAGACAGTGAGGCTGATTTAGAATTGTTCTTAGGGCGTGCCATAATTTGAAAGTACTCGATTGATAGATTTTGATATTTATTTGTCTTTTTGCCTTGTAAAGTTTACCAATTGTAAAATCTCAAAAAGGTGCGGAGTTATTGAGCGTTACCAAGCGATATTGCCACGGGTGCTAGACACTGACTGATAGATTTATGCAATGGAATCCGTAATCTCCATATTGAGTTTTTACCCAACATGGGAGGTGGAAAACGCACTGGAGATTGATTCCTAGAAAGTTGAAAACAATCACTTTAGAAGCAAAGCAGTTACTACGAGATACTTTTATTTTAGAGCCTACAGAGTATCTGTATTGCCGCGTGCTCCTGCGACGTTAATGCTCGCTTGTTTCGATGCACATTGAAAGCCCCAGATTTTTAAAGGCCCCGCATGTTTCGGTCCACATTTAAAGCCCAGTTTTGTTGGCTTCGATCTACTGGGTAAGGGAAGACTGTACGACCATTGCTCCATCCCTGTCCAGATATCAGTTCCAACTGGTTCATTCTGAAGTTTAATCCCTATATTATGTTTTTCATTCGAAGGGGAAATGCGGAGAAAGTGGGTAATCTGAAGCGATGGAAAGATGGATGAAATGGTCCGATCAATCTTCATAAATTTCACCGCTGATTTTTTTGTCTTTATTCAAAAAAATATTCACCAAAACCCATGGTTCACGTATTCATTTTTCCCATATCCTCTTCTATTTATTTATTTTTGGGTACGTACGGGGGAGAGAATGTCAATGAGCTTGAAACTAGTCAATTGGTTGGCTTACTGAATCTAAATTTTGGGGTTTTGATTCCCAATATTTTTCTTGAAAATACCCTTGTGAGTTATTTACCTTCGAGCACTAGTTTTACCCGTTCTGAATCTCAAATGAATTACTAATGTTTTCTTTTTTTGCATTAAGAAGTTTCTTTTTTGGACGTTGCATGATCTTCTCACCAATCCCCATATTGTTCAACTACTAGCTTCCACCACCAATTGAACATCTCATGGTCATTCTATGGCCTGACGAATACCCATTTTTTTGCCAAGCTTAAATTGGCCGGATATCCTATTCAACTTGTTTTTCACAGCCACCGAGTTGGCATTCAGGGTGGCTCCCTGATAAATTTTGGTTAATCTGTGACTACCGTTTCGATTGTTATGAAAATATGGTCCATTGAACTTCATACAATTCCTATCATTTTAACTATCAAATCTCTCACGCTTATCGTTATATTGTTGCAACTTGACCTTGTTGTCACAATTCAAGGCTGAACCATCGTGAACCCTACAAATTACCAACCTGAGTTATTTCTATGGAAATAATGTAGTTCTGGTAGTTTATGTACATTATGTACTCATACGTGTTTATTGCTTATGAAGTTGTAAATTCACACCTTTTACAGGTGACATGAAGTAGGTGCATATAATTTAATTACGAGTATCTTTTTAGAATTTTGCTTAACTACCTGCGACGTTTCTATAGTAAGGTTCTTTAGGATTGAAGCGTCGAAAGGCTTTATGGACCACCAAACCCTTAGGCTAAGAGTTTTATATACTTGTTTTTTTTTTTTTTTTTAATCATGTGTTATATACTTATTTACGATTGAAAATTCGTGTAAAATATATATATTGCTCTGGTATATTTTGTTATACGGTGAAATAGGTTTCTAAATTTAATGTTTTGAAAAATGATGTTTATCCTTAATTAGAGGCCATAGGAGGGTGTTAGTCCCTAGTCGGCCATGTATTATAACCCCAACTTCCAAAAAATAGGCTTGATTTAGAACCTACGTATCTAACCGTTCACTAAACAAAAAGAGCATCAATGGCGCCTAAAGAATATGTAAATGTAATATCCAACAACGTCACAGTCCCCTAATGACAGTCGATATATATTCCTTAGATTCAACGGATCAATCACATATCATTCACCAAGAAAGAGCCAGCGGGAAGGCAATAAAAAAAGGAGCATCACGAGACACTTACATCAATTCGACGGGTTTTCTAGGATCGCTACGAGAGTTTTCAAAAGACACAATATTGGACTTGAAAAAGATGCTCAGGGATCAGTAACAGATCATTTTCATGAAGAAGTAAATTAAATGGGCACTAGTAGAATACTAGTTTTGGGTTCTCTTGCAGGGGAATTGGAGAGGGTTCTCTATGTAAAGAGCAAGACCGGTATGATCTTGAGTCATGTGCTTCACCAAACCCTTCAATCACATGCATAATGACATATTACTAGTTACACATTCTTATCACCAAACAAAGTGGCTTTACCCTTGGTAACGGGACTCTTAGTTACAATATTCCAAGAGGAACAGTCGCGCGATTGATGAAGGCAATGATGCTGACAACTTATCCAATACTGTCTTGGCCGAAACATCCCATCTCGGTCGGCAGATCGAACTAGAATTGGATTCACCGGCTAGTGTTCTGAAATTCACCTGATCAAGAAAATTTGGGTACTAGAAGAAGGTCACGACGGAACTAATTAAAGATTAAAAAAATAAATAAAATAGTTTTGTTCTTCTAAAATCGAAGCAACAAGATACTTCAAACTAGAGGTTATTGTTTATATAGCTTTTACGATCTCTGACTTTGTTATTTCCACTAGCGACGCAAGATAACACACCCTCGAGCGCTGCTGCTAGCTAATGTCGTCTGACAAAGGAGCCGTTCTGCACTTCATCTCGTGGTGGTCGAAGAGATCGATGTTGGCTCCATATATGCTCGATAGCATCCGATGTTGCTAGCTTGCACCAAGGAGACTGGCTGACTTAATTTTGTAAATAGCTAGTCTTGCTACTGCCACGCCGCCTCTACATGTACCTTTCTTTACCAAACCATAAGTTGTCAAAGAAATTACCAGCTATATATTATGGAGGTACAATTAGTAGCGTGCCCATAATAATTCGTCGTGGTTTTAACCCTATCAATTTTAAGGTACTCTCACTTTATAGTAATAGTACTGTACTTAACTGCAATCACTTTACTGCATTAGGTAACATGGACTACGAGTATTAAACTACTGATCAATTATAAGCTGAATCTGGTAAATAACGACAAAAGACCGTCCAGTCCAGGTTAAAAAGAAAGACTTTCTTACACTTGAAAGTGGGATCATTGTTCAAAGAATTTTTTTCCTTTTTTGGTGGGGTAATTTTCATATTGGAGAGAGAGAGAGAGAGAGAGATGTGAAATCACATGCCCCTAGAAAAAGGTAAATTATAATCTTCTGATGGAAGCCGAGGGATTTCGGATGGCTTTGCACTGCTCTATTTGCTTGACTGGAAGATCCTATGTGGTGGAGGGTGATGCACAAACGGTGATAATATGTTGCAAGGCAAGAGTCTGATTAAAGCACGCCTGGAAGTTATTGTTAGGGATACTTTATCATTTATTTGTCTTGTTCTTTTCAATTTGTTCCTCGTAATGGTAATAAGGTGGCTAATGCTATAACCAAATATGCCCTATCTTTAGATTCCCCGTTAACTTGGCAACGGAATTTTCCGAGCTGGGTTCATAGGGAAGCTACTTTTGATGTCTTATCTCTGCATTAATAAAATACCACTATCGATTGACAAAAAAAAAAAAGAAAGAAAAAGAATATACTTCATGTGATAACAAAATTAAATTTACAACTGTCTCATTTGATAATCCAAATCTCTCATTTTATTTTGAATTGTTTTACGTTATAACAAAAGATTAGATTACTCGAACAACGCTCAAGACTTGATTGAATCATGTTTAGCAGGAGTACTGAAATGAATGGTCGACGGAAACAAAACCCCCTCCATTTTTTGAGTGACAAACATGCGTGCTTCATTCAGATTAAATAGCCCAGTTGGCAAAGGTTTCGAGGCGAAACTACTCCCTTCCTTTCCACGAGGTCTCGAGTTTGAACCCACTTGCTATGGTCGTTCTGGTGAACCAAAATGTACGTCGTGTGAGAAGGAACCTTTGTGCAGGCAGTGTACGTAGCTTGCGCCCTAGCGGGGCATGCGATCGATGATGGGCTAGCTGTTCGCTTCGATTTAGTGGCTAGCTTGCAAGACCACCTTAACGAATCGAACAATTCGTAACGGCGGGGTGAAACTCCTATGGTCGCGTTCAAGAGAGGTAGCTACGGTGGTTGTCGACTTGTCGCTCCCTACCCTTTTTGCTTAAACACAAAAGAAAAGACAATACATACCGATGCCTAAATGAACTTTGTTTTGCACGGACGACAAAATACACCTCGACTACCCGGGTGAACGACTCGAATAGTTAAACAGGACCGTGATGAATCTCATTTTGCATCACATGAATTATCAGACAAGAAATCTTCACATGCGAGAATCCTTCCTCGAAAAAGACAAGTACCGATATCGCCATTATGCATGTCATTTCATCTCTATATATACATGTACATAATGTATAAGCTGAATGTGGGACGGAGAAGTTTATGTATTGGTTCCGTTTTCCGGTGCTATATATACATGTACATAATGTATATTAGGGGCATTGTTGGAATTAGAAAAAATATAGGATGAAAACATAAGTGCAAAAAAAATGCCCGTTGAAAACTTACACAAAGTTAAAAACCCGAGTACTATTTTTTATATAAGTCTCCCAAAAAAAAAAAAAAAAAAAAAAAAGGCAACAAATCATAACCTCTGCAAAAATAACTGTAACGACAAAAAAGGTAAAATCACACCCACACAACCCCACGTATAAGCCCCCACGCATAAGCACTAGCGGTTGCACAATTCTGCACACTGCACTTCGCACAGAACTGTCATCGTTCTCGTCAGAGGAAAAAACCAAAACTATGGCTGACAAAAAGCTGGCGGCTGATCCAACCAAACGAGACATTATTCGTTGCCCCAAAGGCAAGAGCTGACGTGGTGCCCCTCGGGCACATCCGAGCAGTCCGTTCGGGTACCGAACGGACGAGATTAAAACACTCTCTCTCTCCCTTTCTCTCTCTCCTTTCTCTCACTAAATCCGAGCCGTCCGGATACCGAACGGACGGCTCGAATGTGCTGGGGCAGGGCGACGTGTTGCCCCAAGGGCAACGAATAATTTCTCCAACCAAAACACGCAGGGGTAGAATTCAAGAGAAGGTACAAATGTACAATTTCTATTCTATTTTATCTTTTGTTTACTACTTAATTTTCTCCTCCAACTTTAATTAGTTGTCCAAATTCTCACTCAATTTTGGCTCAAAGGTGTGCAAAAATCTTATAATTAAGGTGGTGTCCATGTTGCACCAATGGCTGCTCTTAAGTAGAAATCCTATTAGACAATTAATTTTCATGATCGATGTGTTGATATTGACATTTTCACCAAAAAATACAAACACATAGGATTCAATTGCATTCGACTTCTTTTATTTTTTTTATTTTTTTTGTACTTTGAAAATCGTCAATTGAAACTTCAATAGGTTAGATAGATGAAAACATAAAATAGCTAAGCTAATTAAGCTGGTTTCTCTTTATTCATTTAATTCACAAAATATGAATAAAAAAAAAAAGTGAGTGTTCATAATGTTTTTGGATAGAATGTTCAAATGACCACCCCTATTCAAAGGGTAGAGTAGCCAGTGTGTTGAACCCTGTATTTATTTAGTTTCATGTACTTGGGTTAATTAAGTAATTCAGGGGATCATTATATGGCATATTCGACAGAGATCTTGAGTTTTAGACCAATTACAAGTCGCAAGTGGTCTATCTTCTTCAAGTGGGTTTTTCGAAACGAAATCGCGAGTTCAAGCTAATACAACAACATCGACCTTTTACGTTAAATTAATTTACATTGACCTCGCATCGTGTGAAAAAAAAATTCGACAAGGAGCAATAGTACCAGCTATATAATGACGTGCCCATAATAATTCGTTGTGATTCTAACCTTATCAATTTTCGGAAAATGATTTTGCCACTCCCTTTTTTGTTAACGTTACTTCCCTACAAGTGTATTTTTACACAAACTGGGAAGTGACGTTAATACAAAAGAGAGGCAAAATCAGCAGCCCAATTTTAAAATCCCCTCACTTTATAGTAGTACTACTTAACTCCAATCACTTTACTGCATTAGGTAACATAGACTACGAGTATTAAATTACTGATCAATTATAAGCTGAATGTGGTAAATAACGACAAAAGACCGTCCAGGGTTAAAAGACTTTTTACACTTGAAAGTAGGATCATTGTTCGAAGGAAATTTTTCCTTTTTTAGTGGGGTAGTTTTCATATTTAGAGAGAGAGAGAGAGAGAGAGAGAGAGAGATGTAAAATCACATGTCCCTAGAAAAGACGAATTAATATCTTGGGCAAAGTCCAATTTTACCCCTGTGATTCATGTGCGGATACTTCCTTCATGGTTCAAAACTAAGCAAATAATATGTCTATGGTTTTGAAAATGTGCGGATAGACCCCCTGCCGTCATGTTTTCCATTCATAATAATGAACACAATATTAAAAGACCGATATATCCTCATCATGTCCATTGATTCTTTTTCTTTTTTAAATATAACCACATCATTCCCTATACCAAAAATTGAATCCAAACCGTTGATATTGTAAATATTGATGACTACTACATCTATGCCAAAATTCAAGTCAATCAAAAAATGAAAAACTCATGGTCAAATCGATTTTGTTATGAAATTAAAATTTCAAATTTGAATTTACTAAAAATTAGATTATTGGGTTATTGTGCTTGATCGAGATGATTTTTTATAGAAATATTCTATTCTTTATTTATTATATTATGAATGACTCAGATTACATTCTAGCGGCGTGTGAGATACACCTCCGTCAATATGGATGGAAAACATGACGACAGGGGGTCTATCCGCACATTTTCAAAACCACATGCAGGTAGGTTACATGGTCAATTTTGAACCATGAGGAGAATATCTGCACATGTTGACAACCACATGAGGTGAAAGTGGACTTTGCCCTAAAATCTTCTGACGTGAAGATTTCATCATCTGGCCCTTCATGTGATACAAAATTATATTTTCAACTGTCTCGTTTGGGAATCCAACAAATCTCTCATTTTATTTTGAATTGTTTTACGTTATAACAGAAGATTAGATTGCTCGAACAACGCTCTAAGACTTGATTGAATCATGTTTAGCAGAAGTGAAATGAATGGTCGACAGAAACAAACCCTCCATTTTTTGAGTGACAAACATGCTTCATTTAGATTAAATAGCCACTACAAGAAAAATTACATTGGGTGACGAATGAAAATCGTCACAAATTGCATGTTTTTCGTCACAAATAATATAGGTGACGAAAAAAAAATTGTCGACTAAAGGTTGTCGAGGATTCTTACCTGGTGATTTAAATCTATTTTTCGCTACCTATATACTTTTGATGATTTAAATATTTACGCACCAAAAAGTGAATAATTGGTGACGTAAATTGTTTTCCTCATCTATTGTGCTTTTGCAAACGAAAATTTTTGTCATCAATTACCTTTGGTGACGAAAAAATACGTCACTGATGGGTCACATCGGTGACGAAAATTTTTCGTTGCAAAAGACGTTTTCATATGGGAAAAAATCCTTCTATCTTGCTTCTGCTGGGTTTCGAACTCGAGTCTTGAGTTTTTCAAACTCCACCAACTGCACCACACACACTTTTCAATAAATATTTGAAATATCTAATATATAACATATATGTTTAACATGAAAATATATTTCGAATGTAATTTTGAACCTTTAAACATTAAAATTAGCAATTTTGATAAACATAAAAGTTGTAGGCAATTGAGTTATTATTCAAACCCAATTTGAATTATCTCAAACGGAGTTTTTAGTAAAGAGTTATGTCCGAAATATATTTAGTGACAAAGCGCAATTTATAAATTTTGTCACGAAATTCATAAATTTCGTCACGAAAGGTACCCATTTGACGACGAAATATATTTTTCGTCACTGAAAGCATTAAAATGGTGACGAAATTATTTTTTGTCATCAAAGTTAATCATTTGGTGACGAAAACAATATTTTGTCACTAAATTGGTCTCATTTGGCGACGAAATATATTTTTCGTCACCAAGTAATTATCTTTTGTGACGAAAAATAATTTCGTCACCTTTTTTAAGCTTTCGGCGACGAAAAATGTATTTTGTCGCCAAATGGGTACCGTTGGTGACGAAAATATTTTTTTCGTCGCTAAACAGGTATAATTGGTGACGAAATTATTTCGTCACGGAAGTTGTCAAAACAGTGACGAATTTATTTTTTCGTCGCCAAATATACTCATTTAGTGACGAAATTAAATTTCGTCGCCACTTTTTCGTCACCAATTTTCATTTTTCTTGTAGTGAGCCCAGTTGGCAAAGGTTTCGAGGCGAAACTCCCTACCTTTCCACACGGTCTCGAGTTTGAACCCACTTGCTATATAAGGTCGTTCTTGTGAACCAAATGTCGTGTGAGAAGGAACCTTTGTGCAGGCAGCTGTGTAGCTTGCGCCCTAGTGGGGCATGCGATCGATGACTTACGGGCTGTTCCCTTCGATTTAGTGGCTAGCTCGTAAGACCACCTTAACGAATTGAACAATTCGCAACGACAGGGGTGAACTCCTATGGTCATGTTCAAGAGGGGTCGCTACGCTGGTTGTCGCTCCTTACCTTTTTCGCTTAGCAAAAGAAAAGAAAACACATACCCGATGTCTAATTCACTTCGTTTTTGCACGGATGACAAAATACACCTCGACTACCCGAATAAACGACTCGAATAGTTAAACAGGACCGTGATGAATCTCATTTTGCATCACATAAATTATGTGACATGAAATCTTCACATGCGAGAATCCTTCCTCGAAAAAGACAAGTACAAATATCGCCATTATATGTCATTTCATCACTACATCCTTGCTTCTTCGGCACATCATGACAGGTGCATTAAATTGGATTGGCATTCATCAACCGGGGAGCATGCTGTCCCTTAGCGGACAGTCTATTCCATTCTGCCTTGCTTGAAGTCATGTTAATTATTTAGTAATTAACCCTTTAATTCTTCCATTGAGACCATAAATTTGAAGAACGTACTAAATAGTTTCCTAGCTGTAAATAGATCATAGCTGTACAGCTTCTCCTAACAGAGAACTCATACTTGGGGTAAATTATGAAAGAGATCTCTTTTAATTCCCTGCAATAAGAGTTTACATGAATCGCGCAATCGATCTTTGTAACGATAACCGAAGAAAATCAAATGGAACAATTTTCGTTCAAGCAGCATATCTTAAAGCAAATTGATGCGTCGTTGGTGTGGGACAATTTATTGGTGGGGAAACAATATGGGCAGCTCAACCAATTGCAAATTGTAATTGCATTATAAATGCTAACCATACGCTCAATCGTCCACAAAAGTAGCGGACGAAGAAGATAAAGTGCAAATAGAGCCCAAGCTCAAGGCCATTCCAGACCGGACCATGGCCCCGGGTTGTGGGTCTGGTGGCGGTGCACACTTTGAGAGTCAATTTGTCATTCAAATCTTAATTAGTCAGTTTTACTTAGGAGTATACAAACCCACCCAGACGCCACCTCAATAGGTGTTTGGATCCCAGTCAATTTTGGCTCAAAGATGTTCGCAAATCTTACTAAGGTAGTGTCCATGTTGCAGCTGCTCTTGGATTTTCCAAGTGGGTGGTTATTAAAGAACTTAAGTAGAAATCCTATTAGACAATTAATTTTCATGATGTGTTGATATTGGCATTTTCACCAACAATACAAACACATAGGATTCAATTGCGCATTCGACTATTTTTTATTTTATTTTTGTACTTCGGAAATTGTCAATTGAAACTTCAATAGGTTAGATAGATGAAAATATAAAATAGCTAAGCTAGTTTCTCTTTATTCATTTAATTCACAAAATATGAATAAAAGCTCAAAAAAATTGCATATCTGTTCAAATGACCACCCTATTCAAAGGGTAGAGTGGCCATTGTGTTGCACCCTGTATTTTATTTAGTCTCATGTACTTGGGTTAATTAAGTAATTCAGGGGATCATTATATATATGGTATATATATTCGACAAAGATCTTGAGTTTTAGACCAATCACACAAGTCGCAAGTGGTCTATCTTCTTCAAGTGGGTTTTCCGAAACGAAATTGCGAGCTCAAGCTGATACAACAACATCGACCTCTTACGGTAATTAATTTACATTGACCTTGCATCGTGTAAAAATTAAAAAGAAATTCGACAAGGAGCAATAGTACCTGATATATATTACATCAAGTGCTATCAACGTCTTTGGAGCCAATCCTCGCATAGTTAGGCAACAAACTTTAGTTAGAACCCCACTAGAGAACAAGAGATCGATCTTGAGGTGGGCGCCAGCTGACGGAACACCTGAATTATAGAACAAAATAGTAGTACCTCAACGTCTTTGGAGCTATTCCTGGCATGATTTTGTTCTAATTTTAGTTAGAACCTCACTAGAAAACAAAAGATTGGTCTTGAAGTGCGCGAAAGCTAACGGAACGTCTGAATTATAAAACAAAATAGTAGTACCTCATATTACTATCCATCAAATGCCCAAACTCAACGCAGACTTCACGTCCAGCCGCCATGCAAACCAACCACACTCCATCCTCCACACGTCGCCCGGCACAGTCCGCGACAGCTTCCGATCGCGCCACGTGTAGTCCACCCTCACCCTACACCCGAACGCAGGGTGCGAGCACTTGCACGGAAACTTCACTTTCATCACCAAACAAACCCTAAATTCCTTCTTCCAGAACCCATGGATGCCATCATTTTCTTCAGCACTCGTCACCATCTTCTTGTAAGCTTCGTTCACCCACCGCACCGCGTCGGAACCGTCCGACACGAACCCCGGACACGCGTCCGCCTCCAGATTCCTCAACCTATCCTCGTCCGTCGACCCCAGCCCTTCTCCGTCCGCCGCGCACGTGTCCGTCACGCACTCCACCGTCACCTGCGACTCGATCACATTGCTCCCCAGTAGTAATTCCTCGCCGTCGGATCTCTGCGGCAACAGCTGAAGCGTCTCGAAGCTCTTGTGCTGAGCGTTTTGGGTCTCTCCGCCCTCGGGCGAGGGCGTTTTCTTCTTTTTCCGCGGCCTGTTGTTCTTTCTAACCCTAACGTACTTTCTTTTCGTTCTTTTATAGGGGACGATGTTCTTGTTGTTGTCGCACTCCGGCGTCGCTTCGCCGGAAGAAGATCCGTTTCCGGCGGGTTTCGGTGCAATTGGCCGGAATCTGAGCATAATACGGTCGATAGTTGACTTGTCAAGCACACCGACGCCTGATCTCGCCGTGCTGTATTTTCCCTTTCCCTTATTACCGCCCATCTCTCTCTCCCTCTCTCTCTCTCTCTCTCTCTAAAAATGAATTTACTATTAGATCAGGAGATATTATTTATAGGGTAATGAACGGTGGATGCGGTGACACTTGTCAGGGCTGCCTGAAGGAAAGACTGGTGTGGGATTGGCTAGGAAAAATTTTGGACAAAATTGCACAGCGATTGGCTATGGACTTTCACTGCTAAAATATAGTCAATGCCTCTGGACGCACATGTACCGTTACGTGTTAGTTTGCCTTGGCTACTTTCCCACCGCGTTTTGTGACGGGCCCAAGACAAAGTCTATAAACCCCGTCACATAAATACGGTTGGAAAATGCCTTCGAACCAAGATTAATTCAAATACTCCTAATAGTATATCGGGACACTTGGTTGCTCTTTAAAAGTTTTGATTTTCCAAAAAATGTCCCTCAATTTCCCAGCATTAAATGAGAGTGTACATTCTCCAATGTATTATTTTTTGAAAGAAAAAGGGCGTTAAGGAAATTTTAACAAGTCAAACTTATATTAATGGACAAATATTTTGGGACACTTAAAAGTCAAAAAGTGGACAAATAAATTAGAACGGAGGGGATAGCACGTAACGAGAACCAATCGATACGCATGCAATTTTTCCTCCCACCAGTATATCAATATGTAACGGTATCAGAAGGCTTAATTTTTATTTTTTTTTGAAACATATAGATTTGAGGCATCATGTGACGGCAACCGAAGGCACTGGGTAATCACTCCATGGCGATGATTTCAAGGTGGGTCCACTCATAATTTTTTTTTTTTTTGGGTGGTTGAAGTCATGATTTTTTTTGGGTTTTGGTGCCCGCTTGGTGAGCCAATGAGAAGGTGAGTTGTGTAAAATGGAGACTGGCTTGAGGGAGGGGGACAATGAAGGGAGCCCATGGGAAAAGAGTCTTTGACCCACCAAGTTGAAATATGCCACTATAATATTCCGAAGCACCAAAAAAAAAAAGAAAAGAAAAGAAATGTGCCACTACGAGGGACACGTGGTGTTGAGTCTGTTGACAAATCAACATCATAACAGTTTAGCGTCGCGCCGTCCCACCAAAAAAATCCACGCGCTTAAAAATGGTGAGTACGTACCGCCCGTTTCGCTAACGTTCTTGATTTTTAAATATTTATTTTTCGTTTCGCTAACGTTCTTGATTTTTAAATATTTATTTTTCGTCTTATGAGATAAGTCATTCTCTCATAATAGGTTATATTTAATTCAAATACTAATTTGAAAAATTAGTATTTATTTCTTAGCGAAACGGGGCGGTCCAGTCAGAAATTAGAGCGAATAATAATTACGCAAATTGAAAATAAAGCAATCACGAAATGTTGAGTTTCGGAAAATAGTATCTCAAAATTTTCAAGCCGTTTATGTTTATAAAAAATAAAAGTGAACGTTAAGGACAGAACTTTGGACATAACGTAACGTTATAAGTTGTCACATCAAACAACCTAATATAGAACAGAACTTAGGTGTTTTCGGTTATGCCTAACGGCATGGAGCCCGAGACTGGTGCGTTTGGTGCAGCCGCAGATCTGGGTTTCCATGGGCGACTTTGACGGTGGCATGCGGCGGTGCTTCTCCTCTTTTCCGGCCGAGGGTTGTTTCGACGACTTCTTGGTGGGTCTCCGTTGTTAGTCCATGTGGGGCTCCATGGGCGTCGGTATGGCGTTTTGGGTCTTCCAGGTGTGGGTCTCCCGCCGTCTTGAGAAAGATGTTCTGTTTTTCTTGTTCCCTCAGCTGTTTTGGCTGGATTCGGTTGGAAATCCTCATCGTTTGATCTCGATCTGATCGTGCTTGTGTTGCTTCGACGGGTGGCGGGGTCCTCGGGTTATGTGGAGGCGGCGGATGGTGGTGGCTGGATCTATCTTTGTAGTATGGCCGAAGCTTGCTTTTTGTTCTGTTGCAGGTGGGTTTCTGCTGGTGGTTGCGTAAGGAGCTTGGGTAGTGTCTGGTTGTTGGTCGGCGGCTGTTGTTGATCTGCAGGGCCCCGTTTTCGTTGTCGTCAAGTTGATGGGGCGTTGTCGATGAATATCGGTTGAACCTGGGTTCTTTGCGATCAGATCTGTTGGATGGCCAGTAGGTCTGGAGGTGACGATGTCTTCTCGGCGTTGATGGTGATGGGGTCTCCGGTGGTGGAAGATGGGTGCTGGTCGGTGCCAGGTTGTTGTCCAGGGCTCTCTTTGGGCCGGTAGCTGTATTTGGTTTGAGCCTGTGCCCTTTTAGGTTTTGGGCCGTTGGTCCATTTGGGTGTATACTGGGCTTGTCCCATTTTAGGTGTTGGGCCTTTTGGCCCGTTTGGGTGTTTTTTTTTAAATTTCTTCAACTTCGGTTGGAGTCCCCTCCCCCTTCCCCCGACTTATTGTACCCTCTCAAGTCTTTCCTTATATAAAACGTTCGTTTGCCGAGCAAAAAATATAGTACAGGATAGAGGTAGTATAACATTGGAAAAATAACGGTCAATGACGTATTTTGATAATTAATACCTATCAAAGACATTTTCAGTACTAACAAATGTTCTCAGCCTGTTCTTGGCGGGTATTAATTATCAAAACACGTAATGGGCCGCCATTATCCCTATAAAATTCTTTTACGGAGGGAACAAGATATGCACGTGAAGTGTCAAAGCACCATGGGGTTCATAAGCATTAGGTACAATAATACTCCATCCGTTCTATTTTGTTTGTTCTTTAAACACTTATATATATGTCACAATCTATTTTGTGTTTCATAATTTTGAAAACGTTGTATTATAGAACTAATCGAAAACTATCAAACAAGATCCATATTGCATATTTTTAGAGATTCATATTGAAAAATATAAGTGATTGAAAACTTACACGAATACCAAAAAATAACAAAGAAAATGGAACAAATGGAGTATGAGTTAGTATCTTTACCAAATCGGAATTTTTAACTCAAAAATATTACAGAACGCGTTTTTAATTTTAAAAAGAAAAAATTGAGATTCATGCCAAACAAGTTCGGATTTCAATTCACATCTAACAGATAAGAGCATCCGCAATGGGTTTGTTAACCAATGTGTTAACACTTAACAAACAAAATTGTGTTTTTTGGTGCCACAATGCATGTGTGTTAAAGTGTGCTAGAGTGTGCTAAATCTAGTAGTGTGTTAGCATGATTATTAAGTTTAGCAACTAAGTTAACAAACAATAAGTGGCCCTATCTCAATAAATCCAAACTTCAACCACAAAACATAAATGCCTACACTACTTTTTTTTATTATAGCCATTGTTTTTATATTATTTTAAAGAGTTAACACACTCTTATCAAACCCATTGAAGTACTCATATATTTACTAACACACTTCTAAGTTAACATACATTTATGGGACCCATTTTTTATCGTAACACATATCTTTAACGAACATTTTGATACACAAATATCACAAATCCATTACGGATGCTCTAACAATATATTTTCGCAAATATCGATACGTTTTTTTTTTTAAAATACAAATTATCCGCACTTTCAACGCATTATCCACCGGCTTAAAGCGTCAGATTAGCAATTTCCTCAATCCTGACGCTCCAATGCGTAAATGATGTGCGCGTGGGGAACTGTTTTGGTGTTGGGACAAAGTACTGCAATGATAAAAGGACACGTTTGACGGGTCCTGTGCCGAAGTGAATCGCAAGCAAAGATTCCATGGATCGAAAGAGACATTTCCATTCTTGGTATCCACAAAAGGAAAGTAAAATGGACTCAAAGACAAACATGGATCATACCATTTAAAGTCTAGCACACATACTGAGAATGCTGGAGATTTCCCTCACCACCCCCAGACCTCTGTCCCCTGAGGAGAAATTGTTGGGATAAATGTCGGCCAAGGGTGGAGATGTGAGTTTAGTTGATAATACTTAACTAACAAGATTAGGAGTATTATTAAAGCGCTTTTTTTTTTTTGTTGGAAGAACATGGGAAAGAAAGGGAAAACAAAGAAAAGTTTTTAAAAAAATAAATAAATAAATTATGTTTCTTGTTTGGTTTGGGAGAGGGAAGAGAAAATGACTGGGTTTTACGCGTAGTAGAATTTTCCTTTTTTTATTTTTTATTTTTACATTCTTCTTTTAATTGTTTTTTTTCCTTCTGCTGCTTCCTCACTTTTCGGCTGTTCAAATACGAGGTGTCACATTTAAAATTTGGGCTATCCAATCGCTGAGCCAAACCCGCTAATCAAGATAGAAAACGAAGTAGTCTAATTATTTGAAGCAAAATATCAAACCTTGGTCTTTTGCGAGAAAAATTCAGACTCTCTCGTGTAACAAGGCGCGTGTGCATAGTCCACGTTCATGTGTGAAGGTAGATATATTGTTAATTTGTTGTTCAGTAGGGCTTCAAACAAGTCGAATCGAGCGGAGCTTTACAATGTTGATCAAGTTCATTCGTTAAAGTGTACTTGGTGAACTCAAGCTCAAACTTAATGAGAATTTGACAAGCTGATCAGCTTGCAAAGGTTCGATTCGAACTTGATCAACTTGTTCACGAGCCCTAACAAGCCAAAAATATCATATATTTAAACTCTGATACAGGTCTGTAGTTTACAAATAATATTTTGATGATGTACAAAAAACAAGTTCATACATATAGGAAATTATCAAAACATATACATATATTAGTTCTCTATTAGTTTATAGTACTTGTAACAGTTTATACATGTAACTTATTACCTTTGCAAGTTATGCAATATTATATATATACGCATTCAAGTTTATATATAGTTTAAGTTTATGAGTCTTAATGAGATGAATACTGTCAGGTTTAAATTCAATTTGTTTAGCGATGAATTGAACTCAAACAATCATTTATCAAGTCGAGCTCACGAACGGCTCGATTCATTTGCAGCCCCTTGTGTCGGGACAACTGCAATGATACCATGTGGACACGAGGATGGTCTTATGACAAAGTGAATAGCAAGCAAAGATTTTGGGGTTTGGAATTGAAGGGGGAATTAGTGCAGAAATAATCATTTATATTCTTTGCACCCACAAAAGGAAAGTAAAAGGGTTTCCAAAGCGATCATGGATCATACCATTTAAGGCCTGACATAAACTATGAGTGTAAACCCACCCAACCCATGGTGGAGATCTTTATCCCAACCTCCAGCCAGATCTTTATCCCCCTTAGTTTTAATTTATTTGGATATAATTAAATAAATGTCAATCAATTAATGGTGGCCATGACTTTATCCCCTGAATTATTGTATGAATGACATCAATCTCTAACCGTCTAACATGAAGTAGGCTCCGTTCCAGAAACCTTTTTAAAAAATAAACAGCTTATTTCACATTTTCAAATTAAAAAATAATGTAAACGAAAAATAATTTTTTTATTTTTTTTGCACCGTATTAAAGATCTTGATGAAATCTATCAAACAAGATCCATAGTGGTAGGAAAATTATTTGCGTAAACACATTATTTTTTAGCTTGAAATTGCCTTCTTAAAAAATAAGCAGCTTATTTGCGTTCCGGAACGGAGCCGTAGTTAAACTGTCCATTTTATAAATCAAAATTCTTAATATACCGTGTAACTTTGACCTCGAAAAATAAGGTACTTTTGGAATTAATTTTTGACGTTGTTTTTGCATCGTTCAAAAGATCTCGATGAGTACTTTAAAATGGTGCAAAAACGATTATGAAAAATATGATTTTTTTAAAGTCAAAATGACACGACTTTACGTATGAAGCATTTAAAATAGGACGGATAACTTGATTGAATATCGATAGATATATCACAATTTGAATTTTGATTTACAGAATGGACAGTCGTAGATTTTGAAGTTAAACTGTTCATTTTATAAACCAAGATTTGATTCTTAATATATCTATTGATGTCTGATTAAGCTCATTTTTTGGTGTAAATACACTACTCAATGGGCCATACAAGATAAACGATTCAGATTATAACAAAAATGCATGGTAGAGCCCAGAAGGAGCGGTTGGGTTTTGCACCACATGTGGAAAGAATTTTAACTCAATAGTATATATTATGGCTCTTTTATTACTTCAGGCATCCAGATGAGCTTATGCACACATCGATTAAGTTTTGGAGAATCAATCGCACCCTTCGCTAGCCAAGACCGAATTTTAAAATTTGATAGCACCTTGAAATTTTCACACTAAAACTTAAAAGAGAAAGTCAACATGGGGCCGGCCTAAGTTGATAGCACCATTTCCCTTAGTTTTGTTTCAAAATTTCCTTACTAAATTGACATTAGCTTTGGGTAGCAATGCTACGAGGAGGGGTAAACCTAAATTGACATTAGATGTTGTTCGTAAATATATGAGTATAATTGATTTGTGTGAACAAGTGATCATTGACAGAGTTTAATACAGAAAAATGATTCATGTAACCGACCTCAAGTGATTAGGACATAAGTCTCGATTTGATTTGGTTTGGTTAGGTTAGATTGAGTTTTCCGACTGGATCGCCCCCACAAAATTGTGTGGTCCTCGTTCCTCTTTAGCCTGGGCCCTTTATACATGATTTAGCAAAAGTTAGAAAGATAAAGTTAACTATAGAAAAACCAAATATTCTTTGTCTTTTTTGCTCATATTTTCAGAATTTAATTTGTAATGAACTAATTTTAAAATAGCAATCGAACAAATTATCTATTTGTTTCACAGGAACATACTAATAATTTTACAGAATGTGTAATCGATCTCATCGGTTTGATGGGACGGGATTAATAATATCACCCCACTTAAAATTCGAGACTCGTGGGATCACCGCCGACTTGTTTTGTTTGTTTGACTAGATATGAACTCTACAATAGACTATACAATATTTTTTTTTTTTTTGAACGGCAAAGAATTAGAGTATATATAACATGTGGTAATTTATATGACATAGATTGAAAAGATCATCAAGGGCTGTGTTGAGTATGTTAATATTATTCGATGAGATAATATATTCTATTGGATCTTCTATCTATTAAATATTAATTAGTCTCGCCAAATAAACGGGTCATTAAGGTAGTTTATATCCTCACCTCTTGTGAGACTAGAGTATTGTTAATGGCAAAACTGTTTTTTTTAATTAAAAAATAGTTTTGTTAAAAGTTTAATGCATCCAAAAAATTTGTGCATGGGTACAAGACTTTCCTGCACCGAATTTTCTGCATTAACAAAAGCGGTTTGGGTATTAATATATTTATAATTTTTTCAAAGCCTTAAAACGAAAATTAAAGATGGGATTTTTTTTACAAACCCTTAAGAAGGGCGTACATAAATTTTTTGTTGGACTAGTGTAAGGGCCATTAAAGGAGGTGCTCTTAAAATTTTGTAAAATTTTTGAGTCCTAATTTAAATCAGCCGCATCTTTAACTTTAGCTCATGATTAGCGCCACTAGCGTATAGCATCTTAGTCCTAAAAAATTTACTATTGATCACCGCATGGTTTTGGAGCACCGCCACATGCTGCTCCATGGACATCTACCACCACACGTTCACGCGGGTTCATACGCAAAGTCTTGTACCCTACGTGGGATGGTAAAAGACTCTGAAGCAATACGTGACGGTACTGTACGAGCGTTAAATAATCACTCATCTCCTCTGAGGTAGTTTTTGTGGGATGGAGGAAGTATTACCTGATTTAAATACAGAGCATACAGAGACGCTTAAACCTGAACACAAGTCTTCCAAATAGATTCTCTCTCCTCGTTCGTTATCCTTCTCCATGCAGATGTCCGGCCGTCACGCACTTCAGTCACCGACGACGCTTTTTTTTTTTCCTTAATCGGCGAATAGTTAGATTACCACGTCGGGAGACGAGTTAAAATTCTGACCTCCTTTTCCCTGGTGCTAAAGTGCACTGCTGATGACCGATGCCGTCGGGCTCTTGGCCACCGACAGCACTTGTTGGCGGCATTACAGCCGTCGGATAAGCTGATTGATGTGCCGGAGTATCAGCATCAGACGGCTGATTATCAAATTCTTCGTCCGCTACGTCGGCCCCACCACCAAGCGGAGCAACCAATTCCGCCACTTCCCTCCGTCTCTCAGGAGACTTTTCTCATCTCAACAGAGACACCTCTCTCTCTCTCTCTCTCTCTCTCTCTCTCATAATTGAGAAATTGAAAGGTACCGACGGGTGCGGGGACTCGCGTGGAAGCACCACGTGTCTAGGGCTACTGGCGTGGAAGCACCACGTGTCTAGGGCTACCTTGTTCTTTTTGAATTGTCTTTGGGCTTCGGTCTCATTTTTTTTTTGGGTTTGTTAATTTTGTGTCAATTTTTTGTTAATTATTTGTTGATCTCGATGAAAGCAATTGAAATTTTAAAAAAATTATTTTTATTCAAATATATTTGAAAATATCTAAGATAAGGTAAAAAAAAATTGACTTTTGGGACTTTATTATTTTAGGTATTTTCAAAAAAATTTGGGTAAAAGTTAAAAAAAAAAAAAAAGAGAAGAGTTTTATGTTTTTTTTTTGTCAAATTAAATCAATACAATAATTTATAAAAATTTGACGCAAAATTAATAAATACAAAAAAAAAATTGAATAAGAAAAAAATGCCTGTAAAGTCCAAAAAATTAAGGAAAACCTTGAAAATGATTGGTTGTGACGGATGAGGTAGGGCCCAGGTTAAAAGCGAGCAGCAGCTGCATCCGACGAACTGTAGCTTCTTGATTGGTGTTAAGAGGATTGGAGTAAATGGAGTAAATTTTCAGTGTTGTCCGTTCAACACATCTGGGCCATCCATTGCGGTTTTGGATGGCTCGGATTAGAAAAGAGAAAAGAGAGAGAGAGAGTGGTAGGATGAGAGGAGAGAAAGAGTTTTCAATCTGGGTTATCCAAAAGTGCATTCGACAGCCCGAATGTGTAGAACAAATACCACGTGGAATGTACCCATCCGGCACCGAAAAATATCTTGAGTAAATGAATAGAATAGAGAGAGGAGATCACACTCTCGGGAAAAAAAAATTCTCGACCAATGTGATTTGTGTTTGGTGGTGGGTATTGGCCTTTTCTGTGGGAGCAATAATTATATTCAGTGTTCTTCGGTGATTATCCAGTAATTTTGGAGCATAGTCACGGGTTGTTTAAGACATTCTATATTATATAGTATTGGGTTTGTCAAACCTTATTTATACACTCCTTATCCATTTTGTCTAGTTGTGTGATTTTGGAGCATCGTCATGAGTTGTTTAAGACATTCTATATTATATTGGGTTTGTCGAGCTTATTTTATACACTCATTGATTTTTTATAGTTGTGTGAGCTATGACTATATCTAGTCATATTGGTTGAATATCACGTAAAAATCTCTCTATCCTTTTATTTGCATCCTTTACACGATTTGTTCTTTAATTTGTGTGATGTGTGTTACGTATTGCGGTTTAGCTGATAACGCTTATCATTACATTTCATGTAGAGCTTCGTACACTTAAACCTGACTCAACATGAATGTGTGTAGTGGTGAAGGATTATGGGACATGATGATGCCTTGAGAGCATCTAATAATGTTTAGGGAAAAGCAACCACACGGTCTAACTTGATTTATTTTGCAGTTGTATGTATATAATTTAGAGCATAATTTTATTTTTTTGAAAATTGGTATATGAATCTTCTACGAGACTTAATCGGTTTGACACCAGTAGTAGCTTTTTCAAGTTTTGTTTAAAAACTTAACAAACTTCAAAGATGATTGAAACTTGGTTTGTTTATGTATCAAACCGATCATGGACAAACTTTTAACGAGCAAACACGAACTCGAACTCTAACTCTAACAATTTGTTTCATATATCAGTCCAAACCGTATCGTTATCAATGTTGATGAGCAGAGTGTGCACTATTGTGCACTTATGCACAGCACTTGTGTTGTGCCCGCACAAGGGAGCCCACTCTAGGTTCCCTTATTTGATATGAAGCGTTCGTTTTATCCGTCTCGTTGATTAGGTACCTGAAAACTCAAGTTGATCGGATATCAGTAACTTAAACCCCACCGAGGTGATTACAGCGAGCCCGCCGGACTGATTAATATCCCCTTTTTATACAAAGCTTAATCAATCCAAACCTCCTCAATGCGAATTAATATTCCCTCATGTGACGTAGCACAAAACAAATTTTGTATTATACTACATTCGTATGTTTCTACAGTCAATCGAAAAATGGAACGACCAACAATACACAAGACTGGAAGCCAACCACAAAAATTTGCATTTCAACAATTCTGGCCAGTTCAGAATCCCAAAAGAAATACTGCATGTAAAACAGTCTCTTATTTCGTCATCAACTGAATTTAACTCAAAAAATAACTCTTCAAGTAACCCTCCATTACCAATGGACGAGTTGAACCAATTTTCAGAGCAGAAAAACATAGTTTCGTCGTATAAAATTATTGCCATACGGATTCCTCCCACAAGCATTATCTCAAGAGGAACAAGAGGATACAGATCTAGTTGACGACATCAAGCACGAGCTTACGAGACTTGAGAACGGACCACTTCATTCGTCGGTAATAACCAGCTTGGAGCAATGCCAGTGACAGGACAAATATCCACTTGAATCCCATCTGCATTAAGAAAGTCGCATACATGAGAAAATTACTACCTCCTATAGGACCACCAAGAGGAAAATACTGCCTTGTGGAGAAAAACAAAACCAAATATTGATAAGGATGATGTGGGAGCAGCACTTTGAAATACAATAACCATGGGTGCTTTCGTTTGGAGGACCTCAAATCATTAGGTAGGAAAATTGTGTACAAACTCCATTTGCATAAACATTTGTTTCGTAATATAATGATGTGTGGTAATGTTAAAGTCAACATACCAGTTTCCTTTCTTCCATTTCTGGTTCTGCAGCCCATGACAAAAATGACACAACATCCTTCCCCATCTGCACAAATATTAGAGAGGAGTATGAGCTTTTAACTACAACAAAGGGTTTAGGAGAACAAGCGCAACAATTTTAAAGATTATTCAAGCCCCTATAATACCGAGGTTAAGTTAGAGAGAAGCCAACCTGAGCTTCCGTTGCAGGGGTACCATCTTCATACTCAACAGCTCCATCATTAAGCATTTTAGGCATAGCAATAGCTCCACCAGGGAAGTAAGGATTGTAATGCAAACCATCTCGGATCTACAATACCACGACAATCTGGGTGATTAAGCAAAAAAAGAGGGTAGTACCTAAACTTACTCAAAAGTAGTACGAGCAAGGTCGCACAAAAACATCAATTATAGATGGTATTCCACAAGCAAAGAGCAAACATGTGGTGGTTTTGCATACTACCATGATCTTCACATTTTTTGAAAAAAGTATACATCAGACAATACCCCAACTTATGTTTTCGATTGAAGGGCACAAACAGTACAACCCAGAAAAGCAATTCCAAGAATGAGATCAATCGATCATCAACAGATGGAGACGACTTCCCTCTAAAGCCATTAAGGACAAAGTTCATGAAGTGAGGGAACCAATAACTGATGTCGAGCACCTTACCCGTAAAGTATGGAAATAATTATCCTTAATTTCCTATAGACAGCGGAAGCTCTGATGACTTCATGACATAAATCACACACGCACGACAATGACACGGAATCATAAGTTTTTGTTTTTTTTTTCAATTAAGTGACATGTAACCATAAGTGGCATACATTAGTTTCAAATGACAGAATTCCACGTGATGGAGAACAGGCTAAACTACCACCCTCAAACTGTACCCCACATGGAAAACTACAATTGGCACAAGTCATTCCACATATATGACCATTTTCCAGCTGCATCTAATACAAAAGCTTTAAAATTTTGCTGCCATAGCAGCCACTGGAGCTGTGGCAAATTGGCGTTAACTACATTCTTCTTCTTCTTCTTTTATTGACTGATTGAAGTACTATTTATTTTAAAATACCATTAAACAAAGTAATAAACATCAAGGAGGAATTTCAAGAAGAAAGTTGCAGAAGATGCTGTTATTAATTAGAACTTACGGAAACACCAGCAGGAGGATCACGGTAACCAGTTAGAAGGGCAAATACATAGTTCTGACCATTGTGACGAGCCTGAAATGTCAAACAGTAAGATTTTGTACGCACAGGCAATACTGAATCACTCAAAAAGAAATTAGAAACAGAAGACAGGAATTACTTTGGTGATAAGACTTAGATCTGGAGGATAGGCTCCTCCATTAGCAAACCTAGCAGCTTGTTCATTGGCATATGGCTGCGGGAAACGATCACTAAGTTTACCAGGGCGAGTAAACATTTCACCCTCATCATTGGGTCCATCAACAACCTCAATCTCAGCTGCCATAGCCTTTGTTTCCTCCTCTGTGTATGCTACACCCACCAAGTCACGATATGAAATTAGGCCCATAGAATGACAGGAAGCACAGACTTGCTGGTAAACCTGATGACCACGACGAATTCTGCCCAGTGAAATCGAACATATTAAGCTTAATGTAGATATATAAAAAAGCCCAAATAACTGTAAGCATGTAAAAATACAATACAGTGCTCAAAGGAAATGAATGGTCTATTTAAGAGTAAGAAATTTCACGAGAAAATGCTAAAGCTCAATGCTGCTGCAGGAAGAGGTCATAAATTTTCTGTTAAAAAGCTCTGATGCAAATGGCTGAAAACGTCACATGATGACATAGCAAGAGAAGAAGTGGTGCTCTATAGGAGAAAAATGGCCAGCGGGACTGAAACAAGAAATGAGCAACTTGGAGTGAGTTGTCAAACTGAGGTTAATTGTTTTTGTTCAACGGTTGACCATAAATCAACCATCCTTTGACAAGTTATATCGCTCTAAGAGAAAGCACAACTGCAAGCTAAGACAAAGCATCAGGAAAGTAATTCATACGCTCAACAATACTCACGAGCCATGGTCGTATGAACTAAGAATGCCTTCATGAGGCCAGGGATAGTTTGGACATGGTAGACCATGTTCAGCCTCATCAGCAGATGCTATTGTTGTGAAACTCAAAAGCCCCGATACACCAGCTCCAAGCAGTGCAAAAGTTCTTAGGTATTCCATGCCAGGAGATCCATCTTTGTTAGAAAATCGGGATGACAAAACTGGAGGGACCTGCAGAGTGTCATGGAAGATACAGTATCCTTTAGTGGTGACCACCATAAATGAAATAGTGAAATTTCAGCGACCACCATCAATAATTTTTTTAAAAATAACCTAGTCCAAGACTCCCAGGCTGATAATAAACTTACCATCTGACACCAATCTATGCCAATCCAAGATTAACACCAGTAGAACACAAAATCTTTCCATAGGCAAGTGCAAGATGCATAACCACCGTCTAAATTCTTGCTAACATGTATCGCACTACCCCAAAACCACACTAAGTTGCTGGAATCCCAAGAGCTTACATTTTTCCCAGTTACTAGATTAGCAAGCTAGTAAAGCACCAATGTTTTGCTCATATGTATATCAAGAGAATTACTTATTAAAAGTATATTGGCCCAAAAACAAGAATCTTCCCTGGCATGAACCTTGATTATTTGTGCCAAGATTTCATTAAAAACAAACAGGGGAAAAAAAGAAGAAGAAGAAGCAGCCTTCCCATGCTGCTCTTAATTTTCTCGTGTGGTCTTATGTGTGTCTGGGGGATGAATCTTCAAGGATTATCCGAAAGCATAGAAAAATAAACACAACCTTCAAAGTGCCTCATAAGGCTCATATAGTTTGGCAACTCCATGATGATGAAATCCCCAAAGCACAACTCTGATTCACATAAAATAGTGATATCTCCCTAGAGCATAAGACTCAACATTCAACATAAGGTATCAAAGTGCATCAAATTTTTGCTCCTATAACTTTGACTTAGCATTGGTATTGCCCTCTCCCTCCCGCACATTTGGGTTACTTTAAGATAATTTTACATATTATGTGATTACAAGTTATTACGCCTCAAGGCCTACGCCTTGCTTCATGAGAGATAAAAACGCCTCACATTGCGCATTCGCCCTTCACTGGACCCTGATGCATTTGCCAGACTTAGTTCTCAGACCTCATTTTTTTGGAACCTCACCTTATTTTTTGTTTCAGAGAAGGGGGAATGAGCAGAAAGAATCTTCAGTTCTAAGCTATTCAGAATCATCTATAAAAGGTTTCCTTGTTTCAGCGTCATACATCCCAGAAAACATTATCACAGAGTGTACTTTTTAGATTGCTCAAAGTCGACACAACTTCCCTTCCACCCGTCGCCCCAAAAGGTAAAGAGTTCATATTCACAAACTTCTTAAATAATAACCAAGCAATTGGACTCGTGTGTAGCCTTGCACATGCTTCAATCTCTATCCAAGAGATTTTTCAAACAAAAAGGAAATTTTCTCATTGATGGCCTTTACATTCTTTGCCATCTAGAAACCACTAAAGCCAAATAAGTGTTTCAAATTCCAAGGTTGAAGGAATTGTCTGTAAGAATAAAATTAAAAAAAAAAGTGTATGCTGAGAAACAAGCAACTCCATTTACCGGTACACAATCATGGCATTTTTGGCAAAAAAAAGCAACTACTGTCCATTTGGCACAGAAAATCTGAAAACTGATCTTAGCAAGGCCTACGTAATTGCACGAATATTTTTTCTATACGCAAATACAAGCTAAAGTGTGCTTGTTATCTGGCCTAAACAACAAGGAAAAACCCAATACAAACACCAACACACTAAGAACGAAAGAGACGGAACACAATGTAAACCATTGTCTTCTTAGCTACAGAATCAAAGCAACTGCTGAGAAGCATTGAACCTCAAATGTCACACACGATGACAAAATTCAATGAAGTTCACATGTTATATTTACAATGCAAAGGAGGAAAATTAATCTTACAGTGGATTGAGATTGGAGTCTACCCCTCAGTAACTTGTGGATCAATCTACCAGCCATGTTAGAAAAATCTGTTCATTGAATGAAATAAACAAAAAGGTATTTATTGGCAAGAGCTCAATGTTTACTATTCACAGTATTGAAGGGGCAATGAAATGAGATTGGAGAAGCCAAAAAGGACAAAGTAGTGACTAGGTACAAAAATGAACACACATACAGATCAAAGATAACAAAGCAAAAAAGACTTGCTGCAGCCAAGTGCCATCCTCAAATAATGGTAAGTGGGAAATTTATGCATTATATACCATCAGCAATCCATTATGACAAGCAAAATTCTCTACTTTTAGCAGCATTTATCAACTATACACCATCATACAAAACTAAGCAACAATGCTTTGACAGAGCTCTGAATGTCAGAAGCTAAGCAAAATTAGATACTGACAGGCTCGGCGACTTAAGAGCCTGGACATAAAAAAACAGATAGTTAAGGAAAAGCTAATGAAACATCAGATAGAGGCTACGTCATAAACTTTCAAGTTTCACCTGTTACTTGCTAGTAGCATCCAAGTCTCTTGGTTAGTGGGTTTATGTCCCAAATTTTCTAGTTTTCCAAACTTGATCCAAAACTGATCATTTAGTTACAAATGTGCACACACATTTGTGATCATTGAAGTTGAAGAAGATAATCTTAGCCCCTTAGTTCTGCATCCCTTGGAGTGAGATTCTGCTAAAAGATGATCAGTAAAGGAAACTCTTCTTCCATAGCAACATGAAATCCCTCAACCTTATTTTTCTTTCCTTCATCCACTACCAGCCCTTTCAATTGGTTTCATTTGTATAGCTTCTTATCAATCCACACCCGAAATCAATTAGTTCAATTCTTCACCATTCATTAGCAAAATGAACATTCTGAAATCACAAAATGCCGTTATCGAAGACAAACTGGGAATTCCCTTTTGTGGGGTGGGGAATAGAGACCCAAACATCCAGTGTAAACAATGGTTGGCACACAAGTGTTATCACCTTCAGAAAAACATATACAACAGCCACCACTATTTTTCCTTTTTTAAGGAGAGGTAATAAATTTGTTGGAGGCAGAGTATGAAAGGCCAAAAAGCCGACAGTACCAAAAGAGACCAATCAATAGCAGAGCTTGTACACCGCTCTAAAAGGCAAACATATCTAACAGGTAACACAACCACCTCAAAACTAGACACCACCTGCTCTTTTTTTTATTTTATTTTTCATTGGCCCTAAAAACCATTCAATGGTTCACTTCAATACCCATAGGATAAATCAGAAAATGAAGTTCGACCTCCATTCTACCCAAAGAAAATGAACTACAAAGTTTTCATAAGAGAACCAAATCCAAAAGCACCTTAGCAGCACAACATCTCACTATTTTTCCAGGATAAATCCAAAAGCACCTTTGTGAACTTGACCCCTTTATTCTAATGAAATTGCCCCAAGTATGAGGCAACCCATCTAAAAGTATACATATTTCCAAAACTTTGCACGTTTCACGAATATTGAGACATTTTGCAACATTAACAGCTTCCCTAAGGGCGGTCATTCGTATATTTCTAGAAGTAATACAGACTGAGTTTTTGAAAAGCAAATACGAAGAAGATCAAGCACAATTACCCTAATGTGAGATATGAAGCAAGAAAACAGATCGTGATTCGTGAGAGATTCGAGTGGGATGAGAACGGCAAGGGAGTAATTAATGAGAAAGAAGACTCACGGAGATGTTGGGGCGGCCGGAAATAGATCGACGGCGACTTTGTAGTGCCAACTGCGAAAGCAAGCAGGAGAGAGAGAGAGAGAGATCCAAAAATGGTGCGAAAGAGACGACACTCGAGAACGTTTTGGGCTTCTTTTCAAGTTATGGGCCGAGAATGTGGGCCGATAAATCATCTTCCGGCCCAGAAGCAAAATGTTTACTGAAAATTATACTCCAGTATTTAGGGAAAATGACGGCCAATGAAGTATTTTGATAATTAATACTCATTTACTAGAGAAAATGACGGCGCATGACGTATTTTGATAATTAATACCTGCCGAAGGCATGCTAAGAACATTTGTTAAAGCTGAAAATGTCATTGATGGGTATTAATTATCAAAACACGTCCTTGACCGTTATTTTCCCGTATTTATTTAGATTTGAGCTAGCCCATAAATGTGCTTTTAAGTTTATTCATGTTTTTACTCAAATTTGAGTAAAAATTTGGTTACGGCCTGGGCATACGATATATTCAGTGCCAAACTGAATTTTCAAAATTCGTATATTATATATAAGGGTAGCAAGCACGAAAAATAATTTTTAAATTTGACATAATCTTGTAAGGCTCCTTAAATAAATAAATAAAGAGTCAAATATTTTCTTTTCTTTTCTTTTCTTTTCTTTCTATGTGAACATGTACGAAACTTGGTAACTATGACTATGTCAGTCACACATCATGAATTCCCTTAGCATTACAAAAAAGATTAATTAAGAACCACAACAATATCTTGAAAGATAGATAATGACATTTACGGGACAATTGCTTTGAAATGCACATTCAAAAAAATCTCTTTCATCATTTTTCATGTTCTTGCTTAATAATATTTTCCATGCAATTGTGTGCGTTGGTCGAATCCGCAACAGTGGGACCGGCCCGGAGCGGGACTCCGCGTGGCCGCCGGTTTCCTTAGACTTTTCGCAGAACATCTAGACAAGAAAAATTTTCACAACCAATTACTAAACAATTAAAACCGTTGGTCATGGAAATTTTGAACCATCTTCAAATATTTTGTTTGCCAGGAGAACACTGAAAAAAGCACAAGCATTAATGCAACAAAATCCACAAACGTTCAAAAGCTAAACAATATTACTGGCAGTCTGCCAACCAGAAAACAAGAGTCGTAAAATACGCCCATTACCAAAACATCGGCAGATCTCACGGCACGGAACATGTAGAATGAGTTACTTTTTGGGTCACCATTTGAGTCGATGATAATACAATCTGGCTACCATTCTAGGCCGATCAAAACTTTTGGAAATTAAGGACTCAGATGTGTATCAGTACTCAGAAGGAGAGATAACATCATCAATCTTCAGAATCATCTTGACGACTTGGGTTGCTAGCAATATCTGCTGCTGCTTCCCAATTAGCGTCTCAAAGACATTTTGCTCACGCATGTCATTCGTGCCAACATCATTGCAGTCTATACCACACCAGGGATTGTTATCCTGCATATGAATCCAACATGATGCTTGGTGAAATAGAGTATCGATATGCAGTCTACAGAGAGAGATCCTAAGGCTTCGTTTCGGATGTCTTTAAAAGCTAAAAAGAGTCTAGCCAAAATTGTTTCAGATGACTTTTGGTATTCTTTGTAGGTTGGGCTAATTTTTGGCTTTTATTAGAGATGCCAGTTGACTTTTTCAACGGAAATCCAATGTATTTAGAGATGCCAAATGAAGCTTAAGTTGCTATTGACCTCGCTAAAGGAAGCAATCATGTCCAATATATACCTTAATTTGCTGAGATTTCACAGCAGATAATGTTTCGATGGGTTGGAGACCGCTGTTCTCCGCGAGTGCCATTGGGATAGAGTCTAAAGCATCTGCAAATGCCCTGATTGCATACTGCAGAGAGAAGGAAAAAAAGTATCAGCTCTAACTGCACGATGGGAAAGCAAGATAAAGGAATAAAAAAGTCGTACCTGTTCAACCCCTGGATGTCTATCAGCAGCTGCTTCCACGGCAAGAGAACAAGAAATTTCAGCCGCACCACCGCCATACACAATAGAGTTGTTGCGAATGAGATTCCGAGCCACACACAGAGCATCGTGGATACTTCGCTTGGTTTCTTCTATCATCATTTTGTTACCTAATGCATCAATCAAGTACCAGAATCTAGTAAAAGGAAATCTGGGTATGGCCAACCTCGTTCTTCAGCATTTTAAAAAGATAAAGGATAGCTTTTCGTTCTCTTACTCTAATAATTTTCACCATTTTCAATTTGTGTTCAAATATTGTCTGTGCTTCATTAATGGAGTGAGAAGACACACCACAGTACCACAGTCATCACTCCGTTATGAAAAAACAATAACAGATGTAAATAGCCCTCTTTTGTTCAATTCAGTGAATAGAATGAAGTAGAAAAACTATCCAAACTCATTCCTGAAAACAATCAAATGGCATGGCCATTACATGAAGCAGCAAGTGGCAAATTAAAACACGTGATCATTCATCGCCATTTTAAGTTGTGACTCCTGCTCAACGAATTTTCAGATTGGACGTGTCGCCAAAACCCGCATTGGGATAGAATAGAACCTAGGAATCGGAACACATGGTTACTAGAAGAGTTGAACACCTAATCCACTAGTCTTCTTATTAATAATTATGTTTTCATATTTTTCCATCTCCTTTTCACCTAATCTTTTTCCTTCTTGCACAGTGTAAAAGACAACAAATGCCAAGTACAAGACATGAAATAAAAATTAGCTTTGTGAAAAAAATTGATCAAATTTGGGTTTTCCAATCCTATTCAATAGGCAATGGCAGACCTCACAACAACCAATTACAAATATCAGTTTCCCCTTTCCAGAAAGAACAATAGAATGCCAAATAATTTCACATTCCTAGACATCAACGTGTAAAATGACAGATGGAGACAGACCGTCATTTTTGTTTATTAGCAGATGAAGATACTGCACATATAATCATGATAGATGAAGATACTGCACATATAATCATGATACAAAATAAAGTAACAACCAAACTCACAAAGCATGGGTATGATCTTAAGTAGTACTTAATAGCATCCACTAAGAGTACATATAACCCGTTTGTCCAGATAAATAATGGTGACATTCACCTCCTCTGAACATGAAGCGAAACGCAAATTACTTGAAGAGAAATGGCAAATAGGATTCCCCAACTTACCACCACGAATGAATATGGTTACGGCCCTCGAATTTGCACAATGTTCGATATAAATCATTCGATCTTTTGTGGTTCCAAATGATTTTTCCCGCACCAAACCAGCCTGTACGGATAAGCCAAATAGGATATCAGTGTTTCATGTGCAAAGCACTACTTAAGGAATCGAAATCATCGATCCAAAACACACAACATCAAGCAACCCAAAAATCAAAAAATAAATAGGAGTATGTTGCAGGGATTTACTCAGCACAAGCACTTCCAACAAGTGCCGACATGAAGAAATGGCATCTTACTAGCTCTCAAGGGAAAATACATAAGAATTAATCTACAGTACATATCACGTTACAAGTGCAATTCATCATGAACATGTCATATAAAAGATAGAAGCACAAGCCACATTTCCAGTTGGTGAATGGTGATCGCATGAATCTGTGCAACTCTGTGCACAAGGAGGAAAAATGTGAAAGTATGAGGAGCCTTGGCGGCTGGACTACAACCCAGGACTCTTGAGCTTCCATGACCCCAACCCCTTAGCTTCAGACAACACTAAATTCCATAAGTTGTACAAAGGTTTTACTTCCTTGTTCCTTATTTCGTTTGCTCTATAATGACACTCACAGTTACCAAAAAAGGTCTGTTAGTCTTCTAATTCTATGATGGTGAATGATGTTGGCAGGTAACTGCATTACTTCTTGTGCATTTTCCAAAATAAATACTAGTAAAAATAAGTTGAAAGAAATCTATCATAGCGAATGCAAGGTGAACTTGTTTGTAAGCAAATAATATATCCTACCTCTAGCTAGTCCGCCTATTCGGATTATGCCAAAACCTAAACTATTGCAATGAGGCCTAAGAATTGTGCAAGTGGAGAAAGTTAGGTACCTTCTGTGAGGTACACTAGGTTCCAACGTTCTTGTAGCTAATTAAAAGTAAATTCATCAAGAGTAATATCAAAGTATGACTTTCGGGGAAAATATTCTTGGTTCTTAGTGTTTACAATTCACATGGCTAACAACTTATCAAAACAGAAATCACTCACATGGCCAACGAAGGAACACTATTTTTCATCAGAAAACATGAGGATATTTCTGTTTGAAGGTACAACCGTACAAGCAACATGAAAACTACCGGGGTGTTAAGTATGCAACTAAAGCCAGCCGGGCCCATACCCATATTTTCAGGTGGGGGACAAACAAAATATATCACAGGAACCTCTCCCCCAAAAAAAAAAAAAAAAAAACTGATATTAGAAGAATGAGAAGAAAATGCAAAGTACCTTGCCTAGCTTTTCAGGGGTCAACTCTTGGAACCTTGGCACAATCCTCCCACCTACAAGTCACCAATAGAACAATTGTTGATACTAAGGGTAACATAATAGGAGGAACAGAATAGACAGCAAGCAACAACTGAAACGCAAATTCGCTGCAAACCTGTGGCTATTGCTATCAGCTCCAGCTCTACGCCACCAACCCATCGGACTGCGGGCAAGTTCCTATGCATTAACAAGTGATTTGCTTCATCATCAAAACCCCATTGGCAGATGACCAAGGTAGCACCAACATCCTACATGTCAGTATGAAAAGTTGCAATGACACAGCTTCTCATGTACCAAAACGAGAAAATAAATAATAAGGGGGACTCGCTTTGAATAGTACCTAGATATCATAAACTTGCAGAAACACATACTACAAAGATAAGTTTGTGGAACTACATTGAGGAACAAGATGATAATTATGCATGATGATTACAATAGAAAAGGAATCTTTGATTCAAGTGTCTTAAACGCAGCTACCATAAGCTGCATATACATGTAATGGGGATTATGAGTAGAACTACTCAGAGATGTACACAAACATATGCAGAAGATCAATGCCACAATCCATAAACAAACAAAATCAGATGATGTATATATACACCACATTTTATGAGTGCAAACCTACCTTGCATTTCTGAACCATGTCATCAAAGTACTTCTGCTCTTGCTCACGTAAATTCTGGAACTTTTCGACTGTATCAATGTCAACCTTATGCTTTGTCTTTGGCTTTGGTGGCTCAAATGGGCACGTCAAGATAGCAATTTTTGCATCCTCAATATGCTTTGGCATCTGTGGATGGCTCATATCTTTGTCAACAATAATTCCTTTGATTAACTCAGTATCCTCCAATTTCCCACCTACTTTTCCCTCCACTTTAATTAGCTCCAAGTTAACATCCCTCCTCTCTAAATCTGCAACTGCCACAACTGCATTCACAGCAATTTCTGCTAAACTGCGCTTGCATCTATTCACACTGCAACATAAAGTATTTCTCATTTAGTTTGATAATTCAAACTGAACGGAATTAAATGTGGTATTGAGACAAACAAAAATATAATCTTTCTCCATTCGATCTTGTGTCATGGTTGCCATGACAGTTTAAATGAAAAGCATCTTTGTATGACGACTCCAGGAAAAAATCTCTCACATGATATGAATTTTTGGGGGGATGCATATGCATTCAGAGATACATATCAAGACAAAAAAAGTAACAAGGGCAACTCATGATTAAATTTTATTTGTCTTAACCTACAGACATTATGGAACTTCAAGACACTAACAGCAAGACATATAATGAGGTAAACGTAGTAATCACTTGGAGGAGTTACACCAACAGTACCATCAGATCATCGTAGTTACTACTTACACATAATGTCCCTCACCGTTCCATGTTATACAAAGTGAAAGATTAATGCTGATGCTATTTTGACTTCTTTTACTGATGCTTAATACCGTCATTTGAGAGCATTTTGGAGCATGCCAATAAATACAACAAAAATCAAATTATTATAACCATGCAATTTGGAGCATTTTTTCTTACAGTTACCGGGAGCATGACGACTAACTAGAATTGCAATAAACTGTTCGTGATTATCACAAGATAAAACAACTAGAATGAACATAAGAACAGCAAGGTCCAAAGATATATCATAAAGCACAGGGCAGCGCAAACAAACCACACAACACACAGTTGGAAAATATTTTAACACAAGTATTGCACTCGCAATGGAAGAAAGGCAGTAAGGGAATAGCAGTGTGATTCTTACATCTTAGATGATAAAGTAGTCATGCAAGTTTGAACCAAAGGCTCTATGTTAGTGGCACTAAATTCAAACTTATTTGCAATCCGTTCCAAATGTTCAACAGCTATCCTGGAAGCCATTTCATAGCCCTCTGCAATACGAATAGGATGAATACCATGCTCTAAGAGCCGCTCAGCCTGTT
Organism: Rhododendron molle; assembly: GCA_025413875.1. Classification (NCBI taxonomy): domain Eukaryota; kingdom Viridiplantae; phylum Streptophyta; class Magnoliopsida; order Ericales; family Ericaceae; genus Rhododendron; species Rhododendron molle. Next base: position 5,604,465 of record CM046395.1, on the reverse strand, counting down.
CCAGAAGTGCACCAGCCATCACAACAACTCCTGTTGTTCCATCACCAATTTCATAGTCTTGACTTCGTGACAATTCGACCATCAGTTTTGCAATTTGATTGTCAACATCCATCTGCTCCAATATAGTTGCACCATCATTTGCTGACATCAAAGGAGTAAAAGGTGAGTGAAGATCATAATTGAATGACAAAAGAGGGAGTGCCTGACTGGGTGTCATGTCGACATTCAAAATGTCGATCCAGTAGGAGCAAAAAAAGGGCTATACAGTATAATAGTCACAAACAGTTAGAGGGTGGTTGATGACATTCCAAAGCTTAATGTAACAGGTGGAATAGATTGCAATTGTAGGTAACGCACTAATCAGCAGAAGGGCCGGCATTGCCCCTTCATGCGCATCCTCAATCAAACCCAATGTTCACTAGTCAAATTTTTGATATGCTAATGACTCAATGGCCAACCACATGCCAGGTGCATGTTGAGAAGCCACATCCATTAATCATTTATGGCCATCAGGCCTCCTTTGTAACTGTATACCTTCATTAACAGTACCAAAAACCCTAGCGAATTGGAACTAAAAAAGCATCTGGACTCTCATTTCATCAAACATATCTAGTCTTCATTAACTGTACCAACCCTAGCACTTGAAACTAACAAAGCATCTGGACTGTCATTTCATCAAACGTAAACATACTGAGATCAAACAGTCTACTCATACGAAGAGAGAGAGAGGGAGGGGGGGCGTACTGATGGTGACTTCGCCATCGGGGCTCTGGAGCATCTTGTCCATGCCCTTGGGACCGAGAGAGGTGCGGAGGATGCGAGCCACGGCTTTGCCGGCGGAAATGTTGGATTTCTGAGCATCGAGTCCCCTCAGCCTGGTTTTCTGCTCCTGCTCCCTTATTATTACGAACGGCCTCCCGAACTCGTCGAAAGCCAACGCCATCTCTGATTCTTTTGTTTACCCCGGAGGACGAGACGACTGTGTGAGAGAGAGAGAGAGAGAGAGAGCCGAAAAACAGCCAAACAATCCAAATCAATTTTTTTTTTTTTAAAACGAAGTAGAAATAAAACAAAACAAAGAGATTGGGAAAAATGCTTAAACTTTAAAAAGCCCCACCTTTTGGAAGAGGATGATCTCAAACCTCTGGAGAAATAATGTCAGTTGAAATGTGTATGGATTTGTGCGAAAACAAATTTCGTCCGTCGTGAAGAGAGAGAGAGAGAGGATAGTTCGTGAAGAAGAGGCGTTGAAGCGGCGGGAACAGATATAGGGTTCTTGTATCTGACAAGCAGGTGATGAAATATTGAAGTCGGTCAGTTCGGTTTTTCGATCAAAACTTTCGTGCGTAATTGATAGTAGGTTATAAACGAACCGAACAGCTCGTAAATTTAATTCAGTTTAACTCGTTTAGCTGATGAGTCAAGTTTAAACTTGAGTTTTCAGAAGAACCGTTCGACAAAAAGCTCGACTTGATTAAAAATACTTATTTAATAAATAATTCAGCTTGATTCGATAAGAATTCACTCTTTAAAACTCGAGCCAAGTTAGAGCTCGAATTTTTAACTCGTTTACAACCCTCGTGATAGAGAGAACCCAAACCTTTTCAAGCTTAGCCTGAAACGGTAAACCTCATCATCCCCGATTTGCCACGGATTAATATTACTTGACCCGGACCTTTCAGTTCGGGAAGCGTTGAAAATCACTCCCCATTTTCATTTATTTAAGGGCAATTTACCTCTAGGTCCAGAAAATAAAAAGTAATTCCCACCAAGTCTCCTCTAATTAACAAAACGCGAAAACCCTATGAAAGTGCCTAAAATCCTAAATACTAAAAGTTTAGAACCTCTGCAAGACCCTATAAAAGCTCACTTAAACTTGGTCAGACCTTATAAAACGCTTAAACCCCTAAGACCACATGAAAGTCTTAAACCGCTTAAAACCCTATAATGGAAAGTGCACCCTAAGTGTCTAAACCCAAAAAACCTAAAACTCCTACATATGAAAGTCGATTAAACCTAAACCCTAAGGTACCTTAAACCCTAGGTGATTCTAAAACCTAAAATCTTAAGTCTTAAAACCCTAGAAAGTCTTAAAATCAAAAATCAGACTAAGATTTTAAGGTCTACAGATCTTAAGATCGTTAAGCAATAAACCCTAAAGACGCCTCTAAAACCCCAGGGTGACACTTCCATTAATGGTAAATGTATTTTTTGTAAAAGTGGACTTAGTGGTAATTAAGTATTTCATCTATCCTTAATGGGAATTAAGTGTCACTTTTCTGTACTTAGAGGTAATTTTCTCTTTATTTATTAGAGTACATTTCCAATCCATCTAAAATACTGTACTACTATTAATCAACTACTACTGTGCCTATTGAAACCCAGATTTTCTACTAAAAACCAAGCGAGTTGGAATGCCGGAATCTGGAGGGAAGAAAGAAGAATACATTACTCCCCTGGTCGACTTTTCCCCTCTCTCTCTCTCCAACTCCTAGTGAGAGAGAGAGAAACTGTCTCAAACCCAGGAAATTCAATCACGGATTCAAATCATTCACTCGATTTAGCCCATCAGATTCGACTGATTTATTAGTTATTTCACACTCCGATCGTCGAAAATGGACATACTCTTCGCCCAGATCCAAGCTGACCTGCGCTCCAACGACGCCCTCCGCCAGTCCTCCGCCCTCCTCCAGGCCCTCCAGCAATCCGCCGCGGGCCGCGACATCTCCGTCCTCGCCAAATCCGCCGTCGACGAGATCGTCGCCTCCCCGGCCTCCGCTATCTCCAAGAAGCTCGCCTTCGACCTCATCCGATCCACCCGCCTCACCCCCGACCTCTGGGAGACCGTCTGCGGCGGCATCCGCTCCGACCTCGACTTCCCCGACCCCGACGTCGCCGCCGCCGCTGTCTCCATCCTCGCCGCCATCCCCTCCCACCGCCTCGGCAGACTCATCGGCGACACCAACAAGCAAATCTCCGGCTGCTTCGACTCCTCCAGCGAAACCCTACGCTTCTCCGTAACCGAAACCCTAGGCTCCATCCTCGCCAGGGACGATCTCGTCATTCTGTGTGAAAGCAACATGAATTTACTGGATCGGGTTTCCGTTTGGTGGACCAGGATCGGGCAGAACATGCTGGACCGATCCGACACCGTGTCGAGGGTCGCGTTCGAATCGGTCGGGAGATTGTTCCACGAATTCGAGTCGAAAAAAATGAGTCGGTTGGCCGGCGATAAGTTAGTAGACAGCGAGAATTCGGTCGCCATTCGGTCGAATTGGGTTTCCTCGATGGTCGATTTTGTATGGACGCATCGGAATACCTTGATGGCCAGGTCGTTGATTTTGCCCGTGGAGAGCTTTAGGGCCACGGTGTACCCATTGGTCTACGCGGTGAAGGCGGTGGCATCGGGTTCCGTGGAGGCTATCCGGAAGCTGTCGAAGACTCGGAACAGCAAGGTGTTGGACTATGGGGGTAATAATGCGGAGAGGTTCGTGGGGGCGTCGGATGTGGTTTCGCATCTGGCGCCGTTTCTGGCATCATCGTTGGATCCGGCATTGATTTTCGAGGTGGCAATTAATATGTTGTACTTGGCTGATGTGCCTGGAGGGAAGCCTGAGTGGGCTTCGCAGTCAATAATCGCGATTCTCACGCTTTGGGACAGGCAGGAGTTCTCTTCTGCTCGAGAAAGTATTGTGAGATCCGTCGTTACGAATCTGCATTTGCTTGATCTTAGTATGCAGGTAATTATTATCCCTATTTCCAGCTGCATTTTTCTTGTTTAATAATACGCTTGTGAATGCATGCAACTCAAAGACATATCAAGTTATTTATCTATGAGCTGAGAATCCTTTAGTTGGGATGCAGGTCACCCCTATTTTTGTTCAATTGTACACAACGATCATATGCATAGATACTGATTTGCATTTATGCTTCTCAAATTTCCTTGACATCTTCCCTATGATGTTGCATTGACTTGACTTGAGCTGATTCCTTGAGTTCTCTCTAATCTCATCCCTAACTCCACATTTGGATGCAGGGTTTCATGAGAATATAAAGGAAAGGGTTATGGTTTCTTATCAAATCACTCATTCGAATTGAACATTTTGGTGAGAAATGGAGAGAAAAAATTGATTGGCCCTTCCCCTTTCTCACCCAAACTCACCATTTTATCTCACCAAAAATGGTGAGATTTGGTGTAAAAGGGCTGCCCCTTTCTTATCTCATCCTTTCTCACAATCCAAATGGGCTGTAACATCACATAGGCTTTTCCCAAATCGGTGATATCACATAGGCTCCCCCTTTCTTATCTCATCCTTTCTCACCATCCAAATGAGCTGTAAGATCACATAGGCTTTTCCCAAATCGGTGATATCACACTTTCTAGGGAGCTAAGACTTAGTGTTGCACTATTTCAATTTTTGTCTCACCTATCAAAGTATCACCCACATATGCACAAAGTAAATTAGTGACTCAAAATTAGTGAAATAGCAACTCCACTGTGAAGAGTGTGGTATTCATGTGGCTATCTAAGCTTCAATTGTGGTTCCTTGTCGTGCATTTCTGTAGCTTCTGTTTTCTGGGCACTTGCATCTGTCCAGTCTCGAACCACCAATCTAGTGTCAATGACTACAGACTCTACTCAAAGAGTTTTATTTGTTGAGACAATACGTTACTGGGTTAAACTTCAGAATGTTACCGTTATTCTTTCCAGAGATGGCCTGATTGCCATAGGGGTGTTCATTCAAGCTAAATCAGCATTGGACGCTCGTGCAGATATATTCCAAGTTTGCTCTTTATCAGGAAAAGCATATCCTCTCTATTATGATTGCTTCTTCTGTCTGATGGCTCAGTTATTTAAAACTTACTGATTTTTGTACACTAGCTTTGTATACTGACTTTGGATACTATGGAGAATGCATTATTGATATTTATGGATGGTGCTCGTATGTATTAAGTATGTATGAAGATACGGAATGATTAACCAATTTTGCTTCTTGCAGGTGTCATTGTTTAAAAGGTTGCTTCTTATGGTGAGAAACCTGAGAGCAGAATCAGACCGCATGCATGCTCTAGCATGCATCTGTAGAACTGCTCTTTGTGTTGACCTTTTCGCTAAGGAAAGCGTCCGAAGAGGTCAAAAACCTCTTGCAGGAACTGATATTGCTTCACTTTTCGAGGATACGAGGATAAAAGATGACCTCAACACTGTAACAAGTAAAAGTTTATTCAGAGAAGAATTGGTTGCTACATTGGTTGAAAGCTGCTTCCAGTTATCCTTACCATTGCCTGAACAAAAGAGTTCAGGTATGGAGAGCAGAGTTATTGGAGCATTGGCTTATGGAACTGGTTATGGAGCTTTAAACTGGACGGAGCCAGCATTGGAAGTAGTAGAAGTTTGTAGGCCATGTGTTAAGTGGGATTGTGAGGGGCGAACGTATGCCATTGATTGTTATTTGAAGTTGCTGGTTAGGCTTTGCCACATTTATGATACCAGGGGAGGTGTCAAAAGAGTCAAAGATGGAGCCTCTCAGGATCAAATTATGAATGAAACCCGATTACAGAGTTTACAGCGTGAACTTGTGAAAGATCTACGAGAGGTTCGAATACATCCTTCTGCAGCTCCTCTTGTGGTTTTAGTTTTTGTTTTGGCTTCCTTATTTAAGTTCTCTCCTAGTTTTTCACCAAGAGCTATCCAGATCAGAGATACCGGTTGTTCTGATTCAGAATTTGTATCCCTCAATTTTCTAGAATTTGGATGATACCTAGTTTTGATGTTTTGGTTATCCAAAATTTGTTACCACAATCAGCAAACCCTCTGGATGTACCCCGAATAAGCCAACAACCACCTCAACAACTAGCTACTAGAAAGCAAAGAAATACAAAGCACAAATATGCCTAGCAGATCTACAACCTAACTAGAGCTTCTAGAACAACCAGGGAACATTCTCCAGTTATCACACATTTGCTTGTTCCTTGTAGTTACACTCTACACCTTCCAACAGTTCACTTTGCTTTAGCAGTTTAGCTCCAGCATTTCTCGGAATGATACCCTCCATCCCTTGGCATTTATGTTGAAAATTCTACTATTTCTTTCCATAAAAGAAAGTGTATTAGTTGTCATAGTCAGCTTAATATTTGATACCTTGTTATCTAACATCTTTTCTCATTTTTCAGGTGAATACCCCTAGGATTTGTGCCCGCGTTATTTGGGCTATTGCAGAGCACATTGATTTAGAAGGTTTGGACCCACTTCTTGCTGATGACCCTGAGGACCCTCTGAACATTATTATATCAAATATGCATAAGGTTTTGTTCAACATAGACGCATCTGCATCTTCGACAAATAGACTTCAGGATGTTCAGGGAGTTCTTCTTTGTGCTCAGCGGTTGGGATCCCGTAATGCTAGGGCAGGACATTTGCTGACCAAAGAGCTGGAAGAGTTCAGAAACAATGGCTTAGCTGATTCTGTCAATAAGCATCAGTGCCGTTTAATATTGCAGAGAATTAAATATGTTGCAGGTCACCCGGAAACCAAGTAAGCATCAGTTCTGTAATTATTTATAAATTGCTTTACATGGTTTAATAACTACCCTACTTGGATTAGTAGGGAAGGTGTCGCTAAGGTAATACTTGTCTGTTAGTGGAAGAATATAATGTGGGTTGTACTAATGATCAAGTCACCGGAAGCTCCTCTACATGACCTAGCTGGGTGGTACTCATCATGTCCACTAGCAAGCAGCATAGCACCTTTTTTCTGTTATTGTGATCGTACATGGACTAAAGAATAGAAGATTTTTTTGTTAGGAAATTTCCTTTAACAGAACATCTCAGTTGTTGGGTTGCTTTCATGCTTACCATGGGCAAAACCTAAAATCCAGTTTTCCTTTTTCCTGAATTGGGGTGGGTCCTGATCAAACAAATGTTTATAAATCGAGATGGGTGTTGGAAGTTCGACCAAAATCCCGTCTCTGCTCAAAACTATTTTCCTGGTGATGTGCTCAAGTCTCATCCCCTTCGACTTCTGTAACTGGTCAAATCCATCATGTAGGGCAAGCCAGGGAAATCACATGGCGCTGCCCCCCATCCCCACCAGGGAGCTGGGGCATGGAGCGTGACTCCCAAGATTTCTACTTTGTTTGGTATGGTCCCTGATCTCTTGTTCTACCTCTTGGTCCCAAGTTTATGTGTCGCTTACGACGTAACAAAATAGTACCCCTTGTATGAAGAATGGGCCTGAGACTCGGGTTGGGCGCCCGTGTCTTAGTTGGTTAAAAGGAGGATTACTGCCCACGTTTCTGATGTCTTGATTATCTCTGATGTTTTACCAATTACCAATTGTACCTAAAACAGAACTTATGTTTTTCTGTTTTTGGGAACCATTGACCTTATATCTGTCCAAGTCTATGCTTTGCTTTTGTTAGATTTATTTATGGGCGTAATCTTTCCCCCCTGTAAATGGCGTTTAGGTTCTGTAGGGGATTGAAGTTCATTAGGTCTTAACTTGGCTACTTATGTGCATAACAAGCTAGTAGTTACGTCACTTACGCCAGATTTCTCTTGCAGGTGGGCTGGGGTTGGTGAGGCTAGAGGGGATTACCCGTTTAGCCACCACAAGTTAACTGTTCAATTTTTTGAAGCATCTGCGGCTCAGGATCGGAAGTTGGAAGGATTGGTTCACAAAGCTATTTTGGAACTTTGGAGACCTGACCCTAGTGAATTAACTCTTTTGTTGGCTGAAGGAATTGACTCCAAGTTACTTAAAGTTGCACCGAGTGCATGTACATTGACTGGTAGTAGTGATCCTTGCTATGTTGAAGCTTATCATTTGACTGACTCAAGTGATGGGAGGGTTACCCTACATTTGAAGGTAAAAGGCTTTGCTCTCGAGAGAATTTGAATGAATTTTTTTTTTCCATGGAAACAGATTAAGTAGTTAGAATTATCTTCTAATGTGGCTTTATAAGTCAATTACTCGGGGGGGTTGTTCTCTCAATTATAGGGGTTTGTGGTCCCTTTACTGTTAGACTTGTCCCACATCGCTCATTTAAGCCACCCAAGCTTGGTTAATATATTCTAGAGGCTACTCCATGTTTTGCCAATTAGTTTTAGGTTGGAACCCTCCAAGAAATCTAACATGGTATCAGAGCTAGGTCTTGGGTGGCCTTACCTCTCGTGGGAAAGTCTCTGTCATCTTTGTCGCCTGAGTCAATCGCTCAGCTCCTGGTCTCCTGGTCTGTCACCTCCACCTCCACGTGCATCTGGGCTGCATGTGAGGGAGAGTGTTAGACTTGTCTCACATCGCTCATTTAAGCCATCCACCTATTGCCAATTGGTTTTAGGTTGGAACCCTCCAAGAAATCTAACCCCTTTACATCTGGCAACAACTATGTTGTTTTGCACTTTTGCTTCAATCTTTTCTATCCTTTCGTTCTCTATGTAATCAAAGAATGGTCCGACTAATTTTGATAACCTTCTCATGATGCTGGTCATTTGACTCCTTGCAGGTTTTGAATTTGACTGAAATTGAACTCAAAAGGGTGGATATTCGGGTTGGCCTATCTGGCTCATTATACTTCATGAATGGATCCCCTCAAGCAGTGCGACAGTTGCGTGATCTTAATTCACAGGTTACTTTCAAAAAACATTTGTTTGTTTATATTGTTTTCCTGCTTCAGCTATGCATCTTAGATTCCAATATAATCTATTTTTTTCCAGTTGTTGGTTCATGAGTTTTGTTCTTCTCTTACAGCATGCATCTGATTCCTACCGATCACTTGTTATAAATTGATTGTGTTGGTAGTAGCGAATAATATTTTAATGGTTATCATAGTCTGGGCATGTTTCCCATGAGTGGGAGAGGAAGAGAAACATCAGGACAGAGAGTGAGAGATAAGAGAGGGAGAGGGAGATTTCTTAACGGAGAGAGAGAGATAAGAGAGGGAGAGAGAGATTTCTTAACGGAGTCCAAATAGATCCTTGTGCTTTTTGCTATTGTGGGAAACAATTTTGATCTTTTGGGGATGTAGGAGAGAGAGAGAGAGAGAGAGACTTCTTAATGGAGTTGAAATTGATCCTTGTGCTTTGCTATTGTGGGAAACAACGGTGATCATTTTGTCATGTACAGTAGGGCCTTTTCTGCATTTTTTTAGTTTTTGGACAATCGTTCCTGTCTATTCTATGTTTCACTAGAATCACTACAGTAATTATCAATGTGTGTCCTTTTTGTAGGATCCAGTATTTTGTAGTGTGACTGTCGGTGTCTCCCAATTCGAGAGGTGTGCTCTTTGGGTTCAAGTCTTGTACTACCCCTTCCATGGAGCTGGTGATTACGAAGGGGACTACACTGAAGAAGATCCACAGATCATGAGACAAAAAAGAAGCGTGAGACCAGAAATAGGAGAACCTGTGATTTTGAGATGCCAGCCTTACAAACTTCCACTGACTGAGCTTCTTCTACCACATAAAATCTCACCCGTCGAATATTTCCGCCTATGGCCTAGTTTACCTGCTATAGTGGAGTACACTGGTACATACACATATGAAGGAAGTGGGTTCATGGCTACTGCTGCTCAGCAATATGGGTCTTCTCCTTTTCTAAATGGACTGAAGTCTTTATCTTCCAAGCCTTTCCATAGGGTTTGCTCGCACATTATCCGAACGGTTGCTGGATTTCAGGTAATTCTTTGATTTCATTCTGGAATCAGGGAAAATCTCCAACTTAAACAAGACCTGTTTTGATTCTTCCGACTTTTTTTACTAAAGATGGATTGTTGCAAAACTTGGCTGAGTGCGATATGGTACGAGGTCAAGGAGAAGACTTGGAATTTAGGATCTCTTGAAGTCTAAAATCTAAAATTTTATATTAACCATGCTCCCTGTAATCATGGACAGGGAGGCACATTGGATCAAGTGTAATCCCACTGACTTTTGTGAAATTGCACTTTTACCTTTAATTTAGAAATGGTTTTACAAGTTTGCTTCAACGGAAATTTATGAAATTGCCTCATAATAGAAACTGAATAAGTTTTCTTTTATCCCCTCTCACCTTCTGAAAACCTCGTTGGATTTATTTTCACGTAGTTCTATCCAGCTTCACAAAATTCCTCCACATATCGCTAACAATAACAAAAATAAAGTCTTCGGCAACAACAAAAAATAATTTGACTTCTCTCTTGCTTGTGTTTAGTGGAAAATATTTTTCAGTGGCATTTCAAAGGAGATCACACAATGCATTTTTTTTTTTAAAGTATAACCACGTGCTGCTTTCAATGTATGAAAATCGTAGGAGTGTGCAAATCAAATTCATTTGTAAAGAACATATAAGATTCTATTTTTATTATTGCGTATAATATGATTATGACCATGTTATTTGACAAAAACATACTGTGAATCTGAAAACAATTTCCCACAAGAAGCATCATCCACCCATTTCCATATTGCTATCTTGTTGGAGCACTCCATGCTATTCTAGCTTGATTTTATTTGACTTTTGTGTCCTGAACAGCTTTGCTTTGCTGCAAAGACATGGTATGGAGGGTTTGTGGGCATGATGGTTTTTGGTGCTAGTGAGGTGAGCAGAAACGTGGACTTGGGGGATGAGACGACAACAATGATATGCAAATTCGTTGTTCGTGCTTCTGACGCCTCAATCACAAAGGAAATCGGATCCGATCTGCAATCTTGGTTAGATGATCTCACAGACGGGGGTGTGGAGTACATGCCGGAAGATGAAGTTAAAGTTGCTGCTGCTGAGAGGCTACGAACATCAATGGAACGGATAGCCATTCTAAAGGCGGCCCAACCGCCTCCCAAGACTCCAAAATCAGATGATGAAAAAGAAGAAGAGGATGAAGAGGATAAGAAGGAGAGTGAAAAGGAAAATGGTGGGGAAGAGGGTAAGAAGCCGAAGGGGCCTTCAACTCTATCGAAATTAACAGCTGAGGAGGTGGAGCATCGCGCTCTTCAGTCGGCTGTACTGCAGGAATGGCATGTGCTTTGTAAAGATAGGAGCTCCAAAGTTGCTTGAGCCTTTTTTTTTTTTCCAGCTTTAGGAAAAGGTTTGCATGTATTCTTTGTATTCTCAAATTTTGGTTGTGTTGTGATTCGATTAGCTAGATTGGAAAATCTGATTATAGAGTCCTCTTTTGTTTCCCTTTTTTTTTTTTCTAAATATTTTTTATCCTCCCTGTAGTGATGTGAAAATTTTCTTCTCTTTGCGACTCTTGGACATCTACCGGTTGGTTGACACGTTTGTACAAGTTTTTGTGAAATTTGAAAACAAGTTTGTGCTCATTTCCCATTCCAGTACGATTGGATAATTTCTATTCCATGGGCACATTGGTTATGTTTACTTCTCCTTGATGAATGTTTTTAACAGCATATACCGTGGTTTAAAGTTTATACCTTTATGTTCTCACTTGCTGCGCTGCTACCATAGCGAATACTACTAGTAGAATTCATATCGAAGATTGATGGTTTTAAAATGGTGCCATTTAGGTGTGTTCATATGCTGTGGTTTTGGTTGTGGGTTATGAACTCAGAAGTCTTTCAGAGATGAATTTCACATGGTTTCTGCACTACGAGTACTATGTTTCTTTTGTTGGGTGGTTTTTTCCTTGATCTTTAAAGAGTGTCTTGGCAATCATATTTCTTAATTGATGTCGAACTTTTACTTCAAGAAAAATGATCCATTAAAAGTTGTTCTCTTAAAATGTGTCACTCCAATAAACTTTGAAGAGATAAATCACTAGATAAAAATAGCTAATGTAGTCATAAGAGAGCATTTTGTAATCCACAAAGAAGAAAACAAAGTCCTTAAGGAAGAGGTACTGACGATAATTTGAATCTTTTCTAACCTTGAACGAATGTATAAGATCCTGCAGAATCATACTAAGTGCAACAAATCTATCACACTTGGTTCAAACGATTCGAGATCGGCCCCAAGACTCACTGGGCCCATTTAGCTTGCAACAGAGTACAGAGACGAAAAGTACATTCCAATCCCAAAAAGAAAAAACATATGAAAAACTAACCAAAATCTTGGCAACAAATAAACTTTCAAAATCGGCCCCAAGACTTGACATGGAAATGCCACCTTTTTGAGTTACAGGAGAAATGAGCAAAAGCTTTGGCTACGAATTCGTATGTAACTCCAGCACTCTTCATGCTTCGATCAGTTCTGCTTTCTCCTCTTCCTTCTTTCTCCCTTTTCTTGTATCCATACCACCCTGTTTTTGTAGCTCAGCCTTCTTCTCAGCTCGAATCATGGCTCGTCTCACGCGTGGACGCAGTTCCCGTACTTGTCGAGGAGGCATCACGTATGGTTCAAGAGGCCTGTCGCTAAACGGGTGCTCACCGCCAGCAAATATCCTCAACTTCCTGTCTCTGTCCTGCATATATAAACAGTTGCTTCAACAAATTAATACTAGCATTCAATAACCAATTATAGGGTACCATAACTAAGTTTCCCTGCACCCCCAGGGGAAGCATTTTTTTCCTCAAGTGAGCTGAAAATCCATTAGATCGTAACTCCTCTACTAGAGATGATTAATTTTGGAATCGGTGAGTGAAAAAAATTAAACAAACAATGTTCTTTGGTGTGAAATAAATTACATCAAAAGTGCTCACTAGAAGCCAGTAACCCGATAATTCTCTGTCTAAAATTGTTCTTGGTTGTAAAATCAATTATATGAAAACCGCCGCTAGCATCCAGTAACCCAGAATTAAATGCATTCTAAGATGTAGGTTCGCCATACAAAGTATTGTAAGTAAGTTATCAGAGTTTTCTTCCTTTTTTATATTTTCACCGAATAAAGTTCATTTCGTTATAACTTATTCACAAGATGTTATTCTACAAAGCAGTCCATTCTACATGATCTGGTCTCGAGGTCAAGAAAGTAACAAAAGAAATTGAATTCAGTTGAAAAGTAAAAATGGACTCCAAAAGTTGAGATAGATGTAATTAGGCCTTTTAAAAGGGAAAAGAAGGATGCAGTGGAACTTACATCACGCAATTTGTTTCTCGGAAGCATGCGCATGACAGCTTTGCGAATAACCTCAGTAGGATCCTTTGCCATCTGATCTTTTAAACTTCTTTCCTTGAGATGGCCCACGTACCTATGAGTAAAAAATAGTTCACTGTCAGGCTAGAAATTCAAAATAAAAATGACAAAAAGCAGGGGCATTCAGCATTTGAATGAACCGTAGGACACTACGACAGTCATCTACCACTGTTATCTCGGCATTGGAAACTAATTCTTCATTTTTTTCAGAACATTCAAATTGGATGAGTGACTATGGAAGAACTTCCTAGAAAAAAGTTATCAAAATTCTGCAGCATGAAAGAAGAAGAAGAAGAAGAAGATGAAGCAACCATGGCTCTTGTGATTCTCACTACATTTCAATAACAACATTAAATCCGATAAGGCAACCATTCTTTACACACACACACACATAATATATGTATGTATACATATATATAGTTATACGCATCATAAGAAGAATCAGTAAATATGGTACTTGCCCAGTATGCCAGTGATAAACCTTGTCTGTAAGTTTCCTCCCTGTGACACAGATATCCTTTGCATTGAGCACAATGCACATATCCCCATCATCGCGATTAGGTGCATATGTTGGCTTGTCCTTGCCTTGAATCACAGTCGATATTTGAGATGCTAACCTTCCGAGGACCTACATGACAAGTCACAGTAATAATTGGATAGCAGTAGCAAAAATCCGTGAATCAATGCAGAAGGGATAATTTACAAAACAGATTGCCATCGCAAAGTTTTGCATAAAAAAAAAAAAATCAAATCAGTTATTTACCCTGTCATCCTAATAAATCCATTGCAAAATCAGTTGAAAGACTGCCATCACCCTACGTAATCTCGAAGATGCACAACGGAAGAAAAGAATAAGGGAAAAATGAGAAAGGTAGATAATTCAGACCTGGCCTTTGGCATCAAATACTCTCCATCTCAGACCTTCCAAATTGATACGTCTCAGGCCAGCAAGAGCTCTCTGCATGAAGAAAGAATTTATGCTCATTCCTCCCTAATATCAATATATATATAAGCAACAATGATAAGTGAGTCAAGACAGAACAGAAGCTTGAAAGTTAAATCTGTTCTAGTAAAGTAAATAATAAGTACACCAGTCATCAACAAACATTATCATAAGGAACTTGTCCCACTCAAGAGGTGATAAAAGGAAACATTAGCATCTAAAAGACTAAAACTACGTCCTATGCCTTTGATATGACATGGACAAAGTGAAACTATGGTCGGTCAACGAGCAACAATCAGTGCTTGTACGCTAGCAAGAACCAAGAACCAAACCATGAGAGAGTATCCACGAAAATTTACAACTTCAGTGTTGTTTTGGAAAGGATGATCTCCATGGAATTCCACTTGTTCCAACTTCCAAGTACGAAAATGGACCATAATTGGTAAAATTGGACAATATTCTTGCCTGGCATGGAGGGATTGCCCATGACAAGGGACTCCTCCAGATTTTTGAAAAAAACACTCAACAATAACTTCATTTTGAAGTACTAAGAGATAATATTTTCTATTTTACATGGATCCTTTCAAATGTGTAAAATAACCATTTTGATACTTGAAACTCCGATAACAAAATAGGATATGTAACAGACATTCACATAGTAAGCAGATTTTGTAAATTGAGTTTTCTATCAACTATGCACATAACTCCTATGTTATGCATGAATTGTCCTAAGACACTTAGAAAAATTTGTGAAAGCAACGAATATATACTAAAAGAATAAGAAATTTGGATGTGCCAGTGTCCTTGACAAAGAAGTTGAACAAATCGGACACGTGCACATATAGCTGCACCTGACACTTGCACCTGTGTCCATGAAATACAGGTTGTTTTGAGAAAATTCAACAAAAAATAACTTGAAACAAGGGATATATATGAACTTCATAGAATTAATCGGACATCTCAAGATGTTTGCTCTTGTACGAGACTTCAGAAAATACTGCAATATTAGATACCCTAAAATAAAGAAAAAGGAGCAAGAGGCTAATGCTTTGCAACCCATCAATGCTTGGAAACCAAAACTTAGGAGCACGAAATGATGACACTGTATCTGAGGTTTAGCCCAGCAGAGACTCCCGTTTAAAAGCTGACAAAACATGCATAAAATAGAATCCTAAAGATCCCAACAAAGGGCAAGAACCTGTTCAGACATGGGGAAAAAATGTAGGGGGTACTTCTATCATCTGAAATAAACTCATTAAACAACCCCAAAAAGCCATTTAAAAAGAAATCCCGGTTATTTCTTTAATGTGGTGCGAAAAAATTCAAAAAGTTATGAACGGACGTACTTTATTTTTTGATCCAAAAATTGCACGTTTTTTCGTATAGGACTATCACAATGGGACGAAGCCAGTACAAAAGGACAGGTTACAGGCATTACAAAAGTAGCGTGAAAAATCTTTCGTCGATTCGCTACATATGCAACTCATTCAGCATAATCTCAATTGCAGAAGAGTTTTAATTATATTAGCAGACAATGAAAGAAAATCACACTTTAGGTTGCCGAAAACCTGATCTAAAAGTAAAGGTTTTCAGTAGAGTTTTTTCACATTTCTTCCCTCTGCTTTCCCAGCAACCAAACAGAAATTACTACCCACACACTTAACGTATATATACATATATGTATAGAGAGAGAGAGTCTTGCCTTCAGGTTGCCACTAAAAGGTTGAGCTGCCGTTGCCATCACTTGAGGCCCCCCCAAATTCTCTGATTCTGATATGATCGATTAAGAGAGAGAGAGAGAGAGAGACAAACAGAGAGAGAGAAAGAGAGCGAACTAAAGTTAGCCAGTTAGGGCTGGCACGAAGTATGTAGATTCGCAGTTTCATAGATTTTACCCACAACTTCTGAATATTGGAGATTTACCCGCACAATACTTACGAATGTTACATCATTGACCCCCGTTTCACTTAAGTTTTTTTTTTTTTTTCCTTATTTTGCCCTATTTGAATAGCATTTGTTAGTTTTGCGTCTAACTTTTGTGAATTATTGATTCCTCTAGACAAGATAAATCAAAACATCAAATATTTTCTCCTTTTACTCGAATATTTTTGAAAATATCCAATCCAAGAAAAAAGCCCCCAAAAAACTCAGTTGAACAAAATTGCACAATAATTTTCCGAGAGAGTTACCTAACGGATTCAATAGTAAATGTTGCTTTTATTCGAATTGGGAGTTTGGCAATTCAACGGCTCAAATCTCATCTTCACCTGTGTTGCATCCGAGTCATTCATTGCCGAGATGAAATTTAAACCGTTGAATTGCCGAACGGACGGCATCTGAGGCGCACAGTAGGAACCCCCATTCCTATTTCATAATCACTCACCAATGACGTATATGTCAATGCAGTATATGACACAGAGTCCTCCTTGTTTGTAATTATTCACGGTTAGCAGTTTGCTCGAAAGCTCATGCTTTTCCTCCCAAAAAAAAAAAAAAAAAGGAGCGTCTTATCTCAGTGCCAGCCCAGTGGCAAACACGAAAACCTTGAGGCTATGTTTTGATTTCTAGGATCAGTAAGAAAAACCTCCTGAAACCTTAACGCCAAATCCCTTCGCTATTTTCTTCGCAAATCGCTTTTAAGCCGAAGATCAAACATGGCCTACGAAAATCCGAGTAATGAGCATAACATAGTATCAATCAACCCATGTTTGTAAATGAACCGGCTAAGTAAGATGAAGATAAATAAAAGCCAACAAAAAATCGTACATAGCCGAAAATTTAATTTACAAAATCCTACTCGCCTCCTAATGGTTACGTAAACAACTCTATACTTCCTACGAGTTAAATACAGATGGAGCATACAGCTTGGATCCTAATAACTACAAAAGTACTTCATCAGCTTTCACAAGACTCTTCCAACTTGGGAGTTTCCAGTATTAGTATGTCTTCATAGGGTGCACGTTGCTTCACATCGACATACCCTCCAGTTTTCAGTGCCTGCAAAATTTTCATTACATACCCATGTCATACAATATCATTTTCGGCAGATCAACTACAAGACAATAGATGAACGGAAGGGAAACAGCATACCAGGATCTCATAAAACACCCTTGCATTTTCACTCTTGGTTTTGCGTTTCAGGACCTGCGATAAGTTCACTACCGCGTCTCCTCCTTGTTTCTTCGTCTTTAGAAAGGTTCTGCACAGGTACCTTGCCAGTGTTCTGTTCACCAAAAGCCTACAAAGTTAGAATAATTTCTCGTAGGAATCACAATAGGAGCTTGACTGCAGAAACAAGAGAAAACAGCATTAGCCACCACAGCAACCTACCTAGTTTCAATTGACCATTCATCTGCAACCAAGAAAAGAGTCGGGTAAGAACGTCATGTGAAGCAAATACAAGAATATATAAATTGCCAGGAAAAAAAAACTACAATAAATTGGTATTTTCTTTTCAAACAGAAAAAGGAAGTAAAAATAGCAAAAACTAGTTTGGGGGAATGGAATCAAGTGTTCTTACTTGTTTCCTGGTTATCTCCTTGACCTGAATTTGTCACCTGAAATAGATTTAATAATCCAATAGAAAAAATAAGACAAAACAACAATTGTCAACGAAATCTCTATTCTATTTCATTCTTTCAGCATAAATTACAGTTAAATTCCCCAAGATGACTAGATATAGTTTTTGTATTACCTTGATTACAGGGAAGGTATCAAATTCTGCATCCTCATTTCGAGAAAAGATATCCCCGGTGTTTTCAAATGAGCTTGCCGGACCCACTGTGTCTAAGTTGGTACTATCCCGTACGTCATGAAACCTCAAAGAAGCCGAGCAAGTAACAGGTGTTGACGGAGCAATAACCGTATCGTCTGGAGTTCTATGAACAGCTGGGGATCCTATTTCCCCTATTTTTTCACGAGCTTCCACAGGTTCAACGGCCTCTAGGTTCTTCAATTCCTTCTTGCTTGAGAGAGATATGAGTTCTAATGAAAACTCAGAATGAAACAAAGGCTCCAAGAAAGTGTGAGGCAGATTGGCGATTTTATGTGCTTTCCAGGCGTGGAGTGGTGTATAAGGAGCTTTCTTTCGTTTAGAAACCAAGTCACTTGAGTCGTCAATGCTTTCTTTAACTAACCTGTAGAAATGAAAACATTGAAAAGATGTAATTAATAACATGTGAATTTTTCGGCAAATTCTAAGTGTTATACCGAAGTGATAAGAAGGTCCCTCCTGGCGTCCTGGGGATGTCCACTTTTCGTCATTTACAAACCAAGTCACTTGAGTCAAAGTGTTTTTATTTGTTCCAAATTCCATTGCATTACTGGAATGAGGACCTATTCCATGTAATCTACTCAGAGTCTCAGATATTTTAGTCCAAGTGCTAAGATAATCAGAACCAGAACTGAACCCATGGCTAGAATCCAACACAACCACCGAAGTAAATCAGTTTACTCAATGTGCTACAGTTATCTGTTCGGATCAATGTAGTAAGAGTGTTCCTTTCTAACCAAATTGAAAAAGTAACTGTCAACTCTTTCTATATTGTTACTAGGGTTCAAATCAGTAGACTTGAAGTCCCATCTTGCTTGACCTAACTGATTTCAGGTAAGTCACCACATTTGGGTCATTGGTCAGTGTTAACCTTAGAACCTAGTGCCTCCTAGGTGGTCATGATAAGCTGCTTCAAAGTTCTCCAATGTTGCAAATACAGAAACCCTAAACTCCCTTGGTTAAAAACTAGAGAAAATTACCTCTAAGTACAGAAAAGTGGCACTTAATTCCCATTAAGGATAGATGAAATACTTAATTACCACTAAGTCCACTTTTACAAAAATACATTTACCATTAATGGAAGTGTCACCTTGGGGTTTTAGGGCATGCTAGGGTTTTATGGTACCCTAATGGGTACCCTAGTACCCTTGGGTACCCTAAAATCTTAGGGTACCCTAGGATTTTAGGATTTTAGGGTACCCTAGGGTTTTAGGGTACCTTAAGATTTTAGGTTTTAGAATACCCTAGGGTTTAAGGTACCTTAGGGTTTAGGTTTAGTCACTTTCATAGAGCGCTAGGGTTTAGGTTTAGGCACTTTCATAGGAGTTTTAGGGTGCACTTTCCTATTATAGGGTTTTAGCGGTTTAGGCACTTTCATAGGGTGCCCTAGGGGTTTAGGCATTTTTATAGGGTACCCTGAAGTTTAGGCACTTTTATAGAGTGCCCTAGGGGTTAGGCACTTTTAGTATTTAGGATTTTAGGCACTTTCATAGGGTTTTCGGGTTTTGTTAATTAGAGGAGACTTGGTGGGAATTACTTTTTATTTTCTGGACCTAGAGGTAAATTACCCTAAAAACTATACATGATTAAGATGTCATCCACAGTTCTCCAAAAAAGAAATGTGCATTTAAAATCATATCCTTGAGAAAATAAATTTCAAAACTAACTTAGAAAATTTAAATTATAATATAGTGTCTTAGACTCGTATCAAGAATGAAGACCATCACCTTGACATTGTCACCCCTAATCATTAACACTAACAGTTAAAGGCCATTACAGGTAAAAATACGTCGAAAAAAAAAACTAGCCTAGAATACCCAGTTCCACTAAGGTTCTTACTTTCGAAGTACTTATTTTTCGTAGATAGGTTATTTTCTCACAGTGCATCACCTTTAATTCAAAAAATAAGTATTTATTTGAAAAATAAGTACTTATTTTAGTTAGTGAAACACACCAAGCAATTTGGAATCACCTTTAAACAAAGAGATTATTCCCACGTACTTGTTAGGCAACACAATGATGTCATCGAACAAACATTTTCTCTTTCTTGAGACCCGAGCAGCCTCCCTGGCAGCTGGAGTTTTAACCACCATAAACTCTGGTGTAGTAGCACCTGCATTACCAGGAGAAATTTTCATCAATAATAATCTTCTGAAAGACTGTATACTCACAAATAAATATCATAACTTGAATTTGAACTTCACATGAAATAAAACCAAGAAGAGTCGAGGTTTTGCCGAAACAATAAGAAAAAACCAGGGCTGATAGACTCAGCCCTCTACTGACTGAGGATACCAGTTAAAGGAGACTCTAACCAATGTTCATTTCCATCAAATTGTCAAACGCAGGCATAATTCTCATTCTAATAATTATATACCTGACGCGTTGGGGCACTTGGATTGGGGAGTTACATCAACGGTAATAGATATTGGGCAGTCTTTCATAATACTTGGACACTTTCCGGTTTCGGGTAATATCTCTTCCGCGGGCCTTAGATGCTCTGCATCCATATTTTGCTCTTCGGCAAATGATTTCAAAGTATCCGGAGATTCCTCCTCATCAATACTAACATTTTTGGCATTGCACATCTCTGTCTCCTCTATTTCAGTGACATGCTCCTCACCACACTGTCTATCCAGGTTTGGTTCTTCATCAAACTCACAAAGTGACATAGGATCCAGACGTTCTGGCAGTGAGAAATTATTGCCTCGAAGGTTCTCTATGCTGGCTTCTGAGTTGGTTAAATCATGTGATTGGCTTCCAACCACATCATTTCCCATGCTGTAAGCTGAAAGAACACTGGAACAGTGATACAAGTTATACTTTCAACCAGCTCAAAGAAATATAATTAGAGCAATTCCAGCAAGTAGCATGAGGAATTTTGACATACTCTTTAACAGGAGTGTAACCTGTCAAGCAAGTTTCAAGATGTTCAGCATCCTCCTCACAAAGAAACTGCAAATTGAAGGGGAGAAAACTAAATAACGCATTTCAAACAAAATTTTGAGTACACAAGCAGTAAAAATCCAATCAGATCGGCCTATATTTTTCCAGGGTGTTGTAGTACATTCTTCAAATCAATGTGTTAAAATTGATGCTTCAGGCAGGACTTGAACCTTGCACTACTATTGAACGCTTGCCATCCTGGCTGATCAGTATTGTAGTACACAACACTCACGAGGACCCACTAAACATATTTCGAAAAGAATTTCATAAACGGCTATAAACAATTTGACCTATGTGTGCCAGAAAACTTAATTATAGTTTCCCCTTATTGGCACCACATATACTCCACTGTGAAATGCTAAACATGTTTTTTTACCAAGTAAACAGAGTGTGAGCATCAAAGGGCTTGCACCCCTGTTACAAGAAAGACACTGTAAATGTTGCTGCATACATGATGCATACCTTGTCCAATAAACAATATCTACTGCCCTCATTTCTCTGCACATCTGTTTCATACAAAGGCAAAAAAAAATATGTTGAGACATATCAAGTCAAGATGCTATAAAGAACTTAGTGTACTTTGAATACCAGCAAGCACGATATCTTCATCAGGTCTCACAGTATTTCTGTACAAATTGAGAAACAGTTAAGAGGTGGTCAAAAATTAGTAGCACAAGATATGTAAAACTCAAAACACTTGAACTGACTCAAGTAAGTAGCTCACCCGCTTCCATCTTCCAGGATCTGCAGATCAAAAGTATCAAGTTCTAACCTTTCTGGTCGGGTGATAGAGAGAGATGGTGCACAAATGGCCTCAATGTGTATGTTTGCTTTTTTCTTACCTGCAAAATCCTTGATTTTTACGAGTACATGACGGCAATCATGGAATAGATACTCGACTTTCATTGAGTATATCCTCACAACACCCAAGAGTAGGTATCCTAGTACTCTATATGAGACAACGGGAACTTCGTCTGCCAATATCTTTTCTGTGTTAAGGAAACAAGAAGAAAACCGATGAGGGAAGGCTGCCAGAAAGAGTAAGAAATTAGCAACTACATGACACTAATCATTCCTACCCAAACACATTCAAGTTTTCTATTAAAAAATGACAAGCGTTCCAATGAAGTTGCCAGGTGTCCACTAAATCCAAAGCCAAACAGGTTTGGTCCATTTTTAGATGCTAGGGTGACGTACGACTGATCAATAAATGCCACGCAAAGGAGGATGCATATCAACGGTCTCGCGCACAGTATTTTCTTCTGACTGTACTTCATGTACCGTAACTTATAAAGAGTAACTAACAAGAACCAGATATTTAAATGCTGGATGCACCCATTTTAGTACCTCACAATCAACCCGCATCAGTTAATGCCAGGAAGGATAAAACATTACAACGTGTATTTGTTTAGGGTCAAATACATCGATTCACTGCTATATTTATACAATGAAACCCCATGTGCCCAGATAACTGCAAGGACATTAGCTAGAAACAAAACACATGGGAACAGCTTCATTTCATCATTCTCCCAGCTCTATGTCGAACCCCACATTAAAATTTATGGGACGAAGACTTCTCCAATGATTCATAATTCAATAACAGTGAATATTCAACATATGTGCTCATGGAACATTTACCTATAGGTCCTGCACCTAGCCATCTAGGTTGTTCTTCTTACTTCTCAATGTTCTCCAAAAGAAGTTCAATTGTTCATGGTACCGTGTGTTTGCGATACCAAGGCTAACTAGTCAACTCCTCTCAGTGGTCTATGCTCAGTGTTCTTTGGACCCATTTCTTAACATCACGACAAATGTACGAAACGTTTGTTTTCCCCTCACTGTTCTCTTGGCTACGATCCCTACCTGACTATCGATCAACAGCCACGTAACTAGAGTCTTGCAGTAATTTTACACTAGTAAATTGAAGCAAACGATCAAAACTAAAGTGTATGGGAAAGGTTTCACATACTTCATGAATCATTGGAATCTTCAACAAGGAGAGTAACAACCGCAATAAAGCAGCCTCACAACAAATAGAAACTACATTAGAAGGCCAGGGAAATAAGAAGGGGAAACCCAAAAAGGGCAGCAAAGTATTTCCCAAACTAGACCAGCCTAGAACTATTTCGTCTATTAAGTCGACCAA
Source organism: Rhododendron molle (assembly GCA_025413875.1). Taxonomy (NCBI): domain Eukaryota; kingdom Viridiplantae; phylum Streptophyta; class Magnoliopsida; order Ericales; family Ericaceae; genus Rhododendron; species Rhododendron molle. Next base: position 5,581,596 of record CM046395.1, on the reverse strand, counting down.
AAACGCGCAAATCAGCTGATTTCAACAAGAGAAACCAATTATCTATAACCTATAGAACTGAATATAAAGCATTCACGGAAAACCCAAATGCTATATTACAAATTTATGTGCTAAAGTCGGGTTAAAACAGTCACAAAACCGATTTTCTTCAAGAAAAAAACACAAAACAAGAGAATCATAAGCAAAAATGAACCCCTCTCAAGTCCAGCCATTTCTTCATTTATTTGCTCACTTAACGTTCCAGCACAAGAAAATCAGCAGAAAGCTTTAAGAAAGAAAAGGGAAAAATGAGGGCTCACCGACAGAAGAAGAGATGTTGGTCTGAGCAACTTGGTCTTTCTTGACCCTTTTGAGACAATGGGCAGCGACCCATATGGTGCCTAAAGTTCCCTTTTTAGATAGCAAGCACTGGGCGTAGAACATGTTTCTCTCTCTCTCTCTCTCTCTCTCTCTCTCTCTCTCTCTCTCTCTAGAGTCAAATTTGGTTTGAAATAGAGGAGATTGGGCTAGTTTTGGTGGGCATTAGAAGGATTTTGGACTCGTGAAACAGACATGGAGGGAGGGTGGAGTTGTGTTCGGTTTTTATGGGAAGGAGGAGAAGAAACGGTCGGCCTGAGTACTACTGTATGAGTGAAGGCAGGGAGAGTCTTGAAGAAGCCTCAGAAAATTACCGATGATTAAAGAAATTGGGAATAACGAATAGAGTACCAAAGAAGTCTCCAAATTCATGGATTTAAAATAAATAAATAAAAAAAACTACCCTTCATGGATTTATAATTCTATCCTTCATGGATAACATAGGGCAGTGGAAGTCCAAAGGAAAACAAATTTGGGAAAAAAAAAAAAAGAAAAGAACATAGATATGAATACGATAATAACCTTTTCTCACTCTCGATGTTTTTCTTTTCGACAAATATGGGGTTGACGAAAAATTCTGACCAACAGCATTGCGAGTAAATTATTAGATTCTCTGAGTAAATGGTATATTCATAGCCAAATAGTACGAAGGACCCAAACGGTCCAAATAACAACAATAAGAAAAACACAAATAACATAAATAAAAATTCGCCAAAAAATTCGCTCGTGGATGTAACCGGAGGAAGTAGGAGAAATAATATCAACTGCTGAAATGGTTCCGAAGAGAATTTGAATCTTCAGCCAGGAATAAGATATCAGTGACTTAACTTGTTATTATGATACGATGAGTATTTGATGTATTAAGTTATTTGCTTGAACTAAAATACTCACAACACAAAGTTGTGTTACAATACTGTTTGGGTTCGTTTAATCATTAGCACATAACTAGGAAGTGTTATTTTATGACATCGGCGAAAGATTTAGATTGTATGATTCTAAATATATATATATATATGTCATTTAGCTGCTATATATATATATATATATGTATGTATGTCATGATGTTATGGATCTTGTTATGGATTGTGATCGATTCGGTTCTTGGACATTTTTGTGCGAACAGGGAAAACTCGGTTCGGGGGTTCACTGAACCGAAACCAGTTATATTGACAATAAAGTAGAAGTACTAAAGATTAATTATATATATATATATATATATATATATATATATATTAAAAAAAAATTTAAAATATTTAATATATTTTAAAAATATTAAAAATATTAAAAAAAATTAAAATATATTTAATATATTTTAAAAATATTTAAAATATTTAAAAAAATTAAAATATATTTAATATATTTTAAAAATATTTAATATATTTTAAAAATATTTAAAAATATTTAATATATATATATATTAAGAAATTTAAAATATTTAATATATTTAAAAATATTTAATATATATTAAAAATATTTAATATATTTTAAAAATATTTAATATATATATATATTAATAGGATTCGATTCTGGCCTTAGTCAATGAAAATTTTCAAAACCGAACTAAGCCAGTTTTGAAATTTCTAAGAACCGAACCGGTTCGGTTCGGTTCGGGGCCGGTTCGGTTCGATCGGTTTTTTGTACACCCCTAAGTACAATATCATATTCAACAGTGCTATACTGTTATTACATACACCACCACTTACATAGACTGCAGCCTGTATGCACGTAGGAAGATTGTGATTGGTGATTGTATAGATAACATTTCACTATAACATTAACGTAATACATGTTCTATCATTGGCTTTTCCAACACGTAAGATCATATAAGGACGAGCTCATAGCAATCATGTTGAGCCCCAATATCATTGAAAAGACGCTTTATAATCTAATTCACGCGGTACTTAAAAAGAAATTAACAACGAGTGATGCATGGCAACAATTGTGAAATAACCGTTTCTTTAGTTTTCTTAGTTCATCAAAAATAATTCTAAATTTTTTGTTTACAACGTGCACCCTCTCACTCGCTCTCTCCTTATTTACATCATTCCAAAGTACATATAAATAGGACTTGATTCCAATATTGCATCAATTGAATTATTAAGAGAATTGACTAATAACCAATTTGGGAATATTGGCAGTTTAGTTTTCTTAGTTCATCAAAAAATAATTCTAAATTTTTTGTTTACAACGTGCACCCTCTCGCCCGCTCTCTCCTTATTTACATCATTCCAAAGTACATATAAATCAAAAATACTACGAGCAGGGACACTTTGCAGGGATTCCTGCAGAGACAATCGCGTTTGGCCCCATTTTTCGATCATTGTTGTGAGCCCGGGAGGGGCCCACAACGGCCCAAAACTGGACCCAAAAAAAAATTGGAGCTGAATTGCTTTTATTGGCAGCAAGTCGCTAGGGTTGGAAGAGCAAATGGTTATGGGTGATAAAAAAATAAAATAATAATGGAGAGGGTGAGGGGTTTTTTTTTTTTTTTTTACCAAAAAAAAAAAAAAATTTTTTGTCTTTTGTTGGAGGGTAACAATGGGAATTGATTTATCCAAAAAAAAAAAAACAACGGAAATTGAAACAATTTCGGAAAGGACAAACAAAACAAAATTTACCGACAGTGAATTGCCAGCTTTTCAAATACTTATCCCTTTGGGATCGGGCTGGCCGTACAACAAACGTTAACTTTTCAAAATATCGGATTTCGAAAATTGATTTGTAGTAATAATTACAAATCCCTTTAAATTTCACCACCTGGTTTGATATGATCGTGCCACGTGTCCCTGCCCCTTTACCTAAGTAGGGAAAATTTATTCAATCAATCCCGTAACAATGTGTGGTGAAGAGAGGCGTGAGGCACAACGTGCGTGAAGGGCGCTGAATAATCTATCCTAAGTAGGAGTACATTTTTCTCAGATAGATCGAAAGCCATAGGTAGCTGCAGATCAAAAGGATCAACAAATTAAAAAGAGCTGGACATCAAGGTCGTGTTTGGTAAATGCGTTGGATTAGATATGATTAGTGATGTGGTGGAATTGGTAAGGAAAAGTATCACGTACCGCTTGGAGGACCGTACATATCAGTAGTGATTCAGTACCAATAAAATACTATAAAGTATCGTCTTGAATCTACTACCATCATTAGTGTTGTTTTTCCGCATCGAAATATTTAGCATATTTCTCTCAAATGAAATTTATAGTAGTTACCAACCAATATTTGCGCCGAAATAAAATTTTACATCTGGGATATCGAATTTACTCAAAACAATATGCTTCAGTTAAATTAAATTTTTACATGCGACACTTACTTAGCAAGACACAAAAAGAATTAACGATTCAAATCAAATGAAAAACCTCTAACTTGTTTGGGAGGTTTTTTTGGCTTTTTGAGTTGTCTTTATTCAAATTTTTCCCGCGTCTATGAGTTTTGCATCAAATTTTTGTAGATTATTGGTTTGTCAATTATATATATACAAATTTTCTCAGTAAAAGTGTCACGCTAAAATGATACGTCACGTCCTCATACAAGCGACCTCGTAAAGAATAAACATGTTTACTAACAACCTGAATTTGATATACGCCATGTCATCGTACAAACGACCTCGTAAAGAATAATAACCTGTCAGCAACCTAATCGTAATTGATTTTCTCACCTTGTAAGTAGTAACACAATTCACATTTACGTAACCATGGTCTTTACAGTTAAAATCATCACTTCCAGGAGTTACAACTTCAATGATAATGAGTTCTGGACACCACAAAAAAGCACAAAAACTGCAACGATATGAGGAGTTACAATGCAAGGATCTCGAATGTCCATATGAAAGGGCATTCATCTAGCCGAGCAAAAAAAGAAAAAGGGCATTCATCTAGCATTGCAATGCTATCAAAATGAAGCAAATACTAATAGACCTTTCGAAAACCGAATAGAAACAAGAAAAGAAATGATGATTCGTTCGCTATAGACTTTTAGGGAAAAAACGTGAACGATTAAGAGCCCAAAAGGCCAAAACTCGCGGAAAATGTTATATCTCATTCAATGATCTTTCCGTGCGAAATTATACAACCAACATTCATCCACTCTAAATTCATACTACGACAACAAAGAAATGTCCCGAGTCCGATAAGTTTCATAGTTCTAAATAAGGCATCGGGCCACAGGAACTCACAAACCTCCAGTTGAATCACCTGTGATGAACAGAAACATCTTGTAATAGGAACAGTTTCATCCAGCATTTTTCTCCATTTTTCGTTTCAAAAACCTATCGAAGTCATCGTCCGAATGAGAGAGCAACCCGTTCAGACTCAATGTTACTCCGCTTGCCACCATAGTTGCATACCTAGGTTTAATCCTCACCTCCAAACTGTACCCAAAATAATGAGGAAATTTAACCAGATCAGATTTCGGGTAGCACATTGTCAAAAAAAACTCCCACTTGGGCCTCGTGTTATCCGACAAGCTTAGAGTATACAGAGCTCCATAAGTGGAAATCATTGATGCAATATCTGCAGTACAGAATCCCCTCTCCAAGAAAAACTCCGTCACAGGTTTCAAAGTGGCCTCAGTGTTTAGACCAAAAGTTTGCGGATATTTGTGCAGAAGACTGCCAACATCAACCCCAAGAGAACGGAAGTACTGAGCTGTAGCCTTTATTTTCTCTGTACTATGACCTATGATCTGCGGGCCACGCGTTAGAACCTTACCCAGATTTTCGGCTGGAAGCCCCAATTCATAAAGAAGATTAATAGTTGATTCCAAGTTCTGCCTGCTATAAGTGAGAAGCGCAGGGAATCGGCTAATTGCCCTTGTCCACTGTTTCTTGTCCATGCCTAAGTTCTCTAAATATGTCATAGTGGGTATTAAGTTTTCCGACAGACTGAGTCCACAGAGTTGGGGCCTTTTGCTGAGAATGGTGGGGATATCGGATTTGGGTACCCCAAGATCAAGTAGGAATTCAACCAAAGGCTTAATTTTCCCATCCAAGCTGTAGTAAGCAAAGTTAGGAAACTTCCGTGTCACTTCTTTGATCACCTCCATTTCCATGCCAATTTCAGTGAGGTAGATAATATGTGGAGGAGGCTTCCCAGTGGAACCATCGTCAGTCAATCTAGCCAAGGCTCTTAACTTCTTAGACTTGAGGGTGGTAATAGGGGCTGAAACCGGCACAACCGATCCTTCTTCTAAAGGCGAAACTGATAAATTTTCGATTGATCTTTCTTCAATGGGTGGATTAGGAAAATTTTCAACCACATCTACCAGAATGTCTCCATACTCCTCGTAGAGGGTTTCAAGGTATGGATTTAAAGCATCCCTGATCTCAAGAGTTGTAAGCTCTTGCCCTGAAAGGTCAAAAGAAATCAGATAAGCTAGGCAATAAACAGGGTCGTCCCTGGGCTAATACCAATGAAGCCATTGATTTAGGGCCCAACTGATAGTCTAAAGATTAGATCCCCAAAATATTTAGAACCTTGAATGGAAGTCCAAAATAAAATTGTTTTTAGTTCCATAAATGGTCTAAATAGAAGCCCCAGGGGCCAAATATGATTCAATTGTCTCAAATCACTCTAGATTTTCAGTTAAAAGGGTAGAGCATTGAAATCCTTTTAGGGAGATTTAGTGATAGGTCCACTATAGGCATTTCATAAGCTCACAAGTCCACCTAATAGTTTTGTAAAGCCACAAGTCCACACAACCTATATGAAAGTGCCTAAATCCTATGAAAGTGCCTAAACCACTAAAACCCTGTAATAGGAAAGTGCACCCTAAAACCCTATAAAAGTGCCTAAACCCTAGGGTACCCTATCCTATAATAAAAAAGTGCATCTTAAAATCTTATGAAAGTGCCTAAACCCTAGGGTACCCCAAAATGGACTTGAGACCTTACAAAATTAATAGGTAGACTTGTGAGCTTGTGAAGTTCACATAATGGACCTAAGACTAATTTTCTAATCCTTTTCCTTTTATGTAAGGAGGCCCCATCCATGAACTTGGGATGGGGCCCCTTAATCTCAGGGACTGCCCTGGTAATAAAGCTTAAGAGAAAATAAACATCAACATGGCGTGCTTCAAGGAAAGCCATGATGCTTGCACTCGAACCTACTAGATACCGATTTTTATGAACTGAATGAAGCCTTGAAACAAGGTGATTAATAAATAGAGCTGATTTGCTGATAGTTCTTGCTGCAACCGCATTGCTCAAACCTCGTTTCTTCAAAAACAAGGTCAATACAGCCTTGGCTTCTTCTTTTTCTGCTACCACCAAATTTGCAGGGCCACCTCCTAAGTTGGGCAACTCAGCGTTACCTGAGTGAGCCGCCATTTTAGCAAAAAAAATAATCTAAAGTTGTTAGACAGGAAATGAATGAATGGAATAACAATGGTGAGCTTCTTATTGGAGGTAGGGAATTAGGTGGCTCATCAGATGCCACAAGGAGAAGAAGAGAAAAGAAGAGAATTGCTCACAAAACTTAGCGCGGCAGAAGAACAGTTTCTTGGGAAAATTGACTTGAGTCCTGTTAAAATATTAAAACAAAATTTTAGTATTGTTAACTTGGAAATAGAAATGGGTGAAACACAAAAAGAACTCCAAGATATTTATTTTTGTAGCTACTATTAGGATTTGGCAAAAGTGATAGGAGTATTTCATTTTGGTACAAGCAAAAGTGACATGCTTCCCTGTTCCGGGCTACCAAATAGGTAAAGTTGCTAACGAATCATGGACACGTTCAAAACTCAATAGTAGCCAACATTGTACAAGCTGAGGTCATATGACAAAAATCAAAAGCATGCTCATTCATAAGCGTTGTGGCAAACAACTGAAACACTCTACATAATTGAGTGCTAGCAGTAGTAGAATACTTAAGTAAAGAATTGATCACTCGGAAAATAAATCAGTGAAACACGCAAGGACTAGGCTACCAATTCAAGTTTAAGTGGCTGTCTCAAGATATATTCGAAAAACACTTGCTTTTAGTCCCACTTTTTTTTGAACTGTGCTTATAGTCCCACTGATTGGGGTCCTTTTTCTCAATCCCTCTCTAATTTTTTTCCCTGGTAATGCACGCGCCAGCTTGCACACGTGTGTAAACCCCTTCCAAAGCTACCATTTTCCCACGCTTATGCATGGGGTGAGGTGGCCTCAAAGTTACTAGCAAGAAAGTTGAACCTGAGACCTTTAGGAGGAGCAAACCCTACGTCCCTAACCTTCACCACCAGCCAACTACTTGTTTGATTCTTCTACCGAGTTTATCATTGAACCAGCAAAATCAGATAGGAAGCATTTACAAATCCCAAAAGTTTATCATCAGAATGCTCACAAGTGCAAGAAGTATGATTCTTTTTGGTAATAGCAAGGATTAAACCATAAACACACTGAGCACAAAACTCATGTTCAACTACTGTGAATCTACAAAGTAATACAACAGTAGATACATGACCCATGTACGAGAATGAAAAGAAATTGAGACCTGGGTACGAAAAAAGCTGCTCCTGCTCCTGGTAGAGATGAAAGGTCGGAGGACCTTATGGAAGGGAAAGCTTGCATTTTTTTTCCCAGTAGGTTAGTGGTTTACGCGAATCATTGTTTAGGAAGCAGTATGATGAGTGCGGCTAGGGTTTGATTTGGTATGGTTATGGAGGGAACAGGGTAAGAGAGAGAAGAGGAAAATTCTGAGGGGTTGGAGTTGATTTGGAGATTGGATATGGTGGCTCTTTTTGCTCAGATCAGAGAAGACACCAGCCGCTCACGTGGAAGAGAGACAGTTGCTCTGAAAATGCGAGGTCATTAAGATAATTTTTTTTTTTTTTAGGGAATTGATTTTTACACTTTTCTTTTATTCAAGCTCTTTTTTTTTCTTTATTCACTTAAATTTACTGTTTTGCCTTTTTTTTAATACACTTCTTCACACATTCAAGAATAATATCATAAATTCATGTGAACAAAGATTTAAAAAAAAAGAGAGAAGAGTTTAAATGATTAAAAAGGGAGTGTAGAAATTATTTTTTTTTTCTAGGTAAAAAACACACCAAAAATGCTATGGAACCAACCATGGAAAATGCTATGGAACCAACCATGGAAAATGCTATGAGAACCGATCATAACGACACCGACCGTCAAAATGGGGCCAGGAGTGGGTCCCGCGCGGACGATTTAAGCCGTTCAATAATTTTATAGAAAAATCGAGTGAGCTCGTGAAAAATTTGTTCAATCTGATACGTGTAGGTACTCGATCCAATCTTATAATTTTTTCTTCAAATTCTTCTTAAAAAAATTATTGAACGGTTCGGATCATCCGAGCGGGACCCAGAGTGGATCCTGCATGACCGTCAGTGCACTTTAGTCATGCTCATAATCGGGTTGAAAAAATACGGAGTAACGATTCCGAAAATATTAAACATCCGCCGATGATCCTCCGACCTGCGGCGATAACGAGCTTGTATACTTGTATAGTGCATGATGCAGACCATGATTTTACCCACCAAATAATTTTAATACGGGTCCCACGAAAATGATCAAAATTGATCTTTATTCTTAAAATATTTTTTTATTGATCGGCAATTTCTGCAAAATATTAACTCTATTGGATACCGGTAAGAATTTTTTTCAGAATTTGTAAAACGAAACTGAGCTAATTTTTGAAAGAGATCTTACCCGTATTCGATTGAGTTTTTTTTTGCAAGAACCCATGAAAATAACATTTGAATAATATTGAACGATTTTGATCATTTTCGTAGGTGGGTACTACAAAAATCGTATGTGGATGATACGTGCACAAGGTATGGGCACATAGAAAAACTGATATTGCTTGGAGTCGCCTTTGCAATGTTTTTTTATGAGACGGTAAAAATAAAACAGAAAAAAGAAAGTAAAAGCAACATTAAATTGTTCTTAACATTTGAAGAATATCAAACAATTTATTTATACAACAGAGATACAATTAACTAAGCTGGTCCTTGAAATGACACTGATGAAACAACAACGAAATGGCCCGAGCCTGATAATTTCTGGGATCCCAGAGGCTATAACAAAACTGGGATTGAATCACCGCCGATGGACAGACAAAGCCTGGAATCGAAACAGATTCATCCGACATTTTCCCGCCTTTTTCGTTTCAAAACCATATCCAACTACTTCTTCATCCTTTTTTCGTGTTTGATCTGCAAACCTTATCTGACTCGCCATTCGAAAGATAGAGAAACCGTTTCAGAGTAAACGCCACACCGCTTTCCCTCATAAACATCCAGTTGAACCACCTGTGATGAACAGAATAATCTTGTAATCGGAAAAGTTTCATCCAACATGTTTCTCCATTTCTTGTTTCAAAACCTCATCCAAGTCACCATCCGAAAGACGGAGTAACCGATGCAGAGACAACGTTACTCCTCTTTCCCTCATTATTGCATACCTAGGTTTAATCCTCAGCTCCAAACTGTACCCGAAATACTGAGGAAATTGAACCAGATCAGATTTCGGGTAGCACATGGTCAAAAAAAACTCCCACTTGGGCATAATGTTGTTTGACAAGCTCAAATTATACAGAACTCCAAACTTGGAAATCATTGATGCAATATCCGCAGTACTGAATCCCCTCTCCAAGAAAAACTCCATGGAAGGTTTCAAATTGGTCTCAATGTTTAGATAAAAAATTTGCGGATGTCTGGAGAGAAGACTGCCAACATCAACCCCAATAGAATGGAAATACTTTGCTCTAGCCTTTAGAGTCTCCACACTCAAACCTAAGATATTCGGACCACGCGTTAGAACCTTACCCAGGTTTTCGGCTGGAAGCCCCAATTCATAAAGCAGATCAATAGTTGATTCCAACTTCTGCCTGCTATGAGTGACAAGCGAAGGGAATCGACGAATTGCCTTTGTCAACTGTTTCTTGTCCATGCCTAAGTTCTTTAAATACGTCATTGTGCGTCTAAAGTTTTCCGTCTGATGGACTCTGCATAGTTGGGGACTTTTGCTGAGAATGGTGGGGATATCGGATTTGGGTATCCCAAGATCAAGTAGGACTTCAACAAAAGGTTTAATATTCCTATCCAAGCTGTGGTAAGCAAAGGAAGGAAACTTGCTTGTCACTTCTTTGATCACCTCAATTTCCATGCCAAGTGCTGTGAGGTAGATAATATGTGGAGGCGGCTTCCCAGTGAGACCGTCGTCAGTCAATCTCGCCAAGGCTTTTAACTTCTTGGAGTTGAGGGCGGTAATTGGGGCTGAAACCGGCACAACCGGTTCTTCTTCCAAAGACGGGATTGATAAATTTTCTGTCGATCTTTCTTCAGTGGTTGGATTTGGAAAATTTTCAACTACATCTACCAGAATGTCTCCAAACTCCTTGTAGAGGGTTTCAAGGTATGGATTTAAAGCATTCCTGATCTCAGGAGTTGTAAGCTCTTGCCCTGAAAGGTCAAAAGAAATAAGATAAGCTAGGAAATAAAAGGGTTGTCCCCGGGCTAATGCCAAAGAAGCCATTGCTTAAGGCCCCAACGGTGGTCTAAAAAAATAGGGCCCAAAAACAGTTAAAATCTGAAAATTAAAAATATTTCTAGTACGATAAATGAAATAGACTGTAGCCTAAGGGCCCAAATCTGATTCAACGGTTTCAATTTACTCTACATCGTAATTTAAGCGGGTAAGGGCATTGACATCCGTACATGTAAGGAGGGCCCATATACAAACTTGGGATAGGGCCCCTTAATCTCAGGTACTGCAATAGTAATAAAGATTAAAAAAATGAACATAAAAAGGCGTGCTTAAGGAAAGCAATGATCCGTTATACCTGAACCTCCCAGATACCGATTTTTTTGAACCGAATGAAGCCTTGAAACAAGGTGATCGATAAAAAGTGCTGATTTGTCGACAGTTCTTGCTGCAACCACCTTGCTCAAACCTCGTTTCTTCAAAAACAAGGTCAATACAGCCTTGGCTTCTTCCTTCTCCGCAACTAATGGATTTGCAGGCGCAAATATTAAGTTGTGCGACCCTGCGTTACCCGATTCAGCTGCCATTTAGCAAAACAAATGTTGCGAAATTGTTAGACAAGATATTACCTAAAGGAAAAACAATGGTGAGCTTCTTATTGGAGGTACAGAAGTAGGTAATTGTACATGCAACAAGGAGAAGAATTAAAAAGGAAGAATCGCTCACCATATTTAGCGCGGCAGAAGAACAATTTATTGGGAAAAGTGAGTTGAGTCCTGATACGATATCAAAACAAAAACTTAATATTTTTGACTTGGAAATAGAAACAGCGAAGCACAGAAAGAACTCCCGGCCACTATTTTTGCTGCTACTGTTGTAGTGGGATCTCGCAAGAACAATATTTCTTTTCTTCTTCTTTTTTTACAAGCAAATGTTGCATGCTTCCTCGTTCCGTCTTATCAAACAGGAAATGTTAATAATGTATCATGGATGCTTCAATAGTAACCAATCTTATAGAAGCCTGAGGCCATATAACAACAGTGTGCTTACTCACAAGGGTAGTGGCAAACAACTAAAACAGCGGTACGTAATTGAGTGCTAGCTAAATAAAATAATTTAACAAAGAATTGACTGCTAGGAAAACAAATCTGCAAACCTCACAAGGACGGGATAATTGTACGAATTCAAGTTTAAGAGGCTACCTTTAGATATTCCAAAAACACTTGCTCATAGTCCCACTGATTGCAGTTCTTTTTCTCAATCCCCTGTTATCTTGTATTTCAAAAACATCCACCTCAACTAGTTCCTCGGAACATCCAGTTCCCCCCACACCAAGGGCCCATGCAAACCGAATAATTACTGGAGATAGAGCTGTGCAGCCTGACCAAGTGCTTCATGGATCCAAACCCATGGCACAATTTACCAGCTGGCCAACACCTTGAGTTTACTCGCCTATCTTTTGGCTCAAACATACAAAACGTACGTGGGTTCTACTTTGTGATCTATGTCACTCACTGCATTTGTTTTTCAGCCCAATCATAATAAAATCCAAACACTAGATTTACCTAGGTATGGAATTTGGCCTGTGGAGCACCAACCAAATTAACACAATATGGTTTCAAGGCCTCATTATGTTTCACAGTTTGTGATAATCAGCAACCATAATACTGTAGACGTTCATGTGACCTCCTCCAGCGAATTTGCCATTGCATCATGACAATCAGATAGGAAATCGTTTACAGACCCTAAACATTATCATCATAATACTCACAAGTGCAAGAACTATGATTCTTTTGGCATAGCAACAGATAATCATCTCTCTCTCACCCTTTTTTCGGTAGTGCATGGTTTCCCGAGCATCTTGCGTGCACCTCAAACTAATCCCTACAGCCCTTCACATTGCTGTTTCCCACGCTTACACATAAGAACACATAGGACAAATCCTCCAGTCCCTTCCGTAGTTGTTTCACACTCTTATATATAAAGTGAGGTGACCTAAGGGTTCCTAGCAAGGGCAATTGAACCTTATGAGTGGGGAAACCCCAAGTCCAAGGATTTCATTACCATGCCAATCAACAGCAGAATGGTAAATTGCTCAAGTGGGCTCTTGGGCATTTTCATTCCCGTAGTTTTGCTTCTTGCTCTAAAAATGAAGAAAGACTTAACAGGAATCGCTGGTTGGTACGACCAAGAAAGGCACGAGAGTCTTGGGGCATTGCTTGGCCAAGTTAAGTAAAGACTGGCTACGACTAAACTAAACAATAAACAGGAAAACTTGCCTATTAATATCACTAAAAAACAATGTCGACTTTTTATTTCATACCCGAGTCGATACTCTAGTTCCCTTGGGCTAAATAATAATAACTGGAGATAGCCCTATGTGGCAGTGAGGGCCTACGGGGATCAAGTGCTTCACAGATCTGAACCCATGGCTCAACTTACCATTTGGCTAACCCCTTGCGATACTCATTGCCTTTGTTTTTCTACTCAACCATATTGAAATCCAAATACTAGATTTATCCTGGGTGCGTGAATTTTGTCAGTCGTATTCAATTTTGACAAATATGCCTTCAAGGCCTCGTTGTTTTTTTGCAATTTATGACAACCGACAACAATAGTACTGTACACAAATTCACATGCCCTCGTCCAGAATTTTATTTCCTGGTAATGCAGAAGCCAGCTTGCACATGCGTGTAACTAATCCTACAGCCCCTCCCAAAGCTACCATGAAACACGCTGTTGCATGGGGTGAGGTGGCCTCAAGAGTTACTAGCAAGAAAGTTGAACATTAGTCCTTATAGAGGAGCAAACCCTACGTCTATATCCCTAACCTTCACCACCAGCCAACTCCTTGTTGATTCTTCTACCGAGTTTATCATTGCACCAGCACAATCAGATAGGAAAGCATTTACCGTTAATCATCAGAATGCTCACAAGTCCAAGAAGTATGATTCTTTTTTATAATAGCAAGGATTAATCATCACAATATATTCCATAAACATACTGAATGTATATCCACAAAACTCATGTTCAACTACTGTAAATCTATACAGCTATACAAAAGTAGATACAGGACCCATGAACGAGAATGACAGGAAATTGAGACCTGGGTATGAAAAAAGCTGCTCCTGCTCCTGGTAGAGATGAAAGGTCAGAGGACATTATGGCAGGGAAAGTTTGCATCTTTTTCCAGTAGATTAGTGCTTTGCGCGAATCATTGTTTTACGAAGCAGTATAATGAGTGCGGCTAGGGTTTAATTTGGTGTGGTTATGGAGGGAACTGGGGAAGAAAGAGAAGAGGAAACTCTGAGGGGTTTGAGTTGATTTGGAGATTGGATATGGTGGGTCTCTTTTTGCAGACACCAGCAGCTCTTTATTTTTGGGTTTGATTTTGTTTTGGGTAAATTTCACTGACCTCCCCTGTGGTTTCTGACAAATATAGAGATCTCCCCTCAGGTTTCTGAAAATGCACTGCTTTCCCTTGCTTATTAAACTATTTCCTAGATTCCCCCTCCCCTAACTTCTGTCACTTTAACTCACTGTAATAGTAGCCAATCTTATACAAGCCTGAGGCCATAAAACAACAAAGTGTGCTTATTTACAAGTGTAGTGGCAAACAACTGAAACAGCCGTACGTAATTGAACAGAGAATTGACTGCTAGGAAAACAAAACTGCATACCGCACAAGGACTGGATTACCGTACGAAATCAAGTTTAAGAAGCTACCTTTAGAAACTCCAAAAACACTAGCTCATAGTCCCACTGATTGCAGTTCTTTTTCTGAATCCCTTGTCATCTTGTATTTCAAAAACAACCACCTCAACTGGTTCCTTGGGAAAATCCAATGCCCCCCAAACCCAGGGCCCATGCGTACCAAATAATACTAGAGATAGAGCTGCGCGGCCCTAAGGGGACCAAGTGCTTCATGGATCCGAACCCATCGCACAATTTACCAGCTGGCCAACCCCTGGAGTTTACTTGCCTATCTTTTTGCTCAAACATACAAAACATATGTGGATTCGACTTTGTGATCTATGGCTCAACCTACTACTAGGCTAACCCTAGGGGTCACTCACTGCATTTGTTTTTAAGCCATCAAAATGGCTGGACATACTCTATGAGAAACATGCCTGGAGCACAGCCACCATGCTCGCTCCAAATGCCAGAATAAGTGCTGTAATCACAAAATGTATAACAAATTTCTTGGGCGACTTCGTCAATGGTAGATTGTTCTGCTTTCCTTTCACTTGTTCAGTCCTTTTGTTCACACAGAATGCTTCACATGCCCACTAACCAAACCAAACCAAACCAATCCGAGTCTTATGTCCCAATCACTTTGGGTCGGCTACATGAATCTTTTTTTCTCCATTGAACTCTGTCAAGGGCCACTTGTTCACACAAATCTACTATACTCAAATCTTTACGCACCACAACATCCAATGTCAATTTAGGTATATCCCTCCCCGTAGCATTGCTACCCAAAACTATCCTATCCGCTCTCTTTACTACTGCATCTCCTGATCTACGGTGGACAAGCCCAAACCACCTTAGCCTATTCTCCCTCAACTTCTCTTCTATAGGTGCTACACCTACCATCTCATGAACCGTTTCATTTCTAATCCTGTCTCATTTAGTCTTACCACACATCCACCTCAACATTCTCATTTCCGCCACACTCATCTTGTTCACAAGTTTGTTTCTTAATAGGCCAACACTCTATCCCATAAAGTATCGCTGGTCTAATGGCAGTTCCATAGAATTTTCCCTTCAATTTTGTGGGTACCCTCTTGTCACAAAGTACACAAGTAGCGCTCATCCACTTGAGCCACCCCACTTCCTATGGGTCACATCATCGGCAATCTCTCCATCACTACTAATAATTGAGCCTAAGTACCTAAAATGATCACTCTTAGGTATCTCCTGGTCTAGGATCATCACTCTTTCTTCAAGCGCACTGCTGGTACCACTAAACTTGCACACCATATACTCAGTTTTACTCCTACTTATTCAAAAACCCTTTGACTCCAATACTTCCCTCCAAATTTCTAATTTCGTATTAACACCTCTAGCGGTTTCATTTATGAGGACAATGTCATCTGCAAACATCTTACACCAAGGGATATCCTCCTGAAATTGTCTAGTCAATTCATCCATAACTAAGGCAAAAAGGTACGGGCTCAAGGCTGACCCTTGATGCAATCCGACAGTGATTGGAAATTCACCCATTTCCCCTACTGGTGATCAAATGGTAGTGACGGCACCATCATAAATGTCTCTAATCACCTCGATATACCCTTTGATCACTCCCTCTCTCTCGAAAACCCACCATATGATGTCTCTAGGCACCCTATCATAAGCCTTTTCTAAGTCTATGAAAACCATATGGAGATCATTCTTCTTTGCATGCCCACTATCATATTAAAATACAAACACTAGATTTACCCTAGATGCATGAATTTGGACAGTCGAGCACCAACCAAATTCACACAATATGGTTTCAAGGCCTTATTATGTTTCACAGTTTGTGATAATCAGCAACCATAATACTGTAGACATCCATGTGACCTCCTCTAGCAAATTTGCCATTGCATCATGACAATCAGATAGGAAAGCATTTACAGACCCTAAACATTATCATCAGAATACTCAGAAGATCTATGACTCTTTTGGCATAGCAACGGATAATCATCTCTCTCTCTCACCCTTTTTCCGGTAGTGCACGGTTTCCCGGGCATCTTGCGCACACCTCAGACTAATCCCTACAGCCCTTGAGATTGTTGTTTCCCACGCTTATGCATGAGGACACATTAGACAAATCCTCCGGTCCCTTCCGCAGTCATTTCAAACTCTTATAGTCTTATATATGAGGTGAGGTGACCTAAGAGTTCCTAGCAAGGGTAATTGAACCTTATAAGTGGGGAAACCCCAAGTCCAAGGCTTTCATTACCATGCCAATCAACGGGAGAATGGTAAATTGCTCAAGTGGGCTCTTGGGCGTTTTTCATACCCGTAGTTCTGCTTCTTGCTCTAAAAATGAAGAAAGACTTGACAAGAATCCCCGGTTGGTACGACCAAGAAAGGCACGGGAGTCTTGGGGCACTGCTTGGGCCAAGTTAAGTAAAGACCGGCTACGAAGAAGCTAAACAATAAACACGAAAACTTTCCTATTAATATCACTAAAAAAACAATTTCTACTTTTTATTTCATACCCAATTCGATACTCTAGTTCCCTACGAAGCATGATAGGTACTATGAACCTATATACTGATACTCCTACAACAATAGATACATGACCCAAGTATGATTATCGCAAGAAATCGAGACCTGGGTCTGAAAAAGGCTGCTCCTGGTAGAGAGGAAAGCTCGGAGGACCTTATGGCAGGGAAAGCTTGCATTTTTCCAGTAGATACATGACCCATGTTTTTCGCTAATCTTTGTTTGCGAAGCAGTACAGTGTGCGTGCGTGAATCTGCGTCGAGGGTTGATTTTTGTTTGCTTTTTTTGGAGGGAAAAAGAGGGGAAAGTGAAGAGGGATTTCTGAGGGGTTGGAGTGATCTGGAGATTGGGTATGTCGGGCTCAGATATCAGCCACTGACTCACTGAGTGAATCGTGGGGCATAGCGAACCAAGTTGAAGAAAGGTTTTGCTCTTTTGGGTCGACGGTTAGGCGTTGAATTAGGTTATGCCTATCTCAACTATTTCTCAAATACGGTCAAAGACGGTATGTGCGTATCTCAACTAATTATTTAATCAATCTGATCAAAAACAGTCCATGCGAATAGGTAATTTACAAAAAAATTACTACCTTCGTCTCATAATGTTTTGCGTTTTCAAACATGCGTGTCATTTTTAAATTACATATATCTTTCAATTCATAATATTTTATGCGATTTTTTGAATTTTGTTTAATAAAACAAATTATTATTTATCAGACAAGATCCATATTACTTATAAAAAAACATTAGATCCATATTTTGTTTATAAAAAACATTACGGATTACAAGATATAGCTAATTTTTTTATAGAGCTGGAATGGTACGAGTGTCAACTATTACGAGGGAGTATTTTTGTGCGATCTGACTTTAAGACTCGAAGCCCTGATCAATTAGGCTGGGAGTAAACCCACCCATCAACCGAATAAACAACTGTTTGGAAAGAAGCGAAAAGGATTTCGTAGGCAAATTTTTAAAAAAAAAAAAAAAATGCAACTGTCCCTCTAATTTCTCTTTACCTTTTCTTCACGTTTTCTTCATAACTAGTATTTCCCCTTATTTTTCCATTTATTTTGTCGAAACATACCCTAAATAATTTGACCTAAGTCACGCAACCCATTTTACCAAATCAATAAGCAAATGCTACAACCACACATATTCCACACACAAATAACATTTGCGTGCAAAGGTGTACGGTTGTAGCATTTCTTGTTATTTAGACAAATGAAGAATATCAAGAGTTTTACTCCGTATCATGTTTGATTTTCACCGAGACAGAATCTCATAAAAACGAAAAATATGAAGAAATGATAAAACAAACATTGATGGTAACACCATGGGGTTATTCTCTCTCTACTCAATCGGTTTGGTTTGTTTCATTAGTTTTCTCCATTATCAACACAGATCGCACAAACAAGAATTTATGTTTACAACAGACATTAAAACTACTCTGGAATCACCTGTGATGAACAGACAAAGCTTGGAATCGAAACAGATTCATCGACATTTCCCATGATTTTTCGTTTCGAAACCATATCGCACTTCTTTTGTTTTGTTTTTGATCAGAAAACCTTATCCAACTCACCATTCGAAAGATGGAGAAACCGTTTCAGAGTCAACGTTACACAACTTTTTCCCTCATAAACCTCTAGTTGAACCACCCGTGATGAGCAGAAAAATCTTGCAATCTCCATTTCATCCAACGTGTTTCTCCATTTTTTGTTTGAAAACCTCATCCAAGTCACCATCCGAAAGATGGAGTAAGCAATGCAGAGACAACGTTACTCCACTTTCCCTCATTATTGCATACCTGGGTTTAATCCTCAGCTCCAAACTGTACCCAAAATACTGAGGAAATTTAACCAGATCAGATTTCGGGTAGCACATTGTCAAAAAATACTCCCACTTGGGCAAAATGTTGTTTGACAAGCTCAAATTATACAGACTTCCAAACTTGGAAATCATTGATGCTATATCCGCAGTACTGAATCCCCTCTCCAAGAAAAACTCCGTGGAAGGTTTCAATTTGGTCTCAATGTTAAGACAAAAAATTTGCGGATGTCTGTACAGTAGACTGCCAACATCAACCCCAATAGAATGGAAATACTTTGCTCTAGCCTTTAGAGTCTCCGCACTCAAACCTATGATCTGTGGGCCACGCATTAGAACCTTACCCAGTTTTTCGGCTGGAAGCCCCAATTCATAAAGCAGATCAATAGTTGATTCCAACTTCTGCCTGCTATAAGTGACAAGCGCAGGGAATCGACGAATTGCCTTTGTCAACTGTTTCTTGTCCATGCCTAAGTTCTTTAAATACGTCATTGTGCGTATTAAGTTTTCCGTCTGATGGACTCCGCATAGTTGGGGCCTTTTGCGGAGAATGGTGGGGATATCGGATATGGGTATCCCAAGATCAAGTAGGCATTCAACAAAAGGTTTAACATTCCTATCCAAACTGTAGTAAGCAAATTTAGGAAACTTCTGTGTCACTTCTTTGATCACCTCCGTGTCCATGCCAAGTTCTGTGAGGTAGACAATATGTGGAGGCGGCTTCCCAGTGAGACCGTCGTCAGTCAATCTAGCCAAGGCTTTTAATTTCTTGGAGTCGAGGGTGGTAATAGAGGCTGAAACTGGCACAACTGGTTCTTCTTCCAAAGATGGGATTGATAAATTTTCTGTTGATCTTACTTCAGTGGCTGGATTTGGAAAATTTTCAACTACATCTACCAGACTGTCTCCAAACTCCTCGTAGAGGGTTTCAAGGTATGGATTTAAAGCATCCCCGATCTCAAGAGTTGTAAGCTCTTGCCCTGAAAGGTCAAAAGAAATAAGATAAGCTAGGCAATAAAAGGGGTCGTCCCTGGGCTAATGCCAAAGAAGCCATTGCTTAAGGCCCCAACTGTGGTCTAAAAAATAGGGCCCAAAAACATTTAGAACCCTGAATGAAAGTTGAAAATAAAAATATTTATAGTTTGATAAATGATGTAGACTATAGCCCAAGGGCCCAAATCTGATTCAACGGTTTCAATTTACTCCAGATTGTCATTTAAGCAGGTAAGGGCATTAAAATCTGTTCATTTAAGGAGGGCCCATCTACAAACTTGGGACAGGGCCCCTAAATCTCAGGGACTGCAATGGTAATAAAGATCAAAAAATAGGAACAAAAAAAAAAAAGCCGTGCTTAAGGAAAGTACTTGAACCTCCCAGATACCGATTTTTATGACCAGAATGAAGCCTTGAAACAAGGTGATCGATAAAAAGTGCTGATTTGTCAACAGTTCTTGTTGCAACCACCTTGCTCAAACAATGTTTCTTCAAAAATAAGGTCAATACAGCCTTGGCTTCTTCCTTTTCTGCAAGTAATGGATTTGCAGGGGCAGATATTAAGTTGTGCGACCCTGCGTTACGCAATTCAGCTGCCATTTAGCAAAACAAATTTTGCAAAATTGTTAGACAAGAAATTAACTAAAGGAAAAACAATTGTGAGCTTCTTATTGGAGGTAAGGAAGTAGGTAGTTGTACATGCAACAACGAGAAGAATTAAAAAGGAAGCATCGCTCACCATATTTAGCGCGGCAGAAGAACAATTTACTGGGAAAAGTGAGTTGAGTCCTGATACAATACCAAACACAAAATTAGTACTTTCAACTTGGAAATAGAAATAGTGAAGCACAGAAAGAACTCCCAGCCACTATTTTTGCTGCTACTGTTGTAGTGGGATCTCGCAAGAACAATATTTCTTTTTTTTTTTACAAGCAAATGTGGCATGCTTCCACTTTCCGTCAAATCAAATAGGTATGCTAATAATGTATCATGTATGGTTAAATAGTAGCCAATATTATACAAGCCTGAGGCCATATAACAACAAAGTGTGCTTATTCACAAGTGTAGTGGCAAACAATTGAGTGCTAGCTAAATAATTGAACAAAGAATTGATTGCTTGGAAAACAAAACTGCAAACCGCACAAGGAATTCAAGTTTAAGAAGCTATCTTTAGATATTCCAAAAACACTTGCTCATAGTCCCACTGATTGCATTTCTTTTTCTCAATCCCTTGTTACCTTATATTTCAAAAAAATCCACCTCAACTAGATCCTCGGGAACATCCAATCCCCCACACACCCAGGGCCCATGCAAACCAAATAATTACTCGAGATAGAGCGGTGCGGCCCTAAGGGGACCAAGTGCTTCATGGATCCGAACCCATGGCATAATTTACCATCTGGCCAACCCCTTGAGTTTACTTTATCTTTTGGCTCAAACAAACGAAACGCATGTGGATTCGACTTTGTGATCTATGGCTCAACCTACCACTAGGCCAACCCTAGGGCTCACTCACTCCATTTGTTTTTTAGCCCAATCATATTAAAATCCAAACACTAGACCTCGGTGTGTGATTTGGCCAGTCGAGCACCAACCAAATTCACACAATATGGTTTCAAGGCCTCGTCGTGTTTAACAGCTTGTGATAATCAGCAACCATAATACTTTAGACACTCATGTGACCTCCTCCAGCGAATTTGCCATTGCATCACGAGTCATGACAATCAGATAGGATCATAGGAAAGCATTTACAGACCCTAAACATTATCATCAGTACTCAGAAGTGCAAGAACTATGATTCTTTTGGCATACCAATGGATAATCATCTCTCACCCTTTTCTTGGTAGTGCACAGTTTCCTGGACATCTTGTGCGCATCTCAGACTAATCCCTACAGCCCTTCGCATTGCTGTTTCCCACACTTATGAATGAGGACACATTGGACAAATCCTCCGGTCCCTTCCGCAGTTGTTTCACTTTCTTATTTATGAGGTGAGGTGACCTAAGAGATCCTAGCAAGGGCAATTGAACCTTATGAGTGGGGAAACCCCAAGTCCAAGGCTTTCATTACCATGCCAATCAATGGGAGAATGGTAAATTGCTCAAGTGGGCTCTTGGGAGTTTTCATACCCGTAGTTCTGGTTCTTGCTCTAAAAATGAAGAAAGACTTAACAGGAATCGCCAGTTAAGACGACCAAGAAAGGCACGGGAGTCTTGGGGCATTGCTTGGGCCAAGTATGATTCTTTATGGTAACAGCAAGAGTTAATCATCACCCTATATTCCATAACGAATGTATAGACATAAAACTCATGTTCATTACAAAGCATGACAGGTACTATGAATCTATACAGTAATACAACAATAGATACATGACCCATGTATGAGAATGACAAGAAATTGAGACCTCGGTATGAAAAAAGCTGCTCCTGCTCCAGGTAGAGATGAAAGGTCGGAGCACCATATGGCAGGGAAAGTTTGCATCTTTTTCCAGTAAGATTAGTGCTTTACGCGAATCATTGTTTAGGAAGCAGTGTTATGAGTGCGTGCGGCTAGTGTTTAATTTGGTGTGGTTATGGAGGGAACAGGGGAAGAACGAGAGGAGGAATTTCTGAGGGGTTTGAGTTGATTTGGAGATTGGATATGGTGGGTCTCTTTTTGAAGACGACACCAGCAGCTCTTTCTTTTGTTTTGTTCCAGTGATTACAGTTTATCTAATAAAACAGAAGATTGTCACGTGTGGCATCCGTTGTTAAACGTGGCACTTACCACGCACATGTATACAGGTTCACACATGCAGGTACACACGTTCATTGTTCATGCATAAAAAATGTGATTAAAAAATTAAGTGTTCCATTTTTCAATCTAGTTGAATCGGTACGTAGTACTGCATGCACAAATAAACACTATTTTGTTAATATTGTCTAATACTCCCTATGTCTCTTATTTATAGTCTAGTATTCCATTTTGAAATGTCCCTTAATAAGTGTCCATTTTGTAAAATTAATGGATAAAAGTTGATGTATTGTCTATTTTATCCATAAAAGTAGACTTTATTTTGAAAAATTAGTAAGTAAAAATGTAATGATGATGGGTAAGTAAGGAAAGTGGGGGAAAAAGTTGATGTGAAAGATATAATGATGATGTTTTTTTAATAAATTAGAGTTACGAAATAGGACATTTAAAAATGGACGGAGGGAGTACTATAATCGTGATGAATTTTACAAAGGAAAAAAAAAACCCATTACAAAGGCGACCCGACCAAAATTGTCAACATCCCTCATATCTTGTTTTTTAATCTTGTTGTGTGGCCTAGGATTCGAAAATATAATCAAAAGTAGTTAAGTTTCCACAAATTCGATGTAGGATTTTTTTTTTTTTGAAAGGTCAAAAAACTTTCATTAACCTCTGGAATTGTTACAAAGATTAATAAGAACAAGGAAAAATGACATTATATTCCACAAATTCAATGTTGGACTATTTTTTTTTTTTTGAAAGGCAAATTTTTTTTTTTATTAATATCTGAAATTGTTACAAAGATTAATAAAACAAGGAAATATACAAGACTATTTTTAGGTGGGTTCTCACAATCTTTCCATCTTGCCTGCAAGGGTCCCGTTTCCACCCACCAACCAATGTGTGACAAGTCACGCTTAAGTACAACAAGCACCTCACTGTCGAGCCCACCTACGACCCGCTCCAGCGGACCTGCTCAACTCTTAGTCTAACCACGTCACTCAAAAAGCTAACCTCAAGTTAATAGTAATTGGTCAGTCTTTACTTATATTTCACATCTTTTCCCCATTTTTTCCGATGTGGGACTATTCCAATAATGATATTCCGAATATAGATATTCGAACAAATTATTCACACATGAAGATTAATTTTCACCAAGGCAGAATCCAAGACTCAGTTTGGATGACAGAAATCTTGAAGAGGAATGAGAATATGTCGCCATACTTCCATGATTTCAACATTAGGAAGGAACAAGAATAGGAATGTAATACCACACTCTCAAAATTCCCATGTTTGGAAGAGATAGGAATAGGAATGTGATGACGACACGTCCGACCGGAAATCACATTACCAGATTGAGTAGGAATCTGATCCCTCCCTTACCCCGTGGGAATATTAGATCCCTGCCTCAATCGGTAAAAAAAAAGTAAATTTTGACTTTGATAAATTTCCAAAATAATTAATTTCTGCATAAGATTACTGAATTAATTCAAACACTTGAATGAAATTACTTCAGGTATTTTTTTATATTCCTAAAAATTTCATTTATAGGAATCATATTCCTCTTTCCACTCAATAAAATTCCTAGAAATTTGATTCATAGTAATTACATTCCTATTCTTACTTACTGAAGATTATGATAATCCAAACTGAGCCAAAGAGTAAAACGAAACAAGTGTGGTAGAAACCACAAAGCAAAACAAACGTTGAGAAACGGCCCACGGAGAATGTCGAACGTTTCCCTCAACAATCTGTGCAAAATTTATTTCTGGTCCTTGCAATAATACCAAAACAAGAAGGAAATGTCCCGAGCCTGATAATTTCAGGTTCTAAATAACTCATCACCGATAAAGCCTAACTATTAACTTTACTGGGATTTTGGACCAGAGGCTATAACAAAACTGGGATTGAATCACCTGGGATGAACAGACAAAAGCTTGGAATCGAAACAGATTCATCTGACATTTTCCTTGATTTTTCGTCTCAAAACCATACCCCACTTCTTCTTCTTTAGTTTTGTTTCTGATCTGCAAACCTTATCCAACTCACCATTTGAAAGATGGAGAAACCGTTTCACCGTCAACGTTACTCCGCTTCCCTGATAAACCTCTAGTTGAACCACCTGGGATGAACAGAAAAATCTTGCAATCCATATTTCATCCAACATGTTTCTCCAATTTTCGTTTCATAACCTCATCAAAGTCGCCTTCCGAAAGAGAGAGAAACCAATTCAGAGAAAATGTTACTCCAATTTCCCTCATTATTGCATACCGAGGTTTAATCCTCAGCTCCAAACTGCACCCAAAATACTGAGGGTATCTAACCAGATCAGATTTCGGGTAGCCCATTGTCAAAAAGAACTCCCACTTGGGCATGATGTTCTTTGACAAGCTTAAGGTATAAAAATTTCCAAATCTTGAAGCCATAAATGCAACCTCCTCTATACTGAATCCCCTCTCCAAGAAAAACTCTGTCACAGGTTTCAAATTGGCCTCAATACTCAGACTGAAAATGTGTGGACATTTGTGGAGAAGAGTTCCTACATCAACACCAATAGAATGGAAGTACTTAGCTGTAGCCCTTAACCTCTCCACTCCGTATCCTAGGATATTTGGGCAGCGCATTAGAACCTTACCCTGCTTTTCGGTAGAAAGACCCAATTCATAAAGACAATCAAGGTTTGATTTCAACTTCAGCCTGGTACAAGATAGAATCCCAGGAAATCGATAAATTACCTTTGCCCATTGTTTCTTGTCCACGCCTAAGTTCTCTAAAAATGTCACACTGTGCATTGCTTGTTCAGAGAGACTGACTCCACAGAGTTGAGGCCATTTCCTGAGAATGGCAGGGATATCGGATTTGGGTACCCCAAGATCAAGTAGGAATTCAACCACAGGCTTAACTTTCTCATCCAAGCTGTAGTCAGCAAAAGGAGGGAACTTGCTTATCACTTTTTTGATCACCTCATGTTCCATGCCAAGTTCTGTGAGGTAGATAATTAGAGGAGGAAGCTTCCCAGTGGGACCATCGTCAGTCAATCTAGCCAAGGCTCTTAACTTCTGAGAGTTGAGGCTAGTAATAGGGGCTGAAACCGGTCCTCCTTCCACTGTTGAGACTGATAAATTTTCTATTGATCTTTCCTCTGTAGGTGGATTTGGAAAATTTTCCACTACATCTACCAGAATGTCTCCAAACTCCTCATAGAGGGTTTCAAGGTATGCATATAGAGCATCCCTGATCTCACGAGTTGTAAGCTCTCGCCCTGAAATGTCAAAGGAGATCAGATAAGCTAGGCAATAGAAGGGGTTGTCCCTGGGCTAATGCCAATGAAGAAATTGCTTTAGGCCCCAACTGTTGTCAAAACATCAGGGCCCAAAAAAAAAAAAATAGAACCCTAAAATGTTTTTAGCTCGGTAAAAGGTATAGACCGTAGCACAATGGCCCAAATCTGATTCAACGGTCTTAAATTACTCTAGATTTTCACTTAAGAGGGTAAGGAATTGAAATCCGTTTATGCAAAGAGGGCCCAGCCACGAACTTGGGATAGGACTTCTTAATCTCAGGGACTGCCCTGGTAATAAAGCTTAAAAAATAGATAAACATAAAAAAACGTGCTTCAAGGAATGTAATGATGCGTTGAAATCAAACCTCCTGGATGCTGAGTTTTATGAACAGCATGAAGCCTTGAAACAAGGTGATCAACAAAAAGTACTGATTTGTGCATAGTTCTTGCTGCAATGACCTCGTTGAAACCTCGTTTCTTCAAAAACAATGTTAATACAGCCTTGGCTTCTTCCTTATCTGCAAGTAACGAATTTGCAGGCGTCACTCCAAAGTTGTGCGACCCTGGTTTACTCGATGCAACTGCCATTGCAGCAAAGAAAATTTTCAAAGTTGTTAGACAAGAAATTAATGAATGGAAAAAAGTTGGTGAGCTTCTTGTTGGAGGTAGGGAAGTAGGTAGCCCATTACCTGCACAAGGAGAAGAATTAAAAGGAAGAATGTCTCACCCAACTTAGCGAGGCAGAAGAACAGTTTCTTCGGAAAAGTGAGTTGAGTCCTGATATGAGATCAAAACAAAATTATACTAGCATTTTCGACCTGGAAATAGGAACAGTGGAGCACAGAAAGAACTCCTAACTATTATTTTTGTTGCTACTACTGTATTGAGATTTGGCAAAAGCGATATTTCCTTTTTTGGTACACGGAAATGTGGCATGCTTCCTCCTTCCGGGCTATCTGATGGATAACATTACTGATGTATCATGTATTATGGATGCATTCACGAGTAGCCAATATTGTACACGCTGAGGCCATATAACAACAATCTACAGTGTACTAATTCATAAGTGTTGTGGCAAACAACTAAACAGCTGTAGCTGCTGTACTTAATTGAGAGCAAGCAAAATACTTGAACAAAGAATTGATTGGTAGGAAAATAAAACAGTAAAATGCGCAACTTGATTGCTATTAAAATTCAAGTCAAAGTGGCTCTCTTCAGCTCTGATCTAAAAATCGGTCTAGGCAGCCGACTAGTCGGCACCTAGGCACTAGGTGGGGGTCCAACGCCTAGATAAAAATCGTCCTATGCGCTGATTAGTTGGCCTCTAGGCACCAGGCGCCCTTCTTTTGCCCAACTAGCGCCTAACGACTTTTAGAACACTGCTCTTAAGATATTCTAAAGCCCCTTGCTCAGTCTCCCTGTTTGCATTTCTCTCTCAATCCTTTCTATCTTGTCTTCTAGAAACGGCCTTTTGCCTCGACTAGTTTCTCAGGTACATCCAATCCTCCTAGCCCTTGGCCCCCGCATTCCGAACAATTACTTAAGATAGCCTTGTGTGCCCTATGAGGATCAAGCGCTTCAAGGAACCAAACCTGTGGCTGCACTTACCAGCTTGCCAAATTACTCATCGCCTATTGGGTTTTTTTTTTGGCTCAACCATACCAAAGGGTATGTGAATTCAACTTTGTGATTTATGGCTCAACCTACCACTAGGATAACCCCAACCTACCACTAGGATAACCCCCTGGATCAAGGTTGTCAGATCGCGAGTCCAATTGTTCCTTTTCCGAATCGTAAATCGTAGCGATTCGGTCCAAATTTTAAAAATACATTGGAAAATATATCTATGCATCTACATAATATACATACATTGTAAAATTTAAGCTTAAACAAATGTTGGAGTTTGTTTTCTATTTCTAATAGGAAAGACACTAGTACATGCATTGTTTTAAAACAAGGAATTAATCGGTGATTAATTGCTAGCGGGGCCTATCCGATTAGGTCCGACTAATGATTAATTGCCAATTACTAATTAATATGCACCGATTAATCCAATTAATCGCTTGGCCGACCGCCCAACTAGCGCCTAGCGACTTTTAGAACATTGAGTACATGCGATTTTGACAACTAATCATGCGATTTGGACAACTATGCCGTGGATCACTTGCTTTTGGTTTTCAGCACAATCATATCAACGTCCAAACACTAGATTTACCCTAGCTGCCTGAATTTGGTCAGTCAAGCAACAAGCAAATTCAAAAAATATGCTTTCAAGGCCTCATAAATGTTCACACTTTATGATAATCAGCAACCATGATACTGTAGACACTCACGTGACGTCCTCTAGCAAATTTACCATTGCATCAGAGTACTCACAAGTGCAAGAACTACGATTCTTTTGGTAATAGCAAGGGACAACCATCTCTCTCTTTTTCTTTTGTAATGCACCGTGTGTCAGGCCAGCTTGTGCGCACCTCAAATTAATTCCTACAACCCCTCACACAGCTGTTTCATACGCTTACGCGTGAGGGCGCATTGGACTAATCTTCCAACCCCTTCCACAATCGTTTCACACGCTTCCTCCAGCCCCTCATGCACTTTTATGTTTTGGGTATTTTAAGAGTCTAGATTTATTTTGGAGGAGACCACGTGAGAGAAAACCTCAATGTTTGTCCGGGGCTGTGGCTCCATGCTTCCCTTCCCCTATCTCCCTCCCTTCTCTTCTTCTCCTTTTGTGGTTCAAGACCCCCTAGTAGTTCAAGGGTTCCCCCTATCTCCCTCTTCTCCTTGGCCCCTAGCTGACACTATACGTTTCTCCCATTTCTTTCCTCTTCTATCTATCCTCTCCTTTCTCTATGTATTCTGAGAGCGTTTTTCATGACATAAAAAACTGCAGTTTCTGTTTAAACTTCAAGTTTAGGTGCTTAGTTTCAAATATAGTGTGGCTTGGAAACTTCAGGTTACATCACCAAGTCCCAGGCTTTCGCCGCCAGGCCTCCCTGTGTTTGGAACTTGGGGAAAGAAAGGGAAAATAATGAAGAGGGAAAGTAAAGAAGAAATTGAATAGAAAATTGAACTTGGATCTTAAAATTTGCCTTCTTTTTCTCTAGAAACCAAACAACGGCAGGAAAATTTTTGGGAAATCTCTTCATTTCCATTTCTTTCCTCAAGTTCCAAACCCATTAGGTTAAGGGATAATCATCTTAAAAACACATAACGTGTGTACATACAAGAAGACAGTGTAAAGACTCATGTACTTAACGAAGCATGATATGAAGTAGGAACCATGAATCTCTATACTAACACAACAATAGATGCAAGACCCACGTATGAGAATGGCAAGAAATTGAGACCTGGGTACGAAAAAGGCGGCTGGTCCTGGTAGAGAGGAAAGGTCGGAGGACGTCCTTATGGCAGGGAGAGCTTGCATTTTTCCAGTAGAAATGAGTGCTTTTCACGAATTTGGTTCGATTTCTGAGGGAACAGGGGGAGCAAAGAAGAGGGGGGTGCAGTTGATTTGGAGATTGGATATGTTCGGTCTTTTGCTCAGATATCAGCCACTTGCACATTTTGGACGAGATAACAAATCTGACCATTTTTGCAGAGAGAGAGAGAGAGAGAGAGAGAGAGGGTCCATCAAAAAACCTTTTTTGTGTGTATTTTCTAGTATTTATTTCCCATCATAATACTCAATCCTGCGTCATAACCTTTTCTTTTCTCTTGAAATTCCTCCATCAAAGGGGAGTGAATCGGAGTAACTATGTGGCCAGGTGCACCTTCAAGGGCTGTCCAATATTTTACTACTCCACAGCACATTTTAAGACCACATTTACACAGCATCCCAACACTCTTATTTACCGCATATCAATGTGTTGGATAAATGGCATAGGGCAATGACACCTAACACCACCAAAGATATACACTCGTATCATATTTGCTAAATAATTTGTCTCAAGTTACGCTACACAGTCACCGAATTAAAAAAATATGCTACAACTACGAGTACTTTTCTCACACAAATGAACACACAAAAGGCATGGGGCTCCCTACAAACACTAAGCATTTGTGCACGAAGGTGTGTGGTTGTAGCATCTCTCATTATTTAGATAGATGTAGTATCTCAAGAAGTTTATCATATAAGCTTATGTTTTTTTTAAAGCTTGGGATGAGTTTTTGAGAAATTTTGTAAGGGTACGAGTGGAGAGAGAAATGATTAGAATTAGAAGTAATAAATTGGAGAGAGATAAAGAGAGAAATGAAAATAATAATTAGAGATAGGGGTGAGTAATAATTAAAAGAAGGGGTCCAAACATTGCGTTTGTTTTTTCGCCTGAGCAGTAGTTAAGTCCATCCGGACACTGGTAACTCATTTTTGTTCTTGTTGTGGGTTTCAGTTGTTACGAGGGAGTTTACTTGTATTGCCAGGAATCTTGAGAGAGGTTGATGACAGAGTTCATCAGCAGCTCTTTTGAGCACTTGTTGTCTTTAAGAAATACGAAATTCTTTGATCATGTAACTGTCAACGGAGTGCGTTTACGTCACATGTAAACAAAGTTGCGTAAAATCTGCGTTGTGTGTGTGCAGTGTGCATGCTTCTACTCTATCGGTGTGGTCTGGTTTGTTTGTTTCATTCAGTATCAACACATAGATCTCAAAGTCTCGAGATTTGGTTGTCATTTCGACACCACAAATACAAGCAGTCATAAAAAGAGAAGACAATCAATTGACAACGTAGAACAAAGGTTGAGAAAGAGCTCAAGGCAAATGTTGAATGTTTCCTTCAACAATCTGTACGTACAAATGTATACAACGTGTATTTAGCTACTCTGGCCACTGGAATAATACTAAAACAACACAATGACCCGAGTCTGATAATTTCTAGTTCTAAAAGATGCATCATTGTATAGGATAACAAGTGCTAACTTACTGGGCTTTTTGGACCAGAGGCTATATCAAATCTGTAATTCGAATCACGGGTGATGAACAGAAACAGCTTGGAATAGGAACCGTTTCATCCTGCATTTTCCTTCATTTTTTGTTTCAAAACCTTCTCCAACTGACTGTCGGAAAAAAAGAGTAACCGTTTCAGAGTCAATGTTACTCCACTTTTCTTCATAATTGCGTACCTAGGTTTAATTCTCTCCTCCAAACTGTGCCCAAAATACTGAGGATATTTAACCAGATCAGATTTCGCGTATCCCGTTGTCAAAAAGAACTCCCACTTGGGCATAATGTTGTTCGACAAGCTTAAGGTATAGAAATTTCCAAATCTTGAAACCATAAATGCAATCTCCTCTATACTGAATCCCCTTTCCAAGAAAAACTCCGTCACAGGTTTCAAATTGGCCTCAATACTTAGACCAAATATTTGTGGACATTTGTGGAGAAGAGTTCCTACATCAACGCCAATAGAATGGAAGTACTCAGCCGTATCCCTCAACTTCTCCACTCCAACACCTAGGATAGGCGGGAAGCGCATTAGAACCTTACCCCGGTTTTTGGTAGAAAGACCCAATTCATAAAGACAATCAAGATTTGATTTCAACTTATGCCTGCTACAAACGAGAAGTGCAGGAAATCGACAAATTACCTTTGACCATTGTTTCTTGTCGACACCTAAGTTTTCCAGAAACGTCACAGTGGGTATTAATTTCTTAGAGAGACTGAGTCCACAGAGTTGAGGCCTTTTTCTGAGAATCGCAGGGATATCGGATTTGGTTACCCCAAGATCAAGTAGGAATTCAACCACAGGCTTAATATTCTCATCCACAGTGTAGTCAGCGAAGGGAGGGAACTTGCGGGTCACTTCTTCAATCACCTCAACATCCATGCCAAGTTTTGTGAGGTAGATAATTTGTGGAGGAACCTCCTCAGTGGGACCGTCGTCAGTCGATGTAGCCAAGGCCCTTAACTTCTTAGAGTTGAGGCTAGTAACAGGGGCTGAAAACGGCACAACCGGTCCTTCTTCCCCTGGCGGCAAATTTTCTATCGATCTTTCTTCAACAGGTGGATTTGGAAAATTTTCTATTACATCTACAAGAATTTCCCCAAACTCCTCAAAGAGGGTTTCAAGGTATGGATTTAGAGCATCCCTGATCTCAAGAGTTGAAAGCTCTTGCCCTGAAATGTCAAAGGAAGTTAGATAAGCTAAGCAATAAACTGTGTCGTGAGTTGTAACTGGGCTAAAGCCAATGAAACCATTGATTAAGACCCAATTATGTAACAAATTAGGGACCCCAAAAATTCTATACCCTGAATGAAGTCCAAAATAAAAAGAAAAATGCTATTAGTTTGATAAAAGGTCTACTTTAGAAGCCCAAGGACCCAAGTCAGATTCAAAGGTTTCAAATTACTCTTGATTCAATTAGTGTCTGTAAGGAGGGCCTATCCCCGAACTTGGGATCGGGCCCCTTAAAAAGCTCAGGACCGCCCTGGTAATAAAGCTTAAAAAATAGATAAACATAAAAAAGGGGTGCTTCAAGGAAAGCACTGATGCGTTGTACTCGAACCTGATAGATACCGAGTTTTGTGAACAGAATGAAGCTTTGAAACAAGATGATCAATGAAAAGAGCTGATTTGTTGATAGTTCTTCCTGCAACTGCCTTGCTGAAACCTTGTTCCTTCAAAAAGAAGGTCAATAAAGCCTTGGCTTCTTCTTTTTCTGACTCTAACCAATTTCCAGGCGCCACTCTTAAGTTTTGCGACCCAGCATTACCCGATTCAGCTGCCATTGTAGCAGAACAAATTATCCAAAGTTGTTAGGTGGTCCACCAGATGTAACATGGAGAAGAAGAAGAAAACAAGAATTGCTCACCAAACTTTGCGCGGCAGAAGAAAAGTTTCTTGGGAAAAGTGACTTGAGTCCTGATATGATGTAAAAAAACAACAGTAAATTTTAGCATTGTCAACTTGGAAATAGAAACAGCGAAAGACAGAGAGAACTCCTAAAAATTATTTTTTGTTGCTACTATTGGATTTGCAAAAGTAATATCTCTGTTTTGCTACAAGCAAAAGTGACGTGCTTCCTGGTTCTGGGATTTCAAACAGGTAATGTTGCTAATTTATCATGGATATGTTCATAGTTGCCAATATCGTGCCAGGTGAGGCCATATAACAACAATCTTTTTTTATTTGGAAGGCATATAACAACAGTCTAAAGAGTGCTTATCCATAAGTTCTGCAGCAAACAACTGAAACAGCTGTACATCTGTGGCAAACAACTGAAATATCTGTACTTAACTGAGTGCTAGCAAATACTAAATTTGATAGATTGCTAGGACAATAAAACAGTAAAACGTGCAAGGACTCGATTGCTGTATGATTTGTACCACTTCAGGTTTAAGCGGCTCCCTTAAGATATTCAAAAAACCACTTGCTCGTAGTCCCACTTAGTGCAGGTCTTTTTCTCAATCCCTTCCTATCTTGTTTTTTTTTTTTTTTGGAACCAGTCAATTTTATAAAGGGACTAAGCCCAACACTCAAGGAGATGGCCTTGAGAAACTCAGGACAAAAACAACCAAACAAAACACCAAAAAAAGGTCAACCTGACCAAGCTACTATACAAAGGACCAAAACTTATGCAGAATTAAAAACAGACTCCGGAAACCCCCATCTAGCAGATAGGAAGGGAAACCCCCAATCCCTTCCTATCTTACTTTCTAAAACCAGCCTTTTGCCTCAAATAGTTCCCCGTGTATATCCAATCCCCCTGCCCTAGGGCCCATGCATACAGAATAATTACTGGAGATAGCTAGTGTGGCCCTAAGGGGATCAAGTGCTTCACGAATCCGAACCTATGGCACCATCAGCCACCCTGCTAATCCTTGTTTTGCACATCGCCTATCCTTTTTTATTCAAACATATCAAGGGCTTCACGGTTTCGACTTTGTGATGTATGGCTCTACCTATCACTTGGCTAGCCCTGCACAACACTCATTGCCTTCATTTTTCTACTCAATCATACTAAAATGTTCAGTCGAGCAACATTCAAATGTGCTTTCAAGGCCTCATTTTGTTTCGCAATTTATGGTGATCCAACCACCACGGTACTGTACACATTCACATGTTGTCCTCAAGCGATTTTTTTGGGATGGTAATGCAGGGTATCCTAAGTCAGCTTGCACACACCTCGGACAAATCCATGCATTCCCTCCCAAAGCCGTTTCACAAGGTTACGCATGGGGTGAGGTTGCCTTAAGAGTTGCTAGCAAGAAAAGTTGAACTATAGACTTCAGGAAGAGCAAAACCTAAGTCCCCCCGGCCTATACCGAATCACCACCAGGGATTCCTCCAGCTGAGTTTTATAATTTTACCATGACAATCAGATAGGAAAGCATTTACAAACCCCAAAAGCTTATCATCAGAACATCCAATAGTGCAAGAAGTATGATTCTTTTTGCTAATAGCAAGGGATAATGCATGTGAATACACAAAACTCAAGTACTTCACGAAGCAACAGATATAAATACAGGACCCATGTATGAGAATGACAGGAAATCGAGACCTGGGCATGGAAAAGGCTGGTCCTGGTAGAGAAGAAAGGTCGGAGGACCTCACGGTTTGCATTTTGAAGAAGGGGATGACGGGTTTTCTGAGGGGTTGGAGCAGATTTGGAGACTGGATATGTTGGGTGGTAGTTTTGCTCGGACACCAGGTGCCGAGAGAATCGTGAGGCAGCGGCGAAGCAAGGGGAGGAAAAGGTATCGTATTTGGAAAAATGAGTGGATAATGAAGTTTGAGATGAAGACAAATTTATCAAGAACGTCGCGAAGATGGAAGGAGTGTGGAAGAATACATTTTGAATGTGATCCACTCCATAATCCGGGACAGCCCTTCCAATCTCATAAAAAAGAATTCAACACACCCGCTGACAATGAAAAAAAAAAAATGGTGGTAATACAAGGGGTTCGGATTAGTTTGTGGACACTGAGACTGATCCCTACAAGTCTCTCTCAATCCCATTTTATAAGCTTACGGGTGGGGTGAGGTGATCCATACAGTTGTTAGCAATGAAAATTGAGCTTAAAATTATAAGAGGAAGCAAACTCCTAATTTTCAAGCAAAGAGGATCGGAGCCAACCCGGCAACCCCTAAGGTGATAAAGTTGACAACCTCAGGATTGGCCTCGCAAGGCTTGAGTCAGTTTGGTCTCTCCTAAGATCTCAAATTTGAAACCTTTTAAGTGTTATTAACTCCTTTGGGACCGGTCAATTCAAAACTTTGCTCTAATTTTAATTGAGAGTCCCACAAATGGAGGGGGATTGATCTCCAAGATTAGTCGAGGTGCATAAAAGCTGACCCGACACTTGAGTTATCAAAAAGGTTGTAAAGTTCATAAATTTTGGTTATAATTAGAAGAATCAATCCATTTTTTTGATCCTCAAGAATCAATCCAATTTGTTCATCAAATTTGAGTTCAAACACACTAGAGATATACAATGATTACACTTGAGCCAAAAAAACAGAACAAAATCTCTTTTTAAGCCTTTAGCACCATCGAATTAAAGAAACTAAAAACAAGAAAGAAAGATAAAGGGGTGCAGGATGGACACAGGTGATTTGGACGGCGCATCCCTTTTTTGGACAAGTTACCAGGATCCCTTTCATGGAACTTAAAATTGCCAAGGAAAAAACCAAAGAGCCATTGTTGGTAATACAAGCAGCAAAAAAATGAAAATCAAAGAAGAATAATCAAGACAACACAACAGAAAACAAAGCTTGAGGAGGGGAGCTAAAGGAGAATGTCGATGCTTCGTTCAACAATCCGTGAACAAAATTATACAACAAACATTCAACTACTCCGTTCCTTGAAATAATACTAAAACAGCAACGAAATGCCAAGAGTCCCATAACCCTCTAGTTCCACAAAATGCATCTAAAAGCTTAGCTGTTTACTTACCGGGCTTTTGGGCCAGAGGCTATAACAAACCTGTAATTGAATCGTGGAATCACCTGTGATGAACGGGAAAAGCTTGGAAATCGGAACAGTTTCATCCAACATTTTCCTTCATTTTTCTTTTCAAAACCTTGGCCAACTCACCATCTGAAAGATAGAGTAACCGCTTCATTGTCAACGTTACTCCGCTTTCCCTCATCATTGCATACCTAGGTTTAATCCTGCCCTCCAAACTGAACCCAAAATACGAGGCGATTTAACTAGACCAGCTTTCGGGTAACCCGTTGTCAAAAAGAAATCCCACTTGGGCATAATGTTCTTCGACAAGCTTAAGGTATAAATATTTCCATAACTTGAGACCATAAAGTCAACCTCCTCTATACTGAATCCCCTCTCCAAGAAAAACTGTGTCATGTGTTTCAAATTGGCCTCTATACTTAGACCAAAAATTTGTGGACATTTGTGGAGAAGAATTCCTACATCAACCCCAATAGAATGGAAGTACTGAGATGTAACCCTTAACCTCTCCACTCCATAACTTAAGATATTCGGGAAGCGCGTAACAACCTTACCCTGCTTTTCGGTTGAGAGTCCCAATCCATAAAGACAATCAAGATTTGATTTCAACTTCTGCCTGCTATAAACAGGAAGCGCGGAAATCGATAAATTACCTTTGCCCATTGTTTCTTGTCCACGCCTAAGTTCTCTAAAAACATCACAGTGGGTATTAGATGATCAGAGACACTGACTCCACTAAGTCGAGGGAATTTCCTGAGAATGGCGGGGATATTGGATTGGGAACCCCAAGATCAACCACAGGCTTAACTTTCCCATCCAAGCAGTAGCGCGTGACGGCAGTGTCTTGCGTGACACTTCTTTGATCACCTCGAGTTCAATGCCTAGTTCTGCGAGGTAGATAATTTCTGGAGGAAGCTTCCCAGTGGGACTGTCAGTCAATCTAGCAAAGGCTCTTAACTTCTTAGAGTTGAGGGAGGTAATAGGGGCTGAAACTGGCACAACCTGTCCTTCCACTGGCGGGACTGAAGGACCAGTTGATATTTCTTCAATAGGTGAATTTGGGAAATTTTCCACTAGATCTACCAGAGTGCCCCCAAATTCCTCAAAGAGGGTTTCAAGGTATGGATTTAGAGCATCTCTAATCTCAAGAGTTGTAAATGCTCTCTCCCTGAAAACCAAAGGAAGTCAGATAAGTTAGGAAATAAATCAAGCCGTTGCCTTTTATTCCCCAACTGAGAATTAGGGCCCCAAAATATTTAGTACCTTAAATGAAAGTCCTAAATAAAAATGATTTTATTTTGACAAATGGTCTAATTTAAACGCCCAAGGGCCAAAATCTGATTCAACAATGTCAAATTAGTCCAGATTTTCAGTTAAGAGGTTAAGAGCATTGAAATCCGCCCATCACTGAACTTGGGATAGGGTCCCTTAAAACTCAGTGGTGGCCTTGTTCGTAACTCTTAGAAAATAGATACGACATAACAAAGGAGTGCTCCAAGGAATAATAAGTTGTACTCGAACCTACAAGATACCGAGTTTTATGGACAGAATGAAGCCTTGAAACAAGGTGATCAACAAAAAGTGCTGCTTTATTGAAAGTTCTTGTAGCAACTGCCTTGCTCAAACCCTGTTTCTTCAAAACAAGGTAAACACAGCCTTGGCTTCTTTTTCTGCATCTAACAGAATTGCAGGCGCCACTCTTAATGTGCTTGACCCAGCGTTACGCGATTCATCTGCCATTGTAGCAATTTTGAAGACAAGAAATGAATGAAAGGGAAAACAACCGTGAGTTTCTTATTAGAGGTAGTCAGGTAGGGAAGTAGATAGCCTATCAGATCCGACAAGGAGAAGAACCGAGAAATGGAATTGCTCACCAAACTTAGCGCAGCAGAGGAAGAGTTTCTTCTGAAAATTGAGTCGAGTCCTGTTACGATATCAAAACAAACCTTTAGTATTGTCAACTTGCAAATAGAAATGGTGAAGCACAGAAAGAACCAAGCTATTATTTTTGTCGCTGCTATTGGGCTCTGGCAAAAGTGATACTCCATATTCCTTTGTTTGCTAGAAGCAAAAGTTACATGTTTCCTGGTTCCATGTTACCAAACACGTAATGTATCATGGATGCTTTCTAGTGTCTATAGTAGCAAACAATACAAGCATGAAGCCAGATAACAACAATCTAAACTCTAAAAAGTGTTCTTAATCATAAGTGGTGTGGGAAACCACTGGAACAGCTGCACTTAATTGAGTGCTAGCAAAGTACTTAAATCAGTTTGATTACTAGGAAAATAGAACAGTAAAACGCGCAAGGACTTGATTACTGTGCCAACTCAAGTTTAAGAGGCCACTTAAGGTATTCCAAAAACACTTGCTTGTAGTCCTACTGATTGCATTTCTTTCTCTCAATCCCTTTGAATCTTGGTTATTAGAAACGGCCTTTTGCTTCGACTAGTTTCCTGAGAACGTCCAATTCCCCCACCCAGGGCCCACGCATGTCGGCTAATTACTGTAGATAACCATGTGTGACCTTAGGCCTTAGGGGATCAAGCGCTTTCATGGGTCCGAAGCTTAGTTGCATGAAGCGGGAGTGGAAGCAGGGGTGAGAGCGTGGGAGTGAGGGAATACAGAAGCTCCCAAGATTGGGAGCGTGAGAGGAGGGTGTACTTATATCATGAAATTAATGTAGCATAAAGTATTCACTCTAAAAGTACAACCATTTTAGGAATTAAAATAATGGGCCAAGTCCTCCATAAATTTATGAAATGGGCTAGTGTTACAATATAGTATGATTTTTTCTTTTCACGATATCATGATTTGGGTTAGATATATGAGTTCATCAAAGACCAATTAATAAAGCCAAGTGATAAATCCCTATTTTTCTATACAACGATCATACAACAGCTCCCATCTTTGTAAGGAGCGAGCTCCCATCAATGGGAGCGGGCACCCGTCAAGCTCCATAGTTGGGAGCACAAAAGCGGGCTCCCTAGGTGGGAGCGGCACCACCTTAGGAGCTCCCTGCAACTAAGGTCTGAAGTTCCGAACCCATGGGTCAACTAACCAGCTGGCTAATCCCTTGGGTTTACTCATTGCCTACCCATTTTTAGCACAACCATATCAAAGGCTTCATGGATTTGACCTCGTGATCTATGGTACCTGGTTATCAAACAGGTAATGTATCATGGCTGTGTTGATTAGTAGCAAATAGTACAAGCATGAAGCCAGATACAACAATTTAAAGTGCTCTTGATCATAAGTGTCGTGGCAAACTACTGAAACAGCTGTACTTAATTGAGTGCTAGCAAAATACTGATTGCTAGGAAAATAAAACAGTAAAGTGCGCAAGGATTCGATTACCACACCAACCCAAGTTGAAGAGGCTCTCTTAAGATAATCCAAAAAACACTTGCTCACAGTCCCACTGATTGCATTTCTTTCCCTCAATCCCTTTCTATCTTTGTCATTAGAAAAGACCTTTTGGTTCGACTAGTTTCCTGGGCACATCCTGATGGAGATAATTTAAAATTACAATATGGCTTTGGATTCTTTGTTCCTTTACTCCTTTGTTTGCCGTTGGAACTTGGGAGACTTGGGAGATGAGCTTCCATCCTCATTTATTTCACTCTGCCATATCCATCAATTCCACCGAATTTTCCCATTTCCTTTGGCAGACATGCACCATCCTCTCTTTAACTCTTTTATCCCTAACTATCTATATATATACCATTTTCTTGGTATTGATAAACATATAGAAAACAGATCCACTTCTTCCTCTACTAAAACGATTTCTTTCTTCCCAAATATATACTTGATGCTAAGTTTCAACATATTTTGAGCATACGGGCGATTCTTGGTTCGGGGAAAGTTTTAGCTGCACACAAATCTTTCTAGGATTGTTTTATCTTGGGAGTAGAACGTCACACAACTCGGTGCAAGCGGGAACATATCTTCTCTTAGGTCAACGCTTTATGCGTGACTCGATCCACATAAGTTTTCTCTTAAACTCTTAATTTGTTGCTTACATAATTATCTCAATATTTATTATTGTGTTGTCTCCAGTTATTTTAGTTTACAGAAATTCTAACAAATGTTTCCAACACATCCAATCCCCCCACCCCCGGGCCCACACAGCTAAATGCTGGAGATAGCCCTGTGCAAATTGAGGGGATCAAGCGCTTTCATGTGTCCGGACCCATGGCGACTTACCAGCTGGCTAAGCCCTTGGGTTTACTCATTGCCTACCCATTTTTAGCTCAACCATATCAAAGGCATCATGGATTCGACCTCGTGATCTATGGCTCGACCTACCACTTGGCTAACCTCGTGGGACGCTCATTGCCTTTGTATTTCCACTCAATTGTCTCGAAAATCAAATACTATATTTATCCTAGGTGTGTGAATTTGGTCAGTCGAGATACATTCGAATTCACAAAGACAATTTCAAGGCCCCGTTCAGTTTCACGCTTTACAATAATCAGCAACCATATAGTATGCATTCAAATGCCGTCCTCTAGCAAATTTATCATCACACCATCACAATCAGATAGGAAAGCACTTACAATACCCAAAAGTTTATCAACATTGTTAGACTTTGTCCCACATCGCTCATCTAAGCGACCCAAACTTGGTTAGAAATCTAACAAACATAATCAATACACAAGTGCAAGAAGTATGATTCTTTTGGTACTACGTACCTACGAAAAAAATACAGAAATTGAAAAAAATACAGAAATTGAAACAGGACCCATGTATGAGAATGACAAGAAATTGAGACCTGGGTATGAAAAAGGCTGGCCCTGATAGACAGGAAAGGTCGGAGGACCTTGTGGCAGAGTAAGCTTGCATTTTTCCAGTAGATTAGTGCTTCCCATGAATCTTTTTCTACGAAGAAGTATGATTAGTGTGTGCGTGTGTGTATGTGCGTCTAGGGTTTAAATTGGTGTGGTTAGGGAGGGAGCAGGGGAAGAGCCAAGAATGAAAGAGTAATGTTGCACCATTTTTGGTGTGGTTATGGAGAAAAGAGCAGGGGAAGAAAGGAAGAGGGATAAGAAAGGGAGGGTTTGAAGGGAAAATTACGGCATCAACGTGTTAGTGATAATTAATACCGACCACGTTGATAATTAATACCGACCAACAATATTTATTACGCTGGAAAAGTAAAAATGTTCTTGACGGATATTAATTATCAAAATACGTTCTTAGCCGTCCCGGGGAAGAAAGGGATAATTGGTGTGGTAATGTAAAAAAGAAAAAGAGTAATGTTGCATAATTTTTTACGTTTAATTTTTTCAAAATGAATATTTATTTTGAAACTTTCGCAGAAAGAAAAAGAGAGTCAGCAAATTTTTTTCAAAATGAATATTTATTTTGGAATATTCATAAAAGAAAATGAGGATCAACAATTTGGAACGGATGTATAAAGCAAAATTTCCCCTTCAAACGACATAAGTAGAATATTTATGGTTGAGAAAGTCGTTGAGTTTTAAAAAGTTATAGTTTATTAATTTGACGTTGTCGGGGTGAGAATTTGACATCGCTTCAAAAGAAAAGAAT
Source organism: Rhododendron molle (assembly GCA_025413875.1). Lineage (NCBI taxonomy): Eukaryota > Viridiplantae > Streptophyta > Magnoliopsida > Ericales > Ericaceae > Rhododendron > Rhododendron molle. The sequence goes on along the minus strand of CM046395.1, from coordinate 5,540,292 downwards.
TGAACTTTTGGTTTGCGAGAGAATCGATCTTGGTCGAGCGTAATGATTTTTTTCACTTAAATCTTAATTTTTTATTTTTTCAATTATGTTTTCCTCTTCAAAGACTTTTATTTATTTTTTGGCTTATGATAGTCATTTTTAGTTTTAAATAAATTACTTTTGTATAACAGTTATTTACTTTTAATACGAATTTCTATTTTAAAAATTAATCTCATGAAGGTGAATGATGAATAAATTTTAAATAAGAAAATACTAAATGCATAAAAATAAGCCAAAATGGCCCTTATCAAGAAATTAACGTACATTTAATCTTTTTTTTTTTTTTGTATCAGTGTACATTTAATCTTGAGTGGCCTCCATTTTATATTGAGAATTTGAGAGTCCATCATGAAAAGTCGTGCCATTTTTTAAATCAAAAATTAACTATTTTTATGTATAATTTTTTGAATTTTTTCGCATCAAATTAAAGTACTGATCGAAATCTTTAATATAATGCGAAAAAATTTGAAAATTTATGCACGGAACTAGTTAATTTTTTGATTTGAAAAAATGTAAGAGAGAGAAAGTAGGACTGTCATCGCGGGAGGGTGATAGTATTTTACTATCAACTTAACATCTGAACTCAACAACAACTCGTGGCCGTCAACTACGGTTTTAATTTATGCAGTGAGAGGGTTTATCAAGAACCCTAGAAGTACACTCGAAGAGTCTTCAGAAATGGCGATCGCACTGAGACGCGCTTTGATCTCTTCTCGCAGTCTCTCTCTCCTCCTTCGCACGTCTTCTCTCCACTCTCCTCATCATTCGCACTTTCTCTCCTCTCCCGATCTCTTCAACTCTTCTGCTTCTCACACAGCCCCCAATTTCCCGGCCATCAATTTCATCGGAGATAGCCGCAGAGGTTTCGCCAAAGGAAGAAAATCAAGTACCTCTCTCTCTCTCTCTCTCTCTCTCTGTTTAAATATCTTTATGTATATGTGGATACTAGAAGCCCGGGCACACGGGATGCCTGTACAAATCTTGAATTTTGATTAATCTGGGATATGGAAGTAGAAAAGAGGGGAGAATGTGGTTTGGGTATTTTATTTTATTTTTTTACCTTTCTTCCTTTTTTAGCGGTTCCTTTGTGTAGTAAAAAACCTAAAAATATTCATTTGCCTTCCCATTTTTTGACTTCTACCCATTTCTTCAACCAAATTTGGGTAGACCAAAACCCATTTTTTTCAAACCCTATTTTCACTTTCATCAATTACAAGTGTGCCACTCATTAATTACAAGTGTGTCATTCAATAATAGATTTGGGTAAAAATATGGGTTTAGCATTGGAGATGCCTTACTCAAATCAAGCTTCTAACCCAAATCTCTACCCAAATTTGGGTGAAAAAATGGGTAAGGATTGGAGATGCTATAGATGTGAGGAAGCAAATGCCAAATACATATACAAATTCATGCACTGTACGCTGAGTGAACGTAGCGGAAACGCTGTTAGTGCGAGAATCCTAAACCGAATCATTTCATAGATTAGCCGCCCAATAACTCGATGAAGACCATCGATTTGTTATATTTAAGTACTTCTGAACCCTTCCCTTGAAATCTTTGAAATACTAGCACAAAAGCGTACAATTTTGAAAGATGTGCTATATTAAGCTGCAGATGAACTCATTGAATACATACGAAGTGTTTTTTTTTTTCAGTGTGGCCAAAGAGGCAAAGATCATGCTTCTGAAATCTTTAAGTGCAGATTTTTATTTATCTGTATATGAAAATTTTAGAGGGTGATGATGACGCAAACACTATTGAGATTGTGGATATTGGGCCTGGTGTTAAGGCAACTGCAGCCTCGCTTATGGAAGCAGCGGTTGACTCACTCTCTCGAGAACTAAGCAAACTTCGAACTGGGAGGGCATCTGCTGGTATTCATTGTTTGTGATTTACGTTGAGAGTGAAGTTAATTTGATGGTGAATCTCTTTATGGAATTAACTTTTGGATGTATTTGTAGGAATGCTCGATCATATCATTGTAGAAACTGGTGGTGTTAAGATGCCTCTGAGTAGACTGGCTGTTGTCTCTGTGATCGATTCCAAAACATTGTCTGTAACTCCTTATGATCCAAATGTAATGAATTGTGTCCTATTTTGTATGATTTTATATATTCTGATTTTTGTTTGTCCCAGCTCTAGCTCAAATTCTCTGTGAATTGGACCTATGAACTTGTTTCAGAACTGGTTAACTTCGTCAGTTCTGCCAATTTTGCGTGTATATTATGTTAGCAGTAGTTGTGCACTTGTGCTAAGAGAGCTAAACTTCACTTGAAAGTAATTGTGTAAGATTAATGAATTCGACTTTGCTCCTCTATCATCTAAGTGCTCTGCATCTGTTCAGATCTTGTAATTTTTACTGTCAGTTACATTCAGTACGACACCCCTTGCTCAGTGGAATATTCTCCTGACAGATTGATTGTCCTCCTGCAGGCCTTAAAAGAATTGGAGAGGGCCATTGTTTCATCCCCATTGGGTTTAAATCCTAAAGTAGATGGCCAGAGATTGATTGCACCTATTCCTCCGTACGCATTGTTTCTATGTTACAGTATATCCCCTTTACCATGTTTTCAATTCCAAATCACACGTCCACAAAAGAGAAATCCAGGTTTAATATATGTTTGAATTAGGGTTTAGATCTTGTGTTACTTGGCTAATAAGTTTCTCTGTGCTTGCAATGACAGATTGACTAAGGAGCATATGCAGGTGAGTTTATATTTGAGGTTTTTTTTCTTTTCCCTTTTAACTTTCAATTTATCCGTCCACGGTGTCAAAATTTTGCCTCTTTTTCTAGGCTTTGTGTAAGGTGGTCACCAAATCTTCAGAAGATGTCAAGCAGAGTATAAGAAGAGCTCGCCAGAAGGTATTTCCTCAGTTTGTTTAAGTCTTAATTCTTCGATCTATGTTCTTAGAGCGGTATTTTTCCTCCCCTGGAAGGCCATTAAGAGGATAACATCGTAAAACATGAAACCGCTTGGGGCATTTTTGCTCACAATTGGATGTCGTAACTTATGGACTAGGTCTGCGAGCCATCATATGCTGCATGTTCAGTTGCTTTCCTTTCCTCTCTGGCAGTGGTGCATATTGTGCAACTGGATCATTTTCTGTTTCTAACAGTCGAAATCAAACGTATATAATTATGATAGTATCTCAACCTTGGGATTAACTTGTGAGTTCCATTTTGTGGTTATTCAGTGGCTTGGAGGATAATTTATCGTTTCTGGTGCATCCGTGCATCTACTGTCCAGATTTATTGCATCTTTGGTTATTCTTCAGTACTTGTACTTAATAGTAGATTCTGCTGAAAAATGAGTGCATGTCAGTGGTTTTGATGACAAATAGTTGTAAGTTTCCCATATCGTGTTTTGGACTTTTACGACTATTATGAACTTATATCAACAAACCAATCTGCTACAACTACTATACTGTATACCAGTGCATATTCTCACACCTACGCGTAGCGGAAGCTGCAAAGATGCGACAAGTATTACATGTTATTTGCTTTGTGAGATTCTGCTTTGTTGTTCGATTGTCTGAGCAAACTTACTGTCCTTTTTACAGGCATTAGATGCAGTAAAGAAAGCGGGTGCAAGTTTCCCAAAAGATGCTGCCAAAAGATTGGAGAAAGAAGTGAGTTTATGCAATGAATAGCTCTCGAACAAGCACATAGGGTTATGCGAGGATTTTGCTTATATCTCATGCTTGTCCATTTCTTAGGTTGATGAATTGACTAAAAAGTTTATCAAGTCGGCAGAGGATATGTGCAAGGCAAAGGAAAAGGAGATCGCTGCAGGCTGAGTGGTCCAAACATTTCATGAGTACCGATTCCTCTTCATTTTGAAGGATTACACTCGAAGTTCCGCCTTTGAAAAATTTCAGATCTCCTCATTATTTGTAGCTTTGCGGAAGCTATAAGCGCAATGAGAGAGATGGTTCCATTTTCTCAGGATGAGAAGATGAAACTAATTTCGTTTTTGCAAAAAGAGTGATGCCATTGCATACTGGCAATAACTTCAATGTAAAGGTATGCAAGATCGGTGTGACATTTTATCGTTTGAGAATATCATCAAACTAGAAATTGCCCGTGCCTGAAGGCACGGCGCATTTCGTTTTGAACACAACTAAAATGAACTACCGTTAACTTCCAAGCACGGTTTTTATTCATAATCACATTACTCTCAAATCAATATCTCATTCATGCATTCTGTCATACAGGTTGGTTATCCATTAGACCAAATTTCAAGCAATGGCCTAGCTTAACTCACGACTGAACAACCAATACACAATTCATTTCAACAAATATTAGTAAAACGCTATTTTCCTCCTCAATCATTTTACTTTATTTCCAGAAGAAAAACCATGTACAAACACACAGGGGTCATATCCAATTTCATGAAGCAAAGTAAAGAAAGGTAGTATCCTTTTTCCTTATAAGGAACACAACTTAAACATAGCAATTGATGAAGCTGAAGCCAATTCTACAAAAGAAGCAAAATAAAAATAGAGAACTGAACCAGCTTCCAAGGCGCAAGGCGAAAGAACCAGAGCCAGAGGCATAGAAAGTGGTTGCATTTGATCACACACGTTCTACAAAATATGAGAGAGAGAGAGAGAGAGAGAGAGAGAGAGAGAGAGAGTTACCAAAATATACCTCTACGAATTGCCCGTGCCTAAAGACACGATGCTACACGTTCTACAAAATTATGCGTCTTAGGCCAAATAACGTGTTCCAAAAGATTAAGTATTAGAGACTGAAAATAGCCCCAGAGAGGCTCTCGGGTACAACTCACTGAACTATAAATTGAGAGAGAGAGAGAGAGAGAGAGAGAGAGAGTTACCATAAATATACCTCTAGGAATTGCCCAAATAGCCCCAGAGAGGCTCTCGGGATGGCATAGAATTGGTGTGTGCTGTCTAATAGCTCCAAATGCCTGATATCTGAATGTTGTCAAAATAGCATTCCTTATATTCGTTTGCATATTAAAATTTTAGGTAATCATCTACTCTTAAAATTTGTGCTCCTAAGAGTAATGAAGGGATGTGAGCAGAGACAAAACCAAGTTTGGCCCCCGCGTTCCATCCCTTGATGTGAGCCATGGCAAAAGACAGCAAATGGATAGGGAAATTCAACCCCAACCCAGAATAATTTGTCATGCTCTTGTGCAAATCACGATATCTGTTATGGGTCAACCCTTAACCTAGAAGGGATATCTGATATCGATCAGAAGGGACCCCTAATTTGGATGGCAAGGTGGCTTTGGCTAGCAATTGATGAAGCTGAAGCCAATTCTGCAAAAGAAGCAAAATAAAAATAGAGAACTGAACCAGCTTCCAAGGCGCAAGGCGAAAGAACCAGAGCCAGAGGCATAGAAAGTGGTTGCATTTGATCACACACGTTCTACAAAATATGAGAGAGAGAGAGAGAGAGAGTTACCAAAATATACCTCTACGAATTGCCCGTGCCTAAAGACACGATGCTACACGTTCTACAAAATTATACGTCTTAGGCCAAATAACGTGTTCCAAATATGAATAAATATGAATAATTTACCATTATTTATTCATTTCTACATGTCCAAATTGTCCATACCCCAGTAAAAGGAAGCCTGCTAGCAAAGCTTCTCCAAATTGCTAAACTTGAAGCTGTCCCAAAAAGCAAGGAGAGATTTCAAATTAGGGGGCATACCCAAACCATATTCCACCAAGAAATTACGCTTTCCCATACCCTTCTTAAAATTGGGACAGAAATCATTGTCGCCGTAATGAAGGTGTTAGAAGCTTCTTACTGGTGACACCACCGCATGTTTCATCCCGTCCTTGCTGTGAAAACCGAAAAGGATAGGAGGCAGTTGATTAGGTATAATGCGATAGGCATAATCAATGGATAAAAGTACATTGGCAAAGTCAATAGATGATAAAATAAGCTGATGCAAAAAATTGCTGCAAACTCTAGTGGAAACAAAATTTAAGAATCTGTTTCATTTTTTTTAATCTTGATTTGTTTGTAGTATATATAAAGTCGAAGCCTATCGTCAGGTCGTGAATTGGATCAATGGAATTCTTCAAACGTTATAAATTGAAAATCGTGTTCAACATCGCTTCTAGTTCATTTTCAATCAAAAGTCAAGGTAGCTCAAAGAAGTAAGGACTCACTCGTTGAAAAAGTATCAAAATATAGCTAACCAAAGGAATGAAGATAGGGCTAACAAAACATTTAGCTAAGAAAACAAATTATAGCCGGACAATGTAGTAAGACTAATATCGAAATCCATCGACTCATCCCTAAGAACAAAAACCATAGAAAAAAAAACAAAGTTCAAAAATAAAAACCCACCAAAGAGCAAAAACAAAAAGAATGGCTCATTAAAACATTGTTCATCAGATTACATTCACTGGCCGAAGCTTTCTAGTTCTGATGTCCTAAATTAAGTACATCAATTCAGCTTGTAAGGTTTTAGAAAGGGCAAAATCCACTTTGACCCTTTGTGGTTTGGGCCATGTGTGGATACACCCCCTATGGTTCAAAAGTGTGCATATAGCACCCTGTGGTTTTGAAAATGTGCGGATACACCCTCTGGATGGAAAACATGACGACAGAGTGTCTATACGCACTTCCTTAAGAAAGTGGTAATATCAAGTTCAAGAGTGATCCCATCCAAAACCGATACGATGCAGTAAAATAATTCATCTTAGCAAAAAGAGCTGAAGTCTCAACTTAACATTCACACCATGTCAAAATTCACAACATCAATAGCATGTGGAGAAGACACAAACGATTAGCCACACCAAAATCTGAATCTTTAAATAGATGCAAATATCTTCAACACCAGCAACCATACTTTCTATGGCAAACGAAAAATCTAGAACTCACCAATTATGCGCATCTTAGTCAATGATGGGTGCCTGTAAAGGACTTTTGGGCAGGGCTTGCCACAAAATTGGAATTTCTCCCACTAACGAAACTTAGTGCACATCCCCATCTGAGGTAGGTTATCAAACTGTATAAAAATTCAAGCAAACAAAGAGGAGTTTGATATAACTATAGAAAGCCAACTCAAAACAGTGAATAAGAGGTCACTGCCAATTTCAGAAACTAATGAATGACTGAAACACTAACTTTTTCACTATTTTTTTCTACATCTGTTGATATCATCAACCAGTCATAGATACAGACTTGCACATGACGGAAAAGTGCACATTGTGAATAATGAGAGTTAAACAAACAAAGCCACAATAACAGTAAAAATTTTAACACACAAAACTTGAGAAACTAATATCGTGGAACTTACCTAGAGTTATTTCTCGTCACAGCATTCGTAGATTAGTTTCTGAAACCTAGAGTGATTTCTGGTCACACTATTCACATATTAGTTCCTGAAAATCAACGTGAAAAGCACAATCGGCCACCCTACATATATTCGCCGTGGCTCTCAAGGTTAGAATTTACCTGAAGGAATGGAATCGAGGCTAGCAGAGTAAGTTACCTGAAGGAGTGGAATCGAGGGGGTTGGGAGCGAGATCTGAGTGGGCTTGGAGGCGGGAGATTTTGTCATCTGGATTTGATGGGAAATAGGTGTCGCGAATGTTGTACAGATCTTCCGCAGCTTTCATGGCCAAAGCCATTACGTTTGCTGCGTCGACTTCGCCTTGGCTCTGATTGTTTAAATCAAAACGAAATTCACCAAGAATACACCCCCATAAACACCACCACGCACAAAACTTGACCCATGGAGAAACCACGCCTTGCCAGATTGGACGGTGGTGGGTGAGGCGACCGGGGAAGTGCAAAGCAGAGATATCGGTGAGAGAATGAGAGAGAGATCCCAAAATCAAAATAGACCTCGCCGACAGCCTGACCCATGGTAGGGTTGATAACTTGATACGACTTGGAGAGAGAGAGAGAGAGAGGTTTTTGAAATTTGAATCCTGATGTGAGAGAGAGGTTCAGATCTGGTTTGGTGAAACTGGAATGGACGCCCAAAAAAAAAAAAGAAACTGGAATGGACGCGTGACGTGTGGGTGTGGAACTGGGAAGTGCTTTCACCGCTTACATATGTAGGAATGATCTCAGCCCTCCAATCTATCTTGAAAATTGAATGAAGATCTAATGGCTGAAAATGTAGGGATTTCAAAAAATATGAGCTTCCTTATTAGATAGATTCCTTATTAGATAGATAGATAGATTATTAGATAGATTTGGAAACAGGAAGCCTGCTGTGCTTGCTCTTGCCACTTGCAACTAGGGTCAATCTGATCGCAGACAGGACTTCTTTCCCGAATCCAAACGGTCCTTCCAAATTTCCTTCGTTTCGATGCTGTTGAGATGTTTGACAGTGAAAAGGGGATTTGGTTCAACCCATTCGAAATTTCTAAGGACAAAACATCATCTATGATCCTAGTATGTGGGGTTGAGAAATTTTAGAATAAAGAGAAAAGACCTGAAAATTGGTCATTATGCAAAAGACTTCAGCCGAAATGTAGCTCACGATACATACTAGCGTTACGCCAAAAAAAAAAAAAAAAAAAAACTACGCATAATTCCGAGTCAAAAAAAATTAAATAAAAATACTTATTACAGTATGTAAATGGAAAAATATTTCTACAAGTCTTAAAGCTCGTTTGGAGAACATAGCATAACTTTTGAGGTTCCTAATGGGATTTTAGAATTGGAATAATTTTTAAGGGCTGCTCAAATGACAGAGGGAATTGTATTATTTTGCTTTATTTTGTCTTTTTGTCCGGATTTAGTTCAGGTTTTGTCCAGATTTAATTCGGTGGTTTGTTGGTCATGTGTTTGGTGTATTAGTTTTACTTCTTGCGAATCTGATCTCGATAGATGAATTTGAAATAGGGTTGCACACTGTGCTCTGATTGCCCTCTCTAATGGTTTGTCCGGTCTGTGGACGCTCATTTGCTCCCATGGGGTTCCTCTTTGTTGTGTAAGTTTTCACCTCACAGTTGAATACAACTTCTCACATCTGCTCCAAAAAAAGGAAGTCAAATGTATTGGCTAAAATAATGGAATCAAAACTAATAAATCACAGTTTAATTGAGGATTAAAAAAAAATAAAATCACATTTTGTTTTTGTTTTTTTTATTTCCGGGTAAACTCGACGGGGCTATGTTGCAATTTAAGAAACAGGGATATTTATCTGTAAAATACGTGATGATGCAATTCCTTATGTTGGAGGCAGAAAACTTACTCGAAGATATTTTACTTGAACTTGCAAGCAGGCCCAGTTAACTTGTTCCCATTTGTTCTAATTTCACCAAGATCTCGAGTTTCAAACTGGCGTCTACTATCTTGCTAACCTTCTAACCTATATTGTATGAGTTTGTCGCCCACTCGAAAAAATGTTTAGTTCACATCAAATAACTAGACAAACAAAGTCGGCTTTAACTTTTCGGGGGCTTAAAGCGAATATTAAAAATGATGCCATTTTTTTTTTATTGTACTACTATAAGGAGTACCAAAATTGGAGGGCCTCGTAACATCCGTAAATTTTGAGGGTTAAAGCGGTTGCACCTTGAACTTTAGTTAGTTCAGAGCCCGGCTTTGTAGACCGTCCAAGAACTCAAGTCACTGAATTGTTTGATAAAAAAAAAGTACAAGAATGAGAGCAAATCCATACGTCAACAAAATACTCAAATGTTTGAGACCAGGTTCATTTGATCTAGATGGATTATCAATATCACGTATCTAAAGATATTGTATATTTCATGTTTTGAAGAGTTGACTGTTTAATTGTTCAACAAATCTATAATATAATTTTTTTTTCCTTTTTTCTTAATCATCTTCTATAGATAATTTCTTTAGAAACTAATGTCAATCAAATCTTGGATTTGATTTGACTCGTCTAACACGTCGAATGTTTTCAAATTCAAAGAATTAAAAACGTAAAATTTGCCTCAGGAACAGCTCCAGGATATTTGTTCGCTGATGACAAAAATGTTTAAAAAAAAAAAAACTTTTTATACCAACTTCCTGAAAATAAAAATCTAGAAAATTTGTTAGTAGATTTTAAATACGCATAATAAAGTACCTTCAAAGTAACGGATGAATTAACACTTTTGATTGATTTTGACACAAAAGCATCCGCACACTTTCTCACCGGATTCGCAAATGCATGCACTCTGTAAAAAACTCACGAGAGTATCGGATGTCATTCACGGGTCATTTCCGTATTCTGAATGTGTGTTTGGAATCCGTCGACGTTCATGTTGGGGTCTCTAGACCCGGTCTTTTCTTTCTGCGTATGATTTTTAATAAATTTTCTTTCAATTATTACTCTCACTTCTTTATCTGTCTTTCTGCAGGACTTTTGGGTTGGTGCTGTGCAGTGGTGTGCGCAGCATCGTGCTGCGTACATCCGAGCCGTCGGATTGTGAATCCGACGGCTCTGATCTCATATCGGCAACCAATGATCGAGAACCGTTCATTACCAAATTGAGATCTGAGCCGTCGATGCACGATCCGACTACTCAAAAGGTTCGCAGCACACCACTGCACAGCATTATCCCCCAATTTCTCTCTCGGCACTCATTACAAATTGAATTTCCTTAAAACCCAAAAACATGTGAAACAACATGGACGTCCACTCACCAGACAATGAGATGTCTGGTCAATTCCGTCAACTTCGCCTCTAGCTAACCACCATTTAAATGTTCTTACGGTTGTGAGGGAGTGCCGGTAGGGCACCGCACACGTCGTACTCTGTAAGCGATTTTGGATCATTAAAATGCGTATTGAACGGTCTAAATTTCAGAAAGGAAAAAAAAAGGAGAGAAAGTGATAGGGTAAGGGAAGAGGGAAGAAATAAACCTGGGTCGTCGGATCACTGTTGGGCGGTCCGAATCGCCGACTGATACCGCCTCGTGGTACACACTCGGCACCCAAAAACTTTTCGCTGTGAAGAGTAATTATCCATGCATATGGTTTCCGAATTCCACTATGCCGATGGGCGGCTCCCGATTTTGTACCGACTCTTCATGTAGGGCTCATCTCGAACCCCGTACAGACATCCGAGACGTTCATAAACAACTTTTAATACGTCCCGTAAAAAAAAAAAAAAAATCAGCTCGTTCAAATACGCAAAAGTGTTTGATCAATTTTTTTTGATTTAGAAATGTCACATGCACAAAAGGCAAACATAAATGGAGTGGTAGTACTGCGTGAGTAGTTTTTTAAATAAGGTTACCACCCATTTTAACCTTTTTCCCTCACAAAAACAAATGGTATTACTAGTTGTCGGGGGGCGTGCCTTTTTCCTTCTTTTGCTTTATAATAATTATAAAACCTTAATCTTCTACTAAGATGTTAATTATGTTTGTTAGTACTTGATGGTTAGTAACTAATTACGACAGCCATTTTGTCGGTGTGTCCTCCAGTGTGACTCTCACTGGCTCTCTCTCTCTCTCTCTCTCTCTCTCACACACAGACACACACACACACACTCACACTCACACAGAGAGAGATAAGAGCGACAATGTCTTGACTCTCTTGGAATTAGTATACAAATCGCCTCACATCTGCTCATCGATTTTCCGGCCGCCTTTGTAATCTCTGTGAGTAGCTTCTTCCCAGTACTTACGCGTTGTAATGAATCATCGTTTGCTCGGCGATTGTGGTTGTCTGATTCGAGTAGTGATTTCGACCTCGACTTATTATTATTATATATATATATTTTTTTTGATAAGTGACTGTTTTGACTATTAGTTATCGGATCTGTTGAATGACTTGCAATTTTGTTCGTCGACGGTTATCTGCTGAATTCTTTCATCGCAATGAAGTTTGAACTTTGAAAGGTCCCTATTTTCGGTTTTTTTAGCTGGAGTTGAGTCAGTTGACTGACATTCCACTTAGTTCTTGACGAAGGAACAAGACACTTGGGGACTAGGGTCCGTCGGAACTTATTACGGAAAGGAAAAGAAAAGAAAGTGTGAGCAAAATGTAAGGAAAATACATGAGAAAATGTACTTAAAACCCTTTGTTTTCCTATTTTCTTTCCATTCCAGACAAGGGGAGGGAAAGTTTTTTGATTTTCCTTGCGTTCCAAGCAGAGCCTTAGTAGCGAAACACGCGCGCAGAGAGAGAGAGAGAGAATTAGCATTTTCACCATATTTTCCGTTCTTTTGGCTGGATTTGGCTGACATTCATCTGTGTGTGTGTGCGGATCCAAATACATTCATGTATGTACATATGAATGTGTCTCATTCTTGTGAGCAATGCTAGGAACCACATACAACTGGGTGTGGAGCCATTCATACGCATGGAACCACATACATCGAATGGCTCCGATGAGAGTGGTGTTCCTAGACTTTTTGTATTCTCATGTCAAGAGCTAAGTGGAGACAAAGATTAGCAAGAGATTTCCGGCTTGCATTTTCCTCTTTACTTCTATTTCCCTCTTCTTCAGAAATTTATATTGCGTCTATTGCAGCGTAGTATTCTTCTAAAACCATATTCATGTTAGTTGAGGATACCCATTTGTCACTTTATAGGTCTAGTCTTCCATTACCGTTTCTGATTTTCTTTGTTTCCGCTTTACTGAATTCTGAGGTTTTGTTTGGGGGCTTAGGTGTTTCGTGCTTGAAATTCTTTGGTCCGATTGGCATCACACTGCTCATTTCAGCAGTGCCACTGTTTCTGTAACTGTGGTTATGGGACTGAACACCAAAAACGGGAAAACACCCTCGTTTCGGCTTGACTATCTGATCGAGGTTCAGGAGGTTAAACCTTGGCCCCCGTCTCAGTCACTGAGAACCCTTCGTTCCGTTCTACTGCAATGGGAACATGGTGATCGGAAATCTGGGTCTACTAATCCAGTTGTCCCTTCACTTGGGTCTGGTACTATTGGCGATGGCAAGATCGAATTTAACACGTCCTTTAGGCTTTCAATGACACAGTTAAGACAAACATCAACTAAAGGTGGGGAGAGGGATAGTTACAAAAAAAATTGCGTAGAGTTCAACTTGTATGAATGTCGGATGGATAAGACCGTGAAAGGTCAGTCATTGGGAACTGCCATTGTAGACTTAGCAGACTATGGAGTTATCAAAGAGACTCTGAACGTGTGCATTCCAATGAATTCAAAGAGGAGCTTTAGCAACACGTCCCAGCCGGCTCTGTCTATTAAAATTCAGTCCATTAAAAAAGGTGGGGCCAACTCCTCATCAAGAGAAAACCTGTCGAAAGAATCATCCACGGAGAGAAATGATGGGGAATCTGTTTCTGCGACGACAAATGAAGAATATGCTGAGGGAACTGAGTCTGCATCAATTACTGACGACGACGACGACGATGATGTCTCTTCCCACTCATCTCTGGCTGTTTCTTCTTCAGGTTTAGAGACTAATGTGGCTTTCTCCCCTGATAGTGAAGAGGTATATTGATTTCCAATCTCTTATTGCCAGCGATATTTCATTTTGCGACTACTTCCATTGTGATTTTGGCCTAACGTCCTCCCTCCGCCCCCTTGACAGTCATACTCTTTAATCAAATCTACGCACAATTTAGTTTACTGAAAAGATTTTGAACTGATGTAACTATCTTCTATTAGTTCTTGGAGGCAAAGGTTTCAAAATCATTTAAAACATAATAAATTAGAAAAGGCAAAAGATTGGAGGTAGTAATAAGCAGTAGGCCAACAGAAACTGTCATTGTGATTACACCTGCTAGCCTAATATCGGTCTGTTGGTGATTAAGCTTTTCTCAACAGTCGTAGTTACAAAGACTGAGATCATGTGATGATCAGTTGGTGTTCCAATTGCAGAATGTGCCAAGCGTTTCTTTAACAGTTCTGTAGTTACAAAGTTTAAAATGATGTGATGATCAGTTGGTGTTGCCATTGCAGAATGTATCGCAGACATTGAAGGATAGCTCAGGAAAGACTTACAACAAACATCGCTTAACTTCAGAGCCGGAACAAAGTTGTGAAATTTCGGAGGTTCCTCCATCTTGCCCATCATCAACTGACTCGTCTCCTGAGACTAGCTTAACGTTGATGCCTGAGAAAATTGCTACCCATAGTGGACAGTCTTCATTCTCATCTATAACTTGCGAAGGTGCTGAGAAAGAGGTAAACACCAACCTGAAAATCGAAGGCTCTGACAGAAAGGAACATCAAGAAAATGGACGGGTGCAAATGTTGCACGAGGGTCAGGATTATGAAGAGGATGAACCATGGAAGAGATTTTCAGATGTTACCAAATATGGTAATACTCTACGTAGTGATAGATTGAAGCATGTGAAATCTGTTCGATCACCAATGGACTCGGTTATGAGCAATGGATTTGTTAGGAGTAGCAAGTTGGGAGATACTCAGAATGGTGCTCAAGGGTTTGGTAGCAGTGAAAGAAATGATGCAAAAGTATACCCAGTGGAGGCAAGAAACATCACTTCCAATGGTAGAATCGAGCAACTGGAACATAGAATAAAGATGCTTGAAGGAGAGTTGAGAGAAGCTGCTGCTATTGAGGTTGGTCTTTACTCAGTTGTTGCAGAGCATGGAAGTTCCATAAATAAGGTCCATGCTCCGGCTCGACGCCTTGCCAGGCTTTATCTTCATGCTTGCAAAGAAAGTTCCCAATCAAGGAGAGCAAGTGCAGCTAGAAGTGCTGTCTCCGGATTAGCTCTGGTTGCAAAAGCATGTGGAAATGATGTTCCGAGGTACTTTCATGTCAAATAACAATTTGTTCCAATTATGTAAAAACAGCTTTGACATCCACACACTATCCTATAATATGAAATGTTGAGTTGGATTTCGGTGAAAGAAGTTTGCTATGGAACCAATATATGAATTGTTTTGGTTGGTTGGTTGCAGAATCCTTGGGTTTTCTGTGATTACGGCAAGCATAATGTGTTATACCTCAACTAATACTATTTGTTTCTTGGATGGCGATTAAATTTGTTCGATCATTTGACCTATTAAATGCAGATTCAAGAGAACAGAAAATCTGTACGCTAGGTGAAAAGACCCACCTAATTTGGAGTGAATATTGGTGCACTGAGATTGTATTTATGTTATGCTTTTTAAGCATGATGTTGAGCTAAAATGTTTAAGAATTTGAACTTTTCTTTTAAGAGCTCATTTTCTTTTCCACATTCCCAAACACAGGTTGACCTTCTGGTTGTCAAATTCTGTTGTGCTGAGAGCCATCATAAGCCAAGCCATTGCAGAACAGCAATTACCAATTTCTGCTGCACCTCGTGTTGAAATAAATGATGGTGGGAAAGGATATGCCAAGAAATCATCTCCGCTCAAATGGAAGGAGTTCTCTCCGAGCAAGGAATGTGGGAGTCTTGATGGCTGGGAGGACCCTCATAAAGTAACATCTGCATTGGAAAAGACCGAAGCTTGGATCTTCTCACGAATCATTGAGTCTGTTTGGTGGCAGGTTGTACAACAGTTGGTCTTCTTTCTTTTCACCAATTTCTTTGCAAGTTAGTATCCGAAATTCAATCCATGCTAGTCCACCTTTTCCTGTACCCTGTGGTGGCATAACCTACTGGACCAACATAGCGTAATCCCATTTTTTCCTATTTTCTTGCTTTTCCATGGACTATTGGTCCAAGCCTCATCTATGAGCTGAGCTTGGAGGCTATCTTTATTGGGTGTTGTCTTTTTGAACAGACTCTAACGCCCTACATGCAATCTGCTGCTGCTAAGGCAGTAAGTGCAAGTGTGGCTTCTGATGTGAGTAGAACATATCGAAGGACATCTAGCTCGGCTGATGAAGAGCAGGTAAACTTCTCGTTAGATCTCTGGAAGAAGGCTTTCAAGGATGCCTGTGAACGCCTTTGTCCTGTTCGAGCTGGGGGACACGAGTGTGGCTGCTTACCTGTTTTGGCTAGATTGGTAAACTTCATTTGCTTTATAGTATAATTTTAGAATGGACACCGGTGAAGGTTGTAGCTTTTCAAAATGCAACCTTCTTAAATGCGTGACCTCTATGTGATGCATCTTCGTGGCACTTTTCTTGGGTTATTATATTGAAACTATATGCAACAATACAGCCAAGGAATGAGTTAACTATAATAACGTCACTGGAGATGCTAGTTCACATAGGAATGAAATGCTACCTCTTCTATCATAAATATCAACACAAGCTCTCATATCAAGATTTTGCCTGTATTTTGATGCAAAATAACCATCTTTCAGTTTATACTTTATACATGTAACTCTGCCTGGCATGACAATATTCTTGAGGTTTGAAAAAAGAATGGGATTGCTCCAACAGAAAATGAAGTCTGTGCGTTTGAAAAGAAAAGAAAAGAAAAAAAGGAGTTCTAGTTGCTCCAAGAGAGGAAATCTATGACAATGGTTATCGTCATTTTCTGACCGTGTTGTTTAGCTTGGATGGACTAGATGATTTACATACACCAGCAAAAATGGGGGCTATGTGTGGCGACAATCCATCATTTTTGTATCCATCATATTTGTATGCTAAGTTGGAACCCATTTTTCATGTATCCGTTGCTGAGAGCGCATGGAGAAGTATACGGTGTTTCTAGGCCACAGTTCTATAAATATTGCGCATAGCATGGTCTTTGTTAAGAGATAATTACAATTGTTGGTAGCTATGTTTTTCACTTTTTCTATGAATTGTAGCTGACTAGACTCCCATTCCTACTTTAGATTGACTTTCGATGCATCTCTCTTGTTTGGCCAGCTAATGGAGCAATGTGTGGCTAGATTGGATGTGGCAATGTTCAATGCTATCCTTCGTGAATCTGATGATGAACTTCCAACTGATCCTGTGTCCGACCCAATTAGTGATGCCAAGGTTCTTCCTATTCCAGCTGGGAAAGCAAGCTTTGGGGCTGGTGCACAACTTAAAAATGCGGTGAGAATTACGAATCCACCCACCAACAGTGATCTCAAATTACGTCAATTTAGTAAATGTTTCTCATTTTAAAACCGTTGTCTTTGCCCCATATATATGAAAGACTGCCTTACGTACATCGTGTCCACTTCTTAAAGAGATGGAAAATAGTTTACATGCATATTTCTCGCCTGTTTTTCAAATTCGTTATTATCTACTGTGTAATATACGTTCTATTCATTGTTAGGCACCTCAGATTTTTAAAACAGCGCATCCATTATTCTGATAGCTCTTGAACAAGCTTTTTTATTTTTATTTTTTATTTATGTGATCTGGAATACAGATTGGGAACTGGTCTAGGTGGCTTACCGATCTATTTGGGATTGAGGATGATGACTCAATTGAAAACATGAACGAAAATGGTAATGACATTGAGGTTGAGGTTGAGAGAAAAGAGCTCGATACGTCATTCAAGGCTTTCCATCTGCTCAATGCATTGAGTGACCTCATGATGCTTCCAAAGGATATGCTCTTAAGCAGGTCAATTAGAAAAGAGGTTTTTATTCTGAAACTTTTCTCTCTTCCATTTCAGTCTTTTTCTGTTTTGACCCATGTATCATGTTCTTGTCCCCAGTTCTAAAAGTTTTTCACATTTCAAGGTATGCCCTACATTTGGTGCACCGCTAATCAAGAGGGTTCTGATCAATTTCCTGCCCGATGAATTTTGCCCAGACCCAATTCCTGATGCTTTGCTTGAAGCTTTGGATTCTGAGGTTTGTTCCTTCCAATGGAATCTGCTCAGTTTTCTATCCCTTTAAAAACGTATTTAGTGGCTGTGATGGAGCCCATGATTTTTGGAAAGCAAAAAATATCAAAAAGAAAACCATATGCATCGATGTTAATTAAGGACAGGCACGCAAATCGTAATCTTTTCTAAAAATTGGATGTGTTCACGTTTAGGACACGCATTGAATGTTGTATACATATTAGTTGTTACAGACATTAAGATTATGATTCAATGGACTAGACAAAGACATTTATTTTACCACATTAGAAATAGGAACACCAATAATTTTAGCATTGAGAAAAAAAAAAAACTTCTGTCACCTAAATTAAGTATCAAGAACCAAGCATCCATGTCAATTTTCACCTTCCCAAACTTTTTAAAATTGCACTCTAGCCTCAATGTGTCGGACACATCCAAATAGGTGTCCATGTCCAGCACGTGAGGTTGATAGACGCGTCCATTCTTCTTAAGATGATACTCCCTCCGTCCCTTATTTATAGTCCAGTATTCCATTTTGGGATGTCCCTTAATAAGTGTCCATTTTGTAAAGTTAGTGGATAAAAGTTGGTGTTTTGTCTATTTTATCCCTAAAAGTAGATTCTATTTTGAAAAGTTAGTAAGTAAAAGTGTAATGATGATGGGTAAGTAGGGAAAGTGGGGGAAAAAGTTGATGTGAAAGGTATAATGATAATGTCTTTTTAATAAATTGGAGTTACGAAATAGGACATTTAAAAAGGGACGGAGGGAGTGGTAGTTTTCTAACTTTTCTTGGCTATAGGATTCTGCGGTCGAAATAAACTAGAGTATTTGTCTTCCTGCTTTTTGGTCTAAATTTGATTCAGGATGAGGCTGAAGAAGGATCTGTCCTACACTTCCCATGCAATGCAGCTCCAATAGTGTATTTGCCACCTCCATTAGCTTCTGTGGCTGGTATTATAGGAGAGACTGGAATCAAGTCTCCTGAACTCAGAAGAAGTGGGTCCTCTGTGCTCAAGAAATCGCACACGAGTGATGACGAGCTCGATGAATTGGATTCGCCCTTGACTGCCATCATCGAAACGTTAAAGGGTCCACCAACTCCAAAGGAAAATGGCAGCCAAAATTCTGTCAGATATCAACTTCTTCGGGAGGTGTGGACGAATACCGAGTAGCAATTTTAGGTTTATCCTATTTGTTTAACATCCGATGGTCTCTGGGATTTTTGCTTGATTATCCAAGGAAAATGTAAATTATAATTCTTTCTGGATAAAGATCCTTTGTGGAGGAATTGACAGATGATGAGAAGCTGTATATAGTTTATGTAATATGGATTGTGGTTATCGATCTGCAAATAATCTCTGGGTTCACCAGTTAAACATATTTGCCTTATAGTAGTTAAGCCAAATAAGGCTACTGAAGGTTACATGCAAACTGAGGATGAGCAGAATTAAAGTTTCGACGTAGACATCGTTCTTGAATATTACTACCATGTAAGAAAGCATTGAAAACATCCAATTGCGGCCAAACCAAAATGCAGAGCAAGATCGAGTGCAACTCGAACGGTAGGTAAACATTCTTCTTGTGAAAATCCTTGTGGAAATATTCAACACGAATGGTAGGTAAACATCTTTGATTTGTTAAGGTTTGTGAAAAGAGTTTGCTATCTACTACTGTAACACCTAAGCTCGACTCCTGAAATTGTAGGTAAACATTCTTCTTGTGAAAATCCTTGTGGAAATATTCAACACGAATGGTAGGTAAACATCTTTGATTTGTTAAGGTTTGTGAGAAGAGTTTGCTATCTACTACTGTAACACCTAAGCTCGACTCCTGAAATTGTAGGACGCACGGCCTCAACTTTCTCACTTGAGGGAAACACTTTTCCACGAAATAACTCTTGCCAAAATGAAAGAATTCTTGTTTTTCTGCGAGATGTCTTGTCAACAGAACAAATACTGAAAAATAAATACTTTTCCTGAAAATCAATTTTTCACACAACATTCTCGACAACTGAATGGAAAAATTCTCTGTTCTAAATGGCGGCCGTCGAGGCGCCACCTAGGCGCTTGGAGGTGCCCTACCGCCACGCCAATACCCCTTGGCGTTTGATTTGGCGCCCAGGGAGGTTTGGCGGCCGCCTAGGCGGCCCTGGTGGTCTCGGCGGTCTTGGCGTCTTGGCGGCGGCGTCTTTGGAGGCCTAAAATGTATAGTATTAAACTAATGGAGATCAAGTTTTGGAGGGGTATGGAGGAGAAGAGTTAAGAGGAAGGAGATGAACTTTGAACTTGGCATTAGGGATCTTCGATCTCGTTTATTTCTACTCATTCAACTTATTTGCTAGTTGCTACTACTTAATTTTATTTGGGTTGTACTTTGAAGTTTGAACTTATATTATGAATACATGGAATATAATTTTATTGGATAATGGTTTGTAAAAAAAAAAAAAAAATCCGCTGAATTGCTTGGCGCCGCCTAGGCGGCTTGGCGCTTGGAGGTGGGTCTCCGCCGGCTACCTCTGAGCGCCATTTAGAACATTGGAAAAATTAGCTAACTACTAGAGACATGACATCACATGTGGAGTGTGGATACCATGGGTGAAACCGTGGGGCTCCAGAACCCACGACCGTACACGGGTTTTCCGTTTTCTCAAACTTTACAGGATTTATTATTATTTTTTTGACAAAATAGGTGGAAACAAATTCAACAGTTTCTTGAATGATTCTATTAGAATTTGTCAAGGTTTTGTAGTATTTGTTTTTTTTAATCTTTGTTGGTAGTGTGTCCACGTTTTTCACTGCCCATTTGGACAAATAAGCCATTGTGGTTTATTTTTTGTCCTTATTCAAATTTTTTTTCTCATTTTGTGGCTTATTATCAATTTTTTGGGGATTATTGCTTCGTTATGACGAGAGGAATCTAAAAAGTAAAAAATTTTGATCGAAATCCAATTTTTTTGGAATTTCGACGAAATTTGGCGGAAAAACCACGTTTTCGTCTTTATTCAAAAAAATTTGGATTTCGACCAAGATTTTTTACTTTTTAGATTTTTCTCGTCATAACGAAGCAATAATCCCCAAAAAATTGACAATAAGCCACAAAATACGAAAAAAATTTGAATAAAGACAAAAAATAAGCCACAGTGGCTTATTTGGGCAAACAGCCTTAAATATTATTTTAAATGGGAAAAGAAATTAAGCTTGAATTTTAAATTTCTTCATCCAATACTCTGTTACTCCACTATTTAACTAAAAAAAATGGATCCACTTTTATAAAAAAAAACACTAAAAAACTGGAATGTTATACCAATTTTAATGTAATCCTAAAAATGAATTACCAAAGTTATTTCTGAAGGATAAAATTCAAAAAAATGCCCTATTTATTTATTGTCAGCGTCCCATAAATCTCATATTTTTCCTATCAACAACAAACTTAACAAATCGAATAAATTTATGGTGTGTTTGGATTGTGTTTTGAATTTTTTTTTGAAAAATAGTAGGGATAATAAGTGGAGAGAGAAATATAGGAAGTAGCGGGAACCTAGGGAGAATTTTTTGATTTTTTTGAAAATAGAAGAGAACTCGGCATTAATGATTCAAATCATACCCATGCAATTGCTCAATCAACTCCAAGAGATTTAGCCAAGTGGGTATAAGAAAGTAAATTAACAAGTTCTTGTCCTCGGTGAGTTCGCATGTTCGAATTTCATAGCGACTAAACCCAAATCTTGGGGTCATTGAAAAATTTGCCTAGCATGTTAACTCCATAATCCAAAATTAACCGAGGTGCGTACAAACTGTGGCCAGGATATACGGTCACAAAAACCATTCATTAAAAAAAAAAAAACAAAAAACTGCGTAACACAATTTGCTCGATCTATCAATATAAGGGTGACTATATAACCACACAAAAAAACAAAAAAAATCTCTCACCGCTAAAATATCCTTCGTGATGATCAAAATAAAAATTATCCTTCATTTCGTACAAAACCATAAAAAATATTCTCAACACGAAGGTACCATTGGCCGTGCAAGGCCATGCATTAGACTCCCTTAATTTCCACTTTTGTTATTTTTATTTTTATTTTTATTTTTATTTTTATTATTATTATTTTTTTAAAGTGGTAAATGGCGGTTTTGACGGTTTGGATTACCTTAGCACTCCAACTTGCTTTCTTCGAACTTACCCAGTACCTTCTCTCTCTCTTCTCTCTCTCTTTCTTTCCTGAAACAGAGAGTCGGTCCAAGATTTGCTGGACCGAACAATCACCGCGCATACGACGCGGAAACTCTCCTATATATATATACCCACTTACATACCCAATCCAAAACCCAACAAACACTTAAATACCCATATCCCTCTTTTCACAACAGATCATAACTCCTCTCTCTCTCTGATTTGTATAGCATATATATAAGTGAGGCAAAGGATAAGCTCGTAAGAGTTACAAGCGTAGCTGAAACAAGGAGGCAAAGTTGGTGACTTGCAGACCAAGTTTTCTCACTCGTACGTGCACATCCGATTCTCGCAAAAAAATGGAGAAAACCCAGCAATACGAGCGGGTATTCAACCACTTCGACGACGACGGCAACGGCAAGATCTCCCCCAAGGAGCTGCGCCTCTGCGTGGGGTCGATGGGCGGAGACCTGTCGGAGGGGGAGGCGGAGGCCGCGGTGGTGCTGATGGACTCCGACGGCGACGGCGAGTTGGGATTCGAAGACTTCGTCAGACTGATCGAAGGAGGAGAGGGAGAAGAGGAGGAGAAGGTGAAGGAGTTGAGAGAGGCGTTCAGGATGTACGAGATGGGAGATGGGTGTGAGTGCATTACACCCAAGAGCTTGAGGAAAATGCTGAGGAAGCTTGGGAAGCGCAATACCAGTATTGAGGAGTGTAGGGTGATGATTGCTCAGTTTGATTTGGATGGGGATGGAGTGCTTAATTTTGATGAGTTCAGGATAATGATGTCTTAGATTTTTTCTTTTCTTTTTAATTAAGGAGATTTTTTTTTACTTGGGGAATATTAGTTCATTGTATTTTTGGGGGCCTTTCTAGGCCATTAATGGTGTTACTATATTATTTGTGATTTTATTTGATTAATTCTTTGTATATATTTCAACTTTTCAGTTTATGGACAACATCATTCTCTATAATTTGTCTAGTGGATTCTTGTCTTGGTCTTCAACCGTAAGAAACAGAGAAAGGATTCGAAGGAATCCAAGGATTTCTTGGGAATCCTACGGGTCGTCGCGTTCGTTATCTTTCCTCTGAGAAGCGGTTATAGAACTTCCCATCCAACAATTTCTTGTGGGCTAAATGATGAAAATTATGTACCGGGAGAAATGCATCAAATTAAACATTCAATCGTACGATGAACTCAAAGAAAAGTGCTCGCAAACTAGCCCGGTAGATCGAATGGAATAGTTTCATAACGAGGGGGATCGAACTAATTAATTGTAGAAGAAACTTGCTTTCGATAAAGTATTTGTCTCCTTCGAAAGTCTACACGTTGGTGTCAAAATGATGTCTCGTTAGCGTCATCTTTTAACATGCCTAGCTACTGTACTGCTAAGAAGTTGAGAAATATCAATGTTTTAGTTATACACCCAATCCAATTGGTGCCATTTTACCAGAAGTACTGTTATATTCTTCCTTCCCTTTAAAGAATGAACAGCAGAGAGGATACATACATACGGTAGCTGGGTTGAATGCGGTGACAAAAGCTTTAACAACGGTAATAAATACCAAAGGTGCTGTTTGTACGTATTTGGCCAAAAAAAAAATCACTTCACCATCGATCATTTGAAATTGTCAGCTCCTTCGGCTAACCGGCGTAGAATTTTTTTGGGGTTACATTTTATAATACGGAGTAAAGTTTTTGACAATTGACAGTGTCAAGGAATTCGGCACGTACGCCGGTGAACTTGCGCTAGGGGTTTTTTTTCTTTTTCTTTTTCTTTTCCAGATTTCTTTCTCTGTTTCTCCTTTTTCATGGCTCCAAGAAACTACCCTTTCTCTGTTTCTGGTCATTCTCCCTAAGGACATGCTCCAACGTAGTAGTAAAACATAAGCTTCGGATAGCGTGTTGAAACTCAAAGTAGGAAGTTGGGCACAATTTTTTGCGTTAAATTCTAGGAATGCTTGCTTGACATTGGCGGATAAGATTTCGCTAACTTGCTACTCCCGCCGAAGGGCCCAAAAAAACAGCCTTTTCAGACCGGCCAAGCTGCGAGAGGATTTTTTTGTTTTCTTTAAAAAAACCTAATTGAGGCGTGAATTTTACTTGCTTTTTTAATTGGACCGAGAATAAAATTTTAAAAAGACGAGCGTAAATTGATCAGGACGCGCTTTTATTGCGAAACCGGAAAAGAAAAAAGAACAGATCGCGTAGATGTAGTGTTTGACTTAACCAAAAATACGTGGAGGTGCGGAATCACGCGTTACGTTCGGTGTTTTTTCTTTTTACTACTATAAACTACTTAGACCACAAGTAGGACGTACCTGGAAGAACAATCATTCTATCTCCACACTCAATTACACATTTACACTCACAATAGGGGTGGAGCCCACTCACAATAGGTGATAGTGTGTTTAGGCTCCACCCCTATTGTAAGTGTAGTGTGTGTGAGCTCTATCCCTATTATGAGTGTAATTAGGTGTGTAATAAGTAGGTGTGAAGTTAGAATTTTTGCCGAAAGAAATTGAATAATAGTTGAGGGAGCAGACGGGTCAAAATGAATGGAATTAAAATAAACAACTGGAGTACTACTGTAGTACCTAATTTTAATGTGGAAATAATACAAGTGGAGTATCTTCTTGGTACTGAATTAACCCCACCGATCAATTAATTAGGATTGACAAGTTAACCGGCCAGGACAGAATTAAGAATGTGTTTTATGCTTTCTAAATGAGAAAATCTTTGTTTATAGGGCAGTTGTAAACAAATGTTTAGAGAGCTTATTCGGCCGTCTAAAAGTGTTTTGGAGGGTCTGAATTTAAAAAAAATTATTCGCGCGAATAATTCTTTTAAAATCCGGACCATTGATTATCGAAACAGATGGCTGAGATTGCACGGCTCCGTAAATAGGTTGTTTGCGGCTGCTCCGAAAATAAGTTTCTCTCGAAATACTACTAATTTTTAATGAGAAAATCTTCTTTACGGCAGTTCCGTGAATAACAAGTTACGGAGCTCAATCGCGACCGTCCAAAGTATTTTTTTGGACGATCCGGATTGAAAACCAATTATGACAGGTAATAATTGATTGTGATTAACTTTTTCTTAGAAAAATTTCATTAAAATCTAAACCGTTCAAAACCGAAATAGACGTGCGAGATTGAACAGATCTGTAAATAGGATGTTCACGGGGAGCTCCACGGGAAAAAAAAAAGTAATATAAAGTCCCGATGAATGAACTTTGCAACGTGCCTATCTAAATGGAAAACGTGGCACCAACTGCACCGACATTAGTGAGGGAACCACTACTTCACAAATATCATAGGAAAATTTGTTCTTTAATGAGATCTTTTCATTACTATTATTCCTCTAATAAAAAAGAATATTTTAACTTATATTCTTTTTTTTTTTAACTTATATATATAGAGGAGATTGGCTCAAGAATATTTTAAAAGCACAGACCCTGATCGTAGGGAAGTTCAATTTTAGTAGTTTTCAGTTGACCCCGGTCAGAGCGTTGACCATTCTATCATAAGATGCCACGAAACGCTAATGAAGTGACACGTCGGCTGAATTGAAACGTTGACCGTCCAGTCAGAAAAACACTAAGTTCGTGTTTTGAATTTTTTTTTAAAAAAATAACAGGGGTAATAACTGGAGAGAGATAGAGAGAGAA
This sequence comes from Rhododendron molle, assembly GCA_025413875.1. Taxonomy (NCBI): domain Eukaryota; kingdom Viridiplantae; phylum Streptophyta; class Magnoliopsida; order Ericales; family Ericaceae; genus Rhododendron; species Rhododendron molle. The sequence goes on along the minus strand of CM046395.1, from coordinate 5,514,819 downwards.
ATGTTAAAAATAAAAGAAATCTAAAAAGAATTTTTAAAAAAATACTTTTTAAAAAGCAAAAAGAACGATGCATAAAACTTAAAATCTCTGATTTAAAGGGAAATAACCAGAGAGAGAGAGACCGTCTCCTCTAGGACTATCAAGTGAATCGACCCACACAAAGCAACCAGAGGGATACTACAGCCTTTGGTTTCTTCCGTACCTCTTGTTCTTCTTCTTCTTCTTCTTCACCGAAAGCTAACCATCCTCATCTCTCCTTTTCCACATCTTTTTCCCCCCTGCGTAGAATATTTGACCTCTCGCTCATTTCAGACCCACCCTAAACCTGAATGATGCACAAAACAAGAGTCAATTATTCAACACGTGGAAGACTCAAAGGCCATGGGCACGCTGGAAGGGAGCTCGTTTTCTTTGGAGTTTGTTTCCTAGCAAAATTTTGGGAGTCAAGGTGGAGTTTGCTCACGAGCCACGTTAGGTTTGAAATCTCACAGGTACTATCAAACTATGGAAAAATCTACAATACACATTTCTTAAAAGGGTGTACTATATGCACCTATTTTATAATTCATTCATAACATTTTAGTGTGTTTCGTAATTTTTGTTCTAGAATTCATAACATTTCAACGGTACGATTCGTAACATTCTCATTTTGATTTCGTAACCTTTATACGATTCGTAACTTTTTAGTAATACGATTCGTAACATTTTTGGGGGTGCATATGATACACACTCAAATAAGAAGTGTGTATTGTAGTCTTTTCCACTCAACTATTATGCGATCAGTTCATATGAAGCTTTGCATCAGCTTTAATCAAACAATCTTCGAGTGAAGTCTGGTGGGATTTTGGTCATTGAAGGGCAAGAAGTGTTAGTTGTAATTAGTGAGAATTAAAACCAACTCTAACCAAAGAGAGATTGCAAAGCAACCAAAAGAGATACTGCGGCCTTGGTTTTTTCTGTAACTCTTGTCCTTCTTCTTCACCCCCTTAGATAAGACCACTCCTCCATTTCTTTCCTCCTTTACCAAGCACTAACCATCCTCATCTCTCCTTTTCACATCTTTTCCCTCCCTCTTACGTAGAATATTTGACCTCTAACTCATTTGGAACCTACACTACACCTAAATAATGCACAAAACAAAGTCCAACACGTGGAAGACTCAAAGGCCATGGGCACGCTGGAAGGAAACTCGTTTCTTTGGAGTTGTTTCCTAGCAAAATTTTGGTAGTCAAGGTGGAGTTTGCCCACCGGCCACGTTATGTTCGAAATCTCACAGGTGCTATCAACTATAATGCGATCAGTTTATATGGAGTTTTGCGTCGGCTTTAATTGACGGGGGGATTTTTGTTTTTGAAGGGCAAGAAGTGTTGGTCGCAGTTAGTGAGGGTTAAAACCAACTCTAATGGATAAGGGTGTCTGATCTTGGGTTGATTGAAACTCAATTAACAGGGTCTTCAGTTTTTACGCACGGTAGAACTTCTCGATAAATTCAGCAAAATTTGGATCATCGAAATGAGTCCGGAATAATAAACCCACAAAATCCTAAACTTGACCGGTACAATCTGTTTTTGCCTAACTGGAAAAGAGCTGGTTCCTTCGCAACAATACACAAAAAGGAAAAGGAAAAAGTGAAACAGAGTATAATGCAGAACGGGCAAAATTTTAGTTCAAACATGGCTTACTATAATTTACAAACAGGATCCAAAAGTCTAGAGTGAGTACCCTAATCCGGGATAGGATTGTTAATCTTGCTTCTGAGAGCCTAATCCGGGATACCTAATCTAGAGCGAGTACCCTTTTATCCCTGCATATGTGGGTTGTTGTCACAGGGGAGGGATGGGATAATCGGAGAATAATATTTTTAGGTAAAAAAGTATCCCTCCAATGTAGTGGGTTGCCATGAAAAGTTTTTGGGTGCAAAGACACGTGGTGCCCAGCTTGTATCTGAGCCGTTCAAACATGTTTTGGACGATCAGAATTAGAGAAATACAAAGAGAACGAGGAGAGAGAGTATTCGGCTGAGGAGGAGAGAGGGTATTTAGATCTAGGCCGTCCAAGACACTTTTAGATGGCTCGGATGCGCGCCGAACACCACGTGTCGGTGTTGCCTACCCTATTTGCACCCCAAAACTTCTCTGTTTGCCACATACAAACTACTGCCACTGCCTTTTAACCAAGAACCAGAGGCTTGGAAGAGCTTTCACAGACTGAGAATTCCTCTACATACGGCAACTGCGCCACCAATCTTGCCACCACCTCCACGATTTCTCCGGCAGCCGGTCTCAACGTCGGCTCCTCCTCGACACAAGCCCGGGCAATGTAAGCCAACTTGACAGCCCCGTCGAACGAGTAGTCCTCGCCCAACGCCTTGTCCATCCATTCCCTCAGCTCCTCCGCGTCCTCGGACTCCAAAATGGACTTGATTTTCTCAGACAACCAAATACCCTCTTCTCCCTTCTTGTTCCCACAAGTTATGGGTTTCTCCCCCGATAACACCTCGAGCAGAACCACGCCGTAAGCGAAGATATCCAGGCTTGGCGAAATCTCGCCGTAGTGGACGTACTCCGGCGCCAAGTACCCTTTGCTCCAAGTCTTTTGATCCTCGGTATCGTGTCCGCACCTCTTCAGGCCGAAATTCCCCACTTTCGCGTTGAATTCGTCGTCCAGAAATATGTTTCGGCTCTTTATGTTTCCATGGATGTAACTCGGGATCATTATATGGTGCATGTAGTGCAACGCCGTGGCTACGTCGAGGCATATCCGCAGCCGCTGGTTCCAGTTCAGGAAGACGTAGCAGGAGGCGATGTGGTGGCTCTTCATCGCCTTCCCGCCGTGAAGCCAGTCTTTCAAGGACCCGTTCTTGGCGTACTCGAAGACAAGGAACGAGTCGGGGCCGTCCGCCGAACACATCCCGATCACCTTAACGATGTTGGGGTGGTGGCGATGGGTGGCGTCGCGCAAGAGCCCGAACTCGATCTTCGAGAGGGTCTCGGTTTTGGTGCGCTTGATCGCCAGGTTCTTCCCGTTGAGGCGGCCGTGGAAGACGGACCCCTCGATCAGATTGCACGAGCTGAAGTCGTCGGTCGCCTTCTCCAGCTCGTCCATCGTGTAGTTCTCGAACGGCATCTTGCGAGGCGTCGCGGCACTGTTTGTGGCCTGACCTTGGAGGCTGCCGTCGAGGGAACCGTGGTCGAGCGAGACCTTTTTGTCGCTCGTGGTTCGGATGCTTAGGCCGAGCTGCTGCAGCTCCAAATCCGCCATTTTGCCGGAAACCTGGTCCTTCTTCTTCCCTTGGATCAACAAGTAGGCCGCTGCAACCGCGATGCAAGCTCCGAACAACAACCCACCACCAACAACATAGACCCAGATTTCCCACATTTTAGGATTTCTAGTACTGTGGGATAGTTCTTGCCCGGATACCGAAAACGGGTTCCTGGGCTTTTGCCAGGGTGATCAAAGACAGAAAACGGGTTCCCGGGCTTTTGCCAGGGTGATCGAAGACAGACTTTTCTTTGAGTAGAATCAAGACTGTAGAACATGTGTATAGGTTTCCAATTTTAAAGAAGAAGAAGAAGAAGACCAAGAAAACTCTCAACTGGGGATTCTTAGTGATCATGGTTCCACATGGACGCACTAGTAAAATAGAAGAGATTTCTCAGTCTGGGGGACTAAATATTTCGGATCAATACAAAATGGTGTTGGGAAAGGTAGAATTGGCGGGCAAGATTCTTGGGGGTGTAAACTGATCTATATTTATAATTGGATTTAGTCATATTTACAGTTGTTTGGGAGACTCTTTCATTGGGTTTGGTTCCAGTGGGCAGTGGCTTAAGGGGGAGGCTATTTATCCCAAGAATGTTTCATGTTTCATTCTCCGATAATCCTATGCTTTCTCTCTGTTGTGATCTGTACACCATTTCAATCAAGATCGATCCTCTGATATGAAGGATCCTCGGGTGATTCAAAATGTCCACTACGGTATGTTTGACGGTTAGAGTGTCATTCACTTTGTTAGACTCGACGTGTTTTTGTCGATCTTGCAAAAATTCAATTTGATCGAACATCGATACCCATCTAAACGAAGAGTATTAGTAGTCACAAAATGAACGATTTGAACAGTCAAATGGGACTATCAAACGAGAAATCACATGATGGATCATGGCACGAGAGGAACTTATTTTTCAAGGGCTCCTAAAGAGTCAAGAACTTGGAAGAAACAAAAAAACAAAAACTGATTTTTATATACATTAATAATAATAATAATAATAATAATAATAATAATAATAATAATAACAACAACAACATGGGAAGAAGTCCATCAGGGCACGTGCTTGAGACACCTTGATTTGCTCCCTGCCTAGAGAATTTAGAAGAAATAATAATGGCTGTCGCTACATAATTTTGGAAGAAACAAAGAAGAGCTTGGACACATCATTTCATGAGGGACTGTGCGCATCCCTTAGACTAGTAGACTATAATAAATTTCTTTGGCGATCTGCATCCGGTACTTTTCAGCACAATTACCAAATTCATCTTGGAAATAATAATAACTAGTCAAATTAATAAATAGTTAAAATAATCCGATATCGATAAGGGTCGTTGCAGAATTCACAGGGCTCTTACGAATGCTAAAAAGACAGAATTACTTCTAGTCTCAAAGTTTTGAAAGCATGATTACTATGCACGATGGTCTATTGTTTTTGTACATAGTTTCCGCAATTGAGTTTTCAAGCGATCCACTTGGGCTTATTGAATTGAATTGGGCTTGACTTGCCTCTCTTACCATTGATATGAAATCGGAAAAAGGTTTTTAGAAATCTTCCAATTGGTCCAAAAAGAATTCTGCCAATCTCTTGGACATTTTGGGTGAGCCTTACGTTATATATATTTTTTCTTACATTTAAGTTTTATTTTTTTGATTGATCATCCGTCTCGATAAGATTAAAAGTAAAAAATTATAATGAAAAACAAGAAAAAATACCTAACAATTGATTATTTTTTTTTATCCACAGTATCGTCTAATATGTATTTTTTCAATTTCGGTCCATTATTTTTTATTTTTTTGATTTCTCCTGTTGGACGAATAGTTTATCCCAACAATTAAAATTCTTCAGGCCGCGAAGAATTACTCATGGACACAAAGAATTACTCATGGCCGCGAAGAATTACACCTGGCTGTCAAGAATTGCATGTGACCGCGTAGAATTGCCCTTGGCCGCGAAAAATTGCGCTTGGCCTCGCAGAATTGCACCTGACTGGGCAGAATTGCACCTAACTGCGCGGAATTGCTTCTGGCCGTGCGGAATTGCACTTGGCCGCCTGGAACTTGATCTAACCACGCGGAATTGCACCTGGCCGCCTGGAATTGCACTTGGCAGCGAAGAACTATACCTGACCGCGCAGAATTGCACGTGGCCGCGAAAATTGCTCTCAGCCGCAAAGAATTACTCCTGACCGCAAAATTTTGAAAATCTGATTAAGTTAGTTTTTTACAAGAATCCATAAAAAAATATTTTAAAAATAACTTGCGATTTGAATTATCTTTGTGATACCTAATATGGACCCCGCAGAGATCATGTTTATGAAGGAAAGGGTCAACTTATTTACTTAGCTTTGCAATGCATCTTCAAGATGCGCTGTCTTCTTTCTTTTTTTTTTTTAATAAAACTTTATAACTTATCTTCAAGATGCACCGTACTTTTTAAAATGCATTCTTTGCTTGTGTGAAACGCATTTCGTATGTGCACAATAGACATCACGCATTTTGATAATGCGCGATGAATTATTTTTGCAAAACGTTTCAAAAGACGGGCATTTCTCCGGTACGTTTTGAAAACGTGGACAGATTGAACAAAAACTTAATGTGCTTACCTCTAAATTTCTCTTGTTCAAGTTGATACGGAAAAGGTTTCTTTGTAGGTAACATATATGGGTGATCATGGGTTGGGCGGACACAGATTGTCACAGACTAATGTGTTGAGTAATACTCAATCACCGTTTTAGGTATCTGGCCTGTATCAGTTTTACTACTAATTGATTTCATGGGCCTCCAAAATATTTCTCATGAGGCATATAACTCGGGCCGGGTCAGAAGCTTCGAAAAGAGAACCATCTGCGACACAGCAATTTGCTCCTGTTGAAGCTGCCACAGCGATGGTCGTTGAAGGTCCACGGGGGAGGAGGAAGGAAGAGAGCAGAAGAGGGGAGAAAAAAAAAAAGGAAGGGGGAAAGCTGGGAGGCGGAGGCGGAGGCGGAGGAGAATATGAATTGAAACTCTTAACAAAATTTCAATTTTTTACGCAGAGGAAGGGGTACGTAGACTTCTTAACAAAGGGGTCAGAACTGCTGGATGCATGGGCTCCTAGCTAGGTCCCTGATTGTGTAAAAATAATATTTTTTTTAGAATGAATGAAAATGTACTCTCTCTTCTTTTTTTTATTTTATGTTCTTTTGTGACGGTATTTTTTTTAAAGATGGATGATCGGTTGTTCAAGATTTTTTTACGACAAACAAATAAAGTGTTCTCGAAGAAGTATCTGAGTGTATAGCTATGCAACCTAGTAGACTTTTAACACATAATTAACATGGTACGTTTGATGAACGTCGATAAATATTCAACATCTTAGAAGTAACGTGTCGGTGTTCGATTCGATACGAAACCATATGGCTCTTTAAGTTATCAGTGGCAATATAAAAATGGGAATTGCAAGCCCACTGCAGTTTTGCTTCCTTCCTTGTTCACCATAACAAGTGATGGGGCCTAGTGTTTACACAAATGAAGGGGAGGGACCGAACAACAGAAAAATACTCATCATAATAAAGACACCAAAGGAAACAAAAATTGTGAAAAAGAAATATACCAAACCCTATCCTCGAGGATATATAGTAGCCACCCTCTTTTCTCTCTTGTCATTCATGAAGTATGACTATGGAAATTATTTTAACGTTAGGCAAAAAATTGAATTGAAATTTCACGATATGTAGCATATATGTGTATATATCGATTTTTAAATTTAGGAAATTGGGACGTGTTCGTTCTTTCTAGCATTGAAAATATAAGATGATCTGCAAAAGAAATAAAAAACATTGAAAATAAGGATACACATGGGTGGACACCTCATTTGGATACCGCATTTCAGCTATTTTTAGGCAATTTAAGTTCTTTTTTTTGACTTCAATTACCTGCATTTTCTGCATTATTACAACTTCGTGTTTTTCCAACTCTTGTAGGTCTTATGGGTCAAATTTTCCTATTTACACACAGAAGGTCATTGAAAAACAATGCAACGTAAAAGAGGGAGGAACTATACTCATAGAATTCGTTTGTTTGACCCGATATGTACATAACATTGAACTATATATGCAATTCTCCCATGCGAAGTCGAAAGATATTTCGTTTTGTTTCTCTCAATAAAAAAATGACAGATTTGCCATATGTCTTCTCAAATTTAGCAAATAAAATGGCATTTTTTCGTATTTGAGAAATTTTTCGAGTTCGTGGGCGCGTGACGTGGTAGTTGCCATTTATTTTGCCCTTTTTGAGAAATGACAACAAATCTCCAAATAATAGCACCCGGCGACCAATTATCATTTTCGTAGGCCTTAACCCGCGGCGGGCCTGACACTAGTTACTCACATGGACGAGTATCGACGTCGGTGTAGGTTTATGGCGTTGGTTAGAAGGCGTAATCATTAGTAATTAATTTTGGGACCGCAATTATGACAGAATTTACATCTCAACACACACACAGAAAGTTGTTAGTTAACAACTATCTAGCTACAATCTTCATGGCCAAACTTAGAAAGTTAGTAGTCATTAGTTTGGCAATATAATGGTGGTCTGTCCCTTTCCCAACCTAACCTTTCTTTCGATTAGGGAAATTATTCTGAGCCCCAAGAGCATTGCAGGGTCTTCCACACATGCAGCACATTGGTGTACGTTCCGATACAAAATATAGATTCCACAACGTCTCGATACAAAATATAGATTCCACAACGTCTCGATACAAAATATAGATTCCACACAAAGCGTATGCCGATCCCACACATATATGATAGAGAAGGCCTTACCACGCTTTTGTCACACGTATTATTCAAGGTTTATATGAAAAATTCTGATGGTGAGTCGGTGACAGACACATGAACACACTCCAGCTTCGCGAGCCTAATCGAGTGCTCAAATACTGTCAGGTTTTAGGTTCTGCTCATTTAAGCTTCACATTGAGGCTCTCGTTTGGTTCGTTCAATCAGTTACCTGAATCGAACCAAAACGATCCCTAAACCCAATCGAGTCTCGAACAGTCCAGTAACGAATAATCTCCCCTTCTCGTAAATTAACCACACCTCGGTCCCCCTGTTTGTCTCTTTTTGTGATGCAAATGAGGTTAAAGTGGGGGGGGCAGCATATATACTTGAAGATCTTGTTCACTTTTTGTAATTAGAGTAATCCCAATGCAAATCTCATGTGTCGGCCACTTTTGATAGTCAATACTAGTACGTACTACGTAGTACTAACTACTACGTAGAGATCGCCTCAATTGCTGTGAATTGACACCAGATCCAATGGCAAGGCAAGGTATGAGACAACAAATGCTGGACACCGGGCTAGGCAAGGCATGACACAACAAGTGTTTGTAATCGTGGTGAATCGCATAATGCCTTCCCAAGAAAAAAAATTATCAAAATAATTAGAGTAACTCTGCTGGCCTAAACACCTATTACCTTGATGATGTTTTCCGAAGGAAAAAAATGAAAAAATTTCAAAAAAAATTGGTAGTTTATGGAATTATTAGGAGGGCGAGTGATTCACAAAAACATTCTGATTTGGGTTATTTAATTTTGAAGGCTAAATTAAATAAAAGTTGTCACTATAATTGCATGCAAAGCCTGACGAGGGATCATTATTTTATGCCTATATATATCTCAAATCATAATCGCATGCACCAATTTATTATTGAAGTAGGGGGATCATATTTCATTGGCTTAAATGCTTAGGTGGATATCTTGAAGGAGTCAATCAACAATATAATATATCATTTCATTAAAGCATGCTTCATCCGTCCCATTTTGTTTGTCCATTTTTTTTATGTTAGGAGCAATTTTCAATCGCTTATATCTTCCGCTATGCACTTTCAAAAATATGCAATATGCATCTTATTTGATAATTCTTGATTAAGTCTACAATATATAAAGTTTATAAAATTATAAAAAAAATTATGAATTGAGACATATAAGAGTTTAAAGAACGGCATAAATAACGAAAATAGACAAACAAAATGGGATGGAAAAAGTATTAGTAGTTTTGAACTTGTCAAATAAAAAACGGCATATTGTTAGAAGGCTTTATTTGAGAGTTGGCCAATAACAACCAACGTATAACCTTAAGGTTTTGGTTAAGTGGGCATACGACCACAATCAAAAGGGTTGCCTCCTAAAAGGTAGTGAGGTTGAATTCCATGAATGCCAACTATGCCAGGGAGTCCAAACCCCGGAACCGAATAAAATTTGACTGATCTTTAACTTCAAAGACCCATAATAAGTCAAAGTGTACACAAGCTAACTTGAACAATCGGTCATAAAAAGAAAATAGAAAAAGGTGTATCATAGTAACACCAAAAACAGTAAACAGGATAATGCCTCACAGCAATGATAATGCACACTCTTTATCATTGATCACACAATCAACATATTCATTAATCACCCACTAACATTGAGAAACCAAGTTAGATCAGTTGGTTGTCCCATTTCACCTCCTCAGTGGAGGCCGGAGTTTGAGCCCCACGAAGGACGGATTTGAGGTTCAGGACTATGAATAGTCTCTGAACTCTCTGTTGATTAACATACTAATACCCTACTGATGTATCCTCACACCAACTTGGAAATCGGTCAAACCCTTGACCCATTTTGCTCTGTTTCGTTTCAAACCTCTTCTCAACAATGGAGTGTTTCCCCAAAAGTCAGCAAAAGGTTTCGTGGTCTTTTCACATTCTAAAGTTTTATTTTTGTTAATGTTGGGCTTAAATTTTGGGCGTTTACTGGGGGAAAAATAGAAAATTCGAACCAATAAATGATAGGAAAGACCGGTGTAGTTTTTGAAACTTAGGACACGTCGTGGTTATTTTCAGAAACTTCAAGAGTATAATTTATTTTTTTGAACTCACTTTGTTACCGATCTCAATTTTTGGAGTTCATTGAGAAAGATCGATCATGTTAAAAATTATGTATATCAATAAACACATAATCGATCCAACCTTGGCAAGAAAACAAATCGCCACACTTAAATGGAGATTGATTTACACAAATACTATTAATTAATGTATCATGCTTATGCATTTATTACTAATAATATTATCGGTATAAATTTTAATACTATTCTTTTTTGAATGTGACTTTCTCAGCTACCAAACAGACCCCAAGAAACCAAACTAACCTGACCATATGACTGCCAATGGGGACACCATGGCCAAAGGAGATTTTACTTTTAAAAGTCAGTTTTTTTTTATTACTACTATTTTTCGTGTCACAATCAGATACTAACAAACCCCACTGCACCCACCTCTTAATAGTACTAATGCTTTTTTCCACCTCTTAATAGTACTAATGCTTTTTTCCAAGGGTCCCAACCCTGATAAATCATATACGTAATAACTTTGTCATCATCATATGTTCAGCTCAATTAGCACACACCTTAATTAGTAGACTAATCGCGTTGTCTCTTAGCGCGCTCAATTAAAATCACAACAAAATTTTGTATGAACTAACCCCAAAAGAGGTATGAATTGATCCTGAGAGAATTGATAGATTAAGAAATTTTGACTCTGAAATCTCAAAAGGAGCAAATCCTTGTCCTAATTTTTTGGGAGAAATTATTTTACCATACCATTTTTTGATAATGTCACATCCTGCAAGTGTGTTTTTGCACCAAAAAATACACTTACAGGATGTGGCATTATCAAAAAAAGGGTGTGGCAAAATCACTACCCTTTTTTGACCATCACATCCTTTTTAATGTCTCGTTGAGGTCAATTTTTAGTTTTTCATTTTTTTTTTGGCACTTTGGGTGATTGCTATACTTTTCTCATTTTTCTCATCAAGATAAACGATTTGATGTAGAAAATTAACTCAAATATAGTAAATATTATCCTAAGATAAAACAACTAAAAAATGGTGAAGAGTAATTTTTGCACTCCATCTTTAGTAATTGACACTTCACTTTTTGTCTTTTTCTTGTTGGAAACTACAACAATATCCTCCTATGTGTGAGAAAGTGGATAAACACTAATAAAATAAAAAATAATCTAATGATTTCACATAAGATAAAAACAAACGATTTTGTTATTGTTAGCTTACTGGACTGACGATAAGTACACTAGAAGGCAAGAAAAATATGTATTTCTGTGTATTTTTTACACCTTCCAATACGAATTCACACACCAACTTTTGTCATTTTAGAATTTTTCAAAAACAGAAAGTGAAGTGCAGTGCAAAATACTACAAAAAGTGAAGTGCAGTGCAGTGCAAAAATCAATTATCAAAATCGTGCTAAAAAGTCACTGAAAATTTCTATAAAAACTTACCCAAATAAAGCCTATGCCTCGGCCGCCAGCCGACATCTCCGGCTTTTCAACTTCATCACCTTCAAGACCCTTCTCCCTCTCCCTCCCTCTCTCTCTACGAGACTTTTGTCCGTAAGAATTTTCCACTTCTAGAACTAGAAGTACAGGAAACGCCTCTCTCTCTCTCAAACAGAGAGATTTTCAAGCTCCAGGTATGGTAAGGATAGGGACTTGAACAAATGGGGGCTTGTGTTTCAATCCATAAAGACCCAGAATCCAACATGAAGTTCAGACTATCACTCGGGTCTAAAACTGAAAACCTTGTGATTCCTTCACCGGTCAAAGACAAACCCACAGTCAACGGCGACATCCCGATCGCCGACGGCGGTCTTAAATCTCAGTGGTCAACCTCTCAACCGCCCCCTACTGTTCGTGATATTGGTATGATCTCAATCTCCCTATCTATGTAAGGAGAATTTCAACGATTTCAAATTCTTACGCTGATGGTAATCTTTAGTACTCTATAGGCGATCCTTTTTTTTTTTTTTTTTTAAATTCTCAGTAGCAAAATTAAAATTAATATACCTTTTTTTTCCTTCCTGTTTAGGGTAATTGAACTGGGTTTCTGTTGTGGGTGTTTAATTTTATTCTTTAGAATTTTCAAAGCTAGTACTAGTTTTCAGATGGTATTCATAATTTTTGTTTGCTTATCAAGCAAAAAGTGCAAAAATTTAGTTTTGTTCTTCTTTTTTTTTCACGTTTGTTAATTTCACGCCAAATTTTTTTGGATTATTGATTCGTCTCGACGAGTGGAATCGGAGAACCCAAGAATTTTACTTTTACTCAAATATTTTGGGAAATATCCATTTTAAGCTAAAAAAGTGCAAAGAGTCGCACTTTTTTTTAAGGATGTATAATTTCATGATGATTGGTGGAGATCGCTTTGATATCTCTAATATCACGCACAATATAAGCATGCGGGAGTATACCATAGTTTCCGTGGAGTATTTGTTACTAGTTCTTTTTCAGTGGGGAAGAATTATGGCTTCTATAAAAAGAGGAAACACAAGTGATAATTACTCCTCCTTTGTTGGAATGACTTTTTCAAATTCTCAAGAATTTCATTTTTTTTTTTTTTTTTTTGATCCTCAAGAATTTCATATTCCCCCCTTACTTCTTTATCAATGAAGTGGTTTTAATGGTAGAAAGTGGTTTTAATTTGTCCCTTCTTTCATTGTTTAGTCCTGAAATATCTTTGCTTTGAACTATATTCTTTGCATAATCATTCTCCTGGAATGGGACAAGCTTGTCTAAAGTGATTACAAGCTCCCTTTTCCTGAAAGAGCTATACTTAAAGCGTTTGGTTTCTTTACTTGTAAGGTAGTGATAGGGCAATTTGCCGTCCATTTACCTTCTTCTTTGAGCTAAAGTAAGGTGCTTAAAAGGAAGAGGATTAACCAATGGCTAATGATCCTGATTAAGCCTTTGCTCGGGCGTGGCGTAATGCTTACCCATTTACCTTATCTGATGACTTAAAGATAGGGTTGAAGCCTTTGGAAATTACGTTCCTCTTTGGGACCAATGATTTTCTCAGCATTCATGACTGGCCGTCATGACTCATGAATTTATGGTAGCAACCATAGCTGATCACATTAATTTGCAAGCCTAAGAGATGAAGGGACCACAAATGTGGGCATTGCTGAATGAACTTTATTAACACAGGCAAAATTCAACTGGAAAGTAAAGAATGATGAGAGATAGAAACAAGATAGTTCTGTTGATATATTAAATTTGATGGATCAATTTAGAAAAACCTGGGAAGAAGAGCAAAATACCGACAAAGATGAAGACAGAATCACGACGTATCACGATTTCACATAACTTCTAGCCTACGATATGTATGGAGACTCCTGGCGGACCTTACCAAAAAAAGAAATAGGAAAAAGGAATGGCATCCAGGTGTGCCCAATTCCCTACTTGGCAGTGTATGTTCCAGAACATAATATTGCAATGGGAGAGTTGATTTACAGAGCCATGACTGGTCAACTCAACTCTTTTTAGCAGATTTTATCGTTTAGCCTGATAGGTCTCTTATACTAGTGGTTTTCTCTATCATTAACTCATTTGAACTTCTTTTTTTGGTTTCTCTGGGCTCCGGTTCCTCTCCTTTGCTTAATAACCTTCGTAAACCTGCTCTCACGCTTGCTTGGTTGAATCATGGAAGTTAACTTACGCTGGACAATGAACTTTTGATGCAGAATGTTAAAGGCGTATATATTTTTTTGTTAATAGTTAGTAGGATCTACAAATATATCCGGTGAGGATATTTTGATATACATATAGCTTTTCTAAGAGGATTATGTTACTTTTTCGTTGTTAGGATTGTAGATTCCTTTATTGTCTCATCTAACGGCTTGAAGGTCTACGAGTTTGGCTGGAATCATGATGAAGCAGATAATTAGAAACATCATTTAGTGCAAATGTACTAAATTTGTTAGTTCTAATATTGTAAATTATGAGATGGAGATTACAACCTTTATTTAAGGATCTGCAGCCGATGGAATTTCTTGGTGGAGCAGTGTTTATTGAACTGCCAATTCTGAGTCTCTGAATGCTGGTGGACCTGATTATTTGATGGATGACCAGCTTCAAAAGTTTATAAGGTGTAGAGTTTTCTAACCTCTGTCGGTTAAAATTTTTTCTAACTCAGCCCAAGGATTGTGTTGACGGACATTGGAAATTGTCAAATGTCTAGTGTGCTTTTTTTGCAGTTTTTGTGACTCTGCTGGCGAGATTGAGAATTGGTTTCTTTGTTGGGCCTTCCTTGCATAGTTAAATGCATTCTTAGCAATACAGGAAATCTTATTACCCTCAGCCCACTATCAAGTAGTGATCCTTCACTGTCTGTTATGTTATTTTAGTTATTGGCTTCTGGTTTTTGAAAGATTTCATCAGATGCTATTTTCTTACTTGCTTCTGTAAATTATTCAAGAGTAATCTTTCTGGCTTATGTTGTGTGATAAATCTTCCACTCTTCCTTGCTTTTTACATCTAGAATATCTATATTAATATTTCGTCTTTGAGCCCTAATGTTGTCAGTTACATTTGGGTGGTTATCCGATTCGTAGATCATGTAAGGATGTGCTACTTGCAATTGCTTTATTTTGTTGGAAAAATTATATGATTAGGAAATTTCTGCTAGAAATTAAATGCCTAAACAAGAATAATATCAACCAAGTACGGCAAATAAATATTTTTAGAGAAAAGATAAGAATAGCCTGTAGGGTGGTCGAGGCACGTGATGGCGCCCTCCTAAGGAATGATACACCCCCTTCTGCACGGGGTTGGATGGCGTTCTTTCCCCAAGATACAACGACCTTCAAGTTCTCTTCGGTGCAGCGAATCAAACTCACGAACCAATTGTTTCCCGACACTCAAAATCCAAATATATTGTTGTACCAAATATCAGTGTGTAGGGTTTTGTACAGCAAGAGAGAAAGATTTCTGGCACTGTTGTGTTTTTTCAAAAGGAGAAAGAGTCTAATCGTTGTTTTTTAGCCGACTAGTATTTATTAGATTTATATACAATATATGCAACCAATTACTCTGAGATGTAGGAGAAGAAATAGGAGGTTTAGTAAAGGTGGGTTGTTCCTTTGAGAAATTGTAGGCAGTAATCCTACTTATAGTTTACCCTTATATACAACTAATATCTAGGAGTAAATCAAGGAGACCAAGTCCACCCCCTGTTAAACTCTAACTGTACAACATAATTCCTCCACAAACCCACGTGATTAATATTAACATAAAGTAAAATATTAAATTAAACCAACATATTTCTGTTGTTTTTTGTTATCATGAGTGGAAATTCATTCTCGTGAGACCAAAGAACTGTAGTTGAATCCAGTTTCACTTTAATGAATCTTCTTCAGCTACTCTTCATAACCATCTGGTGCCTAATTTCATCTGCAGGTAGTAAAGAGGAGACCTTTTTTGATTCCCAACCGTGGTTAGACTCGGATTGTGATGATGACTTCGTCAGTGTTAATGGTGGTAAGAATCCGTTCAACTTTCAGGGTTCACCCAAACAAAAAGGAAACGGAATCCATTAGCTTCGAGTATGATTGTGCCCAATTTGCTCTTTCTCAAATTGGGCACTGTGTGATGACAATTTGCAACACCAGTGCACGTTTTACTCAACTCCAACATATGTTGGAGTTCTGAGTTCTTGAAACTGTAACTGAAACCTAAAGCTGCCAATAATGGAATAATATGTGAAGAATCGCGGAAACGTTTTAATGAACTCCATAGATGTTTGCTTGTCACCGTAAAAGAGTTTTGGCGAGATGTGGAACCAGTGTGTCATGCAGAAATCTGTTCTATTTTCTTTCCTTCAACCTTCTTTTGGCACCACTAGTTTTTTTCAGTTTTCACTAAATGCATGTTGATGCAGATTTCACCCCATCTCGCGGTAGCACTCCGGTCCACCACAGCTTCTCTGCAGGACCCCCACGACTTGATAAAGCCCATTTTGATGCCAAAACACCCGGTTCTAAACCTCCAACATCCCCAAAGAAAAGACTATCTGAACTTTTTCGAGAGAGCTTCCAAAAGAACGAAGAAGTTGGTGAACAGAATATAATCAGTAACCAAAATGGTGTGAATGGAAAGACTGAAGCCAATAGCCCCAAGTTTGGCCTCCCTCCGAGATCTGCAAACAGTACCCCTTTCGCCTCTGGAGCTAACTCTGTGTGCAGTACCGAACGAACACCAACTATTGGAGACTACGTAATTGAGAAGGAGAAACCAATGGGGTCCATGCGGTGCTGTATTCCGAGAGTGCTTTCAAGCCGAGGCTTTAGCGGGAGGAAGACCCTCCCTCGCAGCATTGGGTGAGTGTCAAGAATTTTGATTATGGTATAAGTAAAATGTACATGAAACTTTTATAATGCAAGAACTCAGAGATCCTTCAGAGTCAGCCATAAGTTTGAGATGTCGAGTTTATGTAAAGAAAACAGTGTTCGCACTAGAGAGATTTTTGCGTCGAATAACTTGTAAAGTATAAAACAGCAGAGAAGGTAAATCATGCCTAGAAGAATTCCAGGTGAGTTTTGCCTTCAACTTTTCATTTTCCTCCCTCTGTATATGAAGCTACTAGATTGTCTCTATGTTGGCTATTAGGGCACTTAGACAGACAGGTACCCTACCAAGAGGTCTCTCTCCTCTTCTCCTTGTGCAGTCCGTCCTTTTTTCCTTTTGTGGATTCTGGTTTTAGTAGATTAGCCGAACTTTATAATCATACATTTGAACAGTCTCCATCAGTTGGACCTGGGTCTAACTCAAGTGGCAGAGAGTGCTAATGACTTGATTCATATACCAAGAATTGGGTCGTTCAGTTCAATGGGTAAGTAATTGGAGTTTTCGCTCAGTTTTTGGGTCCAAGTCTCCATGGTCACTTGGCGAGGTTAAACATACTCTTTCATGCCTGTAGCAGTCGGTTGCTCAAAAAGTCCGTAACGCGAGCAGATCCGGAAAGAAATATGGAGTACTGGTTGCGTTGGAACTGGTGAGCGACCATGGGTGATCAATGTGAAAGGCTGAATTTTTGTCTAGAGCAAATTCTTTCATTATGATAACGATGATAACCTGGGGTCCCTGGGCACATGAGCTGTTCCCAATTTCGTTTTGCATTTCCAAAAACCACTCCATTATTTGTGGTGTTGGCACTTTCCATACACGGGGATGGGGCGGTGACATATCATATAAGATATTTTAAAAATCTAATGATGACACATGCAGTTTGACGACACCAAGCCCGGATGGAGGAGGTGGGTTGTTTGTTTGGTAGTTGATAGCCATCAGGTAAAACCTACGTTAGATCTCTATAACATGAATCTTAATGGGAATAGTTCACCCTTAGACTTGCAGACGCAGTGGTCAAGAAGAGTGACATGATAGTAGTGGATAGTCGTGCTAGGGAAAGAGAGAGAGCTAAATTGATATTGGATACCGTGATGTGTGATACGGGAGGACTTGGACTTACTAAATCTAACCGAAGAGAGAGTTCTACATAGAGCTCAATGGAAAAATAAGATTCGTACTTTCATTAACAGTTATAGGACTTTTAGAAAAAGTGTGCGTTCTGAAACAGTCATTACTGATATTAGATTGAGCTATTTTTTTTAGTAAAACATAAAAAATCATTTTAAGAATAATTTGTGATTTGAATCATTTTTGTAAAACCCCTAATGGGCCACTAAAAAATAAGTACTTATTTTAGTTAATAGAACACACTCTAAGAAGGGCTTAGGGTGGGTTTGGATAAACTAGATTAGTGGAGTCCAACTTTTTTTTTTAACCTTTATTCTTTTTTTTTTTTTTTTTGCGTTTTTTAGTTTTACGTCACTCTTGTGACTTATTGATTCGTCTCGGCGAGATGAATTGATAAAGTATAATTTTTTTTTATCGAAACTCATAAAAAAATTTCAGAAAGACAAAAAAAAATGACTTATTGATTTGTCTAGGATATTTTTTCCACAGCAGTCACTATAACTGATTCTATTGAGTTCGCCGCAAAATAAGACGGAAGGACTTCTATAAGTGGGAGACGCTATGTTTTTTCCCTTAATGCGTAAGTCATGACTTTTTCATTTATTTTTTTTTGCCCTTTCGAAAAAATTTATGAGTTTCATAGTTTTTTCGATTCCTCTCGTCAAGACGAATCACGTTTAAGTCACAAAAAATTGATGTAAAATTAACAAATACGAAAAAAATTTAATTAAAGACGAAAACGAAAAAAAGAAAAAAAAAGAAAAAGAAAGACCTACTAATCTACTCCATCCAAGATTCCAAACCCACCCGTTTAAGGTCACTCGTGCGGCAAGGGAAAGATCGATGAGTTAATGAGGTGGTTGGGATGTGTCTAAAATAGTACTGAAGGAGAGACTCTAAAGAGCAACAAAAGAGAAGGTTAAATTCGTCATTCAAGCTAACCTGAGTGACAACCAGCAAAATGATTACTCCTCTGCAAAACACGGTAAAAGCTGCGGCAACCGATGGGAAACATCATAGTACTTTATATTCTCTCCTATCGCACGCCATATTGCACCGGTTAGCACAACCGATTGAAATATCGATCTAGCTATTTCTCTTCTTATTATGTCACCATACTAAATTAGCTGATCTTGCTTTTATTTATGTACATGCTAATTTTTTTTTCACGGAGCTTTTTGTGAAATAATTGTTTGCGGAGGTAAATCTCGAGTGTCTAAAGTATTTTGGACGATTAGGATTCTAATGAAATTTTTCCCGGGGATGAGTTTTAATTCTTCCAAAGCTGAAACAGATAGCAGAGATCGCACAACTCCGTGAACAACATGTTAACAGCTACTCCGTGAATAAGTTTGTCTCATATGTATATACGTATTTGAACACACGTGTACGTATAGTCTTCTACACATCATGCATGACCTGGTTTTTATGAGAAAAAACGAATAAAGTGGGAAAAAGGAACTATAGCACTACGTCCATGCAGTTTTGCCAATTTGAAACTTGCAAGTCACCCCTATCTTCTTTTTATGTTTCTTGTAAAAAAATATGTTTTTTTTCCTTCGAATAATAAATGTTGTTATGAGAAGGAAAAATAATCCAAAAGCAGAATTTTTCTACAGGAAATTATTCAAAATAACGTATGTGGGAGCGAAAAATATTGTTTCAAGAGTTTTTTTTTGCCTAATCAGCAAAAGTAAGATTTTATTAAGGGAGAAGGGATTCCAACCAAAGGGTGAAAAATACAATTATATGGGAACAAAAGCCTAAATATAACCCATAAACACCTACGGATCTAAAATGCCCAGATCAAAATAATACATGCACAAAAAGACTAACCCAACGAATGGGCTAATCCTTGCCCAAGAAAACCCTACCTAACCCTGGTGTTAATCCTTGAGAAGAATTATGATATTTTAAAGTGAATATTGATTAACTTCTTTTGTTTCCCAATGAGTGCATATAAACAAATCCCCTTAGAGCTACGGAAGTAAAAGAAACCCCATTGACCGGATGGTTGGCCTAGTGGTCTCAGGTTCAGTTCTTTTCGCCAGCGATTTTTCGGAGTCACCTTGATCACTTCAATTGTAAGTGTGAAAAGAATTGTGAGAGGGACTGTAGGAATTATTCTGTGGTGCGGACAAGTTGATTTGAGACACCCTGCAGTACTAACAAAGACGTGGTTTTTTCCCAAAATTGTTGGATAATGCTGGGTAACGGCTCCGAAGTTGCTAAGTTGTTGAGACCTTTATTCAGATGGACCAAAAAGGATTAGGATAAGGTTCTCTGCATGTCTTTTGTATTTTCCTCTATTTTCTTCCATTTTAATTTTAGGTGGATAAAGTTTCATTTTCTATCACGCAACCGGTCAGTGAAATACTATGAAGAATGAGATGTCTTTAAAGGGATTATGCCACGTGGAACGAATACACAGTCTAGACCATAAACTAACACATGTACCCATAAGGGCCCCACAGTCCTCCTCACAAATAATCTCCCGAGTTTGGCTAGGTGGACATGAGGAAAAAAAAAATTAAGTGTTTTTTTTTTTGGCTCGGTAAAAAAAGAAAAAAGTGTTTGTCCATCGCAACGTCGAGTGTTCAAATCTATAACGAAGACCAAATATTTCAAATTTTGTGGTCATTAAAAGATTTGTCCGATTGTCAACTTCAGAATTCTAAAATAGTTGAGGTGCGCAAAACTTGCGTAAACATTGGGTCATACTCTAAAAAAAACCTCCCACAATCCAGTGCGTACACATTCCATCCTACCAACTTTCAAACCAGGAATGGAGGAAAAATAAGAGAGAGAGAGAGAGAGAGAAAGAGGGGGACCCATGGCCCATTCCCTCTTCACTGGAAACGACGTGAAAAGCCCCTTCAATTTAGCCCAAAAATCTGTTAAAAGTACCAAACCGTTTTCCCATTCTCATCAGTTCAGTACTGCCACTTTCTCTCCCTATAAATAGTAAATACATTCCTCTCGTGCAAAGAACGCCTCAGTAAAAACATACTCCCGTATCAGATCCTTCTTCAGAAACCCATTCACTAGGCCAATGGCTCTCCATGGCTCACTGACCTCGGCTGCGTTGAGCTTCTTTGCCTTAATCCTTTTGGTACTGACCGGGCCATATCCAGCATTGGGTTCGAGCCGGGTTCCTTCTGGCTTGACTGGTAATCCCGTCATCGCGCCACCACCACCGGCTGGTATTTGCGCTGCTGCGGTTGCTGTACATGGGTACAAATGCCAGGAGTTTGACGTAAGAGCCTGAACTCAATATTGCCACAACAATACCGATTTTTCGACTGTTTGTTTTTCTCGTCGTTCGTTTAAAGCCATTTTTATTTAGTATTTTTAGTGGGAAACATATAGATTATAGTTATGAGTTCAAGAACAGAGTGTGGGAGCAGTGTATTCAATTAATGTTGTCATTTACGTAGAACAAATGTCAAAACACAACCGTCAAATTTTTCCCAAGTCTGTCCAGATATATCCTTCTTTTTCCTTTTGAGGAAGTCAGTAAATTAACACGAGTGTCCCAACCCAATATGAGAAAATTGAGAACCCAACAAGTGGACGGTTGGATTAGTCCACGGAATGACTCGAGGTGTACGTAAGCTGGTCCGGACATGCACATGAGATTAATGTGATTTTGATTGTGGTTAATGTGTTTTTTCAGGTGAGAACAGATGATGGGTATATATTAAGCGTGCAGAGGATCCCAGAAGGTAGGGTAGGTGGTGGTGGGAAGACGAAGAAGCAGCCAGTATTATTGCAGCATGGGGTTCTTGTGGTATGTGCTCTTAATTCTATATTATGTAGGAGACGTTTTTGGGTGCCAATATCACACCGGCAATACCGTCTACGATTTTAGCCATTCAAATGTACGTGTTTTGGACGATTTGAATTTTTGAAAGACAAAAAGAGAGAGAGAGAGAGAGTGACGGAATAAGGGGGAGAGAGGGGGTAAGTCTGACAATGTGAGTGTGAAACCAAATTGTGCAGTTTGACAATGCGATAGAAAGTGGAGTCCGCATCAGTGCTTCATTATGGAAAACACAGTTTCACTTTAATAATTACTATGCCACTTGTTAGACTTCAGTCAACTTTGATAATTAGTCATTTGACACTACTGTGCAAAAGGTCAAGTGACACGTCCTTTTTGTCCACAGTAAAGGAAAATTAACGCTATATTTTATTTTTTGTCTTTAAATAGACGATAAAATATCACTTTTTTTTTATTAAAAACATTAGAAATACCATTTAGAAAAGATTGGACGAGACAATTCTCATCGCGACCCTCTATTGATTCCTCTGCATTGTTCTGATCTTTGACGGTTGGGAAAACGACGACCCAATTTCTAAGTTGAAGAGATCTAATCAAGGATTCCATTCAGCCCGTTTTTCAATTAGCATTTTTCTTCCTGGATTCCCATAATCCTATCCTCTATCCAGAAAAGAAAAAAACAAGAACGGCAAAAGCATGCACGTATCCGAGTTCTGACGTCCTCCATTTTGTCTGCACCTATTTTCTCTCGTGTCTAAAAGGCCACGAGATTGAGTTCAAACCCAAAGCTAGCTTGGCCAGCCCTTGTTTACCAGGATCGATGCGCTTTCTGCGTACTCGGTATTGACGCCAAATTGCAATTTCTGTCGACATGCAAGTGTTTGTATGCAAGGTGTTTGAGTTGGGGGATTTTGTTTGCATTTTGCAGGATGGAATGTCGTGGCTGCTAAATTCTCCGAATGAGTCCCTGGCGTTTATCTTGGCCGATAACGGGTTCGATGTATGGATCTCGAACATCAGAGGGACCAGATTCAGCCGCCGACACGCCACCCTCAATGCTAAGGATCCGGTATACATGCTACGCACTCTTCTTGCTTATCCTACGATGCCAACGATAATACTAGTGCCACACGGACACAAATTCACGCACGCGTACACACACTCGAATTTGTGTCCATTGTGTGTGATTGAAGTGTTTCGGATCACGCTCGTAACATTTCATTGGACAGTGACTAGTATTGTACAAACATTACAGAGCCAAATCAAAGAATTCGAACTTTTGCTAAATAAGTGATGCATTTCAATTATTCGATTTCGTTTCTTCTTATCACTTTCGTGTTGTTCAATTGCTGCCGTCCAACTAGTTTTCCTATGCATTTTTTTCATCGTTTGTAAAACGTCTCTAGATTTGGCCTAATATTTTCATCGCTAATGTGAGAGATCTGTGGCCAATTTCGACAGGAATTTTGGAATTGGACATGGGATGATTTGGTGACGCACGACCTACCCTCGGTTATTGATTTTGTGTTCAAACAAACAGGGCAGAAGATCAATTATGTTGGCCACTCCATGGTAAGGATCAAAAAATACTCCCCTCTTGTTAAATGTTATAGCACTTTAAATTAGCAAAAAAAAAAACAAGTGAAATTAACAAGATGTGATAACAATGTACGAACGGTGGGATTGGTCTCCGAGATTAGTCAAGATACGCATAAACTGATCCGGACACCTGGTTATATATATATAGTTTAAAAAAAGAACTACAACTAAAATGTGCTTGATATTATTTACATGGATATTTAGGGAACTTTGATAGCATTGGCGTCATTCTCGGAAGGGAAACAAGTAGACAAGGTGAAATCGGCAGCTTTGCTAAGCCCAATTGCTTACTTGAGCCACATGACCACTGCACTTGGTGTTGTTGCTGCCAGAGCCTTTGTTGGGGAGGTATGTGATCATATGCAAATGAGATGGAAACCATAGGAGTTCTGTTAGATCGGTCACTGTCCATAATTTCGACCTTCATTGTATACCATAGGAGTTTTGCGTCCATTTTAGTGGCTCATTTGGTTCGCCGTCTTAACTAAGCAAATAAACAAATAAGATAGTTTGACTTAATTTGTTGTCTTATTTGCTTATACTATGACCACCACTCGCAAGAATAAGCAAATAAGCTAACAGTAGAAGCCAAACAATTTTTTTTTTATCCCGTGTCGTGTTTGCTTAAAACGGCGAACCAAACCGGCCCTAAATAACAGGGTTTCATTTCAAGTCTTCAGACCGAATGATTTAAAGTGTGATTTCCTCAATATGAACAGATCACGAAGTTATTCGGGCTTGCAGAATTCGACCCCAAAGGGTAATTAAACATTCCAAATGATCTCTCTGTAACTCTAAATTCTTCAAAAGAAAAAAACTTGATTGTTTATTTTGTAATAATATTGAAAAATAAGTATTGCCAGCTGAAAACTGTTGTTTTCCTTTGCAATAGAGCACCTGTAGCCAACTTACTCAAGGCTCTATGTGCTCAACCGGGAGTCAACTGTTATGACTTGATGGCCGCACTTACAGGTATTAATTTACGTCTAATTAACTAGCATTTTACACTTAATACGGTGAAGGGGCAAACCCGGTGCACGAGGCCGGATCTCGCCATTGCGGGGTCTGGGGAATGGTTGATGTACGCAGATAACTCAGCCTTAGTACCCCTGCAAGCAGAGAGACTGCTTCCGCGACTCGAACCTGTGCGGCCTCTAGGTCACAGTGGATCGGAGCAATTTTACCGTTGCGCCAGGCCCGCCCTTTGGACTTTTCTGACCTTCTAATTCTACCTATTTTGAATGCATTTTGACAAGCGTTGCTCAGGGAAAAAAAAATTACTGAATTTTCTTAAGTGAGACAATAATGGGCTATACTGACTTTGGGGATGGATTTATATGTTCAAGGGAAAAACTGTTGTCTGAATTCCTCCACGGTGGAGCTCTTCCTGAAGAATGAGCCTCAATCTACTGCAACCAAGAACATGATCCATCTTGCTCAAAGTAAGTCCACATGAAAAACACAGACAACTTTCAAATAAACTGTGCTTTTATCTTAGCCTCCTCGAAACTCACTTCCTGACTTCGTCTCTGCCTTTAGAGAGTATAAAGTAAAGTACAGAGGAAAATGCTTGTGATATAGATGTTCGCTCACCAATTCATACTTATATTTTGCTGGAAGTCGTTTTACTTTTTCTGTATCCGACGTTTATCGGATGGCTCGGAATGCGCGTGTCAAAGGAATTGCTCTTTTACAAATTTATTTTGCTTTCCTTTTTTTTTTTGAAAATTTCTCAACAACCAAGATCAAACACATAACTGAGTTTGATTTGACAAATAGGTTTTTTTTTTTTTTTGAACGGCTTGATTTAACAAATACTAGTTGGAAAAGAACATTTACAATATATACACTGCATGACTGGATATATAGTAAGGGTAGAATTATTGCCACTTTCTGTTGGCCATCTTTTTTAAAAAATTGTTAGATTTACATTAAATATTTTGAATCATTCGTCTTGACAAGTTCAATTTAAATTGGAAAAAAATTATGTCCAAAATTATTTAATTTAATTTTTTAAAATATCAAAATAAACCATTTAATTTGATCCCAAATAAATTGCCCAAAAACTCAACTAAATAGTCCCAACACATTTGGTTAGCTTGACAACAAAGAATGGTATCCAACTATCGCACACAATGAGGTTTTCCATGAGCGAAGCTAGCGAAACAAATAGACTTTTGCTTACTACGTTCGCGGATCGATTATATTTTGCAGCGGTTCGAGACGGAATTCTGTCGAAATACGACTACGGAAACGGGAACTATAACTTGGAGCATTACGGCGAATCAAGGCCGCCGGTCTACAACCTCACCAACATCCCTCACAACCTTCCCCTGTTTCTCAGCTATGGAGGCCGAGACGCGCTTTCTGACGTGAGAGATGTGCAGACTTTGCTCGACAGCCTAAAATTACACGAGCCTGATAAGATAAGCATTCAGTACGTCGACGACTTTGCTCATGCGGATTTCATCATGGGAGTGACTGCTAAGGATGTTGTGTTTCCTCAAGTTATCGAGTTTTTCAGACACCAACTGTGATCAGTGATCGATTGGGCCTCAATTCTACTACTAATGTATTGCCATATATATTTGAGTCGCTGAAATAGTATTTACTATTTACACACACAAAAAAGAAGAAGAAGATTGAGATCGGATCTCTTTGGTTCTTAAAAGAGACTAGACGGTCGTATTGAGGTATTTTGTAAGCATGGGATGGGCTTACGTTGATGATCGGGTCGATAGCCTTTTGGAGAGGGTTGAGGATACCGACTGTGTCAAAAATCGTGCTGGTGGATGTCAATTAACACATGAATGAACGCGGCATACTACTTTTTATTTAATTTTTCATCCTATTTTCCTAAATGTAAACGCATGTCTCGTGAAGATATTGGTTGATCACGATTTTTAGGGGGCGATTGATGTTCGATCTAGAGAAAGAGCATCCATACTGGTGTTTGCCATTTCACACTCGCCCTTCTCATTTTTGGCCAATGAATAGTACCGTATCATTTTGCCAGAGAAAAAGGGCAAGGGTGCTACACCCATGTATGCCATTTTGTGATTTCTCATTTTTTTCCCTCTCTCAATTAAAAATGGCAACTTTGCCATGTATTTTCTCAAATTTGGCAAATTAAATGGCATCTGTGATGTTTTGAGAAACTTTTGAGTTTGTAGGTGTGAGGTGGTAGACTGGTAGTTGCCATTTTTAGGAGGTGTTTGATGTTCGATCCAGAGAAGAGCATCCATACTTGTGTTTGCCATTTCACCCTCGCCCTTCTCATTTTTGGCCAATGAATAGTTCTGTATCATTTTGCCAGAAAAAAGGGCAAGGGTGCTACACCCATGTATGCCATTTTGTGATTCTCATTTTTCTCCCTCTCAATTAAAATGGCAACTTTGCCATATATTTTCTCAAATTTGGCAAATTAAATGGCATCTGTGATGTTTGAGAAACTTTTGAGTTTGTAAGTGTGAGGTGGTAGACTGGTAGTTGTCATTTCTTTTGCCATGGCATCAAACTTTCTCAAAAAAACATCAAACTTTCTCAAAAAAAACTACCGGTGTGGTTGCTCCAAATTCTTTAAAAAACAAACAATTCTGATCATTGAGATGGATCTGAAAAGAATTCCACATATTGCATGTTATGATAAATTCTTAAAAAAAACAAACAATTTTGATCATTGACGTGGATCTGAAAAGAATTCCACATATTGTCGTAACAAGACCATGGATAGAGTACTAGACCACTGGTGGTTGTGGCAGGTGGTGGGAGTTGTCGGTGGTCGTCGGGAAATGGGAAGCGATGAGGTGAGGAGGGTGCAGACTGCAGAGATTGTGGACATTTGGTTGTGAACTTAGGTGGTACATTTTGGTTGGTTTTCCGTTCACCATGGGTCATAGTCTTACTGACCCACCATATATAATTTAATCTCAAAACAGTACTAACATACGTAAGTATTTTGAATAACATTATTTCCATTTGGGGAGAGGAATTGGACTTCTTTCATTATTACAGTAGTACTTTTCTTCCGCTCTGTCAAAGGCAAGATCATCCACGATTAAGGGGGCATTCGGCTAAATAAGTTTAAGTGGTTTATTTTTTTGTTTTTATTCAAATTTTTTTTGTATCACTTGACTTATCATCATTTTTTTAGGATTATTACATTCTCATGACAAAAGGAATCTAAAAGGTAAAAAATTTTTATCGAAATCCAATTATTTTTGAATAAAGACGAAAAAATTGGCTTATGGGTATTATTTTTGTAATTTTTAAATTTAAAAATAATAGATTTATTAAAATATAAAAATATGTAATATGAATTTTCTTTGAAAAATCTTTTAAACGATGTAAAAAAAATATTTTCGTACACCAATTATTTTAAAGTTTAAAAATTAAAAAAAAAGCTTATTTTTTTAAAAAATATTAGTGGAATGGGGCCTAAGAAATTCACAAAAGAGATTTATATTTTGCCCAAAAAGTTAGATGATTGGTTGAGTTTTGTTCATCTCCTTAAAAGAGGATGAACATTACTCTCCTTCATATTGGTTGAAATTGTAATCGCACCATAAAGTGATGTTATACTTACCAAAAAGTGTATTGTACGGTAAGAATGATATCACTTGCGGTGAGATACACACTATTTCAATCAATTAAAGAGAGGGTAATGTTTACCATCTTTAAAGAGGGTAAACAAAATTGCACTCTCATTTATAGGTGTCGGTTTAAACTAACTTCTCACGGAAAACCCTTGAATCTTTTTTTTATATTTAATAAACAACTCGAATTGTTTGCTTGAGATTCGCGTAGTAGGCTCCATACCATGATTGTGGTATGATTGTATGTGCACAGTATATGGCTATATGCTGCAGATAAGACTTCTGAGCGTTTTAATACGCGACAAAGATCCCAGTAGTGTCCCCGAAGACCGAAATTTTTCAGTACCGGGTACAACGTGGTGTCGGCTTGCGAATTCAAGTCGTCCATTTCGTATTTGAACGGTTTATATTCAGAGAAAAAGTGTTGGGACACAAAAAAAGAGGATTTCAATTCGAATCGTCTAAAAGTGTATCAGACAGTTCGAATGCGCCGAATGAAGAGGTAGATATACTGCTGTACTGTAGCTGCTTCCACTGCTACAGAGATAAGGAAATCCAGGGGAATTGACACTAGAGACAAAGCAGAGAGAGAGAGAGAGAGAGACAGAGAAGAGAGAGAGAAGATGCCGGAGGAGATCACGCCGATAGATATCGCGATGGAGGCGGCGTCGGGGCCCCACTTTTCCGGCCTCCGACTCGACGGCGGCCTCCTCTCCACCTCTCCTTCCTCTCGCCGCTCGTTGACAATCCCCGCCTTTTCTTCTCCTTCTTCCTCAACCCCGGCCGATTCCAACTCTCCCAAACGCCCCTTCGTCATCGGTAATTCCGTTAATCTCTTCTAAACAAAATTAAGTATATTTGGCTTCTGATCTTAGTTTTCCCTTCCTTCGGTTACGCAATTGATTGGTTGATACTAATTATGGATGCACAGTTTGTTGATCCGAATGAAGTCCAACTATTAACTTGTCCAAAAATTAATCCGTACCATTTTGTTTGCTTCTTACGGAAAGTCGTGCCATTTTGAATCCAAAAAATAAGGTGCTATCGAGAATAATTTTTCGTTCTTTTTGCACCGTTTACCAAACTATATGGGAGAGTAGTTTCTTTTTGGAGGTCAAAACGATAGAGAACAAACGACATGGGACAGAGGGAGTAGTTAGTTGATTTGGACGAAGTTTTCGAACTCATTTAAAAGAGAACATAACGAAGTAAATGTAGATTATTTAGTTGAGACGTATGGGATGGTGAAAGTGCATCATTATAATGGGATGGAGGGAATATCCATTTTCGCACAAAACAAATTCTTGGTTTTCTTTGTAAAGTCTTTTTAGGTCTCCGGCACTGTTACAACTGAAATTCAGTTTGATGATGTTCATCTTCTTCTTTTTTCCTTCTTTATTGTGACAATTGATAGGAATTTCTCATTTCAGTTGGATGACGTTTACCATATTTTTGTTTCGTGACAATTGATAGGAGTTTCGGGAGGTACAGCTTCTGGTAAGACGACAGTGTGTGACATGATCATTCAACAGCTTCATGATCATCGGGTTGTTCTTGTCAATCAGGTTTGTTGGAATACGTTATCAATTGGTTAAATGTTCTTTGGTGCTTATTTTTGTTTTGTACATTCTGTACACGTACTGTTATTAACTAATATCATATGTTGAATATGCTGCACTTGAAATAATTTAAAATTTTGCTCCATGCAAGCTATTGTTTGCTCCGGAAGCAAGAATATTTCCTTCTACGGTGCTAGGCTTTGAAGGTGTTTCATGTTTTGAATAGTTTGCTCAACCATCATCTTGTTTGCCCCCTGTAACCAAATTCACAATGTATTGAGCCTCATTGAAACCAACTGCACATTATTTTCGCAAAATTTGTAACTGATAAATACTGGACCGGAGATTTTGGAATGAATGAACTTGAACTAGCAAGCCGATAGAGCTCATTTGTGTGTTTGCGTAGTTGACAAACGGTGGCCTGGGCCATTTTACTGGTTTACTGGGAAAAAGCAGGTCCATTTTAGGGTAGATGCAGAGTAGGAAGATCCTTGGAATACTGACAAAATAAAAAGTGGAAATTTCATGGACTCTTGAGTGTGGTTTTCCTCAAGGAGTGATCCCCTTTGCCTTTTGGAATACTTCAACTGAATATATGTGATGCTTTTTGTCAGAATGAAAGTAAAAATACTTAACTGAATGACTAAACGTTTCGTATGCAGTTGCTCTTTTCTTAATCAATGATTATTAAATGTCAAACACAATACAAGAGATATAGAATAAAGCTCAGTACTCCACTCAAAACAAGCTAGGCCATGAACGGAGGCTTTGGAGGAAAAATTACAACAGTTGAGGGATTACAACAAAAGGGAAATTGAAATATTGAAATGCTTCATCGAAGGAGTCATACCATTGATAACTAGTCTTCTTGTTTCAACATTAGTGTAGTTTGTGTTCATCAATATAGTAGCTTATTTTTTAGGCATAGGTGGAGTACAAATGAGTGGAGATGTTAAAGCTTGGGCGTAAGCTCAATGATCCATTTCTCTGTAATCCCGCTTTGTAATCCGGTGAAGTTAAGATAGCTAATCATGATTAATGATCAGCATTTTCCCTTGATGTAATATGGGAGTAGGTGAACGGAAACTTGTTGCCGTAGGTAGTACTGAAAATGGTCTGTGTATGTGTGTACGCATGCTCATGTTCATGCCTCGAGGTGCACTCAGCATTTGTTATTAGGTAGGCGGACCTCATATGCAAGCAAGTGAGATGCTATGCTTCCCAAAATTCTGGTAATTTTTCTCCCACTTGCCTTGTAATGAATGTGATACATGCTCATCTTTAGTTCATTATTTGATATAGCTATTCTCTAAGTGAATGATTTTTTTCCTTTTCGTATTTCCTGAATTGTATGTGGTGTGGCTCTCTAGGATTCATTTTATCGTGGCTTGACAGCTGAAGAAGCAGAACGTGTCCACGAATATAATTTTGATCATCCTGGTAATCAAATTTATGATTAGATGTTACTGATTTACTGTAGGCCTTCACTTGGTTTCAGTCGTACAGTAAGATTAGGTGGTATTTTTCCATCAACTTTGCTGACTATATGCTGCAACTAGATTTGAGTACCATCTATAAGAAAAGCATTTCTGTAAGCCTTTTAATTTTAAGTTTATTTGTATTAGATGCTTTTGACACTGAGCAGCTTCTAGAGTGCGCGGAGAAACTCAGATGTGGCCAATGTGTCCAGGTTCCAATATATGATTTCAAAAAGCACCGCAGAAGTTCAGAGAGTTTCCGGCAGGTACGTTCCTTATCAAATGTAGTGAAGAATTTTTGTTGCCTGGAACTTGTTAAGAATGAATTGATCCACTTTTTGTTTGTCCTTCGTTTTATTGCTAGTTAGCAAATTAAAGGGTGAAGACAAAAAGAAAGAAATTGGTCGTTCTTGTATATGTGAATGGATCATGTTGCAGTTAGAAGCTATTCTCCTTGTTTTGCAAGAGAGTGAATAATTTCATTGAATGTGGAAGAAGGAAATAGGATCAACTCTTTCAATGTCAAAATTTTAGCTAATGCTTTCTCTATATTACATGACTGGAAGAAAAGCAAGATCATCGATTTTTAGAAACCCATGCGTTGGATCACTTCCATAGGCCTCAGGAAGTTAGAACCTTTTTCCCATGTTGGCCCAGCTCTTGATACAAAGTATGAGGCATCTTGACCTTCTAGAAGATGATTCTTTCATTGTTTGTGGTGTAAATTTTTTTGCTCTTAGTTGCGCGCGCGCGCGCGCGAGAGAGAGAGAGAGAGAGAGAGAGAGAGAGAGAGAGAGAGAGAGAGAGTATGTTGATGAGTTAATTTTGATGCTATAACTACTCTTCTTGTGGTGGCGGTGAAAACTCGTGCTTAATTTTTGAACTTTCCTCCAACTGTGGTTTAAGTTTCCAATCTTGAGAGAGAGAGAGAGAGAGAGAGAGAGAGAGAGAGAGAGATTATGTTGATGAATGAATCTTGCTGCTATAACTAATCTTCTTGTGGTGGTGGTGGCGAAAACTCATGCTTAATTTTTGAACTTGCCTCCAACTTTGTGGTTTAAGCTTACAATCTTGGCCAGGTAAATGCATCTGATGTGATTATATTGGAGGGAATTCTTGTTTTCCATGACGCACGTGTTCGTAACTTGATGAATATGAAGATTTTCGTTGATACAGGTCTCACTCCTTCGCTCTGATGTTTTCTCATTTGTTAACTGTGAAATTTGGCAAATGAGCTGCAATATGTTATTACATCTTTGTTTGTTTTGCTGAGCATTATAGTGACATTGCTGTATCAGCTTTGAAATTGTGCATAATTCCTAAGAGGGTTTAAGTTGATGACTTTGGGACTCAGAATAATGTAGTTCATTCAATGCTTAGAAGGTCACGGGGAATATGTTTTGCAAGCCTCAGTGACAGTGCCTAGCTTGTATATATGTGCATATGTACTCTGGACATGATTACCTGGAATACTACCATTTGATTGCCTTAGGAAAACACCACATGGCAGACACCATCCTCTTCTAAACGGTACTTCAAGAATTTCTGCATAACCTGCTTGTGTATGTAGCTTCTTGTTTTGCTTTCTTTATCTTGAATCAGTTAGCAAAGTGATTCATTACATATGCTTGTTATGTTGAACAAGAAACTATGATTTTCACACCTTGTTGATGCACTGGTTTTTACTTGCGTGTCCCATTGATGATATGCCTCTTTTGAGGCATTTCTGTGTTATTTCCACCACAATCTTTCTCTCACTATGGTATTTGTTGACTGATACTGGAATATTATAGATGCTGATGTGAGGCTTGCTCGTAGGATAAGGCGTGATACAGTTGAAAGGGGTAGGGACATAGACTCTGTGCTTGAACAGGCAAGCCTTGTTTACTTCTGTTAGTAGTTTCTTTGTTTGTGATAAATGATAGTGAAGCACTGTTCAATCTTGAGTTTAGGAGGCTTGATAACTTTCGTTGTGATAGCATAATAGTAATATAAACTCTAGATTTTGTAATTGTGCAGTATGCAAAGTTTGTGAAACCTGCTTTTGATGATTTTGTCCTGCCCTCGAAGAAGTATGCTGATGTTATCATACCGCGTGGTGGTGATAATCATGTTGCAATTGATTTAATTGTCCAACATATCCGCACAAAACTTGGTCAGCATGACCTCTGCAAAGTATATCCTAATGTTTATGTTATTCAATCGACATTCCAGGTAAATCTTTCTTATCTGCTGGATTTAATGTACTTTTATTTCTCGCACATTCTTAGCTTCTTGACCTGAGCTACATTGGACATTGAGTACATGTGCGTTTAGGGGAGCTGAGGGAAGGATAAATGACTAAATAGTGTTTTTCTCTTATTTGACCACCCAAACATGCTAGTTACCAACGATAAGTGAACTAGACCAGAATACGGAACAGTCAACATTTTGATACGTAAAGAGAAGGGCCTCAAGTAAGGTTGTGCTCATTAAACTGTGAGAAATTGTGGCTTCCTTCCATGGAGATGATAGTGACATTTTTTGGCTTCCGTTGTGATCATGACATTATAATTGCATAGGGGACAATCAGCAATCATGATGACAAAGCCACTGTATTAGCACTAGAGTACTGGTGAAGATGGTCACTCACATGAACATAGAGGGAAAGAGATCTTATCACTGGCCGATAAACTATTATTATGGATATGTCTTGTCACTGAATTCGAACTTAACTTTAGTTCATCCGTTAATACTCGAGACCTGTTTTGCAGATAAGAGGTATGCATACGTTGATCCGGGATCGTGACATATCAAAGCATGATTTTGTATTTTATTCAGACCGGCTTATTCGTCTGGTACTATTACATATTTGTTAATCCCAGGTCGCTGGTTTACTGAGACTAAAGGAATAATATGCTACATCATACCAAGCATCATTGGTAATATTTATTTTGAGTTTCAGGTTGTGGAGCATGGCCTTGGCCATTTACCCTTTACTGAGAAGCAAGTAGTTACTCCAACAGGTATGTTTATCAGAAATAAGCAAGGAACTTAGATTCAACTTTTCCCCTTTTCTTTTTCCTTTCCTTTCAACAGTTCTCATAAAAGAGCATGCCAGAGAGATATGGCTGATGAGTGATGACCGTGTTTTGTGTTTTTCGGTGGGTGTTCAATTGTAATGTTTGCTAACCCCAATGGCATGTAGGGATCGGTTTGGTTTGGTTTGGTTTGGCTTGTTTAATTTTAGTTTTTTGATATTCTTGTTTAATTTTAGTTTCGGTGGTTGTTTAATTTTACTTTTGAAACTTTTTTGTCTCATCTTTTCTTAAAAGCTTACACTTCCTTGTGCTTTAAGAAAGTGAGTTGCAAATGTTTGACATATTTTACCTTGCTCACTTAACTCTTCTTACTCATTGTGCTTCCTCTTTATTTCACTAATTATTTAGTTGTGTGTGACATGTGACATGTAACACTTGATATTTTCTGACATCTTTTGTCTCTCTGTTAACAGGTAAGATTCCTAGTGGTCTCCAATGTGTGATACTTTCTTGTTCATAAATAGGAGTGGCAATAGTGATTGTTGAAATTAATAAAGCAAAACAAATAGGAGGACAAATAGGAGGTCAAATAGGAGGTCTATGTGTTTTTCTTCTTGTTTGAAGACCACAAATGAACTTATTGCATGGGCTACTCTTGCCGTTTTTGTCTCCCCAAACAAAGAAAGTTTGTTGATTTGCGACTTTATGGATGCAGGGTCAGTGTATACTGGGGTTGACTTTTGCAAGAAATTATGTGGAGTTTCCATTATTCGAAGGTGAGAATTCTGGTGATACAGAAAGCACTTCTGGTTACAGATCGACTCAAAATGCCCGTAAAATGAAAATGAATCTTGATGGGAACCAACTTTCTGCCAAAAGTCATACTTGCTCTTAACCTTACGGTGGTTGTCATAGACTCATAAGTCCTGCTAAAGCCTGTTTTTCCTACTGTTCCTCATCCTCTTCTATTTCTACATTTTTGGTGTTCATTTTGGCTTTCTCTGTAATGTCGACGTGGGATACGGCGTTCCCTTTTTGCATGCACTGTGATGCCTAGTACCAAGAGACTTTGCTTCCCGTTTTGGCATTCTCTTTCCTATTGAATTGGGATGCTCATACATGGTGCTGGATTTTGGTTAATTACCCGTTGGTGACTTGGTTATCTTGCATGAATGTTCTGACAGTGGTGAAAGTATGGAAAATGCATTGCGTGCTTGCTGCAAAGGAATAAAAATTGGAAAAATTCTTATCCACCGTGATGGTGACAATGGGAAGCAGGTAAACCACAGAAGAAAGCGGGATAAAAAAAAAAAAAACCACCATCCATGCTTTTGCACTCATATATTTCATCTGTTCATCACGTTTCGGTTTAATGAGGATTGTAAGAGTTTGTAACAGAAATTTTCTCTCTCTTAAGCAGCTTATATATGAAAAACTCCCGAAGGATATTTCAGAACGCCATGTCTTGCTTCTGGATCCAGTTCTTGCTACAGGTAATTTTTTTGGCCTTTGTTAAATGTTTTCAGTCGTCTATTTATGTCATGCAATTTTTGCTCAAGAAAAGAAGATGGGTTGCATTTGATGATTTCTTTTTCTTTTATCTTCTTTTTTGAAAAATACGTTAATCATTAAATCTTGTGCTCAGAACCTAACATACCGCAATGGCTTCCTTGAAGGTAACTCTGCTAACCAAGCAATCGAACTACTTGTACAAAAAGGAGTTCCGGAATCCCACATAATATTTCTGAATCTCATCTCTGTAAGTTATTTCCCGCTGCTGGTTTCAACTTTCAAGTGCTTGAGTGCTTTGACCATATATAGACTGAAAATACTGCTTCATATGTTGTGTTTAGGCCCCGGAGGGAATTCAATGTGTTTGCAAACGGTTCCCATCTCTGAAAATCGTCACTTCAGAGATCGATGTCGCACTGAATGAAGAGTTCCGTGTCGTACCGGGTTTGGGAGAGTTCGGTGATCGGTATTTTGGCACTGATGATTGATGTTATCTCGTTGCAAATTTACAACCGGGTCCCGGGTGGATCGAGATCGTGATTTGAATTACATCATATGCAGAGAGATGAAAGAGTATAAGATCAATCTACATTTTAGCGGGAATCCTACTGTATAACCACTCAATCTTATTATTTTTGTGGTGCAATCACTTTTCTCTCCTAATGAGAGTATAAATCAACGAGCGGCATCATATTTCGATTCAGAACGCACGGATGGTGTTTAGTGCTTAACGAGCAGCATCATATTTGAAAATGTTCGCTCGAATTATTTGTTGTTAGTAGGCACGAATCTGTTTTTGGCTCTTTGTTCGACTTGCTCATCGAGTCACTTATCGAAAGCTATCAAGTAAGAGAGATTTTGGTAGAACAAACTATGAGATTTGATTTTGCGGAATTTCAATGCACATTGGTGCTATGATAATTGAAATCCGTTGAAAGGGTGGAATTATAACCGATTAAAAAGAACAGGACGACTCAGAAGCTCGGGTTCGGTTCGGTTCGTTATAGTAAAATTCTCACGTGGCCCATGAATTTTAATTTTACTAGTTCTCCCTTGAGTTGTTTTTTAACCCTCTCAAACAAGAAACAGAACAGCAAACGGTGTTGAGTAATTCGAACGGAAATGGTGAATTAATATACGCAGAAAATTACTCGTATTGAGAAGAACCACCCTGTATTTGGTAAGCAAAATGTTTTACTTCAACCAAATACGGTATATAGTAATTCATTTATTTACCAATAAATCTAAGGACACATTACACATACATTCTTACACATATCTTGCACGTACACTTTTATAGGGCTCACCTCGGGTCCCACCTATATGATCCGAACCGCTCATTATTTTTAAAATAATTTTTTAAGAGTTACTGTGAAAAATCAACTCGATAGGATATCGGTAAGGGCTTTATCAGAGATCGCAGGGCAAATCAGACTATTTCACTCTATGATTTCTGAAAAAGCCCTTACCGATATCCTATCGAGTTGATTTTTTACGGTAACTCTTAAAAAAAATATTTTAAAAATAATGAGCAGTTCGGATTATGTTGGTGGGACCCGAGATGGGCCCCATAAAAGTGTGTGTGCAAGCAGCATGACTGTCTTAACTGTTCATTTACGCCCTGTTTGTTTCAGGCAGAAAACATTTTTTGGAAAAATTTTCCAGTGTTCGTTTGTAATTTGAAAATATTTCCCGGGGCACGTTTTCTATTAGTTGGTTAGACACAGAAAACCATTTATAACTAAACTAGACTTCTTTTTTTTTTTGGGGGGGTGGGGGGTGGGGGGATGGTAGAAGAATCACATCCTACACAAGACAAACAATTAGTACTCCTAAAAATGACCAAAAATACTACCTTTTATATGAAATGATCAACAAAACGACCTCAATTTGCACGATCGGGAAAAAAAAACCTACATATTGCAAAAAAAGAAAAAAAAGAAAAAAAAAAAAAGCCAACTTTAGGACATCCCAAACACGTGAAATCACTATACAGAAGGAAGAGCCTGGCCTCTTTAGGAGCATTGGCAATTCCACAAAACATGTAAACTCACTATACTTGCAATCATCACAACACAACTAGCAACTAGCCTAGCGAATTCTATTTGGATTCCCACATTGCACTCAAAATACCCAAGAAGAAGAAGAAGAAGAAGAAGAAGAAGCACCATTTGAATGTACATTATGGAAAAGACCATATAGGAAAGGAGAAAACTCAACCCTAAAACCAGAACAAAAAACTGAAAAATACTTCACAAGAAGTAGCTCAGAGTTGTCTTCCTCCGTGAACCTCCTTCACCATACAATTCATTCCACTTTAGTAGCTCATTCATGTTCATGGACTCGGTCGAGAAACTAGCACTGATCTGTTACCACCAATCAGTAAAGTTAGAGATTAGAACATCATAAAGCAATTAAGAATCAGAAAAGAAGATTTGCACCTGTTCTCGAGCATACTTGAAGTCCTCCATACTTGTCGGCCGAATTTCAGAAGTCTTGTTCGATGCTGGCAAGGGCTCCATGTCTGGTACCGTAGCAGCAATTTTCTGTCAAAAGTTCCAGATATTCAAGTAATACGTAATCTAATCTTGTTCCAAGAAATATACAGAATGTGCAGAATTTTTGTTGTAGGTTTTAGGAATAACTGTATGGAAACAGACTTTCTGCATGTGATCATGCGAAAACAAAGCAAAGAAAGTATTCTATTGTGATTTTTTTGGGGGCGAAATCCTTTGATTGCGTAGTGAATATAGATCCATGTCTCTCTTGTTCCACTGGCTAGGACCAAATTCTCACATATCCGTTTCATAATTACAACCTTATCTTTTGATATCAAAGACCAGAAGCTACGCGCAAATTCTCATTGGATCTCAGTTGTTCTTAACCGCGATGGCTACTCATTTAAGTCTTCCCATCCCTGAATGTCGTTGGGTACTGTTTTACTTTCTGCTGTAATAGCATTTGCTCATTTCATTATGGAAGAATCCAAACCTGTTTTTCGGACTGTAATATCTCTCTGATGGGGCAGTATGCAGCAGTGACACAGAGGTTCTGCAATGTAACACGAAAAATGAAGACTTTAGACTTTAGAAGAAATGAAAACAAAGAAAGCTTGTACAACATTTTTTTTGAAATAAACCTGTACAACATGAAAACCACGAGCATTGTTTTTTTTATCGTAAGTAACCACAAAGCACTTCGACGGGCAAGGACAAGAAATACCTTCAGATCACTTCCAGAATATCCATCTGTCATCCTGGAAATTACATCAAAGTCAACATCAGGAGACAACTCTTCTTTCTCCAGTATTACTTGCAGAATTTTAGTTCTGTTTGGAGCATCCGGCAAGTTCACCATAAATCTGCAGGAAAAAATAAAAATTCAATGGCTTTTAATCTTGCAACCAAAGTCGGACGGGTACTAAGGTGTCAATATTTTCAGAATTTTAAAGCAAAACTGCATATTATGAAATACTCCTAAGGATCATAATTTCGTTTGGTGTATTGTTTCGCCCAGCTAGGAATAAAAACATCTTAGAAACATTTTGGAAGCATTCTGACACCAGTTTTGGAAACATAAGAGCCATGTCAAATGAATCTGGAAAATTTTGAAATGATCATGTTTGGATCTTCTAATAGGAGTTGAAATAACTCAATGTATCACTATGTTTTTAGTATTTTGCAATGTTTTGGTGGAAGCAGTTTCAGATTCCACAGTTTTTTGGTTTTAGTTTCCTAGAAAACAGAAACATTTCAGCCACCAAATTTTTTTCCCTTGGTTGAGACCCGCAGAACGAAGATTTAC
Organism: Rhododendron molle; assembly: GCA_025413875.1. Classification (NCBI taxonomy): domain Eukaryota; kingdom Viridiplantae; phylum Streptophyta; class Magnoliopsida; order Ericales; family Ericaceae; genus Rhododendron; species Rhododendron molle. The sequence continues at coordinate 5,475,862 of CM046395.1, read as the reverse complement.
CTGCGTGGCATCCTCCGAATAACAGCCTCATCAAGGTCAAAGGGTCTGTTTGTGGCAGCAAGAACCAAAACCCGTTCCCCGTCTTTTGTACGCAAACCATCCCAATTCAACATAAACTCATTCTTTATCCTACGCGTCAGTTCATGCTCGTGGTTTCCTCTGTGTCCCAACAAGCTATCAACCTAAAAAAGATACGAAGTATCAGCTCTTAAGATTTTTGAAAACTACCGTAATTTGACTCTCACACATATACAGAAGAGATCTAAGAGATCACCTCATCGACGAAAATAATGCTAGGACTAATTTTGATCGCTAGTGAGAAAACTGCCCTCACGTACTTCTCAGCATCGCCATACCACTATAAAAAGGAAGGGGAGTTAAAAAGTTAGAAGCTATAGCAATAGAGATAGATGAGATTGTTCTACAATAGTTCTGAAGCTAACCTTGGAGGCAATAGTGGACGCTGAGATATTGATAAAATTTGCTCCAGCTTCAGTGGCTATAGCCTTTGCAAGCATGGTCTTCCCTGTTCCTGGGGGACCAAATAGAAGTATCCCCTTGCAAGGCTGGTGACAATAAGTTTTCGTAAATGCTAAGAATTTATATACACATAAAGTATGCATGGACCTACAAAAGAACAGTACTACCAAGGGATAGCATCAATGCTGATGTAAAATACTTGCCAAAGCCAAAATTTTACAAGTCCTCTTAAAAACCAATCTCCAGAATGTTCTATTCCTCTTGCAAATCATATGATTGCTCAAATTTCTGGCAATTTTGGGCTTTAACACCAGGTTTGGACAATCGCCAATCTTCGGCAATACTCTCTCTTGCGTTGGCATTTTTGGGAAAAATAGAAGTCATATTTCCACAATAGACCAGGATGCCAAATTCTAGTAGCATTTTTGTTCTGCCAGATGCCAAATTTGGCTCTTGCATTGCCATTTTGCATTAACCAGTGAAGATGCCTTTAGGAATCGAGAAATCACTGAATTGTTGAAACACGCTAGATGTCTTACACCCCAGGTTTTTACGAGTGTTTTGTAGCACAATGTACAACAGTGTATTTCATTTGTATCAAGGGTTCTTCTGGTTAAATGTGGAATTTAATAGTAACGGATTTGATGTTCAATTTTAACAAAACTATGAGGTGAATTTACAAGTGGATTGTGAAACTTAAGTGAAAGATTGACTGAAAGTAGAAGATTAATAATTTCCTGTCATAATTGCATGCATCATAACAGAGCTTTCAAGCTCAAACTCAAAATAAAAAATCTCTAATACAAAATTTCAACCATTATCGAATAATAGTCTCAAAACCTTTTATTTGTATTAAAGCATCCAAAATCAAAACCACTTGGCTATTAGTGGAGAGGCCGCCGAGGCTCGTATACTACTTTTGGAGGTTATAATTAATCAATGTTTGGTTTGGGACAAGCTCTAACACTTCCCCACACGTGCGACACCTGACCCTCCCGTTGAGAGGTAAACAAAGGATCCATAACATTGGGATCAGAACAAAACAATGTGCACCTATGGCACAAACAACGGGGCAATCAATCAAGAGAGTCTTGTTCAAAAGCCTACTAAAGCCAAGCTTTGATACCATGTTAAAGCAACCAACTCAAAACCAATTGGTTATGAGTGGAGAGGCCTCCCAAGCTCATATACTAGTTTTGGAGATTATAATTAAGCAATGTGGGACAAGCTCTAACAATTAATCCAAGGCTATCCAAACAGACCCTGAGGCATTTCATATGCAATAGAGGAACAGACTGTGACGCTATCCTAGGGAACTTGTAGTCTTTAGAAACATATTACTGGTTATGAGTTTATGCCCAAAGCAGAACTCGTTTGACATCGCTATCATTTTTACTCCAAACGCATTCGGCAAATATACTTCATTGTTGGTAGTAGACAAAATGAACACACCTTCCTTAGTTGCCCCTTACAGAATAATTCAGGCCTTTGCAAAGGAAGCATAACCAACTCTTTCAATGTATCCTTCACATTTTCGAGGGCTCCAATATCATCAAACTTCACTCCAGCTTCATTGGGAGGAATAACTTCACCAAGGAGAATTTTCTCAAATCCATTCTCCGTTACAACATCCTGAGGTGGATCAGAGAAGTCCAAAGTCATTTACAAGTTCTACGTCATTTTGCTACAAAGTTACAGAATAAAATGACAATGTTAGAAATTGTACACAGATTTTCAAGGATTACCTTGAGCAACTTCTCTGAGGTCTTCAGTTCTGGTTGGGTCTCCCGTAAAACATTAACACCATACTCAACGCTGCCAGAGTTGCAAAATGGTACAGAATTGACAACTGCTTTACTGTGATTAATATTTCAACTGGACAACTGACAATACACACTTGGGAAAATAATTGATACCTTTCTAAGGACAAAACAAGGTTTGGATTTTCATTGCTTTGTGGGTACTCCATTAACTGGTAGCCAAGAGCCCATTTGACTACCTTTTCTGCACCTGTGACCAGCATAACACTACCGATAATTTACTGTACCCATTGGCCCAGTTTGTTTGGCTGGACTAATGGTTAAAGGATACATATAATCTCATAGGATATGTCTCACATTTCAGGATTATCATATCTGATAGGAATTTAATTCTAGCTGCAAAAGTTCCAACTTCCAATAAACGTGGGATAATTGGTTCCCTTTTATAGTCCAATTCATTGCCTTAATCTGGATAAACAAACAGTGCCATGGAGTAAGGCAAGCAAACATAAAGAGACAACATACTATCATATGTAAGTGTTTGATGCACGATGCTTAATTCCTCAAGTTCCTCGGATTCCAGACCACTTCGGATCAAAACCTGTTTATTACGAAAAGAAGTATTTGCCAGGTTCAGTAAACAGACAGTTTTAGTACTATGGTGTAGACATATAAGTAATCCCTGACTACCAGAACCTAATCGACTTCTCTGACCCCGGGAGTTTCTAAATTTTCTTGAGCTGTGATAAACTCTAAGAATAGTAAGCCTGTATCAAAAAGAGAAAGAGTTGGAACTTCTTACATTCTGAAGGCACGTGATATTTTCTTTTGCTAATATCAGTTCAGAGTCCTCAGAGAATTTATGCTTTAGGACAGCAATATGCTTCTCATCCTGCATCATTTTGATAGATCTATGTTTAGATACAGAGTGAAATTAAATGGTGTCAGAAAAGAAGTAATCGACACTGGGCACCTCTGGCATCTCAATAGGTATTTGATTTGGGAAAAGGTTTGATAGAAGTTTTGCCATCTCAGTAAGCTTCCTGTCTTTCTCATATTTGCCAAAATAGCTTTCCTGAGAAAATTGAAAAAGAAACTGTTTAGCATGGAAAACTTGCTATAAAATGTGATCAAGAATTGTTAGCTGGAGGCAATTACATTTTATAACGCACAAGCACAGTGTAAAAATAACTTGTATAAAATAAATCGTATTAACCACTTCACTAAACCATTAACTAGCAAAGCTTCACTGGATGACTCAGACTAGTAAGGTTGACTAAACCACTACACCCGCTTAGGACAAAAACAAACTAAAGAAACCAACATAGCAATATGCAAGAGAGATTCCTGAAAATTAATCTTCATTTACCTTTTCTTTGTTATTCTCTGTATCCGTCTGTGAACCAATCACAAAAACATTTTCAGGAAGCTTGTTGATAAGATATTTCACTACGAGGTAAGCTTCCGGACTTTCTTGAACAAACTTGTCAACATCCTTCACAAACAAAATTAAAGGAGAATCTCGGCTCGCACACATTATGGCCTGGGAAATACCAAAATGACAGGAATAACTAGCTAAACAAAACAACCCCAAAGAACCATAGAGACTTCAAAAAAACTGTTAGGTTGGATAGATCAGCAAAACATCACACCTCCAGATAGTTGTTGGCGATCGATTTGTTGAAATCCTTGAGTGTTGTGGGGTCCAGACAAAGTTCATTAGCTAAAGAAAGTGTCATAACTCAATTCTCTTAGCAACGGAAGTTGAACAAGGCTGTGTTTGGATCATGGGTTTGGGTAAGGCAATGCAAAATTTGAAGGCTCTGACTATGGTGAGTTTCCTTTTCCTTGTACAAACCCTTGATCCAAATACAGCCTAAGGAAATCATGTGGTTCAACATATATATGATAGGCATAGAAGATTACCATTGCAATTGAAGCCATAACCTGCTTTACATTGACCTCCTAGGTCTAGGCCTCCATGGATAGGGTTATCAAACCTTACACCAAATTTCGATAAATAGCTGACATGAGAAGTGGAAACAATTTCTCCCAGGCTTCCAAAAGTAGGGCCCCTAAACATCCAAAAGAATTGATAACACAAAGTTAACAACATAGTGAAGTTCAAGCAGACCTCAAAACCAACTGATGAGTCTTTTATCGGAGAAGTACGTAGATAGGTAGGCACATAGATAGATAGCCAGACATAGAGGGTTGAGTACGTGTAATATCATAGATATGCATGTCTATAGAGAGAGAGAGAGAGAGAGAGAGAGAGAGAGATTTTTTAAATTGTAGGAAACCATGTGAATCAAAATTTGTGACAGGTATGTAAATGGTAAGCCCAGCGTTGGAGTCCTGTCGCATCACAAAGAGTGATTGAGCAACTTCTATATTCCAGTAAATGGGAAACCTCATCCCCTTAGATTATGTAATCATGCCAACTCCTCAGTATGGTGATCTTCCAAGAGTCATCAAAATTTACATCTCATTACACATGTATATGTTGATTTGCAAATTGGAAAAAGGTGGAAGGTGGTGAACAAATAGCTAACTTTTGGGATCATAGGGACTCAAAACACAATGCTTACTGAAAGGTCAGACCTGTAGAATTAGGATGGCTCTAAGCAAAGCCACAATGGCACAATTGATATGAAGTCATGAAAATTATACCTAGGTGAATCTGTCGAGCGTAAGCCACCAGAATTTGAACCCACAAATACCACACGATCACCTGCAGTAAGAAGTTACACCTAGTGCTCAACGCTCCCAGTTCACTTAAAAAGTGGAGATTAAAATCCTTTTGCAAGCAACAAGGATTTCCATACCTTTTTTGAAAGAATGATTGCTCATTTCAGAATGAGAAGGATTTGCTAGAGATTGAGTAGCGCGGTGGCGGAAGTGGGTCCACAACACATCACGTGATGGCCCTCTACCCATTGTAGACATATCCTACAGTAAAGTGTACCCAACAGTCATAACTTGTAAAAACTCTCCATCTTCACTAACCACAGGAATACCAATTAGAGGTAGCATAGTTCTATGAGGTCTAGGCCCTGTTTGTTGACTGAACTAATACTTAAGGGATGTACAATCCTCTAAGCTAAGTAACCACATCGACACACCGAACTACTTGTGAGAGGATAAATAATACCACCAAGCCCAAGATATTGTTTCTCATGTTTTGTTGAATATAAGATCTGATGGATAATCTAATCCGAGCCACATAAGTTTATACCAAATGTGGGATATGTGGCATTCTTGGATTTATAGTCCAATCCAATGCTTTAATCTGGACAAACACATGTGGCCTTATAGTAAACAAATCAAAGCAGAAGTTCTCTCAGTCTGTTAGAATGGGAAAGGTTTAGCACTTACAGCTGGGAAAAAAGAGTTACCCAGTACAAGCAATTTAGCCCCAACGTGATGAGCAAGTGCCATTGCCAACTTCTCTTGATAAATCCTAGAACCTGTAACATGCATGTGAGGAAGTTCACAAGCTGTAGTGGTGAAATTTCCATTGAAAATGATCCTGTAAGTATTGGACCAGATGGTCTTGTGCACCTGTAGGACCCGAGAAAATAATTCTAAATCTTCCAGCAGCAGCATTACGTCTCGCGTACTCTTTGTGCTTCGTGTGTAGAAAGAAGGATGCAACCAGCGCATGTTTTGTTCTGTCACTACAAGAAAAATGGACAATTGATACACCTATTATGAGTATGAAATGAAAAACTACAAACCAAAAGAAAATAAGGCACCCTCTCTAAGAGAAAACAACATAGCGAAAACAAGGTGAGATTCAACTAGGAGCACTTTTACAGTTCAACACCAGTGTTAATACTAGGGGGTTGTGGTATTAGTAACACCCTCACTGTTAATCCAATAGGATTACTTATCACATAGTCCGCACACTATCAGTTTGGGAAAAACAAAAAGGGCCATATAGTAGGATAGAAGCAACACAGAGTCATAAAGATACCTTAATTACTAATAGTGAAGATGTTGATGCCGTACAAAAAAATAAATTTATGCCGTTCAAAAAAAATAGTGAAGATGATGATATAATTGTGGCCATTTAAATTAGATTAGGACTGCCCCAAACAACATCCACGGATTAAGTTATGTTTCTCAGCATTTACTTATCACTGTTTGCATAATGTACATCCCCAACTCGTTGACTCTAATAGTGTTCCATATCGAAGAACATCTTGTGTCATTCCTTAGTACTACATTGTTTCCCTTGTGATTGAGAGTAACACGTGAGCACATATGCACTCATTGGATTGCACTTGTACGCTGTGCACATGCAATGTAACTATGTAAAGATGTATAGCCGTCTTAGTAAAGAGATACGGGTAACATGAACGGTTATCAACTCAAGTGTCAAGTGTAGACCATGAAACCTACTACTGAACGAGTCAACACTGTTCTATCAAATCGAAAACCACTGCGGAATAGGATTAAGATATTTGTACTGAGTAACATCTGCAGTCGATGTCGGAGTATATAGCACATATACAAAAATGAATATAAAATAAGGCACATTGTTGTGTGGAAGGTCTCTACCATAAATAATATGGGAAATTTCCAAATGTGATCAATATTTCTCTACCATCAAGAATCCCTGAAACGATATCTTTTATGGGTGCTGCAGTGCTGGGGGAGATGGCGGACGTGGGTGCCTTTCTGTATGCATCTTCCACAACCTGCTGAAGGATAGTTTGAACCAACGTCAAAACACAGGTAATTTTAACCAATTTAGGGATTCGCTTTTAGTACACTGAACTGATGGCATTGAATTGAGGACTATACCCAATTTTGGTATGCCCCTTTGTTTCCTTGGAACAGTTACATAATCAGGATGGAGTATGAACCAACACGAACTGCACAACAGAAATTCCTATATAACTGATATACCAGGGAAAATAGTTTATGGCTTGGGGTTCAAATATCATGACTACACAAATTTGAAGGGGTAGTACAGTTTTTAGCCTTGTATTTTTAAATCTCATACGTCGTACTCCCTCAATCCCTATTTAATTGTCCACTAGGGTTTTGCGTGCATTTTCAACAGCTTATATCTCTCGACGTATATTGCTAAAAATATGCAATATGGATCTTATTTGATAGATCTCAATTTTTTCTATAAGACAATGATTTCAAAAACATAAAACATAATATACATTGAGAGATATAAGCCGTTGAAAATGCACGCAACTGTAGTGGACAATTAAATAGAGACGAGGGAGTAGCATTTTAGGCTCAAATAAGAGGTTGGATAGACTCAGACTGCAATGATGTGCAACAGCTTCCGTCAGTAACTAACCATATTTATTCGCCACCCCTAGTTAAAATCCTGGCCCCCTACCTGCCCGCACCCCACTCAAAAATAGCCGAGTCAGAGAACAAGAACATCCTTAAGTGCACCTAACAAGTAGCTAAAAAATATCTCTTCTACACTTCCAGTGTATAAGAAAAATGGAAAAGGAAAACTAAAAACAGGTACGCAATCATGCAATCCACTAATCGTCTGTTCATTAGCAAAAAAACTCATTAATTATCTTTCAAGTGAGAAATACCGAAGGATGCTTTGACAGAAGCTTGGAACAAGGTGTCGGTATGCCTAACAATACTTCCATCCGCATGAAAAATTCATCTCCTGTATAGGTAAATCAATTTTGATATAATGTGACCAAATCATCTCCTTGGAAAGACCAGAATATGATTTATTGAATGCAAATGACATGCTTGAAAAAGCTACCCTGTACTGCTTGAGAAGATACAGGATCAGCTGGTATGGGAGCATTATTGTCTTTGGTATCCAAAGCTTTTGACGTCTGTTGCATACTGCATTTCTGTATCAAATTTACCACCAGTAAGTTTTTTAAGTTTCTAAAAATTGAGTAAGGGGAAAATGAAGAGGCCAAGAGTAAATATTCTAAAAACTTCAAGAGCTTCAGAACAAATATAACCGGTTAAAATTCTGTGCACATCTTGGGGATATAGACACCTTGCACTGGGTCGATCCCACAGGGAGCGCACATATTATGAGACCTAACGGCTGTGTCTGAATCTATGTCCAAAAGGTATACACGTAGAGTTGCTCAAAAAAATAAATCTTTCGTGAAAGGAGGTTAAAAGACAATGCAATGCAAGTGGGAAGGGGGCATCACTTGAAAGTGGATCATGGGCTTTCCAGGGTAGAATAGATACGTATGTGCATTCCTCAACTTCAATTTGTGGGCTTTTTTTTTATACATTTTTCTTCTCATGATACATTTAAATGCATCTATGTTCTCTAGGAAGATGGTACACGGTCCAACAACAAAGAGAATATGGAAAGCTAAGTGTTACAATCGAATTGTTTGTTTTCACTGAAATACCAAAACTTGCTTTTGTTCCTACGGGGACATCCGATAAAATTGGAACAAAATTTGCTTTTTCCCCCTGCCTTGCATCCTTTACTTCTGGGAAAGTTTACTAACACAAGAATGTGTACAATAATTTTTGCGACATGCCAATGTGGCACTGCAGAATTGGCTAACTATTTTGAAGTGCCAGATACTGCTGTGTCAGTAGACATTAACCTTACTCTTTGAGGGAAGACAGAATGAACCCAAAAAAAGGCATAAACTTTCAGCTTTGCTATGTCAAAACCTTTGGTATTCTTTTCTTCTACTAATTTCTAATAAAGAACAATCCATTACCGGAACCATTGGCGCCCCATTAGTCAACCTCTGTTGTTGCCGCAGTGATCGTCGTAGAAGTTGATCCCTAAGAACATAATTTACTGGAGACACGGGCGTCGCCCCCAAACCTATAGCGGCAAATTCAAGGGAAATTAAGGCTGAACAAAAAAGAAAAATCACGTGTATTCTAGAAGAAGCCAAGGTAGTAGGTACACTGTAACCTATGCTTTTATAACTAACTGAAATCATTCGTAAGGTTTTTGTGCGCACCATGCATAACCATTAGTAACCAGCCAGAATAATTCGCAACTAGCACCACACAAAAATTCGTAACAAATGAGCCAAAAAGTACGTATTACATTGAACCTTGAAGGGGCATCTGGCTCCATCACAAATCCTTCTGTCTCATCCAGTTTTAAGCATTCATAGTCCCACCCGGGGACCTCAAGAATGATTCGGACCATTCATCTCATAGACCTCGCAAAGACAAATGTCCATGTCAAAAAACAATTTGATCGGTTATCGATTACTCTATGATCAAATCACACTTGTGCAACAACAAAAAAAAGATAGTGAAAGGTCTATTTTTTTTTGCACAAGTGCGATTAGTTCATAGAGCAATCGATGGCCGTTCGAGCTGAATTTTTTTAGCATGGATATGAATGTTTGCAATGTGTATGAGATGAACTGTCAGAATCAATCCCGTGGCCCGAACTGAGCCCCACAATTGCTGAAGACTGGACGGGACTGTACTTAAGCCGACTCCAATAATTGCGTATTACATCAATATTAAAGTTGCAAAACTAATCATAAATATAAATACGGAATATATAAGATTGGTTACAGATAGCCCTGGACATAGCTTTAATGGAAAATCAGAATTCATGTAGCCCACCCTAATTGATTGGCACACAAGGATCGGTTTGATTATAGATTCAAAATAATTTTCAAAAAATGAATAAACATTAATATGGTAACAGAGCTACTTTTAGATTCTATATTAAATTATCTATTGAACAATCGGATACATACCCGGGAGAAATTGGGAAGGTGGATTGCTCGTGTTCGTTTGATTACCAGTGGTTATCGGAATTTGTTGCCCATTTTGCACGGTTTGCTTCACTTTCTCCATCTTCAGGGGGGAAAAAAATAAACGAAATTAGAAAAAGAATCAGACTGAAGATAGATAGAAAATTCGACTGCATAAAATTGACAAGCAAAAACAAACTAGTACTAAAGTTGGACTGTTTAATTAGGTGTTTGGAATTCAACGCTGGGAAAACCTTTCGCCTTTTGGGGGAGGAAAGTCGTCCGCTGGGAAGGTTGCTCTTGTTTGTGTCGGTTTCTTTGGAATTCATAGCTGGTTTCTAGAGAGAGAGAGCAGCAGCAGCAACTTTCAGAGAGAGCGTGTTTGGTAAGGAGAATCGCCATGTATTTATAGTATTATTGTTGAGAGAGAGAGAGAGAGGGAGGGGGTGAAGGGCCAACAGCCAACTATAGTCTATATAGTGCGTGATAAGGCAAATTATTGGGTATTCCGAGAGTATCACGTGGGATTACTCCGTGCTATCCCGCAAATGAAAAATTGTTACCACGCCATATGGGTTGCCATTTGTCTTACAATCATCCAACGTAAATGAATGATAATTTTTTTATCGTATAATAACTTAAATGATTGTATTTAGGGGATATTCCAGTAAAGGTTCTTTTTTTAAAAAAATAATTTTTTCAATTTTCAAACTTAAATATAATGAAAATAAAAAATATTTTTTTATTTTTTTTGCACGGCATAAAAGATCTCAATGAAATCTATCAAACAAAATCCATATTGATAGGAAAATTATTTAGACAAATACATAATTTTTGAATTTAAAATTATCTTCGTTTAAGAAAAAATACTTTTTTAAAAAGTGAAACACCACCTTAAATGATTGAGAGTAACAGTGAGCACTCAACCCTGAATAATCACTCGTGTTGACAGAAAGGGGTCCCCAAAGTGGGTCCACCTACTTTTGCGCGAATCTTGAAAGTGAAATTGTCAACGTGTTCCCAATTATTGACTAAAATTCACCTGGGTTCCCAATTACTCCTCCAGTAATTCAGTAAATAGTGAATTGGTTTGAGGATACTATGTTTGGAATTGTCCGATTTGTACGGTCTCTGTGTTTACTGTGGAGAACCAATGGGTATCGAATAATTTCTGACACGTCTAAATATGGATCTTGTGCTATGTCTATGTAGGGAAAATTGCTTGGATATTAGTATTACTGATATTTTCTTCCCATTCAATATTTCAATGTACTTCTTTTTTTTCTTTTTTTTTTTTATCAGAAGCTCATTTCATTAACAATCAAAATAGGCTAAAAACAGCAAATTCATTCTAGAACAGAAAAAGGGAACCTCTAGCAAACCATCACCGAAGAAAAAACAGTAAAAACAGGTGACCCAGGGGCAGCGATAAAATTGCAAAGCTAGTATTTAGACCTGTGCACGACTCACCGCCACAAAGGGTCGGGACACGAGGGGTCAGCCATCTAACCACTAGCCGCCCCGGCTGGATAAAGGAACCCTATTAGAGATAAAAAAAAATGCAAGTCGATGAAAACAGGAGCAATAAACAGACAAGAAAAACAAACACAACTACCGTGGATGGAATCCACAAAACACGTCGGCCACCTCCAGCCGAGAGGAACCACCCGACACCGACGAAGGAGGCATCGACTGATCTCAAACCGAAGGAATGGAGAGAAACATCTCCAGCAATCCTACGCTGGCACGACAGGCTCCCGACACGGGGATCGAAGTAGAAATCCAGGGCTGGATCTCCGATCACCGGCCACACGACGCCGATGGCTGAGAAAGCTTCCTTGCTGATCACCCCCACTGCTGACGACGAACCATGGCCTAGGGCCACACCCCAGAGCCTTATTCTATCACCACCAACACTCGCAAACCTGCAGCAGCCCCACCTCATAGCCGGACCATGCACAGCCACCATGCAACACCACTCCAAATAGGCGAAAACCAGTAGCGATCAGCACTAAACCCCTTATTGGCCCACCACCACTATCTAGGGGAAGCCCAAATCGGTAACAGATCCGGACGGGGGAGACCCGCCGGAGAGCAGAGAAAGAAAACACACAAGAACCCAAAACCCCCGCTGCTCCAAATCTCATTATTCGAACCCAAAACCTCCTGCCAGCACCACCACCAACCACCTAACGCCGAAGCAGCCTCGCCGAAACAGAGCCCGAAGACAAACGAGGGAGGGTAGCCCCACACCCCGCCATCCCACGTGAGATCAAGAGACAGTCAAAGCGACACAGATGGAGAGAGGGATAAAGACGAGAAAGAGGGAAGAGAGAAAGGAGAAGGAGGGAAAAAGAGGGGGGGGGGAGGCGGCGGAGGCAAAGCCTCCCCAAACCCTAGCCGCCTGAAACCCTACTTGATATATGCAAACAATAAAACAAAATTGAGAAAAAAGCGACCACAGCAAATATTACTAATGAAAATAAAGTAGAGATCACAAACCCATAATATTACTAATGAAAATAAAGTAGAGATCACAAACCCAAAATTGTTGTAGAAGTTTCGCTTGAACGCTTAATGGAGACATGGGCGTCGCCCCTGAACCTATAGCAGCAAATTCAAGGGAAATTATAAGATTGGAAAGAAAAATCAGCCTTGTTCGTTTTGGATTTTGAGGAAGGTTTTTTAGAGTATTGAGTGAAAAGAGTTAGAGAGAGAAAATTTATTGAAAACCGTGCGTAGAGCACACACTACTATAACGTGGGTGAACACTGCTAGGGGCACATCACCTAGAAGCACACCTGTATGTGAGAGGAGTGTGGTTGATGTGCCTTTAACACTTTGAAACCTGGGTACACAAGTACTATATAAGTCTATAAGAGCAACAACATCAGCATAGGTAAAAGGAGAATTTCGGTAAAGTAACTAAAGTAAATCATAGAGAATCACGCTGCAGCAGATTAGGAACTTGGGTTTCTTTTCTATTATGCATTTCGCCTCCCTCCTTCGGTACTTGTGGCAAACCACTATTCACAAGCCAAAGATTAATTCCTATGGACCCGCCTTATCACATTAATTCTCTCTCACCCTTTACTTTTTCAAAAAATGTGGCACATGCATTTAAAAAGCAATATTTTTATGTGATAGAGGAGTGATAGCTAGGCTGCTGCGTTGGTGCAAGAAAAAGGAATTAGGTAAAGTATAAAAGTTACATTTTTCATTAGGTAAAGTATCATTGATGTACTTGCTCTAGCCTACTTTCATAACCAAACAAAAATAATTCATAAAAATTTTGTGCTTACCATGCATAACCAACCATTCGTAACTATCCAGAATAACTCGCAACTAATACCGTTTTTATTTAACAAATGAGCCAAAAAGTAAATACCACATTGAACCATAAAAGACCATAGAAGGGGCACCTGGCTCCCATCCAATCATTAATCTCATGTTTCAGTCCAATTTTAAACATTCCTAATCCCACCCCAAGCCCACAAGAATGATCCAGATCTTTCATCTCATAGACCTCGCAAAGACGGATGTCTAAGTCAAAAATCAATTTAATCGGGCATCGATTGCTGTATGATCGAATCACACTTGTGCAACAAAAAAAAAAAAAAAAAAACTGGATAGTGAAAGGTCTATTTTCTCTTGTACAGGTGTGATTAGTCCATGGAGCAATCCATGTTCATTCAAGCTAAATTTTTTTGTAGGAATGTTAATCTTTGCAAAGTGCATGAGATGATCATTCACGTGGACCCGAACTAGGTCCCCCATTGCTGAAGAATGGATGGACTGGACTTCAGCCGACTCCAATAATTGCATATTACATCACTCCTTTCATCCCAAAACAATAGTTTGGCAGCAAAACAAGAACTTAAAAAATCATACAATTTTTGAAGAAAAATTTTAAACTTTATTTGACAATTCACTGCGTATCATTGAGTTCTTTAAAGTAGAAAAAAGTTCGAATTTTTTCTTTAAAAAAAAAAAACTAATATTTTTAAATCATCGTTTTGCTACCGGACTATTATCATTTCGGGAGTAACATTTAAGGTAGGTAACTATAATCAAGAAATATAGATGCCACAGACTAAAAAAAGAGACATACAGAAATATGGTATCAGAGCTACTTTACATTCTACTATATCAAATTAACGTTTGGAAAATCGAGTAAATACCAGGCAGAATTTGATTGGGATTCATGTAGCTGAATTGGGACGGTGCATTGACAATGGCTGCCGGACTTTGTTGCCCACTGTGCGTGATTTGATTTGGTGAAGTCGTTCCCGACAGAAATTGGGACGGTGCATTGCTCCTGTTCGGTTGATTACCAATGGCTACCGGACTTTGTTGCCCATTGTGCGTGATTTGATTTGGTGAAGTTGTGCCCGGCAGAAATTGGGACGGTGCATTGCTCCTGTTCGGTTGATTGGCAATTGGTTACCGGACTTTGTTGCCCATAGTGCGTGATTTGATTAGGCTTTGTTATGCCCGACAGAAATTGGGACTGTGCACTGCTCCAGTTCGGATGATTACCAATGGTTATCGGACTCTGTCGCCCATTGTGCGTGATTTGATTTGCTTTCTCGATCTTCCGGGAAAAGAAAAAAAAAAACTAAAATAGAAAAAGAATCACACCAAAGATAGATATATAAAATTGGGCAAAGTACGGAAAGCCTTCCTGAGGTTTTTTCGTTTGGCAGATGACCTCCCTGGGGTTTTCTAATGACCACATCGCCCCCCTGTGGTTTTGGAGTAAAGTGCAAACGTAACTCTGTTAACGGCAGATAGCAAAAAGACATCTTTACCCCTTTAGTTAAATAAAGCACTTAACTCTCACTTCAGACCCTTAAATCCTTTTTTTTTTTTTTTGTAAATACGCTTATTTGGCTAACAATTTTTAGAACTTACTTCAAAATTTTATTTCGCCGATAAAATAAAAAATAATTTTTTAGTACAATTGAGTTCTCAAAAAATGTCAGAGACATTTTTTTTTTAATTCCGGAGAAAGGGGATTAAGGCTCCGTTCTGTTAAATAAGCCAACTGGCTTATTTTTTTGTCCTTATTCAAATTTTTTTCATATTTGTTAGTTTTTTGTCAATTTTTTGAGAATTATTGCACTGTCATGACGAGAGAAATCTAAAAAGTAAACAAATTACGATCGAAACCTTATTTTTTTGAATAAAGACAAAAAAATTGGCTTATTTTTGTCTTTTATTCAAAAAAATAAGAGAACAATGATTGGTCTTTGCTTTACAGAAATTTTTTAGTTAGAATAATCTTTAATTGTTTTATTCTTATGGATATAATTAGTTAGGCAATTATTCATAAAATTATAAAACAAACATTGCTCTTTTTTTCTTTTTGCTTTTGGTTAATCAAAAAAAGAAACAAACTTTTTTATGTAATCAAAAATAGAAGAAAAAGCCCGTTTGGTGCACATTAAGGGGTGTTTGGTAACGTTGTCAGTTTTTAGATTTTTATTTAATAAAAGCTGAAAGTAGAATCATGTTTATTTTTAACAAAAATTACAAAAGGAAAACATGTTTGGTATTAAATATTTTGTGAATCTAAAGTAAAAAAAAAAACAGCTAAACAGGAAGAAATAATCTTTGATTTTCAGCATCCCTAATCTTTTTTTACCTAAATTTTCTTTTTCTTGGGTACGTCGGAAATTAAGACCTAAATTTTCATATGGGAAAAAAACACCCAATTTCGGTGAGCTCTGATGTGAGAGTGAGAGAGAGAGAGAGCGCCAAAGGGACGGGGAGACACACAAGAAAGACGATGATCGATCCCGAATTTCGTTTTTGGGTCGGTGGGCTCTAAGATGCAATGGAAGATTTGGGTAAACGGTTTGGGATTTGTAAGCTCCAAGATGCAATGTAACCTTTGCTGAAGGTGGTGGGTTGGATTTTGATGCAGAGGATATGTACTTCGTTATCCCGTCGCCGCCTTCACTCTCGCTTTGAGGCCGCCGAACCGTTGTCGAAGAGCGGCAACAGGGGGATGAGAGAGAGAGACGGAGATGTCATGGCTTCGTGGGTGGTTTCGTTTGCCGGAAATGCTAATCGTTGTAGGAGCATGAGATGTAGTGGAACAAAACCTAGAGGTTCTGGACTGGGAGGTGTGAAGAAGATGACGTACTGTGTTGAATTTGCTTGGAGGAGATGTAGAAGGGTAACAATGTCTTCTTACATATAATTTCAACTTTATTTAATTAGTTTTTCGATTGCAACTCTAGTAACAGGGCGCGTGTACTACACCTTCCGTTAATTTGGAAGGAAAATCTAACGGTAGCACTTTATTCCGAAACCACGAGGAGGTAAATTGGTCATTTATAAATCTTAGGGAAGTGATCTGTCAAACGCTTAAACCACAGGGGGGTAATCTGTATTTTGCCCTATAAAATTCTGACCGTATAAATTGACAAGAAAACAAAACAAAAACCTTTTGCCTTTTGTGGGAGGAAGGTCTGCCGGGAAGGTTGCTGTTGTTTGTGTTGGTTTCTCTGGAATCCATCGCTCGTCGAGAGTGAGATAGAGAGAGAACACAAGAGCAGCAGCAGCAGCTTCTTTTCATGAGAGCGCAAGTTCTTATATACAACTGGAATCCCGTGTTATGAGAGAGAGAGAGAGAGAGAGAGAAGGCGAGCGTAGCAGTAGCAGCAGCAGCAGCAGCAGATTTAGAGAGCGTGTTTTGTTAAGGAAAATCGGCCAGTATTTAAAGGGGTTATGAGTGAGAGCGAGACCGAGGTGGGGAGGGGGAGGAGTGAAACATCCCCGTGAAGCAGCAGCCCCAGCGCACTCCAATAAGCGCAGCCTTTTTGCCTCATTAAAGGGGTCCACACGTGTGCTTTCCTTTTGCGTGCTAAAGGCCCGTTTGGAGCAACAAAGGAGTAGTAGTGTTTTAAAACAAGGGGGAGCCGATAATGCTACGAGCATTTCTTTTCCTGCCCCGACCCTTTACTTGTGCTTATGGTAAAAGTGATGCTTTTGTCCTCTTTTCCAAAGTAGTCAGTCAACCCAGACTATCATTAATTACTACCACTAATCCCCCTTCCATGAATTAACTTTCCCGAATTGTCACCTGAGTATATACATATACAATATATATACAATATATTATAAAACAGAAGGGTGTGGAGACAAGTTGTTGGAACGGCTTAGATTCATTTGATCCAAAGATTGTAGTGCATCCTCCTACTTCCCGGTTAAGTGCCCATGATTTCCACCTAAATCACACAACTGCCATCTCCTTCTAACCGGGATGCGTAGTGCCGTAGGCACGGGCTAGCACTAGTATACAATATAAAAACTAACACTACAGCAAATGCAATCGAAACCTAAGGGTACAATCGAAATTGTTCAAATTGTTAAACATGTTCTAAGAGTTTTTGTAAAAAAAAATCAGCCGATTCGACTATGGGCAAGGGCTTAATTAAATTTTTTCCCTGCATTTGTAGGGAAAAAAAATTGAATCAATTGATTAAGCCCTTACATATACGTGACTGAGTTGATTTTTTGGGAGGACCATTAGAATAATATTTCAAGCAAATTTTTTTTTTTTTTTTGTCAAAAATGAGAAGATTGTACTGATAAACGCTCAGCGATATTTACTATTTCAAGCAAATTGAACGACTCTGATTAATAGTGTATGACTCAAAAACGAATCTTATGTAATCTGGTGTATAATTGGAGGATGACACTAAATTGTGTACCCACAGTTGATAGTCGGGTAGAAAAGTATAACCAAACACTTAAAAGAGTTTACTAAGGACAAATATAATTCTAAACGGATGGCATCCTATTTTTTTCAATTTTGTGTCATACCGTATTTTTCATTTTCAAAAAAATTAACAAAAGTAAAGCATTATAATAAAGAGAAACAAAATTTAAAAACAAAATTAGAGGTTAGAACACTGTAAAGCAAGAAAAAAAATGGAACAGGGAGAAGGACGGGTTTTGTTTAAACTGAAATTAAGTGACTTTTTCACAATCCTAACGTCTTATCGATATCGGATCGAGCTAAATTTTTTTAGGAAGCCATAAAAAACATTTTAAGAATAATTAGCAGTTTGATAGAGCGTTAAGATTTGTGAAAAAACTTATTGATTTTTTGTAGGGCTCATTTGTCCCAAAAAATGATTTAAGCCGCTTATTATACTTAGAACAATTTTTATAGGTTCCTAAAAAATTTAGCTCAATCTGATATCTGTAGGTCATTACAATTTGTGAAAAAACCACTTAATTTCAGACTAATGATTTATAGATTTGTTGTGGGATTCATTTTGAGTCCTACAAAGATGATTCAAACGGTTCATTATTCTTAAAAACTAATTTATGGATTCCAAGAAAGAAAACTTAATATCAATCCTATATTGATAAGGCGGAATACTAGAAACGGTGGCAATCATCCATCCACCCACCTTCATGAGCGGAATACTAGGTCTGACATTTGTGCTGAGCAGCTTTTCTTATTTTTGTTTTGTTGTATTTTGCTTTGGTGTGTTTTGTTTTCGTATTAATATAACTGAGATATTTCTTTTGTTAAGAAAAAAATAGAAAGAGTTTTACAGCCCAGTATGTACCGTATTGGGGAAGGATCCAGTCCAGTTTGTTCGGATCAGTTTGGTTCATTTTTTTGCATAAGTATTTTGGACGGCTCAAATTTGTTTGGGGTGTTTTGGGTATTTTATAATAAAAATAAATCCGAATAAATCTGAACCATCCAAAACACTTTTGGACGGCTCGGATGCAAAAAATAGGCCAAACTGGTCGGAACGAACTAGACTGGATCCGATCCCCTACGTAGTATGAATAAAAAGGTGGTTCCTGATTATAAGATCAAAGACAAAAAGAACTCAAAAGTTGCAATTCTCCTGGAAGCTTACAATTACATGAACCAAAAGCCTCACACAAGTGTGGGGAAAGAAAAAAGAAGAAAAGGCAGAGTCCAAAGGAAGAAGAAACAGAGTGAATAATCACAACATCAAAAGTCCCAGTTATCATCATCCCTATCTTCTTCTTCCCTGTCCCTGGCGGCTTCTGCCTCATCTAGTGCTGGATCTCTATAAGGGGTGCGTCTGTGAATAACACACAAAGCAAATCAGAAGAAAATAATTTCCCAAGCAGGGTATCTCATCATTAAATAAAGAAAGAACCGTATTGGGCATGATGTGCTTGATGAAATTATGCACCCGTATTGGGCTCGTTTGTGTGGGTGATTCGGGGTTTTGGGATTGAAGATATAATCCCATGGCTCTCAGAAATTCGGTGTTTGGTGCCGTACAGAACCCCTATTACAAGGTGTAGGATTTCGTATCCCCTCTATCAAGATGGCAATGACGGAACTGTTTTTCCCTTTGGTCTACATAAATTCGCATGAGGGAAAAAAATTTGAAAATGCATGCCACAATCCCAGCCAAAACAAACACCGGATTTTGTTGCCATTCCTATGGCGACCTATATCGCAGGGGATTCTATATTCTATACATAGTCGATGAATTTCATATCCTTTCAGTTTATCTCCAAGCAAACAAACGAGCCCGAAGGGATACAGAACTACCCAAAGCACCCACAGACCGTAGGAGTGCAGAAGGCGTAATTTTGCGACCAAGAAAGTAAAGGATAAAAACTAAAAATGGTACTTCTACCGATTGCAGAATTACGCAAAACCTATAAAATGCACCTGTAGGCAGTGTTGGGATTACGGTATGTGAGGGATTAAGGTAGGAAAAATAATGAAGTTGAAGATCCTATGTGGCTATATCTAGTTCTTCTGTTTTGCTACCATTTTCCTTTTCCGTGGCAAATCAGTATACGAATCCACAATCCAAACACAGCCTCTACTGATTACATTGAACTCTAGGGAAATCTGAATTACAAAGTTATCCAACAAGGACTTCAGCCTCTGGTTGGATAGATGTGGTTTTCCACAGAGAGAATCAAACGCTAAATTCCAAGAAAAATAGGTAAGGTTTGAACATAGGTGGTCTGCGAAACACGAGCAGACAATCCTTAACAGGAAGAATTTCAAATCACTACAAGGTCATAATAATTTCAAATCCATAAAGATAAACTCCAAAGTCAACCTTGAAATCCATATGTAAATCATCAAATCTAAATTTCAGCTACTCTCATTGGATAATATTGTCAAATCCCTTCATTATGAATCCACCTCTCTTCGAACAGAGCCCAAGGGCATGTCCCATCATTCCATGAAACTCAAATCACTCCATTCATCCCCAACCAAAGGTTATACGCAAATTAACTTTCCAGCCAACATCCCAAATGTTTGAAGCATATTCAACCTATCCGGAAACTAGAGGGATCAAGCAAATTAAGCTGACGTGCCAGTAACACTAGTTTCTAGCAAATAACCCAAACCGTCCCAACCAAAAGTTTTTTTAATCAGAATCCAAATCCATTGGAGCTTCTCCAATCCTTCAACAAATCTCGTCAAAATAATAAATTGTGCAAGAAACACTAAAAATGGGCTCAATAAACCAAACCAAGCTTTGAGTCTCAATCAATTGGGTCGGCTGAACGAATTCATTTCCTCCATTGGGCACTATAAAGACATTCTGTAACACGATATCATACCGTCTCCAAATTCCATTTCGGTCTATCCCTCCCCTAGGTGCTACCTATCTACCATAAACATATCTTTTTCCTAACTGCTGCACCTACTAATTTGCGATAGACATGCCTAAACTACCTTAATTTACCATCCCGCAAAATTTGTTGTCTCTAATGCTATCCCACAAAATTTTACCACACACGGATCTCAACATAACCCACCCCAACGCAGAGCGCTAAAAAGGGGCTCCAATCCAAAGTCATTGATAAAACTCAAATAGAGACCTAACTTTTTATTTTATTTTATCAAATCAAGTAAAAACCTAGTTTCACCAAATTTAGTTTCGAGGTAAACTTAAGATTTTGTCAAGGGTTCCATGAAATGTTTGAGCCAAAAAGATTAGAGCGTTCAATTCTTTCAGGCAACACCCATGACCCTTACCCATACTATCTTATTCAAATTGGAGTAAAACTGTAAAAGCTTCATTTGGTATGAAGAACTCCAACGGAAAAAGCCAAATCTAGAGACAAATTTGAGTAAAAACTTCATTAGCGGCACAATTGTAAATTTGAGAGGAAGGAAATAATCTTACAAAATTTGAGTAAAACTCAAGTTAGTATAGATCTGAGTCAAGAGTGGACGTGAATTTTATGGGGATTTACTCAAAGTTTGAGTTTGAGTGTGAAATAGAAGGTACGAGCTGGAGATGCATAGAGTGTTCAAACTTATTTTTAATAACACAAGTTTCCGGCCAGCTTACGCTCGACCTATCGTCAGCCCAATCCCATTGCTGCCCACTTGCAGGGTGCCCATTCAAAGCCGGAGCAATTATACCAAAAACTTTCACTCAGATTTGATAAAAACAAAGAATTGCGCCAATTCAGCAGAAAAGATCAAACCTTTTACGATTACGCCTGGCGGCCTCACGATTCTTCCGCTTCTTCTTGTCGTGCTTGTTCTCATGGAACTTCCTCCGCACGCACTCCTGGATCACGCCGGCCCTAATCACCTCTCTCCGGAACTCCTCTATGAGCCTGTCCTCGTTATCGTCCTCGTCGATCTCGACCTCGACGTTGAACGACTCACACGACGAGAACGGCTCAGTCGACGAGTACGGGTCAGACGACGACAGCAAGGATTTGCACCCCTGGTTTCTGTTTCTGAGCGGAGGGAACGAGGAGGAGAGGGGGAGGCGGAGGAAGTGGGATATATGCGGCGGCGGTGGTTTGGAGAGGGTGGTGGCGGTGTGGGAGAAGGAGAGGAGGTTGAGGAGGGACGAGGAAGCCATTGAATTGGACGGATTTTTGGATTAATCGGTGGTTGAAGTCCGTCCGTTGGGTAAATCCGATAAGGGATAAAGTGGTGCGTCAGGTGTTTAAAGGGTCGGATCTTGGATAACCCGAGATAGTTGTGGCTGTGATTTTGTGGAGCCGGCGCCAGAGATTATTCGATGCTTCGGGCACCCCATGTATTTTACTTCCATATATGCCTCCACCGCCAGGGGTTTGCTAGTGAGTTCGATTCTTGGGAGTAGGCGAACCAGTTAAGAGGTCAAATTCCATGTGAGTAGTCTTGTGGGTACGTTCAGTAGTTTCCCTTCCTAGTTGCTTCTCACTGCTTTCCGTGAGTGTTGGTTTTCTGCGGTCAAGTCTAGGTGGATTAGTCTCATCCCGTTTAGGTGTTGGGATACCTTCTATGTTGTTAAAAAAAAATTCCCATACCTAACATGTGGATTATAAAATTTTGCTACAAACACAACCGCATCTACGCAAACAAATGCACACACTCACAAAACATGTGAGAAAAACATACAATCACACACCACATGTAGGGCCTATACACGTTTGTATGGGTTCCAAATGTGTTGTGAGGGTGTGTATTTGATTGCGCAAGTGTGTTTGGTGGTTTTAAACTGTTTGGGTGGTAGATAAGAAGTCTAAATGCACTTTGGTATTTTTTCCTTCAACTTTGCTGCAATCACAATCACATACACACTTGCTCACAAGATATACAAGGGGCCCACACACTCTATGACTTACTCACAAGACGTGTGAGACCCACTCACTCACAAGACATACAAAGAACACGCTACACACTCGCTCACAAGACATACAAGGAACATGCTACAAGGTCCACACGCTGGCCTCATATGTCTTGTTAGTGTGTGTATATTCGTGTTTGGCGGTTGTTATAGAATTTTTTGTTTGGGAGATGATTTTCACACCTTCTTATTTCATAACCACTGCTTTTTTTGGCTTCTAATAATATGTATATTTACATGATTAGCCTTTCATGAATGAATTCTTACACTTGGAAAATAACTTGAAACGATCATGTCAAATAACTTGATCTTTTGTCAATTAAGTGCCTTAGAATTTGTATCCACGACCAAAAAGTTTAAATTTATTCCATACTTAGAAATAATTTGGACTATTAGACTACCCTATAAGTGGTTATGATTAGTGTAAGTAGTGGCACACAAGTTGGCTAATTACAATCAGTTTTGCTAACCTCCGCCCATTAGGAGGAGGATAATATACACATAATTTCAAATAAGTTCGGATATCAATGCATATCTCACGGATATTAATACACTTTCACAAATATCAATACACCTTTCTCGGATATCAATGCGACTTTTTACCTATTATCCTACCCATTTGGGCGGATTTTAGAATAAGCCAATTACAATTACAATATACCGGTTAAAAAAGAATGTAATGGAAGAATGAAAACAAATTCGCTTCAATCACTCTCGGATAGAGTAGTGTAACTTCTCCCAATATTTGAAGAAGAAAAAAACTACGGGAGATTCGGTGACAGTTCAAACAAGCAGACAAAGAATGCCAAAGCATGAAAGCTTA
The DNA here is from genome assembly GCA_025413875.1 of Rhododendron molle. Classification (NCBI taxonomy): domain Eukaryota; kingdom Viridiplantae; phylum Streptophyta; class Magnoliopsida; order Ericales; family Ericaceae; genus Rhododendron; species Rhododendron molle. Next base: position 5,452,455 of record CM046395.1, on the reverse strand, counting down.
AAAGTACTACTCTTATTGAGGAGAGATTATTCAGTGATCACTGAATAATTCTTCCTTATTGAGGAGAAACAAAGATACATGTTCAGACTATCAGAATCCTTCAGAAAACAAACTGCTTCGTCAAAAGCCAGAAGTGTACATTTGAAGCATACGTGGCAAACAGATACCATTTCACATTGCATGAAAAAAAAAAATTACTCATCGCTCTGTTCACAAACTACATATTGGAGTGACCAACCCGAACATGAACCCGATGCCAGGAATTGTTCAGAATTCCTCTCAAGTTCCAAATGTTCTCCACATTTTCAGGTTGAACGTTTGAGGCTATATCCACCTACCAATCAATAGGACAGACAGTCATAAGTTCATAACCAGAAGTCATTAGCAATGCAATCCATATCGTTACGTATGAGATAAACTAGATCGGCTTCAGATTATCAAGATGGAAAACAACTACCTATGGTTACCATTCAAGTCCACTATATGCAAGCAGTTCCTTCCCAATGAACTTCACGCATACAGGGTCCCTCTTTGTTTACTTACAGGCATTAAGGTCAGAACTCTGAGAATCAATGAGGACGTACAATGTGATGCCATGACTTACCAATAAAACATCTCTTGTGCTAGCAAGGAAACATCTTTTATGATTTATAGTAATCCATTCCATCACATTCCTCAAGGTTTACAACCATTAAACAATGCATGCATTAAGGTCAGAACTCTGACTCTCTGAGAATCAATGAGGATGTACAATGTGATGCCATGACTTACCAATAAAACATCTTTTATGCTAGCAAGAAGGAAACAGGGTCTTTCTATCCTCCTCTTTATTTTCTGGTTTATTAGTAAACCATCACTCCGCAAGGTTTACAACCATTGAACCACCACCCTTTGGCATAAAGTCACACTTTGGCATAAAGTCACAACCATCCGAAGGAAATGGCAAATCTTGAGCAACTTCTGCTCAAGAAATGGCATGGAATGATTTTGGCTTAAGAATCGTAAGAATGGCCAAGGGTTGGAGCTTGAAATGTGGAAGATTTTGGCAAAAAATGGCTTCAGCAAAACAAATGGCAAAGGGTGGGAGATGCAATTGAAGGCCATACATGGGGTTAAGAATAAGGTCATACATGGTAATCTCCCTCCCTCCCTCTCTCTCAATGGGATGATGTCATTCCACTAGCCAAAATCTGAGCATGAAGAACACAATGACAAGAAACATACAAGACATACCGCTTTAGCAACTATCTCAGTATTCTTTGGAACATCAGTGACCACCTCAAAAAACACCCATGCCCATTTGTCGCTACTCGAATCATTATCGGCAATGTATGGCATGCCAGCCTTCTGGAATCTGGAAGCTTCCAACCAGGTTTTGCCACCATCAATGGATACATCTACTCTCTCAATTCCACGCCCACCTCCTGATACTGCATATCCCTTGATAGTTATCTGCATAAAAAAATAACAAAGGAGCTCATTTATAAAGCTAAGTTATATGGGTGGACCTCAATCCATACTGATAGTCAAATATAGGAAAGTACCATTACTAACGAGATGCTTGGGGTACAATTCATTCATGAGGAACTATAGAAGAAAGTATTAAGTAATATATGCAGTGTAAATAAAAACACGATACTTGTACTGAGAGTGCAGATTTCACTCACCTTACCAGGCTTTACAATGTTTGAGTCCTCTAAAGAACATATTGCACACTGTCAAGAAATAAATCCTTTCGTTGTCAGTCAAAATAATTACGGCCCCCACACAACTTATATAGTCTTTCTTAAAGCGGCTGCAGTTGATTCATAACCTTCATTGAATGAAGGCCTTCCAAATGCGGTTTTGATATTTTAATGATTGAAAAATAATCATATTACAATCTTAGTCATTATTAAGCCAGAGAAATCACAGAAAACTAATCCATGTATTGTATGAGCAACAGCTAAATTTCTTGAGGATGGCTGCATTTTTCCAGCTTCAGACTGCCTGTCAGACACTTATGTCAGTGTTAAGCTAGATACCAACCAATGCAAATACAATCACGAAACACAAGTCACAATCAAATTAAATCCGTGGAAGTTCAGAACTGAACAGACACTCTAGCCACAGCCCTGTGGTAGTTTGCTTTTTCATGCATCAATGCAGTAAAGAATAACTTGGTAAATTATTTACTAATCATGTGCATATATTGTTCAATGAATTGAAGCTGGGCATAAACATTGGAATTTCCAGATATAATACACTAATATCTGCATCACACTTGAAACCATGACCCACTTTTGCATTAATAACATTAGACTAAGGCTTCTACAAATCCACAAAAGATCAGTATTACCATGCACTATTTGCCCTCCCCTCAATGTAACATGTCCATCGGATATACAAACACCAAGGGTACGTTAAAAAAAAACAATTGAACACTTGGATCCTCTAAATTTCTTACAGAATTTGAAGAACGATCACGCTTAACAATAAGCAAAATTATCAAGTCACTAGTAGCAGATGAATAGACATCCCATTTTCCCTTGAATCCAATCTAATTTTGAGTTATTGCCTAAATATACAACACTATACAGTGTAAAAATACATTTTAACTTATCAAGACGTGCTCAGCAGTATTCAACTTTCAGAAACGTGCCCAACTCCATGTAACACAAAGAGATTACTATGAAAGGAAATTGAGAATACAGTAATTTGACACGGCAACATGCAGAGAAAGAGAGAGAGAGACCTGAACGGGGAAATCCATTTGCGGCTTCCTCGTAGACCAATCGATATTCTCCCAATTTACGGAAGGCGGAAACATTTTATAGTCTTTTTGCATAAAGAAGCCCTATTAAATAACAATATACCATCAATCATAAACAACAGGGTACAATCAAAATAGCTAAAAGATAATTAAATAATATTCTAACCTGGCATTCTTCAGCAATTATGTTGATGGAATCAAGCCATTTAACAGAACGAGCACCAATTACACCCGGGACAACTACACGTAATGGATATCCATGGTCCCTGTTTATAGTCTTTGGAAGGAAATTTATTGCCCAAACTTATCAGAGAACATTCAATATATAAATAGGAACAAACAAGACAATCAGTATATTCCTCTTTTATGACTGTTCGTAACCAATGCACTTGGGTTGTCAGTTGTGACTTGTGAGAATATCATGGTAAATCCAAGCATCTGAACAGAAAAATGTCGCATTTGATTAAAGGCTTTAGTCTTTTAGAATAATAGCGGTACAGGAGTCATACATAATTACACAGTGTGCTGCCAAAACTAAGAGACCCCTTTTCTAGAGGTCCTTTTCTGTTGAGCAATGAGAAACTTCAACGGAAGTCAAGAGAAAAGTACAATACGTATAAACAAACATGCTAGAAATATGCATATTTCATTGTAACAAGAAAGATTCTGAGAAAAATATGAGCTCCCCAAAGAGATAAGTGTTCAAGAAAGAGTATGCTTACCTCTCCATTCATCTCATATGCGAGCAAAACATCAGCCAGAGGGTTAGTGGCCTGAGATAATGGAATCGATGCCTTATATGGGCCTCCATTCTCCTCCTGCACAATTTAGCATATCGAATCAAGGGAGATCCAAACACTAAGCAGTCGAGGGTAAGGAAAAACATGCAGTCCTAAAAAAAAAAAAGACTTACAGATCCTTTACCTTGCACTTGTCAATGCTGACGAATTCAACATGCTTTCCACCTGATGGTGTAGCACTTGTCAACTTAGGTATCCCGACAAGTTCGAGAACATCTGCCAACTTGGGCCCACTCCAGATAGCTGCCATGAATATACAATAAGAAGTTAAACATTGATAATGGAGGTGAAAACAATCAGGTACGTAATCTACAATAAGTTCAAGCACATCATAAACAAAAGAAAACAAATGATGAAAAATCTAGTCCTACTATATTCAGAAGTTCAGTGAAGAAGGGAAAAACTAAGGGAAAAAAATGTCTCAAACTCTATATGTTCAAGTTGGTCATAATTGGAGTCAAAATAACTGAACAATGGCTTCTATCTGTTCTACCAAGCCATGCTATCTTGAATACAGATTTCTGTAGATGACCAAAACACCTGTAGGGCTGTAAGCAATGACATCTATTAGTCAGGATATCGAAATCCCAGCAAGCAATCTTTTCAAATCCCAATTCTATCGTCAAATTCAAGCCCTTAGTATTGCTCAAAATGTGCTTGAGGCTCACACTAAGGATGAGAAGCTCAAAATACTGAAATAGTAACTACCCAGCTAATGGGCCAGTCCTCACTTTGGGAAGGAAAGGGGTGAAAAAAGGAAAGAGAAGGATAGGGTTTCCCTTGCTTTTGGCATAGCGGGGCCCCAAGTCCAAAAAGGAGTTAATTTTTGTCACTTGACAACTCTAGAATAAGTTGTGTCAAGAGAACAAAACAATCTAAGGAGAAAACTAACCATTTCCAAGGGCAGCAACATCCCAACCAACACCTTTCACAGTTTTGGATTTGCTCATTGCAGTCCTCCTATTACCAGCACACTGTATCATCAAACAAAACAAGCCAGATCAACATCTTCAGAGAAATTTGTTGAAACAGAAAAAATGTTTGTTAGTTATTTATGGTAGAAAGAGTGCAATATAAAACAACTCTAAAATATAGACCACATGGTTTGTGCGATTTAAATACCTGTAAAGTGGCAGTGACAGTATACTTTGGAAGGTTCCTATTATTTATTTGACAATATAAGTTCCTTCTCCAAATAATCACGAATGAAACAACGTATCATGAAATATGAAGGCCGAAACTCATCACTCACCACACATCTTTCATGAACAGCAGTTTGGGATGATCAACAAGACCAGTTATAGAAACACAATATCTGTTCAAGCGAGCACATTCTGTCAGTTCTTTGAAGTTGATAGACTTCAAACTTGAAAGAGGTGGAACCAGGATAGCTAGAGAGAGCAAAATAGGATTAAACGCAAGCGTTCGGTAGTGAATGACCTTTCTATGTCGTCAATTATTGGGATGGGTCCATGATTTCTCTTGTAGAAGAAATCCACCGGAGTCACATAGGATGAAACCAAAGCTGAACGAGGTGGCTCAGCATTGAAGGGCTCCTGCAGCAGAAATGGAGTAACATTGTAAGTGGTCATTTGGTTGTAATAGGACTTGAGAATCTTATTAGGGTTTTATGCTACATAACCCAAAAATACAAAAACCATGCACAGAACTGCTGATAGCAGAAATAACTCACAATGATAAGCCTCTTTGACGCTGAATGCTATACAGTTCTAATAAGGAAAAACATAAAGATGACAAAAAAAATTCCTTTGTGTACTTCCTTGACAGATAATGCTTTCAAAGGAAAATATTATTAGTTTTCCATTCACTGGATCATGACATTTGAATTTCTAACTGTCATTTGTAAGATGGTACCATCTTTGTTTAAATATTCATCTGTAAGATAGACTCTAGAAACGCACAAACTATACATAGTCATTCACCATACTTGAAACAGCCAATATGGGTTTGTAGGTGGAATGGTGTCTGCACAGACCTAAACTTAAATGTGCATCTGGAGAAGAACGTATTAGAATGCCAAGTTCTCATCAAAACACCAACCTATGGAGCCAAAAATTGCATCGTATGTGTTTCATGGACGAGTGAATGCTGTTTGAAAAAACAAAACACAAAAAGAACACATGTTTCGCCATCCAGTGGAAAATCCAAGAGAGTTAACAGCAAACACGATACGAGTTTCGCCTAATTGAGACGTACAACTAAATCTAAACGATTATCTCCAAGAGAGATAAATGCTCAACCACCAAAACTTGAGATAAAATCCCCAAAAAATATATGTGTAAAGTAGCTTAAAATCCTTTTAAAACGTCAGATCAGATTATCCATAATCCAAAACTATTAAAACTGAAGATCCTTGGGCAGTTAGAACTAATATAGTAAAATGCATAAGATCCGAATTGCCTTCACCTTTTACATGGACAATAGATACAAAAAAAATTGATCTAGAATAACCAGCAGGTATTATTCATGTCTATGGAATGACTTATGACATAATCTACGATTTCTACCACCCCAAATTATAAAACCAGTAATACATCAAGCCCAACTAAAGGCAAAGTTCAATTAACACATTGAAAACCTAGAAAACATTCGTTGCAAGAAGCTGATGAAGAAACAGAAGCGGACAGATGCAGCGCGCGATATAATCTTTTTAAGCTTCTATATATATAAAAAAAAAAAATTGCATCGAACCTAAACCGTATATTGAATTACGAGAAAGAACTCATCTCTACGTTTGACGTATTCCAGCATCCACTTTATATTTACACCCCCCCCCCCCCCCAAAAAAAAAAAAAAAAAAAAAAAACCTCATCTCCACGATCGTAAATACATGTTTTCAAGAGAGAGAGAGAGAGAGAGGCTAGCCTTAGCGTTAATTCTAAGACAAGGGTGACGAGGCGGTTCCTGTGAATATTCCGACGGACCTCTTATTCCCGGCATCTCCTGGCTTCGTTATCCAACTGCTGCTCCGCAAATCTTCGGAGAGAGAGAGATAAAGAGAGAGAGTTGGTTTGGGGGTGGCCACTGGCCAGTGGAAAAACCGCTTTCTATGCAATGAAAGACATGTGATCTCTCAAAATTTCTATGATGGGCCAATGTACTGTTGGGACATCATGCCCCATTTAATTTAATATGGACCATTAGTTCAAGTTTTAGGTTAATTTGGGTATTTGATTCAAAATTACTTTTAAAAAATAAGGTGGTTTTGTATTTTTTAAGTCAAAAAAAGCTATTATACTTATCATGAAAATTGACTCTTCTTATCATATTTTTTGCTAATATTTGCCACAAAATAAGCCATACTTATCACAACTAAAGGCTATATTTCAACGTTTTTTGGTGTTTCTAAAATAAGGCATACTTACCACAAAATAAGACATACTTACCCCAACTAAAGGCTGTACTTCAACGGAGACGTGATGCGCCAATACTGCTTTGGGGCATGGTATAAGCGTGATCTCTCCCTCTCTCTCTCCCACGTTTCCCCCTCCCCTCTCTCCTCAACTTTGCCACATTTATCCATCTTTCTCTTTTTATAAAAATAAAAAAAATAAAAAAATCAAGAAATTAGGAATGAAGGTTTGGAGGCTTGTGGGCTCTAGACACATTTCTATAATATATTAATTAATTGATGATCAACGTCTGATCTGATGGTGATGAGAGAGCAATGCTAAAAATTGATTTCTTTCTTTTTTTCTGGCATTTTCGGAGGAGAATAACCTATTCACGGAGAAGCAGTAGACCTCAATCTCGACCATTCAAAAAAGTTTCGGAATTAGTTGTTTGCGTACGTAAAATTTATCAAAAATGATACTCACACAACAACTTACACAACCTCTCACATACATGTGGGCTCCACACACACTACTATGTGTGGGCCCCACATGTATGTGAGATGTTGTGTAAGTTGTTGTGTTTGGATCATTGTGTGAGTAGCATTGTTTGGCTGAGGAAAAGAAAGTGAACCCGTGGGGGTAGCACCTGGACTAAACTCACACCAAATCCTCTATACCGAATTCCCCCTGTTTCCGTGTATTCATCTGTTTTGAACGGTTAGATTGTGTAAAAATTTTCCATGTTCTAAAAATTCTCATGTAATCTTACTGTTGAAAATGTACGAGAACGGAGGTCAAGGAAAAAGCGGTATAGAAAATTTTATCCCCTTCGAACTGCAATTTAAAATTTTAAATACTCTAATCTGTCCCTTTTTTAAAATTCAATATTTTATTTTGAGCTGTCATTTAATAAGTATTTATTTTGTAAAATTAGTGGGTAAAGTTGGTACATTATCCATTTTGCCCCTGAAAGTATATTCCATTTTGAAAAATTAATGAGTAAAAGTATAATGATGATGTCTCCATAGAAGGTAAGTAGGGAAAGTGGAGGTAAAAGTTAATGTGAAAAGTGTAATGATGATGTTTTCTTAATAAATTAGAATTACAAAATAGAACACTTAAAAAAGAACGGAGGGAGTACTTGTTTTGCGTCAACAATTGTGGTACCGAATGCAAACACAACCCACCATGACGCAATGAAAACAAATAGTAAAAGAGCACTCGCACACACTAAGATATGGAGCTCTTACCCATTATACGCACTTAAAGTCTATGTAATTTGATGACCAATCCATTCTTACAAGGTCTTCATATGACGTTACGTATCACATTGAAATAGGTTTGATATCTAGACTCTATATATAATACTAAGGCCTCGTTTCAAAACCCATTATATGTATTTATTTTTAAAAAAAATAATTTTAAACTTAAAAATAATGTATGTATGCAAATAATTTTTCTAATAATATGAATCTGGTTCGACAGATTTCATTGAGATCTTTTGAACAATGCAAAAAAAAAAAATAGAAAATCATTTTTCATTTGTATTTTTTAAAAATTTAAAAATATAAAATAAATACTTATTTTTTAAGAAGGTGTTTTGGAACGAAGCCTAAGAAACACTGGGTTTTATGAACAGTGGAATTTGGTGTCTGATTTTCCCCAAAGAGGACAACTTTGTCCTTCCGTTTGCTTTCTATTGGGTTCCAATGCCTTATCATTAAAAGGCTAGATACGTAAATTCACAGTAAAGTCAGAGAAGCAACTCTGCCTTTGTTTACCAAAAAAAAAGCTACTCTGCCTTTCCTTTTGCTTTTGGCTTTATTCTGCCTTAGTTTCAGAACCCATCCCAAACGACAAACAAAGGCAACACATTTCTTCTTCTTTCCTCTGCCTCTAGACTTTGAACACCCAAAGTTACAAATTATGCACAGTCCAAAATAAGTTTCCAGTTTACGTTTGCTTACTGTTAGAGTATCCACAATGCTATAATCAAAAGTAAAATGTTTTTAAAGTTAATAATATTGGTGCAAAATATGGCTCACAATGCTATAATCAAATTTAACAACCTCCTTAGAAATAATCAAATTTTGGGCTTTGGATAACCAAAACTAGCAACCTTTTTAAACAATAACCAAATTTAATAGACCCTACAAGTTCTTAATCAAATACACCAATCATTATACAAAAATATTCTATCTCTCTTCCTTTTTCCTCTCTCTTTCTTTTCGAACAATATTTTCCAATAAATTATTTTACTAAAAAATTGTTTTTTTTAGAAAATAGTTTGTTATCCCAAAAAAAAAAAAAAGGTTACAAGAACTATATTCTATTTCTAATAAATAGTTTTTATTAGTTTCAAAACTATTTCTGGAAAATCTATTTTCTATTGTTCACAGTTTTTAGTAATTTAAAAAGATGATGTGATAAGTTTTAGTTATCCAATTTTGCTTATGCCATTGTAGACATCTACATTGTTGACCTTAACAATCTCTTAAATGAATAATCAAAAACTGATGTGACAACTTTTGGTTATCAAGTTTTGATTATAGCATTGTGGATACCCTTAGTCACGATATGTAAATATTGACAACACTGAAGTTACTTTCCGTTTTTTGTTTGTGGGAATGCAGGGTATTCGGGTCAGTTTGCTTGCACCTCGGACTAATCTCTATAGTCCCTCCTACAGTCGTTTCACACGCTTACACATGGGAGTGAAGTGGCCCCAGGATTTGTTAGAAAGGAGAATCGAACCTGAGACCTTAGGATGGAACAAACTCCTAAGTCCCAGGCCAAGACTACTTAGCCAACCTCTTGAGGTTAAAACGTAAAAAGGCATGAGTGTGAGAAAGGCTTGTATAAAAGGTTCTCTGTTTTGTAATTGTGAACTACTTACCTTTCGTTCAAGGGAAAGTCTACAATTCACCCTCCTTAAAAGGGTATATTATATGCACCTATTTTATGGTTCATTCATAACATTTTAACGTGTTTCGTAACATTTATTCTAGAATTCATAATTTTTCAGCAGTACGATTCGTAACATTTTCATTATGATTCATAACATTTTTGGAGTATCTCGTAATCTTTATACGATTCGTAACATTTTCTCTATAATTCATAATATTTTGAGAGTGCATATGATACACACTCAAATAATGGGTGAGCCCTTGTTCGGTTGTGAGTTTTGATTAGTGTTTTTGAATAAAGGTAGAGAGAGAAATGAGAGTAATGATTGTAGAGAGAGGTAAAAAGTAGAGAGAGATAGAGTGAAAAATGAGAGCAATGATTAAAAAGTTAGAGAGAAAAAAGTAGAAAAATTACTTTTTTCAAAATTTTGGATTTTGAGTTCCAAACCGAACAAAGATAGTCTTTCCCTTCTTTTAAACACAGATTAATAGTTCAGGGAACCAATTTACATTTCCTGCAATGAGCAAAAAAGAGTCGTGCGAAGGACGGCATCTCAACACTAGCATAGTTTATAAATAAGGTCATTTTCATATATACGTAGTTTGTAAATAAAAATAAGGCATCAACCAATTAATTTTCTAATAAAAAAAATATTGGATGTCGATGCTTATTAGAATACATGGTTCATCATCTATATTACAAATCGCGACGATGTGGTGGTCCACACATTTTTCATACATAAATCTTGACATTTTGATTTAGTACACATTTTTCTGCATAAATTCTCACCCTTGAATCAACCCTTGGCATTTTCGTAAATACTTTGCATTTTTTGGAATAAATGGTTGAATAATGATTTTTTCAATTTTGGTAATGATTTATTTGAATGCAATTTTGGTAAGGAATTCTAAATGGTCAAATATTAATGAATATAATGAGAACCTATGAATATAATGGGAACCCAAACGGTTTTGAGTAATGATTTAAATGATCGAATATAATGAATGCTAAGAATTTTGGGTAAGGATTGACGTACGTGGATTGCTAAACGAATTTTGGGTTACGTCTTCATTTATTTTCGATAATGAAAATTCACCGTGAATGCTAAATGAAAATTATTCTTTGTTTACTATTCTCTCTCTCCCAAAACGTTTTCTTTCCAGTTCTCTTTTCCGTCTCCCTCTCGCCCTCTCTCCAGTTCTCTCTCTACATGTATGGCTCTTTTATTCTTTTTTTTCTTGAAACAGCTGTGAATCGAAAAATCAGTTCTTTGTTCTCTATCCACGGTGAATTTACTTCTTTTTTTTTCCGGTTCTTTTTGTTCCCACTTCAGACTGCATGTCAGGTACAAACAATATTCACTCGAACTCCTTAATTTTTTTGATTACGCTCGGTTCAAATTGGAGTGACGGCTATCATGCGCAACCAATATTCAATAAAAAAAAAATTTGGATGTCGATGCTTATTAGAAGACATGGTTCATCATTAGAAATACTCCAACACCCACACCTTTGTCGTATGCTTGCATAACATCACATCTTACAGATATTGTAACGACCCGAAATTTCAACCCAATTTTTTTCGAATAAAGAAATTATTATTTTAACTAAATAGTCTATAAGTAATGGATTATTTATAAAAATATAATTCGACTAAAACCTAGATTTATTTTTTTGTGATTAAAATTTATTTAAATGTTACATTAATTAACTTGTGACCGTATAATTGTTGTAATAAACCGAAAATCTTAAATTAATAAAAATATTAAAAATATTATTTAATTCTAATAATATTAATTTCCTTATTAAATAAATAGTAGATAATTACAAAAAAAAAATAGTTTCCTATCTAATTATCTCTATAAAAATATTTTATAATTGCATCAATGCATACAATAATTCTAAATCTCCCTCTCCTATTCCTACTCGATCTCTACCTCCTCCGTAACCCCAAAACCGAGTTAGATTCGTCCGTGTAGAAACCCAATTCGATTAGGACTCGATTCAATCTTTCTACATCAAATTCTCTTATAAATACAATACCACTCCGAACCTATGGCACGTACCATACTCAACACCTTCCACGGAGTCCAAAAGGAGAGAAAAACCCGAGAGAACCGAGCTACAATCCATAGATTTTTAGAGAGAGAAAGAAGGAAAGAGAAAAGTGGGTTTCGTGGTTTCGTTCGTCCGAGACTCAAATTGATCGATTGAATTACTTCCTACAATCCCAAGGATCCCCGAACATCAACCAATTCGGCCCCGAAGTTCCCCGATCGACGGAATTGAAGTCATTTTCTCCAAATTCAAGTTTTCGATCGAAAACGAATTTAATCCGAACCAAGGTATTATAATTCGATCCGAAACCTCCTCTAAGTATATTTGATGTTATTAGACATAACCCAATAGCCCCCGTGCCCCCATGCATCGAAAACCACGACGAAAAAGCAAAAAAACCAAAACAGCGAGCAAGGTTGCGGCCGCAACCTTCGGGCTCCCCCAGCCGCATGCACCAGAGAACGGAGTTCGCGGCCGCGAACTCCAGTTAGCCCAGCCGTGCGGTTCTGCGTTGTTTCGTGCCGAATCGATTTTGCGACCTTTTAAACATCTTGTTTGACCCCCGAATTATTTTTCCTAAGTTACCCACACTCCAGAGAATACCTTGTTAGTTTCATATTTTTTTTATTTAATCCGATATTTATTAAATTTTTATTCGTTATCTTGTAGACATTTACAAACTAAAATTTATTGCGACCTTGTAAACTATTCCATAAATTTCCAAACTATTTTTCCTAATTTTCTAACATGTCAAAGGTCATAACTTACTGATTTCATAAAATTTTGATATTATTAGCTATTTATTTTATTTTTAATTAAGGATACAAACAAAAAATAGTTACGACCTTATAAATAATGTTTTTAACATCTAAACTACTTTTTCTAGACTTCTTACATCTCAAGGATGATATGTTATTAAAATAATATTTTATTTACTTAATTAACTATTTATTATTAATTACGCGTTGTTTCTTAATAATAATACTTTAAAATATTCTAAAAGAGGTTAATAATTCCGAATAATTTTATTTAGACTTCTTACAGTCCTAAGATGATACTTTGTTAGAATAAATATATTTTAATTATTTAATTATTTATTATCTATTTATTCTTCTTTTGCCTATTAACTAAATCTTTTTATTTAAAATAATTCCGTGAGCATCCAAACCCAACTTTTAGCACGCGAACTTATTATAGAGGACTGTTAGGACCTTTATTAAGGTTACGATAATTATTCTAATATTTTTACCTAATTAATGTATTTAATTAGTGTTTAATTAACTTAATTACTTTTAATTAATTTAACAAGAGTTTAGAAAATTATTTTTAAATCTTAATTAAATAATTCTTACATTCTTAATGACTTTGTGACCATACGAGATTAAGGGCAACGGCACAGTCATAAAAAGTTATGTGATTGCATTGCTTATTAACTGTTTCGATCCGTCTGTTATTCGTTTTCAATTATTATTGTGATTGATATTGTATCGATATTTCATTTGAATGTTAGATTGGACCCTAGAGACATGGGGTGGTATACGATATAGAAATCACTTAGACGATGCTAAATAATGGATAAATTGTGAAGTTTATTTCTGTTTAGAGGTTGCCTGCAGGCGTGATATGAGAAATGATGAGATTGTGATGAGAATTGAAACTGGCGAGAGTCCAGTGATGAATTGATAGACTGGCGGGTGTCCAGTGATGATTGTGAAATGGTTGTGATGTGGTTTATAAGATAGGCGAACCCTAGTTGTGATTCCGGCATGATAAGCTTACCCCTTGTTGTAGTTATTGGGGTGCACACTCGGTACATAACTTAGGTGTTCCTGCGACAACAAAGGGAAGTGATCTCATGGGACTGAGCATGGCTAGTGGTTGGGGAGGAAAGATCTCGTGGAGAGATCTTAGATTTCATGTTAAGTTAATGGATAGCAATGAATCAAGTTATGTGAATTATCTCTGTTTTACTTTTTCGCACCATATATATTCTGTTTGCCTGCTAGCTGTAAAGTAAGAGGGGTGGTTGGGTTGGATTATTTTACTGGGTGATTTATCACTCACGGATACGTCTGTATCCTGGCAAATCAATTGCTTCGGCAGTCAATTTGCTAGAGGGCGCAGGATTCAATGGAGGAGATTCAACGATGATGCAGTTCGGCACGAAAAGAATATCAATAATGAAGATCGAGGATGCTTAGGATTCGTATCAAGATTAGAGTCAGCTCTGAAGTTAGTGTATTTTGATTTAGTAGATCTATCTTGAAATTGTAATGGTTAAACCATTATTTTGAAAAATTATATTTATTTAGCAAAATTTTCGCAAAGAAATTATTTAATTTGCACCCGAAAAGTCAGGGCGTTACAGATATAACATATTCATGGGATATGATTCAGTTAATATTTTATTTGCTAGCACGATAAAAACATTCATAGAATGTCTTGTGTAGGCCGGAACGATACGAGTTTCGAGAGAGAATTTTTTTTTTTTTTCTTTTGAACGGCAGAGTTTCAAGAGAGATTAGGTCAAGCCATTCCGTTTATTGGACGGGCTCAATAAGGTAACGGATCCCTTTTAAAGCGGGTGGGTTAGAAAGCGCGTGTGTGTCATTGCTTATTTCTTATAGTAAAGCCTATTTTATTTAATTGTAGATCTTAAGGTATGGTAAGACTAATTATTTTCATTTCAAAAAACTGTCAAATTGCTCACAAGCTCCACCACAGCACCCAATTCATTTGAAGACAGGTTTAAGATTGGAGAGAATAACTATGCAGATGAGTCCCCAGTTCTACTGCCAATTTCAAGACTCAACTAGCAGCAGACATAGCACACTTTCGATACCAATTTCATGCCAAAAATACGAACCAACGAACCGCAAAAAAATGGCCTGGTAGATTGAAGGAGAGTGAACCATTTCATACTGAAATCCGACCATACAGCCGTCACCTTTCGTCCCAGCTCTTTCATTAATTGTTCTTACTGTTTCTATGAATTGCAGCAGAACCACCTCACCTGATCAAAGGTAGTGTCATTACCTCAGTCAAACTCTAGAGAGAGAGAGAGTTACATCTTTTCAAATGGACATCGGTAAGCATCGCCTATGGGAGGTCAGGGGTGTCTAACGCCATTTCCATACCCGTGACCAATACAAGGGATTAAAAAAAAAACAGAAAGAACAGCAAGACCGCTAGGTGGCCAAATAACTTGGGAATGTTTGGAGAATAAACCTGTAGGTGTCCTGACAGCACAACACCTTCATCAAACTCGTTACATATGGATCTAGTTTACAGTGCACCGCGGCAGGCCCCACCTGCCGAAAACTAAGCCCTCCGTGCCTAACATCAACTCCATCGTCCTATACAATCGCGAAGAAATTATTTCCGATAAGCTAACTCATAGAGAGTGTGTGTGTGCGCGTGCGCGCGCCCAATAGAGAGAGGAAAAGAATACCACGTCGACTGGGTAAAACTAGCGCGGCTTCTTTTGAAACTTCTTCTCTCTTTCCCAAGGCTCGAATTCGTTTCCAGTTAGCTCCTCAAACAGCTTAACAAAGTCCTTCAGAGGACTTACAGTGCATCTGCAATTTTGATGGAGCCACCAGGTTCACCTTCAGCGGGGGTTGTTACCAGACAAGTACGTTACACCTGCAAAGTCGAGTCCAAAAGTCAGTTTAAAAATGTATGATGCTCGTTCGAAACAACAAAAACTTCTCGGAGATTCGGGAATTACCACTAACTGAATTCGAAAACTTTCCCCTCCACGTTTTTCAATCTCAGATTTCAAGTATTGCTGCAACGAAATGTGTAAACCACGATAAAACTACGAAAACTCGCATCACATTTCCTGATGGCCAGACCATGGAAACGATATGTCTGACATGTGTGAATGAAATCCGAATATGTTGGAAAAATGGAATTTTAACCAAAGAGAATTTGGTGGGATCTACACCGCGCGAGGTGGACCCAAACGGGTTTTAGATACTCCTTGGTAAGAAGTTTAAACCGTTGGAAAAATGAACAAATTCCATTGAGGGATGAATGAGAAATTATCTCTCAAAGTGGGTTTCGGACTAACAACAGTGCACGATTGGATTGGATGGTCAAAACTGGTTGATTACCAAAGTTAATACCCATGATTGTATATTCAATTTCGAAAATAATAACTGTATTAGTTTTATTCCAGAATTGAATTGCGAAATCAATTCCCCTGTTGATTGATTATTGGCTCTTCCATGAATATTTGTTTTGTATTGATGGCAGAAGCTTCTCCTTCAGCTATAAAAGGGGACCTCTACCTTTGGTTTCAATACGCCGAAAACAATCCAAAGCATCTCTATTACTTCTGCAATACTATTGTTCTACTATTGTTCTTTACACAATCTCCAGCACCGGTGGGGCTGCGAATTTGTATTAAGGTTTGGAATTGCTAATTCTCTTTTACAGTTTATGTCTACATTTCATATTCTTATTCTGTAATTTTTGTAATTCATGTTCATGTTGTAATTTTCAGAAAAATTAGTAAAATTGTTTACTGTTTTCCGCACTATTTTCCTATAGAATATATACATGTGTTCGAGAAAGACGACCCGATAAAGCAATCGCCATCCCAGCAAAAAGTTTGTCTGTGGTTCCCGTTCTCCTCTTCCGTTGCCTTCTCTTCCGGTTGCGATCCTCTATGAACTACATTAAAGGATAAAGATGAGAGTATGTTTAGAACGCAAAACCACCACCATTATTACAATCAATATTCGCAAAATGTGAACGCAAATAAGGATTGAGGCTTAGGTTGGAAACAGCCTTATTTTGAATCGATTCGGGAATTTCGATTGGTTCCTCTCTCCTCGGCGGGTCTAGTGCCCAAAGAAATTACACGTCGAGGCTGTTCATAAATAACATTTTTAGTTCGTTTCAACGTATACAGTCATTCATTTATATGGAAAACGATGTGGCCAATAGGCCCCAAAGTATTTTACATTTATATTTAGTGCCTCTTGGATTATGAGGAAACTCTTTAGACTTAAGAGAGTTGAGTTAGCCCCTGATTGAATACAAAATTGGCAATGGAAAATCCAATTTTCTTTGGGTTGAGAATTGGTCCCCTTTGGGTGCTCCATACAAGAGGTTTGGAATGATATGGTCTATAACCTGGGGAGATCCTCACTGGCCAAGGTATCTTCTATAATTCATTATGGGCAATGGAGGTGGCCTAGGATATCGAATAGAATCGCCCAACAAATCATTGCCCAAAGCCCTTCAAGCCTGCAACCTTGAGATTGACAAGGAAGATTCTGTGTGGCGGATGCCTCATGCTAGTGGAAATACACTGTTAAGTCTGCACCGGATGCCATTAGGCTTAAGTACCCCAAGAAGGAATTAATTATATTCAGTTATATGGACCAGTAAGGAGGTGCCAAGATGGTCTTTTATTCTATGGCTGCGTGTTCAACAGAGACTTGAGTATGATGGATAGACATGGTGGCTCGGGTTTGGATGTTCAGGAAACATGTCTTATGCAATGGGGATAACGAGAATCATCACCATCCGTATTTTTTATTGTCCCTACTCTCTTAGTGTTTGGAATCAGTCGACGGATAAAAATGTGGCTAGGAATGTTCCTAGTGGTTTGGATGATGTAGTGGCTAGGGATGTTCCTAGTGGTTTTTATTGTCCCACTCTCTTTAGCTGCTGCTGTATACTGCTTATGGTGTGAAAGGAATCAAAGGGTGTTCCAAAACAAAGCAATCTCTGTAGAGATGGTGATAGGCAACATTGTCAATGCCATCAGACAATTTGTGCGTCCATTGTGAAATGTGAAGGCTTCTCTCATGAATAAAGAGCCGTGTGTGGCCTATGGGGGCTGTCTGAGCAGATTATGTAGCCATCATAGGTGCTTAGTTTGCTGTGTTCAATGCTTCCTGTTTTGGCTAGTATGTTCTGGCCTTCTGCTGTTGTTCTGCTAGTGACTATGTTGTTTTTTTTCCTATGCTAGTTTTTCTTGTTTGGTTGGCTGTTATCTGGGGATGCCACTGTGCCTTTGTATTTCTTGGTTTGGTCTTCCTATGAAATGTACATTTATCAACACACACAAACAAAAAGTATTTTACACCAGCACGCTTAGAAAGCAACAGACACACACACACCCCCGCCTCCGCAGAGCACGTAAACTGTTGAGCAAAGTTACATGCATTATCTGTTAGAACTTGTGACATTTTTAACTACAACAGAATATTTGGTTCCTTGTAACACTGTTTCGGTACATCACGTAATATACATAACTTTACCTAACAATATGTAACAAACTCACCGTCTAAGGATGACATCCTCATTGGTTCCGGACGAATTCTGCTCATTGATTTCAAGAATTATGCGCATTTCCTCAACTGAGAGGTTCTCTCTCATGACTTTGCAGAACCTATCAAACTCTGCACCCACACTGCCCGTTTCGTAATCATTCTCAGGCTTCATCTCCTTGGGCGACCCCTCTCCCTCGGGGGCCTCGCCACCTACCTTCTGCTTCCTTGTCACCATTCTCTCTTCATTGCCGGTTGAGTGAGAATGAGATCTTGTTTCATGAACCTATGCATCGTCACATAACGTCGATATCAAAAGTAAGTATGGCTCTTCTTGCACCTTTCTTTTTGAAGATCACACAAAACACGTCAAAAAATTATCAAAATTACATGCTGCATTAAATTCTTTAATTATAATAATTTGCTCACTAGGTTGAGCTTTCTATACTAAATCTAGACCACTTTTTGCTAGTCATTGTGCCTTTTCCGACCGATTTCACAGCATTAAGTACGTATTCATGTCATGTTATTTATCGAGAAAATGGCTTAAGTTTGCAAATGTAGACAAAGTCACTGAGATGAGATCATGCATCTGAAATATTAAGAGTTTTCTGATGCCAGCTTTACGCCGGTTGTCGGACCAAAAACATTTATTGTTGTTAGGCACGGTAAATAGTATAACGATATCCTCCAAATACAATTCACTGAGGCAAATAAAACGCCAGAAGGTCTAGGCTGACCTTAACAATCACCAATGGGATAATAAAACAGATGGCCTACAGTCTCATAGAATCTTGACACAAGCTAATTCTGAACTACTGAGAAGCTTTTCTGCAGTCAGTGCTAATTATTGTAGGAATACACCAGGAAAGCAGCTGAGACTGATTACGGGGATGATCCTACGAATGATAATATACTTAATGGCTGCTGCAGATCCTTTTTGTAGCATGACAACCTCAAAAAACAACACGATCATGCTTTTCCTACCTTTGTAAGAAGTTCTTATATCATATCTGTGCTGATACGTAGTTCGTGGAAATTGGAATTGTGGTTAACTACTGCTCCTGCTTGTAAATTTGGTGACTCCAGACTTTTGCTACTTCTTTCTTCTGTTTTGTTCTTTATGAGAAGAAAATACTTCCAAAAAGAGTTGTCACAAAAGTAATCTCAGGTAAAGGTATTAGATGGACTCCAGTACTGGAAACACACTATCGCTCAGAGCTAGAACCAAGGACTACAATAAGAGAGGCTGAATTAGGGAGAAGTTCATGTCAGTATTATTTACGTAAACACATGATTTTGAGCTTAAAATTACATTTTTTTCAAAAAGTAACTTTTTTTGAAAAACTGGAACAACCCCTTAGTGTTTTGTCAGTACATAATTGTGTGGTTTGTCCGATGGGGATTAGAATCTAATGATTGTTTGGTTTTTGAAGAGAGTAGTTTTTCTTTTGCTTTCTTTAAGTGCACATTTCTTTTTGAGGCCTAATACCGTCCAAGACACTCGGTCCATAAAAGTGATCCCAACACTTTTGTTACTTTCCACGCCCCAAAAACACGTGCTTAGGGGCATATCTGAGCTATTTCAAACGAGAAAAGACACTTGTGGTTTGACAGCACTTGGTAAGAGCATCCATAATGTAATAATCAAAATTAAAAAATTGGTAAAGTTAGCAATGTGTGCTTAAAAAAGTGTTCACATTGTAATAATCAAAGTTAGCAACATCCGAACCAATAATCAAATTTGGACATTTGAATAATCAAAAGTAACAATGTGGTACTTCACATTGCTAACTTTAGCAACCTTCTAAATAAATAATCCAAAGCTGACATGACAATTTTTAATTATTAACTTTTGATTATTATATTACGGATGCTCTAAGGTGAAAGTAAAGGTAACAATGTTTGAAAGCGTTCAACAATCCCTTATCTGATCATCTTATGATTCTCATAAAGATATACACCGTGTGATAGGAATTTTTTAGGTAATGATGTGTCTAAAGTTTATCTCATTGGGAGGAAATGAAAAAGTAAACAGAATGGACAAAAATATAACTAATGTTTAGAAAAAGAAAATCAAACAAAAAAAACAATTTCATTTTAGTATTTAATATTGAACAGTTTCAATCTTGTGATTGTAATTTTTCATTTAGATTTTAGTCATCAATACAAATAGGAAAATTAAAAAACTTACGTAAAAAATAAATAAAAACTCAGAAATAAAAGTAAGACCAAAAATATGATTTCTATTTTCTCCAAAAAAGTATTTTTTTGAAAAAGAAGGTAATTTTAAACTAAAAAATTATGTATTTACGCAAATAATTTTTCCACAAATATGAATTTTGTTTGATAGATCTCATTAAGATAACGGTACAAAAAAATTGAAAAAATATTTTATATTTTTATTATATTTAAATTTGAAATTACCTTCTTTTAATTTTTTTTTAAAAAAGTAGAACACCACTTAAAGCAGCCATAAAAATCTCAATTTGTGGGTGGTCCCATCTTTGCCCAAATTTTCCAATCAAGCCCCTGGGCGAGAGAACCTGCAGTGCAATGGTCAGGGGCATTACCGTCTTTTCCCCTGTTTTGTGGTGGGGACAGGGTACTGTTTTGTTATTTTCCAAATTACTAATATGGGTTTTCTGACTTTTCTACAATTTCGGTTGTGTCCCCCAAAAAGGTTCGTTATTTTGTCTTCATGCGCTCGGTATTCCAGAATTTGTTCAGGGCTATTTACGTCTTTTTATCCCCTCATCTGAGAGATAACGCGTATTTCTCTGGAAACCTCCGCCGTGGTTTTCTTCTCCCTCTCTCTCTCTCGTTCACGGATCCAGCCCTCTTTCCCCTTACCCTTTCACGTGCAAACAGAGAGAGAAGATCGACGAACAGCGGAAACGACCAAGAAGAAGACGATACGAAGAAGAAGATCGAACCCAAAAAAGAAGAACAAGGTATGTCTCTCTCTCTCTCTCTCTGGCTCGTTCTCTATCTAACGGCCGGGTTGGGGTTTCTTCCCTGTTGCTCGATTAGGGTAAATCGAACCAGATGTGTGAAATGATGACGTAAGTGGATGTATTTACATTTAGAATATATCAATACTATCAGTCTCAATATTACTAAAAATGGGAGTTATATACGTATATATTTTGTTACTTTCTATCATACCAATGAATATAAACCGGACATGGTAATATCGTTTTCTGTCTTGCTGAATAAGTGTAGTGTACTATTTCAATTGTTCTTTGTTTTGCTGTGTGTCAACTTTGCTGCCTTTGTTGTATTGAATATTAATATCTCCTTGTTACAGATTTGGTTACTAACCACAAATTCAACTCTCACCTTACTTATCTCTCTGACGAATGCACAACAATAATTAGCACATGTCTTTATTGTGACAAATACATGTTGCCAATACAAATATTTGGTAACAACACACGACAATATTAGACCAGCGAGCACGTAGCTAACCCCCTAGTATTCTAAGCTAGCCCTAAAAATACACAATTTACACATCCATAAAACCAATAACGCGGGTCAGGGTATTTTGCATCCATAACCGTTATTCTTGAGGGCCCTACTAAAAAAGCCCATTCTAATTTCGTACGAGGCCCAACTTTACGGGTCGACCGGTTGCGGTTCGGCCCATCGTAGCCTTGGGTTTTCTTGCAAAGAGGAAACTCCGTTCTCTTCCCAATAACTTGTTCAAATTCCAGATTTTGACCTAACTTGGTTGGCTCTGATCCCTTTCTTCTCCAACCCAAATTTCATTGGTCCAATCAAACCCTCAGACTGAACGTAAGTTCCACAGTTCAGAGTCTGTAATCTCGATTATTTCTGATCCAGACATGCATTACATTCTTTATTGTATGTATATATGCAGTTGTTGGTGGACTCTAATCAAGCTAAAAGCAACTCACTCATCTCTGAAGCAGCATCAGAGAGAACACTGTATGTCCTCTCTCTCTCTCTCTCTCAACGTGTATATCCTTGATAGGATCCGTCAAAATGTCATAGAAATTAAGGCTACTTGTAGTAAATCAGCAATGCAGTTGTATTTTTATTACTACTGCAAATTGCAATGGCATTGAAGTACTGATGGAGGAGATTTCTATGAACTCAAACTGAATTTTCTGAAGCGGGATTTTTAATGAATAACTACAACCATTTAATGATTGCACCGTGTTCAGTGGGGAGGGGTGGGGTACGGGACTTGTACTTGTGCGCCCTTGGCCATCCCTACGTTATGGCCTGGATAATCTGGTCTGGTAGGTTATTCTAGTGGTGGCATATACGAGTGGAGAAAGGTAAATAGATAAACGTAATAGGGGAAATCATCCCACCCGTGAAACATGACATAAGTTTTTGGATTAACACGTTTACAATTTTGTAGATTTTTCATTAATGAATAACAACGGGAGCTCGTGCAACCAAAAAAGTTCTAGTGTTTTTTTTTAAGTCCCTGTCGAGTAGTAATTTGTAATGGGGTACTAATATTGAAGTATGAGGGTTTATTCTGGTAGATTGGTGGAGGGAAGTACCAGATATATTCGCATCTCATGGTGTTATAGGTCAATTGGATATTGGAGTCATCCCACCACAAATGTATGACTTTTATCTGTAGAACAGGTGCCTACCCTTATGTATTTGTAGACGATATGCCCATTGGACGCTTACATTTAGGAGTGCTAGTTTGTTTTGTAGATACTATTTTCTTGTTATAATATTGACTGTTGAATGCCCAATCATTGATGGATAATTGCGGGTGTAGATATCCATATGTGACTGGTATGTCTGTAATTGGCATCAAATACAAGGATGATATTCTCATGATGGCTGATATGGGAGGCAGCCTCTTGACTTGTGTATTCCTGTATTTGCAAGATCTTTTTTGCCCTTTTCTATTAAATTGAGTTGATTTTTCTTTCGATATCGTTTATCAGCATTATATGGAACATCGTTATAGGAAGCGTGGTTGGGCCATGATCTCTCTTTGTTTGATGAGGGTGATATGGCCTGAAAGGAATTTGAGATGCTTTGAAGGGGTTGAAAAGCTTTTATTTAAAATCAAAAGTTTTTTGTTGAATAGCTTGTATAGTTGCGACAAGAGTAGTTGTTCTCTTTGTTTGATGAGGGTGATTTGGCCTGAAAGGAATTCGAGCTGTTTTGAAGGGGTTGAAAAGCTTTTATTTAAAATCAAAAGTTTTTTGTTGAATAGCTTGTATGGTTGGGACAAGAGTAATTGTTTTATGTCTTTTGACCAATTTTTAGATTGGTTTGAGCTTTTCCAGTTGCATAGAAGTGCAAGTGTATATGGCCTTTTTGTATTGTCGCATTTTGGTGTATATGGGCAGCATTCCCTTAATGCCTTTTTTGTAATATAATTTTTTACTCATCAAGAAAAAATTATAGGGCAAATTATGACCAAAATAAAAAAATTCAGTAAAAACAATTATGACCAAAATAAAAATTAAAAATTATGACCCCAAAAAAAAAAAATTAATGGGCCCGCATTAACAGCCGTCCACGTTGTATCCTTCAGGCCAATGTTTGAGATTGAGATGAAACCCTGGAATAGTACCAACTCAAAACACATAAGTTGCCTCAAACTTCACGAAGCACAAGTACAAGAAGGCAGTACACAACCATATATGGATACATAAAATAATGGGTATCGTAGCATACATAACAGCAATGGGTTTGATTTTTACCGGGGTTTTTTTTTCGTGTTTGCTCTTGGATGGGGAGCCTCGTGTGACAGCTCTGGTCTAGTTTGAGGAGAGACAGTAAATTCAGATTCGGAAGATGTATAATTCAGTGGCTTTACTTGCAAAAATTACACTAGAGGAAGGAAAATAACACAGATGGAGGTCAAATACTGTGAGGAATCTTGGATTAAGAAATCAATTGAGTAGAGCAACGAGAGTTTTGTACCTTCCTCTGGTGTAGTTGCTAAAGCTACGAGTTGCTCAAGCTATGGTGATAGGAGACAACTAGTACTTTTGGTTTTCCATCTTTCGTGAGAGAGAGGGAGATGGCTTTCGGTAAAAAATGAAGGGGGGCCTATTCATTCATACTTCATACAATGGTGTATGACTTGAACCAATTCATACGATGGTGGAGTAATTTTTTGTTAGAATTTTTGGAATTGATACTTCTTTTCATGATAGAAATTAAAAAGTATAAAAATGTAGATCGAAATTAAAAAAGCTCTCGTCTTTACTGAATTTACCATCGTATGAAGTATGAATGAATAGGCTCCCCCTCCTTTTTCGACCGAAAGCCGTCTCTCTCTCGTAAAAGTTGGAAAATCAAAAGAACTGGTTGTCTCCTATCACCATAGCTTGAGCAACTTGAAGTTCATTCTAGGGTTTAGCCGTTATGCCAGAGGAAGGTACAAAACTCTCGTTGCTCTACTCAATTGATATCTTAATCCTAGGTTTCTCACAGTATTTGACCTCCATTTGTGTTATTTTCCTTCCTTTGGTGTTATTTTTGTAAGTGCTGCCACTGAATTATACATCTTCTGAATCTGAAATTTACGTTTTTGTCACTATTTTAGTACTGCATTTGCTACCTCTGCTCAAATCAGACCAGAGCTGTCACACGAGGCTCCCCATTCAATAGCAACCGCGAAAAAAAAAACCCATTGCTCTTATGTATGCTACGATACCCATTCTTTGATGTATCTATATTCTTTGATGTATCTATATATGGTTGTGTATTGCCTTGCTGTACTTGTGCTTCGTGAAGTTTGAGGCAACTTATATGTTTTGAGTTGGTACTATTCTAGGGTTTCATCTCAATCTCAAATGTTGGCCTGAAGGATACAACGTGGACTGCTGTTCATGCGGGCCCATTAATTTGGCCAAATTATGTGGTTGGTAGACTATATCTTTGCTGAAAATGGTCGTATGGACTTACTTGCCTTAGGGTTTAGGTGAAGGATCTGTGTCTGCCATGATTAGTTGGACATGCACCAATCAAGCATATTCCGTCTATAATCGAACTAACTACGCAGTTCACATGATTTCGTGTTTGAACCTAACTTTTAGCCCATCACTTTATGAATTAAGAGCTTTACGTGAATTTTAATCTCATTCAAATGCAGAGATGATAATTTTGTGGGTGTCGATACCTAGCTTGTTTAGGTTGAAAATTTCCATCCATTTCATCTTTTATCTCAGCAAAATTCAATCTTTACCAACTTTCAGTCAGGACCTCTTTGGTTCATATTGTAGGAAGTATGAACAATGGTGATGGAAGACGACTTAACAGAGAGGAAGAAGAAGAGGATGAGGAAGATGATGAAAATGGAAGAGGCCTCGATGCCTGGGAGAGAGCTTACGCAGATGACAGATCCTGGGAGTCTTTGCAAGAGGATGAATCCGGCCTCCTTCGCCCAATTGACAACAAAACTCTCTACCATGCTCAGTACCGCCGGCGTCTGCGCTCTCTCTCCTCTTCCTCAACTGGTGCTCGAATTCAGAAGGGCCTCATTCGCTACCTTTATATTGTCATTGACCTATCAAGGGTATCCAAAATTTTCACGTTGGTACCCATGAATTGTAGTATTCATTCAATTGCTTATTTATGGACCACTAAAAAATTCTATGGATCAGATGCATGAAAAATGGAAAATAGATGTAGTTCAACAGGGTTTCTGTGAGGTATTGAGAACCGATGTTTTCTTAGGTGAATGGGGCTAGGTGTTTTAACCCCTCATGAGGCAAGGCGTTCTGGCCTAAGCACTTTGAATTTGAAATTTAAACTCGGTGAATGTGTAAAGTTATTGTATTTTTTTTTTTTGTTGAACTGAGTTATTGCAAACATGGTATAGATGATATAGTAATAAATTACTTCAAGATAATAGTATAAGCTCCTCCGTGCCTGGAAATATATGGTAATGTGAGTTTCTAATTGGTACTGTAATTTGGTAGAGACCTATATTGCTTAGATAATGATTATTTTTTTCTTTTTATTATGGTTGTTGGCTTTGTACACTTTTGTTTTGATCCTGCTTCATGATTCATTCGATATATATGTGTAGGCGGCTTCAGAGATGGATTTCAAACCAAGTCGAATGGTTGTAGTCGCTAAACAAATTGAGGCTTTCATTAGGGAGTTCTTTGACCAGAATCCACTGAGTCAAATTGGTCTGGTAATTATAAAAGATGGGGTTGCTCAGTGCCTAACAGATCTTGGTGGCAGTCCTGAGTCCCATGTTAAAGCTCTGATGGGTAAGTTGGAGTGTTCGGGTGATTCCTCTCTTCAGAATGCCCTGGATCTTGTTTGCGACTATCTATGTCAAATCCCATCATATGGTCACCGTGAAGTTCTCATCCTGTATTCGGCTCTCAGTACCTGTGATCCAGGGGATATAATGGAGACCATCCAGAAGTGCAAGAAATCTAAAATCAGGTGTTCAGTTATCGGTCTCTCAGCGGAAATCTTCATATGCAAATATATTTGCCAAGAAACTGGTGGATTATACTCTGTCGCACTGGATGAGGTGAGTTCAGTTAATCAAGCAAACATCTAGAAAAGTGGAAGTGCTATACGTGAGTTACCAATTTCAAGAACCAAACTCAACTCTTGCCATCTAAAATGTTGTTAGCATTAGAAAAATCATTGCTGTTAGCGACCGAATTAAGTAAATAAGAAAAGAAATAAAGAGAGAATGGAAAAATGGTGGTAATGGGACTCTAAAAGTTCACTTTGGAATTGTCAAATGGGAGACTTTAATCAGAGATTTTAGACATCAATGGAGAAAAGTATCAAGCTTGGTTAATTAGTGGAGAAAAAAAATGGGAACACTGTAAAGTGTAGTTTATTTTACAATTGTTCTTTGCTGCTTATGCTTGGGTATATCTTCTTTTCGCAGTCTCACTTAAAAGAGTTGGTATTGGAGCATGCACCGCCACCCCCAGCTATAGCAGAATTTGCAATTGCAAATCTGATAAGGATGGGATTTCCCCAAAGGGCAGCAGAGGGTGTCATCTCAATTTGTTCATGTCATAAAGAGGCTAAGGTTGGTGGAGGATACACTTGTCCAAGATGTAAAGCTCGCGTTTGCGAATTACCTACTGAATGTCGCATTTGTGGTCTGACTCTTGTTTCTTCTCCCCATTTGGCAAGATCATTTCACCATCTCTTCCCCATAACACCATTTGATGATGTGTCTCTTCCCTCCCTTCCAATTGGTCCTCATCAAATGCTCCCAAAGAATTGTTTCGGATGCCAGCAAAGTCTTCGTGATCCTGGTAAGTAGCTGGTGTTGGCTGCCATTCAATGATTGTGTTGTTTTACTGCCAACAATTTGCATTTGGTAAATCAAACTTTTTGGAAAAGAGGTATATGTACTGTTTTCTCGTGTCGGTGTTATTATATTGAAGTTAGTGCATAGCATAAGATGAGCAGAGTGTTTACCTACCTTGCATATTGACGTATACAAAGCATGATGTATAGTAGTATCTCCTTGAACATATGCTCTAATGGTTTTCAACGAAGTGACCATATTTTTGGTTTGGTCAAAATATCCAGGTGAGGTGACAATGTTATACTAGGAGTAGTTTTGGGTAAAAGGTGCTGTACTTTTGCAGTAGGAAAAAAGATATATAGTTGTTTGCATTGCTGGAATTTGCTGTATTGTGAAGATGAGGTACTCTGAAAGAAATCCTAAGACAGGTTACCCTAGGAAGCCATTTTTCTCAAAATGCATTTGCAACCTAATCTATTTTTCTTTATTTGTACTTCTAATTTTGTAAGGAATTCAGAGGTTCAAAATTAATTATCTGCACCATATACTTGAGTTCCCTGGCTGTTGAACATTATCCTCGAAATTGGGGAATCCACTGGTGCTGGCAAACCTTCGAAGGTAATTGAGGACTATTTAATTGAAAACTTGAATGCATAGCCCTTGAGAGAGCGGAATGGTGAAAAACGAATCTTGTATTCGACCCTGATTGATTAAGACACAAGCTTAGTTTGGTTGGTTTATCTAGCTGCGACTCTGCATTTCAATGGTATCATTTCTGTATAGAAAGGGTTCTGCAGTATCAATACAAAGTTGAGGTTTTCCAATTTCAGTAGATAGATTATCCATTTTCTATTCTTTGCTGCTCCAAGATGAGGACATCAATCTCTATTCTTGCTGTCTATTCATTCGTATCGCTCTGTTTCTAGAAGAAAGTGGGTATTTTTGGAACAATCCTTGTTGGCAGTTAATTACAAGTCCGATTTGTGATTGGATTCAAAATCCTAGCATTGCATTCATGTCTTTTGCCTTGAAGACACGGTTCCAATTATACCTGTTTTTATTGGTTTTTATGCAGGAAATAAGCCCATCCCTTGTGTCGTTTGTCCAAAATGCAAACAACACTTTTGCCTCGACTGTGATATATACATTCACGAGAGTTTGCATAACTGTCCAGGTTGCGAGAGCTTCAGGCAATCAAAGTCAGTTAGTGCTACGTAGAAGAATGTCATCTTCAATTTTTGTATTTTTTCTGTCAGTCTAAGACTCATGCCCACAAGTTCCAGGTCCACCAGCGCAACACAAAAATGAGGTTTTGGATATTCACAAAATTTCACCAGCTCAGAAAGACGTTTGTGGACGATCCTTGTTTCTGTGAGGGACTTCTGGCGCAAAGCTCACAAATCCAAAGAAACCCTGAGTTGATCAGAACTTACTGCGAATCCATTGTTGTAGAGAAGAGATTAGTGCAGGAATTTCTTTATATCGTGCATTAGCTTCAAATTTTGGATAATACTAATTCTTTGTGTCAAATAGGTCATGTGACAAAAGTGAGTTATTCGGGTTCCCCGCTTGATTGACTATACAAACTGTGGTCAAAGACTGAAAATGCTCCGGCCAGGATCCTATACTTGTGGGTATTTTGATCCTTTGTTTTTTATGGCATCTGGGGATTTTGATCTTAAATTTGGTTAAGAATTCCATTCACGTTGAGCACTGTAGCTTCCTTATAACTATCTGGTCCTTTCCAATCTGTTCTGCATTGAGATTGAGCATTTGGCTGCGAGTTTTTGCTATAGGGAGCTGGGAATTCTGTGAAATTCAATCCAGGGAATGAGCCTGTGGAGTTTTGCACAAGCTATATAGTCGGTCAATTAGTGTTTTGTCAGTACATAATTTTGTGGTTTGTCCGATGGGGATCAGAATCTAATATTTGTTTGGTTTTTGAAGAGAGTAGTTTTTCTTTTTCTTTCTTTAAGTGCACATTTCTTTTCGAGGCCTGATACCGTCCAGGACACTCGGTCTATGAAAGTGTCCGGGAAAGAAAATTATGGACCGAGTGTCCTGGATCCCAACACTTTTGTTTCTTTTCATGCCCCAAAAACACATGCTTAGGGGCTTTTCCGAGCTATATCAAACAACTGAACAAGAAAAGACACTGCTGGTGTGGCAGCACTTGGTAAGGTGAAAGTAAAGGTAACAATGTTTGAAAGCCTTGATTTCAAAGGCAAATTCTAAGAATGCAGGGAAAGATAGGTGGTCCTATTTCAAAGGCAAATTCTAAGAGCGCAAAAGATGAAATTTCCAATGGCACTATGGCTGGATTTAAGTTGTTTGCATTTACCTTGACTGGAGAAACTCCCATGACAAACTCACATTGTTCCAATAAGAGGAGCGGTACTAAGGTAAGCTTTTGTAAACACTGTATTTTCAGTATGCATTTTCTTGGTTATCTCAGACTGTTTTAAATATTAACTGGGTGAAGGTCCACAAACAAGGCAGCTTGGTTGGTAGAGCTATTGATCTTTCGAGACTGAATAGCTATAATGAGTTGCTGATTGAGCTAGAGAGGCTCTTTGGCATGGAAGGGCTTCTACGTGATCCTGATGAAGGATGGAGAATCTTGTACAGTGATAGTGAGAATGACATGATGGTTGTTGGGGATGACCCATGGCAGTAAGTATATCTTTCGTTATCTTAATTTCATTCTTCTATTTTGTGTTTTGCCTTGTGTCCATGTAAAGGAAAGAAAAGTAAAAATCAACGCTCCTAGCTCCCTTTGTTTGGCAAACAAAAGGAAAATGAAAAAGACTTGAGAACAAATGATGAAAGTTAGTTTCGTCCCCTTTTTGTTATTTATTGTTTCTTCTTCTCTTTTCACTTTCATTTATTATTTTCCTCCCTCTTTCTCTTAAATCCAAACAGTGAAATTATTTTCCTTTACTGCTTTGCGAAATTAAACGAAGGGAAATAACTAGGTTCCCTCTAATTTCTCTGATTCACTTTCCCTTCCTTCTTCTTTCCCTTTCACTAGTTCCAAATACACCCTAGAAATTTTCAAGTACTGTACTATTCGATAGCTTGAAACTGCGGAGAGAACTGTAAACTATGAAACAATACGGCTATTCTTTCATTAGAATGCGTTACATGATTGTAAAACAGCAGGGCTATTGTGTTCTGCATCAAAAAATGCTATTTACTTTTTATCCTTGTCTCAAATGTTAGTAAAGAAATAAGGGACAAAAAGAAGCAGCAGCAGGCAAATCATAAACCATTACAAGTAGTGGCTGTGGCAATTGCTACTACCATTATCCTTGCAAACGCATTTTTAGATAGGAAATGTTAAGGAAACAAGGGAATGGATGCATCCTTCATTCGGTTGTCCTTAGAATTTTCATATCACATATTACCATAATATAAACTACCGATGTTCACTTCTTTCATGTACACGTTTACTCTAGCTGGTTTTTTGGTTTCTACGTGGGGATGAAACGGTAAGACTAGACGAGACAAGATTAGAAATGAAACGGTTCGTGAGATGGTAGGTGTAGCACCTATAGAAGAGAAGTTGAGGGAAAATAGACTAAGGTGGTTTGGGCATGTCCATCGTAGACCAGAAGATGCGGTAGTTAAGAGAGCGGATAGAATAGCTTTGGATAGCAATGCTACGGGGAGAGGTAGACCGAAATTGACATTAGATGCTGTGATGCTCAAAGATATGAGTATATTAGGTTTGTGTGAATAAGTGGCCCTTGACAGAGTTCAATGGTGGAAACGGATTCATATAGCCGACCCCAAGTGATTGGGACATAAGGCTCGGTTCGGTTTGGTTTGGTTTGGTTTGGTACGTGGGGATGAAATTTATCCAGGATGGGCAGCGTGCATTTTTCCTATTTTTCTTGGTGGGAAGTGGCTTATCACTTTCTAGAAATGGCTTCTTGAAGAGGCAAAAAGGGTAACTCTGCTGGTAATGAAAGACCAACAATTGGAAATTAAATGCTGGAAAAAGAGGAGGCAACAACACTCTGCAAAATGCTGCAAGACTATATCAGACTAGAAAACATGCCTCTAATTATTGCAAAAGAACTGAGCCTACTACTTTGTTTGGATTATTGTTTGCTGTTACAACATTACTGATACAGCGATATCATATACGTTTTGCAGCGAGTTTTGTGATGTGGTGTCCAAGATCCATATCTACACCCAAGAAGTGGAGAAAATGACAATGGGTATGATCAGTGATGACACTCAAAGTTGTTTGGAGGAAGCAGTACCAACTGTAATGGACGTGTCCAAGTCCTCTTCCGTCGGCCAGCCGGATTCTCCTACTACACTAGCTCGGATGTAGGGTTTGGGCCGGTGTTATTATAAGTACTATGTTTGATGTATGCGTAAGTGTGTATGTGTACTCATGTCTGGTTGCTGTTCTTGTTGAACATAATTAAGCTTTAATACTACGTCAAATTAACTAGGGTGTTGTGAACTCTTACGTATTGATTTTTGCCGGATCCTTGTTGGATATTTGGTCTGGTGTGTACTTGCACTTGTTTGATCATTCATGTAGACTTGGTAGATCTCTATGAGAAATTTTTGGTCCAATTTTCATTTTTCTTTCTCCTCCCGTCAAGAAGAATCAAAGACATAACAGAAATTAAACGCCAAAAAAGTTCACTAAAACGGAAAAACTTTGAAAAGAAACTGACTTGTTTAAAACACCTTGAACATAGGTCTTCTACTCTTCTCCTTATATTGTCAGAGAGTATGGCCAAGCACAGAACAGCTACCTGATTGCTCTCACTCCCTGAAGATCTTCCTCGCCACTGGATAATGGAGGGATATACTCACCAACTCTGCTACTCACACAGCAATTGTGCACAGATTGCAATATGAGGTCCACTACGGGTCCTAAACAAACAATCCGAGCTGTCAGTGAATGTGAAACATTTTTTTCAAGGGTCTCCATGAAAAATCGGCTCAATCCGATACTTATAAGTGCTCAATTCAATCATCTAAATTTTCATTATTAGATGATTGAATCAAGTACTTATAAGTATCGGATTGAGCCGATTTTCATCACGTGAACCCTTGAAAAAATGTTCTACATTCAATAAACGGCTCGGATCGGTTGTGTGGGATCCACAGTGGGCTCCACATCGCAATCTGTACACAGTTGCTATGTGAGTATCATTTCTGTATACCCACCTTCCTTTTTTTTTTTTTTGATCCGCTACCCACCTTCCTGTTTGTTTGACAAAATTCTGAGTGAAAAAAGAATAGTATCACAGGATATGAAATTCCAAAAAATTAAAAGTGACGGCATCAATAGTACTCACGCTCTTCGTAAAATTGTACTCCTATATTTCACACTTATATTGCATAATAATAGAGTGAGCAATAACAATCATTTTACGACCGCTAACACTTGTACAAATATTTACACAAATTCATCCATATTCACGTTGGGTCCCACACACACTACAATAGTGTGGGCCCCACTAAAAGAGATGTGAGTGTATGCATAAAATGTGTGTAAGTGTTTGTGGTTGAATAATAATTAGAGCAATAATAGTGTGGGAATATCTTTTTTCTTCCAAAATTGGTTGTTTCTAACGTTCTTTAATCCCGGAAGTTCTCCCCCCTTTTAGAATTTTCTCAGCAATATTTTACTCCACTTTTTTACCTGTGATTCATTCCAAACAAGTGTTTTTAGGGTTTTGTTGGGAACACAAGGAAAGGAAAGAAAAGCAAAAAAAACAACGTCGTTTTAAAATGCTTTAACTGCGCGTGACCTAGCCTTCGTCTCTCTCCCAAACAACTTCGCCATGAAGGACTGCAAAAAATCCTTGGGCTCTTCTGTAAGTTCTTAGCATTTCCACTCCATCACCAAATTTTAAACTCCAACTACGTGTTTCAGAATGTTGAGTTCTAATCAGCAAGGTTATTCTAATTTTGTTCTTCCTCAATGCACTCATAAAGAGCATGATGTCTTTATTGAATGGGCCTAGTTAATTGGGATTCTTCCCCTCCTGATTAATTGGTGTACCACTTTGTTCCTTACTGTTAGAAAAATGGGTCGGTTCGGACCGGACCCAACCCACATGGGTCGTCCACATGGGTTATGTGATTGAGTTGGTTAGAAGGATGAGACCAACTCCTTATCTCTATCTGTTAGGAGAGTTCAAAGATAATAGATCATCTACATCTATTAGGAGACTGTGAACTCTTGGACTTTAATCTATAAATATAGTCCTGCAGATATTTGGAGATACATACAATACGAAAGAGTTAGAGTTCCATCTCTCCTTCTCCTCTAGAAAAATTCTCCTGCCAAATATCTTCTCTCTCTAGGGTTTCCATCTGAGAACCCTAGGATTTGCGGTGTGGAAATTAAGAGCAGACTCTAGTAGTCTTCTCTACTTGGCGAGATTAGAAGACGGTGGTGTCCGTGTTCGTTCCGGTGTTCGAAGTTCGTGATTGTAGAGCGGGTCTCGGTTCATAGATCTTGAAAAGCCCGAAGTATTCCGCTGCGCTTCATTATACTCTAGTAGTCTTCTCTACTTGGCGAGATTAGAAGACGGTGGTGTCCGTGTTCGTTCCGGTGTTCGAAGTTCGTGATTGTAGAGCGGGTCTCGGTTCATAGATCTTGAAAAGCCCGAAGTATTCCGCTGCGCTTCATTATGTAAGTCTTATGTGATTTACATGCTTTCGAATATATCTAACACTTACAAAACCAAGAGCCTTTTGGATGCTCATCTGATAAAGAATGTGAGTAATCGG
Organism: Rhododendron molle; assembly: GCA_025413875.1. Lineage (NCBI taxonomy): Eukaryota > Viridiplantae > Streptophyta > Magnoliopsida > Ericales > Ericaceae > Rhododendron > Rhododendron molle. The sequence goes on along the minus strand of CM046395.1, from coordinate 5,418,260 downwards.
AATTGTATGATTGTTGATTTTTCTTTATTGAGGATGTTCTTTTAACAGTTTAGCTGTAAAAAATTGTGTGAAGTCTAACTAAAAAATCCTTATACTGGAATAATCTTGCCTGCCAAGTGTAATCACTCTTGTCAACAACAAGACTTTGTACTATGTCCTGGCTCTATTAAGCAATCTTAGGTCTTCTTTTAGGCTGTCAACTATTCCCACTTATTACCCAGCAGGGCAATCTAGTGTAAATCGTTAAATTCTTTGTGCAACTTTGATGCTAGAATGCATATACCGAATTTGAGTTTTACTCTAATGTTTCACCAAATTAGGCGAGACTCAAATCCTATATTAAATTTCTCACGGCTACTTTGTGGGGTGGTGTTTGTTGTCGGACGGAGTTCTTCCTCGTCGTCATCTCCGGGGTCTGTTTGCGCCGGAGAAGGAGTTACATAGGAGTTATCCTCACACTCAAACGGGATGATGAGATGAGAAGAATCCACCTAGGGTAGACAGCACGGAACCAACACCAATGAAAGCGGTTAGATACAACTAGGAGGGGACCACTGGACGTGCTCACGAGACTATCCACTTGGACTTTCACCTTCCAACCGATTGGCCTACCACCGAGAATTGAAATCACATCTCCAGGATAAGAGCAAACCCCTTGGCCAATGGGAATTACCCTCGTTGGGTTGATAAAAGTTCCAATTTGAAACACAAGAAAATCCCCTCTCCGAAACATTTAAGAGAACCGAGTCTGGTATAAGATGCTTTTGTTTGCTGCATTTTTCTCTCTCCACAGATATAGTATTAAAAAACACTCCCACAATGACAATATTGACCCCTACTTTAGAATTAATCCCTTCTTTACTGGTTCTATGTCAAATACAACTTCATTCAAATTTTCACAACTACTAACATCAGGAACAATCGTCCTGATCAATAAACTGCAATGGGAGTAAATTCCATACAAAGTAAAGCGGAAGTATTGGTTCATTTGCATTATCCAATTCACATCACATTATTCAATTTGGGTGTTTTAGAGTAAGAATTTGAGTAAGGTGAAGATGCTGTGAAACAGTCGACGTATACACGATGACAATAATAGGTAAGGATTATAACTCTCGAGATATCAAATCTTTCATTTTTTACTTATCGTGTTGTATTTCATTAATCTCTTGCAGCCAGATCATGAGAGTAACATGTCCATTATACCAAGAGTAGAGGCACTGAGTAATATTGCTACAGTTAACAATTTTAAGATTTTAAAAAAGGGTTACCAATTTGTTTTTAATGCTCGATAAAACAGTGAATAATTAACTTGGGATATGACTTTAGGGAGAATAAAAGAACGAATAGGACTTGAATCCTGATGTGGAAGTTGGTTCGTTTTGTGAATGGATTCCCACTCTCAATCCACGATGGTCGCACCGGATAGCGTGTCTATTGTAGTACTTCATTCGTCCCACTTTGTTGTGCTTGTTTTCTTTTTTGAACGTCTCAAAAAATTATCTATATCTCTTAATTTATAGTAATATTTTATATATTCAATATGAATATTGTTTGATAGATCTCAATTAATTCTCTTAAACAAAGTTTTTGAAATCATAAAAAATATTATAGATTGTGAGATATAGACAATTTCTTGTGAGGTGCAAAAAATGAAGCAGGCACAACAAAGTGGAACGGAAGGAGTACTTACCAAATGGAAGGCTGAAGACAAGTTATGTTGCCATAACACTGCTAATATAATAATCCATTCTCCCCATTTTCAATGTTGGTGTCATTTTCAATTGCTTATACTATCTTTCAATTTATAACGTTTTTCATAACTTTAAAAATATTATATTATTGAATTAATCGAGAACTGTCAAACAAGATCCATATCGTACATTTTTGAATTCCATATTGAAAGATATGAGCAATTGATTGAAAAATGACACGAACATCGAAAATAGACAAACAAATTGAGACTGAGGGAGAATAACACCGAAAACGTCTTGTTCTTTTATTTGATTTCAATTAAAGCAAATTAAAATTTATAATTGAGACTATTACTGAGGAGGAGGAGGAGGAGGAAAAAGGAGGAAATAACAAACAGCTTATCTCTCTCTCTCTCTCTCTCTCTCTCTTATTGTTCCTTAAAGAGTTCTCGACCAATAATCAATCTTCTGATTTCACTAGTTCCAGCCCCAATCTCGTACAATTTGGCATCGCGGAGAAGGCGACCAGTTGGGTACTCATTGACGTACCCATTACCACCTAGGCATTGGATAGCCTGCAACGTCATTGGATTCAAAGAAAATAACCATATATCCTTCGAAAAAATACAAGTCAACAAGCTACATTGGAATACTCTGGCATAGGGTTTTAAATCGTACGTAAAAGCTATGAATCAGTATAAGGAGATTGGTAAAATCAGGCCGAATACTCTCAGGCGTGGTTATCTCAAACAGTTGATCATAAGTAACCTGTGTAACATATATTTTCATTCAATGTTTAATTGCAAACAACATAATATGAATAAGCGATTCCCTGAAAATGTTAGCATCAGGATATATGATATGCACTGAAGTCAGCAATTCAAATAAACAGAAGCCACGTCCAACCGGAGAGGCGAACATAAGTAGGATAGCTTTACTTCACCTGAAGGGCTACTTGGGTGGCTCTTTCAGCTGCACAAAGTATAACTCCAGCACAGTCCTGAAAAGTTAGCATTTATGTGGTAGTTACGGTCATTGAGTCTGAAGAATCCATGCATGTTTTGTCATGAAACTCTTGAGGTGGTTGTCCTAGCATCTATACTATAAGATGAAACCTTGTGCTATCCCCGCGTTGTGTTTAATAGGAAATCTTTCCGATTTTCCAACTCAAAGATCTAGTTCCAATAGAAAAAACAAGTCAAAAGCTGACTTCATAGTGAATTGACTCCAAAAATGTCCAGGCAAAACTAAAGCGGTTTGGACTTCAGATTCACCTCTCATTTTAAAACATTGGAAAGAAAAAACAAAATCTATCTAAAAAAAACTGAAGAACAAGGCACTGTGCACTACCTTCGGGTTAACTCTCCCGTTATCACAATCTCTCGCAACAGAATACACGTAAGATCTGGACAGACATAAGAGTGATTATAACAACGTTCAAACAAGAGTCATAAAAATAAAATTAAAGAAAAATAGAATATTCCCAAATCAGGGATCTCTTACCTGGAAGACTGCAGCGAAGTATACATGTCGGCAACCTTTCCCTGTATAAGCAGGTCAATAACACGTGGAAAAGGTTTTTAATGCGCATGTTTGAGGACAATATGAAGTTAGCTTGCATGACTGGTAAGTATGAACCTGTATAAACTGGAATTCACCAATTGGGCGTCCAAATTGTTCCCGTTGGCGTACATAGGGAAGAACAACATCAAGGCATGCTTGCATCAGTCCAAGGGGTCCAGCTGACAAAACAAGCCTCTCCAAATCTAGCCCCGACATCATAACATAAACCCCTGAAACAAAAGGATGGCTGATTACAATGAACTCATTCCAATCATTCTACACATTCACCAAACCAGCTAATCAAGTTTGAAAACAAACAGGAAAACCTACTCTGAGGTTTAAGGGAAATGCAGTGAACTGCACTGAGGTCATCAATCATTTCAAAACATCTCTTCCACTTGCAGTCTCTAGAATCACTATAGCTTTAGATAAAAAAAATAAACTAATACTCCCTCCATCCCATAATGTTTGCCAGTCTGCAAAACGAGGACTAAAAAATAATGCATTTCTTTCAAGAAAAAATACAAACTTTTTTCATAAATTAAAAGAACTCATCAATATTTAGTAAATTGTTAAATTTATTTTGAATTTTTCATGGAAAAATTGTATTATTTTTACGTCTCTGTTTTGCGGACCGGACAAACATTATGGGACTGAGGGAGCATAATCTAATCTTCAACTTCCCGAAGAAGAGTCAATACAATCACTAACCTACTAGTCAGCATCATGTCAAAACTTTGAGGTTTAAGGAATTCAGAAAATGTAATTACAGAGGGGAATATCCACAAACACTTCAGCTATAATCAATTCATTTTGGGTCAGCTATTACAACACCATAGGCCATACCAACCAGACCATTGGCAGTTTTCTAATCATAGAACATCCAGGGTTTAAATCGAAACCTTTTCACTTGTCCTGACTGTTATGCCGTAGCAACTGGAAGCCGAAGCAGAATGTTTGCAATTTTACATCATCCAACACAAAGCAATTAGCTACCACATGTAAAGGTGTTTGACACATAGTTCAAAACTTCAAATGATCACATCAAACTACATAATTTGGTACCTTTTCCTTCCTTCCCAAGAACATTTTCTTCAGGAACAAAGCAATTTTCAAAGACAAGCTCACATCTGCAATTTTGTTGACAAGGCAATTGTCAAACCTTCTCCAATTTAGATTGAAAGGAGATGAGATCATGCTAGAGCAACAATTATAAAGCAATGCAGCCATACGTATCACTTCCCCGCATCCCAAGTTTGTCTAATTTCTGGGCAGTACTGAATCTGCATTGTCACCCACAAAAGGTAAAAAAGAAGGGTGAGTTGAGAGTGTCTTCTTTATTTTCTTTCCTTTAGTCTCATGCATAAAATCAATCTAAAACCTCCGTCCAGATGTCCTAGAAATCAAAATTGAATTTCTGGACAGTATGACTCATGCTCTTTTTTGTCCAATTTGTATCATTTGAATACGAAGACATACGTATGGTACGGGTGTGCACCATCCAGATATGTCCAATTTAAGAAAAATTGTTAGAAGCCCAACAGTTTCAGTGCCTACGTAAGTGCTTGCAGATTAGCTTAGGGACATATGCTACTCAAACTAATCTATACCTATCTAGAAGGGGCCACATGACAAACAGCCACACTCCTCTCACCAGGATCTGGACCAATATTATTATTGATGCCTCTTACCAAAAACGCATGTTTGATGATCTTCCCAACTATTTTTAAGTAAGATATCAGAAACTCTGTCCATTTCACTAAACTTCAGTGAATACTGAATCTATTTTGCTAGGTGCATGCAATCAGTGATTTCTTGTCCAATATTTTTCACTACAATCTACTTAAGTTTCAGTACCCAGGCATTCCTTTCTCAATGATAAATGCGGTGATTCCCTTAGAGCCAGCTGCAACATCTGTTTTTGCGTAAATGACCTGGCAAAATTTGAAGCATCAATTCTGACAACCAAAAGTGTACTCTAGAAAACGATGCAAGAAGAAGAAGAAATACAAAGTACCGACAAACCACAACAGAATTTTTTTTTTGATAAGTAAATAAATATATTAGAAAGAAGGCATTAAGGGAATGCCACCCATATACAAAAAGAGGCCATACGGCAAAAAAGCCCTATACACTTCCATGCGAAAGGAAAAGCTCAAACCAATCTAAGAATTGGTCAAGAGACGGATAACAAGTGGGTTACTGGGGCACAAAGAGAGAAAATGACTTCAACACGGGAAATAATATTTTCCTTCCACCCAAAGAACAAAAGAAAGGTGACTCCGACTGAACACTGGAATATAACTTAAATAGCTGGGATATACTTCAGGTATCTATACACAGTTTGTCAGTAAGTACAGAAGATGGCAAGATACAGAATCGATCTGTTCATTTTTCATCAAAAAAAAGGGTTTTGCCCAAAAACGTCTCATAATAACCCTTCCAGCGCATGTATCCACCTGTTGACCACAACTGCTTCAACTGGGATTTCTTGTCTCTACTATTTTGTTTCTTAATTAGTCCTACCACAAATTCATCACCTACAACTGCAGCAACTCAGGAAGGATGGCTTTCCGATAAGAAACACAAGGGAAGCTAAGCTTTATATCTAAGAGTCTAAATCGAAATAATCGTCAATTACGGTCTTGTTGATAACTTGATATAACTGCAATACAATATCTAACTATTGTAGGCTACATGGACGCTGATGCAGAACAACTAAGAAATACATACAAATGCTACCGTCAGATTTTGTGATCAGACACAAGACAGAATTCAATGTTGTTTGCTGTCCTTTAATTCATCATCACAGTACATAAGATTCCCAAAAATAGTCACAACAGATGACAAAGAAAACACACTCATAGCCATGCATAATGTAACAAAGCTCTGATAAAGATACCAGTGTCTGAGCAACTGGGCCATTGGTGCACCACATCTTGTTCCCGTTTAAAATATAACCTCCGTCAACACGATCAGCTTTGCATTTCATGCTAACAACATCCGAGCCAGCTGGATATACAGAAAAGTTATTTAGGTCACACATAAAACCACATATAACGGACGACCTTTAATAATTTCTCTATGCAAGTAATACATACAATCATTGTGAATACATTAGTGTAATCTGAAAAGGAATTGATTACCATTGGGTTCACTCATTGCAAGCGCTCCTACATGCTCCCCACTGATTAGCTATACACCAAGTTAGAGACATAGTTTAGCTGGTGGAAGAATTAACAATAAAGGCATAGTATGCATGTGCACGAAGATGGAAAATTATAGAAAATAGGGAAATAAAGAAATGAATCCTAAAGAGATTTGTGTGTGTTAAGTTACAAGTAGTCCCAAAAGCTTAAGTTGTTAGGAAATGGGCCCAACTATGTATATCAAACTATCTAACAGTGTGATGTCACAAAAGCAAATGATACAACATTTACTTTATCCGCCCTAAAATTCTTGTGAATGAAACATGAGCATCCATGACATCAAGCCAATTCAATGTTATTATAAACTAAACAGATTCATGTTTTTTCTTTGTCTTCCTCTCTCTAAACCTAAACCTATAGCTCGTTAAAAACAAGTAGAGCATTGGTATATTCTTATATGTACTGCAGAGATACAATAAGGGCAACATTAGGCTATCAGCAATTAGCGCTTCAAGCTCCATCTCACCCCCTCTATCACTCTACAGAATATGGCTCTTCAAGTGAATGACGTTTAAGGATGTGTGTTCATGGTCAATTAGTACTAAAATGACCAACAGATTCTGCCAGTTTTACGCTGCAAACCACAAAGGATATTATGCTTTCACTTTTGGACCATAAGGAGGTTATATGTTTGTGGCTCAAACCACAAGGGGTTAAAGTACAATTTAAAGGAGCGGGGAATAGAAACCTTTGGCAAGTATTTCTGCTTCTGAGCAGGGGATCCATTCCTCACCTACAAACCATAGCAGCTAATCAGAACTCGCTTAGGCAACAAGAATCAATAGAATGTAAAAGATGACTTAGATCATTTACCAACTGATTAATGCATAGGTTAGAGTGGGCACCATAGGAAAGCCCAACTGATCCTGAAGCACGGCTAATTTCTTCCATAGCTATGCAGTGATATAAATAACCGAGGCCAAGTCCTCCATATTCCTCTACAAAGGGGCCATCCATTCAATTTCAATACGCCAAGGGTATGCTTGACAAAACCAAAATTCTCCAAAATTCATTGAACTCTATAAGGAACTACATTAACTTTATACTTCATTATCAAGAGAAATGAAGGTTATAGAAAGGAAAAGGGGGGAAACTGAATAAGAAAATGTCATCACGTGGCAAAATCTATGGAAATAGAAGGAGAATCAGTTGCAATACGTGGTGAAATTGGCACTATAGTATCTATGAAGCTCACTGATTCTCCCTTCGTCATATGATATATTCACTGTGATCCCAATCCAGGGACTCGTTCCTTATAACCTTTCTTTTATTTTTTTATACTTCGGAAAATTCATTCCTAATAACCTTTCGTCAACAATATCAGAATATCTCCCGCAAGGTACATTAATTTGAATAGGCACTAGTTACTTGCTTAAGAAGACTGTTACTCAATGTCCAAGTCCAAAGTTCCCTAAAAATCTCTCAATGACACTCTTTCTGCATAGAAGCAGGTCCTAATGCCCACATTGAAGCAAGGCAATGTACTTTGTCCAACAAGATTTTCGGCAGCCATAAGCAACAGGAAAAGAAAAGGCTAAAAGAAAGCTCTTGTCACAAAAAATTCTACCTGGAGCAGTAATTCCGTGGAGATTAAAATCCCCCATTAGTTTCCAAACATTAACCCCCTGAAAATTGAAAATTAAACAAATTCAAAACGTAAAAAACCGGTCATGTGGTTTCCAAGATCAAGGAAGATATTCTCAGTACCTCTGGGAGATAATTTGTTTTATCTATTCTTGATGCATGGGGTGCAATATTTTCTTGGGCAAATTGCGCCACACTTTCTTTAAACTGTAATGATAGGCCATTTTTAATGTCACAGAATTGCCACCAACACAAGGCACATAGTCAATAGGAAAAGCAACTGCGGAAGCTTACTGATAAAAACAACTCAAAATCGGTAAAAGGAACATTTCAACTCAAAATGCAGCACTTCTCAAGAAGCATGCTTATATAAACCTGTTAATGACCTGCATTACATCGCTGAACATGCACTCTAAAGTAGAATAAAACAGAACACTGTTCGGGTTACCTGAGTGTGTCCAAATTTCCAAACAAAAGATAATAAACAAACATGAATCGCAAATTTCTAAACAGAAAGCTACTTAATGGATAACATTGGTAGATTGATGAACATATAAATAATAATAATTATAAATAAAAAAAACAATGTGGGTAGCAGTCGGCGGAACAATCTCAACCAATAGGAGTTCAGCATCAGTGAATTCAGCATGACCAGTAGTTATTCCATCTTTAAACATACAAGTTGGCACACAGAGACACGATTGGTGGCAGAATCCTAAAGCCCTATTGGTTTAAAAAAAAGTACTAAAACACTGCCACAGCTAAATATAAGGTGACAATAAGGGGGTGATTTGAATTGGATAGTTTCTAACTGAAAAATCACCAAAATCCAACAAAAGGCTATTATTTATTCATTGTTCAACACATTGCAATTCCTAACAGAAAATTCGATGGTTACTTCCAATGCCAAATACTTCATGCTCTCTTCCATTTATGTCGATACACATCAATCTACACAAACCACCCATGCACATGTTTGAATAGACCTGAGAGGTGGATGCAGCATGGTGTTCCCGAGGACTTTTTCGAACACATCGTGAGTAGAATAAATTGATGTTTTGTGGGCCAGTGGCCCAGTGTACAAAAAACAAGTAGAAGAAAATAATAGAACAGGTGCCCCATTTTGACTGGGTGTAATACTTCGGCCGATTGCCGAATCACCTCCAAAGACAGAAGTGTGGCTGCGTAAACTTGGGGTAACTCCTGGCCCGTTCAAGTAATGATGTGGAAATAACCTTGTATAGGATTCATGTAGCCGACCCCAAGTGATTGGGACATAAGGCTTGGTTTGGTTTGGTTTTATAGTCTTAGCCGCAACATTTCCCCTCCTCACTATTCTCATTAAAGTAGGTTTGTCTCAAAGTGGACCATTTTGGACCTTCGGCAAAAATGAAAATTTCTTTAAAGAACAAACATAAAAAAGAGACCCGGAAGGCAAACTGTCCGAACACATGGCCAAACTGCCCATCTGTCCAGCATGAACCTACCAGACCAGACTTGCCTTTCCTTCAAGTCCGCCTTTTTTGCCATTTTGTGTGTGAAGCACAAAATTTGCTCAGTTTTTTTTGTCAATCCCACACTGAAAGTTCATTCCCAAGCTCCCTTTAAGATCTCTTATTACTAACTTAGCCCATTCCCTCGTACGACACATGAGAAATTTTGCCAAAATAAGAACGGGCACATAAAACTTGCAACTCTACCCAGCTGTTTTCTAAAAGTCATCTCGAGTATAGAAAGGTCCATGATTCATGCTTCTTAGCATCAAAAGTCCATCCAACTGTTGTGGATCTTGAGGTAAGTAACTCAAAACAAGAAGCAATTCAAGTCAAGGCCAAGGGGTTGGCCTAGTTAATGAGGTGCTCTCCTGCAAGCATACAACTACTAATAGCAGCTCCTCTTCCCACCACTTCCTCTTTCCCCATTATTAAAAGGGTCGTTCTAGTCATCATGTTTCTATCTAGTTTATCAGAAGTCGCCAGCCATTCACTTTGTATAAATCATCTACGTAGAAATTTGTCTACAAGCATTGGGGATTTTGACACCAAACAGGAATACATTATTGTAGCATATATTAACACAATTGGAGCTCAAAGAGGTTAAAATTAGTCCAAAAGGGTAACAAATAACGATCCAAGGACTACCAAGAAACCCTTTTTTTAATTCCTATACAGACAAGAAAGATAAGAGGAAAAAAAGGAGTGAAGCACTATGTGTTCAGGTCTATATTGAAATACAAAGCATGCTGATGCTGAAAACGGAACACAGCAACCTCAAGCAGAGTGGTTATGAAAAAACAATAAGTGCTTCTCCATGAAATCACAGGTTCATTCTCATAGAGGCCAAACATCCAAACCTTGGGGCCACTCCTTGACTTCAGTGCCCTGAATTAATCAAGGTGCGTAAAAGCTGGCCCGGACATCGGTTGTAAGAGAACGGAACACAGCTTAGTTTTAGTGATTAATGAAACAGTGGAAAGTACTGTATCGGAAAACCCAACTTAATGGACTATTTGGGTGTATAGATAAATGGAGAAATAGAGGAAGAGACCTGAATTTGGGTGTCATCGAATAGTAGAGAGGATGAAAAAGAAGCTCGCTGCGTCTCCTTTCCGATCAATAATGACGTCAAATACCTCACTGAGCGGAGCCTCTGCATCCTACCAAGTTTCTTTAGAGAGAGAGAGAGAGAGAGGAATCTGCAACGGGACGAGCCAACGGGGAGGAAAATTGTCTGAAGCTAATCCAAAGCGGAGACGTACACGGCACAGCAGCACATAGCGTTGGTTGGCGCCTTGGCGGTGCCATCGGTGTAGTATTTTTTAACAGAACATGTGATTTTTTCAGACTTGTTCAGACAAAAATAATTTTAAAAATGGGAAAATATGATGAGAAAATTACCTATAAATATAGAAAAGTGACACTTAATTCCCATTAAGGAGAGATGAAATACTTAATTACCACTAAGTCTACTTTTACAAAAATACATTTACCATTAATAGAAATGTCACCCTAGGGTTTTAGGGTATGCTAGGGTTTTATGGTACCCTAATGGGTACCCTAGTACCCTTGGGTACCCTAAAATCTTAGGGTACCCTAGGATTTTAGGATTTTAGGGTACCCTAGAGTTTTAGGGTACCTTAAGATTTTAGATTTTAGGATACCCTAGGGTTTAAGGTACCCTAGAGTTTAGGTTTAGGTGATTTCATAGAGCCATAGGGTTTAGGTTTAGGTACTTTCATATGAGTTTTAGGGTGTACTTTCCTATTATAGGGTTTTAGCGATTTAGGCACTTTTATTGGGTACCCTAGAGTTTTAGGCACTTTTATAGGGTACCCTGAAGTTTAGGCACTTTCGTAGGGTGCCCTAAGAGTTAAGCACTTTCAGTATTGGGGGTTTTAGGCACTTTCATAGGGTTTTAGTGTTTCGTTAATTAGAGGAAACTTGGTGGGAATTACTTTCTATTTTCTGGACCTAGAGGTAAATTGCCCAAATATGATCTAAAGGGAAGAGATAAAAATAAGAAAAATAAAAATAAAAAGCACAAACTAAATAGAGAATTTTTTATTTTTATTTTTTTTATCATCTAAATTTTGATTGTCAAATTGAAACGTAAAAGAAAATGACACCGACCTAATAAATGTTAAAAAAGAAAGAAAGACGAAAGCTAACGAGTCTCTTAGTATCGTGTAATTTAATAGTTGCTGATTTTTTTTCAAGGAATAATTGTGTGTAAATAATTTTAAAATTTTACTGTGATATTTGCACCATGCTTTCAATTATCCATATTCTTTTTTTGCTTTATTGATGTGGAATTAATTACATTATTCTGACCGGTGCAAAAAAATTAGAAAAAACGTACTATTACATTATAACTTCACATCAATAAAGATCAAAACTAGGTTGTAAAAAATACTATTACATTAAAACTTTTCTAGAAATGAAGGAGAGATTATTTCATGATCCGGGAGTAATGTTTTTCCATCACACAAAACAGCAATAAACTTGATATATTCCCAGTTTTGGTGGGATTGGGTAAATTTGATATATTGTATCTGCAACTGCAAGAATTGAATTAGTCCTTATCTTGTGTGTCAGCAATTATCCCTATCACATGGGAGTCAGGCCATTTTGATAAGGTAAAGATAAAGGTATGTGCAGGCAGGGGAAGATAAGCAAGTTCAAAGGAAGAAGGTTGGTATTTCCTCATCCTTCTCTTGTGGGAGGGCTCAAATAAACAAGTTCAAAGGAAAAGGTTGGTATTTCCTGATCCTTCTTTGTGGAGGCCAGGATTCGAGTTCCGTTAAGGGCGGTTGTGGTGTAAGACTATGATCAGTCTTTGAATCTCATGTACTAATTTACTAACTATCCTCTAGCCCCATTGATGTATATAGCTTGGCGGAAAAATAAAACGGAAAAAGGTTATTGATTGCAATATTGGCTTCATCATCCTGGTAGATTGCCCCAGTGCAAGCCTCCCAACTTGAAGGTGCAGAATTGGGTGTAGGCACAAAACCATGAAACAGCACTTCCCAAATAGGTTAATCCAATATCACAAATACAGATGTGTTTGTGATCAAAACTTTTAGATTTTACAAAAACTTGCATCAAAATCTTCGCAAAAATCAGTTAAAAGAGTTTCAAAAATCTGTCTCTACTTTCAAACCCAAAGGCAGAAGCCATACCAAACAAATTGACAGAGCTTCCAAAGTGACAAAAACAAAAGAGGATAATAGATTGACCATATCATGCAACCCACCTTACCACCACAAAAGCTTAATTTTAAGCCATCAAGAAGATCATAAACCCAAACTCCAGTAATTACATGCATTTCGTGTCAAAACTTCTTCCGATGAATCAATAATGTAAACATATCCCATGAATTTTCTGGCTGCTGAACTCTGTCCCATCAAACAGAAATTCGATATATTGGCCTAAATTCTCTGTTATCATAGCAACACCAATTCTGAATCAACATCCGCAAAACAATAATGCTGCTGGAAATAAGCGAGAAAAATTTGCAGTCCATATATAGGATGGCCATGTCTCCCTTGCCAACACCTTAAGAGCAAAGTTTCCAGATCTCATACAAATGAAATGGAAGGGCAAAGGTGAGTGATGCTTACAGACTTCTATAATTGGAACTGACTCCCAAACCGTACAGGCAAAACTACTGCTGTTTGGAATTCAGATTCACCTCTCATTATTAAAATCAGAAAAAAACAAACAAACAAACAGTAATTGTACCACGGTTATGATATTTGCAATACCTTCTGGTAAATTATCCCGTCTTCACAATCCCTTGCAACGGAATACACATAAGGCCTGAGCGAACATGAGACCGATTATGTCAGAAAAAGCAAATGACACTCGTGCTAAGTTGCTAACAAGAGTCAAGAAAGAACAGGATATTTTACCTAGAAGGCTGGAGTGAAGTGCACATGTCACCAATTTTCCCCTGTACGCGCAGCAAGATATGAGTCTTCATAATGTATACATGGGTGAGAAAGAAAAGGAAGTTAACTTGCATGAATGGTAATTTTGAACCTGTATAAACTGGAATTCACCAGTTGGGCGTCCAAACCGTTCTCGCTGTCGTACATAGGGAAGAACAACATCAAGGCATGCTTATTGCTTTAGTCCAAGTGGTCCAGCCGCTAAAACAAGTCTCTCCAAGTCGAGCCCCGACATCAGATCCCATAAACTGCCCCTGAGAAACGACAACTATTGTGCTGTGAACTCGTTGCAACTGTTTTAAAAGATGCACGAAAACATGTAGTTAAAATCAAACTACTTCATCTGATACCTTTTTCTTCCTGTCCGATAACATTTTCTTCGGGAACGAAACAATTTTCAAAGACGATCTCGCATCTACAATTTTGTTCACAATGCAATTGTCAAAACCTCCTCGACTTGACGGAAAGGAGAAGAGAACATAAGAGATCAATAATCTCAAAGTAATGAAGCCGGACGCATCACTTCCTCGCATCCCAAGTTTGTCTGATTTCTGGGCAGTACTGAATCTGCCTCGTCACCAAACAAGGAAAAATAAGGAAGTTAATTTTCATAGTATTTTCTTGATTTCCTTTATTAACCTTCGAATACCAACATCGTACAACTATTAACTGGGCTAGATTTTTTTTCTCACATCATTCAATGAACTATTTGGAAGACTCCATTCAAATGCCGTATAAATTTGAATTTATCAGATGCACATAGTTTTAAATCTCGGTATCGGTCGCGGTATATCGGTATCGGGACGTATCGCGGGAATCGGGTGTCGCGGTCGTAAATTTTTAAAAATCATCAGCAACATGTATAAAACTTGAAATGGAGAAACTATGGTACACAAGGTATACCGTATGTTTAAATTATGACAATTTGTGATTTTCATTATGCCAATTTTTGATTTTGTAATGCATATTTATGACTTCAGTTACGACTTTTACTTTAAAATTTACCTGTTGAACAGATCACTAGCAGGTTACCCACATTAAAAAATATTGTTATGACATAACCATAATTATTCGTACCGAAATCCATAATACTTGTACCCTAACCAGATATATGCGTACAATATCAAAAATTAAATAATGTTACCCACAAATGTTATAACAACACCATAAATTGGCATTATCTTACCATAATGAATCGTACCAAAATTTTTTTGACTCGTATGATATTTCGTAACAAAATCAAAATATGTCGTATCAGAATCATCGATTGTTATACCCAAGCCAAAAATATTTGTAGAATGCCACAAATTTTATAAAATAACCACAATTTTTATGACAACATCTAAAATTGTCGTTTTCTTAACACAATGTGTCTTATCAAAAGAAAACATATTAAAAAACGACAAATTATATAACAAACCACAATTGTTATGACAATATCATAAATTGACGTTTTCTTACCACAATGTGCCGTATCAAAGGAAATTAATTAAAATATTTTGTAATAACACATGTCTAAAATACCACAAATTCAGTAATATAACCAAATTTGTTATGACAATACCATAAATTGATGTTTTCATACCCACAACGTGTCGTATAAAAAATTCCAATCAGAAAGATCAATTAGCGATAGTTATAATCAGCAAAATATCATACCACAAATTGAGTAATATAACCAAATTTGTTATCACAATACCATAAATTGACGTTTTCATACCCATATCGTGTTGTATAAAAAAAATTCAATTGGAATGTGTAGACACCCCAATCCGGACCTCGGAGAGTTTTTGTCCACCCCTATGATGAAAATAGAGGAAACGATACCTTTGCGAGCTTGAAAAAGGATCTCTCTAAGCCCAAAAACCCAAAAAACCTGAAAAGCCCAGATAGAAGCCCAAACAAGGCCCAAAAGGCCCTGGACCACAGGAGGAGGTACCGTGCGGAGCCCAATTGGAGCGCACGGCACCTTGAGAAATTCAAGGGACCGTGCGCAGCCAAACCCCTCCGCACGGCACCTTGAGCAAAAAGCTGGCTGGCTCAGAAAGTTGTCGGCCACGCCAGTGTGAGTCACTACCGATGATCGGCTCACTGAAATGCACTTCTGCCCGCCTAAAACACCTCCACCATTTGAATTCAAAATCCTTGGCCCTTTGCCTATAAATTAACCCCTCCACTCAAGGGAAATGGGTCCCTTCTTAGCCCTTCTTTTGAGTCCTTTCTCTTGCATTTCTCTTGGCTCTCTCACTCTACTTTCTCTCTCTAAGTTCTCTCTCTATGTTCTCAAACCCCCTTTTCATTACCACTTCCATTTCTAAGTCTTAAAGGATGTCATTCCCAAAAGACATTCTTTAAGAGCTTTCACTCACTCTCTTCTCATCATTGAAGTTGATCACTTATTAACTTCAAGACCCCATCACCCAAAATACCTAACCTTCACTCACACCCATACTCCTTTTGTCTCATCTAACCTCCCCCATCCATATCCGTGACGATCCATCCACATCCTTGCATCCACGATCCTTGATCAAGCTCGAAACCAAAGGTATAAACTAGTTTCCTCGGACTAGATTCCGCTCGGTCTGAGGGACCTTCTGTCACAGATCTAATCCACTTTTGGTTAGATCTGACTCAAAACATATTTTCATAAAATAAAACCACCATTGTCTTGAGGTTGGGGAACCGCGATCTGTTGATCGACGACGGCACTTCGACTCTCACAAGACGGCATGATGCACACTAGTGCTATTGTGAACAGCCTGACTGGATCTGAGTTTTCATCTGTGGTTACCTGTTTTTGCTGTTTACTGTTTCTGTAGCTCTTAAAATAAGACCATATCTACAAGCCATGTTCCGGCCCTTCTAAAATCTTTTCAAGATCATTCCAAATGATCAAAACGTTGAAAACTACTTTAAAACTACGTTTTGAGAAGGATAATGACGTTCTTGGGATGATCTGACCGCCGTGAGGCTATTCGTGAGTTTTCAAAAGATCTACAGAGAAACTAGAGAGTTAAATGATATTTTGAAAGATTGCAATAGTCTGACAGTAGAGCAGGTGCCACGCACGGCATGTTGAGACGCCTCGCACGGCATCTCAGAGTGCCGTGGGCTGTATTCTGAGGCCCAACCGTTTGACAGCAGAGCAGGTGCCACGCACGGCATCTTGAGATGCCTCGCACGGCGTCTCAGGGTGCCGTGAGCGGTACTCTGAGGTCCAAACAGTCTGTTGAATGTTATTTATTTCCATTCATTCATATCATTTTATCACGACTGTACAGATAGCACCACCCGCACGTCAATGTGATATATTTCCCATGTCACTCTCCCGTTACGTGCTTTATTAAAGAGTTTGATATTCCAAATAACGTTGAAGATTCCCCCTTTTTTTAAAACATCAAGTAGAGACCGGTCTTACCGGGCGGATGTGGTGCTTTTTAAAGAAAAACCTTTCTCGTTCGTAATGTGGCTCCCGAACCCAACGTCTCGACGTTTTCGCTAGACCAAAAGCCTTTTTCAAATCAAGCTCTCGGTTTCTCGGATCATCCATCTCAAAAATCCGGGTGGCGACTCTTTGAGCTAGCGCCCCTTTTTCCGGGCGCGGGGAGCCCACAGAATGTTCAGTAAACGATAGTTATAATCAGCAAAATACCATTTCACAAATTCGGTAATATAACCAAATTTGTTATAACAACACCATAAATTAACGTTTTATACCAACAACGTGTCATATAAAAAAAATTCAATTCAAATGCTCAGTTAACGATAGTTATAATCAACAAAATATCATACCACAAATTCAGTATTATAACCAAATTTGTTATGACAATACCATAAATTGACGTTTTCATACCCACAATGTGTCGTATAAAAAAATTCAATCGGAATGTTCAGTAAACGATAGTTATAATCAGCAAAATACCATACCACTAATTATTTTCAATTCCCGCCACATTTTTTTCTCAAATTTTAAAATTTTCACCATATTATCTTAATTTTCAATTCCCTGCACACTATTTTTTCAAATTCTTATTTGTCCCTACACAATACCTCAATAATTTAAATTAAAAATGAAATTCTCGCTCAAAATTTTCATCCAAGAAATTCACCAAAAAGTAAGTACTATACCCAAATTTTTGAATACAACTACAATTTTCTCTCAAAATATTAGTCTAAATTATGTTCTTTCTCTACAAAATTTAATTCAAAAAATCAAAATTCCTTCAAATTTTCGTGGAAAAATGAGAGGTCACTAAAACAAATAATTATCCAAATGTCTCAAGATACGGATATTCAAGGCGGTGCACTTAACAATTGGCACTATATATTTGACAGGCGAATTGATACTAAACCTTCACCCTATGCATACGAATCCAAATTTAATGGTGGTCCTTGGAACTAGGTCGTGGAAGTACAATTAAAATAATTTTGTAAATTTATTGTCATTGTATTTTCTTTTTAAAAAAATTATTATAGTAGACATACTGATTTACACCAATGACATAGGCCATAATATGATCTACAAGTGCATGTCCAACACTAGGGCGGAGGCATTTGAGGCCACTGCTTTCTCAAATTTTCTGCCGGAAATAGGACCCCTACGTACAAGAAAGTATTTTATAATTAATAGCCTTCAAAATTTCAAATTCTCAATTGTGAACCACAATAATAAGCAAAATACCATATCATAACTAAACGTCGTTAGCGAGTATATTTTTAAAATGATCGATCATAACTGTTAGAATATCAAGTCATACGAAAACTCCGTAATCAAAAATATTTAATGTATCCAAATACATTAAAGTCTAACAATGCACCACCCGAGCCCCATCTAATGCTTTTTTTTTTTTTTTATCGGAACCGTCTATCTTTTACATAATATGAATAAATCACATGTACCAAGAATGAAGTTGATTGCTTATCATTAGACCCTTAATCAGACAAAAAAATTCTTTTACTATTAAATTCGGGTGCCAATGAATGGGTTTTCTAAACGCTATTGAGCCAAAAAATTATGTGAATTAGTTAATCTATAAATATAACGAAATCATTGGTTTTGATCATCATTAAAGTCAACCGTACATTTAGTTACAATAGAGAAATTGGTTTTATATCAAGTATATTGAAATATACAATTCTAAATATTCCTTTGGTACGACACATTGTGGTAAAGAAATACCAATTTTTTGTGTTGTCATAACAATAATGGTCATGTTATATAATTTGCAGTATTTTACTAATGAGGGAGGGGGAGAGAGAGTCAAGAAGGAGAGAACAACCTATTACCTGCTAAGCCATTTTTTTATTTTATTAATTGATTTAATAAATTGGTGGTCCGGATTATTCACTTTCAAATCTAATGGTTTAAAATTATGGAGCGTATGGTACACCCCCTAATAAGGGATGTGTACCATAGGACTACCCAACTTGAAAAATATATTTTTCCCCCCAACATTGGCTTAAATTATCACATTTTAATTAATTTAAGACATGTAATAGCCCATTCTCTTCATGTGGAATTTTTTTTCCTTTCTTGAAATATGTTTAAGAGTGACTTGTTGAAGAAAGAAATTTGTGAAAAAATGAAGATAGAAGATAAGAAAGGAAAGCCAACGGCAGGTAATGACAGGATTTGGGTTTCAACTTCCAATTATTTGCTGTGTTATTTTCCAAGACAAGATCCAAAATTTTTGGAAAAAAGCTATGAAAAGTGGAAGGAGTTGATGTTCTGCATATGTTTTTCCCCCCAAAAGGTGAAGCTCTTGTTTTTTATTTATTTTTTTTCCCGAACCGGCCGAAACAGGTCACGTGAATTCGTTACAGACCGATACGTATCGGGTATCGGCCGGTTCGCCTGTGATTTCCCGTCTGCCCGTTATATCGGCCTGTATCCGAATTGGAACCCTCAAATACCGGTACGAACCGGCCGATAAGGTTCGTATCGGCCGATATACCGGCCGATATTTAAATCTATGCTGATGCATCTAAGTGTGTAGAATGCCATTTTTATTTTTCCGAAAAAAACTGCAACATTCACGAAACCATAAGCCGTACATCAAAAAGAAACCGAAGAAAACGCCCAATATCTTGTATTTTTCTAAAATTTGAATAAGGAGGCGTACTGCGTATATAGGCCTAACTAAAAACATGAACACCCGAACCAACAGTTCAAGTGCCTGCATGTGCTCTTGCAGGTTGGCTTAGAGACAGGGAAAAATACTCAGGCTAGTCCGCATTTGTATGGCACTTTAAAATGCATTTCATACGCATACCGGGAGTCATATTGGGTACTAGTATGTTGCATGTCCATCTGACTGTTTGCCTATTTTTTCCCCCTTGGCTTCTGCCTTATCCCAAAGGTACCCAGTTTATAACCAGGTTGTGCCTCGCCTGAAACAGTATATTATCTTACACAAGATGAAATTTACCTTCTGGAAATTTTTTCTATGCTTACCCAGTTTAGTTGAGCGAACAGATTCCATAAAAATGTCGCACGTCAATCGAATCCATAAGGGGGTTACGTGTGCGCTTTGAAACGTAATGGGGTTGGAAGCAGGGACGGAGCTGGGTTGGAGGCTGAGGTGGGCTCCAGCCCAGTGCAGGTTCAGAAAACCAAAAAAAAAAAAAAAATTTACTATGTAAGTTTTGGCCCATTCAGTTTTTAGCCCAGCCCAAGTTTTGGTAGCCCAACCAATTTTTCTTTGTGCCCACTCTGGCCCAAATCTACTCCAGCTGCCCAAACCCATTTTGGCCTTACGGCCCTTACCACTTTACCAGTTACTCCCAGGCTCCCACGCAGAGAGAAACCCTATTCACAGAAGGAAGGCGATTGCAAGGCTGAAGGCGAAGAAGGAAAAGCTCGGCAAGGAATTGAACCGAAAATTGTCTCTTGTTTCGGCGGATTTGTCTCTTGTTTCGCTGGTCCTCCTGGTTCAGAACTTCAGTCTTCAGAGAATCAGAGTAGAACAAGGTAAACTAAAAGGGTAAGAACCGAAAATTGGGACTATTTTGAAGCGATTTTCTCTGCGAGACTGCGATCTGTCTCTTCTCTTGTTTCGTGTGGGAGACTGGGTGTTGTTGTTGACATGTTGTCTCGAAAATGGCCAGGCTCGAAGTCTCGAACGGGTTAAACTATAAACTAGGTTTTAGAACCACTAATTAAAAAGTCAGAAAGTAGTAAACTATAGTCCATAAACTCAAAAGTAGTAAACTATAAACTAGGTTTTCCAAAACTATTTGTGACTTTTTAATTTGTATAGGATAAAGTCAGAAACCATTTGTGACTTTTTAATTTGATTTGAAGCATGAGTGCATGACTGATTTGTGATTATGATAGACTAAATGTTGGTGTTAATTATGATTTTATTTTTAGGTTACATATCATAATGGCACATCAAGGGAACAAGAAAGCAAAAACTATTTTTTCGTTCTTTAAGCCAAGAGATGAGATGTCTACAAGTGGTGCACCTTCTTCATTGACTAGTAGTGTTGATATGTCAATTCCTAATGAGCAATCTCCTCCGTGTGTTCATGCACCTTCTCCATCTGATGTCAATACTTCAATTCCCGATAACCAACCTCCTAATATTCAAGGAATTGAATTTGATGCTTCTTCTCTTGAACGGGATCCCGGATTACGTACTCCGATAATGCAAGAACCCATTAATCAACGTGACATGATTAGACGAGCTTATATCAAAATGGGGCCATATCAACCTAAGCCTAAACATCGAGAGTATCCACGGTCTAAGTTTGGAGATCAATATCGTCGATTTCAATATGCCTGGTTTCAACAATTTCCTTGGTTAGAGTATTCCCCTTCAAAAGATGCAGCCTTTTGCTTTCCTTACTTTCTTTTTGAAAAGAAGACGACAAACTGTCCTACATTGGCTCTTGAAGGATTTAGAAATTGGAAGAGGGTTAATGATGGAAAAAGATGTGTCTTTTTGTTGCATGTAGGAGGTCCCAATTCACCACATAACAAGGCTGTGAAATCTGTTGAGGATTTAATGAATGTAGTTGGGCATGTTGACAAAGTATTGAATGCACAATCTTTAGAAGAAATTAAGAAGAATAGGTTACGGCTTACAGCAAGTATTAAGAGTATTCGATGGCTTACAGCTCAATCATGTGCTTTAAGAGGTAATGATGAATCCACTGATTCAAGCAATCGTGGGAATTTTTTGGAAATGTTAAAGTTAATGGGTGAGTTGGATGTTAATATTAATGAAGTTGTGCTAGACAAGGCTCCAAAAAATGCAACGTACACCTCACCCATGATTCAAAAGGAGATTTTGCATATTTGTGGTAAAATGGTGAGGAACAAGATTCGTGAAGAACTTGGGGATGGCAAGTTTTGTATTCTAGTTGATGAAGCAAAGGATGCATCTAACAAAGAGCAAATGGCCATTGTTTTGAGATATGTGGATGTTCATGATTTTATACGTGAGCGTTTTTTTGAAATTGTGCGGGTAGGAGACACCACTGCATCAACTCTTAAGCAAGAAATATGTGATGTTCTCGCTCGTCATAATATAGACATCCAAAACATGCGAGGTCAAGGGTATGATGGTGCTAGCAATATGGGTAGTGCATGGAATGGATTGCAGGCCTTATTTCTTAGAGATTGCCCATATGCATATTATATACATTGCTTTGCACATCGATTGCAATTAGCATTGGTTGGGGCTGCTCAAGATGAGCCTTCTGTCTGGTTGTTTTTTTCAAAGTTAAGCGTAATTGTCAATCTTCTGAGTGCTTCTCCAAAACGTCTTGGCGAGTTACAATCTGCTCAAGCTATTGAAATTGCAAAAGAAATAGCTAGTAATGAACGAGCAACTGGTAGAGGGGCTAACCAAATTGGGTCATTGCAACGAGCTGGAAAAACTCGATGGAGCTCTCATTTTGAGTCTATTTGCAGCTTAGTAGACATGTTTGGTGCATCTATTAAAGTTCTTCAAGAGATAAATGGCAATTGTGATGAACGTGGGCAAGCTTCTGGTACTTCAATTGCAATGAAGTCATTTGACTTTGTATTTATTTTGCATATGTTGCATAAAATGATGGGAATAACTGATTTGCTTTGTCGAGCATTGCAACATAAATCTCTAGATATCTTACATGCTATGGAGTTGGTCTCAAGTACGAAAGAGCTCCTTCTTCAATTGAGAGAGCATGGTTTTGATCCTCTGTTGATGATTGTAATTGATAAGTGCACAAAATATGGCATTGGAGTTCCGGATATGGGTTCTCGTTTTATGGACGCTACAGGTCGTTATTGTCAGCAAAAAGACAATGTCACGATTAAGCATCATTATCACTTTGATGTATTTAATGCTGCTATAGATTTTCAAATGACGGAATTGAACTTACGGTTCACTGATGAGGCAGTCGAGCTACTTGCTTTTAGTTCGGCTTTAGAACCTAAGGATGGCTTCAAATTGTTTCAAATTGAAAGGATTTGCACTCTTGCGGAGAAATTTTATCCGGATGATTTCACTGCACAAGATATGCATTATCTAAGATCTCAGTTGGAGCATTATAAGCTTGATGTTACTCGTGATCCGAAGTTTCAAAATCTATCCACTGTTTCGGAATTGTTGCGACAGTTAATTGAATCAAATAAGTCTCAAAACTATCATTTGATTGAAAGGTTGATTCGTCTTGTTTTGACTCTTCCTGTTACCACTGCAACTACTGAACGAGCGTTTTCGGCTATGAAGATTGTCAAAACTCAACTTCGTAACAAAATGGAGGAGGAATATCTTGCAGATTCTATGGTTCTCTACATTGAAAGAGAATTAGCTGGAAGTATCAATACCGATGCAGTAATCGATGATTTTTACTCTTTGAAAGACCGAAGGGCACAACTCAAATAGTGTATGTATTTGTTACTCTTTGAATTAGCTGTATTTGTTAGTTTTATGTTTGAAGTTTCTAAAAATCTACTGTTTGATTTGTGATGCAGGTTGGTGCAAACTGTATGTTTTCTGATGTATTATCTTTTGCGTTGTTGCTGTGAACTACGGGGCTCGGGTTTGAAGCATGTTTGTCCAGGTTGGTGCAAACTGTATGTTTTCTGCATGTTCGAAGCATGTTTGTCCAGTGTATTACACTCTATGCTCTGGTTGTTATCAAAGACTCCACTTGAAGCAATAGTCAGCTTTTTGCGTTGCTGTTGTTGCTCATTTTGCGTTGTTGCTGTTGGGATTTGCAAGCAATAGTCAGCTTTCATTTCGTGCAATTTTTTTTTAGCTTGTTGGGTTTTCAAGTGCAGCCTAGTGCACTTGAAAATCCTGGCTCCGTCCCTGGTTGGAAGCAAGGATGAATAGAAACTGAAACAAGACCTTTGGCAGGTGAAGTACTTCTTCTGAGCAGGGCTTCCTTGCCTCACCTACGAAACCACTGAGGATTTTAAGAACTTTGCAAGTCGAGAGAACCAGAACGTACAAATGAGCTTTTAGATCATTCGCCAGCTGACTAATGCACACGTTAGAGTGGGACACCGTAGCCGCAGGGGCGGAACCACACTATGGCAAGGGGGGTCACGTGACCCCGCTGAGTTCCAAAATACCCCTAAAATAGGTATAGTTTTGAGGAGTATTTCGTGATTTTGCTCCAAAAGATAATATTTTTGCCCTGAAAATCCCATAAAATTTACAATTCTTGCTCTATTTGATTGTGACGTTATGCCAAAAACTCAACGTTTTTCCTCTCTCCACAAAGTCAAAAGCAAGCATAAACTCTTGCAAAGACAAAAGCGAGTAGTCAATTTCTACAAGTAACAATTTTCCTTAGTAATGGTAGATGAGTTTTGTTAATAAACTAATATGAATAGTTTCTACTCTTTGTTTTTTATTTTCGTATAATTCAATTCCTTATCCGATTTTTACGTACGAAAAATAAATTATATGTATGGTAGATATTTGACCCCAGTGCAACCAAATCCTGGGTCCGCTCCTGACAGGAGGGAAGCGAACTGATCCTGAAGCACGACTTAAGTTCTTCCACAGCTATATGGCAGTGGTACAAATAACCGGCGCCAAGTCCTCCATATTCCTCTGCAAGAGAGGGAGGGGTACAGTTCAGAGAGCACGAGTTTATTTCCTATGCTTTAAGCTCTGTTTGTAACCTGGAGAAAGGAAAAGAAAGGAAAGGTAAGGAAAATCGGAGGAAAAATGTACTATTCACTACACTCAAAATTTTTATTTTCTTCTCACTTTCTCTTCTAACCAAACAATAGGAGAAAAAATTCTTTAACATTCCTTTCTTTTCCTTTTTTTTCCCTGGTTCCAAACAGAGCCTTAATTTACTCTGATTTGGCATTGAGAAGAACGGTCTCTCCGAGACTCCAACTATATGGTTCTGGCTCGGCTCATTTAGTTAAGAGCTTAAATTTGAGGCTCAAATTCGGTTCATTTGACGAGTTGAGACCCATGTAATTCGCTAACTGCTGAATTCATTTACAGCGCTAATATTAGGAGAAGTTTTGAGGAACCAATACGAGAATATTATTATTTATTTTCCGGTGAAATTGGAAAAAAAAACCCAGGTATACCTTAAGGCTGCGTTCTTTTTAATTTATAAGTTTGGAATTTATTTTGATATTTTCTATTTTTTTGTAACTTTTTGCTTAGCTTTTTCTCGTAAATTTCATGATTAAATGTTCGTCTCGAAAAAGTATGAATTAATGTTAAGAGAATTTAAATAAAACAACACTCTAGACAAATAATGATATACTTTTTCCGTAATATCACGTGAATTGGATTTGGATCCTCTATGTGATTTTTCCTGTGAGTATTCGTGTGATTATTGTTATGAAATACGGACAGCCCGTCTCGACAATCAAGCGTCTGGATGTCGTGGATGTCTTTGTATCCTGGACTCAGCAAAGTGTGCACTTCAAATTTGGAAGGCGAGAGGGAGCTGCGATAGCGACAAGTGAGTGCTACCGACCGCAGAGTCAGGACACCGTTCTCTCTCCGGCAGTCTTACCGGACCAAACCCTAGTTTGTATCCTCCATGGACGGCGGCAGCGGAGGACGAGACAAGGGTTCGCCTCCACCAAAGCCGACAAAGTTCGCGGTGTATCAGAACCCAGCCCTCTCCACCGCCTTAACCACCAACAGCCTCCGCCCTCCCAAGTCCTCACTCCTCTGCATTCTCTCCCTTTCCACTGCCTCTGCCTTCGCTCTCCTCAGCATCATTGCCAGGTACAAAGACATCTCTCGATAGTTTGAACCATTTTAAAAACTCATTGAATTGTTAGATTCTTGTGTGCTTATGCCTGCACACAAGCACATACCAAACCAAATCAAATCGGGCCTTGTGTCTCAATCCAATGGGTCAGCTACGTGTATTCTATTTCCCATTCATTTCATAAAGATCTAATGGGGCTTTTACATGCTCCCAATTGTGGTCTGTGTTGTTGCTTGATAGCAGAATTTAAGTTTGAATTTTGAGGCTCCTGTTTGTTCGCATAAACCCTCGGCCCTCAGGTATATAGCACTTAAAAGCTGTGTCTCAGGCTCTCAGGCGCGAATCTTTGTTCTGGCGGTTTCTGGGGGTTCTATTTTCAGTTCAGTTTGAATTTTGTTTTTTGTTTGTTTTCGAAAAAGAATGAGAATGAAGGGAGAAGATGAATCTTAGCATGTTATAGTTATGTTCCACCGAGAATGGGGGTAATTCGACCAAGTAACCATGGCAGAATGAACGAAACCAAATTTTCTGCCAGAACTTTTTACAGGTCAAGATTAGGCTGACTATCCAGTATTCATGGCTTTGAATGTAAAGGAAAACAGATTTGAGGTTGTATTCCTTTTCTGGTTCCCTAGGTATTCTTTATGCCAGCAACCACCCGAAAATTCCGTACTTGGATATTGTTTATTTGTGAATCTGTGATGCATATTGTTTGATTTTTTCCTCTCCTCAAATTGTGGCTAATGGAATCATTTATTTTGAATTTTGAAGGGAAAAAGGGTTTATTGACAGTTTGAAGCTCAGTTTTATTCCTTCCCATGTTACTTGTAAGTAACCCAATTCCAAGAGGCTTATCATTTGCTGGTCTTAACTCCCTCTTTCTGATTGTGGTTATTTTCCTCTTTAATTGGTATCTATTTATTTGTTTTCGTCAGTTTGGTTTGGGAAAGCATTGCAAACCATTCTGGGTTTTGTTTTTCTGGGAACCATGCTTGCCCTCGTCAAAGTCATTTCCCTACAGAGGGCAACAAATGCCGCAGGCTTAACAGTTATATCTCCCTCTAAAGGGAGAAAGGAACAAACTGCTCTTACAAGTCGACAGTTAGGGCTTTTAGGGATAAGGGCAAAGATTGAAAAAGCGGTTACACAACCTTTGAAGAAATCCCCTAAAACAAAATCCAACTCATCATCTCCTGCTGATGCCCTTGTCCCACTTCACCCGCCAATCACTATTTCCAATCGGTCTTCTCAACTTGGCAGCGGAAAATCGAACACGAGTAGTGGGAGTAAGACATATACTTTCAGCACCCCTTCCAAACCATCAGGTTCTACATTTCCTTTATATCTTGTGCCTGCAGCTGCTTCACAGTTGCCTTCTTCTCAGACTTCACCAGGTTTCGATCAATTGGTTTCCACTCCTTGGTCAAATAAGCGAGCTTCCAGTGCTAGAGAGATAGCAACAGAAGAAGAGCTTGAACAGTTTTTGGTTGATGTCAGCGAGAAAATTTCCGAATCAGCTGGAAGATTGGCAACTCCACCTCCTACCTTACGTGGTTTCAGTCTAGCCAGCCCCATCACAGTTACCACTTCAGCTAACAGTTCTGGAACTACGAGAAGTACGCCGTTGAGGCCTGTCAGGATGTCTCCTGGTTCCCAGAAGTTCACTCCTCCCAAGAAAGGGGAAGGAGAGCTTCCTTCACCCATGTCAATGGAAGAGTCAATTGAAGCTTTTGAGAATGTAGGCATCTATCCTCAGGTTGAGCAGTGGCGTGATCGCCTCAGGCAGTGGTTTTCTTTGGTTCTGCTAAATCCTCTGCTTAGCAAAATTGATACCAGTCATATGCAGGTGTGGCATCGTACTTTTGCATTCTCATGCATACTCCTCATCATCTACAAATTTTAATACTCCAATTTTGACAGTGCTTAGATGTTGAATGCACACCTATCATGCCAACCTTGTGTCAACTACTCATTGTTCTTTGGCAACATTTGTGCTCAAGAGGCATGTTTTGTTGAGTATTGATGGGGAATTCTGTATATACTATTTCCACATTTGGTGACGGTGTATTCATCTGGCGTTGTGTAGTAATCATCGGTACATGGGCAAGATTCTTCTGTGAAAATTGGATTCAAGAAAAACTTGATGCAAGGATTTTTACCCACTGGATTCCATTGTGACTTATCTTTTTTTAAAAGTGCATTTTTAGGAAATGCTGCTAGTGCATTCATTGACCACGGTTATTAGTTTCCCAACAATACTCTTATTGTTCGAGCTAATAAATGCATTTCACCTCACATGGTTATCAATTTATTCCATGAATCGCGAGAAAGGGTGTTGCTTAAACATGAGAAACTTGGTTTTGAAATTTCGCCATAAGCAGTAGTTATGAAAAGCCCAAAAACAGAAGCAAAGAGTCTGGTTTTTTGGTGGATGTGCGGAGTAAAAAATTTGGAGGAAACCATTAGGGCAGCTGAGTGGCTCTAGTTAGATAAACCAAAGGGAGAACCATTTTAGATGGCATGGCAATGTGTCTCTGTAAGCCAAATAACAATTATGTACACACAGGATTGGCTAGGGAGAACTGTTGTTGAGGTACCAAGAGGTATATGGTTATCTTAAGACTTAAACGGGGTAGGGATTTTGTTATGGCCACCTAGAAAACAACTATATGTATTCCAAGTAATCAGGAACAAGGGAAGTTTTACACATACTTAGTAGTTAGGAACTATACGGATTCCTTTGGTTACCAACATAACCCAATGAGAAGAATACAAAAATGAAAATTTCTGATGTTTTTCTCCTGTCAATGCGTAAGGGAATTGTTCCATCTGTCACTAAGGTTGACATTCATTCAATTATTCAAACTTGAGCATATTGAGAAGAACAAATATTTTTAGGAGTCGTTTTTGGTGAATTTATCACAATTAGTTGAATTTGCAACATATTGACCTTACCATTGTGTGGCTACCCAAGGGCTATAAAATCTAATTCTGTTTTCATGTTGTGTAGCCGTCTGAGCCATAGGCCACGCATTGCATCCCACAGATTTTGTACCATCTTGTTCATATTCATGTTTTAGACATATGTAAGTGAGGCCGAAAATCTCATGAGTTTCATAGTGATAAATCAAGAAGTAACTGTTTCTCTGGATATATATATTTCACTTAATGCATATGTTTGAGGTATCTCTTGCTGATAGGTAATGCAAGCAGCTACTAAACTTGGTATCTCAATTACAATCGGTAAAGTGGGAAGTAATTTACCAACAACAGGAACTCGTGCTACTGTTTCTTCAGTTGAGAGGCCTGATGAATGGCAGCCAGCTACTCTCGATGAAGACAGTCTTCTTCATCAATTACGTGCTACCCTTGTGCAAGCTCTAGATGCCTCTACCCGTAGGTCTTATTTCGCTTGTCATTTATTAAATTTTTGTTTGCTCAATAATTGTTTCTGTGCCCATTTTAGAGTATCTCATACAAATGTTCACCCTTTGCAGCAAAGTTACCTTTAGGCAATATGCAACAGTCCCCACAACAGAACCCCATGATTCCTATAATACAGGAGTGCATCGATGCCACTACTGAACACCAGAGGCTCCGTGCCCTTATGAAAGGAGAGTGGGCTAAGGGTCTGTTACCACAAAGCAGTGTCCGGGCAGATTATACAGTACAAAGGATACGGGGTAGTTATATTTCTCATATCTTGCATTCTTATCTTGTGGTTTGGACCTTCCATAATTGTTATTTGACTCTTTAGTCTTTACCCATTCCAAGGACCCGTCAATCTAAAGATATTTGGGATAGATTTTGGTATACGTGTGTCCCCTGGAGCTACCATTTGGGTTGTTTATCTGCCTAACCATCCGGTTTTCAAATTTTCACAGAACTTGCTGAAGGAACCTGCTTGAAGAACTATGAGTACCTAGGGAGCGGGGAGGTTTACGACAAAGTGAATAAGAAGTGGACTCTTGAGCTTCCCACAGATTCTCACTTGCTCTTATACCTCTTTTGTGCTTTCCTGGAACATCCAAAGTGGATGCTACATGTGGATCCTACATCCTATGCTGGAGCTCAGTCTAGCAAGAATCCTTTATTTGTGGGTGTTTTGCCACCAAAGGAGAGGTTTCCTGAAAAGTATGTAGCTGTTATATCTGGTGCCCCATATGTGCTTCATCCAGGAGCTTGTATATTGGCTGTTGGAAGACAGAGTCCCCCAATCTTCACCCTATACTGGGATAAGAAGCCACAGTTCTCTCTTCAGGCAAGTAAAACTAAGTGTCATGCTACCTTTTTGGATAACATTAGGTTATGTTATATGTAGGTTTTGTCACATTGCTTGCATACTACTGTTGATTCTCTTACATACTACCTGCAAATTACGAAATTAGAATTACTTATATGCAGATCATTTGAATTTTACATGTACCAAGTTTTAGCCAGCATGTTTGATATGTTGCCATGAAGTTCACTGCGTTAGAAACTTCAGTTTTTAGTTGTATTGAACAATCAAATGTCAGTAATGTTTTTTGCGGGGAATAGGTCACATGTTGAGGCTTTTTAAACAAAAGAAAACTAGTACTTGACAATGTGGAATCATTAAAGGGGCTTAATATTCTTGCCCTAAATTAATCAGAAAGCAGTGCTTGATTTCCTGGAATCTGTGAATACAACTTTTCGAGATTTGCCTGCAATATGGAATCAATCATTCTACAACCACAACCACTTACACACAAACATTTACACAAACCCACATTCACATTGGGGCCCACACACACTACACCTCCAGTGTTTGTGGGCCCCACCAAAAGATGTGAGTGTGTGTTTAAGTGTTTGTGGTTGAATAATAATTGATATGGAATTCTATGTAGCCTTGTAACTGTACGTTCACGGGTCACTGCAGATATGGTAAGGAGTACTTGATCTCAACATCCAATTAACAGGGGTCTGAAATATTAAGAGTTTTCTGATGCCAGCTTTACTCCGGTTGTCGGACCAAAAACATTTATTGTTGTTAGGCATGGTAAATAGTATAACGATAAAACACCAGAAGGTCTAGGCTGACCTTAACAATCACCAATTGGACAATAAACAGAAGGCCTACAGTCTCATAGAAACTTGACACAAGCTAATTATGAACTAATGAGAAGCTTTTCTGTAGTCAGTGCTGCAGATCCTTTTTGTAGTATGACAACCTCAAAAAACAATATAATCATGCTTTTCCTACCCTTGTAAGAAGTTCTTATATCATATCTGCGCTGATATGTAGTTCGTGGAAATTGGAATTGTGGTTAACTACTGCTCCTGCTTATAAATTTGGTGACTCCAGACTTTTGCTACTTCTTTCTTCTGTTTTGTTCTCTATGAGAAGAAAATACTTCCAAAAAGAGTTGTCACAAAAGTAATCTCCGGTAAAGGTATTAGATGGACTCCAGTCCTGGACACACACTGTATCTGAGAGCTAGAACCTAGGATTACAATAAGAGAGGCTGAATTAGGGAGAAGGTCATGTCATTGATGCTCTCTGTTCTCTTATATTCCACAGTACTTCGATGTAAAATACTTTAACAAGCTCAGCAATACAAAAAAAAAAAGAAGAAGTAGAAACAGGTGGGTATGCTGCCCCGACCTTAAATTGATGGCATCGCCTAACATTGCGTTCAGATTGATCTTGTTGCATCAGTTTTCACCAAGTCCGTCGACATGTATGCACAAAAATATTGTCTTGAGAAAGAAGAAGAGAAGTAACGTTTTGAGATATTGTCTTATTAACACCATTGTTGATCCTCACTTTCAGGGAAGAACAGCACTGTGGGATTCTATCTTGCTTCTGTGCCATCGGATAAATGTTGCGTGCGGAGGGGTTGTTCGGGGAATGCATCTTGGTTCTTCGGCCTTGGGCATTCTTCCCGTTCTTGATCCAGAAACTGAGGAGTGAGAAACATGTTGGTGTGTGCTATGGTCAGCCTTACAGTAAGAGCGAGAGTTGCATCAGAGATTCAATCTCAACCAGGCATATTGGCTTTATACACCTCCTGCTGTGGGAGCAATAGCTTTCATCTGCAAGTCAAGTTTAAAGAGGAATATCATCATTCGGGGTGCTTCCGAAATCAGACCACCTTCCATCTCTTTTGAAGTCTGACGATTGACTTGGATTTGCAGTTCTGATAGTTTTGATGGAAACTTGTAAAGTGAAGCCTGTGACTGAAACCAAAAACAGAAAACAATTTTGTTCTGTGCTGGAATCCAACACCTTTTTTTTTTTTGTCATTCGTTAATCCTAATCTATTCTATCCTAGGGAATTTGTGGAGGAGTGTAAATGCTTATGGGAATCGAACCCTACTCATGTGCATGGGAATTGGGAGTATAAGAGAGGCGCCAATCGCACTGCACTCCACTTGCAGCGCTATTAAGCAATGGGTTTGCAGCTTTTGCCGTGGCATGGTAAAATCTAAAGGTTGGTAGTATCCAAAGGACCAAAATGGTAGTTCAAGTAAGGTGCTTGATGGTGAGAAGCTTTAGGATGTCGAGAAACAAAAAGAAAGCCGAAACACAGTATCCGTAACTTCAAGCGCTGTACACATGCTATACACAAGAACACGGATTTTTTTTGTTATATTTAATGATATTTATGTTCATAAATTTTCGAAATAAGATTAAATGAGGAAATTTTTTAAGAGAGAGTTTGAGCATAAGAGGAAGTTTGAAAGTTTTTTTTGGCCTTAAATCTATAGATGCAAGAATTTTACGAAGAAAAAATAAGTTCAAACTTGGTATGGAAAAAATTATTTGAGAAAATATCACGTAGGAGAGAGAGCCAACGTAAAAGCTTATTCCTATTTTTAGTAAATACCTGTTCAAATTTTTTTTAGTAAAATTCTTTCTTAGTTAGGTGTCAATAGCAACCGCGAAAAAAAAAAAAAAAAAACCCAGTTAAAAATCAAACCCATTGCTGTTATGTATGCTACGATACCCATTCTTTGATGTATCTATACATGGTTGTGTACTGCCTTCTTGTACTTGTGCTTCGTGAAGTTTGAGGCAACTTATGTGTTTTGAGTTGGAACTATTCTAGAGTTTCATTCCGAAGGATACAACGTGGACTGCTGTTAATGCGGATTTGGCCAAATTATGTGGTTAACAGGCCAAAAGAGAAAACAGCTTGTAGGGCTATATCTTTGAAAAGGATGCTAAATTCTACAGAAACCTGCAAACAAATTTCAGCATCGGTGACTTCGGCATTACCAGCGATTGCAACAAAAGAGTCCATTGCAAACACATACTTGTAGGCTGAAGCCAAACATACTTCTTCTGTAAGAGAACACAAACTGATGACTTCCTAACCAGAAAGATTGGATGCATGCATTGTAATCAGTAGCAAAACGGGTAAATCTCAGCCCAAAACCATCACACACGAGTAACAAATCCTGGTTCCACTTTTAGTTAATTAGAATCCAGATCACCTCTTCATCATCATTGGTAATCAACTCTTATTTTCTTAGGAGACATATGAGTCTAATGCCGGTAGTTGATTAAATGGGCATTATGCAGCATGTACGTAATCAGAGGTTAATTACAGTATCACCATCTACAAGGCTCCACCCAGGTGCTTTCTTCAAATTACCTTCTTTCATCGCCTTCCTCAACCTCGAAACATCCTCCCATCGACCAGCCTCCGCGTACATGTTAGACAAAACAACGTAAACCCCATGATTACGAGGTTCCAAATCAAGAATTTCTTTCACCACCCGTTCTGCAACATCTATATCGCTATGGTTCTTACAAGCTCCCAACATAGCTCCCCAAATCACTATGTCAGCTTTCCACGTCATTCCTTTTATCAGCTCCTCAGCCTCTAGTAGCCTCCCACCTCGTCCAAGAAGATCAACCATGCATCCATAGTGCTCTATCTTGGGCTCGATTCCATATACCCGCTTCATGGAGGAGAAAACTTTGCGACCATAGTCTATCAAGCCAGCATGACAGCAAGCAGATAAAACCCCAACAAATGATATATCATTTGGGACAACCTGCTCCTTCTCTAGTCTCTGAAAGAGATTTAGTGCTTCTACGGCATGTCCATGGGAGGCCAATCCACACATCATCGCATTCCACGTTGCGGTGTTCCTTTCAGCCATGCTCTCAAAACACTTTCGAGCCATTAAAATTGCTCCGTTCTTTGCATACATGTGCACCAATGCAGTACCAAGAATAACATCCAAATGAATCCCTTTCTGTTCCATAATCACGTGAATCTTCTCTCCCAAATCCAAACATCCTGATCGAGCACAAGCGGACAACACAGAGGACAATGTTACCCCATTGGGTTCATACCCGTCAGCAATCATTTGATCAAACAATTCCAATGCCTCATTGGCACAAAAGTTTTGAGTATACCCACATATCATTGTCGTCCAAATACTCAAATTCCTCTCTGGCATCTCATCAAATACTTGACGGGCACCATTTAACTCGCTACAAACAGAGTAAGCCCTAACCAACCCATTAACAACATGCAAGTCCAGGCCCAATCCGAATTTCAAAACATGGTTATGAACTTGTTTACAAGACTCAATCGACACTGAATTGGAACACGCCTTGAGAAGAAAAGGGAAGGTGTGCTTCCCTGGTACAACGCCAATCCTTCGCATCTTTATGTAAAGAAACACGGCTTCGCTAGGGTTTGGGCTGCTAGCATGAGCTCTAATCAGGGTATTCCACATAAAGGAATTAGGTTCCTGGGTATACCAAAAGAGCCTGAGAGCATAACTAAGGTCACCGGATTCCGAAAGAGCGGAAAAGGATAGCAATCGGCTAGCAGCGTAGTTGTCGTGAATTCGAGCTGACACGACCATTTGGGCATGGATTTGTTTCAGTTGGTGCATTGATGTGCATCTGTCCGCGAGGAGAGAGAGGTGTGGTGGGTTTGGCAATGGCGGCGGTGGTTTGAGGGTTCGGTTAGGGAACAAGGCAAAATCACGAAGTGGATTGGAAGAGTGATTTCGGCGAAAGTGCAGTGTTCTTGGGAGGAACATTTGAGGCTTGGTTCAGCCATAGGCACTCATGACTAGTATAGCACATCAAATATGAACAACTTGACAAAGAAACACAAGAAAGAGTAAATTTTTGCAACCAATTCCTCTTACTGATTGTCTGTTGATCAATTATCCAGCTATTGAACACAGTTCAATGTCAACCCAAAAAAAAAAAAACCCTAAATCTTTCCACCCGTATTACCAGATGGGATCTTGGAAGCTCCTTCAAAAAAAACTGGAAATTCCCCTCTGAACCAGCGTAATCTGGACAATACAAATGAAAAAACCAAGAAAATTAGTAAATGTAAGGTGAACACGAAATTGAAACAAACAATGGCGATACAAAAGATTCAGATGTAAAACCAGAAATTATCTAATAATCCGTTCCGCAAGAGGATTTCTGAAGTCGAAAAACTGAAACCCTAGTTCTTCGAGGGTATGGGACGGGGCCGACGAGGGCGAAAAAAATTTGGACCATTTCTCGATTTGTGCGTGTCATCCTTGCGCAGGGGCCATGCTAATCTTCTCTGTATCGTTCCAATTTTATCGGATGTCCCCGAAGGGACGAACTCCTCTTCCATCGCTCCGTTACTTAAACTCTAACTCTTCTTTCTTCTGCTGTCGATGTGGGACGAATATCTCTCACCGACATCGATCCAATCGACGTCGTTTCGTGCTGAAGTCGTATCTTTCCTCCTCCATGTAGCTATTGTTTGGAACTCGTCTCTCTCTAAAACTTCGAATAGACATGTATCGTGTATGTATATATTTGTAGAGCTAACCAAGCTGAGTTCGAGTTCATGTTCGTTCGTTGAAAGCAAGATCGCTGAGTTTGAATATGTTTTTTTAACCAAGTTTGAACAAGCTACTATTCGGTTCGTTCAGCTTATGATGTAGTACAATGTATTCAAGCCACTCGAGATTATTTTTTCTCTTTTGGGTTATGCAAAGTGTCGTGCGCCAACTTGCGCGCATCTCGAACTATTCTCAGTCGTCGTTTTCACATGCCTACGCGTTGGGATAAGGTGGCTCCAAGAATTGCCGGCAAGTCCCGAGCAAGACCACGAGGCCAACATCTTGGGTTACTCGAGATTAACTTGGATTCAGCTCTCTCTATAAGCTTTCTTTGGCAGCCTCCATTTATTATATTTGGGGGAGCGCAACCTGAGAATTTTTCAAGGTAGATCTAGAGATGTGGCTGCAGTTTCTCTGACTATCTTTAATTCAATTCGAGCTAAGGCTAACTCTTGGGCAACGGTGAAGTACTCGGCTCAAAACCGAGATCTTTGTGATGCTTGGCTCCTGGACTCTAGAATTTTTGCTATTAACAATTGTTGATAGGTTGTTGTTTTTCTGTTTTGCGTTGGTTTTTGCCTACTGTTGGGGCTTTTGATGTATAGGTTTCCAGGGGATACCCCTGTTGCTTTGTGTAGCTTTTTGGCTCCTTTTGGTGGTATAAAATTTTCACTTACCAAAAAAAAAAAAAAAAAACTTGGATTCAGCTCGATTAACGTTCTTTCGAGATCGAACAACTAGTTAAGCACCCCATGTATTTGTATAATACTTATATGTCTTTGATTGGTTGGATTGAAGCTAGTTCGTGGAATTTGACTCGACATTGTCTGATTTTAGGTTCTGTAGTCGTTACTGGGTTAATTCGTGTGTTTCTAATTCTGAAAAATAGGAGGAAATGGGTGAATCGTCCCACCACACCAGACGCCATGGATGATTTAGAAAAAAGAGCCTAAGCTTCAAGAAATAAACAGTAAGGTGCATTTGTTTCATCTTATTTGTGTTCGGTCCAATTTACATGCACCCTTCCGTCAGTGCGGGGCCACACAAATTGTATACTAGCCGATTTCAATTCAAGCCGGGGCATAATTGGGTAGATGACTATTCCTGTCAGAGTTTACTGCACGCAGAAAGTTTCAAACCTGAGACGCAGGGGAAAGCAAGCTCCTGAATACCAAGTTTCACCACCTGGCAACCTATGGTTTCCTTTTCCTTTTTTTTTTTTTTTTTTAATTCAAGAAAATCCTAATCTACGCTATCCTAGGAGAAAGGGGAGTCGGTGATGGGGTTTCCTATTATACTAGATTACGATTCTTGTTACCCGCTTTCTTAGTGTTTCTTGAGCTGAAATCAAACCATCTTCTTTCAGAAAAATAGCACATCTAGGCTTATGATTTGAAAGAGTTAGGCACTGGTTTGGCCATTGTTTTCCAACATGTTTTGGTCATTCTGGTGGGAGTTTTGTTTCCTAAGTACGAGCAACTACATCTCAAGATTCCATCTCAGCTGCGGCTTTTCTTGTTTTCCCTCTGTTTCCTAAGGATGCCCTTTCTCAAACTCCACATCCAAGGATGCCATTTAACTTGAACTTTGTTTTCAGGCCGCTTCGGGAATACCATTAAAGGCTATTTTGGTGTTTGAAGATCACAGGTGAGAGTTCTACTCTAGTGCTTTGTGTAATTTTTGGCTCTTCTCGTGAATGGTTTGATGAGTTAGTTGCCTCAACAGTTGATCGTGAGAGTGGGGAAAAAGAACGATTGGTAGAGCTTTTGAGGGAAAGCCTTACTAGAGCGCGGGTGGAAGGATGAAACGCAAACTCTTTGCAGGTTTGTTGCACTTATCTGTCTGTACTCGGTTTTCTTTGCATTTTCGTTTGTGCATTTGTGTGCGTACGTGTTCCATGAATTTTCACTCTTTTGACCTTATGTCGACTCTTAAATGGTGCTTTTTCATGGTGTTCTGTATTGGCCTGCAGCGACCGTATCTAGATTTAACCTGTGTTGTGACTGGGAAGATCATGGAAAACTACCGATGCGAATGAGCATTTGTTCCAAACAAGGTCGACGCGCCATATCTCACCTAGGAACTGCTCATGCGTTTTCTGAAGTGAAGTATGCAGCAAGCTGCCCCCTCGCCAAAAGCATTTTCGTAGTCAGATAACAATTACTATTTTATCTGCTTAGCTGTTAACATAATTAAAAGACTTTCAGTTGCTTGGACATTGGGCTACACTTGCTCATCCCGTTTGAGAGTTCATTAGGATGAATGTATCAGTCCTCATTTCACTGGTTCAACGTTCTCCGTCCCTTTTCATTTATATGTTCGGCATTCGAAGTGCCGAATTGAAGCTAGCTTATGAGCTGCTGTGTTTTCTGCACATGCAGCTTCGAACATTTCTGATTTCAGCTGTTCATTGATACTTCTTTCTCCGGATGCCGCGTCTGATTAGAATTTCGGGATTTCAAAATCATTTTCCGGTCGGATTGTACTGGGGGGGTTGAAAAGGCGATGGGATGTTATGCATGCATCTGCTTTCTTTGCTCCTTTCTTGAAAAGAGTCAAGTCGCACCATGTCATTTTTTGTGAGAGTTTAGCAATGAGGTATGGATATACTTCTCAAAGTTATTCTGCTAACTTCTTCTGAAGATCTTGTCTAGTTTGTGTCTTGCCAAGGGACTGAAAAGGATCAACACTTCACTTTCAAGGAGGAATACAATAGTAACTCAGAAGAGTTGCTATGAGGGAATGCCGAGTGAAAAGTGTGTTTTTTTGTGACTATTCAACAAAAAATATTGGGAATGAGCCGATGACAGGAGATCCGTCAAGCCAATTTTGTGGTTCCCGCTTGTGCAGCATAACCAGGAATCCATCATCCTCATGGGTCTCGATTCATCCGGTCTGTGCGTGGTGAACCATACATAAACCACGGATTCCCTCACAAGGAGTGTTCCTTGTCACAAGAAAAGAACAGAAGAGATGTTCACAGGTTTAAATTCCAGCAAATCTGGATCACGAGGAATACAAGAAAAGAAACAAATTCCATTGCACTAAGTAGTTGCATAATAATGTTGTCATCTTCCGGGCTAAAATGTTACACGGCCATCTCAATGGAACATTACAAATCTGCTCAATCTTCACAGGACACACTATACACTTTTTGAGCTCGCTACAAGCCTTCTCTACTCTGTCTTTGAGAAGATTCCTGCACCAGATTTTACAATTCGAGCTTGCACTCTACGGAAAACCTATGAAACAAACAGCTGATATGCACCACAAACAAAACCTACAACAATCACATGTTACTAACAAAGGGCTTGCGCATGAGAGGGGATAGTGTTGGCAACCGAACTTTAAACGCCTGCCTGTTCACAGAGATCTAACAAGTTGAGGGTCTGCAGTACCAAGCAGAAACAGCAAACATCAGTTGCAACATATTGAAAAGGTTAATAGAAGGAAAGACAGAATAAACGCATTAGCCTAAAGTAAAATAACTATCACGCGGACTCGGAAGCGCTTGTTTGTCCCAGTGTTGAGTTCATCATTTCAATTGTCTAAGCACATGGACACAACATAGCATTCCTAGCATAAAATGATGCTTGGAACGTGCGATATGCATTTTGTCCATCACAAGGGCTTCTTTCGTTATACGAAGTATACTTGTGAGGATAAAGTACAACTACAAATTTCGGTACATGTGTAAAGTGTCGAACATGGATACTTTATCATTTAGAGAAGTTCAAGAATGTAACATATGTATTTTGATCATTCGTGTACCATAAAACTGAATTTTCTCGTACCTCTGGAACTGAGAGTTCAAGTCGAAACTTGGGACCATCATAATGATGCAAGACTGGCCTAAAAGCATCTTCCTCCAAGGCTTTACAGAGTTTTCTGATACGGATTCTCACCTGGCTCAAGAGGAAAATGAATCAATCAGTTGCAAGCCTCCAGCAAAGGCACGCTCAGAGAATCGTGTGTCCAAATTCATAAACCTAGATTTTACCTGGGCAGGGAACCTTGATTCTCCTCTACATTTTTTGTCTTCCCAAGCAGAAGGATC
The DNA here is from genome assembly GCA_025413875.1 of Rhododendron molle. Lineage (NCBI taxonomy): Eukaryota > Viridiplantae > Streptophyta > Magnoliopsida > Ericales > Ericaceae > Rhododendron > Rhododendron molle. The sequence continues at coordinate 5,378,675 of CM046395.1, read as the reverse complement.
GATGTTAGAACCCCCAAAACTTGCAGCCTGCAAAGAACAATTTTGAGAAACAATTATTCATAAAAATTGAAAGATACAACAGCCAGAAAAATGCCAAACCTAGATAATATCCAATCAATACAGCATTCTAACTTGCTCGAAGGAAAATGCAACTGGTAAGTGGTAACAAATTTGAAAATTTAAGAAGTTCACAAGCCAAGCTACTGTAATCAGCAAAATAATTTCTGCCAAACATAAATATTTTCCTGTAAATAGGGTAACATTTGTCAAGGGATCGTTTTCTCTCATGTGTAAGCAAGAAGGGAAAAGTGAAGGGTCCAAACAAAAATTAACCCTAATTACTTCAAGAATAAATCAAAATGTACGGTTGTCCGTTAAGACTTGAAAGACGAAATTAAAATACTGTGACCAGAATCGCACTATTTAAGCATCACTGTGGGACAAACCAACAAAAAATAAACACGGTTAAATACAAACCTCAAAAATACCATACAACTGATGAGTAGTGTAGTTGTAGAGAAACAAAGGTAAGCCTGGTGTAATTGCGCGAACAGAGTCTCTATATCTAGGTGGCAAACCTACAAAATAAATGTGATTGTCAAAGAGTAAGAACTAATTCTTCATACCTGTTAATAAAAGAAAAAGAAATATCTGATTAGGAACAGCATACAATTATCTCAGAAAATTACGCTGACCATCTTCAAATACAAGTGCAACCACAATTAAAGCACCAATTGGTACCAGGTTTTTTTCAGGAAAAATTAGCCTCCCAATCAACTTCCCAAACGCACCCCTTAAAACAAGCTGTTGGGATTTGTCCCACATTGGTTAATTATTTCCTCCAAAACTAGTATATGAGCCTGGACGGCCTCTCCACTCTTTGCCAATTGGTTTGAAATTGGATACTTTAACATGGTATCAGAGCTAGGGTTTCAGAGAATTTGTTCCCCCTTATTTGTGCCATAAGTGCACCGTTGTTTGTTGTGATCCAAGTGGTTATGGATCCTTAGTTTATCTCTCCACGTGCGAGTCGCGGGTCGCACGTGCGGGGGAGTGTTGGGATTTGTCCCACATTGGTTAATTATTTCCTCCAAAACTAGTATATGAGCCTGGACGGCCTCTCTACTCTTTGCCAATTGGTTTGGAGTTGGATGCTTTAACACAAGCCTACAAATTAAAATGGCTCTGGATTAACGAGTATGTTCACCTTGTGTTTTACCATAGATATCAAATCAAACGTCTAAGTTCTTACAACCTATTGGTCCAAGTAATTGAAGGCCATGACTTAAGAAACAAACAAAACAGACAACTATGATTACCAAAAAGTTGTCGCTTTAAATCCTCCATCATTGTGTCATTGTTACAAACAAAAATGTAGCCACCAAGCACTTCGTTCCTTGGGAGTGTCTCAGCTGCAGGCAAGGTCTTGAACCTTTTGTCATTCACACTCACGCTGTGATTATCAATATTGTAACTGCTGCCATTGTTGTTGGCCTCTTTGTTCAGGTTGTTGACGCTATACTTCATTCCGCCTATGTTTGACGCATTGTTGCCATTGCTCTTCTGATACATAGCATTCATATGGTACATACCATCCCCAAAGGAACTTTTGTTGGGGATTTTCGAGTTCCAATTCAACATGTTGAAGTTAAGGATTTCAAATTTGTTGTCTTCCTGAAAGACAATATTATCCTTCGGCCTTATCTCATCTGAGTCCTTTGAGAGATCGAGATTATTCCTTCGCTCACCCTTAGATCTGGTCTGTTCAGCTAGTTTAGAAGCAACCACTGACCATTTGTTATCCTCTGAAACTCTTGATCGTCCTCGAAGCTCGTCACCCAACAGCCAAAAGCTGTGCATGCTGTCCATACCTGCGAAACCTGATTAATTATGCATAGAATCCTTGTGAGTTTTACGAACACTCCCGACAAGGAAGGCTGTATCATATGCCTATAGAAATTAGTGCGTAACATCAAAGTTACATTCATCATAGGAGCCAAAATGACGGAGGAGAATCAGCAACACATTTCCGTTTGTGAGCCGGACTAGCTTTGGGGATTATATAAGAAGGGGGGATAAGAGAAGGATATGGTAGAAGACAGGATTAACTAAGAAGGGGAGATTATTTTATACTTGATGTGGTTGGTAATTTGTGTGGGTGGATAAAATTGGGGTGGATGATGAGAAAAGGTACTTGCTTACTCTTCAAAACTCTTTTTCATACCCAAGTTTGTATGTGGGGAAGGATCATTGGATAATTGGGGTAGTGGGACTAACTATGATAAGGTTGGAATTGGCCATAATTAGTCCGGCTACAGAGGGACTATTTAGTCCCAATAATTACATAGTCAAGGTGTGTGCCTACCAAACACTGGATTAGCTAGTTCTGAATTACTTAGTCCTGAATTAGCTAGTCCAGGAAAATAGTCTATCCAACCAATTAGTCCAGGTAACAGCTAACAGACAGGGCCATCTTATTGATCATTTTGTCCAGAAGTATAACAAGCAAAACTACGTATGGAAACAGCGTGCAAAAAGTAATCGTGCCATCGTCGAAAGTTTCATGAGACTAGTCAGTCACTCAGTCTGGTTGGTTCTTTGAGCCTTGATGGCGGAGAATTTCATCAAGAAGTCTATGCCATATGTTTCGATGACCTGACCGTCCGGGAGCCAGGATTCCATTTTATTATCAATCAAATTCTCGTCCACATTAACGTCTTCAGCAAAAGAAATATCAAACTTGGTAAGAAGGATGGGTGAGAAGGGAGGGAGTTTCCCTCAATTATGTAGGCAACCAAGAAATACTAATTGCCAACCACAGAAATCTGGACAAGAGTTACAAAGTACTATATTGACAAAGTTACTGTCCCAACATAAAATAAGAGGAAATCCGAACAAAACCGAGAAACTTGGCAAACTTCCACAAACTCCAGAATCAGATTATCTTGAATCTCTTCCACAAAACAATTTCAATGAAATGTTTTCAAGTGAGCGGGCAATTAAATGCTGGACTACATTTGTCTAAGACTTTTATCAGTGTTTTTTTACTTTTCATAACTTTTTTTTGAGCTTTTCATATCGTAATTTTGGGTATTAATTATTCTTCTCGATGAAATGAATCATAAAAAGTATAAAAATGTGGGCTGATATTGAAAAAAGTTTCTATAAGATGACGCCTTAGCCGGGAAAAAATTTGGTATTTTTTTCGTCTTTAGTAAACTTTTTTTGGGTTTTTGCCATAATTTTGTACTTTTTAGACTTATTTGAGGAAGATAGATGATTAATTCAGAAAATATGACGCGAATCAAACAAAAATTCAGAAAAGACGAACAAAACACATAAAATGAAATAAACAAAAAAAGTTAAGGAGAATGGAGCCTTAAGTAAAAGTGACAATAGGGAGGGGGGAAAAAAAGAACAAAAAAAGAAACATCCAAAATTCCTCAAGTTTCCATAGCAGCTCATTCAAAGCTAATTAACCTTGCTCCAAATCCAGAGCCACTGTGGACTAACCAACTCGGTAAACATGTAACACAAACACGAATTGAGCTTCTAATACCCAACACAGATACTAATTTGAAATGTATACGACCAGTAGAAACAGTTATGTGTTGAGAGAGCGTCAGCTTCTGTAACCAAGAGAAAAATCTAGTGCAAGTGGAACCCTAGATTTGGGGATCCAGAAGCAGAGAGAGAGAGAGAGTACCTTTGTCACTCCTATGCGATACCCCGGAATATGCGGCACAGAGGGCGAGTACAGATTCTTCGGTATTTATAGGGTTTGATCTTTGAAGAGTACCAAAATACCCCTTCGTGTTTAAAATTGAAAAAATGGTTTTCACACTTACATTTTTTTTTCTTTTTCTTTTTCTTTTTTTCCCTTCTTAGCTGATGAAAAATATATATACTACATAAAAATTCGTCAAATAAAGTGGATGCATCAAAAATTATCTCCTACCAAACTTCGCTTATCTCAAAATAAATAAAGTATGTGTTCGTCAAACAAAGGAATGTGAAAATCAGATTGTTTCACATAAAATTCTTCTAAACGATCCGCCACATGCATAGAAATTCGTCAAAATAAAGTGGATGCATCAAATATTACATTCTACCTAACTTCATTTATAAAAAAGGAAAAAAAAAAAAAAGGTGTGTATTCCTCGAATAAAGTGACGTAATTGCTTTCATAAAATTCTTCTAAACAGTTGGCATGCGCTAGGCGTTTGATACAATCGATTTGTACATTCCTAGGGCCCTTTCCAACTATGATGGGGCTTCATTTTCAAGTGTAGTTCATAATTGTGTCGTGCTTGCCATTGAATTTTGCTCTTCAACAGAGTATTTCGCTAAACTTCATACTTCAAACTTTCGAAGGTAGCTTTGTAATTCTACATAATAAATATAAAAAATGAAGCGCACTTGGACAACGAAAGAGGAGTGTGCTTTTTATAGTGAAAATTAGGTCCGGCCCTGAGATTTTCGAAACCCTAGGCGGAGTGAGAAAATGAGGCCTCCTATCTTTTATATATACATTAGTTGTGGGATAAAAAATTTAAAATGTACCTATGCCTTAGTCATAGGTGCGCAAATAATAGGTCCTTGACTGTTAGGTCGTGTGTTTGAGTCCTGAAAAAGGCAATGTTGAACCTTTTTTTTTTTTGGAAAAACTTGAACAATTGTATGCGAAAAATAAGGAAGGAGTGGGGTTCAAACTCGCATCCTTATGGTGAGAGAGCAAAGAACTTACCACCAAAGCTACACTAGCCTATCTGTAAAAAATTGTATATACATTATATTTAATATATTCTGAGATTTTGAAACCCTACAATTGGGCTGAAAAAGGGAAGTCCAAGGCACCCGCTCGGTGGGCCTACGCCTAGGACCGGCACTGAGTGAAATCCCTCCTTCGGAATATTATAAAAGGGTCTTTTGACTCTGAAGGACGATTCAATGTTTGAAAATCAATTTCCATTTTCTGCCAACTTATTATGATCCCTTTAAAGTAGTAGTCGTTGCCAATTATTTTTCTTATCAGGTAGGCGGTCTATATCTATTGTTTCAAGCAGATGAGATTTCTATGATGAAGCGGGAATATTTTTCAAGGCCCGGTGGGTATCACGTGGTGCTTCCTCAGTACGTTCGAGTCGTTCATTATGTTTTTAGACGGCTCAGAATTAGAGAGAAAAAGTGTTGGAGTGAGAGAAGAAAGAGTTTTAATTTGAGCCGTTCAAAAATATATTGTACGGTCTAAATGTGCCGAACAAATATCACGTGAAATATATCCACTCGGCACCGAAAAATTTATGAACGAAGCAACTTGTGTTTCACAAAACCCCAAACACGCAAAGAAAAAGCCCAAACGGTGAGGTAGGCCATGGGTCCTCCTGTGTTTGTTTCCTGACACGGAGACCAATTGCTTTGGGATAATTACCGGTTAATCACCTTTCTATGATTTGTGCTTATGAATATGATTGCCTCGTATAATTATTGGTGAGGCAGGTTTGTACACTTGTGCTCATTGCAGTAGTAATTGACATTGAAATTGTTGCAAGCAATCACTTTATTTGAACTCGTCCCGGACTCAGCCTCGATGAGCATGACAGAGAGTAAGGAGCTTTTATTTCTCTTAAACTCACACGTTTGGTTTTCCACCGACAACACAAAACCACTGGAACTAGGGGAAGTTTGCCGTATCGTTGAGTTTAGGGGTTTAAAATGAATCAAAACTAGTGGATACTAGCCTGGGCGCCCTGTATATAAGGGAATGTTGAATGTTTGTCTCTATAACTTGACCGATTTCGTATCTCTTGAATAACTCATATTGTTTTAGGTGAATTTGCGTGCATCTCTATTAATCCTCAAGAGTCTATTTTCCAACTCACTCAGGTGTATCAGAAACTATGGCTGCACTCAAGGAACTTTGAATTTTGAAACTTCAGTTGAGCAAATTCCAAACTTTATTTTAAACTCTAATGGAGAAGCTACTTTCCACAGTTCATTTACCCACCCATAGAATTTTGGAATTAGGCCCGGTTCCGGAACATCATCTTAAAAAATAAGTACTTATTTTACATTTTTAAACTTAAAAGTAATGTAAATGAAAAATAATTTCTCAATTTTTTATGCACTGTATAAAATATCTCGATGAGATTTATCAAACGAGATCCATATTGATAGGAAAATTATTTTCGTAAGCACATAATTTTTTAGTTTGAAATTGCCTTCTTAAAAATAAATACTACTTATTTTTCTTTCGGGAACGGGGCCTTACAAGAACACCAAAAATCAAACATCGTCAATCAAGTTAGAATTTATTTTCAAATCTTGGCAACAAATCTCTAGCAGCCGATAACAAAAGTCGCATAATGTGCAGGCGGGTGCGGTAATGCTAGCACGAGCGTGAAAGCGGCTGTCAAAAACCTCCCAAATAATTAAAAGTCGTGAGAACGAGAACGAATAGCGCGAGTGGAGAGCAAAAGTGTCAGTCGTTTTTGAAAAATTATGTGACGAAGATATACATACACCCCATCCACAAATAAGCATATATATATACACGCATATATATAAGTAGAGTTGTAAGCGGAATCAGGCGCATACCGAATCGCCCGGCGCTGGAAATCCGACTCGAAGAGAACTGGCCGCTGGAAAAAATGACGGGTACGGTGTTCCCTCCGTAAAAAAAAATATATCCCGTAAATCGTATGGGTTCGATCCAGAGTGACCAAATCTATTTTCGTAAAATTAAATTCACTCCGACCATCTCCGATTGCACGGAAATCGTTGTTGGATCAACACAATCTTCGATATGGTATAACTTCTTGACAATTTCTACAACTTGAAAAATTCCGATCAAGAAATAAACCCAGAATGAGTTCACAATTTACCGATTACTCGTTGCAGTTCAATATTAAAGTTCACTCCATAGAGGATTTTAAGAGGTATCTTGATGGAATGAGGATGATCAAAGTGTAACGTGCTCCGTGAAGGTGGAAGCGATCCAATTTTCTGTTGAATGGTCTTTCTCTTTCTTTCTTTGTTTTTGTTTTCTTTTCGGTTTTGCTTTTTTCACTCTATAAGCGTGTGTGATTATTGAGCGTTCACTCGATGTACCCCTTTCGAGTTAATAAATTTCTTCGTTTTGCCGAGAAAAAAAAAAAAAAATGGAAGCTGTAGATACGCGCGGCGTCGTTTTAAAGGACCTTGCGAGGTCTCGACAATAGGATGGTTTTGATCCGGTAAGGCCAAATCTATTTTCATGAAAATAAATACACACAAATCCTCTTGGATTGGGTATTAAACGTAATTAGATTAACATTATTTTTAAAATGTTTAATATTATCGACAATAGCTACAATTTAAACAGATTCGATCAAAAAATAAACCCTAAATGAGTTCACAATTTTCTAATTACTTGTCGCAAATACAATTCTAATGTTCAACATGCGAAGTCCTGACGAAATTAGAACTACACCGTTTCGACGGACCTCCGGGCTTGAAGACAACGGGTCCAACTCCGTGTAGTATGACCCCATAATCGAACCGTTGAAAGGAAACGGGCTCAATGGGCAAACGAACAGAGCTATTTTTGAGAGCTCGAGGATGGACTCGTCAAGTGCTCGGATTGAGTTTGAACTCAAATTTTAAGTTTGTGTGATAAATGAGTCAAATTCAATACTCTACGCTCAGCTTGTTTATGGACGTCGTTTAATAGTCCAGTACCATCAGTCCTGGATCATACTGAACTACTATTTCAAATTTTAATTTAATTTTGAACAAATGTGTTTTATTTTAAAATTTTCAATGTGGACAAAAACGTAACAGTGATATATTGTGGATTGTAGATTTATCTAGATGAACTTTTTTTTTTTTTCTTATCGAGACAAATCAATAGTTCACAAAAATTGACACAAAACTTATAAATCCAGAAAAAAATTTGAATAAAAATAAAACGGAAAAAAACACCCATTTGTTTTGAAAAAGTAGCCTAAGCCGAACTTCTCGTAGTCCAAAACTCGATTGATTGGACTCGACTCGACTCGATTTGGCCCTAGTGGCCGGTTCGGTCATTTGCCTTCGTCCCAAATTTCAACATCGACACGTCTCCCTCGCTTAAACCCTAATTAAATCTGCTGCTCCTCAAATACACCTGCGTATCCGATCAGAACAACACACCTCCGTACCAGAAAATTCTCAAAGCTCGTTCGTCGACATGGAAATGCCAAGCGACTTCGAGCGCGCCCTCATGTTCGAACACATCCGCAAGGCCGCCGAAGCCACCTACGCCAAGAACCCCCTCGATACCGAAGTTCGTGCACCAATCTTTTCACAAAATGCGTGCATAATTGATCACCATTTCTTGTCGATCTCTTTTGAATGTCCTTTTGTTTTGTTTCTTGGATTTGGCTTGGCCCGTTTTGATTTTGTACGTTTTCGGTATTTAATTTGTGCAGAATCTGATTGGTTGGGGAAGTGCGTTGATTGAGTTGTCACAGTTTGAGAAGGTTGAAGATGCAAAAAAGATGACTAGAGGTATCATATCTTCCTCAGTTTTGACGTACACATGTAACCATTTACGTAATAGTAGTATCTGTGGTCAACCTAAGACTTGGCCACTTAGGAGGGAGCAAATCCCTCCTAAGGTCTCTTGTTCGATTCATCTTACCGGAAACTCTTGGGCCGTAGGATTAGTCCGACATACACGCAAGCTGTCCCGCAACACTATGCATTACCCCCAAAAATAGTAGTATCTGTGATTGTTGTAATTTGTTCACATCCACGAAGATTTCCCATCAGCAATGCAGCAATTAGGCGATAGGGTTTAGGGTTTGATTTTGATTTCGATTTCGGGTTAGAAGTAATATTGGAATCCTGATGGGAAAAAAAAAGTCTGTAATTTCACGGGCAAATGCTTAGTTTGTCTTTTAGAAGTTGTGTTAATATTAATTTGCGGTTGTTAATGGCAATAGAGATTGCGAAATAGTTATTTTTGGTTAAAAGTTGAACTATGATTTTGGTCTTCTCTAGACTGTTTCTTAACTACCCAAAAAAGATGACTAAGGTCCCTCAGTTTTTGTACATACATGCAACATTTACGTAGGAGTATATGCGTTCGGATGTGTTCCATATGGTTTAGGATTTTAGGGTTCTGGGTTTATTTTCAGTTTTGGGGCTGAAGTATCATTGGAATCCTAACTAATGCTAATGGCAATTGAAATTGATAATGGCAATCGGAATTGTTAATTATTATTTTAGGTGAAAAGCTGAAGTATGATTTGAACTTATTGAGACTGTTTCTTACCTACCCAAAAAGGAGATAACAAGCTCTGTGTGAGAAAGGGATAGAAATAGAGGATTGTGGATTCTCTATTTCTGGTGAGATGTGACGAGAAAGAAAATAAACCAATAAAACTCTTCTGGCTTGTCCATTTCTCGTCGTTTCACACCTCTTTTATTAGTTCTTCAAATAAGTTATGGGCTTTTCCTTTCTTCTCTTTCCCCACCATTTCTCACAATCCGAACGGGCTGTAACTTAACTGGAGGATTGAAGGTTTTGAGGACTCTATATTTTGGTGCTTTTATGACCTGGTTGTTCCATTGGGTTTAGGGTTTTAGGATTCTGGGTTTAATTTCAGTTTCCGGGCAGAAGTAATACTGGAATCCTGATCGAAAAGGAAAAAGAAAGTCTGTGTATTTACATGCATATGGTTAATTTTTCTTAAAGCAGTTATTTTAAGAGTAAATTGCTATAATTGTTAGTGCCAACTGAGATTGTAACATTGTAATGTTTGGTTAAATGTTGAATTATGATTTTGGTGTATTGAGACTGCTTACCTATGCGAAGAAGGAGAGACTAACTAATGGGAGGATTTAAGGTTTTGGAAATTTATATTTGGTGGTTTGATGACCTGGTTGTGTAGATGGAATTTCAAAGCTGGAGGAGGCTTTGACTGTTGATCCAAATAAGCACCAAGCTCTCTTTTCCTTGGGAAATGCTCATACTTCTATAGCATTTATGACACCTGATCAAGATGAGGCTAGGGTTTACTTTGACAAGGCATCCCAGTACTTTCAGCAAGCTGTTGATGAGGTAAATTTTACCAACTTAATCCAAACTTTTATGTTCCTGTTACTTGTGTTTAAATAGGAGAAGTGTCAAGCTGCATACTGGACTAATTGAGCAAGCAATTACAGATACATATATATAGCCGCGCTGTGTTTCATTATTGACTTCTCTCTAGCTACCTTCTAGTCTGCACCGCCTTTACACCACCACCCAAACCACCTTATTACACCTAATGCCACATCGTCTACCAAAGCCCTCTAGCTATGACCTCGCTCTCTCTCACCGCCCATGATTGGGGAATCTCAAACCTGATCCGTAGCCTCTTTATCCCCAGGATTCACAATCATCCCCAATTTTCTCTCTCCCACCTTTTCATCTCCAAAGTGATTGCACTCAAAATACTGAAAACCAAACAGGAATATTTTGGTTAGCCGACGAACTAGGCCAATTGTACCATGGATGACGGATATGTGGATGAAGAGAAAATTGATAGTGGAGAGAGAAAGAGCAGGGATGGTAGAGAGAAATGAAGTTAAAAGAAGAGACAATGACGTCAGTATCTGGGTTTAAAGGGGGCAATTTTGTCCTTGTGGGGTAAAAGTTGCGATGTTTCATATTTTTAATTTGTGGCATTAGGATCTCCCGCTTAAATTAGTGGGAGTCGTCACCTATATTGTACAAAGTTGTTAACTGCTAATTATCTTTGTCTGGTTGTCATAGTTTTGGAGATTTAATGGGAAGTATGTCTTGTAGGATCCAGAGAATGAGCTTTATCTCAAATCCTTAGAAGTTTCTGACAAGGTACAATCTTACTATCATTGACCCAGGTTCTTCAAAAACAGGCTTGGCTTTGTCTTGTTTGAGTTAACTGTGAAGCAAATCCAATCGGTCATTATGATTTTCTTATTTCAATATTTATTGACGAGGTTATATCTTCTATTTTCCTAGGCACCTGGCCTGCACTTGGAGTTTCACAAGCAGGGTTTTGGTCAACAGGCTATGGGAGCTGGTCCTTCGACTTCGTCCTCTGCAAAGGTGATTACTGTTGGCCTTGAGCCCTCATCATGTTTTTTGTGATTCTACCATTTGACTGTTTGAGTGACCAAAGTTCCTCTTCCCACAGTTGTGTTAGGATCGTCACACACACGCACACTATTTACACAACAATATACGTGGTTCTCCAAAATCGGGTACGTCCACGGGAGCGAGAGCGGCTGTTCTTTTTATTATCACAGTTATCAACTAGGGTTACAACATAGAGTATTTATAGCAACTCTATTCTAACCCTAACCTGGTATTTGGTCTGAATCCCAAAAATACCCTTGTACGATGCTGTCGCTCCGCTCCGCTCCGGCATCTGGCCTTCTTTCTAGAACTTCTTCGTATCTCTTCATATTAAACATATGAGCCACAATTCTAACAAGTTGGAACATTAACAACCATGCAAGCTAAGCTTTCCGAAGTAGAATAGGAATCTCTATCCTTGGAAGAACCTAAATGTGTGTGTGTTGGGGGGGGGGGGGGGGGGTGGTTGTGCGTGGGTGTCTGCTTTTGGTGAATAAAATATCATTCCATGAAAAAAGCTTACAAAGAGAGACAGCGTGGGAACAAACCCAGTAGCACAACCAGCAAAATTAAACCATCATCCTAACTAAGCACAACATCATCCTAACTAAGCTGTCAGAAATCTAGGAAGAAATTCCAGGCAAGGCATACTTGCCGATTTTGATTGGAATTCACCATAGCATCCCATCAACAATGGTTAACTTCACTTTTATCCCTTACAATACTCATCTTATATATGTCATCCCTCTACCATGTAATTCTTTACTATTTAGTCAAATTGATAATCTCCCAGTTACTTTCATGGACAGAAATCCTCTCACGTGAGTTGCAGTGACCTTTTGCCCGCCAAATCTGTACGCATAGTCAACATTTCCATTTTTAGTTTCCAAATGCACAGTTTTTCCTTAGTACACCCCTTTCTTTATACAAATCTCGGTGTTTCCTTGTGCACGTCACGATCCTATGAATCTCCTTGACTAGAGTCTTCTGTTGTCCCTCCCCAGAACTCCATAACCAAATGCTGAACTCTTGCCGCCACGAACTGCTCTGGACCACCACCAGAAAGTCTTGCCATTTCATCCCTTCCCACTTTCCTTCCCCCCCCCCCCTCTTCCGAAACCTCACCCTGATCTGTATTAAGCGACGAGGCCTCCCCCTCAACACTCTTATTATCACCAATTGAAACCCAGAACCTGAGTTTTGAAAATCTCCAAAAATTCAAGAGTTGGAATTGGACTTATATGTGAGATATGTCGATGTCTTACAATAATCTAAACCTTTCTTATGGTTTGCAATGGAATTGAATGTTGATGTGCCTAATCAAGGAATTAAAAAGGGGAAAAAGTTTGTTTGTTTGTCTTTTAAATGGATCGGGTTGAAGGCGGTGGGGATAATTGTTGTCATGCTAAATTTTTGTCAAGAGTTGAAGTCACTTCCAAGACCAGCAATGTCATAGCAGTACGGTGGTTGGTGGGGGATCGAGAGGTGCGTATGGGCTAGGAGATGACGGGGAAGGCAGCGACAATGAGATGCATCGGTGGCAGCTGATGATGGTGGTGGATAGAGGTGGAGAGAGGAGTAAGTGTTGGCACTCGATTGTGCCGGTGGCGGTGGTGTGGCCAGCGGGCGGTGACCAAACTTCTTTTCTGTCCGACATCATGTATGAGTACGCCATAGGATATGCTTATGGGTGATGGATCAGTTTTCCATGGTAAATTCTTGTAAAAAAAACGAAGCTTTCCTCTGGTAAATGTCTTTTTTCCCCAGGAGAAATGGTTGTGCACTGGCTCGTGCAGCGCTCATGGCTGTTTGCTGTCCACAAGTTTGACGCTGTAATCAATTTGATTGAGTAGGTATAAATTGGATAGTTTTGGGTCTCAGAACACCATATTTATAGTTAAGGGACAAAGTAGAAAAACTTTGAGAAGTTCAAGGGATAAAAAAGGTTTTAACCCCATGAACAAACTCCATCTTTAATATCTTGTTCAATCACCTTCCCCACAGCCTCGGGGGTCTTGGAGACATTCTGAATTTCTGAGAATGGATTCCAAATGGGTAATGAAGGGGGAATTTTGCATGGATTTGGTGTAGTTGGCCCCATCTTTCTAGTAAATGCAAGATGTAATAGAGTATTGACTCTATTTCCGCAATGACACATTACCTGTATAATTAACTATATGGTTGATAACAAAGGATTCTAGCTTTCATTGTTATGCAATCTAGTTGGACTTGTCCAAACAAAATTTGTACCACCTCATTCAAAATTGGTGAATGTTATGGGCGAGGTAGCTGCGTGGATCCACATTTGTTTTCACTTTTCAGTTATTTTCTGCATCACATCTGATGTTATGCTTTTACTGTTGGATAACTCTCTCATTTCTCCGATTCTTTTCTTTCCAGACTGTGAAGAAGAAGAACTCTGATCTTAAGTACGACATATTTGGATGGGTAATCCTTGCAGGCTGCATTGTTGCGTGGTTAGGGTTGGCAAAATCTAATGTTCCTCCGCCACCTCCTAGATAAGTCGAGCTTTTGGCTCATGTATTGACTATGGAGTATTTTTGGGAACATTCATCACAACCGACCCCAATTGATTGGGACTTAAGACTCGGTTTGGTTTGGTTTGGTTACGTTACGTTCATCACAGCGCCTTTTTTTCCTGTTTCGTTGAACATACCTGTGCCCTTAGGGAGTTAAATTGTTGGACCAGGAGTCATGTTTTTCGCCGTACGTAGACTTGTTTGAGGAGGAGAATTATTGCTTATATGCTGCTACCTAGATTTTTTCCGAGTTATCTCTTGTATTTTCAAAGGTCTGTAGCTGCAATTTCTGAAATATAAAGCCCCACAGTTTAGTTTTTTAATGTGTACTGGAGTTGCATTCAGGGATTTCGTTTTCGAGATTCTTAGACCACAATGTTTCTCAGTTGCATGATAATCAAATGGAGATGATTACGAGTATGCAGCTTCATGTTGTGACATTGAATTAGAGGGGAGGTTTTGCTGCTACGACGATCGCGACCCCATCAGGCGACGATTTATATTACTTACTAGTATTATTTTTTATGATCTCAAATTGATAGTTTGAAAATTCAGATGTGTAAGCTGTTTCCGCAGAAAATTCAGAGAGGGAGCGCGCTTTTTGACTTCTCATTTTCACTTCTCTTGTTTGGTAAAACATGAAAGATCTACAGATTACATTCTGCACATATATATCAAACATTACTCCTATTGTATATGTATTTAGCGCATATTACCCAAATACTCTATAGATTTATAATACCTTGACTATGATTTAAAAAGTAAAAAATGCATACTACAAAATGCAAAAAGACCTGAAAAAAGGGAAGGGGGGTCACACCGGACCGAGCTCCAGTTTGGTACAATTTGATCATTTGCCTCGTTAAAAATTATGTTGGTCGGAGACTATTTTGATATAATTTTGAAATGAATATAATCTTGTAAAAAAATGGTGTGAAACACTAGATTGCAACCAATTTAACACATTTATCTTAAGCTTAGCATTTAAAATCCTATCAAATGGAATCCGATCAATGCAATTTTTGATGCGGCCACTATTCTCGACGAGCTTATAAAAGATGAACTGTTCCGATCATTGTTGTGGGCCCATCCCGAGCCCACACATGCCGAAAAGTGGACTAGACTGCAGGGTACCTAAGACAGGACGAAAGCTCTGTCCCACCGCACCATCTTCTATAACTAAGAGTAGTGCTATAACCGCACACAAATGCACAAAACACACTCGCAAAGTGTGCATTGTCCAGACACACAAATGATAAGCTTGTGTGTGTGGACCCGACACACCTTACGAGCGTGTTTGTACAAGTGCGTGGTTATATCATTTTGGTAATCTGGTAGGACCACATTGACATGTTAGGCATTCCTCAAGGAGCCCGTTGATCTTTATAAAAGGTGTTATTCAACTTTCTAATATGCCATCTTTGCCTCCCTACTTCTATACAATTGGTAGAGACCCTCAGGTGTAAGACTCGACGACCCCAGAAAGAGTTGCTACCCAAAAATATAGGAACAAAGTATAACCCCAACGGGTTTGGCGAAAGTAGATAGAAAAGAACCCCCTAAAGGGGATGCAAGTTCTAATCCCACAAAGACTAAGCTCTTGTTCGGTTGAGTTTTTGGAAAAAAAATTTCAACTCAAAAAACACTTATTACCCCTACTTCTAATCATTACTTTCATTTCTCTCTCCACTCTCCAATTATTATTCTCATTTCTCTCTCCACTCATTACCCGACCTTCAATTATTGCCATAATTTCTCTCTCTACTCATTATCCAAAAATCAAACTCAAAAATTTCAAAAAACCATCCAAACAAGACACAAACATTTCAAACCTCACGGCCACTTGAGATTTGCCTAATTGTTAACTTAGGACCTCAGAGCTAGTCGAGGTAGTAGGCATAAAAGAACTACTAAAAGGCTTGCCCCTCAAGGAAACACAAGTTCTAATTCCACGAAGACTAAACATTGCAAACCTCAGGCCACTCGAGGTTTGCCTGATCATTAACTTTAGGACCTCAGAATTAGTCGAGGTACGCGCAAGCCAAACCGAACATCCTGTTCCGGTTAAAAAAAAGAAAGAAAGAAACAGTCAATTTTTAGAAAGTAGCACAAGTGAAGCCTAACCCAATAAATTTAGCGTTGCCCACCTGAATATGAGGGGGTGTGGCTGAGGTGTGTCACATGCCTATAACATTTTTGCTGCTGGATTGGGGTAGTTAAAGAGGAGCATGAACTTCATTAAAACAGCAGTTATGATCCTGACAATAATGGATGTGGTAGTTGCCCTGAGTTACTCCCCCTTCTATGGTGATTGGTGGATCTTCAAGCCAAAAAATCCATGCCTCAGAACTGTACTATTACACAGACAAAAAAAATAAATAAAGATCCATTCACCAAATCTTTCCAAAAACACCGCTTTAATGTGAAAAACATAGCAGAATCTAACATGGGTCCGATCTGGATTCTTCGCCTGTGCCTTTGTATTGCAGTGGTGGTGGTGGTGGGCGTGTCCGACACTGCTGAATCAACGGTTCTGATTCGTTTCGATCGAGCTCCGCCGGCTCGGTCGAGGTTCTCCTCCGCTGTTTTCCGGTACTCGGTCACGGAGCAGGGTGGCTCCAGTGGATGCAAGAACAATGGCTGCTCCATTCACTGCAAGGTAAAAGATATTCTCCTTTTGCTCTGTTTTTTAGATTCTGGTGGTGTTGTGCAATGGAAAATTTATGCTCCTAGGGCCTGTTTGGTTGGTTGGAACATGGGATTGGATTACGAACTACGTAGAACTGCATTTCCAGCATTTGAATGCAACCGTACCCACTGGGCACCCTGTTCCAACAAACATGGAATAATAAGAGATGTGGCATGAGCAATGCTAAAAAAACACCTTTAAAACACAACTCCCAACAAAACCGTGTCCGCCTCCGGAACCGTTAGATGCATATAGATCCACATTTCACGTACATCTAACTGTTTTGGACACGGTTGCGCCAGAAATTGTGTTTCAAATGTGTGGTTTCCTAGACATTTTGATGTGGTATTATACCTCACTCCCTAGGAGTCCAACCAATCGAACATGGCCATAATGCAGTATAAGTGCTAGACATAACAGAAAGGGTAAACTATAGTTAACCCTCTCTAACTATGCCTCGCGTGCACTTTGTTCCCTCTAACTTTTTTTTCCGGCACTGAACCCCCTCTAGCAAACTGAAATTCAAACGGTCATAACTTCTTCGTCCGAAATTGAAAACATGCAAATTATATCGATTTCGAGGTCTTGAAGTCAGCTTTCTAATGACACCAAAATCACATCACGATTCAAAGCACACAGAAAATTATGATAAAAACGGTCTTTTTGTTTACCAGCCCTTAGTCTTTTAATCATAACTTTCTGTGTGCTTTGAATCGTGATGTGATTTTGGTGTCATTAGAAAGCTGACTTCAAGACCTCGAAATCGATATATAATTTGCATGTTTTCGATTTCGGAAGAAAAAGTTATGACCGTTTGAATTTCAGTTAGTTAGAGAGGTTGAGTGTCAAAAAAAAGGTTAGAGGGGGTAAAGTGCACGCAAGGCTTAGTTAGAGGGGGTTAACTATAGTTTACCCTAACAGAAACCCACGGGGTAGGTCGAATAGGAGCACGGCAACAAGTAAGGAGCTTATCGCTTCCAAATCGCAATTTTGTCCCCCGCCTCCAGAAAAAAGACGACCCTTGGGACGACTAGACTAGAAGTTTACCTGGTCGTTTATTTCAAGATCCGGGATAAGTTGAGATTCGTGTAACCGCTTAAGCACAACTGGACACCTTATCGAAAAGAATAGCAGGGCAAATTGGAAAGAGTTCCAGTGTAGTTTCAAATGAGGACCTCTTAAAATGCGGACTCCCCTTTCCCGATTGAATTTCGATGATTCGAGTCGCTCAATGTGTTCAGAACGTGATTTTAAGGGTTCTAGTTAGAAATTGACAAAAAAAAAAATGACTGGGAAGGATTTGATTTGAGCAGTTTTTTATTGAATCGTTTAATCAAAAACTGTTTGGATGAAGCTTTTTCCGGTTATTATTTTTGCTGATTTTTCGTGAGTATTCTTAAAATTACGTTCTGATCACATTAAGTGACTCGGATCATCGAAGTTCGATTGAGAAAGGGGAGAAATGGAGAGGTTCACATTTTAACTAAAATGAGGTGGTAATGACCGATGACACCGAAATCCACTTTGAATTTTGAAAGTGATCTAATGGGTATCAGATTGAAAATTTGTACAGCTTGATGGGCAAACTTTGAGGTCATGTCCTGCTGATACCATAGTACTGAAAAACTTGACAGTAAATCAGAGACACAATTTTGTTATAAGCATCAACACGGGCGACGGAAACAGTAATTCATCGTCTTATTCGTGGTTCGTCGGTAAGCCTCGTCTCCCTGTATGTATTTCTTCCAAAGTTCCAAGTGTCTTTTCTAATGGCAAGACCTTTGTTCCTGAACAGATACAACACCACCAACTGCAACGATTTCTACCAAACAGAGTTACACGAATGCTGGGAAAGTAGAAATCGTTGTTGCCTTCAGTGAACCATGCAGCGGAAAGGGTGGCTTCAAGTGTATTAACTCATCAAATTGTGATGTAAGTACGTCTTTCCGCTCGCTTCATACGCGTGACTAGAGACTTACACTAGTTACGCAACGAAAGTTGAGGCATTTACTCTGAATTGCATGGGAAAAAGCCACCTTTTCGTGCCTTGGCGGTAATGGTAAGTTCTTTCCATACTTGCAGGTAATCGTGAACGGTCCTGCACATGTAGATGCATCCTCAGTACGCGCAATCAAACCCGACACCAAATACAGCCTAAACATTGTTTTCTCCCGAGGAAGTATCTATGCTCGCGCCATCATTAAAATGGCAGATAGGATGTGCACTGACAAGGCAGGGAACCAGTTTACGAGATCAAATGGTTCAATGCTCATAGTTCACTTGGGTAAGGACATATGAATTGAAGAGTCACTAGTGGTTAAATATGTTAAATGGTTCGTGCGATAATCGTTCAATGGCTGTCTTAGATAGAAGACCAGTGCTGGTGGATCTATGGACGTCCGTCCCATCGTATGAGGTGGTGATAAATGGGGTTCCGAGAACTGTAATTGCAACTAACGAGACGGAGCACTTGAAATTTTTCTTGGACTTCAGCATTCCTATGATGAATGCGACGGGACAGATTCTAAGTGCTTTGCGCGTGAATGGGGGTAACTTCATACCTGGTCATGGCGGCAACCATGGAAACCGCAGTTTTGCTTTTGAAGTAAGCCTTGAAGCTTCAACTTTGTTAGTATAAATTCCAGTATGCATCTAACGTTAGGGTTGAAAAATGATAGAAGATTTAGAATGAGCACTGTTGTTAATTCCTCAAGTTTTGTTTTGTAGCTTAAGAATATTTCAAGAACTCAAATAGTCACAGTTGAACTAGAAGCTGCTTCATTATTCGGAAGAACAGGCACTCCCGTCTCCCCTGTCGCCCCGATTTCATTTCTCTATGGTATAAAACTGCCACGGTTGGCGTTCTTCGATAGAAGTTTTGAATATAAATCTAATGGTCTACTACGACAACTAATTAATGCGTTTGTCCCCAGATTCTACTGAGCCTGGGGTGGGATTGAGTTCAAGCTCGTCAAGTGTTACTAAGGAGTCGAACATCGCCATAATCATAGAGTTCACAAAGCCTGTTTTCGGCTTCAAGGCCTCAAAGGTAGAAGTTGAAGGGGGGAGTCTCACAAGGCAGGTGCATATTGTGTTATTGCGTGATAGTACTAACGGTGGAGTAATATTGGCACTCGTGCCACAAATAGAACAAGACGAGATCTTTGAATTTGAAGACCTTTGAAATTCTTCTGTAGTTGCTCAGTCTTGATTTTGCTTCGTGTAGATTTGAAGAACTTTCAAGAGCTCTATACTCTTTGACAGTCCGGGCAGTATCTCAGGACGTATCGGTTATTGTTCCAGCATTACAAGTGAAAGATATTTCAGGAAATCTGAACTTGGCTTCTAACTCAATCAATATCAGGCATGGTAAATATGATTTCTTTGTTCTCCTCGGCACGCACTTTACTGTGACGATATTATGCCTTGCCTGTAACAAACAAAACTTTTTTGTGCAGTCTCCACCCCTTCTATCTCAATTGCACTCCACTCATTCATGACTGCGGGCATATTAGTAACATCGCTAGCAGCTGCTGTTCTTTCAATCTCTTCTGCAAATCTAGGAGCTGTAGGAACTCTGGCTAGCAGTGGCACAATTTTTCCTGACCCATCGATGAATCTGCATGTAAGTATCTTTATATTCCTCTTCATCATGTATTAAACTTGATATATTTCCTGCATGAAATTCAATTTCCAGACAAGGAATTAATCTTCAATGCAAATGTTGTTTCATGCCAGGGGATGGTGGGACACCTGCAAGTTTTTGTCCTAGCAGACTGGATCTTGGTTTCACTACCGGTAGAATATTCGGAGACAACAAAAGGTCTTAGGTGGCTTTTACCCCGTGAAAAGCTTCCATGGAAGAAGAAAAGCTCTTCAATGTGGCCCAGTAATTTATACACGAGCGAAACCAAGCTTGAAATGGAAGAAAGTCATTCATCCATTGGAATCCCGTACAATACAAGGGCTTACCGTGCATATCAACCAAATTTAACCACCTTTTCTTCTAACTTGCAACAAGGACCACCTATTCCCACAGTAATTTACCCGAAGAGTGGTTGGCTCCCGGGACAGCAGAACATAACCATGAAGAACATTCCGTATGGCCAACCCTTGCGTTCCAATGAATATTTCACTTATTTTCTGGTGAGTATTAATTTGATATTCTGAAGTTTCAATCTTTTAGTAAAGTTTTTCCGACTTTTGAATCACTGTACTTGCAGCGGGGGGAGCCATTATCAGCTAGCAGTGTCATGAAGAGAATGCAAACATATACAGGGTATAGATGCCTTTCTCGCTTTTGCTGATTCATTTGCATCTGTATTCGATAAGTCGTTATAAAGATAAGTATAGCATTGAACTTACTCTCTCTATAGATGGCAGGACTTGGAGATGAACTTGTTCTGGCTTGGTGTGGGAGGAATTAGTTTAGTAGTAGCCCACTTAGTGACCTTTCTTTTCCTGCGGTGGAGGACTCAAAGATCAGCACCCGGCATACTTTCAGTGCCGAGGTTTGAGCTCTTTCTTCTGATTCTCATGCTTCCTTGTATTTCTCAATCTGCGGCTTTTGTCATCAGAGGTAAGGATCGCTCATCCTCAAACTTTTGTAATTTGATTGTGTCATGAAGAATCTCAGCACTCAAGATTAGGATTATGTGCAGGTGGCACAACAGGGGGAGTACTCACTGGGATTTTGTTGCTAGCCATCCCAGCAGGTTTCATTCTATCGGTATGCCTCTTTCTTGCGATTGCTATCTTTTATGGGAGCTTTGCACAGTACACAGAAGTCAAGCACATTCACGACAAGGAACCATGGTGTACGAAACTGCAGCATTTCTTCTCCGGGAGACCAACAATTGGAAAGTGGCTTTATAGAGAAGGGCTGCCCTCGTCTTTCCTTCCAAGATTTGGGATTCTCTTTGAGAACCGGAGGGGCCCTCCGTTTTTTGTCTTACTAGACCAGAATGACCCTAACAACAAATCCAAGTGGACGGAAAGTGGCCTAAGTGGCATTGGAAGAATGAAGGCTTTGAGTTCAGACGAAAGTAACGAAGAAACCAAAGTTCCCCCGTCCAAGAGGTTTTTGGGATACGCAAGATCCTCGTATATCATTCTTGATCTGCTAAGAAGAACCAGTTTGGGGATTGTAGCCGGAGCTTACCCATCAGGAGGTTTTAACAAAGGCCTTTTCGCACTTGTAATCACATCAGTACAGTTCCTCTACTTGTTCACTCTCAAGCCATATATCAGCCGGG
This sequence comes from Rhododendron molle, assembly GCA_025413875.1. Taxonomy (NCBI): domain Eukaryota; kingdom Viridiplantae; phylum Streptophyta; class Magnoliopsida; order Ericales; family Ericaceae; genus Rhododendron; species Rhododendron molle. The sequence goes on along the minus strand of CM046395.1, from coordinate 5,357,063 downwards.
GAGTAAATGCAGTGGAGAGTGTTTCACTCTTGTGTGAAGCAGGGCTATTCATCCTATCTACAAGTGCAAGTGGCTCAAGTTTAGTTGGAGAAAACAATTTGGGATTCGCCATGTTGGGTCTCCTCTTGCTCACATATGTTTCTCAAATCGTAAACGAGTGGCATGCTATCATGAAGAGCCTACTCAGACTATCACAGCCGCAAGACAATTCTTTCAAGTCAGGTTTGAAAAATGCAGCTAAGGGTCTTCTCATCCCTTTCCTACCAAGGAGGCATTGGTCAGGAGCCGCAGCTGGATCGTCCTCTCAGCCGAAAACTGGCCTGGATCTAGTCCCTAGTACTTCGAGTGCCATGAATGCAACAGTTGTTCCAGTGGTCAGTCCTGGTTTGTCACCCAACCGAAACACTGCAAGTTCCACAAATGGAGAGGCAACCCTCAATGGGCATCCTGCCGGGGAAGGAAAACCGCTGAAGGGGATTAAACTAGAGCCAAAGAGTGAGATGAAGAAGCTGAGGCAGTTGGCGAGAGCTAGTTTCGCTGGGGTCCCGAATTATGAGGAAGGTAGCACCAGTTATGGTCTTTAGAGCTGTAGTCCTTTTTTCCCACGCGAAGCCTCCATGGATTAAGCATTCTCTTCCGAAAAGAAAATATTGTTCGGTCGACTCGGATTTCTCATTTTAGCAGACACCATAGGCCTGCATATTAGAAGATAGTATTGGTATTCAACAAGATGAATACCTTTCCTATGTCACATGAAAAAATGGTGCAACAGGAACTAAAATTTGCCTTCATGAAGTTGCCAAAACCAAACCAACAAAATGAGTTTGATCCGCTGTGGCCATATCTATTTTCGTTAAAAAAAAAAAAAATTCACTCAGATCATTTCGGATTATGTGTTAATCAGCGTTTGATTTGATACGATATTAAACATGGTTTATCTTCTTGACAATATTTACACCTTGAACAATTTGGATCATGGAAATAACCCAGCATGAGTTCACAATCGACCAATTAGACGTTGCAGTCTCTATAACGGGAGATTTAAATCGGTCCGTCGTCCGTTTTGAGTAACCACGCTTCTCTGTAGTGCGAGTTCTTTATGGTTTTGTTGGTTGCATGTTCTGCAATTGCTGTTTTTTTAAAAAAAAAAAAAACTGAGGAAGTTTCCATTCCTTCAATAAAAACAGCGCCATCCGAAACTTACAAAAGTCCGGAGGCACTCAAAATGCAGGAATGAACCAAAATTACCAAAATCAGCAAAAGCACTAACAGGTGTAGAGGCTCTGCAACGCGTTAGCCTTATTCTGTTGTTGTTTTGTATGCTAGGTTACGTTTGTTTCCGCATTATTTCATGGTGGTCCAATAACACGCGATGGTTGTGTTATCTCTTTAACAAGAGCAATCTTTTTCACAACACTTTAAAACACAACTCCGAATGTGTCAAGAATCGTTTGATGCACAACTTGGAACACGATTGTGTACCGACCCATTCGATACACATGAATCCACTTAAAATGTGTGCGTAGACTTTTTCGTCATTCTGAAATATTTTTAATTTCTAGTCAAAATATTTAGTTTTTCAAACTCGTCTCGACAGGAGCAATTTAGACCAAACTTAATTTCTTCTAAAAGAATTTACCTAAGAGTGTCCACAATGCTATAATAAAAAATGAATAATCAAAAGTTGCCACATCAGCTAATTATTCATTTAAGAGATTGTTAACTTAACAATATTAAGATTTACAATGGTTACTTCTGGTCTACAGCCAAAATAAGAAGCCAAATGCAATTTCATGTGGCCAAGCATTTGGAAGGACACAGCTGAGTCGGGAGGACTAATTCAGGTATTTTTCTGGTTTACGCATTTTATCAAACATATGGTACATTTTTCCTAGTATTTTCTATCTAAACGGACACTATTTTTTTTTTTCTTCCCCGTATTCCTAGAACCTAACATACCAAAGTATCACAAATCCACCAATCTTTCAAGAAAAATCAGATGAGTTCTAAAATTTGGAAAAAAGTGCAACGTTCTTCATTTGCTCAACCAAATGGAGAGGAACAAAAAAGGAATAAAACAGAAACAGAAAAAAAAAAAAGTGAATTATCTTAATCTGACGAAGATGGGTTGAACTGTTGTTGATCGAGAGGCATGAGCTTCATGGTTGGAGGAAAAGAAATAGAGGGAAAAAAGTAGAAGCTGTTTGTGCTAACATCAGATTGAATAGAAGAAGATTGAGAATGCGCGTGAAATACAATATAATTGATGTGGCATGGGATCCACACATTTTGGTTATTGAAAAAATGTTTCTAGTTTTGATTATTCAAACATCAAAATTTAATTATTTTTTATTATCTGGTTGCTAAATTAGAGTACAGCATTGTAAGTTTTATTTTGCACAATATTGTTAATTTTAAAAATTTTATACTTTTTATTATAGCATTGTGAACACTCTAAATATATCAATTTTACGGAGGAGTGCCGTTAATAATATATATAAAAAAAAGCGACAAAATCATTTTCCTTAAAATTTCTCTTGATAAAAAGTTTAAAAGCAAATAAATTTTTTTAAAAAAATACTAATAATAATCTAGAGTACGTAATATAGAGTCAGAAAATACAGAAGCAGGAAAATCCACTCTCACAATGTCAACCTCACATGGCGAGTACCAGAGCTCCGGAATGCTCTCCAGAGACCAATTGCTTCATCTCTTCGATCGCTTTTCCTTCCTCACCTCCCAACCTGGTACTTACACCCTCCCTCTCTCTCTCTCCGATTCCCCGTCCCAATCGACCTTTCTTATCAAATGTATATTGATTTCATAGCGATTGCATTATGTTCAGAAGTGAAGAAACGGATTGCGGACGCTGTGGACGACAAACAGGTAGAATTTCCGCGTCAACGAACTACTTATTGCTCATTCTTGATTATTAGTAGTATTTTTCCCTGTCCGATTTGGTTACCCTTTTGAGTTATTTTATCCTACCCGGATTTTCCGACTTCACTTTGATGGAAAGCAGTTAAAAGCACAACAGCAAAGCCGAGCAAGGCCTTTTCTTTGGCCGTTGGGCCCCAAAATATCGCTAAAAGAGGGTTCTAAAAAGTTGTGTGATGGAGTATTCTATAAATGTTTGTCTATAAAGTTAAATTTACGAGCGTATTGTTTGGCACTTGGTCACTGAAAATGGAAGAAGATTGACCTTTAGGTGAATGTTCCAAATCTTTTGCAATAATATATAAGTAGTTCAGAATGTTATCTTGTTGAACACTACTAACTTTACTTTTTAAAGTTGAATTGTATTATCTTTTCATTTTGCTCATGAAAACGTAGAAATGGCCCCATCTTTTTAAGTTTGCCTTGGACCCTTAAAAAGTCTGGCCCGGCCCTGAAAGCTCCCTGGAAAGTTATACTTGATATGAGGAAAACTTGTGCTAATGCGTATGTTTTTGTGTTGTTAAGTTGTTAAGGGTAAAGGTAATGACTTGCGTAGTTAAAACCCTGTGAGTTTTGTTAAATTTTTTTAGTAACGATATCGATTCAAGATTGTTTAAAGAGTTATATCAAACTAACCAGGTCGACCAATCTATTGTGAATGTGTCCCATACTTTACGTTTAAGATATTAGAGAAGTTCTTAACTAACAAAATCCATCGTTCAAACAAAACTATGATATTGACATTTTGGTTTTTTAGAAACTTGCATCTTGTAATGTGGCATATGACACTGAACTTTATCTAGAATTTTTTTTTTTAGATCGGCAAGTTTAGCTAGATCTATTTGTTCTAACATAGAATTGTTTTGGTGAAATTATAATATTGCAATGATGCTCATAACAACTACTAGAAGGTGAACTTCTAAATACTCACCTGAAGGTGAACCTTCAAACATAATCCAGAGTTTAAGTTCTCAACACCTTAATGAACACTTTGCTAGACAGGGAAAAGGCAGTGGACCTAATCACCTAAAATACGGGTGATTGACTTGTACATGCTTGAAGAAAGTCCTAAAGGAAGTCAGTTAGATTCATCCGTCCATACGTCCTTGTTATACAATGATGGATGTTAGTGTGGAAAATTATCGCCACATTATTAGGAACTTGCTTTATGCTGGTCCACATCTTATGGAAATGTTTCAGCTGAATTCATGAATTGCTTTGTGCACTTGTCACGTGTGCCATAGTGAAGCATAAACCCATATGTGCAAGGATGATGGTCATTTCCCTTTATTTGGGATCTCACCTTCTGGAATTTGATTTGTCAGCAACGTGCTATAGAACATTTGATACAATAGGTTGAAGTGCAATACCTATATGAGAAGCACGCTGTCCAATACTGTCAGGGCCTAAAGTGCTTAAGAAGCCAATCGAAGTTCAATTGGCAGATTCATTGTGAATGGGGTGGTTCTGTCGTTAGCTTCTTGTTGGGGTTATTTTTCCATTGGCATGCATATCACAGGATGATGGTCATTTCCCTTTTTCTTTTGTCTTCTCTGTGCGCATGCGTGCGCACATGCACAGTTGTTTGTTGCCTAAGTGTTTGGACAAAAATTGGCCAATGATGTGCCATGCATCATTTTCCTGTTCAAAATGTGGACTCATGTTGGACTATTGGAAGCGCGAACTGGTTTTGATGCTGCTCTGTCAAGCGGCAACTATCTAAGGTTCACATGTAATACTATGCAGGAAGCAGTTGCTGTGACCACGGAACTCCAGGAGGAGATATTTTTGGAGATGGGAGTTGGTAAGTCTGTACTACTTGACATAGTAGAGGAATCAGTCTCACATCCTTCTGTATATCAAAGGAGATTAGGTCAAAGTATGTGGATATTTGTTATCTGTTGCTTGATCTGTAAGCCCTTCCAATGAGTTGCCATTGCAGTTGTAAAGCTTTTGTATAGGCTGTTGGTAATGGGATGCAGTTAATAGTTTCATTGGGCAATTAGTCTATCTTTTAACTGCCTTACTGAATATAAACGTTTGCAACATCACTACCTGACATCAGGTGGCATTGCAACAATGGCTTTCCTTTATTAGATATCAAAGGTTTGGGTCGGGAAGTAAACATTCAGAGTTATCGCCCTTTTGTTGCAGATCCAAGGTTTGGTCTAGCTTGCTTGGGGAAAGTGAATATGGCCTACGAGAGTGATCAAGATTTGATGATTCACTTTTATAGATTTGTAGTGCAGTAAGTCAGTCTCTCTCTCACTCTCTCTCTCTCTATCTGTATATATATATACACACACACACATACATTCACAGTCAGTCTCAAATGAGGGGGTCCTCATTTTAGTTAAAATGCGGACCTCCTCATTTCTCTCATTTTCAGATCGAATTTCGATGGTCTGAGCCGCTCAATGTGTTTAGAACGTGATTTTAAGGGTACCTGCGAGAAATCAAAAAAAAAAATCGGGAAAATCTTCATCCGAGCAGTTTTTATTTGAACCGTTTGATAAAAAATAAACAAAAACTGCTCGGATGAAGTCCTTCCGATTCTTTTTTTTTTGTTGATTTCTAGTGGGTACCCTTAAAATCACGTTCTGAACACATTGAGCGGCTCGGATCATCGAAATTTGTTCGGGAATGGGAGGTCTGCAATTTTTTAAAATAAGGTGGTTCTTAGGGGAGACGGACTGTGTGTGTGTGTATATATATATATATATACGTATGGATATGCGTGCGTGTGTTTTTAATACTGTTTATACATTTAGTTTATATATACACATTTGCCCTGAGTATCTACGAATGTATGTCTCTGAGTATTGCGTGCATGCTTGTCTATGGGTTGGGGGTGGGGAATGAGATTCGTTTCTGTAGCAGTTTGAGAGGCAGGTCTTTGGACAAGCTGTACTAAATTCTCAGCTTTCTCAAACTTTCGTTTGATGTATCTGCGTTAGAGATTTCTTCGAAGTTATAGACCTTTGGGGAACAGAATTTTGTATGGACTCTTCTGTGTTTACAGTCAAGCAGTTCACAGACATCCATCCACATCTAATCCGGGATGGGGCCTTCAACATATTTCTTGTCAGTGTTGTAGTTTTCTACGTTGTTCTGCTTCCTTTCGTTGTCCTGTCATAGGTGGGGATGATAGTTTCGGTTGTATCTAGGACGTTCATATTGGTATGGCATGTGTCAATGTCCAGACTTTGCTGATGTTGCTAACACTATGGAAATGACAGGGAAGAGATGGCTTGCGAGGAAGCTGAGCTTGGACCGGACCAATTCTCTAAGAAACTGCAAATGCAACATAAACTACAAGAACAGGTAAATATTCAGTGTGTGGATCAATATCAGTTCAAAGGGATATATAACAGCATTGAAATATTTGCAGCAACTGGAGATGCTAAAACACATGCGCAAATTTCACTTGGATGACCAGTCTGCAATCCTTGACAAGGTACATCTCCGTTTCATGGCCTTCTTATTGTTTATGGGCTTGGACCTCGTGATGAAGATTGGTTACTTTTAACTACGTTACAAGAAGGAAGATTTCTACGCTGCACCCAGAAAGCCTCTCTCTCTCTCTCTCTCTCTCTCTCTGTTTTGCCTTCAATTGGGACAACCGTACTGTCCTCTCTGCAAACACATAATCTGTGCACTTTGTAACTTGGTGTTGTGGTTCTACAGTTGCACGAGCAGATGGACGCTGATAGCACGGCATCAGTTCTTTCGGTGGAGCAGATCCAGGATATTGTTCGGCGTAGGGTTACACCTTTATTTAGGCCGAGGTAGTTAGGTGTGCTTAGTTTGTACTCATTCATATGTTCCTTCTTGTTGTTTGGGAGCTCTATTTTACATTTCGCAGCAAATGGAAGCTTTTTGCACTTGCATTGCTTCCGAGCGAAACAAACTCTGATTTATACTCTCCTTGTTTCCCTTTCGCTTCTTCTTTGAATTGTCCTCTCTCTATCTTGAAGCCAAAATAATGGCCGATTTAACAGAGTATGAGATTGAGATAATATGTTTGTGATTCGGTCGAGAGTCTCATGACTTAGGGTGGTGGGGTTGATTCTTCCGTTTACGGCCGGCAAACATGACTTCTTAACAAATCAATTCTTATAAAATGAACAATTCCGATTATCAAGGTGAAATTCACAAAGCGTCTCATCAAAAGTAAATAAAGATACCTACACAAAAAGGAAGAGGTGAGGGTTGCATGCGTCATTGGAAATAGTCGAGTCAAGTCCATCTTTTTGATCTGCCAAGTCCCTCTCCATCCATGGAATTGGGAGAGTTTGTTGTGCACGATTCGAGCCGTCGGATCGTGCACTTGATGATTCGGAACTCATTTCATCAATGAACAGCTCTCGGTCAAGATTCTATATTGATCACTTAAACCTGTTAATTATTGACTTAACCCCTGCAAATATATAACTCGATTGGACATGAATAACTTTTTGTGAACAACTTGTATTTGTCAATGGTAATTACTGTTTCCTTTTGGGATACTCCATTTTTGCATGCAAAAATGAATGAGATTAACAAGTGGACGATGAGATTGGGGCTAGTTCATTAGAGTTTTGCTCTAGCTTTAATTGAGGTCCTCACAAGTGGACAATGAGATTGGGCCTCCGTAATTAGTCAATGTGCGCGTAAACTGTCCCGAACTCTACAGTTATACAAAAAATTCAACATGGTTTTGTCTTAGAATAAAAGATATATTTCAAGATGGAAAAGGGTGCTATAGGTACCGATCAAAACCGTAGAGAAATTGTACCGACAGTCGCACCGAGCCGTCTTCGGCCACCGGACGGCTGATCCGACCTGTCCAAAAATTCTATAAAAAAAAAAACCGAGGGGACCTTCGCGGAAATCAACAGCATCCGATGTATGTAGGGTACTTGATCAAAACACCCTTTTTTTTTTGTGTATATATGGATTTCCCTACAGTTTTGGTATGTACCTATATCTTTTTCGGAGAGGAAAAGGCATGGGAGCAACTATTCGCAGCCCGTAATTTTCTCCTTTAGCCCATTAAAAATTTTCAACTATACTCGACAATTAGTTACCGAAATTGAGATACATTTTCAGCATCCAATTACCAAAATATAATCTTTTTTTTTAAGTGTTATTTACCAAAAATGTATGTTCGGCAGTTGTTTACCGGAGGTTGAACATATTTTCGACGTGTAGTTATCGAAATATAATCTTGTTTTCAACAGCTATTTACCGAAATGTAATGTATGATTTTCAATAACTATTTACCGAAACATAGTGAGCTAAGAGAGAAAATACGGGGCTGCGAATAGTCGCCTCCAAAGTTACGGAGTTAAAAAAAAAAACAGGTGTTTAATAAAAGCCCCAAATGCAATGGGTTCAGTGACGTGGCACGATCAGGGCCTTCTTCATCCAGAGTCACACCATACTACGGTGGTCCCTTATTTCATCCTCCGTCTACTCCAAACAGATAAGCTTATACTGTCCCTGCTTCACATAAAGAACACTCTGGCCAACGAACGCTGCATTTCTCTCCGGTGAGCACAAACTCTAGGCACTCTGGTCTTGTTGGCAGCAGAATGGCGGCGACGATGACTATGAGTACGAGTCTGCTCGCTGCTTTTAAAGGACTCACGCTTTCTTCGACCTCGTCTTCCTCTTTCCTGAGAGGAGAATTCGGATCGTTCAATTTGGGGGCTAAGCTCTCTCCGAAGACGAAAAATACACTGACTATCACGTGCGCGCACAAGAAAGGGGCAGGGAGTACTAAGAACGGCCGAGATTCGAAAGGGCAGAGGCTCGGCGTTAAGATTTACGGCGATCAGGTTGCCAAGCCTGGCTCAATCATTATTCGGCAGCGCGGAACAAAGGTTCGGACTTTATTTGTTTATCTTAATCTAGAAATGATTGCATTATTTGGTAGATAAAGTTGTATTGAGAGCGTCTCCAGCCCTGAACCTTTTTTTCCACTTGAACTCAAAATTTGAGTAAAAACACCTTTTACTCAAATTTGAGCGACGATATGACTAAGAGATTCATTTGGTATTGTGTGCTCCAACGGGCAAACTCAATCCCAAGCACAAATATGCACAAATATAAGTATAAACTTCATTAATGGCAAAGTCGTAAATTTAAAGGTGTGAAATTTGCCTTAAAAAATTTGAGCAAGGGTTTTAGTCTAACCGAATTTGAGTTTGTATAGGTTTGGGTAAGGAGTGGAGGAGGGTTTTGGGTGATTTTTACTCAAATTTGAGTCTCCTGCCGTTTCTCAACTTTTTACCCATGAGTAATATTTAGAGAAAAAGCTTCATTTGATATGGAGCAATCCTATTCATAAAGTCAAATCTAAGCATAAATTTGAGTAAAAGTTTATTTATGGCATAGTTGTAAATTTGAGAGGGAGGAAATGACCTTCATAAATTTGAGTCTCCCTTGATTTGAGTCAGGGCTGGAGTGGGTTTTTTTGGGGGTTTTGCTCAGATTTTGGTTGAGTTTAAAATTGGGCAAGGGCTGAAGATGGTCTTAACCAACTCATAGTTAGTTTTAGTGTTTTACAGCCCCTTTGGGGTCGAGGGATTTGAGAAGAAAAGGAAAGGAAGGATTAGAGTTTCTTGCTTGGATTGAGAAATTTGGGGAGAAATGGAGAGAAAAGTACAAGAATGATGTCTTTTGATTGGCTCACCATTAGAAAGGCTTTTGTGCTTTTTTGTTGGTGATTTTGCGTTTCTATGCTTCCGAGTTGTTTATGTCCGTACGTAAGTAGATACCTGAGTGGTTATATCCTGTTTATGAGATGTGCAAATTTCATTTGACTTGTGTAATTGTGTTCTAATTGGAGCTCATAGGGCCTTTGGCCTTTTCACAAATCAAAATTTCGCTCTAGTTCACTCATTATGGTTGGAAACTTGAAATTACTGCATATCACTGGTGTTATATAGCTTCAATTTGGCACAGAGCTGAGTTGCTTGTGTCTTCATATTCTTCTGACTATTTGCGTGGTTTTGAAGTTGTTAAAAACTAAACAACTTGCCTTCCAAAGAAGAAGCTGAATTTTGCAAGCCCCTTGCCTTTCTATTCTTATTTTTCGCGCAATCCTCTACTGTTTTTCACCGAACAACTTCTTAGTCATTGTGGATAACCTCCTGTGTATTTTTAGTCCTTTTTGGATTAGTTATTCAGTAATTCTTGTCAATGGTGATGTGTACTAATTGATTATCCTATCTAGTTCGTTGAATCATTTGTTTTCCCAATATGAAATTCAAGTTTTAAGTTCTTACGAATTACCTTCGCATTACATGATGAACATTTCAATGTTATATGAGTTGTAAAGTTCACCTTGGACCATTAAGCCTCTAGTTCGACTTGTGACGAGAAACTTAGCACTAAAAACCCTTGTCAATGAAAACTTTGCATGCTATAGCCGGCTCAAAATGATATATTCTGTCCAGTAAAAGTGATTTGCCTCCCTGTCCCTGGTATATAGTAGGAGAGTGAATTCGCAATAGCTTGGCGCATTTGGGCAAAAAAGCAGTTGCCTTAATCTGACAAGGTAAACAGCCGTCTTTTTTCTCAGGCATTACTTCTTTCACATTTGGGTATGAGTAGGTTAACCTGGAGTTTGTTCATTCCATAATTACGCCCTTTCTGAAATTGTCAGTTTACCATGGGAAAAAGAAAAGTTTTGATGATGTTATGATTTACCATTGGATATGTGGAAACACAGTAGCCCAGGGCCTTATGTGCTGGAGATAGTGGTTTCGGTTGCTACATTATATGGGGGAGGTCTTTGCCTTTGGAAGGTAGTGAATTAGGTTGGGGTGATTTAAGAGTGGCCCGAGGTTTCTTCTCAGAATGGTGATAGCAACGCATTCTGGAATCATCCTTATTTTTTCCAAATTTTATTTGAATTTTGGTGCGGAGGAGAGAAGCTTGACAAAACTGTGGTGATTGATAGAGGAGCCCCAAAGGTTACTACTTATTGCCTGAGAAACAATTGCGGTAGCCAGTCGAGTATTTTGCGACGTGCCCTTCCATATGGAATTGAACTATCAGGCGGAGAAGTTTGTGTAGCTTTTCTTGAATGATTGAATTATGTTGTCCTACATATGGGTAATGCAAATATATTGACTCGCTTTCGATGATATCTACAGTTCCACCCAGGCAACAATGTTGGGCTTGGCAAGGATTACACCATCTGGTCCTTGATTGATGGACTCGTCAAATTTGAGAAGTTTGGTCCAGACAAGAAAAAGGTTATTTCTGCACTTCTGTAACTTACAGTTTGTGCTTTAGACAATTGCACTACAGATCTCATATTAGCGAGAACTATTGTTTTTAATCAACAGGTGAGTGTGTATCCATATGAACCGAAGCCTGAAAACCCTAACAGTTACAGAGTAAGGAGGCGAGAGTCTTTCAGAAAACAGCGCGAGCGCCGAAAAGCAAGAAGGGAAGGCAAAGTTCTCCAATCTCAGATTATACTAGCTTCGGTTGATGAAGCTGCGGAAAACAATCCGATTGGCTGATCCATAGAGCTGGCCTGGCTACTTGTTCTGTAATTCTTTGTTCCAAGTGTGTGGTTGCTTTATCTGATGTTCATTGAAGTTCTTGCCGGAAGTTGTAAAGCTTTAACTCTCACTTCCATGTCAAAAAATAACGCTTTTTCTTCTGTTCGTGATGTAAGTGCTGCTTCAGTACTTATTTAACATGCCGAACTTAATCGTGCGCAGATGTTCCTTATTTGGTTTGAGATGCTCTTTATTTTGGTCTGAGATGCGTATTAGTTGTGATTTACGTACTGTGATAGCTGCATACTCAGAATCCTCTTTGTATTAAGTTGAGATGTGAATTCAATACACCAATTCAGCCATTAGCCCTTTAGAGGTTATAGCCTTTTATTCTTAGACAAATATATATAGCAGAACATACTCGTTAATGTACAGTGCATGTGAAATAAATAACAGTTCGGCCAATGGTTTTTGACTCTGGTTGGTCTCTTGTCTCTTGGTACTATTGTTCTATCAGGTTCCTCGTTATAAACTGCGTTACCGCACCGCTTGAAATTGCCAATTGGAGCCCTTTTTTCTCTCACTTTGCATCTACGACTGTCGCATGCTATACCACTTGAAATTGCCAAATGGAGCCCTTATGGGATTACTCTCTCACTTTGCGTCTGGGACTGTCACAAAGCCCGTTACAGTGTAAGTTACGTAACCACTCCCAGGAGAAAGCCCTAGTACGAGTATTTCCTGCCTCAGCTACAAGATTTTTGCGATTCATGAAATAACGCGGGAAGTAAAAATTACTCCCTAGAAACTTTCTTCCTACTCTTGTTTCAAGGCAGGAGCACAACAAAAGCCATCATCCATATTCCATGTTGCACAAAATCGACTACACTGTTTAGAAATGTTACCTCTTTAGTACCAAGATCGAGAGCACAGCAAAATGTGTAAAGGAGTACAGAGCTAAACGGAAATTCTCATAAGAACAACTGTCTTAATTCAAAAAGGAAATGCTTATGCTGAAAAAGATCCTGTAGATTGTAATTTGTTCTCCTTCCTCTATATGTTTTCCACCCCAGAGAACTCCTACTTCGGCAACCTTGCAGTACCACCTTACCTGTAAATTTTTACAATGAGAAACAAAAGTGAATCCAAAATAATCAAGATACACATAGAAATGAATTGGCTTTAATTTCAGTTAAAAACCGAGTAATTAATAAAAATAACCTTGAGAGAAAGTTGATGCCTTAACTTGAGCAGCATGAAACTATTAATGAACACCATTAAGTATCGAAATACACACTACATTCAAAAACAAAACTTGAGGTGCAACAAGTGGACCAAAACAGCCTCCATTTTTCTTTCCTTTTCGGATCAACATCAGGCACGTCGAAGCACACCCGCCCAAAGTGCTTCTTTCACGACAGCATTGCCCAGTGTGCTTCTTTAGGGGAACAGATTGTTTGCAAATCGTCTAATGAGGCAATTCAATCAAAATACGCAGAGAGGTTGGTATTCAGACTTGTAGCTGGGCAGTTAACTCCCCATTTACAAGTGAAAATTAGAGCACAATCATTTTAGATTGTATCATTTTACTTAGTTTGTCGTTGTATTAAAAACCCAATCTCAACTTCAGAACCCATTGTCTCTGTTTACCAAGTGCACATTAAAAGCAACACTATCCAAAACCTGTTCATAAGTCAACCAACTCCAATTAACCAAGTGCACATCCAAAGCAACAATACCTTCAAATTAACACATTCACCTTCTACATAATCATTCACTTTACACATAAGGGACACATACTGAAGCAAAGTTCCAACTTTTGTTCGTTCAGCTCAAAAGAGTATCATTTGTCTAAACTGAAACTAATTACTGTAACACCTAGTTTTGATCTACTCATCAGTAACATATCCTCACAATCACGCAATCGAAATGCATATTATTGTCATGTCAGCAAGAACAAAAAGGCATCAGATTCAACAATTTATTTGTGATTAAATACCTCATGATAGGACCCATAAAAATAACCACAGATTCTGCCCAAACTACATTACACAAGTATTGACTGTGCCACGCTTGGGATTTGGATTGGGAGCGTTTATACTAGGGTGGCTTTGAAGCCAAAACAAAAGCAAACGAATATACTAACTAGGGTTGTAAATGAACCAAGCCGTTTACGAACTATTCGAGGCTCAACCCATTTGTTTGGGTTCGATTCGTCTACTCAACAAACCGAAATTGAGCCTCAATTTAGGCTTGTTTAATAAATAACCGAGCCCGAACTTGAGAGTATCTCAGAGAATATGTATATCAATGGATTTCATGAATGAACTTGATATGTACAAACCTATATAACATGCATGTGTATAATAGAAGTTCTATAACTTGTATATGTAGTAGTTTTTGGCTCGCGAACTAAGAGAATATGTATATGAATGGAAATTTCATGTATAAACTTGATATGTACAAACCTATATAACTTGTACATGTGTATAATAGAAGTTCTATAACTTGTATATGTAGTAATTTTTGGCTCATCAAGGCTCTTGAACATAAGAATATGATATTTTTAGCTTGTTAGGGCTCGTGAACATAAATATAGGATAATTTAGAATCATGAACAAGCTCAAGCTCCACTCAAGCCTGGGCAAGCTCTGCTCAAGCTCGGCCACCAAATTTTTATTGGGCTAGAGTCCGAGTTCAAATCCGCTAAAAACTTAACAAACAAACTTGAACATGTAGACACCCTATTTTGGACTTGCCAGAATAGTTTATTTACGGTCTTTGATTCCCCGATGATGAATATGGTCGAGAACATCCTAAGTTGATGGTGTGTTTGAGCTCTGAGCATTCCGAACCTCGTTCAAACCCTTTCAAAACCCTTTCCAAACCCTTCGAGCCAGAACCAAATGGCCTCAGCAAAACCCTGCTCCTGCACGCTGGTGATCAACTGACGCACGCTGGTTCATTGCCACGTGTCAGTCATCAAGCATGCAACCAATTTCCAGTGGCGCACGCCAGTCACTCACTGGCGCACGCCAGTCAAGCCCAGTCAAATCACCTTTTTGCAACCACTTGCCCGGGACTTTTGAGCCACCCTGACGCATGCAACAGTTCTCCTGATGATTATTTCGCCCAGGGCTGTCCCCTTGTCCCCCACATCTCCTTTCAAGCCAAGTCCCATGCATTTAAATGCATAGGAGACTCCCTCCAAAGCCAACCAGCCCCAACTACGCTGGTTACCAGCCCCCCTCTCCTCTATATATACTTCCTCTCTCACCCTTGCAAAAGGTTCACCAAGTTACAAGGGGTTGCACTCATCAATACCTCTCAAGCTCTCTCTCTCACTTTCTCTCTCTTGTTCTCCTTGTTTTTCTTTCATCCCTTGAAAAAGCAAGCAAGGAGGATCAGTCCTAACAACCCACATTGTCATCTTCCTCCTTCATCCATCCACCCATCCCAAGTTCAAGCTCAATCATCCATCAAACCTCATTTTAAAGGTATACCACCTTTGTCTCTGGTAACTGTTCAGACCCCTGAGGGGCGCTGGCTGGGTCGAGGCTGGTAATCAATACCAGTCCTGGCCCAAAGCTGGCAAAGATTCAATGATCGTGCTCAGTAGGATGTGGCGCACGCCAGTCATCCTATGCCGTGCGCCACTTGTGGTTGCGTGGCAGGGCTGGTGTGGGGATCACAGTCTACTCTTTTCTGTTTTGTGCATATGATCTGATCACCTTCTAGCATGCTAAAACCAGTTTACTGCTTTTCCATATTTTAGAACTGTGTAGCTAGTTATCTGCTTTAGCTGCGTAGTAAGGCCTCTGGGATCCTTCTGGTCCTGTTCCAGAACCCAGATGAAGCAAAGCCAAGCACTGGACCAAAAGAACAAGTGGCGCATGGTCACTATTGACCTGCGTGCGCCAGTTGTTCCGAAGTCCCAGTGGCTGGCCATTGTTTCCTAGCCTAGTTCTGGCCTTTGCTTGATCCCCCACTCTGTTTATGGGGTTTTCAATCTGTTTACTTCTGTTTGATTTATTGTTGTACCCTATAACTGTATATAGCCTGTGATATTCAACTGCGTGGTTTGTCCTGGGTGTGCACTGGTCCATTCCAGAGCCCAGAGGGTTGAGAACAGAGCTTGTGAGCTTGAGCTCACTGCAGTACGCCAGCAATGGGTGGCGTGCGCCAGTGGTCTCAGCATGCACTGGTCAAACCAGTGCATGCTGATACGTTGCATGCTGATACGTTGCATGCGCATGTTACCCCGTGGCAGCGCACTCCAGTTTGTTCAAGGCACTCACAGAAGTGCTTGTTCTCAATCTATTATACATTGTTCATAAATCATTCACCTTCCATCACATTTTGCCATGTAAATGCAACTTGCCATTTGTTAATCCCTATTAACTGTTCCCCCGCCCTAATTGGCTAAATAAATGATTAAAAGAGAGAAAAATGCAAATGTTTTACAAAATGCCTGAGTGGAGACCAGTCTTCGGATTGGGCGAGAGGGGTGCCATAAAACCCTTCCCCTCTCGTAACCTGGCTCCCGAACCTCAGATATCGAAGGTGACGACGGTCCAGTCTACAAGCCTTTTAAATCAAACAAACGTGAACAAAAACGTTTTCCAAACCGGTTTCTTGGGTATTTTCCGCAAAACCCGGGTGGCGACTCTCTCAAAACAGTATTTCGTCATGCTTTCAAACAAAAGGGCGCAAACCGAACTTTTCGCAAACCAAAAACGCGGGATTTTTAGGGGCGTGTGCCCACAGAACATTTTAAAACTCAGTTCAGCTCGGCTCATTTTCATCCCTATTAGTACTACTAACGACGAAAAAGAATCAATTACGGAAATGAAGACTTATAAATAGATGTAACATAAATACGAAAGCAATAATATCACCTCAACTAGATCCGACGATGATGTTGTTAATGGGGATGAAGATGAGCTTGACGAAAAACCCAACGAACCCCATCACCACGAATCCGATCGCCGTGCGGAACGCGACCTTGGTGAATTCTGTACAATTATCAGATCAGATTAGATCGCATCATCCGAGAAAAATGTGAATTGGAAGCGGATTTGAAAATTGAAGAACTAAAGGAGGAGATCCATGGCTGTTCTGTATAATACCTTTGCGATCGGGCTTGTGGCACCTTTTGACGAGGCGAACGCTGTCCTTGGCGAACTCTCGGAGCGGATCGAATACGGAGTCCAAGGCGTCCATTCTCTGTACGGAGAGAGAGAGAGAGAGCACTTAGATCTGGAAATGGCGAAAAGCGAGAGAAACGGGAAGGAAGAAAGATACGTGCTACTGTACTGCAAACAAACCGGGTTTATTCGTGTGTTGGGTTGGGGCAAGATTGAGCTCGGCTCAGCTAGAAGTTTGAGGCTCGGCTCGCTAAACTTGGGCAAGACTATAGGCTCTATTTAGCAAAATAAGATAACTCGTTTATTTTTTGTCTTTATTCAATTTTTTTTTTTATATTTGTTAGTAGTTTTTTGTCAAATTTTTGAAGATTATTGCATTGTCATAACAAGAGAATACAAAAAGTAAAAAATTATGATTGAAATCCAATTTTTTTAATAAAGATAAAAAATTGGCTTATTTGCTTATTTTTGTTTTTATTCAAAAAAATTAGGTTTCGATCGTAAGTTTTTACTTTTTAGATTCCTCTTGTCATGACGATACGATAATTCCCAAAAAAATTGACGAAAAACTAACAAATATGAGAAAAAAATTGAATAAGGACAGAAAAAAAAAATAAGCCAAGCCGAACGGGGCCTAAACAAACTCGAATAAGACCTAAACAAACTCAACGCGTTTCGTGTAGTAAAACAGCGAAGCTCGAACATAGTATTTGACTCTTTTAGTAAATAAGCTTGTCTCAAGTAGTTGTGACTCAACTCATAGGTATGGTCTCAGTTGTTTATCCAAGGTAGTTTAGCACCCCAAACGGAGCTTGAGCTCGAATATTTGGATTCAATTCGAGCATGTAGGACTCAATTTGTATTTGTTTATACAGTGTCGTTTAACACACACTCAAACTGAACTCGAGCTCGAATGTCAGGGTTCAATTCAAGCTCAATTTTTAACACTCAAAACCTCGGCTCGACTCATTTGTGCACCTACTTCGGAAGTGGCTTTGGAGCATTGATGCCCCCACTAAGTATGGGCGACAAAGGTAGAGTTGTTAAATAACAATCCTTCGATCCAGATCCCAGATACAAAGTAAGATTGTTTTGATGGAAACTACTAATTGGTTTGAGTTTTTTTCTTTTTGTTGGTATAAAAGATCATTATTTTGCCTACTATTGAAATTGATTTTATGTGTCCACAACAATTAAATTAAGCTCAATACACGACAATTCAAATAATGGCCCCATACGGAAAGTAGTGAACAAACAATAAACGATAAATTAAGGATCCATTATTACCTTCGACAAGAATTAACCCCAAACCCCTCACTAGAGAGTATATACGGGTGGCCAACCGAGCTCCTCGTACATGACTCATTCCACATATGATGTACATAAAATCAATATACTCATATTAGTTTATGGTTGGCTCGATTGAGATCCTCTCACCCATAAAGAAGCTAAACTCAAACATATTTTAGCTCGTAGGGCTCATTTACAGATCACCCTCAATTCACTTTCAATCAAACATGATAAGCAACAAAAGAAGGGAAATAGCAGCCCTCAACTCATCTGCTTACAGCATGGCATGCATTTTCACATGGACAAAATCAGGCAACCTAGCAAACAACATGAAACGCACTCAAGATCTTCCGACCAAGTAATAGCCTTCAGTGGACCAACTTCGAATGGCACGACGAAAATCACCTGCATATAAAGAAATAACCTTATACGCAACACCAAAAGATAAAAGAATCCTCAGCTTTTCGTGCGATAACCTAATCTACAAAGATGGCTACCATGGGAACTTTCCAAGTTTTGTTCCGATCAGGCATTCGGGGTTGAGGAGGGATTCTATCTGTGAAGCGAAACAAAAGGGAAGCCAAATAAATACACAGACTTTTCACTTCATTACTTCGTGTTTTTCATTACTCTTTGCTCCACAAGTCCATTTTTCCGGAATCCACGCATGGCATCAGTATCCAAGATTCCAGACTCATGCACAAAGTACACTGCCTATCTCATTGTTCCAGCTGGTGAGGAATCTAGCTTTCTTTCACGCTGAACAGACCGAGGGACAAACGTAAGGCCACGAGTGTGCCGACGGCCAAAGCTGATGGGTGACGGAGAAGTGTCTGACGTTGTCAGTTTAGATACTGCTGAAACAAGACCGTCTATGGTTTCTTGTTCTACTTGCATTGAACTTGAATCCTCCTCCATCCTCTGATCTGATTGTTTTCGTTGGGACTTCTGCCTCTGTTTCTTCGACGGGTGTGTTTTCTTTAGAAACTCGAATGAAGCAGGGAATTTATGCTTGTCTACAAGATGCTGCTGCCTACTTTTGTAGCTCTTCAGCTTCATTCCACAGCCCTCGACCAGGCATTCATACTGCCACATGGAATTGTAAGTCAATTTTAGTATTCACCGTACAAAGATACTCTAGATAATAAGACCCAACAACTGTTCACATTGCAGTTGAATTACACAAATTACAGAAAATTGACATGCAAAATCTGTAATGATGACGCACACAGTACACACGAGCACAAGCAGAGCATGTTACACGTGCATCAACAAATGGTATTGAATATTTGGTTGTGTTTGGATAATGGATTTGGGATGGAAACTAACATAAAAAATAGAGAAGCTTAATTTATCACAGTTGTTTTTCTATCATTTCCCCCTTTTCATGATAAATCCCTCACAAATCCACAATCCAATAACATCCTTTCATGCTTGCTGCTAGCTAATAGCTATAATGCAAGATACATAGTCAACTGAGCACTGAAGAGACCCTCTGCAACAAATTAATGCAAAGCAATTACCATAGCATAGCCACGAGCAGCTTTTGCTTGAAAGAAAGAATCATGTGCTTCAGAAACATGTATGCTGAGAAGGCGTGATGTTGGGTACACTCTTGAACAAGTTGAGCAAGATGCAGTGTGCCGTGCATTGTAGTGATCTTCAAAGACATCTAGAGTATTCAAACGAGCACCACAACCCACAATTGGACAAAATACTTCCCTGGTCAGACACAAGTTTAAGCAGAGGTTAAAATTTAGAAATTTGTTGTGAAAGCAAATATTATGTAGGATTCAGGGAAATTCAAAACATGAACATTAAATCTACAAGGAGAAATATATGCCTCTACGTCATAAAGGAGAAGGAATTAGATCAACCAAGACCAAAAAAAGAGAGGGTAAATAAACAAATTTTTGTAATCAGATGATACCTTCTGATTCATACTAATAGTACAGCTCTTATTCAAATATTCCTCACTAGAGACTAGGAAGCTATACCCCCGAAGAGAGGAAACCACTCCTCCATCCACTCAAACACACAACAATCATCGAATGAAGAAAATCAACTAAGAGTGGAGTGGAGGATCATTCTTAGAATGTAGAACTCTTGGTGAATGAACAATGAACAGAATGATAAGTGAACTTTGACACGAGGAACATCACAGTATAGATACCATACTTTAATATAAACAATTAAAGGCTCAAGCAGCAAGGATAAAAAGTGTCAGGCTCCATTATTTACTGCTCCACCTTAACATCTACAGTCCCATACACCAATGTGGTATAAATGTTTACAAACCGTGTCGAGGATCTGTTTTGGAACTAGATATGGCAGGCACTCGCCTAATGAACTTGCGCACTCTTGCTTGAATTTTACAAGACCTCGTCGATAGAGCCAAAAGGCAGGAAAAAAAAAACCAAAAAACAAGAGACTAGAGATATGAGCATCCATAGTTGAGCTGATGATACAGTCTCAAACGAAACATACTAATTACTTGATTCGCAACCATATGATCCATACACAGTTTAATGGAAACACCCTAATTTAAGAATCCATGCGAGTTCATTTAGACCACTGATAAGCAAATTAAATCTGGTTGTGGATCTGTAGTCCAACATCCATAGCAACTAAATACATACTTCCAGAGTTCCAGTTACAGGCCAACTTAAAGTCACCATTAGCACAAAGGATGTAAACAAGGGATGGTCTTTCTGAGAATACATATGGCCATGGAAACTTATGCTCTGTTTGGAACTTGAAGAAAATGGGAGAGAGAGAAAGGAAGATGGGAGAAAAATGAAAGGGAAATTGTACTATGCACAAATCTAGATATTTATATTTTCTCTCCTCTCTCTCTCTCCAAACCAAACAATGGGAGAGAATTTTTTAATTTGCCCTTCCTTTCTCATCTTTTCCACAAGTTCCAGACAAAGCATTAGCCTTTACATCTACTCTTGAACATGTTCCGAATACCTAAACATAAGTTGTTACAAATCTATAATCCCATCTGAAAGCTCAAGGCAAAATCTTCCACTTAAATCAATTCAAAATTTGAATATCAATGAGGGATGGGATCATTCATCCAGAAAATATGGATACACAATTTAATGAGTTTCATACTCTTCTCCTTCTACATTTAGTTCCACGTTAGCAGAAGGATCAAGGAATATCAATAGGAAAGTCAGGAATATACAAACACAAGAAGTATGAAGTGGGGAAGGGGAATCAGTGCCAAGATAGAAATCGGAGACTCAAAGTAGACCAGATCATGGCTATGAATTAGAGGAAGAATATTTATGACCTCCAAAGCAATCTCTTTATGTCTTTCAGTATACCTATAACTAAGAAGTCAACTAACTTGAAAGCATAAGAAATACTATCTTTGTACATCAACTTAGCAACAAGAACTGCAACTGGTTCTGGATGGATGGATGGAGGTCCTTTAGACAAGATCAATGTGCTAACATACTTTACAAACTTCAACAAAAGTTATGCTTCCAGCAGGGATATGGAAAGAGTAATCCTTAGCTTCTTAAACATTGTCAATATTGCAACTTTTCCTCTCCAACATTTTAGTATCTTTTCGCAACCTACGTTTTATGATTCCAGGTACTTCTTCCGAAATGAAAACAAAGAATGACCATGCAACGAAAATATGAAACACAGTGTAACCTAAATAGCACGGAAGGAATTGCAAACTACACCTGTTTTCAACATCTTCCATAGTTTGAAGCTGTTGCTTTTCGTCCTCACTAACATCCAATGCAACCTAAACGAAGAGTTAAATGAAGTTAACAAATTCATCCAGGTTCCACTCAAATTTATGCAGGCAAGCAAAACGCAGTGGTTGAAAGGGTAACCACTTACCCGAACTCCAGTTTGGAAACTATCAGGCAAAGTTCGGAGTATCTCCCTCCGTCCCACATTGTCCGTCCGCAAAACGGGACTTAAAAAAATACATTCAACTTTAAAAGAACTCATTGATATGATGATATCTAGTTAATTGTTAAATGTTCATCGAATTTTTCTTGCGAAAATTTATTTTTTAAGTCCTGGTTTTGCGAACCGGATAAACATTTTGGCGCGGAGGTAGTAACAACTAACAAGCTCCGGCGAGAAAGTTGTTCTTAAAAGAAAACAGCTGTGCTAGGCAATAATGACCTCGTGAATAAAACTTGTGAAAAAAAAAAGAAACCAAAATCCCTATTCCCGCAAATGATTTACTAGCATTTTGCAAGGATATGAGCTCAGGCGAGAAAGAAAATTTCACGATACAACAACTAGTAGGAAAAATTACAACTGCGGAAAACGTAAACAAAACGAGGTGAAGACGGAGAGAAGAGAAGGGAACCTGTTTGGCTAGAAGCTCTCTTTCAATGTTTCCAGGGGCAAAGAAAGGAGCATCGGGATCGTAGTGCCGACGCAGCGGAGACCAGTACGGAAACCCTGACGGTGACGATCTGTTCTCTATCCCCATCGCCATTGAAACTGGGGAGTTGGAGTTTCTTCTCTCTCTCTCTCTCTCTGTGACGCTGTGTTTTCGGTTCAAATTTTTGCCTGGACGAAGAAACGGTTCAGTGCTCTTACGCGTGCATCTATGGAGTTTCTGGTTCGTTCTTGGGCCCAAGCCCAACGCTTGGTGGCCTTTTTTAAAATAAAATTTCGGGCAAGAACGTGTTTTTATGATTAATACTCGTTAAAAATATTTTTAATATTAATAAAGATTTTTAGCATATTCTTGCCGTGTATTGATTATTAAACACGTCTTGGGCCGTCATTTTCTTCTTTTCTTTGCGCATGGTTTTGAAATCAATCAGAGTCTACAAGGCACTCGAATTAACTCTTTGATTATTACTCCATTTTTTCTATTTATCTCTATTCACTTAATGTTTCAAAAACTCACTAAAAACCCAAACTAAAACCGAATAGAGTTTTCAAGCCCCATGAAGTAACTCTTCGAATCTTTTACGAGATATTGTTGAGTGAACAAACCAAGCTTTGAAAATTGTTGAACTTCCAAACTATAAATTATTATTTCATACGCCATATACTAGTTAGAATTTGTTAATTTTTTAAACTAAACTTTCGCTCATTTGATGGCACCCACCTAAAATCAAGTTTGGGCGTGTTTACGATAGCTATGCATACGGACTATAGACTTTTAGATTTATATTCTGCTGCAGGTTTTAGATTCTCAATTTCAGTAGAAGTTGAGAAACCTGTTTGTTACAGCTGCAGGATATGAGAATTTCAATTTTTTTTTTTTTTTGAGAATTTGTGTTGCATAATCCCAAAAGCGAATTTTCAGAAATTTTTTTTTCAGAATATGTAGTTATGAGAATTAGTTATGTAAAGTTTTTAACAAATATTCTAACCAATTTTTAGAGGCTCTAATAAAAAAAACTGTCAGAAAAATGACAACCTAAGCTAAAACATATTTTGATAATTAATATTTGTCGAAATGTCAAATAATTAATTATCAAAACATGTTAGTAATTTTTCCAAATCTATCACAATAATTTTTCGCAAACACCAACGAGCGTGGGCTTTAAATTTTGGGCCTGAAAAATAGGGTTCGGGCAGCTTATATTCGGGTCGACAATAGAACCTAACATGATCCCTTCGAGTTCCCTTCCTGGTAGCGTATCATTGACGCAGACATCCAGAGAGAGAGAGAAAGAGAGAGAGGTCTCGAGTCTCTCGACGAAGGACGAAACCCAGACCCCAATGGATCCAAACGCGGTATCAAAGGCATTCGTCGACCACTACTACTCCACCTTCGACACCAACCGCCCTGGCCTCGCTAACCTCTACCAGGACGCGTCTATGTTGACTTTCGAGGGCCAGCCGTTCCAAGGCGCTCAGAACATCGCGGCCAAGCTCGCCAGCCTGCCCTTCCAGCAGTGCCAGCACAGCGTCACCACCGTCGACTGCCAGCCCTCTGGCCCCGCCGGCGGTATGCTCGTCTTCGTCAGCGGTAACCTCCAGCTCGCCGGCGAGCAACACGCTCTCAAGTTCAGTCAGGTCTTTCTTCCAACACCTTGTTTGCACATAATTGTCTGTTCGTATAGATGTTCGCTGTGCTGTTGGATATGGTTATTGTGGTCAGACTGCTTACCGTAGGGTTACTTTTGAAGATTTCGGGGTTTAATTGGGGGTTGTTGTAGTTTATGGGTTATTTGGGTCAATGTATCACAAATTAAATATCCCCTAAACTACCCACATTTTATCTACTTCGTCCTATGTAAACAACAATTTTGTCCCTCAACTTTCTGATTGCAATCTATTTTGTCCAATCGTGAACATAATTTTACCTAGAAATTGAACGAAATAGATTACAATCAGAAAATGGAGGGGACAATATTGTTGTTTACATAATTTAGGGACGGAGTAGACAAAATTCGGGTAGTTTAGGGGATAAAAGCAAAATTATCAGTTAAAATTGGGTTGAAGGTTTGTACTATGTGGCGTATAAGACTTTGAATTAGCCTGCAATTGGGTTATGTTACATATGTATATGGGTTTGTCTTTTTGGAATAAGGTGACCAGCTTCGCCAAATTGTGAAAGGAATAAGTTGCCCAAACTAGAGTTTGCAAAAGGGGGAATCAATTGCTTTTGCATGGTTAACAAAGTAACGGGTTGGTCATTGCGGTTGCAGCACAAATGTCTGTTTATGTGGATGTTTGTATACTTAAGCATTTTCATGTACATCTTTGCCTGTTTATTGCCATTGGATTGCTTGCTATGCTATTGCTTCTGTAGACTTCGGGGTTTTACTGGGGTGTGTTCTGAATTTCGTGTTATTTGGGTGTCTGGTCACTGCATTGCGGATGGGACTGTATAGTAGTCTTTGATTAGGTTATAGTGTATTGCTTTGTCCTTGAGGAATGGCATTATTTCATTTCCCCATGTTGTAATTGGCCATAATGTGTACTTAATGTTTTCCCTTTATTAGTAGTGTCGTATCAGGCTTAAAAGAGTGTGTAAGGACTAAGGACATAAAGCTATTCACTCCTGTGTAGCAAGCAAATCCAACTTCTCAGCACTCCTTGAAATGGTTAGTGATGATAATAGTCTGAGTACAGTCTCTGGGTATTCAAGCACATCAAGCGAAGTAAGGCCAAATTCGATACCTGCTTACCATCAATTTTTCTTCAGTAGAACACTCTTTGGAACTGCTGCTTCTTGCCCTTACCCTCATCAACACTCGAACAGTAGCGCATCAATAAAGTAGACATGAGCCACATTACCGAACAACTCCAAAATTGACACTTCTGTCTGTAACCCACAACTCAGATCTGTGTGTGTGTGTTTTAATTTACTGTGAGTTACTGCTCCATTGAAACTAAGACAGTGGAATTAGGGTTCTTTCATGATGTAGTAATTGTTGCTTTTACCCGTTTGATCATTTTTTGCAAGTGTTGTTGCAGGCATTGCAAAGGTGCTTACAACTTAAGATATGCAAAGTGAGTGCCTGATCGAATTGATCAGGTCATGTAGGACCAGTTAAGAGTGGTATTTTGCACAATTGGGAAAAGAATGTCTATTGTTTAAGTGATAATCAAATTGGTCAACTGAAATGAGATAATCTAGTTGCTGGTGACATATGGTGGATGTGGAATGATTGTTGGGACTTGAAGTTCCGTGGTCATTGGTGGAACCAGAATTTTTCTGTAGTGGTTCCAAATTAAAAAGATCAAGCATGAGAAATATATGATGATGTAAGATTAAAATTTCATCAGACAAATATAAATAATTTCATCCACTTGTATTGGTAAAGCAAAATCCCGACTTGTTGGAGCAAAATATAAGCCACAACCTAATATGGATTTTATTTCTATTTTAAATTGGGTTTGAGATTGCAAATGGGGTGCCAATATACTAAAATTTTGCTAATAAGCATGTAAATGTAATGTATGTATAGCATATGCATTGGTGGTAGCACCCCCACCCTAAACCATAGGTCCGCCCCTGCTAGTGGGAGGATCCTATAAAGGAATATGTAAAAGGCAACAATCTTTTGTTGTGCTGGAGATGTTGCCTGGAACTGCTTTTGCTGTTTGGTTTGATCATGTACTTGTAGCTCGAGTGGTCAATTATCCTTAGACTTGTTTTTGAGGCTGCTTGTGTCAAATTAGTTTTATTGGGGTGGTACAGAGACACAGTTTATTTAACTCCAGTATACTTTTAATTGGCTGATTGATCGTAGTGTTGTCTATTTATATCATATAGTCTACAGTATTTATACTTCCTACTTTCACTGATAGGGTTCTTTTAACCGGAATTGAGCTTTTTCACTTGGTTGTCCCTGAAGCAGTCTAGATAAACAGAGGAGTGGTAGTGGAGAGCTTGGTGTAACATCTCATTTTCATGTTATAGAGATGAGTGGGGTTTCCCTGATGGTGTCATTTAAATCTCTGGAAGAATCTGGGGTCTCCTTTTTTTTTTTTTTTTGGCTAAGTAATATGGCTTCCTTTCTTTGTACTTTTTTGGCATATTTCTTTGCGCAAAGCACTAGGAAAGCACCACTTAGTACTTACACATTGGACATAAAAAATTATGTGATCTTGGGTGCATACAATGGAATATCCGTCACACACCTGTCTTTATCATAGTAACTGCCTAACTGGTAGATTGTAGATTGATATGTTGCTCCTTGTGGATATCTATGAGGCACTAATTTTTTCTATATATTTTTTTTGGCTAACAGTTGTTCCATTTGATTCCAACACCACAAGGGAGTTTCTATGTGCAAAACGACATATTCCGCTTGAATTACGCCTAAATGGGGTCAACTATTATGGAGCTCAATATAGGTTTGTTATTTTGATCGAATGTGAGGACTTGAAAACGATCTTGCTCTATTTCATATTGCTGTTATGGTAGGCTGGAAAAATATTGAATTGAAAACATCTCATGCTTTGTTGTTTGCTTTTCATATTTTCAGCAGCTGTTGGAATGCTTAGTATGATCCCGGTGCCATTAAATTGCTTCTTGATTGCTTGTGCATTGAAACTGTAGTTACGAAATGCGATGCTGCTCAAATTTATAGTACATTTTTCAGTTTCATTAAACTGAAATCAGAAGCAAAACTGCTTTGTTGCCAAAACATTCATGAATAATCTGTTGTGAAAAGCTTTAGAGTCACCGGCAAGAATGAGGGAATATCTAGTCACTTGAGAAAGTGTGCAACTGCGAGCAAAACCACTTTTAGTAGGGGTGGTGGAGTGATGATGAGGATATCCATGAGAGTTTACACCAGAATATCTATCTTATTAAGCAACCATAAGGTGCTTAGGTGCTTTTTTTTTGCCTTTTAACTTTGGACAGAACCATCGTCTAATTAGCTGCCCGTGATGGAATTGGAATTAAATTTAGGTGACTCGGACATATGTTCAATATGTCTAGGGATAACTGCACAGGCATGGACTTTTCTGAAGGAATATTGATTATTTTTCTGATTTTTTCTGACCGAGTAAAAAAATGAAAAGAAAAGTAGTTTCGTGCACTTTATTTTCTTTTCTGCTTTCCTTTGCCCCCCGAACCAACAAGAAATGTGAATCCAAACTATAGCTTGATTCCGTAACGTTTACTTATACCTTTTATCAACATCCTCTCTGTCTCTTCTTTCATAAATAACCTTCACCTGTGTATAAGTAAACCCTCACCATTCTGGCTTGCAATGCCTTCGTCCCTTTTCTTTTGCCATTCCACTTCTCTGATTCTCATATAGAGAGGAACTAGAGAAGGAAGAAGAGGAGAGATAGACTGGGGGAAAGGAAAGATGGCGGATTGGGGACCGGTGTTTGTAGCAGTGGTATTGTTTATACTGTTAACACCGGGACTGCTGATTCAGATACCGGGTCACACCCGGCACGTAGAGTTTGGAAGCTTCAAAACCAGCGGTGTGTCCATACTGGTTCATTCCATCCTCTACTTTGCCCTCATCTGCATCTTCCTCCTAGCTATTCGGGTCCATGTCTACATGGGTT
The DNA here is from genome assembly GCA_025413875.1 of Rhododendron molle. Classification (NCBI taxonomy): domain Eukaryota; kingdom Viridiplantae; phylum Streptophyta; class Magnoliopsida; order Ericales; family Ericaceae; genus Rhododendron; species Rhododendron molle. The sequence goes on along the minus strand of CM046395.1, from coordinate 5,329,192 downwards.
GATGATGACAATCGCCAACTCCGATTTGTTGTTTTTGATTTAATTTTATCGGGTCTGTATTCTTTTTTCCCTGCATTCAAATATGAGAAAATAAATAGTACATGATCTCTCTGAGTCGAGATGTGAATTCGTTATTTATGTCGTCTAATTGCTTTTGCCTCTGCGTCTCTGCCGTACATTTGAATAAGGAATTTGTTTGGGGATAAGGTGCTATCTTTATTTCTGTGATGTGAAATGGGTAAAATGAAGGAAAAAGGAACTTTTTACTTGGCTTGCTCTGTAGTTGTATGCAAAGGAGGACTTGAAACTAATAATATTTTTCCAATTCCTTAACTTCAACTTCTTCATTGTTGTTTTCTTTGTTTTTTTGGGTTTTGTAGTTTCAGAAGATTTCTTCTTCTTCTTTGCTCTACTGAAAGAGTTTGGATTCTTTTCTCCTTTGATCCTTTCGATTCTGGAAATCATCCAATTTTTTGACCGGGAAAGAGAACGCAAGTTATATTGATACAAATCATAAACAAATTGCGCGGCCCAAAGGCTGAAAAACAACAAATACAACAAAACAGGAAAAAAACACAGAAATAACAAGAACGAAAAAAATGAAAAGGATAGCCTCTCAGCTTAGATGTTGGACCCAACACGCCGTTCGTGGAGGATCGCCATTGGATCTAGTCACGCTGCTGGATCTGCACAGGGTCTATATCTTGACGCCTTTATCGTTGCTGCTGGAGAGCTCAAGAACACCGTCTCCCGAATCAATTCAAGAGCCAGCACCTAAATCTAAAACTTCAGATCTGGGTCTTCGAGTCCGATTATGTATTGGGTTCTATGTACCCTGCAAGCCCCCGTTGCCTCCACCCAACCAGGAATAGAAAGAACAGACGAATCTTGCACAGAAACAATCTGTAGAAGACACAGAAAAATCATTGAAATAGCAAGTTTAATTGGGTAGGATTCAAAAGGAAGAAACAATACCGACAGGAGAGAGATAGAGGGATGGGAGAATCCGAGATGCATCCACACAACACAGTGTGCCATAATTTTATTGGTAAGGAAACTGATAGTCGCCCGCCCACTCACTCTTTTCTTGTCATTGTCGAGTGGGCGTGGGCAGTAGCAGGATAATAAGGCAGAGCATTGATTAAATAGCGGTCAAAAGGCCTTTACTACAAGCGGCATGGGGTGGTTGGTTGCAATACAATATGTGCTTTGAATTCTCATTATAGGTTTTGATGGGATAAATGACAGGTTTGGTTGGGTTAAAAGGCAAGTCATGAGACATAAGTCACATAATGCGTATGTGCAAGTGTGAGCATGAAAGTGTCTTTTAAGAGCATATCTAATGGGAGATGTCAAACATGACGTGAACGGTGCAACGGTTACTTTTGGCATCAACTTACCTTTCAACCCATCTATCTTCACTCATGTCAAATCTAATGTGGTTTTGACATGAATCTCCTGCATGCCAATTTTGGCAACTACCCTCTCCCATGCCAAATTTCAAAAAGTAACCGTAGGTAAAAAGCTATTCTTAGAAAGTTTAAAATCTCTCCGTACTACTTGTTTGAGTTTTTTTTTTCCTTTTAAATAAATAGAATTTGGCATAAGGGTTGGAGATGAGATTTTAATGTCAAATTCGAGATGTCAAAATGCCACATAAGCCTTCAAAAAAAAATTTGACATCTCCAATTTGAAGTCAAGTGTCGAAGATGCTCTAAAAATCTCATCTCCTTACGAATCCCAATCATCTATCACTGTTATCAAACGGGGCCTAAAAATTGTCACTCTTCTCGGTTGAGAAAATGACAAAATCTGATTGAGATTCATATGCGATTACTGTAATCTTAACAATTTAAAGCTGTAATTTCTACATTTAATTAAGAAGAGAAACCGATATTTTTGTACCATAATCAATGGTCAGTGTCATTTTTTTTGGATCGTCAAAAGTAACATTTTATTAAGGAATGGGGAAAGGATTTCAACCAAAAGTTGAAAATACAACTAGAGGGACAAAACCCAATACAATCAGTGTCATTTTGGTTGGAAGTTTATTTATTTATTTTTTTTTTTGATCCGATTGGAAGTTTATTTCAGTTGCTCCATTTTGAGGATTACAAATAATCAAGAATAACCTTTTTCTTCAATCAGAACTTTTTATAAGCAATAGGTCCTACTCACGTCAAGCATATGTTTTTTTTGCTTGTAGACACTAACGACCCGTTTGGATAGAGGATTTGTTTTGGGTGGATATAGAATGAGAATGGATTTGAAGGTAGATATGTAACGAGGGATGATATGTTAAAAAGGGTGACCCCACCTCTTAAGAATGATGGATTTTTTTTTTTTTGAAAAATAAGAATGATGGATTTATAATGAGGTGTTTGAGTGATTTTTTGAGGAGGAGGATATGAATGGTGGATATGATGGGATTAGATGTCAAATGATTGAATTGCCCCCACTTTGATTTGTTAATGTTCAAAATTGGTTTATTTCATATTGATTGGAATAAATTGATTTTTACTATTAATTTTTAGGATAAAATAATTTCATTTTAGAATACAAATGCTTACGGCTTTGTTTGGTTAGTGGTTTAGTTCAGTTTAATTTTGATAGTGGATGGAGAGAGAAAGAGAAAGAGATAATGATTAGAGAGAAAAATGAAATTAATAATCGAAGATATAAGATAATAATTTTAAAAAATTTAAAATAATGATTAAAAAACAAACTAAAACAAAACTAAAATGGCAACTGAACAGAGCGAACACTTTTTTTAATCAAAATATAAGCAATTGGAAATTAAACTACACCCAGACAACTACACCCAATTTCTATCTCTCCAACTACAATACTACACAGGCGCCCCCAAATTTATTGCCCCAAATTCACCTCTTTCTACTTTCACCATGGCCATTTCTTTCTACGCCCAGTTCGGCGATAACAATTCAGGCACCGGCGCCTCGTTGCCAGGCCAGGGTTCTCTCGACACCGTGGCCTCTTGCTCTGATTAGTCCGGTACCTCTCTCTCTCTCTCTCCCTCTCGCTTTCTCTGATTTGTGCCTCTCTATCTCTCCCGGTGTGTGTATGTGTGCGATTGTGGGTGTATTTGTACATTATACGTATGCATACATATGTGATCGGCGAGGGAGAGGCCTAAATCGTTGGTGATGGAAGAGAGAAGGCAAGGGTGGGATGGTCAAACAGACACCCCGCTTGGTTAACGACAGGGGGTACCCTAGCCTTGGCAAATTCCCTGACTTGTAATCCCAACAGTAACAACTCCCCCCTCAAATCCGGCTCACTTTTTTCACACCCAAACACCGGATATGAGGAGAAGGGGGAGATGTACTCTGGGCGCTTGGCAAATCCGGGGGCAAATCCCCCATCCAAACAGGCTGTAAAGCATATGTGTTTTAGACATTAAAGATTATATGCATCTATAAGGGAATAAATTAATATTCCCTTTGTCCCAAAATGCTTGTCTAAAACCAGAACTTAAAAATATACAATTTTTGCAATGGGAGATTGTGTTTGTGGTTTGTGATTAATGGAAGATGAATTGAGGTATACTCACATTTTGTGTATGATTTGATCAGATCTATATACTTTATCTCGTTTTATCCTAGTTAAATCAGGAATCCCTTGATTTGAACAGATGGGTATTATTTGTTAGTTTCATTGGTAGGAATCAGAGGAACGGTAAAGAGATTTTCTTGGTAATGGGAGATTGTGTTCGTGGCCTTTTGGTTGGAAAATTTTAGAAAGCACTTACAGAACTGTGAATCAATAGAACTGTGAATCAATGGTACTGGGTTAAGAAAATTATTCTTGTCAGGAGCAAGGGATTTTCTTGCTATTCAATGTAAGAATTTGCGGTTTCAGAATAAATCCGTGCAGGGTTTAGGATATCATGATTCAATATGCCTAAATTGTTTTGGCATTCTTCTGCTATTCAATGTAAGAATTTGAGGTTTCAAAATAAATCCGTGCAGGGTTTAGGATATCATGATTCAATATACCTAAATTGTTTTGGGTGATCTGTGATCAATGTCATCGACAAAGCTTTTACTTTTTAGGAGCGGAAGGGAGTTGGCTGCACGCTAATTTATCACACTCAAGTCCTGCCCTTTGCTCTTCACAATTGATTTGGAGCTTGTTCTTAGTTCTTGGATTAGGCTTCCGTATTCGCTATTGATTTTGGGTATAGACAAGAATTGGCAATTGTATGAACAAATTTGCAGGGTTTTTTTTTTTCTTTCCGTTTTTGGTTTCTTGATTTTTGGAGACTTGCAATTTAAAATTATACAGTGTGGGTCTTTTTTACGTGTTGATAATGTAAGAGCAGTTGCAAATACTGTAACTACAAGGTAAATCCGGTAGTGATAATCGTAGTGGAACCTCAGATAGTCCAGGTGAAACCTGTTTCATTTTGGTAATTTTTTAGCTCTAGCTGAAATTTTGGGCATACGGTATCCTGGTTCTTACATGTTTGGTGATCTAGTTCTTATCTGTGTTTTTTTTTCGTTAATTATTTCCAAAGCCATTAAAACATCTGGTAGAAAATTATAATAGCTCAAACTTTACATGGATGTGGACCCTAATAGCGTGCTCACTTGAACAGGGTTCTTCATTGTCGATTGTGGAAGAGATCCCAACAGGGAAACAATTTTCCATCAAAGATGTCTTCCAGATGCGTAAAATATCAGAGTGAAAGCAGCATTTGCTTAATAAAAATTTCCATTCTTCTTGACAAATTTGAGTAAAGTTGGTCACAACTTCTTCAGTGCAAGTGCCATTGAAATGGAGAGTGATATTGGTGAAAGCACTTCCCCAACCCAACCGAAATGGAGAAAAGTTGCATATGGAGGAATGCAACCTGGGTTTGAAGACAATCACACCGACGAGTCGTTCCTTGAAGATATGGTTATGAACGCCAATGTTGTCAAACGGAACATGCTAAAGGTGATGTTAGACTCAGTTTCCATATCCCAATACCTATGCATTGTATCTCTAGTGGTCATTGTTTGGACCCTCACGCTTAGGTCGTCCATTGATGCAAATTCTCTGTTGCTTCTTGACGTAATCCTTCTTGGATTAGGTTTCTTTGTTCTACTGTTAACTGCTGAAATGCTCTCATTTAATCTTCTTCTCAATTACATTCTCAAATTCTCCTTTTTCATAACTGGTTTATACGTTCTGTCTCCTATCTACCACACACTTACCTGGTCTATAAGCTCAGACTCCATATGGGCACTAACGGTTTCACTAATCACTCTCCATCTCTTCCTCCATGACTACTCTGGGTGTACTGTAAAAGCTCCAGGGGCTCCAGAACGTCCATCATTTATGAGCAATATCTCATTAAATGCTTCTATCGTTGCCTCTCTTTTGATAGCTTCTCGTCTTCCGTCGAGGCTTCATGTTTTTGCCATTGTGCTGTTCTCCTTGCAAGTTTTCCTCTTTGCTCCACTGGTTGTCTATTGTATCAAGAAGTATTCATTTCCATTTCACCTTATGTTCTCAGTAGGGTTGATGGCTGTCACTTTGACTTTTGCTTACAGTTTGCATAGACTGGTTTTTGTGCTATTGTTGAGTTTGTTTGTTTTTGTCAATATGGTCTGTCCTTATTGGCTTATAAGGATACAGGAGTACAAGTTTGAGATCAATGGTCCTTGGGATGAAGCAAAGCTCTGTTTTAACATAACAGAGTGAGAAAATTTCCCGCCTCGCTTCTTTTCTTCTTTCGTGTAGCTTACTAGCTCTGCAATTTAGCAAGATTGGTCCTTGGTTGTCACTATGTTGTTTGAATGGAATCCTACTGAAGATTTTTGTAGATTAATGAGAAGTTCAGTTGCACTTCACTTGTTCCTTTTCTTTTTATTCTGAGTTCTGTTCTTGAAATGTGAAATGGCAGGAACTTGGCTCTGTGCAAGTGGCTCATAGAGCTAAAATTGAGGAGGAGATTGTTATCTTAAGTAAGAGCAATTTCTGAAGTGACCAAATGGAGCTAACTAATGTGCAAATTGTTGTCATCTCTTTTAAAATCTGGCACTAAAGTGAACAAAAAGATTCAAAGGGGGATGAGGCCAAGTCCAATAGACTGAACAAAGGCTGACCAAAAGGCTGTTCAGGCTTCTGTAGAAGCCTTGAGAGCATCCACATTTAACTCTTGAAAAAATGTTTGTTACTATGACAAAAAGTGTTAAAAGTGAGACCCAAAAATTGTGTGTTAGAGAGTTATTAGGTAGGAGGTGACCACCTTTGACTCCTCTTCCCTCTCCCCTCTACAGGAGGTTTTAATGTCAAATTCGAGATGTCAAAATGTCACATAAGTCTTCAAAAAAAAATTTGACATCTCCAATTTAAAGTCAAGTGTCGAAGATGCTCTAAAAATCTTTCAAATAACTACAATACGTGAGTGCGAGGATTGAAAACACGAGCGCAGATCGAGAATCAAGGCGGTGTTTCACTTTTTCTAAAAGTGCTTTTTTTTTTTTTCCAAATTCACGTAATTTCAAACTCAAATATATAATGAAAATGAAAAATATTTTTTCAATATTTTTTCACCGTTTAAAACATCTTAGTGAGATCTATCAAATAAGATCCATATTGATATGAAAATTATTTACATAAACACATGATTTTTGAGTTTGAAATTACCTCTTTTTTTTCTAAAAATTCTTTTTCGGAGAAATCGAAACACCCCTAAAAACGGGAACAAATGCTATGCGACTAAAATGGAGGTTTTACTTTCTTGTCAATACTACAGTACATCTTATGACGCCAAGAAATCGAATCCTTGTGTTTGTGTTGCCACCCATAAAGGGACGAACAGAAGTTTCTTTTGCAATTGACAGCCACAGCTTTAACAGATTGGAATGATTTTCTACAGGACCGAAACTCGACTGGCCCCCACTTTGTGCTTGCCAAAATTGCAAATATTCCTCTATACTCTCGTAAATAGTGGTGGGTTTTCCACTTTCCGCACTTCTCCCTCTCTCCCTCTCCCCCTCTCTCTCTCTAGATCTGTGTGTGTGTGTGTGTTAACTTGGAGGCTTGGAGCAATGGCGGACTGGGGGCCGGTGCTGATCGGAGTGGTGCTGTTCGTGCTGTTGCAACCGGGGTTGCTGTTCCAGATACCAGGTCACAACAAACAGGTGGAGTTCGGGAGCATGAAAACCAACGGCAAGGCCATAGCCTTCCACACCCTCCTCTTCTTCGCACTCTACGCCATCCTCATCCTCGCCGTTCACGTCCACATCTACACCGGCTGATCTCTCTCTCTCTCTCTCTCTCTAGAGTTGTAGTAGTATCTTTGCGATAGCGAACTTTCTTTTAAGAAAGCATAGATTACTGAACCAGATCTGAAGTACCTTTATACATTTTCTACTATCTTTCTTTCTTGCCGTTTTTGATTACCTAATTCTTGTTATAGTCTGTGGCTTGTGTTGGATTTTTGCTGTCTCAATTAACTTAATTGATGCATGAATACCACGGCTAGTGTTGTTGGTTAATCATTGCTCTCTCTCTCATAAGAGAGAAGGGAGAGATCGATCGATCTTGAGTTCGATCGAGAACTCATGGGGAGGTGTTCGACTCCTTTTGTAACCATTAATCCCACCTAACATTCCATCGTCTCGGGGGAAAAAAAATTAACTTGATGCATACCATATAAGGATCTTCGAATTGTGGATACAGCCATAGATGTACATGTGAAAAATATGAGGGATGCACATACAGATGCATCCGGTGTTGTCCTATGTATGTGGGTCGTACATGCATTTTTAGGAGTACTAGACTCACGTTCTTGCCTCTCTTTTATCAATTGCACTACACATTCTCCTACAAGGCTCATCCGGGAGAAATGGTCATATGATTCTGTTATCGCTTACGTTTCGGATGATATTATTCAATCAGATTACAAATGAAACAAGCTCCAGATAACCTGTTGAAGCTGTAATTACTTGATCAAACTATTACTTTATTAGTGAACGAAACAATTCTCACGCCACCACAATGATGTTCGGATTCCAATTCTAGATACGAAACAAACATAATGCCAACAGTAGAGAAATTTAGCCTTCATTTGGGTACCAAATAGTCAAGTGGGAGTTCAACCTTAAAAACCAGTCGGTAGGTAAATAAGCAATGCTGTCATAGTCAACTTACCGAATACGAAGAAGAATGAGCTTGACCAGTGCGAGATCAACAACTTACCGAATACGAAGAATGAGCTTAACCAGTGCAAGATCGATGCGGCTGATCTCATAGCACAATCGATCCATGTTCGAGATAGAACTAGATCATTAATTTTTTAACACCGGAGCCACACTTAAAGACGGAAGTTTCAACATGTTCCCTTTTCTTGTAAACCCAACCATGGGTAAAAAGACCCATACAGTATTACTCAGAAACAGAGCCCAGTTTAGAAAATAACAAAGGAAAGAAAAAGAAAGGCAAATTAAAGGCAACCCAGTTATGGGAGGATGGAAACTGTGCAGATCGAGTCTGGATGAATCAGGGACGTATGTGAATCCCAATTGCGACGATTAAGATGGTGTAAATACAAGCATAGAGTATTGCATGAACTAGGATTGAAATCCCACTGGTGTACATGTTGCCAAACTCCACCACCCTCATCCTTGCTGGGAACTGGAACAGAAGCCCTGGTGACAGAAGGATGAACAAAACCACCGCAACCACGACCGGTCCCCAATCAGCACCCATCTCCCTTGTCTTTCTCTGTCTGTCTCTCTCTCTCTCTAAAGGCGAGGATTGATTTCGATATCGCTTTGGAAAAGGGCAGGATGATAGTTGGGACAGAATTAATGTTGTCTGCAAATAGGTAAGAGGGATATGTAGAGCCAGTTTTCTTAGGGAAGAAGGAAATTGATGATGCAAAACTTGGAAAGAAGGAAGGCAATGGGATTAAAAGGGAGGAAAGGTATTTTTATGCAGTGGAATTTGCTTTAATGGAAATATTCAAAAGAAACCAACTTCTTCTTTTCTTTCTTCCTTTAATAAGCTTCCACTACGTTGATTACCCTGAATGGTTCTTTTTCCCCCCTTTGCTTTCCAGATGCATCCATAAAAAAGAGAGCAAAAAAAGCAAGTGGGAGGAGGTGTAATGCTGGATGAAGGAAAGCCAGGTTGGTCAGGAAATTGCTTGCCTGGTTTTCTTAATTCGTGCCTTTTTGAACAAAGCCAAGTGCACAATAATTAGGCAAAAGTATACTACAATAGTGTCAGACAAGTTCATCTGCAGTACTACTGTACTGGGTTCTATAGGAGCAAGAGGACTTTTGAGAGCTGTGTCCAAGACATGGTTTAGAATTGTACTTTTATGTAGAGAAAAAGACTTGCCTTAGTCTCCAAGTGAGCCCATGCCTTAATTCCGTATCGCCACGAATAACCGTCTCTCGATCTGACGTTGTGTGTGACGATATCCGAAGGCAAGACGTTGTCGGACGCCACGTGCCCAAGCCGTGGGGGTTGGCATCGACGTGGCTTCGTTCTTTTGTCATATGCCCTCTACAGTGTTATGACCTGACACCATGCCCAACCCCCCAACCTGCAATTCCAAGAGCCGAAATGGACCACTCGGCTGTTTGGGCTGGGCTATTGGGCAGTGAAGCCTTCCAGTCCTCGTTGGGCTTATTCAGACAGGCAGTGTAATGCCCCCGCTATACAAACTAGGTCACAAAGATTTGATTAACACAAGGTACACCTATACTGTTTAGCACACGTGTTCAGACCTTACGGAGCTTTGCATTCCTTCATATCTGCATCGTGTTATAAATCACTTGGACTAGACTCTAGAGAGTAGAGATAGAACCCCTGGGAACGGCAATGCACGTAACTTCACCATTAGAGGGTAAAATCTTCGCAGGCCTAGTCTGTAAAGCGGAGCGTTAAAGAGCGGGTGTGGAATCCGGCCCACTAAACTTATCGTATTTGAGTACGGCAAACAATAAAGTACAGACCCATTATGCATAGGTTTTTTTTTTTTTTTGGGGTCCTCCCGATATCCATACGTAAGCAATAAGCCCAACAACTTCTCGTTACCTAATCATAGATATGAGCTCAAATTCTACCTTTCTTTTCTCTTAGAATCTTTCATGTTTCTGCAATTAATTGTTGCATCTGGCAACTAACCAGTCTAATGATACCAGTTCAGGCATGTTCCCAGCAGTTCCAAGGACTGAAAGGGGAGCAAGGAAATTTTCATGCTAATCAACAATTGAACATAATTCGGTAAGCACATCTACTAAGACCATGGGAAACTGAGCAACATGAAACAAAGATGTCTTTTGCAGGACGCGAATAACGATCATGGTACAATTTAAGTAGACACTCTCGCCAGGTATGCAGTGGTAACCCCTGCCCTTTACAGGCAAGATGAACTCAGCGATACCGATAGATATCTCTATCCAGCCCGAGGGACGCGCCCCTGTCTGTAGCTTCTTCAACCCGCATGTCTCAGCTCCATGAAAATTTCCATCCTGCGGACATGAAAATGTCGAATTAGTATTAATTGTGAACCAGCTAACTTTACCAAAGCTAATCATAGCCTGAGGCTAACAACCACAACTTTCAATATATCCAAGGAATGCCATTGCAGGCAATGAGATCAGCTCCCCACCGTACTCCGAATCGTTCACTTTGTAGACATGGCAGACTGTAACATATCTTTGAGATATCAGCTTAATCGGACAACGAGAAATATATTAGTATGACCAAAAGCGCGATCTATATCGATAGGTTCTCAGACGGTAAAAAATTTCTCAAGTTACATGACTAATAGCCAAATTCTCACCAGTTACGTCCTTCGATGAGGCGGTAGGGCAGAGAATGGACCGGCCCAGTTCCAACAAATCGGAAACAACGGCGACGAAACAGAACAACAGGACCAGTCCGACGACCCAAGGCATCAATACGAACCCAATTGCGAACGTCACCGAACCCAGCATCATCAGAGCGAGCGAAATTGCGAGGAACAGAGAGGCAAAAGCGGAGGGCGAGGAGACAGGCGACGTCGTTCGGTATAGGGACGAAAGGGAGGAGGAGGGGTTGGGAAAAGGTGGGGATCGAAGGATTTGAAGGATCATTGAACACATCTCTTGTAAAACCTTAGTTTGCTGCTGTTGGTTCTGCTCCCTCATCGCTCGAGAATCACAAACGAATTAGATGCAACACAGAATGTAGATGTGAAAAACACACCGGTTTCTCTCCGATGATAAACGGAAAGAAGTACATTTACACCACTTGCATGCATGCCTCTCTCTCTCTCTCTCTCTCATCTCTCTCTCTCTCTGTCTGTTCTGAAAACAAGGCAAGAGGATAAGCTGGGGGAATTTGTCTTCTTGCTTTCAGGGTCAGTTCTTGATATGGTGCAGACGTAAGCAAGGAGATGAGGAGGTGTGGGCGAGAGGTGGCTGCCAGTGCAGTGTAGGACATCGCATGCTTTATCTTCATCTTGAGAGAGAGACCATCTAGGTGGTAGTTCAGTTGGTGGGAGTCACCACCTCTTTAACACCTGCGCCGGTTCGAGTCTCGGAAGGCACATTTGTGTTGGTACCAGGTGGTGCCATTAATAGGCTTTATTTCGAACCCGTATGTGGACCAGTTGGTGCCATGGTGATGGCCCGTTCTCATGCTTAAGAAGGAGTTACTACGTTGGTTGCTCCCTTCTATCCTTTTTCCCAGTCAAAAAGAGAGAGAGACTGCTGCTAGATAGATAGAGAGAGAGAGAGAGACGCAGCAGCAGACGCTCAACATGTTCGCGCCAAGTTTCTCTGTCCCAACAGCAGACCGGTGGGAAATTATTTGGAAGTGAGACTCCAACTATGAGAGCTCACTTTTATTGGGCTCTCAAAAAAGTCCATATATTTCAATTATACAATATTGTATATATGTAAAATCGATCTTGTTTGATAAATTTTAATTAGTTTTATAGGACGAAATTTTTAAAACATCATAAATGGTGAGATATAGGCGATTTTGTAAGCGGTACGTATGTCGAGAAAGGACTCTCATTTAGAAACGGGGAGAGTATTACGTAGCAAAGACTTGGCAGATGGGTAAGATTTAAGAATAAGGAAGAAGGGGGGACAAAAATGAATGTCAAGAAAAATAATTCTCGTATAACTAAGAAGGTGTTCGTTTAGTAGTTGAAAATGGATGGAAAGAGTAAGCGGATAAAAAATAATTTACGTGAGAGTGAGTTTACTTAGTTGTCCATTGTAATGAGGATACGAAAAGGGATTGATCGAAGAGGTTTGAGAGGCATGCTGCTAATTGTGCCCGCCTAAGTAAGCTAATGATGGGGTGGGATGGGTTTCGTTGAGACGCCCACCCCCGAAATGCAGGGGTCTCAGCATATATATATATATATATTCAACGGATAAGTAGTCCGAGTGCAAAGGAGAATTGAAAGATAAAGAGTGTGCCCGAATTAGCTTATCTATAAGGTCGGGCTGTTTGTTACTAGAAGGATATAGGGAGAAGCCGGATATAGAAATCCGGGTGTGCTATATCCGGTGTTTGTTTGCATTGAGGAACCCGGATAAGTTTGGGCTTGGATATACTATATCCCCCCTTGAAGGGGTTATCTTCTGCTGGTTTTTCTCGTTTGAGATTTCCATTGCGACAAACAGAGATTAGTAAACCCAACAGAAATCGGTTTGTTTTCTGCAAATCCCAACAGATGTGGGTGGGTTTCTGCAAATCGGCATGTTTGGTGTAGCAATTGGTGTGAGATGATTTGGGTGGGGTTACTGGGTTCCTTCCTCTGTTGTGCCCAATCCATGTGGGTGGGGAGAGAGTGAGCGATTTGGAATGAGAGAGATGCCCAGATTATTACTACTATATTTTATCCACCCTTCTTATCAATTACTACAAAACAAACCAAGTAACTTTTAAATTTTCCTTCTAAAATAATCCCCCTCCAATCATATCCACCTCTTTATTCCCCTCTTGAATATCTATTTTTGGAACGAGCAATGCTCCAAGAACACGAATATACCAGAACCACACATTTTTTTAACCGCACACAATTGTGGATGAGTCAGTTATATCCTCATTTTGGGGATATTATTCTGGCCACGTACATTTTTTATGGCAAGTTGCTTTTTGCTCTCCAGTGGGGAGTTAGCAAAGTGTCTGAACGGTTCAAAACACATTTGGGCGGTTGGAATTGTTGACGGATACCCGCTTTGGCAACCCAAAAATTCTCCTGTTGGGGAGGCGTCCCTTGACCACTTTTTATTGAATCACTAGCTACCACTCTTTTCTAGTCAACTCAATGGGCACAAAGAGTGAGGATATCTCTCTCTTGTCCCATTTGGCATAAAGGGAATATAAATGTAGCATTTCGCAAGGAGAGGAAGAACAAATGACAGAAAGTTCAAACGACATCTTCCATAGTGTTTTGGATGATAATAATAGATGCGTATTATATATATATATATATGCCCCTTCTATAAATAGGCTGCGGTACCACAAGAAAGAAGTCAAGAAAACCAAAGGTGGAAATTAGGGTAGAGGATGTGCCAAGTGGCGTTACATGATTTGGCATAGTAGCAAACCATCGCTTACCACCAGTTGTGGCAGAACAAGGATTTGGCATATATCACCTTTATGGCAAATAAAACATGGTTGCTTCATGTTGTTGGAGTGGAGGCGCAGGGACGCTGCTCTGGTTCATGTTAGAGTAGCCACAGAGCTCCTGGTTCACAGCTGGGTCCTGCAGATGGTCGGCGGCCATCTGATTAACAAAAAAATGTCCAGTGAGTGTTTCTCGTTTTGACATCTCCGCGACGATTTTATTTTCTGATACCTTTTCGTACCTCTATTTGCGTGAACAGCCTTTGTTCTCTTCTATGCTCCCTCTGTTCGTTGTGAATAGTGGTAAAACATTAGATGAAATATCTAGTAAAACATGGATATACATGAATCTGGTAAATACATCCTTGACTCCATAATCACATCACGTTGTCCACCAACAGTCTTATCAAGTTATGAATCTTACATTCCGTCGCAGGTTATTTGTGTCGACCTACAACATGACATGTACCATTTGCATTCTGTTGTAAACAGCAGCTATAATTTTTTTTTTTTTTTTGCAGACGTGTTCTTGGCAGCCCTAAAAGTAAAATCCTACCTTCGTCCCTGCATTCGCTCTGCGCATTCTAATCTTGGCTTCTTGCTAATATGCCACCCTATAATTGTCTCCGGTTTTCTAGTTGATAAACACTTACTTAGGTCAAGAGTTTCTGTACAAAAAATAAAACCCGATTGGATGTGTCAGACTCATGTTGGAGTGCCTAACACTGTCTAACAACTAACATGAGACCTTTGTCACCTTCAGTGTGATCTTCTGAGCAGCATTGTCCTTCAGAACTCAGAGCATCATGCTTCTTTTGGGCACTACTATAAAAAGTCCTACCCGTTGCCCAAGCGGAGCTGATGACACTTGCACCCACTTTTTGGTAGAGAGACTCTTCTCGTGGCTCAAACCCTGCAGCATAAAATTGGGAGCGGATGACAGCAACCACCACAACAGATCACGACCTCTAACTGTGTATTAATTTGTACTAGAACAATGCTATACGCCATCACTAGAACTTACAAGAGTGAATGAAACCACTGGTTTCATTGAATGAAAGCTCTCTCTCAATTCTCATCCATTAAGTTTGTGTACGGTACACTGCTTAAGTTCTGGAATGGCTTTCTGATTTCATCTTTTTCCACCCTCAGCAGGGAAAAAGTTCATTTTGGTGGTTTGACTTCTCAAACCAGCTATTTGATTTCATCTTTTTCCACCCTCAGCAGGGAAAAAGTTCATTTTGGTGGTTTGACTTCTCAAACCAGCTATTTGGACTTACAAACGTCTGAACCATCGAGAACTTCCAGAAATATCCTCTCTGCCATCATATGTGCATAGTGCCTCAGAGAAGGTCACGAGGGTTACATTATAGGTGCCACTTAGTCATAGTTGGGCAGTGACGAGGTTTTAATTGGTCATGATGGGTCTTTCTTCGGACACCTAGGAAGACTCAGAAAAATGAAAAAGACTTCGCCTGCCAATTCGAGCATTCTTCCCGTATCTTTCGGGCACCAAAGTCTCTTTGTATGCCTTCTGATCTACTGAATCTAGACAAATGCAACAATACAATCAACAACTGGTTTGGTGCATTGAGAGAGAAATTTAGTTTTGTCGGCCTAGCGGGATCTGAGAAACTACCATACACAGCTCAGTGCAGACACTCGAAGCTCAAGTGCTTGAACTTGGTTTGGGGAACAATTGATCTTTGACTGGAAAAATAGATAAGCAGAGTTTTGGAATTTCACCCAGATATCCTTCCAATTGGATTTCACTATTGAACAACTACTATGTACGGATAATATTCTGTCCCTGAAATTTTTCAGACCATGTCAATGCAAACCTACCACTCAGAGAAGCTAAACACCATTTGAAGGGAAAGGTCCTGCAATCGTTAGAGCCAATGTTACATTGACTCCTCTAAGTTTTTAAGTATCCGCATTGGACACTTGACGCTTGAAGGGCACTAGTTATGTGTCTGCCATGCTTAAATGGACAAGAACCCATCAAGTACTCACAAGCAGTTATGGCTATGCTTGTCGCCTGATACTCTGATTCTATGAGGAAAAAAATACTTATTTTAGTTTGTAACATCAATTTACCCTAGTGAAAGAAACATGTACTAACGATGAATTCTTTGTGCCCTAGTGTTATTGAACTTCAGAGTTAGACAGGTCAGACACAGGTCATAAATAAAATCATCCATCCCTTTTTCGTGGCCAACAATAGAAGTCAGTCGGCCAGTCTTATCAGTTTGGCATCCATGCTAAACAGAATAGTTACCCCTTGGCCATTCTACTCTAGTATGTGGCTGAACATCATATGAAAAGCTTTTCCCGACTGGAAAATACTTAAATTAGATCTTTTTTCCCGATTAAATTTTGACCTGGTAGGTTTGTCAGCAACTGCTGTATGCATACTCTGCTCCTGCAATTTCGACTTTGTTATTTGGTTGTTTTCACCATCTTTCCTTCTTCTCCTTCCTTTTCCGTTTTATTTTCATGTTATTGTTGCTACCTTACACAACCAAAGTTGCCCAATTGATAGTTTACACGACAGACAATACTAATAACTCGTCCTATATGGAGTGTTACATGCTTTTTAAATTCTACGCTTGTTTCTGACAGTCCTGAAAGATCTTGGAGCAACACCATTTAGTCCTCCATTTCAAATCAACTGGATATATCAATCTCTATACCACCACGTTCCAATACATGTGCCATGCCAGACAAAGTGCTTACACACAACAGACGTAGGCATTTCCTAAGCACTTAAAGGCAAGTGCAGACGTATTGAACAAGAACATTCTGACAATGGAATTTAGGGGTAGTATTAAGTTAGGTAAGCCAGAATTATAAAGATGACATACCTGTTCATGGAGAGCCGCAACAGCTTTCATCATAAGCTGCGACTGCACAAAATATACCATTGGTGAGCATCACCAGCAATGTACTTTTTTGGGCAATCAGCTTATGTTTTCTTCTCAAAGTGTTACTTTCAAAGCTTATTGTACCCTGCAACTTCCACCCAGCAAACTAAAGATTCTACAGATGTTCAGCCACTATGAGGGACTAAAAGACATTTTTAGTTGCTTTCTTATCTTTTATGCTCTTCTTCTAATCAGTTTACAGGATTAGTATCTCATGTTTAGGTGCTTATTATCATTTCCCCTTGTAGTTTTCTCTCTTAAAGGATAAAAATGTAAATATTTAATCAGGACATGTAACTAACCTTTCTCTTCCTGGTTTGGCGTAGTGTGGTATCCAACTTATGCTCCAGTTGAGTGAGCTCTGTCACATCAAGCTGATCAACTTTATGTTCTTCAAAAAGCCTGCAAATACGAAAACAGAAAAACACCTTGACAAATTCACCGTCGGGAAACATGTTGCGAGCACATTAAAGCCAGCCCTAGAATTGTTACCTATGGACAATTGGCAGTAGGTTAGTGCCATTCCATAAATCCATATATTCCTCATTATGCTTCTGTTAGCATACCAAAAGACAGAAAAAATGAATATGATACGTTCTCTTTGCCCCATCAAACGCAAAATAATATCACCTGATATAATCAATTCATTAATCCTCTACTTTATGCATATGAGGCGCATACTAGGATAAACTTGGTTGACTGCATGCTTTTGAACACACCAATATGAGATTTACGATTGTGTTCCATCCAACTATGGAAATATCTCCTAAAAAGAACTTGACTTTGTTGGGAATGATATTATTGATGACATGATGAAAGGCCTAAATCTGATCTAAGTGGCGGAATTTTTTCAACTGAATTGTGCCAAGTATTATCGCATGCTTAACAACATAGAGGCAAAAAGAATCCTCTTTTACTTTTTAGCTCTATAATATAATATGCATGCTTTTCAGTTTTCACTTAAATAACCGCAAAAGGAGGTCAAAGATGCGTGCTTTGGAAGTTTCATATTGAAATATCATCTGTAACTACACAATCAATACAATAATCCTGGCCAATGTATTTTGCCCACCACGTAAGGACTAAGAAGCGCGGATACGGATACGGAATATGGATACGATACGGAAACTTTTTTTCAAAAAGTAGGATACGATACGTTGGGATACGTTGAATATAAAAATAAAAAAATAAAATTCCATTATTGAATATGAAAAAAAACCTAAATTCAAAGAGGAGAGAGATGACAGTCGAGTACTGTTAAAAATCTAAAATCAGGTGAGAGACGAGAGAGAGAGATTTACATTATACGTGTGTATATATATATATATATATATGTACCTCTCTCTCTCTCTATATATATATGTATAGAGACGAGAGAGAGAGAGAGGAGAAAGACGAGAGAGAAGAGAGGCGAGAAAGAGATGAGAGTGACGAGAGAGACTTACAGTCGTTGGTCGATCGTCTTCTTTTGATTGTGGAAAAGAATGGTATATATAGTCATAAATTCTTACCTATATATATACATACATACATACACACTAGGGGTGATACCGGTCCGGTTTCAACCGGTTTTGGCATATTTTTCGGTCGAAACCGGTTATCCGGTTTGAGATTTTTAGAAACCGGAACCGGTTGAGATAATCCGGTCCGATTTCGGTTTCGACTGGCTCAACCAGTTTCGATCCGGTTTATCCGGTTTTCATTTATGGGTCATATTTTGGGCCCAACACATCAAAAAATCCACAATTCAACCCAAAAATATCAACCAAAAACCCATAATTCAATATCTTTTTTTGGGCCCAACAAAAAGGATCAATTTGAGCACAATACATAAAGAAAACCCCATAAAAACATCATTATGTATATATTATACATATATATAACCGGTCCGGTTTCGACCGATTTTTTAAACACATAAACCAGATCGAAATTATTTAACCGGTTTGAAAAATTCGGTTCGGTCCGATTTTTCCGGTCTCGGCTAACAGCCCTAACACACACACATCTATATACCTATAGAGAGACGAGAGAGAAAGGGAGAGACGAGAGAGAAGAGGGGCAAGAGAGAGAGAGAGGTGAGTGACGAGAGAGAGACTTACAATCCTTTTGGATGGTGTGATTTCAAGAGAAAAGAAAAGAAAGGGTTTTGGTTTCTAGCCAAATCACTCATTTGGATTGACAATTTTGGTGAAAATGGAGAAAAGAGTGCAAAATAAAATGTTTTAATTAACTCATCCCCTTTCTCACCCAATCTCACTAAAAATGGTGAGATTTTGTGAGAAATGGCTCCCCTTTCTTATCTCACCATTCAAAGGGACTGTTACAGTTGTTGGTCAATCGTCTTCTTCTGATTGTCTTGTTCAAATTGTGGGAAAAAAAGGTATATATAGCCATAAATTCATAATTACACTCCTAACCCATATATTTTAAATAATAATATATTTATGCCCACGCGTATCCGAGGGTATTCAAAACGTATGGGGTACCAAAAAATAATTCTAAAAAACGGATACTCTTAAAAACGTATGGGACACATATCCGGAACGTATCCTTGCGTATCCATATCCGTGCTTCATAACGTAAGGAGGTCAAAGATGCATCCCAATTAGTTGTTAAATTACTTCAACATTGCGGCTTTCCTCAATAATGTGGCTAATAAACAAACCAAGCTACTCGAGTTCAAACTTGGATCTACTCGTTGAAAGTTCGTCTCCAAATGGTGCTTACATAAACAAATAAAACTTGAACATTTGTTTGAAGCTAGTTGACATTTCACCCAGTTTGATCAAGCCACTATTCGTCCCGTCTCATTTTTGGTGTTTAAAAAATCCAAGCTACTCAAGATATGCTCTTGATCGACTACATTAAGCTTATTTGAGATTGGATTTGAAACTAATTAAGTTTTCAAATCAAGTTTGAAAAATTCATTGCTCAGCTCATCTGACTTGTTTATCAGCCTACTCAAGAAACCACTTCTTTAATTTGGAGCTCGATAATTTGTCCAACCTTGGATTCTTGACCGCTCCTGCCTGCATCTCCGTGGATCTGGTAGCACTCCAAGATTCTTCTCAGGCTACATCACAAGGGGACATTTCGTAAATAAATCTAGCAAACACAATCTGAAACATACTACATAGAAACTTCAAAATGATTAATCGAACTCCATATTCAAAATCTTGGAATCACAGTTTAATGAATTCAATCCAAGTAGTATAGTACTATTTGTACAGCTGAAGATATATATATATATATATACATACATACGGGCGATTCAATGGACATTAAAAAAATCACCTAAAAAAACACCTCATAGTTTTCGATCAAATTTTGATGATCCGAGCCGGTTAATGTGATCAGTGTGCGTACTACTAAATGGAATAGAAACTGATCAGTGTGCGAACGAAGGTACGTACCTATCGCCGGTGCAGAACTCGTAAAGCTTGCCGCCGCCAGAGAAGACGAAGACAGCGATCTCGACGTCGCACAGCACAGAGAGCTCGCGAGCTTTCTTCATCAGCCCGCTCCGCCGCTTCGAGAATGTCACCTGCCGACTGCTCTTGTCTTCGATTGTCTTCAACTCCAGCTTCCTTCGCCCCATCTCTCTCTCTCTCTCTCTCTCTCTCTCTCTCCGACGCCTAATCCTAGGTTATCGTACTCACTGAAATCAATGCGAAGATCGCCCCTCTTTGATCGGTTTTTTCATTTCATTTTGGAGCGAAAAATGAAAGAGGTGGCGATTTAATTTGTAGTATCATACGGTTCCAGCGATCACAGTGGCAAAGCCGTAGATATCAGGAACCTACGATACGGTACGCGGACCCCACCAGTTGATCCATAGCCTTAGGGATTTTGATACGCTTACCCCACGGCCCACAAGTTGATTCATGGCAAAAGTTTTTCCGATTTGTGACTCTGAATCTTCGTTCCAATTTTATCGGATGTAATTTTATCGGATGTCCCTGAAGGAAGCCGACTCGGAATCTTTATATTAGTACAACTGTACAAGTATAGTTCCTTTGAAGGGGAAGAAGAAACGAACTAGTTCCGTTTTTATCGAATGTCCCGTCAATAGACTGTATAGTTGTTCCTCGTGAGGGTGCTGAATACGATAGAACATAGTACAAAAATGGACATTTGCAATGAGTTTAACGGGCTTTAGATTACATGATAAACATCTTTTTAAACCAACGTAGTTCAGGTAGTATTCGAATAACTTCATTTTGTTAATATAGTCTAGCTCCTAACCTCCTAATTAGGCATAGAGTAAAGCATTTTCTCAATGGCCTATTTGGATGGGGGGTATTGTGAAATGGGATTGTGATATCCCTCCTTTTCGTCCATAGGCCCGGCTTTAAGATCTCGTCTGGGAAGTAAAATGGATGGAGTATTAGCTAAGTCTCGGATTATATTATATCTCTTAATACCCCCGGAGGGGGGATTATTTGTGGGGAGGTTATGAAGTGTTATTACATAATACCACCGGATAATACCCCATCTCTCTCCATTTCAACTATAAAACAACTTTAATCCCCTCATTTTATCTTTCATCCAAATCAAATATTATTTAATCTCTTCGTCACATTGATGTGGGCTCACCCATCTTACATAAATGTCACATACTATCTTATCTCCCCTTCATAACTAATACTCTCAATCCTTATCTCGCATCCAAATGGGCCCTAAAAGTCTAGTGTAATTGCATGAAAGACTATATATAGAATTAAAAAAAGGATAATAATACTCCCTCCGTCCCATTTTCATTATCCAGAATTCTCCTTTTTTGTGTTCCAAAAAGATTGTTCATTTGACAAGACAAAGGCACAAAATTCTTTAGTTTTCCCATTTTACCCTTCTCTCAAATCTGGAAAAGGAAAGTTTGAATTTTAAATTTTGTGCTGTATGCCTTTCTAGACTTGCCCAACGTTGGTAGTTCCCACCACAATTTTCGGGATTGATACCACCAAAATTTTTTACTCCAACTTTAAGTGCATGAGTGGGAAATTCAAATTGAGGCCAGAAAAATTACTCAAGGGTATTATTGGATGTGTGAAGTTTTGAAAAGGTAATCATGATGTTCCCTTAAATTTGTAGTATTCTGAGATTGAACGATGAAAATAAAACGGAGGAGTAGCTATCTTTTCAAATAACAAGCATATTTACATTTATTTATTTATCTTCTATATTATAAAACAGAAGGGTGTTTGTCCTACGTGGCACAATTGTCCTATGTGACACCTTTTGTCCTAGGTGGCACCCACCACGCATCAATCACATATATTAGAACCAGTCAAATTCCATAATTGTAGTTCTCATCCTTTCCTAATTGATAATTGATTGTAATAGAATCTACCTGATTGATTGTAATAGTATCTTCCTAATAGTTCTCATCCTTTTCTAATTGGAAATATTCCTAAATAATATTCTTTCTCAACGGTTCAAATTTCTCCCTAATACAAATTTTATCTACCCATACAAACAAATCCAATGGTTCAGATTTCTCTACCCTTCACATACAAAACTAATTGAATTTTCGTAAGTATTTTACATTTTACAAAGGTGCCATGTAGGAGAAACACTCTTCTGTTTTATAATATAGAATTACACACTAATGAACCGATTTAGTATTTGAGTTACTGGCTAGTAAGTGCCGTAGGCATAGGCAATTTCAACCGAGGTGCGTAGTGTCGTAGGCACGGGCAAACACTAGTTTATTTTAATAAAAGATGCTGCATTAAATTAAGAAACAAGAAGTCGGGGGTGTAACACCCCTAAAAGGTCCTCGTGAAACCAAGTTCTCTTTGCAATTCAAAAAGAATTTTTCAAAAAATTTCCCCTAGATTCCTCTTACTTTCAACATTTTTCTCTCTATCTTTCTCTATTTATTACCCCTACTATTTTCAAAAAAAAAAATTCAAAATACAATCCAAACACATCATTAAAATGTAAAGTTGTAGGGCGAGAAAAGAATATATATAATCGTAAATCTGATCCGATAACTGGTTTGACAAGTAAATCCGCGCATCTATTAGCTTCTCTAAACACATGCTTGATCTAGGTTAATTAGAATCTCTCCAGAAGAGCCCTGCAATCAGAGATGATCAGTTGGAAAAAAGGGTGATTTCAATGAGTCTCAACGTAAAGATTCTGGATGTAATTCTCCAGCACAGACCATCCCTGAGGCTCAAAAATTCAATGGCAAGAATTGACCCAAGAATTGACGTAATCCACATACTCCGCCCGAACCCAGCAACCCATTGGCCATCGTTGTCCCGAATGATCGATCCCCTTGATGCACCAACGCTACCTTTTTACATTGCTCCCTTGTATAACTCTGACGGTGGTAGTAGTAGTGGAGATACTGTACAATAATGCTCCAACCGCACATTTTCACACACAATTACACACCATCATTACACCGCAAGTTCGCAACTTGCAAATCCACCATCAATATTGCTACGAAAGATCCTACAACCATAAACACTCACAAACAAGGGACAACATTCATAAACTGATGAGTGTGAGTGACAATTGTGAAGTGGTGGTAGTGGTGCACGGTGATAGGTACTAAACCATAAGGGTTTGTTTGTTGATCAGATAAGGTTTTGGGTGGATAAGAAGCAGATATGTAATGAGGGAGGATTAGCTAAGAGGAGGGATTATCTTGTACTTTAATTTAAGTAATAGTTGATATGGGTGGATAAGAGTAGCTGGATTACAGTGGATGATGTATGAATTTACTTAATTACCCTCATTAAATAATTACACTGAGAATACAAAAAAGGTTTAAGGGTCAACTTGGTCTTTCTCCCCACCCGAATAAGCTTATCCTGGGGTTGGGGGGTGAGATTAGCCAAGGCCCCTCCAAGGACAAATGCTCTCCCCATCTCGCTTATCCCCTTCCTTCACCACACCCCACCAAACACCATCTTCCCTCTCCCTCTCTTATCCCCTCCATCTTTTATCCCCCTTCTTAACACCTCCAACAAACAAGCCCTAAGCATCCATAGGCACTCTTAAATTGCACACTCTTTACTATCTAGAGGTCTCAAGCCATTTGCCATATTGTCAAACTTTTTAGACCGTCCATAGGCACTCTCTTTGTAAAAATCACATATGACTACGGTCATTTATGATGAGCATTTCTCACCCCAAGTTGGATCTGTCTATGAGATTCTTAAAACGTTTCAAAAGAGAGAACACAAAAAAAAAAAAAGACATGGATAACAGTGGATGATGTATGAATTTACTTAATTACCCTCATTAAATAATTACATTGAGAATACAAATAAGGTTTGAGGGTCAATTTGGTCTTTCTCCCCACCCGAATAAGCTTATCCTAGGGTGGAGGGTGGGACTAGCTAAGTCCTTCCGGGGGCATAAGCTCTTCCCCCTCTCCCTTATCCCCTTCCTTCACCCCCTACCAAACACCATAATCTTTCTCCCTCTCCCTCCCTCCCTCTCATGTCCCCCTTCTTAACACCCTCAACAAACAGGCCTGAGTGTCCATAGGCACTCTTAAATTGCACATACTCTTCACTATCTAGAGGTCTCAAGCTATTGCCATATTGTTGAATTTTTTGGACCGTCCATAGGCACTCTCTTTGTAAAAATCACGAATGACTACCATCATTTATGATGAGTTCCATTTCTCACCCCAAATTGGATCTATCAATGAGGTTCTCAAAACGTTTCAAAAGAGAGAGAGAACAAAAAAAAAAAAGACGACATGACAGGTTGATTAAAGAGATAAACTTTCTCGCGGCTCCGCGTAATTTTAGCCGTCCGTTTCGGCAATCAGTAGTCCGAATTTAAAAAACTCTTCTAGCGAATAGCCATTTTAAAATCCGAACCGTCCAGAACAATTTGGGCGCGCGCCATTGAGCGCCGCGGAGTAAAATTCACGGCTCCGCCGTAAAAAAAAAAAAGTTTTCCTCTAGATTAAAAGGGTTTGAAACAACTTGCTTGGAATCCACTTTGTAAGGCTAAGGCCTCCTACTCCTCTCCTTTCCCTTTTACGTGGATGGAGTGCTATTATCCGAAACATGGATTGGTATCTTTTCTCATCTTCACACATGTATATCTCCCAAGCAAGATCAATAGCTGCCACACATTTAGCTGTAGAATCTAGAATAAGAAAATACATAGCATCACGCACTGCAATAGTTTCCACTCATTTGCACTTTTGAAAGCCTATTCAGCCCTTTCATCATCTTTTGCTTTAGGCTTTTCCCCACTTTATTTTTCCACTTTTCTTTGTTGAAGAAGGGGAAAAGTGGAAAAAGAAAAGGTGGAATTCCAAAATGTTCCACAACCCCAAAAGTGCACTTGTAAGGCTTAACATGAGATTTCCACTTTTATCTCATGGCCAACGGTTCACGAGATTTTTTATTTTATTTTTATCAATAACAAGTGAATTTCATTCGCGAAAAGTCTAATGGCACTTACAAGGGATTTCGTCCAAATAAGATAACTAGTATCGTTCATCTAGACATGAGTATAAACTCTCTCTCGGATCCGGGGATGCTGCAAACCAGCTCCCTTTAGAGCACTGCATGGCGCACACGGACCGTCCAAAAGCGTTTTCAGCGTTCCGGATTAATGTGCCGTTCCAAATCTACTAGTAAAAAAATTTTTTTTGAAAAAAGAAGGTTTTTCAAGCTCAAATATAATGAAAATCAAAAATAATTTTTTAATTTTTTTTGCACCGTTTAAAAGATCCCAGATCCATATTAATAGGAAAATTATTTACGGAAACACATGATTTTTGAGCTTGAAATTATCTTCGTTTGAAAAAAAAATACTTTTTATAAAAGAGGAACACCCCCTAAAACACAAACTATTTCAAGAAAAAGTTAACTCTTTCAGGGAAGAATTTGTTTTCAGTCCGGACCATTGATTGCCAAAATGTACGATCTAAATACACCCTGTAGAATGCTCTACAGAAAGCTGCTTTGTAGCATCCCCGGGTTCCTCTCTAACACATATTGCAAACCAGACCGAAAACGAGTTTGGTAATAGTGTAAGCCACTGATAAAGATCAGAACTTTGGATCCACTAGCAGTGCTCACTCACAAATAGGGACTTCGGGTTGGTGCTGTGCAGTAAGGTGGATAGTACTGTGCTGAACACCTCCGAAACGTCGGATCTCATCTTGACAACCAACGATCGAAAACCGCTCATTTTCGATATGAGATCCGAACTATCAAATACACGATGCGACAGCTCGGAAGTGCACAACAACCATCCCAATTCCACAAATAGACGAACCTGGGTCACATGTGCTCAAGCCCAACAATAGGAAGATCCTAAAATTGCTTTAGAATATTGGACCTCGTCCGACTCACAAAAGGCTAAAGTGATCTTTGGGGGGATACTGGACTCAGTGCATATTGGACCTAGCCCCACCACAAAAGGTTAGATCTGTTTCATAAACGTTCTTAAAAAATAAGTAATTTATTTATTTGAAAAATAATTTTTTAATTTTTTTTGCATCGTATTAAAGATGTCATCGAGATCTTTCAAATAAGATCCATATTACATATTTTTAGATTTCAATAAACCTATAATTTTTAAGCTTGAAATTGCATTCTTAAAAAATAAAGACTTTTTTTTTTTTGGTTCTGGAACGGGCCATCTAAGAAAAGAACCCACAGTACAGTTATAGCTAGTTTTTTAGTACTATCTTGTTTGTGTGTTTCACACACTCATAAAATCGCGTGTTTGAATTACTTTACACGTAGCTCGATTAATTTCGCAATCATTAGGCATTAGCAACAAAGTTTTTTTTTTTGTTGGTTACCAACGGTAAAAGCCATACTGGTGATGATGAAATAGTAGTCCCTTGTTTGATTTCATGAGCCAATTCCTTAAAAATTGTGGCAATAGAAATTATTTGATAGTCTCGAGTCATCGCTCTAATTCAATCACAAAATGTTATCTACCCTATTGTTTCTCCAATAGGAAAATAAAATCATGGGGCTCACAGCATCAATCACTGTCGTCTGACTCTAACTCATACGGTCACCACATATTGCAGCCGTAAATAATTTTTGGTGGGTTACTTGCGAGGGACGGAGTTGGAATTATGCTTCGAGTTGAGAGCACACTAGAGAGCTGTGCCATTATGTTCGGACCCGTCCCGAGTCCTGTAAAACGATTCAAATGGGTTATTTATTCACCTCCTCGTACTTTTTTACTCGTACAAAAATAAGATTGATTGAACATAGCGAGTGAACATAAAAATTTTTGCTTAATGTTTAATCTTAAAAAAATTAAAAAAAAACTAAGGTTTCGTTTGTTTAGACGTCAAATATTTTACTCATTTCCCTTTGTTTGGTTAGATAAATGACAAGTAAAAATATTTTTGGGTGTAAAATGATTTCTATTGTAAGGCGTAAAATGACTTACGCTTGTGATGGGCTGAATTGAGATGCCCGCTTCACCCATTGCTGACAATTGAGTCAGTGCACGAATGGCCACCAGGCATCAACTGGAGAAATTATTCGGTGCCCTTGGGGCAACACGTGGCGCTGCCCCAGCACATCCGAGCCGTCCATTCAGCCCTTGGACGGCTCGGATTTAGTGAGAGAAGCAGAGAGAAAAAGGGGAGAGAGAAAGGAGGAGAGAGGGTGTTTTAATCTCGTCCGTTCGGTACCCGAACGGACGGCTCGGATCGTGCCGAGGGGCACCACGTGTCCCTGCCCTTGGGGCAAGGAATAATTTCTCCATCAACTGAGACTTTTGCATAATTCTATCTGTGGAAGTCTACATGGAAGCAAACCACCTCTCTCTCTCTCTCTCTCTCTCTCTCCAATGAACTGAATTTGTATCCTCTCTCTCTATTGGCCCATGACACCCAAGCCCATGACACCCAAGCATCTCTCCCTATATATATATGAACATGTATATATTCTTGGCAGACAACCGTGAGAAACGTTTTTATCAGAACAATTTTATTTTTTTTCCTACTCATGTACCAAACAATCACAAATAAAAGTTCAGCTATCATTTTACCTGTAAATGATTTTGCATAAAAATATTTTTCATTCTAAAATGTTTCACGTCAAAACAATAGGAGCCTAGTAGTGTATATTTATGCTCCAAAAATGGGGTGAAAATCAACTTACATATTACCGGTATGTTTCAAAAATGGGGAGTGATTTTCGTACTTGCTAAATCAACTTATATAGGAGTATCTATTTTTATTTCTTTTACTGGTAGCTCTTTTATAGGACCAAAACACACACACGATATGCGAATAGAAAACAGTAAGGAAGTAGTAAATAAGCAAAGCATTAACCAAATAATTAACATAGGCTCCCTGAGGCATATCCAATCCTCACTCTCTTCCTTCAGCAAAGTCAGCATACAACACAGAATATTTATACCTACTTTATTCTAACCCTAATTCGGTATTTGATCTGTATTCCAAAAATACTCATGTACCGTACCATACCATGGGGGCTACACCCTTAACCCACGGGCCTTTGGCCCACTCCACTCCATTGGATCATCGGTGATGGCCAAATGCTGTCGCTCCGCTGCACTCGTTTCGCTCCGACATCTAACCTATTTTTAGAATATTTTAGTATGTTTTTTATATTAACATATTAACCACAAGTTTTAACATCTTTTTAACCTATTTTGTTGTTTTCAAAATTACAACATCTCATACAATATAGGAGGAGAAATTTTTCAGTGCCGGGTGGGCACGGTGCCAGGTGGTGCCGAGCACGATCTCGGCCGTCCAAACTTGTTTTGGACGGCCCAAATTTGTTTAGGTAATTTGTAAGTGTAAAATTACCAAAACGTTCCCAAAGCCCAAACAGATCTGGACTGTCCAAAATATGTTCGGACGGCCGAGATCTGCTCGGCACCACGTGGCACCGTGCCCGCTCGGCACTGAAGTGTTTCTCGTACAGGAGTAGGGTTTTTTCAATTATCTTGAACTTGAAGAAAAAGTAATAGGTAATAATTACCACTTCCGAGAGAGAGAGAGAGAGAGAATGGCTTTGACGAACTTGATATTGACGGTGGCCGGAGTGAGCGCAGTGGTTCTGCTGATGAGGAGCGATGTGAAACAATCGGCCACAATCTTCAGGCGAAACGTCCGTCAGATTCGCCACTGGCTCGAACAAGAGTCCACCGCTGCCGCCAAGTACGCTACCTTCCACCACAGTGTCTTTGCTCTTATCAGCTTCTTCTACTTTTAAAGCCCTAAATTCTGCAGTCCTTCTAATTGTTGCATTCAATCTTGTTTTTAATTTGGCCAATTTGAATAATTGATCGTGGATATCTTTTTCAGACGTTTGGGTATAAAACTTCACACTTTAAGGGTTTTTTTTTTGTTATTGGCGTTAGCCTAACTGAATTGATCTCTAGAGCCTGTTGGTGTTAGAGTGAGACCCTGTTGGTGTTAGAAATAGGAAGGAAGGAAGGAAGTAGAGGTGTCATACGGTCGTGCTTCTTGCCGTGCCATGCCGTCCCATCTCCAACCGTGTTTTGTAACAACTAACAACTTTAGTATTTGTTGTGCCATGCACTGTGCCCGTCTAGAACCGCGCCGTGCTGTGCTCGGCCCACTTCCATGTCATGGATGTGCCGTGCCCATCTTAGACCGTGCCTACCTCGTCCGTCTAAAACTGTGTCCATGCCAGCCTGGCCGTTTGACACCTCTAGAAGGAAGGAAGGATGAAACTATCTAATTTGTACCAAAATTGGAAAAGAAAAAGAAATAGAGATGAAGGAACGATGAAACTACCTAATTTGTATTTGGTCTGAGAATGGGGACTTGATACTAGGGCAGTCGGCCAAGCAGTTGCTAGCACCACTTGAGGTTTTGGGTTTGAGCTGATGGAGTAGCGTCAAACTCCCTGGCATTAATTTGTAACAACTACCCACTACCAAAAAAGAAATGTATGTGGACTTGCGGTGGGCTTGATGTGGAACGGAATGTGTTGGTGCAGTTGCTGACTGCCTAAGGTTTCACATTTTACCATGGTAAATTATTTGCCAACACAATTATGAGAACCACGAAGACAAATAGCAAATTCCTAAGCTGGTTGAAAATCTTACAGCTCTTGTCCACTCCTCACTGGATGCTTGCGCGGAGTTGCACCAATTGCACAGGAGTTTGTCATACCCCTTGGAAAGGCTTTGTCAGTTTACATGATGTTGCAGCAATGGGCCCCCCAAGTCCGAGACAATGTTATCGGCTAGTTCTCCTTTTTGGGATAGGTTTTGAGACATAGGAGAGAGAACTCATGTGTTTGGTAAGGGTTTTGGAGACTTGGGAGCAGCAACTTATTACTTCCATCTTCCTGTTTTCCATGATGAATCTTGTGATTGATTTTATTTTTTCCTTTTTTATGTTCTTATTGTGCCTACCATCACGAATCTGTGGCTTTGTCACAACATGGTAAAGGTTTCCAGCCTTTCCTGTAAAATTTTAAATAGATGTATTGTGCAGTGCTCTACTCGGCAAATGGATGAATTAGTATCAAGTGTCAACAGGGTATGAAACTAGGTCTATAATGTTTGATCCAATACTTGTCTGTTAGTTCTATATTCGCTCAATGATGTATCCCTCTTGCTTGATTACTTGGTTTATAAATTATTGTCACGCATATTAGGGATCCAACTATTGGTTTGGCTACATGTGCTTCTACGAAGTATTTAGAGCTATTTTCCTTGGGTGGTGATAATGCCACGAGGCGTATTTTTAATGCCACTACATTGGAACGCAGTATTACATTTGTGCCCTTAACCTGTTTTGCTCCATCTCTCGACTCTCAGTGCAAAGTGCAGAACCCATTTCTCTCTCCTCTTTTCCTCTCGTCAACTGTGCTCCTCCTTTACTCTCCCATTTGCTCCTATTTCTACTCTCTCATTCCAGTTCTTCCCAACTTCCTTGACTGAGCGTGAGGAGAAGTGGAGAATACAAGAAGGGTGATGGATTTAACTTTGAACACTAATCTCATGACCATTCTTCAATTGGGGCCAGCGTCTCCGTTCCGTTGCATCTGCATTAGGAGCCGACACCCTTCTTGTTTTGGTGATGACGGTGATAAGCTGCAGTTGATCTTTGAATCAAGCACCATATGCCCCAAAAGAATTTCTACTTGAAAGGGGACGCAAAAGAGAGTGAAGTTTATTTTTATTTTTTATTTTTCAACTGAACGTGTTTTGTTTCTATTATTGACATGCATGTATAGATCCTGGGTTTAGAGAAGGATTTTCGGTACAGGTTCAGAATGGAGGTAATCAAAGTAAATTGGATGGAGGTGGTCGTGTGGCCGGTAAAATTTTTAGTGAGAGGAAACTATAGATCTTTTGGCAGTGGCAAAGAGCAGAAGAGATCGAACCGAGAGGTGAACAATTTTGTTGATGATGAAGTGTGAGGAAATAATTTAAGAGAGATAGAGAGAAGAAGTGAAAGAAGACAAGTGAAAGAAGCCTGCAATTTGCATCACTTTTTTATGT
The DNA here is from genome assembly GCA_025413875.1 of Rhododendron molle. Classification (NCBI taxonomy): domain Eukaryota; kingdom Viridiplantae; phylum Streptophyta; class Magnoliopsida; order Ericales; family Ericaceae; genus Rhododendron; species Rhododendron molle. The sequence goes on along the minus strand of CM046395.1, from coordinate 5,298,182 downwards.
AAAGGGTAAAAAAGTCAACAATTCCAAAATGTCGTGGCACTATAAGAATTCATCGTGGCATTATCATTGTCCTTTTCCTTTTGTTTCTGCAAGTTCTTGTTAGTATGCAGTTGAAATGTGGATTTATACTCATCTAAGCACATCTTTTGATACCGTGCTTCATTGTTCCATGACATTTTTGATGATTTCATCATATCACTCAGAGTGGGGAGTAGGCCACAACTTTTCTCCCCTGTGACTCTACTTTTGGTGTGTTGTATTTGCACTATGGTTCCATGACTTTGTTCGCTTAAGTTTAATTGTTATGAATTTCTAAATTACCAAATATATATATATATATCACTCAGAGCCCCTTCAGGACAAAACTTGATAGGATGTCCCGGACACCTCCAATGGCTTTGGTTTCATCCTCAATAAAGTGACTGAATTTCAAGCCACTCCAAGTTGCCTATAAAGGAAAGGATAAGACTTATTACAATTCCTTCATCTGGTAACAATGTTGACAGCGCGAACAATCCTATAATAAGGATGCTTGGCAGAGGATTTTTTGTTTTGAAAATTGACGTACAAATAGAGGTCAGGCGGTGTTTGCCTGATATAACTTTGAAGGAAAATATACTGGTTAATAGAATTGACTATACGGCCCTCAGGGTGGCTTCACAGGTGCCATTGTTATTTCTTCCATGCATATAAAAAAGGCCAAATTTCATCCCTTTGTTTCTGCTACAATCTTACGATGCTAGCAATCTTTGATCAGCAATTCCTTGTTAAATGTGGATTTTATTGCATCTTCTGTTGTTCATCCATGCCAACTTTTGCCGGCATGAATATGACTCATGGTTTTTTCTTCAGGGAAATAGAGAAGGCTAAACCCAAGGAACTGCCTGAGAAAGATATTCCCAAGGGGGACAAGCAATAGATGTATCAGATCAAACATGGGTTTTATACCATAAGGCGGCTGACTCTTCCATGTTCTTTTGGATTTCACTCTTTTTATCCTGTATAAAAAAGTTTGATCAATACAGCTTACTTACGGCGCCAAAATAATATTGTTTTGATCTTCTTTGCACTTCCGCTGGTACTTGTTCGCCGTCTTTGTAGAAGAGTGGTGTACAATGATAGAGAGGTTTTCTACTTTTTGATGGTCTTTGGTTGTAGCAAATCTTTGAAGTACTTAAGTGAGAAATTATCCGAACGCATGGGTTGTGTTCTTACTCTTGAGTACTGTCGGGTTTTTCCCCTTTTCGTCACAGCTAGAGCTTTGCGTTGGATGGTTTCCGCTTGTATCTTTCGGATTGTCGGTTTTTTTCCCTTTTTGTCTCCTCTAAAGAGGTTTGCGTTGGTTGGTTGGTTGGTTTTGCCTTGTATTTTTCAGATGAGTAAATTACATTAAGCCCCCCTCAACTAACACCCGTTTTCACTTAACCCCCTCAGACTACAAAACCTGACATCATGCCCCCTCTAACTATCCAGAGTTGACACTTAACCCCCTTCTGTTAGGTCAAAAGGCAGTCAACTTACATGGGGTGTTTGGATCGAGCACCTGCGCACATCGGATGCCGTTGATTCCCGCGTAGGCTCATTCGGTTTTTTTTTATAAAATTTTTGGACGGCTCGGATCGGTCGTTCGGTGGCCGGAAACGGCTGTCAGTGCATTTTTCCTACGAGAGCCCTAAAGCCATCGACGACCGTCTCCGGCCACCGGACGACTGATCCGAGTAGCAAGAAATTGGAAAAACAACATTAAATTATTATTTTTTAAACCCAGAGAATAAAAAAACTAATCAGAGTGGAGGCAACATGGAAAACATCGGTAATTGAGATAATTGTTCCCCACTAACACAGGAAACAGATTCCCATGCATGTTTGGTGGGAAACCAAAAGCTGCGTCTAAAGCCAAAAGAAAATACACTACCTAGTCGGCTAGTCACTAGCAATTTCTACTATAATCTTTTTCTCTTTCCTTTTTTTCCTCCGACGGTCTGGGGTGTTTGGGTTAGCTTACCCATATTTTGACTATTCTCCTTCCCGGTCAGGTCGAAGGCATGCCATCTACGCCGAGTCTAAGGGCTTCACAATAGATTTCTCTCTTGCGGTCTGACCCCAAGCGGTTGCCAAGTCGAGCCGCCCTACAGGGTTATAGTGCATCACGCCAGCCGTCCATCTCAGCAATTAACGGTCCAAATTGAAAACAAACTCTTTGAAGAAAGATATTCTACTCCCTGGAAGAGTTTGTTTTCAAATTCGAACCATCCAAAACACTTTTAGATAGCTTGGATGATATCCTACAGCCCTGTAGCGCATCCCTACACTTTAGGGTTTCCATATCCGTATATTTCATCTCTGTCTTGCAATCAAACGGACCATAAGAGAAACCAAAGGTGAGCACAGAATAAATCCACAATGTTGTTTAGAAACAGGAATGTAGAAATTATCAAATGTGCACACCGATAGAGGAAATCAATCACTACCATTAGAAGTACACTAACCAAGAATCAAAGGAAATCTGTTCAAAAGAAAGAAAAAATAATAATAAGAGAAGGCAAATAACTACTTCCAGGAAAATGGTAGCACCTGCGAGGCTCTTTTTTCCAACAGATCATCAGGTGCCACTTGAAATATCTGGTTGCGAGGGTTCGTTTCATTGCTTCCCTGAGGAACCAACAATGAAGGATTCTCCACTCCTTGTGAGTGCAAGTATTGAACTAGACCATCATTATCCAAGCCGAAACCAATCGACTGGTCAGAATAATGAATCACATCCAAAGGCTGTGTCGGATGTGATGACAGAAGAGAGAGAGCACGCTTGGAGTTGATACATTGTGTTAAACGATCGGATAGTATTTTCTGGTGGCCCCTGCCTATTTCAGGGGAAGTACTGCTATTGACAAGTCGATGGCAGGCGGAAACTTCAGGGATTGTTTGATTTCTTCTTTCAGGATAGTTGACCAGCGAGAATGGGGATTGTTTGTCTCCTCCATTGTACAGGCAGGGTGTAGAATTTGGGATAATACTTTGTTGATCAGCACCATGCAGGTCTTGGCGGTGCTTAGCAATCCTGGGCCATGCAATAACAGAACCAGCTGAAGAGGTTTGATATGCTTCTGGACCACTAAAACATAGAAGTCTCGCACCTAGATTTTCAGAGACATCAAAACCCAAAATTAACATATTTGAGTCAAAGGGTTCAAAAAATGAACATGAGAGATTATATTTTATGATCCAATAGAGAAGGAATGATTGCAAGGATTAGAGTTTATGATCCATTCCCTGTTATCTGACAAAGTATGTATTCAACAAACGACCTTAGTTTTAACTGCCAAGGTGTATTACTATGTTCTACGTGGATATGACCAACATATCTGATATCTGCCATCCATGGTGCTGAAATAGGACACATCAACAGAGTAATCATGAACCGAAGTGGTTAACTTGTGAATATTAACCTTGTGGTACTGGATTCCTAAGCCAAAACATAACCTAACAGATGCAATTCAAAATCTAAGCTATGGTACTGTTATGAATAGTGAATACTACGGTGTAATCAGCAAACGTGTTTGAGAACAACTCTAATCACCAACTTTGAAAGTGAATGAACATTACCCACCACACTATCACTGGTTCATATAATAAGGTCCACTGTCTCCATCACAACCCAATTAAATGAAGCAAAAAAGTGGTTTCAACAAGTTCATGAATTCAATCTCAAACCGATACTGCTGAAATGCAGCACAGGAGAAATAAGATATTAAAAATTAGATGACAGTTCATTTATACTCCTTTAATATCACCATACAGCTATTCAAGTAAATGCAGAGGGAAACAACCACTCATAACCCTTTTAAGGTAGCAGGTAATACAATTAAATAACCATTTTGAATGAGTTGTGATGTAGTTTGTGTTGATATAGAAAATAACACTACATCTTATCTTTACAGTTAACCATTGACGTTGTTTAAAGAAAGATGACCAGTGGTGAGAAAGCATCAATCCAGATAGAATGGTAGAAAAGAATCCAACCTTGGTGATTGGACCAAAAGCTCCCAGAACTCATATGGAAGGCTTCTGGCTGAGGTTTTCTCCGACGCCGGTTGTGACCGTCAAGGCGTTTTCTGCAACTTCGCTTCTTTTCATCAAACTCCCCAATAGCTTGGAATCTACAAAATGACAAATCTAGATAGTTAAAAACTTGTCCAGAAAAGAGTAGGCTCCAACTGCTTGGGGTTTCAAAAGGTCCCACTGTGCCACATCAGACGCTCAGGGTTTCAAGTTGTTTCACTAGAGAACAGATCTACTTCGTTTGAGAGTCCATATTCATACAATTTTCAGTATATAGTTCAGACATTAACGGTTAGTGTGTAGCTGCCCTATATGGTCTACTGGTCACAGGTGTCATGAAAACATTAATTTTCACCAAGGAACATGGCATTACTTGACAATATCAGAATGATTGACGCTAAACCAGAAAAGTACAACTCAAAAAACTCTGACTCATTTATTGACTATAAGACCAATCAGCAATCCCTGCTTCCCCGATTCAAAAGCATGCTACAGTGGCCTATCATTGTGATTCCATCAGTATACAGTATCCAACAGAGATATGCCCATGTATAAAAAGATGAAATGTTGCCTATGTTTTCCAAAGGCACACCTTCACAAATCAACTTGGAATGTCAGAGAGACTGAGAGTTCTCAAAAGGGTGTCAAGGGTCAGGAAAAATGATGACATCATCCTCGTACGAACAATAGTATGTCAATAGGTGTTATTTCTTACCAACAGCATGGCCCTTGAATACATACAGCTTCGAAAGAACATCCAAAATGGTAAAATTGTAGTGCATCGAATATATAAACCAGAAATGGACTCACAACTTTAAAAACATTACCAAATCAGAGAATCAATTGCATTATCCGTTGTTAATATGGCAACATAAAACCAAGTACCTAACCTTCTGCACTCTTACTGCAACCAGTGAAAGCAAGTGTAAAGGGAGGCTTTCTTGGTTAACATGGTAAGCTATTGACTTCTACTCCTGTGTATAGTAGTATTGGAGTTATCCCACAACTTCAATTTAACAAGCTGGAATAATGTCAAACAAATCAAGCATTATTCCTAAAACAAATCAAGCAGTCATTTCAACCAAGGACTTCCATCACAGGAATGGGACTTAGAAGCATGACGGGGATTCCTTAACCCAAATCACATATACTAGTAGAAATGAACGAAATTACAACAGGAAAGCTAAGAAAAGTTGGTGATAAGAAGATTCAGTCTATGGTGAGTGACAAAACCATGATTTACTAAGTTACTACTAACATATAAAACTGCAATATTCTGCGTTCACATTTGTACACGCTAATGAAACAATGTGGTGCTGCAATTTTTCCTTTTTAATTTTTTTTGCTCAAACAGGAAGAAATTCTGAAACATGAAGCTTACTTATAATTTGAATCAAACAAACAGCAGAAAAATTGAAGGCCCAAGGATGCCCAATCCGTACCTGCTGCATTGCTGGCAGAACCGCTGCTCTTTGCCACCAATGGTCACAAGTGGGGTCTTAGAGTGCCGCTCACAAACCCTATGGCGCCGGTAATAATCCCTGAACTTACTCAGATCAGCATTGCACCCATCTACCAGGCACGACGTTATTTGAGCTCCGTTACTCGCAGCCCTTGACCTCTTTGAGGACCCAGAAGGTGATGATGAGGTTGTAGATCCTGTTGTTTCCTTCAATTTTTCGAATGACCCAAATCCCAAATCCCCTAATCCACCAAGTTTCAAGTCAACGGAAAACCCCCCTCCATTCTTGTGCACCCCTAAGCTGCTACTGGACCCAATCAATTCACCAAAATCCCAAACTGAATCTTTCAATTCCCACTCCATAACTGATAATAAAAACTTACACTTTGACCCCTAGAATCAGCTCAATCAATGTTCTATTGATATCACTCAACAATCAATCAATCATAAAGAAGTAAAGAGCCCACAAAGATTCTACTAAAACCCAACTCATAAACGCATAAACCCCAACAGTTTGACCGATATATAGATGGCTAAAAGACAAGAAAATAGAACCAGAGAAGGAATAAACTAATCAGACCCATGTAATTTTAGGTTTTTTTCTCAAAAGGGAAAAAAAACAATCACAAACCCAGTAGAGAGATTTAAGTGCTGTCGATCTTTGATACGGTGGAACTAACCTAAAACCAAGACCCAGTAGAGAGGAGAAAGATCCAGTGGAATTTAAGTACGCCAAACACGAACTTTAGGGGGAAAAGCAGTTGAACCAATCTGCGGAGGTGAGTTGTAACTACCCCATTATGCTTGGAACCTAATTGTAGAAAGTATCTGATCTCAGAAAAATTAATACACGATTACACAAATAGCAGAGTTTGACACTAGCTCAGATACCCAATTAGATTCACGCTAAATAGGAGTTGAAAAATTAGGTGAAACGAAAGGAGGGAAGTCAATTAACTTATTGCAGGAACGAGTGGAGCAGAAGGAAATTGGGTTTAGCTTTTCCAGCCATTTGGGTTCCCTGGCCCATAGACAAAGGAAAAAGTCATGAGGGAGGTTGGGAAACAGCACAGGGATGGACTAAATATTTACAGGCCCTTTGATGGTGAGAGCTATACGAGGAGATGGGAAGGAAAAAGAAAGACAATTGTTTTCTGATATGAATTGATTTCTGGGCTCTCTCTTTTCATTATATATATATATATATATATATATATATACACACATTCTTTTTTTATCTTTATTTATATGAATTTATTTTTTCATCCTTACATAAGTTTATTTATTTTTATACATTAAGGGGCAATAAAGTAAATTCACATTAAACAATGGCAAAAAATGATTGTATATAATAAAATGGAAAGTGTAGAAATCAATTTCCTTTCATTTATTTGGTCTGTTTAGAATTTGACTTTTTCTAATGTCCATTGCCTAAACTGCAATTTAAATTACGAATTTTGTGTGTTATTCTGAGAATTCGATTGGTCGATTTCTTAACTTTACATCATTAATAGAAAAGCTTGGCGTTATATGAAAGCTAGGGATTATCCGTGCCTAAAGGCACGAGGCATGAAGCAACACGTTTTGAACACAAAAAGTTTTTTGTTTTTATCCCTTGTCGTTATTTTCAATTTTCTAATCAGAAGAATAACATTTAACCCATGCTTACAACATTACCAATGATCATCCAAATGATCACATAAATTCGAGCCAACGAATTCAAACCCAATACCATGTTGCATTCATAAGATCCAAGTTCCAACATGACATAAAAACTACTAAATAATAGATTCAAATCCACATACAAATGTAGCTAAAAAGAGTGCACTCCATAGGAGGTTGTACCCAGCAAAAGAACCATGATTGGCGTTATATGAAAATTGTACGCATGGTTTTGAATAAAAAGAAATAAAGAATTTTTCACGTTTGACATTATACTTACCGTCTATCTTCAAAAATAAAGATGCTGAAATTCTCACGGTTACCGTCGTTGAATTAAATTTTTAATTTTTTCATGGGTGATATGTGCACTTGTATTTATAAAAACTAGTCTATCCATAATATTAAAAGGCTTCTCATAATGAGCTAAAGCCGCGAGAAAGTCTACTAATACAAGTAATTGGCAGTAGAATATTGTGTACAATATTTTCACGTGATTTTAGTGTGACATTGGGAATAATGAAAATTTGCTTTCAAAATTAAATAAATTGTGGCCTTTAGTCACAAGCAAGCACACTATCTCATTGAACCAATACTTTATTGACGCCATTGCAGAAATTATTGGATACATTGGCTATTAATATTTGAGAAATAACATGAAATAAGCTTTGAAGGGATGAGCTATATGGGGTCGGCAGGCATCCGGTCCTACATTTTCTACATTTTCTGGTTCAAATTTATTGGGGCACATTACGGCCTAGTTTTTTATTTTTAGTATTTAAAAAAAAAAGAAGAAAGAAAGACAACTTCACTTTTTCGTTTCATTCTTTTTTTTTTTTTTTTTTTTGATATTTGTTGGTTTTGCGTAAATTCTTGTGGTTCATTAGTTCATTTTAATTTTGCACTTTTTCTTGGATATTTCTAAAATATTTAGATAAAAGTCATAATTTTTTATTTTCCAACTCTTCTTGTCGAAACGGACCAATAATTCACGGAAATTTAACGCAAAATCAACAAATGTGAGAAAATGATCAAACGAAAAATATAGTACTCCAGTAAATTTTATTTTAAATAAGCGAAACGGGGCCTAAATTCTTCCACTGATGATACCCGCGTGTCTCGATTTAGTTTTTCAATATATAGAAATTGTTCTATAAGAATGCATGCTTAAAAATTTATCTTGCAAGAATTTAGCTCTCTCAACTCGATGGAATGGTAGGGTAGCCGAAAGCTTAATGCGACTAGGATTGGACTGAGTTCCCATTCAGTTTTATTTTCCTCCTGTACTCTCTGGTTTTCGTTCATTTTGTAAAACTCGTCGGTCGGAAAGAATGTACGCTCCAAAAATCGATTCGATCGGAAGGAAACAAATCGTGTTTAGGTGATCGGAGGGAAATAAAGTGGATGGGAACTCGTTTAAAACCATTTTAAGACCTGACAGTGAGATTTGTTTTGTACCCTTCTGTAGTTCTACTTGTCCCTTTGTTCAGGGTTTTGTTTGGAGCTTTGGAAATGTTGCAAAAAATTTAGAAATGGGACTACAAAGCTGATATATAAATGGAAGAAAAAGATGAGGGAGAAGGATTTGGCCAAGAAAGGGACATGAGCTGGATGTTGTTTTCCCGGGCCCGCTTGAGCACCTCCGACTAATTTCTATCACCATTTTCGTAGCAGTTTCATACGCTTGCGCAGTTACGCGTGGAGGGAAGTGACCCTAAGAATTATTGGTTCAATTATTCTACGACTACAAATACTTACAAAGACACTTACTCAAATCCATTTACATTTACACGATGTCCACACACACTATACTTTCAGTGTGTGTGTGCGAGTCAACCAAAAGATGCGAGCATGTGTGTAAAATGGGCCATCCAAAAGATGGGAGTGTGTAAAGTGCTTCTAGTTTTCTTGAACAATGAAAGGCAAGAACAGAAAAAAGCAATAAAGCTATTGGTACCGACGGAAAAAGTTAGGATTACTTTTCTTTACCGCGAAATGGTTTTGTTCTTTCTCATGATTTCGTTCAATTGGGGCCTTCTTCGTGGTATTGGATTTCAGAAGTGATTGAGCGCTCAACGCCTCTCTCTATCTCTCCTGCTTCGAAGTAAGTTCCCTTCCTTTTTCCTTGATTGTTGTTTACTCCAATGAAGTTTCCCGGAGGATTTACCCAGTCGTTAAGCCCCAGATTTAGTCCAGGGGTCACGCAAGCTAATCCGGACATTCGATTATAGAAAGAAAAAAAACAATCGATTTCTTTTTCCTTGATTGTTTTTTTTTTTAATTTGAAAATCTGCTTTTCCCTTGATTGTTTACTCCAATGAAGTTTCGTATTGTCGGCTTAGCAAAAAAAAAAGTTTCCTATTGTGGTCCTACCGGTTTGCGTATGTCTGACTGTATATTTGGAAACTTTATATCCATTTCAAAATCAATTGGAAATGAGTGGAGAGGTCCCAAATGTTATCTCACCCGTTCCACGCCCAAGCAATATGGGACTTTATATCTTAACATCCCCTCACGTGCAGCAGCGTTTGAGGTCTGTCACGTGTGGCCAGTTTTGGGTCCTATCATCGTTGTGGCCAGTTTTGAGTCCTATCATCGTGAAGCCTTTTTGCTGGTTTGTCATCGTGGGGTGTGGATTATGAATTTTATAAAATGTGGGGTCGAACAGACCCCGCTCTGATACCGTGTGGAAACTTTATTTCTATCTCAAAACCAATTGGCAATGAGTGGAGAGGTATCAAATGTTATTAAGTGATCACTCATTCCACACCCAAGTAATGTGGGACTTTATATCTTAACAGTATGTATATGTTTGTGTATCTTGTATAGCATACATTATGCCATTCCTAACCGTGGTGACTTAACATGGTATTGGAGATTTGTTCTATGGGAGGACTTGTCATTCGTTAATGCATTGTGGTTCTCCCCTTTGCATTCGGTTTTCGATTTACGCGCTCTATGTTTGCATCTCCGCGTGGAAGACATGGTTTGCACACGAGGGAGGGCGTTGGATATCTAGAAATATACACAATGCAAGCTTGTAGTCGATAATTAGTGACTTGACGGTAAACACATGGGGTTTCACATTAGAACGTTTATAGTTGAGTTCAAGACGATTATGTCGAATTTCGATATAGTTACTGGAAATGTGAAAGGTTTCCCTGCAGTCAATATCGCGGTAAAAACCTTCATAATAGAAGACCCATTACCCAGTTTAGCACATGGGTTTCACATTAGAACGTTTATAGTTGAGTTCAAGACGATTATGTTGAATTTCGATATAGTTACTGGAAATGTGAAAGGTTTCCCTGCAGTCGATATTGCAGTAAAAACCTTCATAATAGACGACCCATTACCCGGTTTAGTTTGGGTTGTGATTGTTGGGATTTGTCCCACATTGATTAATTATCTCCTCCAAAACTAGTACTAGTATATGAGCCTGGACGGCCTCTCCACTCTTTACCAATTACTCTTTGCCAATTGGTTTGGAGTTGGATGCTTTAACAGTGGTCACCAACAGGAATCAATATTATGAGACCGAGGATTATGAACTATGATGGTGGTTAGTGTTTATTTAGACGTAAGAAGAATTTGAACTAAAAATAATCCCAGTTCTTATGTCAGTGACTACGATAATATCAGTAATCACTTATCTGCCTAAATGGGTTTTAACCCTTTCCTTATGATGGTTCTATGTCACCAATCTCAGAGGTTAAATGCAGTTGATATGGATTTATGAGCAAGCCTGTAGTCTGGGCCTTTTTTGATCTCCTGATATGGTGAAATTGTGCTATATTCTCTCTAGATCTGCTTATAATCGTCCCGTCCAAAAATTCAGGTGCAAAAACTGAATCTGGATGTTTTATTGTGAATGCACAGATTCTAGCATCCGAAACGAATATAGTTCTGCAACAAAAGAAAAAAGGCAAATGGGCTTGAATTGGAATACCCAGTTTGTGGAAAGGCCCCATCCCCATGAATTGATATTGAGATAAAAGATCCATTTGTCCCGTTTGAAGTTCGTTACTTTGTCCAGTCAAAGATTGGCATTTACCAGTCTATTTGGTTCCATATAGAGGTGTTAAGGTTAGAGTTTTTAAGGTTCAAGTTGAAAACAAGTACTCTCTTATGTTGTCAAGGTTATTTTATTAGGTTTCTCTACCTCCAACCACTATTTGCTGGATAAATTGAAGAATAAGAGCTTTGGGGTTTAAATTGCCCAGAAGCATATTTTTTGTCAAGGGAGTCAACGCCGTTTTAGAATTTTAAAATGCAAAGCTAAAATGCCACTCGGTCAAAATTGCAAGTTTCTTGTTTCCTTTTTAAGCATTCATTTCATAGCATTTCTATGTAAATTCACTTGTATATGAACTCTTAGAAAGCAGTTGTTTAGTGCTCCCATGTCCCCTCTGGGCTCTGGCTCTTTTGCATGACATTGTCTTGTGGAAATTCAGTCCGATTACGGAAAATAGATCTAATGAACTTTGGTTTTTTTGCAGCAAGAAAACGATAATTCTTAAGTCTTAACAGTTCAATCAACATTTTCAGCATTTAAAGTCACTCACACAAACTAGGACAAGCACTAAAATCACAATAGTTGAAACCACACAATCATGTCACACCGGGAGATTTGGTACCAACACCCCTTTTATTCTGCTTAGTTTGCATGAGCTCGCTTGCATCACAGCAATAATAACAAGCTAAAAAGCCACCAACACACAGCATCTTATCAAACACCACATTGAACACTTCTTACCCAGAAGGATACAGCTAATTGTTGTTCAGCTTCTGCAGCTCTACAGCTCTAACACCAAGTCTACAATGCAAACAGGGAGAATGGGTGAGAAACAGTTGCATCAACGTTGGTACTTTGGTAGTGTCGCCTTAAGGATTTTATGTTCTTGCAATCAAATTACAATGAGTTGATGTGTGAAGTAAGTCACACACGCATAGAGATACATGTACCTATATATACCAATATTGGCATAGTTGAATGGAGAAGTGATGATGCACCTAATTTATTGTCCATGGGGCAAATCAAAAACATAAATATTGATTTACTAGCTTCTGTTTTATATCTCATATCGGACACTGTTGATTGCTGGAAACTGGGATGTTTACCAAGTATGTAGTGAAGGTGGTTGGTATGTACTCACAGTCTGCATCTGTTTTGATCCAGTGCTCCCTCTTCTCGTTCATACCACTGCTGCTGAGCCCCGTATGAGTTACGTTCAAGCTGGTGGTTTCCTTTTTAAATATGGCTCTGAGACGAGACCTGCTTTTATAGTTGTCTTGGGAAGGTAGACCTCCCTTGTTACAGCCACCGGCTATTGAATTTTTGTTACTCTCACAATTACGTGACTTCTTGAGCTCCTCCTCTGCATTTGCTCTCTCAGGATGGATTTTTTTGTGGAACATTCTTAGAATCTGCATGCCAGACATACTAAAACTATAAACTTAAGTCAGTAGTTGTGTATTCTACAGTTTCTATTGCATTCTGCATGTTCCGACTTCCATAACAAGGCAGTCTAGATTTTTAAATTCTGTATGTGTGGCGGCATATCACCTAAAATAAACGGTAAATTGGGCTAAGGTCCATTTTGAAGGTGCTTTTGGACGTTTAGTCCAACTCAAATTGTAATAGTGGTGGAGGTCCATTACTGTAACATTTATAGTGGTGGAGGTCCATTACTGGACAAAAATGCCCCGACTGCCCCTTACTATCTATATAATGTGTTAGGGTACCCTAGGATTTTACGGTTTTATGGTACCCTAGGATTTTAGGGTTTAGGGTACCCTAGGGTTTTAGGGTACCCTAGGATTTTAGGGTTTTAGGGTACCCTAGGTTTAGGCACTTTCATAGGAGTTTTAGGGTGCACTTTCCTATTATAGGGTTTTAGCGATTTAGGCACTTTTATTGGGTACCCTAGGGTTTAGGCACTTTTATTGGGTACCCTAGGGTTTTAGGCATTTTATAGGGTACCTTGAGGTTTAGGCACTTTCATAGGGTGCTCTAGGGGTATTTTTGGAACGCGTGTCCATATAAGGACTGGAACCACTATGAAAAGTTTAGGTGGACTGGCACCACTACAAAAAGTTTAGTGTGTTCTTATCAACAAGGCTCCCTAAAATAAAACATGTTAAAGCATCCAATTCATAACCATTTTAATTTGAGTGGGGAGGCTTCCCTCAGTCATATACTCGTTCTAGAGGTGATAATTACTTAATTAGCTCTTGTGGGACAAGCTCTAACAAAATGTTGAAAACTGCTAAGATGTCACAGTCACAAGATATCTTTTCGGTTGGTTCCTTAGATTCTCAGGTAGTACTCAACAACTGTATGTGCCTTGCAAGAATCTGTACTATGAGATTTGCTGATGGAACTTTTATGGGGTAAAACCTAGGATATCTCATAGGATGATCATTGTTATCCCACTTTTACAGGGCCATCCGAGATGGGACCTATTGTAGATTGCCAAAGTGGTCAAGAGGCAACAGAATCAGACCTGCTGTACCATCTGACTAATGCTATGACTAAGACAGTCCTTCATCTTCTTCTGTTGCATAGAATGGCATATACTATATAACATGAAAAATGCCAAAAACAGCCCACTGGGCGCTGTCATTAAGGTTGCAAAGTGTATTGAAATGTGTGAACGTATAAAAGTGTGTAAAAGTGTATTGAAAAGTGTAAAAAGTGTATTGAAGTGTGTTTTTGTCATTTTCTTTGGCTTATTGACAGCCCGGGCTGTCAATAGAAGGACCCATTTAACATCTCAACTTTGTAGACTGTAGGTAAGCACTAACTGGATCCCTCTTTGATGGCCCATTTATTATAGATAGTATTTCCTAAGAATGCAACACTGGGGTGACCAACCTTGGGGAGTTTCCTCTTGGTTGAAGGAGGATCAGCAGTTGCACCACCAGTGCCTGTAGAGCTTCTTGGAGGTGGAGAGGAATGGAGCTTTTTTAGCATCTTCCTGATGAAACGCATGGCATATGTTCCCCTAGCGTGGTTCTTTATTTTTTCGCATTTACTAGTAGAGTGGTCATGTGCTATGTTATTCATCTTAAAGAGCTGCCCCAGAGATGTCCTCTCCTTCTCCACCTGCATGTTTGGCTCAGGCAGTTCAATTGAAGAGCCAAAAAGGTACTCCTGGAGTGGGCATTCCCCGTTATCTTCGTACTCTTCATTGTCCACCCCTTCAATTTGCTTTCCGCATATGGTAATTATGCTAACGTAACTGCTTCTCTCTGATGGTTCATCACCTACCTCTTTAGCTTCAGCCTCGAGGAACTTCTCTAGTTCATCATTGATAAACTTCAATTCATTCTCTGTTACCTCTGCATTTTCCTCAGTTATTTTCTCAGAAGGCATGGGAAATGTTGGTGTTGAGGGCTCTGTGAGGATTTGTTCCAGTCCGAGGGTTCCAATCATGAGAAAGCCGTCAAAAGGCGCAGTGATCATAGTAGACCACTCTTCTTCAGAAACCTCTTCCAACCTCTTGGTTTTGAGCTCAGTGGGAGATTCTTCGCAGCTGAAGGTTGGCTTTGGATAGTATTCTTGTTCATAGAGGGATGGCTGTATTGGGAGGCAACCATATGAGTTCCCTGCAACCAGACAAGAAACAAAGTTTTCAACAAGATTTACGGCTTGTGCTGTTTCTTTCTTCTTTGCATAAAATGGAGATAGAGACCATAAAAGTGGCTGCAGTCCATAACATGTGGCCTTTTCTGTCGGGAGAGTGGTAGTGCAGTGCCAAAACAGCACTGTTATCATAAGCAGTAACGGTACAGTTTGATGTGCATCTTTTAGGATCATTTTTGTAGAGGTGGCAATTTCTTTGAAATCCATTTTAGCAAATTTTTGAGCTATCACTAGGAAAACTCAATGCATTAGTTCTAGTCCTTTAAAGAGGTCCTAGAATTCATTGGGCTACTTTTTTAGTGGGATGCCAGTGAAAGAAGGAAAAAAAGGACAGATACGCTATTGTAGGGATTTTTCTGGTAGGAAATTGGAGGACAGTGGTAGTACCAGTTGTGAGTTCTTTGAATGGCTCGGTGCTGTTTTGCCTCAACTTACGGTGCATCCAACCCAGTAACTGCAACATTGACATGCAAAAGATGAAGATAACAGGGTTGATTATGGTCATACTAAATAAGGAAGAATTTCGTCTCACCTTCATCTCAAGCTTTCTTTTAGAGGCCTCGTTGAAAGATTATCAAAGTACACATGGATGGAGATAGGTCGTGGAATGGGATTTTGAAAGGAGAGATTTGGCACTGGTGAAACAAGGCAATAATAGAGGAATTCTTGCAATCATGTTGGCTAATGACTAGGTAACTGCTAAGGGTCTGGGATAGAACTGAACACAGAAATACAAATAGAAAGGTACAAGATTTTGGTTGGCCATTCTCTGTCAAGATTAAATCAGGTGGGCAAGTTGAAAAGAGTGTTCAAGACCCACAAGTTGGTGGTTATCTTCCTTTATGTATTTGCATGCTTGGAGTTGGTAGTGCAATACACAGGTTCATATGAAGTCGGCCATTCATCCACACAGGTGTCCACTTGCTATTCCAAACAAGCGCGTCATGTAGGTCACACATCTGATGACATTGTGCATAGGTTCCATAGCTCTATTCCAGTTGCTGAGGATACACTTGATGATAGAGCAGATAGAAGCCAGACCTCATGGGGACTCTACAGATTTTCCCATTGAATGCTGTTGGGTTCGAAGATGGTTTGAGTAACCAAGCAGACTGCTTATACCTTCCAAGGTTTTCAGTAGGGTTAAGGCTTAAGCATTTGGCGAGTTTCTCCTTATAAATCTTTATGTGGCTTACCCGTATTACTGCTACCTCTGCCAAATCATCTTGCTGAATGAATGTGTAGAAATGGTGGGGATAATTGCAAGTACTGGTATCAGAAACCAAGCTAAGCGTAATTTAACAATTTGATAGTCCTGGCATTGCATAGTTTCCCGATGTTTGCATTTAAATGACCACTTTTCTGTTGCGATTCCCCTAGTCAAGTTTTCTGGTTTGCATGAATTCCCGTGGTCTCTGTTGTATTGTTTTCGGGATGAATTTTGCAACCAAGGCTCACTAGGTGATGTTAGTTTCGTGTAATTGTTTTGTTGCTCAAGGGTAAATGGTTTATATTACTAGCTGATAAGCTATCACAAAGTTGAACTCTTTTTTCTTCATTATTTTTTTTCCGGGGCTAACAAGATAAATGAGAAAAGGAAGGGAAACACTGTAAAAACCAAGCTGTTTGAAAAACATATCGAGAGATGTGCAACCACATGTGACATCAGCCTCATTTCTATGGTGGGTCCATAGCTCCCAATTCCCGGGTGCGAAACTGAAGATGATCTTCTTTTTGTACCTTCATCTATGATTTTTTTGACGTGTGTTAGGAGTCGATTAAATTTTGCTAAATGTAGGACGACCCAAACATATTCTCTTGTCACGTCTATATTCTATTATTACTCATACATAGTAGTACTTCCTTTGCCATATAGTCAGTTTTATGGACAGAGTCACATTCTTTTGAGGTGATTGACCCAACTGATCATAATCCACGACACTAAGTACAAACATAAGCTTGTGCTGATCGTGTGATTGCTTTCCCATTAAGGTCCCTCGAACATTGAGTTGTCGGCTTGGTTGGAAATTTTAGTGTGCCACAGGAGAAAGATAGTACAAACTTAGTGACAAGCTATGCAGCCATCCTTGATTCGAATCTTTAGTTTTACGTGAGTTTGTCTCATAATGTGTGGAGGACAGCTACCAATGCCCATGATTTATGTCATTATTCTACAGTGATCAGCATATTTGACTATATACCTGCATGTGGGATGCTTGTAATTTTGTATTATTCACACTTTGAAAAAGTCGGCTATTCGTAGGGTGGTTATCAAGAACAAAAGAAGGGCTCAAACATTCATCAACTGCTAGTAACTTTGACTTCTGTCTTTTGGTTTCTGATGGCAGTGAAAATGATACAGTGATGTTTCGATGCTAGCTCCTATTAGTGGCCCGGTTTTCAAATTTCCTGCTGCTTGTTCAAAATTGCATCGATAAGCATTCACGTGGATGGAGTTTCTGGTTGAAGGTATGCTCACCTACAATTTACGGTTCTCATCTTCTTCGCTGAATGCTTACGGTATAATATGTTTAACAAGTCATATGACTGGAATATTACTTATGCTACACAACAATTGCCTGGCTGTAAAGATATTCCTTCAGTCTTATCTTGCATTACTGCTTTTGAACATGAAAGATTGGACTTGCATATATATTTAGATTTAATCAATAGGATTGTCTGGGGAAATAAACCTTTTCTTCTAATTCAGGGTTATTAGGTGCTGGTGGGGTCAAATTCAGTGGATCTAAATGAAAAAAAGAAAAAGAAAAAGAGAAAGAGGATAGATGTTCTGTTATTTTAATCTTCTGGGACATTATTACTGTTGATTGAAGTATAGGGTCTTTGGTAATTAAGGCTGCAAACGAGCCGAGCCTAAATAAGTTAGCATCGATGGTGGTTTTCTCCAGTTTTGATAATGAGGTTCTTTGGTTGTTCTGTTTTGATAGCCAGTGGGTGACCTTTCTTTTCCAGCAAGTGAAAGTGGTAATGCTGTCACATGAACATGTCCTAAACTCCATTAGTGCAAGTACAAAAATGGTAAGACAGGCTTCTGATGTGGAGGCATCCCATCCATTTAGCAAGGCAACAAGGTACTAGAAGACGAGGAAATGACCAGTTGAGGACCCAAGGTGAAAGAATCACCCACCCCACATTCTTTGTTCCCCAAATTAATCAAACAAACACAAACTAGACCGATCAATGACTTCGGTCAGCCGGTTGGATTCACCCTTCCCTATTTTTAGACTCATACATAGTCATTCTCGGGGGCGGAACCAGGATTTTACCGCCGCAAAAATGAGGGGAAAAACTAGAGGAATATAACATCGTACACAGCTAAAACAGTTTTTACAACGTAAGGGTCTGGGATAGTTTGGGAGTCATTACTTATTAATTCCTTCAAATGATAGGGGGTGCCAAAATGTAGAGTTTTCACAGTTGAGTGCATTCAAAATGCAGTACACCTTTACTAGGGAATTACTATAAGACCGGTGCGCCATGGCACACGCCGCACACCCTACAACTTACGTAGGTCTGCCACTGGTCAATCCCCTTTGCGATTAAACGATTTCGGGACATGTATCAAGGAGAATTGTTGCTGCTTTCCTCTTTGCTAACAATCGATTGTGAGAGAGGTAACAGGTTAGAAATCTGCTCTGGGTAGAAGGGGGCATGGACGGAGCTAGGATTGGTAAGTCGTGGAGTCCAATACCAATTGCCATTAAGGATATTTGATGACTTTGTCAATGATAGGAAGCAGAAATTGATCTTTAATGCGATTCTTAAGGTATGTTCCGTAAATGCGGGTTCAAGTATGTCGAAAATCGAATAAAAATGACAAGCTTACTCTGACCTCAGTTTACTTTTCCATCAATCGTAGAGAGGGTAATGTTCACCATCTTTAAAGGAGGATGGGACAAAATTATTCTCGGGGAGAAGTAATCAGAAGGAAATTTATATGGCCAAGCCTGGATTATATCTCACACCCGTTACTGAATCCATTATATATCTGCTTCTATGTCCGGCTATTTAAATTACAAAATTGTGATGATCATTTACGAATATATCATTATCCGCCCATAACCCCACCCAAACAAGCCATGTACGCTTAATCGCCCCCATATGATTATCTCTCCTTCTACCATATCCCCCTCTTGTCATCTCCCCTGCCTCCCGAAACTTATTGCGACATCTAACGGTTCGTAACGTAATTTATACAAAATGGTAGGGCCTGGCCTCCATTTCATGGACAAAATGGCAGGAGTGAAGAATTCAGAAACTTGAAGGGCCAGCTGGGTAAAGAAATTGGCCCGTCAAGAAATTTGCTGACACCCCCCAAGGCTCGGCCCTTTTTTCCATATATGGCCCATTAACCACGGCTTCGTTTAAATTTTTTTTTTGGCTTTTTCCTTGCTGCTTTCTACGTTGCAGTTTGATCCTATGATCTATAACTAGTTTACATGTGTTATCACTGCGCGCAACATTCTTTACCTGGGGCGTTTGTCGCTTGATTATCAGTCGGGTTTTGTGGGAAAGCTCGTCGCTAGGGGAACCACTTTGCAACCGTATCTCCGACATGGTCTTGTATTATCAATTTTCTCTTCTCTGGTGTATCCTTTGTTCGCCGTGTTGTCAGTGTGCACCATACCTTTATTATTCTAGTTGTAATAGTTGCACGCTGTGGGTTGTAACCTTTTTATTTATTAATCAGATTCTTTCTCATTATGGAGATTATTTGTTTTGGATTATTTATAGCGGACTCTTACATTGCTGGTGCAGCATTTGTTTTTTGTTTTTGTTTTCAATCTCGTGATACGTGTCCACATTTTTTTTTCTCGTGATGCTTGATTTAGTTTAAAAAATGAATACTGTAATTGAAAAGAAGAAATTAAATAGACATCCTATTTATAGCTTTCCAAAATAGATTCTTTTCGGTACTAACTTGCACGCCATCCACGCGTCAAAGATAGTGACCACTCAACTAAACCAAAGATTTCCACACCGAATCTATCCCATCTGAAACTAAAACTGATTTTTCAAATTGTCAAAATAAAGAAAAAGAAAAAGATCATATCGAAGATTCCCGAAATGCTTTCTCCCTTTATTAGAAAAGGATTTGGGGACATATTCAAATACAAATGTTCATGTATTTTCTAAGAAAATACTTTTGGAGATTTACGTGCATCAAATAATTCCGACCACATGTGCATGCATTTAAACATCTATGTCCAGCGCTTGCTCTCTCCCTTGGTAATTAACTCCCTCGTCCTATGTGTTAGGAATCTAGTCAACAAAAGTTTCTTTTAAGTGAACTTGGGTCATTTAATGTATATATATTGGGTTCTAACTATATGGCACGAAATTGGGTCTACGCGTACATGGGGGAACCTTTGTTGATCGAACTTCCAACAATTGGTATCAGAGCCGATGGCCGACGATTTTTGGCAAACTCTGCAGGACACATCGGTGGTCGTGGGCTAGCACGGAAACTCTCGGGGGAGGAGAAAAATTTGTAGCAAGTAGCCGACAGCAAGGTGGCTCTTGATGCATGGAGTTGGTACGGTGAATAAGCCCGGATTTAGACACGGTGTTGGAAAAGATCATGGATTAAGGAGGAATCAAGCGAATCAGATCGAGGGGGAGCTAGGCCAAAGTATGATTCACTCATAAGAGAGATTGTTTGAACATGTCTGAAGAATTTGAGTCGTGCATTGGAAAAATAGAAAAATAAGCCGGACCTTAAATATCATTGGGTGACTCACCACTCACAGTGCTTAATCTTTTAACTGGACTTGAGTCATTGAATGTATATTGGGTCCAACCGTCCAAATGATGCGATGTGGATCGGATATTCCCAAATGGATTGGGCCTACACACACATTAGAAGTTCGTTTGGGGGTTTCAAGAGAGTTTTTGAGAATAATAATTGGAGAGAAATAGATAGAAAAGTTATTGGAGACCGTGCCCAGAAATTTTGAGACCTCCAAACGAACAAGGCTTATCGGACTCCTAACACTGAAAATGGAAGAACGCTGAGAAAGAACTTGGTAGAGTCGGACTTCTAATTTAGGTAGAGCATGTGTTCTTGTTTGGCCAGCTTAGCTAGGTTATTATGCAAAGGCAGGAAATTAGTAGAATCAAGAGAACCACGTAAAAGATACAAAAGCACCAAGAAATAATTGTTGGGTTTATCCCTTACTTGGGTTTTTAGGCCTTTTTAGATGTTTGGGCTGTGTCCCATATGTGTTTTATTATTTTATCTGGGCTTTAAGGTCTTTAGGTGCTGGGCTTTGGCCCTTGACCTTGGGATATTTTTGGTTAGCATCTTGCCAATCTGGGTCTGCACTCGTTGCCTTCTCTTTGTTCCTTTTAGTATCTGTATTTCACATTCAAATATTAATAAAATCTATTTTCGTCATTCAAAAAAAAAAAATACTCCTACCAAATATAAGAGGAAAAGAATAGCTCATTAAGAGGGATGTGACAAGATGAAAATGGTGAAGGGATGTCCCATCTAGTTGAAATGACTCCCGCGGTTTAAAAATTATGGCTTTATTTTGTACATTTTTAAAAATATTTAGGTAAAAGTCATAATTTTTCACTTTTTCGATTTGTCTTAACGAAACAAATCAATAATAAACAAAAATTAGATGCAAAACTAACAAACACAAAAAAAATTTAAATGAAAACAAAACAAGAAAAAATCCTCAACGGAACTTAGCCTAAGCATCAAGAAATAATACACCAACCAAATATTGAAGGAAAAGGATTGCTCATAATTAAGAGGGATGTGACAAGATGATAATGGTGGAGGGATGTCCCATCTACTGGTTGAAATGACTTCCGCGGTTTAAAAATTATGGTTTTATTTTGGATATTTTTAAAAATGCGTCGGTAAAAGTTAATTTTTTACTTTTTCGATTTATCTTGGCAAGACGAATCAATAGTCAACAAAAGTTAAGTACATAACTAACAAACGCAAAAAGAATTTGAATAAAAACAAAACAAGAAAAAATCCAAAAAAACCCTCAACGGAACTTAGCCTAAGCATCAAGAAATAATACACCAACCTAATATTAAAGGAAAATGATAGCTCATAATTAAGAGGGATGTGACAACATGATAATGGTGGATGGATCGGATTTCCCACCTAGCTGAAATGACTAACTCGGTTAAAAGGATTGATCCGACTGATCTAGTACTGGAGCTTAGAGATCGTTGGGTGTAGGTTTTGGGGAAGATTTTTTGAGGTAATAATCGGTGAGAGAGAGGGATCGATGAGTAAAATTTAAAAAGAAAATTTACTAGATTTTAGATTCGAAACCTCCAAATTGTTAGCAATACTTACGGCGTCACCCAATATATCCTGAATAATATTTGCAACATTTCCTTGTCAACGAAGTTGAAACTGATGGTCAAACTAAAAAAGTTAAATGAAAAAAATATGGGTTTGGATTTTTTTTATTTTTTTGACAAAAAACTTATCAGGTCATATAAAAGGAAAAAAAAAAAAAAAAGATTCTATCAGATAAAAGAAAGAAGAATAATCTAAAGCGAAAAGAACTTGAATTGGTATGGTTAGAGCTTGTTTGTTTGACGGGGCGACTAAAGAGACATGCAATTACTATATAGGAATATCAACAATATCAATAACACGTTCTTGGCCGTCTTGCTCAGGACGTGTTTTGATAATTTATACCTGCCAAGGATAAGCTAAGAACATTTGTTAATGCTAAAAATGTCCTTGGCGGGTATTAATTAATTATTAAAACAAGTCATTGACCGTCATTTTCCCTTGAAATTTTAATCTAGGAATTTTAGATCCATTTAGGGTGTTTGGGCTTTGGATCTGGGTATTTTAGACCCACTTAGGGTGTTTGGGTGCCGTTCAAAAAAAGAACAAGAGTGTCCTTGGCGGGTATTAATTAATTATTAAAATGTCCTTGGCGGCGATTAACGACCCTGACAAACTCTCCAAAAAGTGTTGAGTTTCATATTAGAAGCATGTATGAAACGGATGATCGACCAAAAATCTTCATTATATTGAGGCTCCTGCTTGATTTTCCAATAAATTAGACAATTGTAAAAGTTACTGCTCCTCTTATTGTACTACACTTCTGTAAAATGTGAAATTCCTGGAGAAATTTTTTTATGCATGATCTTGAGTTGTTGACAAAAAGAACAAGTTAAAAGGAAACAAGTTGGTGATCTATCCAGCACCCTAATCAGGCATATGTAGCAAATGTTTTGGAGAAGTTTTTCGGTGCCGGGTGGGCACAGGTCACGTAGTGCCGAGCACCATCTTGGACGGCCCAGATTTGTTTGGGTAATTTTTAGTGTAAAATTATCAAAACACCCCCTCAAGTCCAAACAGATCTGGACCGTCAAAACATGTTTGGACGGCCGAAATGCGTGCTCGGCACCACGTGGGCTGTGCCCACCAGGCGCTGAAAATTTTCTCAATGTTTTGGTTGAAGGCTGAAGCGTATATATACGCAAAACAAGTTGATAAATTGATGTTGTCAATATCAGCGGTACAAAATTTCACGTTACCCTCACCAGTCACCAGACAAGGGGTCTCCGTAACGTACTAATGAACTACAGGGTTGTAGTGTGCCTCGGTACGCTCCGCTGATATGTTACTGTCCTTATGTGTCTTGTTTATAGCCTCAGGATGTGTTTAATGTGCTAGCTAGCTGGCGCGTTTGTAGTGCAACTCTCACGCGATCCTGACATGGAGAAATCCTTACGGAGGATCCGGATCTCATTGGGATTCAAACCTTTCAGTTATAATTTGTATAGTATGTTGAACGCCACAGATTTACTAAAAATCAAGTTAATCAGAGATTGGTAACCACGTGATTAAAGATAGACTTGTCTTACCATTAATGTTTAAAATTGTATTGACTATCCATTGTATAACGAATGTTGGCCGACCAAAAAAGGCTGATGATGATTTTTTTCTGAATGATCTACTCAACGAATTCTGCAATTTAAAAATAGCTCAGATCACGATGATAAGATCACAGTGGACCGTACAGAGACGCATTACAGGGCCTGGTAAATACGTATATATAGATACATATCGATCGATATATAAATCTCTGTCAAAGCAAGATCTTTTTCCCACTCGAGCTTTGAGTTCATGAGATGATATGGTATTTAAACAGCTATAAACATTCAAAGGAGGGGGCCGCCTCTGTCTCCAATATGGGAAACACAAGTGACAAGCAATGCAATCACTAGCACACATAGCCACTCCCACCACTATTATCAGCACACCAACAAAGCAAAACTTAGAATAAAAAATAAAAAAATAAATAAAAAAAAGGCAAAGAAGGAAAATGAAAAACCCATCAAGTTGCTTGGTAATCAAGTTTAGGTCAGGAATGCAAAAAGAAAAGCAGAAGTTATCAGGATAGAGGGGAAATGATTAGGTATCCAGAATACCATCTAGCATGTCTCGTGGTACTTCTCTTCCCACAAATGAGAAATGAGTACTATAAATTATACGAAAGTGGGTTACAAAAAATTGTCTGTGTCCTTTTAGAGTACCATCTTATGGCGTAACGATCACACACTGATGTTGGATCTAAGGGCGTGTTTGATAACCCTCTTGAAGGGGGGATTGGGATTGTGTGTGTGTGTGTGTGGGGGGGGGGGGGGGAGGGGGGGGAGGGTCGGGTCGGGTGTAGTAACTACAAATCCCATCCCATGGGCTTGAGTAAGACAAGTCTAAAAACACACCTCAATCCTAATCCTAATCAAAACAAACATGTTATTTACAATCCTACAATTTAATTCTATGCAAAACATACATGAATAAACGATTCATTTCCTCATTAATAATCTCACCTCATTACCAATCACAATCTTAATCCCACCTCATTACGAATCCTCCCAAAACAATATCTATTAATCCCTTGGGATTGGTAGTTCAATCCTATGAGCTAATACCCTTATCAAACGGGGCCTAAGTGTAAGTATATGGGCAGTGGTGGAGCTAAAACTTGGTGTTGTCAAGTGGGAGTCCATGCATATATTTGAGTTGCATGTCCGTAAAAGTGTACAGATGAATAAATTCATATAATTAGATTTTGATGTGGGTTACGTGTTTTTCTGGAAAAACATCATGCGAGCAATGCCACATGGTACTTGAACTTAGATGACAGAAACTGCATTCCATGAAATGGTATAGTGTTTTAGTTATGACATGTTAAGTCGTACTGCTAGTAATTTTTAGTTTCTTCTTTGTAGGTTGCACGCAGTTTTCTTTCTTTAATACTAAGGAGAGACAACAAACACACTTAGGGGTTGTCCCGATGGTTTGGGCGGATGTTCAGGCTTTGAGAGTACTCCTCAAGAGCTGCGGTTCGATTTTCCACCGCCTGAGTATCCTGAAGTAAGTGGGGGCCGTGACTGGTGTAGCCGCGCTAGCTCCCCCAGAGGTTTGGATTGCACAGTTGAATCCATATAGTGGCCTGGCTGTAGGGTACGTTGTTCCTCTGTTACCAAAAAAAAAAAAAAAAAGAAGGGAGAGACAACAATCATGCCAAGTCGACTCCTTTTGAATTTCGACAATAGAAAAGGCTACCATTTGGACTAATGTTCCCAACTATTACATTCTTATGAATAGGTTGCTGAACTAGAGATGGTTAGCCTAGCCTAGCCTAGAGATCATTATAAAGCCATCCACTGTAATTCCACTGAACCGCATGTGGAGGAATTTGACAAAGAGAAGGAATGAGTGCAGAATTATTTTGAATTTAGATAAATTTATTTTATGATCAGGTGGATGGTCAAGCTCCGTTTGAGGGAATCCAACTGCTTGTGGACCTCAATTAGCGGATGATACTAAAGGATACTGAGAAAGGAAAATATGGAAGCAGAAGTCGATTGAAGATATGGTCTAAGAAGAGGGGCGGCAAAAAGAAGCAAAAATGTATATTGTGCAAATTTGCAGCAGCAACATGCAACGTCATTATCTATTTCATCAGAAGGCATTAGGTACTGGATTCGCTTAAATGTGGCCGAGGCTGCTCGGTTACTAACAATGATCATGGGTGTTGATTATGTGGGAGATGATGAGAAAATTATAAGCAAAATCATGATAATGGAAGCCCAAGATGATGGAAGGGTCAATATTAAGGTTCCTCAGCACGATGCTTGATCCTTTGTCCTACAGGGGGAGGTGAGCTTTGTGGGTTTCTGGGTGTTCCATTTTGGGTTTCTAGGCTGTGGTTGGCTACTTGCCAACCTCGGGTGGTTGTTATTTTCTTACGGGAACTAGCAGCATATGAGGCATATGATTTCGGAGTTAGGGTGCCATCTTTGTGGGTATACATATGCTCTTGCTCAACAGAGATGCCTCGTATTTGAATTCTATATAGTCTTTGTAATTTGTGCCTGAGGATTAATTAAATCATTTTTTCCTACTAAAAAGAATAGAAAATTTCGAAGGAGCCATGAAACATTCCAAAATGGGAAGGGGATGTTTTCGTATTTCAAACATCCATATACTTATATAGTAACCAAACCGAACGATTAATTTTTCTTCTTCTTTTTTTGTTTGCAGGAAATGAATTGAGTGAAACTAGATTAAGCAATAATAAGTCTCCGGTATTTAACTCCTACATTATCTTCTTGCAATTGAAATAACACCACTAGCGGTATAACATAAAAAGAGATAAATCCTAGAGCATCAATGAGACTGTGAGAGCTTCCTTAACAAGGACGTCTGCACATTTGTTTTCTTGCTGACAGACATGGCTAACCTCGACGGATGTGAGCTTTCTTAGAAGGTACCTGGGCGCATTGCGAGATAGTCAAAGGATGATGGGCTGATTTGTCCTCCAAAATTTGAAGGATTTTGGCAGCGTCCACACACACAGATTGACTTTTATACGGTCGACTCTGCAACGGTAACAGTACCCACACATCTAGAAGGTGGAACAATTACTGAAATATATTCGGTGATTTTTATAGGCTTCTGATTTTGTCACTCCCTTCTCTGTTAACGTCACTCCCCTGCAAGTGTATTTTCTAGTGTTAACAAAACAAGGAGTGGCAAAATCATTTCTCTTTTTATGTCTCAATTTTCTAAGTTGCGCGCGAAATACGATTAAGCATCGATATTTTTGTTTTTCTCACCTTTGAAATTTGATCGAATCAGATTACGCCGGCACGGTTAAACATGAAAGAGAAATTTAAAACGATCGATTATTGTTTTTTATTTACTACTACATTTTTAGGAGGTAAACAATCCGAATAAATAAATAAGTAAAAAACGATGACGTGTATGTATGCATATAATTGCATTTCCTGTTTTGCAAAACCTAATTAGAAGGCGAGCTCGTGAGTCGTGAAGGCACCATCGAGTAGAGCTAATGGTTACTTGGCCAAAAAAAAATTACTCCGTATCGCTAAATTTTTGTTCGAAAGAATTGTGATTTAGTATTACTATCGGGTCCAAAGGGTACATATTTAGTGCAAAATATAAATTTCTTGCTGAGAAATTAAAGAAAGTTAGATCAAGTGACTTCATTCACGCTGCCTTCGCCCTTATCTATATAGTATGTTACATCTAAAATCATCCTTACCGGCCAAAACAAGATTTAATAAATAAATCTGAAATCGCACTTTTGACATTAAAAAAAAAAAAAAAAACTTGGGAAAAAGGGTGAAGGAGACGACTAAAATCTTGTTTTGAATTTTCTAACATGCGCGGAGTATCTTTCAAGTCGGATCAATTGAATGCAAATTTTTAGATCCTTTCCTGGTTACACGTTCTCTCTCTCTTTATCCCTCTCTCTCTCTCTCTCTCTCTCTCTCTCTCTCTCATGATGTGCTAAGGTCTTGTTCGGTTTGGAACTCCAAATCCAAAATTTTGGAAAAAGCAACTTTTTTACTTTTTCTCTCTCTAATTTTTCAATCATTACTCTCATTTTTCACTCTATCTCTCTCTACTTTTTACCTCTCTCCACAATCATTACTCTCATTTCTCTCTCTCTTTATCCCTCTCTCTCTCTCTCTCTCATGATGTGCAAACCACTAACTAGTTCATAAAGAATTGCTGTTCAACGCGGAATTGAAATTTGGGTTACCTCCTCCTTCTAATGAGGAAAAAGACTGGGGCATATTTGTCAAGGGAGTAATTCAAGGGACTTCCTTGTCACTTTCAGCCGTTTATTGGCCTCCACTCAAAATTCTTAATTAATATGCATTTGAGTGCTGGTGGGCACAGCAAAGGGAGGAACCAAAAGACCCAAAGTACAGATGATATTGGGACCGTCTAGGGTTATATAAAAAAAAAAAATTTAATTGTAGCTGCTTATTTTGTTTAGAATCACTCTAAAAAATCAACTAAATCAGATATCGGTAAGAGTCTTTACGAAACATCCAATTTTGTAAAGACATCATTAGAAGAATTTAAAGCTATCACTTTACAAGTTATTCTCCATTTTCATCCCGTTTTGGCCGTATAAACGGTGTGTTCCACTAACTAAAATAAATACTTATTCTTTGAATTAAAGGTGATGTAGTGTGTGAGAATGATTTGTCTCGTAAATCTAAAAAATAAGAGCCTTACAGGAATGGTTTTTTTTTTTTTGGATATTTAATTTTATAGGCATGTTTAAAAAGATGAAAACAACAACAAAGAGGAATTCCAGGTTAGAGCATGTTTACCAGCTGAGTCATACCTGCTTTTGAATCTATTTTACCTAACCAAAACAAGAAAAAGGCACTGCACCAGATTCGGCAAACCCAGAGGCTTTATTGCTCCAGCTACAGTTGTTAGGTATTTCTAGAGAAGAACTGTTCACAAGCAATGGAGTTTTTTATTATTTTTTTGTCAGGTCTCTTCTTTCTCTCTTTTTGCTCCAATTTAAAAATAGGGTTAAGAAATAAAAGTAATGATATTTTAATAGAGAATATGTTAAATAGATAGTGTTGGTGTAGTGTTGAGAGAAATGTGAGTAGGTAATATGAACAAAATGTACTGTTCACCAGCAAATTTGGCTATGTACTGGTGTACATGCTCTTAGGTACTATATCATAAAGTTGTGTCATATTTAAAAGCTTTCTTAGTGATTGGTCATTCACTACTATTACGTTAAGACTCAACTTTTATTCTATTTATCCGATATATGAATGAGGGCCACGACACTTTAAACTTTTGAGTAATCTCATTAATTTCTTAATCTACAATTTAATGTTCACAATAAATAAATAAAAATCATCCCTTTAAATTTTTTTTTTGATCGGCAAAATAATATTATTAGGAAATCTTGTCAAAAGTTACAACAAGATTGAGAATAGGGGAGGAGAGTCCAACCAAGGTTAAACAAAGCACCCGAGGGCAAGAAGCCCAAATACAAGCCTGATGGCCTAAAAGCCTAGATAATACAATAAGGAAATATGACGGCCAATGACGTATTTTGATAATTAATACCCACCAAATACATTTTCAGTTTTAACAAATGTTCTTAGCATGTACTTGGCGGGTATTAATTATCAAAACACGTCCTGGGCCGTCATTTTCCCATACAATAATGCCCAAATAAAACCCCAAGGCCTAAAAGCCCAGATAAAACAATAAACCTCTTTAAAAATTTGATAATTTCACTTTGACCTCTTTAAAAATTACGAAAATGATGGCCCATGACGTGTTTTGATAATTAATACCCGCCAAGAACAAGCTAAGAACATTTGTTAATACTGAAAATGTCCTTGGAGGGTATTAATTATCAAAACACGTCCTTGGCCGTCATTTTCCCATAAAAATTTGAACCTTTGACCCCAATCTTTGCAACTGCCATTTATAAACGTCCATCACTTCTTGTTGCTCAACTTCATGTCATTAATCCACTATTACCTTCTTTTAATCCATTTCTAGAAAAAGAATACTTATATATCCTGGAGCATGGGCCTAGAGTGGGCTTGAAGCAACTCCACTACCCCATTCATTGATTGACACGTGTCACAAGACCAAGGCTCCAACTGGACCTTTGAGTCCCTTACAAGAGATGTCATCTTTGTATTGTTGTGGTTGCAATAATGGCAATCAGGCTAGGGGGAATAATGATGTAGTAGGGAAAAATAACCCCACACTGTGGGAATATAGATCAGATGAGGGGAAAAAATGCAAGTTGAAAGACCTGTCCTGGTCAAACATCATCAGTCATGGTGAAAAAGAGGCATAGTAATAGTAAGTTATTTATTAGACTAGCGAAAAAAAGACTAACCAGTCTCTTGGGAGGAGTCGAGGTGCGCATCGGTTGATCCGAGCACCCGCGTAATCGAAAAAAGAGAAAGGAAGACTGAATAGAGAGGACGACGGTAGGAGTTTTTCGGTGCACCTTTAAAATTGTTTTGGGAAATGATTGTTGAAGTAGTATTCTTTTATCATCAGGTACTTTTATTCATGGAAAATTATCAGACAATCTTTCCGTGTGGAGGACAATTCAGTAATTTAATGTCGATAATGCGAGAGAGAGAGAGCAGAAAGAGGAGTGCGACAATCATATCCAAAGTTGCATAGAAAATGGAGAAAATACTACTCAAAGAAGTGATCGAAATTCCAAATGTGCAAGGATAATAATTAATGAATACGCGTGATTCATGATTAGCAGGCTAATGGACAAATTAGAAAAATCGATAACTAGAATTATAACTTGACTTCGTGAGTTACACTGAAATTGATACTACTATGATACAATAGATTAATGATATTTGTCTGATAATTAACTTCAAGTTTTACAATTACTACTTGATCAAGAATGTTGAAACTGATCCAAAATGTCCGATTACAAAACATAATTAAATCCGTGGTACACATGATTAGATGAATGGTAATTATCAGCTTCATGGTCCAAATTAAAAGCGAGAGAGATGTAAGAAAAAAACATTTATCATAAAATACCTTAAAAAGATCCGGAGCCCTCTATCAAGAAGAACGATCCTCAACTTTCGGGTTATTCATATGGATTGAGTGAGATCTCACCAAGTACAATGAAGCAATACTTACAGAGGGTATGAAAAGTTTCACACAGAAAATAGAAAAACTCCACTAAAGGAGGTTACAAGACCAAACTGGAAAAGAAAAAAAAAAAACTCCTGTTGCCGGAGCTCCCATCTTGGTATGGCCACTTATTCGCCGGAGGAAGCGCCAAATCACCCTAACACTTCATGATCTCAGCAAGTTTGACCCTCATACGGTTTGGATCGATGCCGAGGGAGGTGGTTTTGATCCTTTATCACTATGATTTGATGGATGTTGGACGACGGAGACAGCAGAGGTCTTCGAAGGGAAGATTGCGAGAAGGAGAGTTGGCTAGCGAACAGAGAGAGGGGGAGGGGGGGAGAGAGAGAGGTGGTAAAGGCGATAGCCCCCAAGTTGAAGAGAGGGGTTTTAGGGCCTACGATAGCCCCTAGGTGGAAGAAATTGTTCAAGGTTCGACTCTTAGTGCTCGTTTGGATTGAGAGATTTCGAGAGAAAGGAAAAGAAATGGAGGGAGAAGTGATTCTATTGCATGTTTGGATGATTAAAATGACGAGAGAGGGTGAGAAATGGAGAGAACAAGAAACCCCTTACTACGCCCATTTCGTTTATCACCAATTGTGGCGAGATTCCGTGAGAAAGGAATCGATTGCCAATTTTGACCCACAATCTTCTTCATCTTTTTTGTGCGTCTGTTGGTGCCGAAAACCCTAGGTTTCCTCTTCCTCGTCTATCGGCAACAGCATCTGGTTCTGGTCAAATCTTCTTCGTCTTCTTCAACAGTTTTAAAATCTGGGTCTAGTTTGTGCTTGGATTTGGGTCTTCTTCTTCGTCATCTTAATCAAATGGTGCACGTAATCCTAGCTTGAGTTTTACCAACGTTTTGGAGAATGGAAAAAGAAAGGTTATTTTGGTAAAAATATACATGACATCCTTTTTTCTTTTCTCTCCTTTATTTTGTCAATTCAAATATGATGGTAAAAAATCACGCTCTTTTCTTTTCTATAATTCGACGTGAATATATTTTCTTTAATTAAATTAAATAAGAATTTAATCGAGATGATCGTAAATTAGTCCAAGGATCACCAAACCACAGGAAATTTAGTAAGACGAGAGAAAGTACTGCAGCTACGTTCTTGGGACAACAAAAACTCTTGTCACATTCCGTTGCCAAAACAGTGAACCCCCATCAATGACCAACACCCATTTGGCCATTTCCCTTTCCAATTTTCTTTCTTTTAGTCGTGATGTCACCTTCATCAATCAAAAACTCCAACCCCATTTCCACATTTTTTTAATCAATATCCCCCACCACAAACACACATCCCCCTGTTCATGAATCCCAAGGCCTCAAACCCTGGTAACAATTTCTCCACCCTCACAAACCCCAACATGAACGACACAACAAAACCCCAAGAAATCAAGGATTTGCAAATTGTAGTCGCCGAGAAACAAGAAGACCCATCGAAGAAGCAGTTGGCCCCCAAGCGCAGCTCAAACAAAGACCGGCACACCAAGGTCGAAGGCCGAGGTCGGAGGATACGCATGCCCGCCCTCTGCGCCGCCAGAATCTTCCAGCTGACCAGAGAGCTGGGCCACAAGTCCGACGGGGAGACCATCCAGTGGCTCCTGCAGCAGGCCGAGCCGTCGATTATCGCCGCCACGGGAACCGGGACCATTCCGGCTTCGGCACTGACGGCGGCCGGCGGCTCCGTTTCGCAACAGGGCAGCTCTGTTTCTGCTGGGCTGCAGCAGAGGATTGACGAGTTGGGTGGTGGGCCGAGTAGGGCCCTTTGGCCCAATCTGGGCAGACCCACCTCGGCCCACATGGCCACGGCGGCGGCGGCGGCGGGGTTGTGGCCGGGTGGGTATGGGTTTCAGCCAACGTCATCTGGGGGTAATTTGGGAAATAATGAAGGGGGGTCAAGTTACTTGCAGAAGATAGGGTTTACTGGGTTTGACTTGCCACAAGGGAACATGGGTCCAATGAGTTTCACTTCAATTTTGGGTGGAGCTGGGGGTGGGAATAACAATCAAGTGCCTGGGTTGGAGCTGGGGTTGTCACAAGATGGGCAGCATATTGGGGTTTTGAACACTCAGGCTTTGAGCCAGATTTACCAGCAGATGGGGCAAGCTAGAATGCAACAACAACAACAGCAACAGCAGCAGCAGCATAGTTTGAGTCCTCATAGCCAGCAAGCAGTTTCTAAGGATGATTCTCAAGGGTCTGGGCAGTAGATTTGGAAATGATATATATACGTATAGAAATACTATTGAATTTTTTTATAAGTTATGAAGATATTGTTTCTTTTTGGTGGGGAGGTTGATGGGTTTCTTGTGTTGTATAATTGCAAAGAGTGAGAGAAAAGATATAGCTGAAGTGAGAATTCAATAGGGACTAGTACTACTGTATTGGGTTTGCTCCATCTTTTTTTCCTCTCCACAGCTCCATCTAAAGGCTCCAATTGCAGGTGCTCATGGGTCCTCTCTTTTTCAATACAAACACAATCCTATACAAGCTGCAATTTTAATGTTGATTTTGGTCTGGAATGTGCAGGTGGAACTGTGCAGGGGCCAAATAGCTTCTTGGGTTTGGGGCTTAACTTCTTGTTTGATTGCCAAAGGTGTGTTGATAATAGTGGATTTTCTAAAGATTTTGTTCTCTTTACATCTTGATGGAGTGCTGAGTAGATTTGTTTGTGAACACATATAGAGTTTCATAGTCCTATTAATGGAGTTTCTCTCAGTTCTAGAGAGGATTTTTGGCCTTGTATGATATGACAGTATCCACTTATGAACTAAACGGGAAACCTACTCTTTAATTGCAAACTCTGTGTGTGTGTGTGTGTCTCCAACATCCCTTCTATTTACCACTTCAATGTAGTATCTTCTTTTCTTTCTTTTAGTTGAATTTTGGTTAGATATATAGTTTGTTGAATCTCCGACATCCATTATCTTTTTCTCCTTTCCCTTTTATTCCATTTTGGCCATTCTTTTTGCCTCCCTGGAATGCAATCTTGAACCTACCTTCCTCTTTCTGGACTGAGAAAACCCTGTCTTTATTTCCCAAACAAGACTGGAAGTTAAATCTCAAGGAACTAGACCAGTGCTTCATGTATGATTGATTACCTGGTAAGAAGCAGCATCCTGGTTTTTGCATCACTCGAAAGTAAAAGTTTTATGCTGTTTTCTTTGAGAATTCTCAGCAATAGCGAAAGCCAGTTGGATTCTTGCCTTTTTCTTTTCACTTTTTTTTTCTTTTGATTTTTTGCTAGCTTTGTTGGTTTGGGGGAAAAACTATTGTCAGGAGCTTTATTAATCTAGAAACTTTGCAGTCATTGGAGCCTATGCTTCCTTGCTAGATTTTGACACCATCTGGGCCACATCGAATTTTTGAAATGTTTCAAGTACCTGTATAGACATTCGGGACTTGAATAATTTGTGATTACATGTGATATAGCGGTAATAGAAGACATTCACAACATGTATATATACTCATTGGAGTTTATCACAACTATGCGATTCGAGTTTATTGCATAACTATGCATAGAATTCATAACCTTAGTAGTAGGATCCTTATAAAACGGGTATGCTCCCTAGACGGGAGCGAATTGGCGCTCCCAAGACAGGAGCTGGACGGGAGCTCGCTCCTAACTAACTAAGATGGGAACTTATCAGGTTGTTAATGCAATTATTCTCTTACTTTTAAGGGAGTTATGCCATTGTGGAAATAAGAATATGAGAATCATATTAGTCAAGAAGTTTTGCAAATTGAGAATATATAACTTCCAATAATTACACTTTAAGATCGGAAAAATTTTCAGTTAGTACCACTTTTCCTGTAATGGTTAAGATCGGGATTTTTTTTTTGACCGAAAAAGTATTTAAAGATATTTTACATACATATTTTTATATAATCTATATACGCTCCTTAGGAGCTTCTTGGTGTCTCTGCTCCCCCGCTCTCGCTTCGTGCTACTAAGCTCATAACCGTCTGGAACGGATCCCAAAGATCCTGTTTTGACCGGGTAGGCTAATGGAGGTCGAATGCGTACTCGTTGCCTTTCAAGATTATGAATGTTATGCCATTCTCTGTGTCATACGAATGAGAATTCGTAGAAACAACACTTGGATGTGTACTTGCACCCGAAGAGTAACTAAGACACCATGGCCATGGATGAAACTACTCCCTTTTGATGGTAGGACATATAAGTCTTCGTGGTTTGCTACTAACTTGGAGATGATTTATGCTCGGCGTTGAAACGTATCGACTTTTGTTTGTTGACCTGGTTGGTCCATTTCCAGTGAAAGAAGATGCTCTCTGAGGTATGTTCCTCTCATAATCTTGAATGCCAAACTGGACAAATTTGCTACTAAAATGGGCATCATTTTCATCAGAATACATGGTTCCCCTTGTTTCCATGCAGGCTTGGTGACACAGTCACTTTCATTCTAGTGTTAGTTCACAATCAGACTTGATGATCACCTGATTCCAACCCCCTCAGCACATTGTTTTGACTCTTTATTACGAAATTTCATTTTCCAGTCACATTCTCCCTTCATGGCAATTCAACCTACTCTCCGTCCAGATTGGTGAATTGGGCGGTTTTTTGTCCTCAATTATCGGCAATTTTGTACTTTCCCTCTATTATCATGTGCCAGCTAAGGCCAAACGAGTAGGATTTTTTTTTTTTTTATGCCATAATCACCGGGGAATTGCTGCTTTTTTGTTGTCCATATAGTGATATACCATATATGGGTGGTTCACATCTGTTCGTGTTTGTTTGAAAAAAAAAGAGTCATCTCTTCTCATTCAGTCCTATTCACGCAAGTATAAATACGATAATTTGCATTTCAAACCAGCAGGAATACAACATCCGTAGGATGTCTGCCATCTTGAAAGTTATGTGTTGGACTTTTTATCCGACAACCGCGGTTCTTCTGAATTTCGAAAAGATTTTCAGTTCACAAGTGGTATTGATGTATCTAAAGGCATATATAGAAACATCAATTATACTCCTACCATAAATCTCTCTTCTTCTTTTGGTGTAGGAAATAATTGACATAGATTGAGTGGGATGCTTCTGTTTTTGTTTTTGGCATTGATATGTAGAGGGTTGAAAATGAGTCGTGAAATGGAGTTAGTGCAACACAGTTGTGAATTGGCAAATTATAGCTGTGTACATCCGGACCGTCCGTTTCGGCAATCAATGATCCGGATTGCTCGGTGCTATGCGTAATTTCAACCGTCCAATCATCTCGGCAAACCTGACCATTGATTACCGAGACGGATGGTCCAGATGCACCATCGTATGGGGTTGGATTTCTTTCCAATAATCGTCTGGGACGGTCCAAAACACGAGTGTGAGAGGTTCTATACTGCGCCCCCGCTTTCACATATTTTTTGGTTCGTCCTCTAGAGTTGCAGGCATGGTTAAGGTTTCGGTTGAGAGAATCCATTTCCTCCATGAAATTGGAAGAACCAGGGATGGTGTTGTGCGGCAGCGTGATCGGGTGGTAGAGACGGTCGGTCCAACTCATCCTTTGGCACGAGGAACTAGCTGACGCCCCTTGATCGGGTGGTGGAGACGGTCGGTCCAACTCATCTTCTGTTTATCAAATTCATTGGTTGAGAGCACCGGGCGTGCGTGACTGACGGTGATCTGGGAGTACTTGAATACTTTAACCAAACGAGGCATATCCTATTAATGGAAATGGAGTTGGCGTATAATTTCAGGTAGAAGGAGTAGTTTTTGTGGTATCCAATGTGCCTTTATTGCCTGAACAAGAACGGGAAAAATGGAAGAAAGAAACAGATATCAGAACAAGAAAAAAAAAAAAAAAACTAAAAGAGGCTCTGAAACGACCAATATATTTGAACTACAGACCTCCGCAAGTGGCGGTCAAGTAGGCGGTGGGACTGGTTTCTGGGATTAGTCGAGATGCGCATAAACTGTGCTTGAGCAATTGAAAAAGGATTCGAACGACAAATCCAACAGAACATGTGGACACAACTTACAGGTTTGTCATTGTCAAATTAGAGACAAGATGTGTTGAGCTCATTGGTTGGCTTCTAGGACCTCATCTGTTGGGTGCAATGGGAGTGTGATGCCATCTACAATTCTACATGAGAGAGAGAGAGAGAGAGAGAGAGAGAGAGAGATGGGTTGTGATTTGAATGTTATACGTCTAAAAATAATGCATCATTCAAGTAAAAGACATATCACCAGCTGAATCGCTGATATCCAGATTTTATGGTTTTGCAGCATGCGGGATTGAGACAGGTGACAGGGCTTCTTCTTTTCTTTTTTTTTCTTTTGTTTCAAAAAAATAATCAGTATGATATTTTTGGATTATAAGTGATTACGGAGACATAAGACTCGGCAGAGGCAAGTGGGGTCACTTGACCCCATCGAGGGGAAAGAAATGTTAAAAAGAGTAGCTGTAATTTTAGTGTGATTTTCACATTTGATCCCATAAATATTGCCCAATTACCCCCAAAGAACTTCTAAAAAAATCTAATTTTTGCCTGTATCATAAGGTCTCAAGTGATTGACCCCACCTGTTAATAAATCATGGCTCAACAGCAAAAAAAAACAATAATAATAAATCATGGCTTTGTCACTGGGCATAAACCTGTATAATGAAAGAGAACAAGCATGAATCACATGCAAGGCCTTGTTCCGTTGGTGAGAAAGGAACGTACGAGAATGTTTTTACTTTTTTTACTCCTATAATTTTAATGTCTTCGATTGGTAAAAAAAGTTGTGGGACTCCCATAATTAACTTTTCCCATTAAGATTAGTAATCGAGCCGAGCTCGAGTTTTGGACTTGTTACAAAACGGACCAAGCTCGACACTTAAAAGCTCGGCTCGGCTCAGCTTAGCTCGTTTGTATAACGAGTTCGAGCTTCAGGCTCGTTCAAGCTTGAACACTAGAAAGCTTGGCTCAGCTCGGCTCGTTTACACCCCTAAAATGGTACCGTAAAAACAATAAGGTTTGATGATTTCTTCCGAATGGAAGGCCCAATTACTTGAAATTCATTATGGGAATAATCAAGTAGGTTTTGATACCCTTAACAAAGTTAATTGGAAATAACTTTAAATTTTCTCCTGGATTTTCCAAATCTTCGTCAACACTATAGGCAATCTCTAAAGATGGAGTATCATAATTGAAGCTTGGATCTTACGTTTTGATTAGATCCTTTAATGTTCCAACCCCCCCCAAAAAAAAGGAACATATAAAATCATGTTAACTCTTCTCACTACAAAAAAAAAAAAAAATGCCTATGCCGGCGTTTGAAAAATGCCGGGAAAGATCCGAAAAACACTGGGAAAAGTTTTAGCGGCGTTTTTCCAAACGCTGGAGACGCCAATGTTGGATTAGGTTTCTGGCGTTAACAAAACATCGGGAATGATTAATGAGTAAAAATCGCCTTTTTGACGACGTTTTTTTTCAAAAACTCCCGGAAAAGTCGCCTACGCCGACGTTTTTTGAAACGCAGCTAAAACTTTTCACTAGATTGCTAAATTAAATAAATGTGGTTTTAGGTAAAGCAAACTGAACACAATGGCCCATGCTGATCAAAAAGAAAATAATAGTAATATTGACCCCCATGTCCCGTTGACTTTGCCTAAAATCACGTACCCTATCACAAAAATAGGTTTTCTCCCGGCGCTTCAAAAAAGTCCAGAAAACGTGGCGGGAAATCATTCCGGCGTTTTTCTGGTACGCCAGGCAATCTCTTCCGGCGCATTTCCCAACATACGTTAAACGCGGGTAAAAAAATCCCAGGTTGGTATGTGACCATACGGGCTTAAGTTCACCTGATTACGCCCTTAATCGTATTTATGGGTAATCCATGAAAATTTGGCAACATATTAATGAGGATTTGCCCATTCAAAATTTGAAGCCCAGAATCCCCACATTACCTAAAACGAAAAGGATTTTGTTAATCCTGGACTCTTCTCTTCTCTCATTATATAAGCACCTCTAGCCTAGTCCATCCCTATCGCAATCAAAAAAAAAAAAAAAAAATCAAAAGACACAGCCTCCAAATCAGATCGAAGAGTAGGGGATAAAATTTGATGGCACTTAGGATTTTCTTTGTCTGTCTTGTTGTCCTCTTCTTGAGTGGACAAGGTAATTACTACTACTAACATATCAATCCTTATTTTTTGCTTTACTTTTTCATGAGTGCTAGAGATATAGATGCTCGGACCTAGATTCACACACGCGTCCGATGTTATCGTATGCAACTTGGGTTTCTGTAGCGAATTTACGAGACCCACGTGCATGGATTCAGGGCACACGCCCTAACGCTAAATAAAAAATTCTTAGTCTCATCTTCAATAGTTATTTGTGTATGTAACTTGAAAATAAGTTGAGATATCTCGTTTCATACCTAAACTTTTTCCTTGATTGATTTATGATTATCGTTTTGTACATTGCAAGTCTAGTTAGGTCATTTAGTCCTTGATTTTTTTTATTTTTATTTTTTTGTTTCTATTAGTTAGTATAAGATTTTTTTTTTTCTTAAAAAGGGAAGTCATAGAACCATGTTTTTTAAAAAATTATTTTTTGATCAATTGTGAAAATATCCTTAACCAAATTCGATTTGTTGATGAAAATTTAAGTTTTGTGCTTATTTTGAGTTCCTTTATAGAAGTTATTCATTATAAACGTTGTGAAGTAATAAAAAGTCTAAATTACGTTAATCTCTCATTGTCGTTGATTATGGAAAACAAATTTTCACGACTACGATCGCAGAATGCTCCCACTTTGTCAAATTCCAGAATCCGCCATTGCGTTACGCACGTCAAAATTCGAAATGGCACCCGAATGTCTGTGTCACATGCACTATATATTGTTTGTCTTGTGTGCAGGTTACGCACAACCATGCAGTCTATCTTCAGTCATTGTGGACGTAGCGAAGACCGGGCGGGTTGCGAAGGGAAGGCCAGAGTTCCAAGTGGTTGTAAACAACACATGTATATGCACTCAAACTGATCTGGTTCTAAGCTGCGACGGGTTCACAAGTTATGAGCCATTGAAGCCTGAAGTTCTAAAGAAAGTAGATGGTGGATGCTTGGTCAACGATGGGGGTCCAGTATTTGGAGGGTATCCATTCAACTTCAGTTATGTGGGGAAATTACCCACCAAGAAATTCACCCCTGTTAGCTCTCAGATCAGCTGCTCCTGATCGCATTTAGAATACAGTGTCTCTTTTTCAAGTTGTAGAGAGATAGAGAGACAGAGAGAGGGAGAGATGTGATAATAATTTAGGCAATTCTGCAAATGAACTCATAAGAGAAAGAAGTTTTCATCTTCCTTTACTTCACTTTATCATAAATTTTTGCGGAAACAATATTTCCACACCAATTTCTTGAAAAGTGCAAGGAGAACTGGAGAAGAAAATAAGGTTAACTACTTTTCCCAATTTACATTGGTTGTTTTGGAAAATTAATTGTAACATTAGATAACGTCGAAAAGTTCAATATTTGGTTGATAGGCCTGCAAAAGAATCGAGCTGCTCGTGAGTGGCTCGTGGCTCGACCACTTGTTTACCAATCGAGCCGAGCTCGAGTTTTCGGCTCGTTACTAACGAACCGAGCTAAGCACTTAAAAGCTCAGCTCGGCTAATTACATACAAAGGCTCAGCTCGTTTGTATAGGCTTGGTTTGTTAAGGGGCTCGGCTCGTTTACAAA
This sequence comes from Rhododendron molle, assembly GCA_025413875.1. NCBI lineage: Eukaryota > Viridiplantae > Streptophyta > Magnoliopsida > Ericales > Ericaceae > Rhododendron > Rhododendron molle. The sequence goes on along the minus strand of CM046395.1, from coordinate 5,257,645 downwards.
CGAGCTAGTCGAGTTTAAGCTCGAGTTTTGTGCTTATTTAGTAAACAAGCCAAGCTTGAACACTACGAAGCTCGGCTCGGCTCGTTAACACCCCTGTAATGGTTGATTACCGTAAAACTATGTGAAATTCATTATGGGAATAATCAAGTAGGTTTTGATACCCTTAACAAAGTTAATTGGAAATAACTTCATAAATTTTCACCTGGATTTTCCAAATCTTCCTAAAGATATCAAGTTAAAAGCGTTGATCTTACGTTTTGATTAGATCCTTTAATGTTCCAACCCCAACCACCCCCCCCCCCCAACCCAAAAAAAAGGAACATATAAAATCATGTTGACTCTTCTTTATTGAAAATAATTAATTGGATTACACCAGATTGCTAAATTAAATGGATGTGGTTTTAGGTTAAGTAAGCTGACCCACCCTCACGCCGCTTACGCTACAACAAAAATCGGTTTTCCGGCCCGGCGTTTCAAAAATTCCGGGAAAAGTCCAAAAAAACAAACGTGGGGGCCCTGGGGGGGAAATCTTTCCGGCGTTATTTTTTCTGGTATAAACGGGGTGACGCGAATAATAGCCGGCAGCAATCTTCCACCTGATTACACCCTGGCAACATATGTATTACAGTAATGAGGAATATTAGCCCATTCAAAATTTGAAGACTAGAAATAATTACTATCACAAATATATAGTACCCAAAATGAAAAAGGATTTTGTTAATCCTGTACTCTTCTCTTCTCTTCTCTTCTCTCATTATATAAAGTACGTACCAAGCTATAGTCACAAGACACCTCCAAATCAGAAGAGTAGGGGATCGATAAAAAACAAATGATGGCACTTAGGGTTTTCTTTGTCTTTCTTCTTGTCCTCTTCTCGAGCGGACAAGGTAAACTAACATCGATCCTTATTTTCTGCTCGGGCCTAGATTCGCGCACTTAGATGTTATCATATGCATGCATTTGGGTCCCATAGTGAATTCAAAGAGACCCGCGTGCATTCGGGGCACACGCCCCAATGCTAAATCAAAAATTCTTCTTGTCTCGCTACAGATCTTCAATAGTTGTGCAAGTATAATACTAAAAATTATTCTGATCTCGCTATTAGTTAGTATATATAAGATTTCTTTTCTTAAAAAAAGAAGTCATAGAACCATGCTATTCAAAAAAAAATCTTTGGTGGTCAATGGTGAAAATATCCTTAACCAACTTTAATTTACTGGTGAAAATCTAGGTTTAATTTTGTGCTTATTTTGAGTTCATTTATAGAAGTTATTCATGATAAAATTTGTGACAAGTAATAAAAGTTTAAATTACGTACTCCTTTCATTGTTGTTGATTATGAAAAACAAGCTTTCACCGCTACGAGATCACAGAAACCGCTCACTTTGTCGAATTCCAGAATCTGTCACTACGTCACACACATCTAAAATCGAAATGGTACCCGAATGTCCGTGTCACAAGCATTTTTGTTTGCCTTCCACACAAAAAAAAAAAAAAGCATTATTGTTTGTTTTGTGTGTCAACTTCTAAAGTGCACTTGCAAATTTCTGTTTTTTCCCTGCATATGCAGGATATGCACAACCATGTAGTCTATCTTCAGTCATTGTGAACGTAGCGAAGACCGGTCGGGTTGCGAAGGGAAGGCCAGAATTCCAAGTGGTAGTAAACAACACATGTGTTTGCACTCAAACTGATCTGGTTCTAAGCTGCGATGGGTTCACAAGTTATGAGCCATTGAAGCCTGAAGTTCTAAAGAAAGTAGATGGTGGATGCTTGGCCAACGACGGGGGACCAGTATTTGGAGGGTATCCATTCAACTTCATTTATGTGGGGAAATTACCCACCAAGAAATTCACCCCTGTTAGCTCTCAGATCAGCTGCTCCTGATCGCATTTCGAATACAGTGTCTCTTTTTCAAGTTGGAGAGAGAGAGAGAGAGATGTGATAATAATTTAGGCATACTGATATTGCTGCTTTGGATTTGCATGGAAGTATGATGATCAATAAAAAAACACAGTTGAGTTTTAGCTTAATGGCAATTTTATACAGTTATTGCCTATCCCGAAGTGATTTCATCTTGAAAATCCATAGTTTAGTGGAAACGCCCCTGCGTTTTCTCATCTTGGTCTGCTATTAGTGTAAAAGATTTATGTTGTTCGGAGAGTCATATATATGTATTTAGGGGTTCGCATTCTTTCCGGACAAAGTTTTGGACTAAACGATACAATCCGAATCTGGATCACATACAGACAGATATTCAATAGCTCAGAATTGCTTATAGACTCTTACTGCAAATCCAAACCATTAATTGCAGCAAACGATTAAATACTAGTAACAACTAACATCCATCGTCCGGCAAAAAATAAAGATTTTTAAAAGTTATTTTGAACCTATTTCAATTGTTTGTAGACTCAAAATTGAAATATGTCAATCCAAATCAAGCCTAAGAAGCCCAAAAAGTTTAAATTGAAAACCCAATTTCTGACCAAGACCTGCAAAGGTGCGGCCTTAAGGCACGACCTTGCAGCACACATTTTCAAGCATGCGGGCCAGGACGCTAAAATTTGCGTCATGATGCAAAAGTTTGCAGCCACCGTGCAAAAGTTTGACCCTGGCCTGTTTTCCATTTCAAGTCCAATTTGATTTTAATGTTGTTTGCTTCTTAGTCCCCGTTGCATCAAAATACGGGGGTTGTTCACCTTTTTCTCCACTATACACGAATTGATACGTGTGTGTATATATATAATCGCAAACTAGAATTGAGAGGAAAATGTTACTAGTTTTTTGAGAAACGAAAAATAGTGGTAAACGGGACCGCAACCTTAAAAAAAAAGTAGTAAATTCCAGCCGCTAACTTAGGAGTCATTGGCCGCAAGCAAAAGAGTGGCGGCCACAATTTTTTATCTCATGGCCGCAATGTATAATCACATGGCCTCAAAGAATCACATGACAATCCTGTGATTACTAGGTCCTCTTGGGAGTTGGGATCCAATATTTGGTTTTTGGAAGATGGTGGTCGCTGCTCTTCTAATTACTCCAACTAAATTCTCCCAATGTACTACGTTGTTTTTTGCCCGTTTGTTTCCCTTCTCTCTTCCTAGATCGACAGGAAACACCTTCTTGTAGCCACTTGGCCTAAAATTTGGCATTTTTCTTTTTTTTCTTTTCTTTTTCCTCTTGAGATATGCCACTCATAAGTTGTTCGATTAGTCTTGTTCTAATTCAAACGAATTTACCAAAAAAAAAAATGCAGAGAAATTATAGATTTCTATGGGTTCTTTATATTGTTCTCAATAGCGCTCACCAAAATAGCATAGTAAGAATTAGTGACAAGTCACAATCTTTTCTGAATCTTAGGAAAAGGCGTTGTATAAAATGATACATCACCAGTTTCCATTCTAATGTACTCTGCTTTATAAAAACACTCTATTTCTCGCCTTCAATCTTCATTCTCACTAATTCTAGTAGACTGAGTTTGACGTTTTCGCTTTCACACCCGTGCATTTTAAGCTCCTTCCTGCAGCCAAACCGTGGAACAAAATGAAGAAACAGCACAGAAACTAAAAACAATCTCCCTCAGACCATGGTAACCAAGCTACCCTTCAGAATCATACTTACAAGATGACCATTTTTTTCCGTTTTTAGAACTGAGATGACCATTCAAAGCTTCGCAGAAGCAATCCAAACTTTTCTCATACCATCATATAGACGACACATCCCCAAGTTTCAAACAGATATAACGGTGTTAAGGTCCGCAGCTTTTCAACATGAAGCACAAGAAGATGAACTGGATCGCTTTTAGCACATACTCCGTTATGCAGCAAAATCCAATTCAAAACAGAAATAAAATCCACCAGGAAAATAATGAAGCAAAACTCCAAAATTAATTAATACATTAAACACCACTATAGTTTTAAAACGACCTGCCCTCAACGGAAATGAAAACTGCTGCCAGTTCTTACGGAAAACGCTGACAAAATAGAAAAAATTCCAAGATTGAAGAAAGCCCTCAAATTGCCTTATCCTAACAAGTGACAACATAATTGTGATTCACTCTCTTAACCCATCCTTTGAGCAACCTCCTTAGCAAGAACCCTCTCTTTAGCCTTGGTCTTGGCTTGGGATTTTGAACCCATTATACCACCACCCCACTTCTTCCTGTACTCGTCATACTTGTCATTGAAGTTGGCCTGAAACAGCAAGTAGGAAAAGTGAATGATTGTAATCAACAATAAACCGTCACAACCGTTTTTCCCAAAAAAAAAGGCTAATAATCTGCAAACCTTTATAGCCTCCAAGATTTTGCTGAATTCCAACTTGTCTTCATTCTTGACAGTGGTCAAGCACAGAACTGCCGCAGTTTTCTGATGGACAATCTGTCGACAAAAGGCTTAATTGATTAGTCCACTAACCCTCAATTCTGGTTTCATGGAAGAGAAAATAGAGGGGACACTTACAGTGCCCAAACGAGCTTTTCCTTTCACAATGCAGTATGGGATCTCCATCTTCCTGCACAATGCGGGAAGCCAGACAACCAGCTCTATTGGGTCCACATCATGAGCAATAACCACCAATTGTGCTTTGTTCTGCAAAAACGAACAGGTTATAACTGTCACTTTTGAAAAAAGAATACTACAGCCCGTCTTCCAGACTAACAATATCTGACTAAAGAAAAACCATACTTGCTCAATAAGGTAGGTGACATGGTTGAGACCATATTTCACAACAATAGGCTTCTTAGCTTCAATAGGTTTTCCTTCAGTCTCAGCCTGAGCTCTTTTCAAAAGTCGCTCCTTTTTTGCTGCTTTATCCTCAGGCCTATACTTGAGAAGCATCTTACACAAACTCGTTGCTACATATTGTTGAAGGAAAAATTTGTCAAGAAAGTGGAAACAACTAAATTACTAATGGAATACAAGAATTAGCAATAAGAATTATCCTGCAACAGTGGAAATGGCCCAACATACATATAAACATAACACCGCAATTTATGAACCTAGCCAGATGCAAAGCAACTGGGCATGTTTTGTTAAAACCAGCAAAATGATCGGATGTAATAAGTCCAAAACAACTGGGACTAATGCATTACGAGCGCAAGGCTCAAAAAGAAGATTGTGTACAATAGTCAGACATATCATGTGCGCGTAATAAGAAAACTTCCCAATGTAAGGTGTGCACACAGAGCTACCTTAACGTTGCTTAAAGACTGAATGGCCAGATACAGTAATGTTTGCAAACAAACATTAAAGCAGCAGAATAATACAGAGTGGTATTTTTTCACAATGTTTATTGGAATACTCAAGTAAAAACCTGCGAAATATTCACCTCCCCAAATCAATATCTCCACCAACAACAATATCCCTTTCCATCAACAAAAACGCTCCTGACACTGATTTTGTTTTCTAGATCAAAACGTTATATGCATACGTGAAAGACAGGTGTCGCAACAGATAAATTTTATTATTGAACATACAATTTCCTGGTATGTCAGATATGAATACTGTCAAAGAAGAGCCTAGCGAGGTACTTATAGATATCCACAAATATGAATGGCATATCTGAGAAGGAAAAGATCCCTGCCATTTTTTTCCTATCCTCGTGTAGAGGGAATTCAGTAATACAACACAGCAAGAGTACTATAAAACTATGTGATACAGGCAGACACTAAAGTGGTTAATTAATGACTTGTACCAGTCCTATCATCGTTTTATCATGATGATACACATATGAAGACTCCCCATTTTCCCTTTGAGCAACTAAACATGAGGAACAACAAAACTTTTCCTATCATTCCTCACATTCAGATAGTAATAATCAGTCCAAGGAAAAAGTGCTTCACTCCATTTTGGTTACCTCATTTACAAGGATCAGTGGTAAATGTGCCCGTAGACATCTATCATAACAGTCCTTAGCAAATAAATTGCTCACAGAGTAAACAAATACAAAAAGGAAACAAAGAATGACAATTTGTGAAGATCCCTGGAATTCATAGTTGATACAACCAACAGTTTTCCTCAGGGCAATAAATCAAAATTTAAAGTGAAAAGCATACAAGATGGAAAAAGCAGTCAAATGTAATAAACACAACAAACCAAGTACGACATTACGCATACTTAATCACACTAAGTATACTATAGTCTGCAAAAAAGGACATTATCTCTCGTAAAGGTACATCTACACATTTTCTATCACTAGTTCATAACTCAATTGATTTCATTCAACGGTTCAAGGTCCACATAGCTTCTTAACTCATACAATCTATTCACATAGGTCCATATTTCATGCTTTAACAATTAAATAAACGATTAGAAGCAAAATGATTCCAAATTCCGACTTCTCACCCAAGTTCTTGTCAAGTGTCTTGGTGAATTGGTTCAATGGTGGTGGGACCTTCAATCGCTGATTGAGGATCCTTTTCTTCCTCTGAATCTGAACACCCTTCGGCCACCTCACAAACCGATGCAGATCCTTCTTTGGAGGCAATGCCCCTCCAATCCCAAACTGCTTCGGACGCTTCTCAAACAGCGGGTTCACAACCTTCTCCTGTATAATTACAAGCACAGCAATTTTAGCAGCTGCGGTAGCTTCAAGCCCCCAAATTTTATCTACTTCTGCGGGTCCCAAACTTTTTATACTCTAATATTATGCACATACACAGAATTAATACGAGAGTTTAATAACTAACTTTGCCCCCAAATATGTTAGAATTTGTGATGAAAATGCAAAAATAGAGATCTCCAAGTAATACTACCTTTTAAACTGATGAACTGATAATTAAGTTTTTGTATATTTGCGTTTTTAAATACTTTCAATGCTTTGATTTTATTTTTTCAGAACTATTTTATTTGCGGATTATATAGGGACCCGGAAACTCAAAGCTGACCCTACCAGAAACAAAACTGCATAGGAATATCAACAACGTGCAAATGCATCTACGAATGCATAAACGTAATAACTGGTTCGTACCGGCTTCTTCTTAGCTGCTACGACCGGTTTGACACCTTTCTTTGGGGCCTGTAAAGCACAAATGAAAAGAACAACAAAGTTTAGAACAAAAATGATCGGAAAAACGGGTTTAAGAGAAGATCGAACAACACAATTTCTCCAGTGAACTAAAACATGGTTTACCAGAAAAGATAATTACGATAAGCTTTAAGAAATGCAACCATTTTCAAAGATCATGCAAAAGCTACGGAAAATCTACGAACGGATTGAGAGAGATCTGGGCTCACCATTTTCCGGAGGTTTTAGCTGTCTCTTCTGGGCTTCAGCAACTAGGGCTTGAGGACGGCTGCGGAGGGAGAACCCTAAAACCTAGAGAGACAGCCAGCGAGAAGGAAGTGTGGTGGATTTTATAGTGGTCTTCGTCTTAAACCGGCGTCGTCTTGTGGATAGCCCTAGTTCACTTGTGAAGGAATTGGGCCGTATCAACTGGGCTGCTATGTTATAATCGGGCCGTTTTGGTTTTTGTCTGAAGACCCTGAAGGCCCAACATTAATGCTCATGCTTGGGCTGTAAATGAACCGAGCAGCTCGTAAGTTCGAGTTTTCGGCTCGTTTAGTAAATAAGCCTAGTAGATTAAAGAGGGTCATTTAGTAAATTACTAAATTCGACTAGTTAAAGCTTGAGCTGAGTTCGAGCTCAAAATTTTGGCTCATAAACGAGCCAAGCTTGAGTCAACATCGTCAGGAGTTTGAGTCTCTCCATCTGCATATGGATGTTCTTCCCTTGAAAGGTTTTTACTTTCTTTCTACCCTATAATGGACTTATTTCTTGTATTGACTGAGTTGTTGGATTTGGTTGTCTTAGGGACTCTAACAATTGATGTAGTGTCCCGAATTTGTACTCTGTAGTTCATATCTGATGTAAAAACAATTTCTTCTATCGATTGACCAAAAAAAAGAATGAACAAAATTGCACTACATTGTTTGGTTCTCCTCTCATAAATAATCTCTCAAAAAATTTTGATTGTGTTGTCATCCGTGTTTTTTCGTCTTTAGTGATTTTTTTGTCAAATTTTTTACTTTCTGGATGTACATAGTGTATCTCTATTCAAAAAGTAAAAGAGTTTTTTAAAAATAGGATAGGAAAATGATTTTGCCCTTCCTTTTTTTGTTAACGTCGCTCCTCTGCAAGTGTATTTTCTTCCCAAAAAATACACTTGCAGGGAAGTGGCGTTACAAAAAAAGAGAGGGACAAAATCAATAGCCTTAAAATATTAAAAACAAAAAAAATACACAAATCTATAGAAGTTTTTTTAATTTCAAAAATGCAAATCAAACACAGTGACTATGTTTTAAAAAAGCATTATCCAATTGCACTCTAATTGTTAAAATGTTTGAAAAACTTTTAAATTTGTCATAGACAGCACAAAACACAAATAGATCGCCCAAGCATCGGCTCACTTGTACAATTAAAGTACTATATTATTACCTTCAACCCAAAATATTGGTATTTGTCCGGTCCACAAAAGGAGCACTTGAAAACGAAGAACTTATTTTTAAGAAAGAATTAAAAAATTTCATCAATCCACTAAACATCAGTGGGAATCGATTTTTTTTTTTCGATCCAAGTTTTGGATCGGAGGAAACTGTTCTAATATGGACCACACATTGAAAAAATCAATAGTTGAGATCTAATCAGAGACTTTTCACATGAAAAATCTATCAACAGATACAAACAATTAATTGCAGCATTAGACGGTCTAAAATTCTGACGGTCCGACCTGGTAAAAAAATAAAAATAGTACTCCGATATATTTTGAAGTGATAAATTATTTTTTAGACCGGACAAACATCCGGACGAGAAAATTTTCAATGCGAGAAAATGTTGAATGCAAAATTTATTTGTTACGCCTATCTTATAATGTGAAATCTACACATATACTATGAAACTCATATCATGTGAGGAAGCCTGTTACAAATAACTGTTAGCAGCATCAAAGATTTTTTCCATTTGGACTTTGCTTCTGAATCTCTGGGGAGAGAACATCGAGCGACACTGAAATTGACAAACCCACCAACCGAAAAAAGCGCCATTCACTTTCCGTTTCTGCACTCCATCCTCCGAGCCTAGAGAAACGGTGGTCGTTGTGGCGGTGATTTGATAACTGTAAGTCCAACACCATTAGCAAACGACATGGACAACAAGAACGTCATCGTCTGCGACAATGGCACTGGGGTAACGCGCTCTCTCTCTCTCTCTCTCTCTCTACCCAATCTTCCATTCTTTCGTTTGATCCCTTGGATTATCAGAAACCCATTTGGTATTTCCATGGGAATATAAACAAATAAATAAGATGGGATTTCATCCCGATTCATTGTCCTTGAAGTCCAAGTTTTGCTTTATAATTACGGGGCTTGGTAGGATTTAGGTGATCAGGGGAACGAATATTTGTCAATTAATGGTCAAGCGCAAAAAAGATAGAAAGAGAATTTGGCAAAATCAAGTCTTGGAGAGCAATTAGTGGTTTTTGAGGTTTTTTTTGTTGCCAAAAAACCTTTTTCGGTGGTATTCATTTGGATGATAGATGTCTTATATTGGAGTCTTAAAGAGCAATTTAAGTTCAATGAGATTGAAAGATTTCACTGACATGTAGCATTTTTTGCAAGACTTCATGGGTATGTCAATGAATTTTCAGTTGTTGATATTGGACTTACTGAATGCAGTATGTCAAGTGCGGTTTTGCGGGGGAAAACTTTCCCACCTCTGTGTTCCCTTGCGTGGTGGGAAGGCCGATGCTGAGATATGAAGAATCCCTCACGGAACAGGAGCTGAAGGTGCCTATATGCTTCTGTTCAGAACTTCTACATTTTTGTCTGTAGATAGCTTCGACACTTAAACATGAATGAAGAAAGTGATGAACATCCTTCAGTAGTTTTACGTTGACTAGTTCTAACTGCTTGTGGCAAATGGCAATGCTTAATCTTTTTGCGATTCGTGGTTGAGAAGATCCAGAAACTTCTTCCCAATTTCATTATAAACCATCATCTCATATGTTCCTACAGGTGTATACTTATTATATTCATATAAATTCCATTCAAAAATTCAAGCTGTATAGTGATGATATTGGAGAGGTGTTGCAAAAGGCACGCTCAGAAGTGTTTGTGTGTAGTGTTGTCATCAGAGAGAGCTCAAACTCCATCGCTTTTATTACGATTCGAATGAGGTACGTAATGGTAAAGATCAGGGAATGAAAGATCAGGGCTTGTTGGGGTGTTGTGAAAAACATAAGAGGAAAGAAGGTCATTCCTTTTGGTCCCCGTAGATGCTGAAGGTTTTATAGTTAATTGATTCATTCTCCATTGGACTAGCATCATGCATAACTTGCTATACTAAGAATCCTTAACCTAATAGGGCTGTGATGCCCAAACTTCAAATCCAAGACTCTGATTTCTACAACTCATCAACTTCATGTGAAAGAGATTGGGTATATGCAGACACTTAATAGCACTAGTTAACCAAGACTGCAACCCATAGGCTTCTCTGCAATTCATGCGGAAAGAATTAAAGTAAAGCATATATCCTCTAGCCATGCTACTCTAAAAACATAGGGAAAACTCACCAAAGCTATCCGAAGTTCCGAACCATTACTGGACAAAAACAAGGACTCCAAGAGAACATCATACTAATCCTTGAAATAACCAATTCCTGATTCTGGTTGTTCCCGTGAATTTTCTTAATATAGTTTATCTTATGTACTGCATCAAGTGAACACACATTTCATGCTATAATTGTGTTTTTGTTATCAAGGAGACATCACAAGTCCGTTGGGTGTTAATCTCTGAATTTTCTTAATATAGTTTATCTTATGTACTGCATCAAGTGAACGCACATTTCATACTATAATTGTGTTTTTGTTATCAAGGAGACATCACAAGTCCACTGGGTGTTAATCTCTGCAAAAATGTTTAGATACAAACTGAGTGCACTAGATCTTTACTTTGGCTATATAGCTTCATCTTGTAGCTTTTTATTACTACTTCTTAACTCTAAAGTACTTCTGAATATGTCTTGTGTGTAGGATATTGTTGTCGGAGACGCTTGCTTAGACTTGCGGCATCAATTAGATGTTTCTTATCCAGTCACGAATGGTATTGTGCAAAAGTGGGACGATATGGGTCACGTGTGGGACCACGCTTTTTTTAATGAGTTAAAGGTGAAATCTTTTGCAGTCATGGCAGAAATATGTTCACTTTCTGATTCGCTTTGATAGAAATTAGTTTGTTTTGTTTTTTTGTTGGAACGGAACTGACTTTGTTGCACCTTTTCTTTTAACAGATAGATCCAACAGAATGCAAAATTCTTCTTACCGACCCACCTCTCAATCCCTCAAAAAACCGTGAAAAAATGGTCTACAATTATCTTTCCCCAGAAAGTCTTTTCAGTTTAGTTGTTAAAACCAATTTACCAGTGTTGACATATTATGGGTCTTTTTATCTGACTTAGCTTCATACTGTAGGTTGAGACCATGTTTGAGAAGTACAACTTCGCTGGTGTCTTCATCCAAATTCAAGCTGTATTAACATTGTATGCTCAAGGTGCTTCTAGGAAATATGCAACGTTTAAAGTTCAGAAATTGTTTTCTTTTTGCTTCTGCGACGTGAAATCAAATTTTTACTTCCTTGTAAGGTCCTCGAAGGGAAATGGTAGACAGAACCGGTCTGCATTTTTGTTGTTCTGACATTCCCTGTTACTATTGTCATTGCTTTTATTTCTTATGCTTGTTGCTATTTGAATTGCTCTTATCAACATCAGCTTCTAATGCGTGTTGACAACAAGTGAGTGATTTCATCTACAATACTTCTTCTTTTTTCTTTGGAACTATAACAGGTTTACTGACTGGACTTGTTATCGACTCGGGCGATGGTGTCACTCATGTGGTAAATCAATTTAGATCCTTTCCGCAGTATGATTTTGAAGTATGAATCTTCTCTCAGGATCCCAGTTTTTGATGGCTTGATCTTCTCTCCAGGTTCCAGTTGTTGATGGCTACTCGTTCCCCCATCTAACAAAACGAATGAATGTAGCTGGCCGGCACATAACTTCTTATCTTGTTGATCTACTTCAACGTAGAGGGTAGGTGTCAATATCTTTCTAAGCAGCGTCATTTAAATTATCATCATTCTTTGCATTCCCGTGATTTGGAGTAAGTATTTATGCTTTGATTGCAACACAAGCTTTCTTTTATGAAGGTATGCAATGAATAGGAATGCTGACTTTGAGACTGTTAGAGACATCAAAGAGAAGCTTTGCTATATAAGGTGCACAAAAAATATCATAGTTTGGCATACTTTTTCGAAATCTGTTTGATTGCTTCTTATTGGATCTATTCCCTTGCAGTTATGACTACAAAAGGGAGTATCAATTGGGACTTGAGACTACCATCCTTGTTAAGAATTATACTGTAAGTTAATTCTCTTGTTGTGTCTAATTGTAGAAGATCTTCTATGTTACCAAGATCACGGTTCCTCTATGTGTGTGTGACTGTAACACCGGTAGCATAAAAGGTCCCAAGTGTGAGGTTCCAAGCATTCTTTGTAACTTGATTTTTAATTATGTTATAGTAGTTTGATATCGATCTTATTTCATGCTGAATACTTAGCAGTTGAAGTATAAATATCTCTTGTAACAAAAAAGTATAATCTGTTGAATATGTTGATTTCATTTGTTCTTCTGAGATATGGCTTAGGTAATTCTTTTGCTGGTTAGAATTGGAAGTGCTTTTACGTAATTGATAATGAAATTTTGCTAATCAGCTGCCAGATGGAAGGGTCATCAAAGTTGGCACCGAAAGATTTCAGGCCCCTGAGGCTCTTTTTACTCCTGTAAGTCCGTTCTTTTGCTGTTCACTTGTCTCCAAGCGATGAAGGAAAACTTGATTGTGTACATGCCTTGTTACATCTGAATATTCCTTTCCATACTATGTCTCTGCTTCTTTTGAATATGGCTTTTCATTTTGCGCTCTTCTACAATTTGGGTGCTTTATGGTAGCCGTTTGTTTGCTGTGCCACTGCCCATTTAGTTGTCTTAGTTTGTATTGATCTGAGTTCTCACCTTGATTAGGTTTGTTTTTAGGAGATGCTTATCTCATTTTGTTTGGCTTGCCACATGAACAAACAAACCATGAATGGAATATATCTGAACGACATGTATGTATGCTCGCTTGGTTGTGAAAACAAACATCATTGCACTTTTTCACATGGTGGGACTTCTACTAGAGAGGCAATGGCCCTAGAACACACATGGCAGATTATGAATAAATATGTGGTCGTAGCCCATGGCAGAGAGACTTGATGGAGTATAGAAATGATGCAGTTGTGACCTTTGTCATACAAAAAATGTTGCTGAGTTGGAAGTTGTAGTAGCTTGATTTAAATATGGTGTATTTATTTTCCCGAGTTTTGACCCTATTTACATATCTGATCAGAATAGTTAGCTTGTTATGAAGATGCGAGTTCTTGAAGCCCAGATTTTGGGTAACTAGATGGTATATTTTGAGCCTTCCTTACAAGTTTTGTACTGATGACTCAGATTTTTATAATCAGATTGGTACGCTGATGAAACAAACAGTTTTGAGTGCTACTAAAACAATCAGTGTCAACTGATTGTAGACCAACCCCTAGAATGCTAATTTTAAAAGCTTTTAACGTACTTGAATTTAAGAGCTAGGAGGTCACACAGATAAAAGTTAAAAGGTGCTTTCCTCTTGCAGGAGCTCATAGATGTTGAAGGTGATGGAATGGCTGACATGGTATTTCGTTGTATTCAGGAAATGGATATCGATAATCGAATGATGGTATGTGGAACATTTCATTGCAATAATGCCTACTTAAAAGATGGTATCTCCTTTATGCCTTTTGTAAATACATGGAACTGTCTATCTTGCTAGCGCTCGGAACAAAGAGCTAGCTTCCAGCGAGCTGCGTGCATAAGATTCTTGGGAGGTGTGGCTCGAAGGAAACCCAATCCGAATCAATTGCATTAGTGCTAGCGCACTACGGCTTTTCAGCCTCTAGATGTTTGATGAAGATACTCTAGCCATGCTATAGATGTAGCAAATAAAGAAAGTCAAACTCGGGAACTTCAACTCAAAGATACCATATCCCAATAGTTCTTTCTCCATGGCTAACTAATAGCTGAAACATAACTAATAAAAGACTGAACCAAGTAAAGGGGCAAGCCAAAACCAGCTGAAGGAAGGGCTTCATAGGCCATAGCCTATTAGAAGGGGAGCTTCTTATTATTATATTCTAAACTAAGAAGCTAACGGGGCTTGGAATCACAATAATTGAGGAGTCCTCCATTGAATGGGTGGGAAAGACAGGTTCGGAAATGTCCGGATTAGCAGGAGGAAGGGTGGCCCCACCCTGAAACTAAAGTGTATGTACATAAATAAAGAGCCTGGTTATGGCATTTACTTGATAGGGCTCCTTCTCATCTATCTTGACCGGGAAGAGGGGGGTAGGTTCTTGTGGAAGTCCTTCCCACCCTTATCTATTTTGAGGGATCCCTCATATTGAGGATTCTAGGCTTCCCGGACTCGTAAGAAAAGGCTAGGAACAAGAAGAGGGTCAGTAGTCTCTGCCGTTGCTTCTTTTTGCTTTCAATGGGACTACGCCATGTCATCTTTGACCTTATTGAAGAACCTATTTCAACAACTTCTTTTCTTTCAAGTCTGTTAAAATACACCAAAAGAGGAATAGGGGTGCAGACAAGTTCCCGTGCTTATAGAAGAGAAGGTAAGGTCGGCCTTTGCATATTATTCTTTATTCCCTCAAGAAGTGAAAGAAGAAATCTAGCAGCTTATTGTCTTGTCATGGATAGTGCTGGTGCCTTGGCAGTTATGACAGTTATTCATAAATGTTTGTGCTTTGATTAAAAAACAAACATGCTTTGCCTGCACATGTGCGTTACCAAACTGATTTATGGAATGCTTGAGGTGGTTAGTCCATGAGAGAACCAAAATATGTTCCATGAAAAAAAAGAGAGAAACTTCTGAGAAACAAAATTTATCATACAGCTTTAGAGGCAGGTCCTGGAGGCCTGGGGCCATATACTCTTCGTATTGAATTTGGATTATTTCATGTATCTTTTAGCTCCTAATCTAATCTAATTTTGGCAGCTCTACCAACACATAGTTTTAAGTGGAGGGAGTACTATGTATCCTGGATTGCCTAGTCGGTAATAACCTTAAATCTTTTTTCCATTCCGTTGCTTTCTTCTTGTTGGTATCTTCCTATTGTTTCTCGTAAGTTCTATTTGCATGGAGTTTCAACTTATCAGACATTTCAAATTTTAGCCCACATAATCGTTGTTTTAGGTTCGTCATTTGGCTCTAGGTTCTTTATAGAAACTTCAATTTTGTATGTGTTACAATCTTAGAACTAAAAACAAATGGTATCTTACAATCTTGTAATATTCTCCTATCCATATTTAGTTGATCTCTTCTGGTTGTTCCTTACTAGACATGTACTAGATACATTATGATCTTCTGGCCTTCTGAATAGTGGTCTGACCATCCTCTACCTTTTAGCATGCGGCTTTTTAATTTGGGATGCATCAGATCTTCTGGCCTTCTGAATAGTGGTCTGACCATCCTCTACCTTTTAGTATGGAGATTTGTAGTCTTTTGGTTTCTGTAATTTCTTGTGCCAGGACATTGTTAAAGTTTGTTGTTCTTTTTTCATTTTCTACAGCCTGGAGAAAGAAATTTTAGACCGTTACCTTGAAGTTGTTTTGAAGGGAAACAAGGATGGGTTGAAGGTAAGATCTGAATTACCCATGAATGAAAAGACAAGAAAAGGAGACAGGGATAAAAATCAGATTCTTTAAAATGTCAATCTAATAATGAGGGTATCATTCCATATCCAAGTTCACTAGTCAATTTGATCTTGATCTGATAGGGTAATCTCCTTGTAGTGGTTTTCCGGAATTCCAAAATGGAGCCTTACTGGGGTATCCACCTCGGGTTAACTTGTTCAGACGGAGTAAATGTTAAATTGTTTTCAGTTTTTATATGTCTTTTAGCTTGAGTATTTGGCTAGAGGGAACCATTTGTTTCGGTAATCCAAACTTGTCCCAGTGAGTAGGATGGAATGCGAGAAGAAGAAGTGTGATAAGCAGAATTTTGAAGTTCTCTTCAAACACTATGCATCAGGTAGTACACAAAATAGATATGTGAGGGCCAGTGGGATCGGCCGCTGTACAATTGAAAGAAATTGAATTACTTTTTGGTGATGAAGGTTTAAATGGTTGTCTTGTGTACGGTGTTTTCATAGATACAACGAAGATATCTAGACAAATAAATGAACAACTAACATATTCTTGTAGACAGTTGAATAGATGACTAAAGATATGCTTTTGACTTGTTTATTAGTGAGGAGTTTATGTAGTTCCACTTGGCTCAAAACTACAGTTAGTCACAAACTCAATTTGTTGTCTTCTACTTCTATTGTTACAGAAACTACGGTTGCGAATAGAGGATCCGCCACGAAGAAAGCACATGGTGTACCTTGGAGGGGCAGTCCTAGCAGGAATTATGAAGGTATAGCTTTCTCTCTTAAAAAAAAAAACCTTTTCTCTCTCTGCAACTAGGGTTTCTGTCTGGGGGAGGAGGCCGCCTACCCCCCCCCCTTCCCCTATTTCCCCTCTTCCTCCTCTCTCCTCTCCACTGCTTGTGTGTATCCCTCTCCGTTTTGTGTCTTAATTAAGTGTAGATGAGCGGCGTCCAGGCTCCGATGGTGCCATGTGGGTTTAGTTCCGATCCATCTCCTTTTTCGGTCAGATCTGGTAGATGGTGGCCGACAGTGGACAAAAACGATGAGGATGGGTTAGGGTTTTACTTTCTATCTTATTTTCCTTAGTTTGGCTTCTGTTTTCCTGGTCTGGTTTTGCATATCCGGTGGGTGATGGTGGTGGGTAATAATTTCCTTAGTTTTTTTCGATTCGTGTTTTGGCCCTGGATATGGTATCATGCCCCCTGTGGTCGTGTCACTGACTTTGTTGGCGTTCTCTCAACACCATGAGCCCACCGGCATTGGCTTTTAGATAGCAGATCTATGGAGGAGATCTCCGTCGGTGCTTTGTGTAAATCGTTGAAGGGGATGTCTGCCAGCCTTAGGGGATTGTTTGTCTTGATCGCAAACTCCACTTGTCCCGAACTTTGTTTTCGGTGTGAAGAGAGCATTTGGCTCTTGTTTGGATTCGGGCATTAGTCTGCCTTTTCGTGTTTCTTGTTTATCCTTAGTGTGGAGGTTTGGCTGTATTTTCCTTTTCATTGTGCCTCAAGGCTTTTCATGAAATGCAATTCTTCATGTCTGATACAAAAAAAAAAAAAAAATTATTACAAGTAATAAAAAAGAAAGGTAGGCAGCAGACATTGAATGTGTGGAGAAATTTGATTACTTGTGCAGGATGCTCCTGAGTTCTGGATTAGCAGAGAAGATTACCTGGAAGAGGGAGTTGCCTGCCTAAGCAAGTGTGGCCAGACATGAATTTTTTCTTTTGAAGCAATCTGCTACTGTTCTCATGATAGAACTCTTGTTACTTTCTCCAGTAAGACCAGGCAGGACCAACATAGGAATGATCCACATTGCATGAGCATTATCATTGAAGCCCTCTAAAGAGTTTGGTGGCCATTGAAACGATCTATTCTGGTGATAACTTCTGGCAAATGCTTCACCATGCCACACTACTTTCAAAAGGAGGGGCTTCACCTTGCCGTGCCCTTAACGTCTACAGAGAAGTTGTGTTGTATTAAGCATTACTTCATTTGTATCTTGAAGTTGATACTCATTTCTGCTAGGTTGTTAAGCAGATGAGTTTCATGTCTATTTGAACGTGTAAATCATTGGAACCATTGTTGTACTAAAATTTTCGTTGGATCCTATTCGGTCCGTCTAATATACAGGGAAAGAAATGAACCTTTGGAGTTTTAGACCGTACCATTCCAAATTACGTTTGAAATTTGATTGCTTTCATTCGCTTTCTGCTCCCTGTAGTTTACATTCCAATTTTCTGTCATCCTGCATTTACATTTTAAACTCTCATTGATCAACCGATGACCTACTGAGGGCAGAAGAAGTGTTGAGCACTTCAAGGTAATTGCAGACTCCAAAGGAAAAGGAAATCGCAACCTCTGGAGCTACTTGGCTTATGATAGTTTTTTGGTCCCTGGCTTTGCCAACTTACCAGCTTTGTATAAGAAAGTGTTGGCTTTAAAGGGGCACATGTTTTTTTTAAACCCGGAAGGGTAAGAGAGTGATTCATCGACTTTCTGTATGCATCGTGTAAATTTTCTCCTGTTTGTAAATTGTTCCGCGAATGATCACAGTTGTGCAGCTTGGAATGCTTAATGGTGCAATCATGCTAGACACACACTATGCACAAACACTCCACTCACATGGATCCCACACCATGTTTGTAAGTCTGCCAAATCGCATGTCTGTGAATCACCAATTGAAACAACATTTAGCCCTAAACCTCGTGGCAAGCCCAGAATTGACAGAAGAGCCAAGATTAGAGACTGCGGTACAGAACGATAACCTGATCCAAAAACAACACTCACTCCAAGCTAGCATGTTTTACCCCGTCGTTGCCCTTTGCCAGCTGACTGAGTTGTGGTGGTGGGCCTGGTGGCTAGCTATTCAATACTCCCAATTTAGGGAAATCAGTAATTTCTGATCTTGCACAAAATGCAGAAAATAAGCAAAGAACGTGAATCCATGTTGTATACACCTTGAGATTTATACAATTAAAAAAGCATGCACCAAGCCACTCATTTTGTTCTACATAATAGAGAGAGGGGTCCATTTTTTGCAGCACTGCCATACCAACCAAATTTGACTCGTGATGCTGACATATAAATGAGAAGCCCTGTTGAGGTTACCAACCCCATTAGCCTTGTATTTCTATATGGAAGGCCCGCAGCTACAAATGTACACAAACACAAAGGAATTTATAAAACACAAATACATCATAACAAACAAGCATGTAACGAATGAGGTAAGGTACTGTTTGGAATTATTGTCTTTTCCAACTGCTCAATTCAACCGACCAGGTGATCCCAAGAGCCCCACGAGATTAATTCCGAATAACCTTTATCTTCTCACAATATCGAACATCTGCACATGCTTTTCCTTGGAGCCTCATCAACTTTCTTTTCTGTTCAGACAAACAAAACCATAGATTTCAGCAACTCTATTAGAGAAGCAGCAACTCTTTATTGAACAAGTGAAGAATGCATTGTGTATCTTTCTTTAGGGTAATTGCCAATGAACCTAGGAGTTATTGACTAGCATTCTTCTTCTACTCTCTTCTGTCTATGCAATTTAACCCTCAAATCAGTATTTTTGAGCTATTTACATCCTGTTGAGATGCTGAAAGTAACAGATCCTTGTCAAAATAGACTTTTGTCCTACTTCTTATACTCTTACATAATATGATAAAAAAAAAAAATTTGAACATATTAAACAATTACTAGATATTCCAGATAATCAACTTCCATGAGACATGTCCCCTGTAATGTACCCAACAATACACAACAAAAAAGCCAGACAGGACACATGCAACAACACCTAACCAAGCTAAAGATTAAGCAATATTCATGCATAGCAAAACACAACACAGAAGTTTCTCCGCTGGACAACCAAGAAACTAAATTAGGGAAGAGGCTGTAGAAATGAGAAGTCCATTAACTTAAAAATGCAAGCAGCCCACCCCAAGTAACTGGGATTGAGTTCAAGTTGAAGAAAAAAATCACATACTTCCAAAGGGGCCCAAAGAAATCAATTATTAGGATAGTTCAAATTCAGGGAGGCATTACACAAAAAACTTCACTAGCAAGATTGAAACTACCTGATTTTGCTTTTGCTAAAGTCTGCTGCACCACAACATGCATAGTGATGACAGTATTTGAAAGCTCTCCGAAAGGTGTTCTGCATTGGCCAACAGTTTTGCTGTTCTCCAGAATCTTACCAGCGTTTATCAATTTGACATCATTTGCAGCCTTGGGCGCAATTTTCTTATCTAGGTTGAACCAATACAACATCCATATCAATTTACAGAGGGGATAAAGCTAAAATGGAATTATATAAAATGAAGACATGGGATGGCGGGAATTCAAAGACACATGATAATCGGGGTTCATAAATGAAATCCAAATGCCTCTATCTCACTTTATTACTTGACAAATTGCAGAAATTCAAGGCTGAAGAGAATACATGCAAATGGCCACTGGAAGAGAACCGTATCATGAATTCATGATGCTAAGGACTGATGATTGGCATAAACTCGAAAAGAACCATTCTTGAACATTGGAAGAATGATAAGAGCAACACATAGTACACATAAACTCCTTTTGATAAGCAACAAGAAACATGCACAGTCCTTTTTCTTAGGAAGACCAACAAGGCAACTCTTTGAGCACATATACTTCACATCTTAGGATAAGATCTAACAACAAATAAACTTTTAAAAACTAGAGTTCAAGTAAAGTGTGTTGAACCCTTGGTTCATAAACACATGAAGTTTCCTTCATATATCACGACCATCATCCAAGCCCTGCGCATTTCATGCTCCAAGAACTGAAACCCACTTCCTTACCAAGAGACTCAAAGTGAAAGCCTTAGGCAACTAAGTTTGACCCTGAATTTTACACCTTCGTATTCTCAATTGCATAATTCTCCATAAATAACGAAGTGAAATATTATCATCCAAGCACCGACACGTAAGGCTCAGTTTGGATGGTGGGAATCTTGAGGAGGAATGTGAATGTGATATGACATCCTCATGATTTCCGCATTTGGAATAGAACGGAATAGGAATGTGGTTTCTAGTGACATTAAACCAGGAATCGCCTTCCCTGACCGAGGGAAAATATGATCCCTCCCTTACCCCATGGTAATTTTAGATTTATGTCTCAATCCTTAAAATAAGGAAACATTGAATTAATTTAAACACTGGACAGAACTGCGTCAGGTATAGAATTACAAATAATTTGATTCTTAGTAATCATATTCCTATATTCCTATTTCTCCTCAAAATTGTGGCCATCCAAACATAGCCTTAAAGAAACAACTCCAACATAAAAACTACACTGTGCACAGAATTGGATACATTAACCCCAAAGGGTTCCGCCAAGTGGGCATGACCAAGGGCAGACATAAGGGGGTGCCGGTGGGTGCCCGGGCCATAGGATCAGGCCCGGCAAGTCTCTTCAGTGGGGAAAAAAAGTTTATAAAGTTTCTATATACGCGTGAAACCCCCTAAAATTTCACATCATCAACCATTTCATTGTCGTGGGTACAACATTAAATGGTGGTTACGTATATACACACAATCTCGTCTCGTTTCTCAAACCTAGCAAGTAGCAATATTTATCATGGAATATTTTTTTGTTATTAATACAGAAAGAGAAAATTACTTCTAAGTACAGAAAAGTGACACTTAATTTCCATTAAGGATAGATGAAATACTTAATTACCACTAAGTCCACTTTTATAAAAATACATTTACCATTAATGGAAGTGTCACCCTGGGGTTTTAGGGCATGCTAGGGTTTTATGGTACCCTAATGGGTACCCTAGTACCCTTGGGTACCCTAATATCTTATGGTACCCTAGGATTTTAGGATTTTAGGGTACCCTAGGATTTTAGGGTACCTTAAGATTTTAGGTTTTAGAATACCCTAGGGTTTAAGGTACCTTAGAGTTTAGGTTTAGTCACTTTCATAGAGCGCTAGGATTTAGGTTTAGGCACTTTCATAGGAGTTTTAGGGTGCACTTTCCTATTATAGGGTTTTAGCAGTTTAGGCACTTTCATAGGGTGCCCTAGGAGTTTAGGCATTTTTATATGGTACCCTGAAGTTTAGGCACTTTTATAGGGTGCCCTAGAGGTTAGGCACTTTTAGTATTTAGGATTTTAGACACTTTTATAGAGTTTTCGCGTTTTGTTAATTAGAGAAGACTTGATGGGAATTACTTTTTATTTTCTGGACCTAGAGGTAAATTGCCCATACAGAAATGCATGTAATTTGGGCCCTTGCTGAGTGAAATCCTGCATCTGCCACTGGGCATGAGAAAACTTTCTTTCAAATCCCACATAGGCCAAACATTCCGAACCTTGGGCCATAGGTTTTCCCCAGTAGTTAACTGCCCCTGATTTAGTCGAGGTGCACGCAAATTGGCCGACATCAGATATCCAAATTGAAAAAAAGAAGAAGAATTGGATACAATTCAAATAACGGACTCTAGAGTAATGAAGTTGCACATATGTTTCTCACCTTTAGGCCACTCGGCGACGACTCTCTCCTTAAGCATCGCGACGGTCGAAGCCGGAGAATACCGAAACGGACCGATGTCCGTCCCATCATATAATCGGAACTTAAGCTCCACCAAGTCCTCGTCCGGCATTTGCAACGACCACTCCAAATCACCGAACCCTCCGATCGAGCTAAGAAACCCCAACTTCAATCGAACCCAAACCTTTCCCACCAACTCAACACCTGGACAACATCGAAACCATCAACAGATATACATAACAGCTCTAATCGACTCAAAACCGACACACGTAACACAGAAATTACAGGATTAGATGTGAATTACTACGAACCTGAGACCGAAATAGAACGGGTTTGATTCCAGAGCTTATTCTGGGCTGTGAAGAGAGAGAGAGAGAGAGAGAATTTGAGGAACCCTAGACCCGATCTTAGACAGTGACTGTTGTTTTACTGTTTTTTTCCCTAATAAAAGGCGCTGGAGGGGGACTTTTCGCCAACGCAGACACCGGTTCGAGGCCCCGGAGACACACTTTTGTGTGTAAATTTCTGGTGGTGCCAAATGGCTTAAATCTCGAACCCGTCTGTGGACCAGGGAGGGGACTTTTCGCCACTTGTGCACTAGGTGGTGCCGTGGTGACGGCCCGTCCTCCCGGACGGTAGCTATGGCTCGAACCGAACATTCCACTGGCGGGTTTGGAGCCCCTATGGTCACGCCCAAGGGGGGTTGCTACGCCGGTTGCCCCCTCCAACCCTTTCGTTGATCAAAAAAAAAAGGCGCTGGAGGAGTAAATTAATTCTTTTCCGAAAAAAGGTTAATGTAATTTGTTCGGTAGTTTTTTTGCCGCGTGGTTAATTAGTGAATTGAATTGCAGAGGATCTTCCCCCTTGCATTTCGTCAAGTAATCCACGCGTCCCATTACTATTCGAAAAAGCTAAGAAAACCGACGGGGAGCACCCGACGGTGGAAATCGATGGGCACGCGGGGATCAATCTGTATCCCGCGCGGATGATTTGAATTGTTTAATAATTTTAAAAAGTGAATGGGTCCGAGAAAAATCAACTCAATCTGATATGTGCAGGTGTTCGATCTAATCTTTCATTTTTTCATAGATTTGAAATCTGAAAGAAAAAATGGAAGAGTGGATCAAACACTTACAGTCGATTTTCCTCAAGCCCACTTATTTTTTTCTTTAAAATTATTGAACGGGTTGGATCATCCATGCAGAGGCCAGAGTGGACCCTGTGACTGTTAGTTTCCACCGTCGGTGGCTCCCATTGATTTCCGTTGCAAAATTGCTTAGTTTTAATTTTTTTTTTCTTGAGATATTCCTAAAAAAAAAAAAAAACAACTTGAGATGCTATCTCATGTTCCTCTATAAATGTGCGCTTTTAAAAGTTTTAAAGTCAAAATATTTGCAATTGTTCAAAAAAATCCTTCGTAAATAAGTATAACTACTTTGAAATGTTGGAACAATAGTACCTAGGAGTACTATTTTAGTAAATAAGTGTATTTAATTTGAATTAAAGCGCCTTAAAATGTATGTCATTTTTTCATTACTCAGTCTCCGGACCAACTGACGTGCACATCAAATAATCATGTGGGACCAATTCCACCACTAACTTGCCCAATTAAAGGCAAAGCAAAGCTCTATGTCGACTAACTGCAAAAAGAGTTGATAACACTTGAGAGGTTTCGAACTTAAGAACTTCAAATGACGCAACCCCATAAATTTCGGGCACTAGCTACTAGGCCAACCTCTTCTGGTTTAAACGGATGTCCTCTTCCAAAGTTGGAATTTAAAAGAAACTAAAATTGTATAGGACGGAAAGAGTATGTCACTACCACCGGTTGATGAGAAATTTTTCAGTGCCGAGCATGCATCTTAGTCGTCCAAACTAAAAAATTACCCAACAGATCTGGGCCGCCCAAGTCCAAAACACGTTTGGATAGCCGAGATGGTGCTCGGCACCACGTGACCGGTGCCCACCCGGCATTGAAAAACTTCTCCCGGTTGACACTAACATTTGAGTTCATGTTTGCCGGCTAAAAACTTGTTAACAATCAGTTTATTGGATACAATAATGAACTTGGAATATATTTCAAAAATTCGTTAACCTTTCAGATCAAGATTGTATTAAAAAATTAATCGACTTTGACATTGGATGTTGATCCTATTTATTTAAACTCCTACGATATGGAGTATGTATAAATAAGTTAAAATCTGAGCATATTTCTAAAACTCGTTGAACTTTCAAACTAAATTTGAGAAATCAAATTGTTCGACTCGTTCATCATCCCTATCTGTTGCCGACTCAGTCATTTTAGATTTTTATGAGAGGGTGATTCGGTTATCTCACTAGAAAATTCTAGAGTCAAAACAGCAAAACGCGTGTTGATCTGCAAAACATCGCGGCAAACTTGGTATAGTGAGTCATATTTCTGTTCTATTTAATTATTAATTTTGTTGGTCTGTCTAGTTTTCTTTAATTTATATTGGCCACTGAGTATGATGATTCATTTTGAATTGGTCTTTTATTAATAAAGGCTCGATACTTCCCTTGTAAGCTCCGAAAATAATGTTAAAAATGAATTGGGGAGCGCGCTGTGCATTGATGTGTGCAGCACCGTGCTGCGCACGTCCGAGCCATCCGACAGTTCGGATCTCATCTCGGCAATGAATAACTCTCGATCGTTGGTTGCCGAGATGAGATCCGAGCCGTCGGATGTACAATCTGACGGCTCGAAAGTGCGCAGCGTGGTACTGCGCACATCACTGCACAACACCAATCCGAAGTCCTTTAAAAAGACATGGAAAAATCCTATTTAATTAATCCAGGCGCATGGACTAATATAAAAAATCACACGAGTTATTATAATTTGAATAAGATGAACTGCCAGTAAAGTAAGATGTCGTTTTCATTGAAAAATCAAAACGTAAATAGTATTACGATTAATTCCTATATTGTCCATGTTTATCCTTGCATATACTAATGACTTCATCTATTGGACCCCACATAATACATGTAGGCCACATTCTTCCTAGATTTATGGTCTAGTTTATTTATTTTATTTTTTTTGTGTGTGTGGGTATTTTTTGCTTTTCGTAATTATTTGTTTAATTTTTTTGTCGTAATTTTTGAGATTATTTATTTATTTTAACAAGATGATCAATAAAAAACATGGACCAAAATTTTAAAAAGTTCATATGAGAGACAAAAATATCAAAAATACCAGCTATTTGATATTTTTGCATATTCGGTAAATTTTTATTTTGCTTCTAGTCATAACAACTACTCTTTTTTTATTTTGCGTCTTTAGTAAATTTTTTATTTTGCTTCATGCCATAATTTTTTAAAAATTTTATTGGAGATAAACTTATTCATCGAGAAGAAGCACATCTCGTTTTATTGGGAAAAGGGGATCGTTTGGTTGATACAAGTTTAAGATAACCAAATACGATTATCTTAGATTATTTTATAGTACTAGATTTAAGATAACCTTGCGATGCCAAAAAATTTTCTGTCTTCACATTTCTATACACTGTATGACGTGTGTGACACCGACATCCTAATCGTACTGATTCCCTACGAATTCTTATAAAAATACTAACATCTCTAAACTCTAAGAGGTTAGAAAAATAAAGATCGTTCGAGGGAAAAAAAAAATGATTGTCAAACCTTCCTTTCACAACTTCGATTGGCAAGAAAGTTGACTAGCCGGTTTGTCTTTTTATCAGTTTGATTGGCTACGTTTCGATAGCAATCGAAGACTATACAAATTAGGACAAGAAGCAAGAACAAAAAAAGTATCATGTCATTCCGCAACATTATCAATACTAACATCTCCAAGAGGTTAGAAAAAAAGAAAGAAGATTGTTTAAGGAAAAAAATGTTCGTCAAACCCTCCTTTCACAACTTCGATTGGCAAGGAATTGTCTTTTTATTGGGTTTTTTTTTTAACATCGTTTTTTTTTTTTTATCGGTTTGATTGGCTACATTTCGATAGCAATCAAAAACTATACAAACAAGGACAAGGGGGCAAAAAAAGTATCATGTCATCCGCGACATTATCAATTACATTAAACCGGTTAAAATTGACAATAAAAACATGGAATTTTTCAAATTAATTTTATTATGCAAAATACCAGAATTTCTCTCTAAGTATCGAATGATATTTTTTGGCCAAATAACAAATTTACTGAGTATATTTACGAGCAAAATCATTTTGTGGCTGCGTTGATTAAAATAATGTGGCTATATTGGGTCTTGTACGGCAGCCGTTAGATTGGAGTAATTATGGTTTAGGGTTTAGATTTTAAGAATTGGCAGTGGATGTTTCATATTCTAGGTTTGGGAGACTTCGGGTTGGTGCTGTACACCGTACATGCTGTGCACCTTCGAGTTATCGGATCATGTATCCGACTGCTCAGATCTCATATCGAGAACCAACGATCGAGAGTCGTTCATTGCTAAGATGAAATCCGAATCGTCGAATCGTGGGTGTGCAGCACGATGCTGCGCACACCACTGCACAGCACCATCCCCAATTAGTTTGGGAGACGTGTTTCCACCTTAAGTTTGAGAAAGGGGCTTTCCGCTTGTGTTCTTCCTGCTTTTGTACACGTTGTGATATACTTTTGAAATAGAGTTTGTAGCATATGAACTCTGTTTGGACACATAACTCATCTTGTATAACTCCCTTTGTTTATTTGTTTTGGAAGTCGATTGTAATTTACTTAGTTGACTTTGTCTGGTGTTAGTATAGGGAAAATACGGGTGATACGCAATCTCTATTTATACAGATTATGTTAACGCTCCCAAGTGGGACGTTACGGAGTTACGAGATGGGTAATCCGGGGCTTAAAGGATATGTTTGTATTTTATTTTTAAATTCTAAGGAGGCTGGTAGAACTCACCTGGTTGATATCGAGTTTTCTCATGTCCTCGGCACTGCCATGTGGTGTCCAGGAAACATTGAATAATTTTTCCGTTAGATTGGATTTCAGTCAAGTGGCGTTGGTACTGGACCCGTAAAGAGCAGCCCAAGATCAACCCACGACAGATGGGCCATTGGCCCATAGTCAGTAGACCATATTCGTAGAAACAATAAGCCTACTAACCATTTATGGGGAGTGAGTTTTGGACGCTTTTTTGGACTTTGCCATTTAGTTTTGTACATACTATTTATCTTATGTGCAATTCCTAATAGATCCTGTGGAATATATTTTACATTTTTACCCCCGTTTAAAAACAAATGAACCCATACAACCTCCTACACTACCACTACCACCAACACCACCACCACCACCACCATCACCACTCCACCACCACTGCCGCCGTCACGCCGCTGCCACCACCACCACAACTCCGCCACCGGCCCACCACCATCACCGCCACCACAATGACAACCACCACCACTTTACCATCATCACCACCATGCCGCCGACGCTACCACCACCATAATTACCATAACCACCACCACAACTAGCGCCACCACCACCACCGCCGTCACGCCGCTGCCACCACTACCACCACCACAACTCCGCCACCACCATCACCGCCACCACAATGACAACCACCACTACACTATCATCACCACCTCCACCACCACCACCACAACCAACGCGCCGTCACGCTGCCACCACCATCACCGCCACCATAGCGACCACCACCACCACCACTCCACCATCATCACCACCACCACCACCGCTACCACCATGCCACCACCACCACAATTAATAGTGTTAATCCGGGTATTAACATTGTTAATCTTGGTATTAACACTGTTAATAGTGGCGGATTAACATTGTTAATTTAGCTATTAACACTGTTAATTGGTGTGTGTGAATTTAGACAAAAACCACCACCACCGCCGCAGTCACCACTAACACAACGCCGCCACCATAATGACCACCATCATCATCACCGCCGCCGCCACAATTAACACTGTTAATCCTGATATTAACTCTGTTAATCCTGAAATTAACACTGTTAATCTTGATATTAACACTGTTAACTGATATATAAATTTAGACAAAAATTAACACTGTTAATCGTGGCGGATTAACACTGTTATCAGGGTAAAAACACTGTTAATTGGAGTGTGAATTTAGACAAAAATTAACACTGTTAATTGGAGTGTGAATTTAGATGAAAATCACCACCACCACCACCACAACCAGAGCCACCACCATCATAGCCACCATAATGACCACCGCCACCACTCCACCATCATCACCATCACCACTGTCGCCGCCACCACCATAATTAACAGTGTTAATTCAGGTATTAACACTATTAACACTGTTAATTGGGGTGTGAATTTAGACAAAAATTAACACTGTTAATTATCGTGGTGAAGTGGTGGTGGCGGTGACGATGGTGGCGTAGTAGTGGCGGCGGCGTTGTGGTGGCGGCGACGTTGTGGTGGTGATGGTGGCGGTGGGGGTGGTGGCGGTGATGTGGTGGTGGTGGCGGAGTGGTGGTGGTGGCGGCGGCGGCGTTGTTGTGGCGGCGGTGGCATGGTGGTGGTGGTGGTGACGTAATGGTGGTGGCGGCGGCGGCATTGTGGCGATGGTGGTGGTGGTGGGGTGGTGGTGGTGGCGACGTGGTGGTGGTGATGGTACCGACGGCAGCGTGGTGGTGGTGGTGGCTGGATGTCTCTCTCAAATCGCTTTTTTTTTTCGAGGGGTATTTTTGTCAACAAAATAATGAAGAGGACCTACTGGACTATGGACTCTTTGGACAGGACCTAGTGGGCTATATTTCACCCAGACAGGACCGGCCAAGAAATTGCTCTTTATGGGGAGTGAGTTTTGGACACTTTTTTGGACTTTGCCATTTAGTTTTGTACATACTATTTATCTTATGTTTTTCTTCAAAGCTTAGGTGCTCGGGTCAGCCTATACGCACCATTACTAATTAGGGCAATCAATCACGCCATCCACTCGCGAATGTACCCATTAAAGTCGAGCAAAGTTCTGTATGATCAACTGGCGCTAAAAGAGTTGATATCACCTGAGAAATTTCAAACTCGATACCATAGAAGAAAGCAAATCCCTACGTTTGAAACCGCCGATGAACTGTGGTCCGTGAACCAGAAACTTTTCGATACATAATGGACAGCTTGTCGACATGCATTCGGTCTTCTATTTCACTGGTATACCGTGTGATGTAACGATACAACGATATCGGAAGACTAAAAAACCGATACTTGACACGGGTCGATAGGTACAAAAGGACAATAACATTGAAACCTTGGATAGAAATAAACACAGTGGAATAATTAACCACAAATTTTTTCCTTGCTTTTTCTATACAGAGGAGGGAGCGGGATTACTACATTTCTGTCTCACATGGGTTGAAGCTACACAAAACAAAGCAACAACAGAGACCCCAACCGAAGAACACAAAACCAAGACACACAACCCACAAACTGGAAACAAATAAAAACCCAGAAAAAAAAAAGAAAAAGAAAAAGAAACCCTAAACCTTAAAAACATTAGTCCAAGATACTAGAACTGTCTCCAAAATGGCAGATCTAGCTTATAGCCGAAACCCACTCCTCTTCCTCTCTCTCTGATCACCAAATTAATTTCACTAAACCAACAATTACTGCTAATTCAATAACTCCCTTTTTTTTTTTTTGGTTTCTCTCTCTCACTCTAAAACTGCATCAAGAGAAAGGGAATATCAACAAGTTAGTCATGATCACTTAAAACAAAGCCCAAGTCAAAGCCAGAGGGCCCCAGCCTCCTTGAGGAGTGGGACCAGGGACCCATTGATATGGGAGGCCATGACTCTGTCCATGCCTCCCACCAGCTTTCCACCAATGAACACGACGGGTACCCCGGAGGGGCTCCCGAGGAGCATCATGAGTGCTTTCTCGATGTCCTTGCCACCCCTGGGGTCCTCGTCTAGCTCGTACACGGTGGGGTTCACCCCCATCCCGCAGAAGAGCCGCTTGATGGCGTGGCACATGCAGCACGTGCTCACGCTGAATATCACCACCGCATTCTCCGACGCCAGCCTCTCTATCCGCTCTATCGGGTCCGACCCGATAGGGCTAGAACTCCTTGTTGGGAAGTTGTAGGAGCCCCATGACTCTGCTTGGTACTGCATTTTTTTGACGGGGGATGGAAATTTTGGTGAGGAAATGTGGGAGCGTTCTTTATTCTTTTGCTATGTTAATGGGGGGAGTATTTTGAGGGAATGGGAAGTGAGAAGTGGGGGAGGGGGATGTGCGTTTATTTATAGAGGGGGGAGAGACAAAGGGGAGAGAGAGAGAGAGAGAGAGAGAGAGAAGGTGTGATTACTTTCTTGAAAGAAGTTTGAGATATGGTAATGAAATATTTTTGGGATGTTAAAGTTGGTGTGTCCATAAAAGTTGGTCTACTACACAGATAGTACACACCGCATGCAAGAGAAAGAGAGGAGAGAGAGAGAGAGAGAGAGAGTGGCCCATGTGCTGTATGTATTGTTTTTATATTGTGTTATATATATCCATATTGCTCATTGTCCACACACAAATTTCATCCCTTTGATTTGCAGGAAATTATAGCCATGAATATCCACCCTTGAAACTAAAAAACTTCCTTATAATAAACTATCAAATGAAGATCCACTTGCTTTATTTCGAGCATTACTAACGGGATGTGTTTTCACGGGTTTTGAGGCCAAACGGCCAAAAATTACCCGAAAAAGTCTTACTTTGCCTGATAAAGTCGTGCTTTGCTTTGCTTTGGCTTGCCATGCCTTGGATAGGGCATGCCGTTACACGGGCATTTGGGTCCAAAACATCCGGATCCCAATTTAAGACGGAACAACTCTTTAGAGTTGAGGGTATCTTTTGTGTTAGTGTAATATTCCTAAGCCCTTGCCTTTTTTTTAATTATTGTGAGGTTGTGGGTTAAGTGAAGATTGGGGTTGTAAATTAATTCTTTTAATATATGGCTGGAAGAAAATTTTTGGAAGCTAAATATACGCACAGGAGCTGAAACTGAGAGGACTTTATTTATTACTACTTCGACAATTAGGCAATTTTTTGGGATGGGATAGTAAAGTTTTCGTTTAACTTATTTTAGCTAGACTAGATCCAAGAATCGGCTCTAAGCTAAAGCAAGTGTTGTGGTCGCTTTAGGCCTCCAAAAAATTTTGAATTGTAAGGGCTCCTTCTACTTTTTTTATCCTTTATTATAATCCAACAAAAGAGGTTTTATTTTTAATTTTCGTTTTAAACCCCTGAAAAGACAGAATCGGCTCTGTCCAAGACGGCCTAGATTTGATTCAACACTGCATGTACATACACATACTCCATTTGTGTCATCATTGAAATCATGGTTGAAGAAGTAGGTGCAAGTACCAGAAAAATCCCTTTAAATTCTCAAAATTCCTTTAGGGCCTGTTGAAATTAATCTACAATTATTCCAACAATTACGTTGTTGGTCAAGTTTTTCGCGTGGTATAACGGGGACAGATGAACAGTAGAGCGGGGACCCTATACAGTGAGCAACTATATATATAGCGCCATCTGTAGTGCTGAGCGATCCAAACTAGCCAGTTCATCTCGACAATGATCACCGGAAAAGGTTAACGACGAATCCGAAACAACAATTGGGTCCCGGGTAATCACTATACCCCTGCAGTGATTTGCTCACCACATGGTCCCGGATCCGATGAACAGATGTTGAACTCCATCAAAATAGGCTTTTTTTTAGGCCATTACTTGCTCACCTCACTACAGGGTCCTGGTCTGGGTCTGAAGAAGCCGTCCAGTCCAGTCCAGTACAGAAAATAATAGGGTGAGTTGTAATGAGCAGTGAGGGGAGAGAGAGACAATAGGCACAGGCTTTTTGAGAAGGGAGCTAGAGCTGAGTTGGGGGAAGAAGAAGTGGTTTGTTTTTCTTTAATTAAGTTCGGCTGTATCCGTCCTTTCTGTCGGCCTTATTACTCCCACAAGCAGCAAGCTTTTTGATCCAAAAGTGAGGGAAAGGAACGTAACGTGGCCATCCCCAAACAAACCCTTGTGCGCGTGTTAACGTTTTGTTAGTTGGAGTCTAGTTGGATTGACCACTTTGACCCTGTTTTCAGTTACTCCACAAAACGATAAAGGTGTGAATGTGATCTCAAACAAAAAAGGAAAAAGAGAAGAGTATTTTATATTTGTATAGTAAAGTAGTCCAAGCTAACGGACCCGGGAATGCTGCCGAGCTGGTGTAAAGCAGTCGATGATCTGCATGGAACCACGACGTCGGAGTCGGACTCGTCAAACACACTCATGAAGAGGGGTTAGAGAGGTCGAAGTTGAGAGGCCAGATATGAACATAGAGCAAGCCCTTCTGGATGACCCGCCGCACCAACTCGAAACTCGTCCCGCCGCAGACTGAAGGCAGAAGCCGCTGCAGACGCCATCTTTGTCGCCGGTACACTGATTCCAAGAAAATCCAGATCTAGAACCCCAGATCGACCTAGCTTCTGAGTCTAAAAATGGAGGGAAGAGTGGAAAATCTCAACAACCTCACAACCATGGACCCAGCGATATACGGGTGATTTGAACACATGTATTGTAGTAGAACATATATGCTAAAACTACTTCGTTCCATAATGATAACTCATCACAAAAAAGCACTTTTTTTAATAAGAAAATAAAATACGTACATCCAAAATAAGTACAAGTCATGCGCAGAAAACATAGTTTAATACAATAAGTTTAGGTACACTCTTACCGATTACTCTTCTCTTACATAAGTATTGGGGCTCATTCCATAATTAAATGTGTGGAACCGACACGTATGTGACAGTACGTGGAGTTGGTCGATAGGAGTCTATGTAGCATTGTTGCTGTTCATACTAATTAACTTTGATAGTATAAAAAAATTGGAAAAGTTGCAAATAAGGAGAAATCCGTACAAGGGTGTTTATTTTCATGGAAAGAGGGTATTCTTTAATTAAAAACTCTCTAATTAATAAGTAATGGTATTTGGGCCATTGGCTCTTTTTTCGCATTATTAAGAGAGGGAGGGTGGCATGCAACCCAAAAGCCAAAAAGGAGAGATACGGCTTGAGAGAGAGAGAGAGAGATGGTACTGAAGAAAAAGAAAAGGATATGATTCGATTACTCTTGTCGGAGTAGTTGTTTTCGGCCTTAATATATATACTGCAGAGGCGTAATGCTACGGATATAGGAGTACTACTGGTGATATCATGCATGCTGCTAGTAAAGCATTGTACATTCTGAAGGAGAGATTTTTCAGTGCCGAGAGCAGATATATCTTATGTGGTATTCGTTCGGTATTGAATTTTTTTTTATTCTGAAGATATGATATCCCACATCCCATTATCCATGTCTGTATGCAATTCTAGTAATTTTTTCCCCACAATTAATGCAATAAATTTTAGAAAAATGGGGTGGTGTAATTTGAAATCACCTCTCCTCATGCATGAGAGTTCGAAGTGTCTAATACACATTCATGATTGAGAGAGAGAGAGAGAGATTATTACCTCTAATACATATTCATGATTGAGAGAGAGAGAGAGAGACATTTACCTCTCCACTTGAGAAATTCTAGTGGTTGAAAAGGACATTTTTGAATCAACATTTCCGCTCTTAAAAGATTCACGCATTAGGATTATAGGAAATGGTAAGGCCGTGTTCGGTTCATCTTGAATTCTTTTGGAAGACGTCGGATATTATTAACGACGTTTAGTTCGCTGTTGTTCAATGGTCCTAAAGACATCGTTACGCAGGGTGTTAAAGTCTCCAAAACAACAACAACAACTACTACTACGTACTCCATATTTACGCAGCTACTAGTTTTTTTTTTTTTTGACCCTTTGTTAGACCCAATCTACCATATCTTAGAGGATTTGGAGAGGAGGATGGGTGTTTACGGAAATCAAACCCTACCATGTGCTTGAAAATATAAGAGTGACACTAATCGCACTTCACTCTACTTGCATACAACTACTGCAGTAGTATAAAATTGAGGAAGAAGTTAGGGTAAGGGGAACGGCAGGGCGGCCGGCCGGTTTGGAACGTGGTTGAGTCAAAAGCAGAGGGCCCAGTTGCCCATCTTCTGAACCAATCCCGTCCCCGAAAAAAGCCAATGGTAGATTCGTAAATTTCGACGGGACAAACGTTTCAGGCCCCAAAACACGCGAGCAAGTGGGTTGCGAACTTGCGAGTACGGACGCGGCGTCACACCCATGTAAAGAGGAGAGAGAGAGAGAGAGAGAGAGAGAGGGAGGCATGACATATCATATTCATATGTAGGAGTATTTATGTTATGGGTGGTCCACGCTTGTAAGCAGCTTTCAGATCAAAATCTGTAAAGGTAAGACATGAGAACGTTGCTTTGTTCCTTGCGTGGTCCCTTCCCCACTCTATTTGTCTGCTTTGCCTTATTCTATCACTACTACAAACACACTCTCTCCAATAACACCCCCCCCACCCCCAAAAAAAAAAAAAAAAAAACCAAAACAAAAAAAACTACTACTATTAGGTATATTATTTGGTGTACACTAAATATGCATCGTGCGGGATCCATCTCGAGGTACCTGACGAACGAATTTCGTTTTTTTAAAACATGTTTGTAAGAGTCTTGACAAAAAATAAGATAAAATTAACTCATTCGGATATCGGTAAGGATTTAATCAATTCATTCAATTTTTGTCCCTGTGGATTCAGAGATAGAAAATCTATCGAGTCTGTATCGGTATCCGAACAAGCTGTTTTCCGCAAGAATCTTTAATTAATGCGTTGAACAAATTAAACAGCGAGTGATGCTACGCTCCACAGCTCTGTTTCACCGCTCAACGTTTCACCGTCCGTCTTGACAATCAATTGTCCATCTGAAACCGTCCAAATTACTTTTGGAGGGTAGACTTTCTGTTAAACAGCTGGTGTGCTTTCGGTGTGTACCCAAGTTGTCTATTGCCTATTTGTATACAAACACAAAACACATTTCATTCTCTCTCTCTCTCTCTCTCTCTGGAAAAAGAAAGAAAGGCAGAGTGAAGGCACATGGAGCTTTTACTACTGCTGCCCCATGCCAATGCCATCAGCCGTTAAAGCAAACGACATGACGACGGCTTTTCCCCAGCTTTTGTTCCTCCTCAAACGCAGTGGGCTTTCATTACTAGCGACTAAAAGTAGCTAGGAGGAGGAGGAGAAGTACTCGATTTACAAATCACCCACCACTGCCCACTGCATCACCCCCAGGCCAGCTCATGACGTTATAACTTAGAACTCATCCGTTGACTGCTTTTTTCCCTCCCTCTCTCTCTCTCTCTCTCTCTCTCTCTCTCTCTCTCTCCTTTCTCGTCCTTTTCCTTCCTTCTCTTTTGCATTTGTCGCTTTGAGCGTGTTTCCTCTTCGGAATTTTTAGTAATTTTAATGTTCTTTAGCTTGTTTAAAATAGTAACAGAAAAGGGTGGGGATAATGTATCCTGATTCCTGACGGTGGATTCTTTGTCGCGGCACCCTTGTGTTTGGATAACTTGTCATTCTGCGAATGTCGGATTGTTTCTTATCCCAGTCAAACATAACCACATATGCACGTAATTTTTAAAACATAATAAGACCCGACGGAACTGTGTTTGAAATTGTTTGATCGCAATTCGCGCGTGAGGAGTCCACATGCATGGGGGCGGTTCCGGTTTGCCCGATTCGAACATGGATGTGTCCGGAATTGTGTTCTAAAGACGAGTGCATGCGTAGACTTTCCGATCTAATTTTATTAGTTTCACCGTTTTCCTTTTTTTTTTTTTTTTCTTGCGCACCCCCACCCACTTAAACGAGTGTGGCCGCGCATTACATGTGTAAATGGGTGTGGTCCGTGTGGAGCTAGATTAATCATAGATTTCAATTACCACAACCCTCCTTCAGCAACTACTACTATTAACTATTAAGTTATTAAAAAAAAATTACTATTACTATTAAAGGTTCTGAAGGGAAGTGTACAATTCGGCCCATGATTCTAATTAGGCTCCGTTCCAGAAACCTTCTTAAAAAATAAGCAGCTTATTTCACATTTTCAAACTAAAAAATAATGTAAATGAAAAATAATTTTTCAATTTTTTTTGCATCGTATAAAAGATCTCATCGAGATCCTTCAAACAAGATCCATATTGCATATTTTTAGATTTCAATAAACCCATTATTTTTTAGCTTGAAATTGCTTTCTTAAAAAATAAGGACTTAAAAGTCGTTCCGGTACGGGGCCTAAGTATCCACAGACATAGAATTAACACGGGGCGTGTATTTTCCCACACCTTAATCTCACTCCTCTATTACCCAACAATCATGCAGCTTTAGGGCAATTTTTGAAATTCTTTTTTTACTCTCTCCGCCTCAATTTGTTTGTCTATTTTTAAAACTCCAGCTTAATATTAATTAGAGAACACAAGGGTAGCCTATAAAAAATCTAAACAAACACCCCAAAGTTCCCAATTGAATTTCGATAATTTGAACCGTTTAATGTAATCAGAATGTGATTTTAAGGGTTTTCTATAGAAATCAGCAAAAAAAATGAGCAGGAAGGGCTTCATCCGAACAATTTTTTATTGAACGGTTCAATAAAAAAACTGCTCAAATCAAGCCCGCCCTTGTCATGTTTTTTGCCGATTTTTGAAGGAAACCAATAAAATCACGTTCTGAACACATTGAGCGGCTCGAATTATCAAAATTTTATTCAGAAATTATGAGATTAAGATTTGGGATGTTTTTTAAGATGTTTTTATCTAACATTAAATGAGAGTGTACATTGTCTAATACTGTACTATTACGTAACTTTTTTAAAAAGGGAGAGCAAGGTAACTTACACAAGTCAATCTACAATCTCGAAATCGGGCAAACATCTCGGCACAATTAAAACTAAAGTTGGAATGAGAAACAAATTGTGACGTAGGAGTCTTTTTAGGAGTGCAAAATACACACCATTTGAGTCCAAAATACCCTTTAGCCCAAGCCCCTTGTCTTTTTCACTTGAAGACAAACTTTTACTAATTGTTGAAAGAGACTCTAAAAATTTAGTCCAAAGGCACCCCAAAAAAACCGTGTATCCTTCTCTACCACAGAAGTGTGGTGAAAGGGAGGCCTGGGGCGCTGCCACGATTGTGGTGGAAGAGAGGCCTGGGATACCAAGGTGCATAGAATAATTTTTCCTTCAGTTGGCACCCAAACATCAATCTCCATTACTTTTTCAAGTCAAACATAGCCAAAACTTTTTGTGTTCCATTCAACCACTAAATTAAAACAATACGAAGTTCCGACCTAATGAATTTAATAAAACATATTTGGAAATATGAATACAAACATCTAATGGCCATCCGAAGAAAATCTACTTCTATGGGTAATCAAAGACAAAATCCCAAGGAAGGTTTCCGACCCCCGGTGTAACAAAATTTGCTCCATATACTCCTCCGGAAATGCCTTAAAATTACCACCGTACACCTTCATCGTTTCCAACTACCAAAACATGCTGGTAATGCTATTGCCGCGACATTGGTGCCATTGGCAATGACGTTGGCTGACTATAGAAACCGCCGTCTGATCCTTGAAAGCTCTGGTATGGATTTGGCGGCGAAGCTATAAAAGAAGAATCGACATGCATTGGAGGGCCCACAGGGGAATAACCCGGAATGGGCAGTGTCTGCTGCATTTGGGTTGTACCATAACCATACGGTACACTAATCAATCCAGAGGTACTCTGCATGAACTGAGGCACTGGATATGGCTGCATGGGCGGCGGTAATGGCGGCAATGGAGGAGGAGATGACGGAGGTGGTGGTTGTAATTCATTTGAATTCGATTCTTGGGTGGTGATTGGGACACTTTCTGGATGCGGATAAGGTTGAACTGGCGGCGGTTGTGGATTATGAGATGGAATATAAGCGGGGTGGTGGTCATTCTCAAGCTTAGTTCTTTTTTCAGAAGGGTAATCGCTGGAAGATTCTTTCATTTTATTTCCAATGACGCCCTCTGATGCCAGTGAAGAGAGGACATAAGTAAGCATCTGAGCTGAGGATGTTGATGCAGTAAGCTTTGCCGCCACAGCTGCTGCTGCAGCTTTGGGGTCTTCTCCTGATTTTTCTGGGAAAGGTAGTTGCCGTGTATACATTACTGGAACTGATTGTTCCCCGTTTCCTGCTGTAAAACCCTGCGGCGCATTGGTGGTATGAGTTTCCTTCATACTCTGGTCAGCTAGCAATTGTCTGCACAAATTACTGGCCTGTTCGGACTGCGACTGGGCAGCCTGCAACAAGAAGTGCGAAAAAAGAGCGATGGAATAGTTAGGACTGGCTATTAGTAAATGCCACATTTTTAGCAAGACTACAGGCCGCTAAGAAAACAAGAAGAAAAGAGTACACGACATGGGCCCCTATAGTATGAATAAATGACAATGTCTGTTATTCATCTTTTCCCCTCTTCTTTCTCTACCATTCCACTTCTCGGTTTTCAATCCTCTTCTATTTCTTTTATTCTTCCTCGCTAGTTCCCTTCTCTGTTTCCTCACTTTTCTACCTTTGTCTCTGGTTTAATTCTTTCACTGCTCTTATTATTCTCCTTCTTTACATTTGCTTACCTTCATCACTCTAGGTACTAGGTCCGACGGAAGCACGCGGGCTTCTCAACAAACCTCTTTTATATCTTTGACCATACAATCTAACCTGTAGCTACACAGACATTTTTTGGTTTTCTGGCTGGAAGTAGCTCATTCGGTTAACCATCAACAGACAGATCAATCACTTTACCAAATTTGAGGAGTGGCTATGCTTCGATGTGCAAGTTTCCGTCTAATTAACCTACACTGCAAAACTATTTAGGCTTAGAATTTACTTTTTTCATCAGATTTCTGTTGGTTAGGTTGTAAAATAATGCATAACTAAAGGGAAAGAGTGATCATATTTTTGAATATTAGCACTCAAACTCAAACAATCTGGTATTAACATATGCCAACAGATTAGGTCAACTCTACGCACTCTACATATTTTACTTTTCTCACTCCATACATTACCAGTGGATCATATGGCTAAAATTGTCCTCAAGTAAATTGTATAATCTACATAACAACACCATTTATAGGGTGTTGAGCTTTGATCTTTTATTGAAGAAGAACTCCACCAATTCACCATGTCACATATACTCTCACACTCTACAGATAAGCCTTGTTTCAAGTTAACTAGTTGTTCAGAAAAAGACAATAACCACATTTTGCATACAAGGCATTTTGAAGGGAGATTAGCCAAATTATAGCATTGCCAAACCCTGAGGCAAACATTCAACGAACAGAGCAAATAAAAAAACCAACAGAATTACCTGAAGTTGATCGCGGATTTGATCTAACTTGAACTCCTAATAACAAAACAATGGCAGGTTTCCATAAAACAATGATGACGAAAGAAAGAAAGATAAAGAAAACGATAGCACAGTTTGAAGATATGCTTGCCAGCCAACCTGCTCCTGAAGAGCCTCCCTCAGATGAGATACCAGATTTGCTCTTGATGATTCGACTGCCATCAGCTGTTCAGTACAATCTCTCAATATAGCATGTTGCCCTTGAAGCTCCTCCACAACACCAGAACCATTGAGTTTCCCTGGTCAAAGTGGCGATGATCATAATGATAGTAGAAACCATTGAGAGAGGGAGCAGGAGCAGGAGAATGGAGAGGAAGAGGGTGAGGGAGAGGGAAGAGGGTGAGGGAGAGGGAGAGGGAGAGACATGCAACAGGATCTAGCAAGCATAAGCGGGATGCCATGGGAGGAAAACTGAAGTTTCGAAAACAAGCTTAGAATACTACTGAATTAACCAGAAACCTATGTCTTCTGCAAAAGTTCAACTAGGTTTCAAGCAACATTTCAATATTAATTCAATTCAGACCAGAAGACCATGAATATAAATTTTGAAAATGAAAGTGGAAACAAAAAAAAATGATTTAAAGCATGCATAAATGTCAAACGTATCCACACATATTGAATGCCAAAAAATTACAAAATATTATAACTTAATAAAACTTTATTTTGCACTTCCATCAAAGGAACCACTGAGGACATACCCGAAACAACACCCCCAATTTCCTTGTCCACTTTCTCAATGCAGCTAACAGCATTCCTACATCTGCCCAATATATTGTCTTCATCCAGTTGACCACCATAAACAACTTGATAACCTGAAACTATTTTATCCAATGCGTTTCCAGCAGAGGGCCTCTGTTCAGAGAAAAAGGATGAAACACAATATTACTCCCCAACTTCGTGAAAACTTGACAATCTTTAGAACAAATTCACCAGAATCACCACAGAATAGAAGTTACGCACCAGTTTGAAAGCAAAATGCTTCCCGTTTGTATTACTATTTTCCAGGTGCCTTCCCACAAGCTCCTCCTTAAGAAGTTGCCCTCGAGAGCCAAACACCTTTCTTTCCTCCCAAATGCTGACCTGGATATGAATACGAAAGGCACACAAGAGGATGCAATGTCAACAATGTTCCACTCTAAGTTCCAGAACAACCGTTTTGAATATAGGATATCCAAACCATGAGGTAAGAGATTTAATACAAACAAACAGGTAAGTAGAAAAGATTTTGATTTAGAGAGACAAGTTGCAGCCATGCAAACACATGCACATGTACACCCCCCAAAAAAAATGAAGTGGGAAAGAGGGGGGAGGGGGACGGGAGGACATAATCCTACCAGAAATTCAAGTACAAACTACCGTGCATCTGTATTACGTATGGCAAAATGAAGTTTATCAAGAAAATATATGTATGCCGAAACACTAAAGCATAAGACTATTCCTCAAGAGCTACAACATCATGTTCAAGGTGAATGAACTTTAAAATTAACATGCTACACAGGCAAGATGCAACTTCCAGCATATTAAATTAGGAGACAAGTGATTTAGGGGACTAACTGAAGCAAAAATCTAGGATAGAAAGATCAGATCACAACCTTCCATGGCACCTACAGTTTTCTTCATAAGCTTATGAATCTTGTTCTTGACACAATTTCATTTTTTACGGTATTATATTAGCTATCGCGTTTCACAACACTAAGCATTAAAATCTAACAACCTCTATGCACATAAGTATTTACATGGCAAAAGGCTTTGGAAGCCCAAAAGAATTTTCAACTCCTTCAAGAATTCATAGTTTACATACATATGTTTATTTGCAGAACTTAAGGATACATGGAGCCAAATGACAAAATAAGCACTTTGAGCTCAACAAAAGTACCAGTCGTCGTGCAGCACTCTTGCCACTTTCATCTCCGTTTTCAATTACGTCACGAAGTGCACCTGGGAGAACCTTCCAAAACTCACTAACAAACTCTAACCCTTTTCGCCGACTATTTTGTAGAATATCATTCGCAAGATACAAGAAAGCCAATCGCTGCTCACGGGGTGAGCAATGAAATTGTCTATCCCATGTTTCAACAACTTGTTTTGCCTTGTACATGTGGAAAATACACCAATGTGATAAAGCTTGATCGCGTCAAGGATACATACTAATGATAAGCAATAAACCTTAATCAAATCTGAGAATAAGGAATGGAACGTGAGAAGAATATGCCAAACAACATGCACAGGAGAATTTGGTGCAGTAGACTGATGAGTAAGATTGATAAAAGAGCAAATGCACAGAATCAAATAATGTTATTTAAAGCTACATGGCTATCGCAGTCTTGCAGACTATCAATGTCAAAGCTTTTAGAAGCATTGCAATGGGGGAAAGCTCCAAGAAGAATGGCATCTCTTTGGATTAATTTATCATGTTGCATCACCACCTAGTAGAATACTTGTGACAATGATAAGCCTCACATTGAAAGCAATGAATAAAGTCGAAATGTTAAAACAACAAACGACCTTTCAAATTTGGAAATTGCAAAATGAACCCTTTGGAGAAGTGACAAGAGCTAATGACTATTCACAAAAGGAACCCCAAATGGAGAACAAATAGCCTATGGGCAAAAGGATACTCTCGATGCTCTGCTGTGAACTGTTGAGCTTGGCCAGCTTTTCCACCAGAATCTGTGGATTGAAT
The DNA here is from genome assembly GCA_025413875.1 of Rhododendron molle. Classification (NCBI taxonomy): domain Eukaryota; kingdom Viridiplantae; phylum Streptophyta; class Magnoliopsida; order Ericales; family Ericaceae; genus Rhododendron; species Rhododendron molle. Next base: position 5,215,327 of record CM046395.1, on the reverse strand, counting down.
GTGCCGCCCATTGTTTGTGACTACAGTCTGCCCAATCGAACAAAGGGCAGACTTATGAACAAGGAACCTTTACACCTTTACAAGAAAAAGGTACAAACAAAATCAAGATGGAAAAACTACCTTTAAGATAACCACAGAACAATATCTATCGAAAACGCGTGAATTGATAACTGAGCTTCCAATCAGAAAAGACTTAACAAAAAAGAATAAAACTTCCTGCCATGTGAAACAGGAGAAAATTTTCAATGCAATGGTTATTTGCAACGCCTCTCTCCATGGGGTGGGACCCACACGTACATGGGGCCCATATCATGTGAGAGGGTGTTACAAATACCATTGCAGTGAAACTATTTCCGTAAAACAGAACCAAGAACAGGAGGATTTCCTTTCACAAGAACTAAGGTCCTACCCAACAAGTCAACAACCAAAATTTTCCTATTTTTCTGTTTATGCAGTGCCTCCTTAACTTATAAAAGAAACTCCCTCCCTCTAATTACCCTGCATTCCATTAAATTTCCAAGAAGGGCATAAATATCTACCAAAACAGTGATTTCTACCAACAGAATTCCCGCGTTCTTTCCTTTTTTCATCATTAGACATTCAAGACCGCGATTTCTGTTTGAAGTATTTATCCACAACAGTTGAAAGAACACGAATACGAAAGCACAAGCCCAAACCTACCAAATTATATACAATTGGAAGTAAAAATCCCTAAATTTCACTAAAAAGCAACCACTTGAAGAAATCAGAACCATGTAATAAAAACACTCAAGAGCCCTATTTCAAACAATAAGTTAACATAAAGATTGAGCAATCAAAACTCTATCTTTCAATTACACATCTTCAAACACAAACACGTAAATAAATAAATAAATAAATAACCCTAGCTTTCACTAGAAACTAAAACCATCTAGTTGAATGAGAGGATAGGATAGTCACCGAGTTAGCTCTTTCGAAAGCAAAAGGAGACAGAAGTGTTCCGGCGTGATCTGGCAGGCGTAATCGTGTCTTCGGCGACCGGAGCGGCGCCAGCGCACTCCGTCCGTTCTTGCTCGTCGCTTGGGTAGAGGAAAACAGATGCTCCGTAGTAGTAGCAGAAAACGGGCTCCAGGGAGGGAGGAGAACGCTAGGGCGGAGTTGAGCTTTTTCGTATTTATAGAAAGGGCAGTATTGTAATTGTGCACATGACGCGGTGAAACCGACTTCTCCCCCGCCGTTGACTTTGACATCCACTCTAGAGGATCTCCAATGGGACATAGCGGAATTTCTTGTTTTTTTGAAATTGACATTTTTTAGTAGAAAAAATTTGTAACAAGGTTTTACTATTTTTATGGAGCACTATTAATTCTAAGGGAAACTTATCCAATTCAATAGTAATGCGGTTGGCTTGATAAGTTATTTGGTTTGTTTTTTTTTTCCCCCTTATTAAAAAATTAAAAAATGCGTATTTCTTAGTTTCGTTGTATTTTTTTTTTTTTGGATTATTTGTTCCTCTTGACAAGATAAATCGAAAAGTAAAAAACTATCATCTGTGTCCAAACAAAAGAAATTTAAATAAAAGCAAAAAAATAAAATCATCTATCTTTTTTTTATGCTTATTTTGTTGTTATAAAAAAAAAAAAAAGAGTCTAGATCATAATTTTTTTTACTTTCGATTTCTCTTGTCGAGATGAATCAATGATTCATAAAAATTTAAAGCAAAAAGTAATAAGATTGCGTCGTGCGGGAAAAAATTTAGTTTTTTTGTTCCCTTAAAAATACTGTAACGTGATGCACAAACTCATTTCGTAACGCACGTGACGGTGCACCAAGACACTCAGACCCTATTCGTTTTGAGTTTTGAGAGAGATTTTTTTAAGAATAATGAGTGAATAGAAATAAATAGAGAAAATTTATTAAAAGCCATGCACTGCACACAAAAGATTCATGAATTTTGAGACCCAAACGAATAACCTCACTGATGCAAGTGAGGAACGCAATGGGTAAAGTGGAGGGCGAAAGTGACATTCCGTAAATACACAGTGGGTATTAGTGTAATTTACTCGATTCTATCTATCTATTACTATTTCCATTCTCGTTACTCTCCCAACCGACCGACAATGGATGTGAGGAATGGCGCAACCGAAGCAATTCCAGAATTCCCAACAGTTCAGCCATGATTGCTGGTCCAGAGCTTCGTTGAGATCCAAATGAAACCCTAGTCCGTTCACCAATATAAATAAGCAAAGGAGATGAGGTTTATCGTATCAAGAAGGAGACGCCTGTCGATCCACGGCTTCCTAATCTCGTGTGCGTTGTTCACCGGCGCTGGACTGTTGATCCTCACTTCCAGATCCGTCGATCCATCGGCCGGTGAGAGATTCCCGGTTATGACGACGTTTCGAGAAGGAAATGCGATTCTCAAGGCGAAGACCGAGGCTTCTGGAAACAAAGGGTGCGCCACGGTGGAAGAAATGGGCGAAGTTTTCAGCGGAGGGTTTCGGGAGGGAAATATCAATGTGAGAAGAATCATTCAACATCACTTTGCTCTGAATGGTACTACTTAATCTCACTTCTTGCTGGATTTGCATTCTTTTAGTTTATGTCAGTTCTTGCTAGATTTGCATTCTTAATTGCAGTGTCGGGCTGCAAACGAACCAGCTCGTTGTTGACTAGGCTCAGCTCCGTTAGTTTAGAATAAACGAGTTTAGGAAAGCTCGGCTCATTTGTAGCGGCTCGACTTGTTTATAGGGGGTTTAGTAAATGAACCGAGCTTGGATTCCTTGATACTATAGGAGCCGAGCTCAAGCTCGATTATTTGGGCTCAACTCGAGCTTAAGCTAAACTAAGTTTGAACGAGTCGAGCTCAAACACTTTGTTCGGCTTGGCTCGTTTGCAGCCCTATATTTGTGGGTAAGTATCTTGATTTCTCGTGTAGACCTAATAATTGTCTTCAATTCGAAGGGAGGGTCACTTTTCAGCTCTTAACTGGCTGTGTAATCGATGCAAAATAAGCTTTTTATTTTTGTGGATAGCTAGATAGACCAGAGTTGTCTTTGGAAGCCTATAGCAGCAAATCAATCGTGACATTCAATCATGGTTGAGATTGCAACTCCACCACTATGATCCCTTAGTCCACGACAGCAATAAATAGTGGAAAAGAGATATAGGCAAGAACAACTTTTGACGGGGTAAAGAGTGAAGGAAAGGAAATGCATGATTGTCCTAAAATTGTGCTTGATAACTAAAAACGTTTTTGAAGTAGTTGCTCGATACGGAGGAAGAGTGAAAAGTGGGCAGGCAAAAGTGATGCCAACGAGCCTTTGTCCCAGCGGCATGGAGAGTGGCCTAAGTGTCCATAGGAGAAGTCATTCGAGTAGATGGAGCTATGGCCTGTAATCTAATTTACTAACCTCACTAATGCTACCTATGACCTGAAGATAAAAGTAAGAAGGAGAGATTTATCATAATCAGACACATGAGAGAGAGAGAGAGAGATTTTTTTGGTGGTGAGAGGGCCTCGGGCGAAACCTAACCAAAAATCGCACTTCCACAGTAGAGACCCATTGCAGATGCTAACAACACTGTTCCATTTCAGGTGCATCAAGAGTCCGAGGACTTCCTCCAGAGCAGTTTTGCAAACATGGTTTTGTGATAGGGAAAGCATCAGAAGCTGGTTTCGGGAATGAAATGTATAAGATCTTAACGGCTGCAACATTGAGTATAATGTTGAATCGATCGCTGATCATTGGGCAAACCAGGCATATTGGTTATCTCTCAAGCCTTTCTGCTTATATTTGATATACCTATTCAAAAAATTACTCAAAAGTCAAGTTTACTCATCAAAGAACATTTTTGTGGCTTATCATTTAATTACCATCGAGGCAGTTTTTTGGTTTATGAGATTATGGTATTCCCCTCATGGTCTTCTGTTATGAGAACCACGAATTTGTTGGATTTGAAGAAAAAAGAAACAACTTTGCTGACAATTACATATTTTTTCGTTAGTCGGAAGATTCCTCCGAATATTTTGGTTTTGTATTAGTAATCAGTTTCAATATTTAAATTTTGGAATATGACCAGAGAAGAGAGGATAGGCTCATTACTCAACCACCATAGGTATATGTTGGTTTCATACAGTAAGAGACTGTGATTGAGATATTGTACCTTAGCAGAATGTTAAAGAATGCAAATTTTGCACTCTCGGTCTATCTTCTTCCAACTTTGCTTGAAACATTTCAGTGGAGTGGCCCAGATAGTTTATAGCTATGATATAGTATTATGGTCAAATAGCGTGTTAGTGGTGCTAATATTACTTCATGAAATCTTTCAGGGGCAAATATCCTTTTGGGGATTTCATTTCTTACAGCAATGTTTCCTTTACCTTGAAAGAAGTCAAGCATCTCTGGAGACATAATGGGTGTCTGACAACATATGGAAGGCATCTTGTTATGAAAATTGATGATTTCCAAAAGCCAGCCCAGACGAGTGTTCTTTGCTGCAACTGGAGGGAGTGGGAGCAACCTATCATATGGTAAACTGGGTCCCGCGTAAATGTAATCAGCTGCTACTTGATTAAAGAATCAATGTAATTACTGACCTTACCACGGCAGGTTCCAAAACACGACAGATGCTGTGGCTGCTCAGTTTTTCTTGAAGAATGTATTCACTGAGATGAGGAATGCTGCTTCTGATCTATTTGGGAGGCCAGAAGATCTTCAGTACAGGCCTAACGTTTTTGGGGAGCTGATGAGAGTACTCATGTCTCCCTCAGATAATGTTAGAGAGGCCGTGCGTTGGGTTCTTGGTGATGGGGTGGATCCTGATATTTCACTACACATGCGGATGCTTAGTAATAGGTATGCTGGTAAACAATTTACTTTGTCTATCTTGCAGTAACCATACTCAGTTCCCCACGTAGAGGTTGGCAGAAGTAGTGCCTTTTAAAGAGGTTGCAATGGGTAAGGAAACATATTCATGATTAATCTACTTTTCCTTAAGAATAGGGCGATGTAGTATGGTTCATCTTTGTTGTGTCTAATTGAATTCAAGAAAGTCTCTGACAAGTGTAAACAAGATGGAGCATTCACGAGAAAACTCCAACTTAGACAGTAAGAAGCAAGAACAGATGTATCATTACTAGTTGATTCAAATGGTTCTTAGAAAGGCCTTACATATCAAGTTAATATTGGTTTTCTATGATTAAGAGAAGAACAATTATGATTTTTTTCATTCCACTATGAATAGTTGCAAAAAATACACAGGATTCATTTTTACTTTCAAGCTTATGGAAACTCTATGTAGTGGACTTAAGTAGAATAATATCGACCTGCATACTCTCCATGAAGCAGCAAAGTTTAACAATTATTAAGGGTTCATATCCTGTGTTGAAACTTTCAAACTGAACCTAGTGAATTAAGATATACAAATTCAACTGATTAACAAGTCTGCCTCATTGCTTTTGTTGTTTCAGGTCTCTGAGAGCAGCACAGGCAGCACTGAATTGCATCAGAAAAGCTATAGACAATCTGCAACTGAAATCCAGACCCAAGGTTGTTTTGGTTTCAGATACCCCCTCTCTGATAACTGATGTTGCATCAAATATAAGTGAATTTGCCGAGGTAATGATTAAGTGTCATGTTTCCAAGCATAATCTCATCACCCTTTGCACTGAAGATAAATTTCACGTATGATGAAATTCTTAGCTTTGTTTTTTTTGTTTCGCAACGGTTTATCCAGGTTGTTCATTTTGATTATGAACTATTCAAAGGAAATATTTCTGGCAAGAGTGGAGCAGGTTTAGACTTTAGACACACGGATTGGGGCCCCGCACCTAGATGGGTTGCATTTGTGGACTTCTTTCTTGCAGCACATGCAAAACACGCTGTTGTTTCTGGGGCTCACAGGCGCGTTGGAACAACCTATGCTCAACTAATTGCAGCACTTGCCGCAGCTCACCAACCTGGTACTCTTTTCACAACAAGTAGTCAAAGAGAAATTTTAGCTTCTTTACCTATGGTCTTGCTGCATTTTTATTTTCCTTTCATTTGCTTCCCTTACATAATCACTTTAAAAATCCATGATCCAAACGCAACGTTCTTGTTCCAGCTTGGAAAAGTGTGTCCTTTCTTTTCTTGACTCTTTTTCTTTGAATGTTAGTGGGAAATTCTTCTACTGGTGCAAGTTTTTGGTTCTTCAGCAGCTTCCAGACTAATTTGCTTTCGGAAGGTTTGGGGAATCAGGTTGGCTGGGGACATGTATGGAACAGATTTGCCGGTCCCTTGAGTTGCCACAACCAGTCTACCCAATGCGCTCTCACGCCACTTCTTCCTCCCGCATGGTGGGACGGGCTCTGGCAATCCCCCACTCTGCGGGATATCCAAAGGATGAAAGCATATGGAATTCAACTATCTGGTTTTGGTACATTTGACGAGAGTCGCCTTCAATCTTTCTGTAATTCGAGGAAGAATGTTGTGAGAACTGTTCAACTAATATAGGAGTTAGAACTTAGCCTTTTTTCATGCAATGCAAGGGGTTAATTTCAAGTTGCCAGTAAGATGGTACTTCTGTGCCACTCACATTTGTATCTCAACAGGCGAATATAGGCTTTTGCCATACTAACTTGTTTGGCAGCCCTTAATTTTTTGGCTTCATTTTCTTATTTACTTATGTTATGCATGAGTCAAGATGCAAAATAAGCACAGATTCAGAAACAAAATAAGCGAGTTTTCGAATGGGCCCCGAAAACAAGGGAATCTTTTTGAACATTTGCTGAGGAAGTTTTGTTAGCACAGGGTTGACAAAACACTTGTGACGACGGAACACGATCTTATGAGTAATTGGCAGCATGATTTGGTGACGGGTTCGATGTGTGCAGACCTTGTGATTTCGTTATTCGTCATGAGTTAGTAGTTTTTTATCGGACCAATTCATATCGTATCAAGAAAAGATTGTGACCGGCTATGTGGTTATGAACGATTGGTCCTTTGCCAGACTGATTCAAATCGTACCAAGAAAAGATTGCTATAGCTGGTCGCCATATTCAAAAAAAAAAATTTAAGAGAAATCTCTAGGACGCAACATATGGCTATCAAGTGGAACATTGCCACGACACCAGACTGACTGGTCATTTTCTTCATACGTATAAATTGTCCAATGATACCAAGCCAAGTCAGTCTTGACATCCTGTAAAGCCCCCCGGAATATCACTGTCTTACAGGGAATTATTCAGTGTACCTTGTCATTGTCATGTCATGTTCCAGAGCTCTTTAATAGTATGATTATTGATGATTAGTACTCATTCCATTCCACATTGAAAGTTCACGTTGGGGATTTTAACTATGTAAGGGAACATGTAATGATTATACCTACAATATTGATCATTTTCACTATTACTTCTATGTTCTATCTATTTTATAACACTTATATTTACTTGCGAGGAACACTTTTGGAAAATCATCAAATTTTTTCTTCCATTTTTGAAAAAAGACTATCATTTTAGAACAATCCAAAATAGAATAATGGACTCTCAATTTAGAACGAACAGAATATCATACGTTTATGTCCAAACTATGTATAAACTTTCCGACTTTGGGTACATCATTTGGTGTACACCAAATATACACCGTGTCGTGTAGGACTCATTTTGGAGCTCTACACAAATGGTCAAAGCCGATCAATTTGGTTGAAATGTTTTTTAAAGGAAACTTGCGAAAAATCAGTTCAGTCAGACGTGGAATTGAGCAAATAACTAAACACGCCCTTATTCATATTTGGCTGAATTGATTTTTTTAGGAATCTTTAAAAAAAGTATATTATAAATAAGTTGAGCATCTCCGACCATTTATGTAGAATCTCAAGATGGGTCCCACATGACGTCGTGTACATTTGGATTTGGTGTACACCAACTGATATATACCCATGATTTTATTGCACTACAATTGGAGGGCTTAACAGAGCACTGAATAATTAGTCCTGCCCACGAAACAGTCTCTCTCCTCTCCTAGTTCCTAAACTACTCTCTCTCTCTCTCTCTCTTCTGTCTCTCTCATGGCTTGCCGGCCAAAATGGACACTACCCATCGAGTTCTCGACGCCGGAATCTGACGCACTTTATTGCCGGAGACTCGAAAACCCTATCCATTAGTATTGATCTGAGCTGTTGTTGTATATTTTTTCACATTGTTTCAACTGTTGACTCTTGGAAATCGCGGTGGAGATCTGAGCAATTCAGTTCGTTGTATCCACTCTTTAGATCTCAAATTGACCACTTAAGAGCGATACGTATACACACATATAGAGAGAGAGAGAGAGACAGAGGGAAACAAATATGTATGTGGTTCATCCACCGAAGCAGGGAGATCCTACATCCGGATCCACTAGTGCCTCCTCGAATGACCTGCGGATTTACCAGACATGGAAAGGAAGCAATGTAAGTCTCTACGTTTATCTTCAAAGGTTTCCTTCCGTTCATATTCGTGTATCTATCTGATTGAACTTCGTGAAAGCGTGAAACTGGATTGTGTTTTTTTTTCTACCAGTAGTTGCTATTGAATTGTGGGAAGGCAAATTCTTGACCTAATAAATCCAGTTACCCGCTTCTTATTATCGTGTCATATTGGTAAGCGTCGATAAGGAAGGTAGTTGCTAGATTATCAAACAGTTTCCCCCCCCCCCCCTACCTGGTGGTTAGTGATGGACACTCTGATTTGGACATTGCGCCTCTTTTGCCAATGGAAATTCGTTGGGATACCGACTTAAATGAACAGCAATTGTTGTTGTTGTTGTTTATGTGCTTGTTATGGAAAAAAGCAAGTGATGTGAGGAATTATTTGGCGTAAGATTAAGGCTTTGTTTGGATCTTGGGGAAAAGAATGGAAGAGAAGGGAAAACTAAAAATAATTTCCTCACTTTCTTCGTTTGGTTTGAGAAGAAAGTGAGGAGAATATACCAAAATAAGATATGAAGCACACGAAATTTTCCTGACTTCCTTTCTTAATGATTTTTGCTTCCCTTCTCTTCCTTCCCACATGTTCCAAACAGACCCACGTATGTTATGGAAAAAGCATGTGATGTGAGCAGTCATTCAGCATAAGGTCTAGGCAAGTTAGGAAAAAGCATGGTGTTACAATGAAATATGTGGAAACTTAATACCCAACCCAAAACCAATTGACAATGAGTGGTGAAGCCCCTCATGTTATAAGGGATCTCCCATCTAATACTCAAGCAATGTGGGACTATTCTCTAACACCCCCCTCATGTGCAGCCGCATTTAGGTCTATCACGTGTGGCCATTTTTCCCCCCATTTTCGGTAGCCTTTTTTTGTTCATGTCATCATGGGGTACATGATATGTTTCAAATTTAATTTGGGATTGAATGAGCCTGCTCTGATACCATGTGGAAACTTCATATCCCGCCCAAAACCAATTGGCAATGGGTGGAGAATCCTCAAGTTATTAAGTGATCTCCCATTCCATACCGAAGCAATGTGGGACTATAACAGAATATTGAAAGCTCGATTATTTCTCTAGGATATTAATCAGCTATTAATTGTTTGGTTGCAGAGATTTTTACTTCAAGGGCGATTCGTATTTGGGCCGGATGTGAGGTCCCTGGTGCTGACCATATTCCTTATTGTTGCTCCCGTCACCATTTTCTGCGTCTTTGTTGCTAGAAAATTCATGGATGATTTCTCTTACAACTTGGGAATATTAATTATGGTTGTGCCTGTTGTCTTCACCGCTTATGTGAGTTCTCTCCCTCCCGATCAACCCCTTACACGCACGAAAGTATGTCTCTATGTGTGGTTCGGTATATGCTGTCTGTTTATTTGTAAAAAGTTTTGCCTTTTGGGTGTTCTCTTTCTGCGTCTTTGTTGCTAGAAAATTCATGGATGATTTCTCTTACAACTTGGGAATATCAATTATGGTTGTGCCTGTTGTCTTCACCGCTTATGTGAGTTCTCTCCCTCCCGATCAACCCCTTACATGCACGAAAGTATGTCTCTATGTGTGGTTCAGTATATGCTGTCTGTTGATTTGTAAAAAGTTTTGCCTTTTGGGTGTTCTCCAGTTACCTATTGAGTATGGTTAACACTTAACAATTACTCCCGCCGTCGCTCTTTTTGTTAGTCCATTTATCTACTTTTAGTTACCCTATAAAAAAATGTACGCTTTTGCAGAAGCCAATGGGGAAAATTTGATGGCATTACTCTTTTGTCTTCCTTTTTGAATTTCAAGTCCAAAAACTAGTCAACTGATGGAACTCCTCGAGGGTAATATGGTAAACTTTAAATCTGCAAAGTGTAACAACTATTTCTCTTTAAAAAGTTGGATTCCACAATTGAACTAACAAAGAGGGATGGAGCAAATAGGATCTTATGAACAGAAACTGAATAGGATGGCTTACTTGAGATATGTTCACTTGATCTGCCTGATTGGATGTAGGAATCAACCATATTTGATGGCATCCTTTTGTGGAATGTAAGTGTGATATTTATTGACTCCATTGTTATCGCTTAAGCAAATCCATCCATTAGAGCCACAGATTGGGCCTTTATATGCTTTGATGACAGAAGAGGCCCAAGTTACACTGTATCATTGGCACTGTAATCTGGGGTGATCCCCAATTCAAGGCCATCTCCATTGTTTGGTATTTTCTTTTAATGGCATATGGTCAAGGAGAGCATTACCATGCCTCAGAAACAAGCTTACCATGCATTAACAATTTGCCATGACGCTTGAAATTAAGAAGGTAAACAATTATTTTAAAGAAAGTAGCATTGAGTTTTAAGTTGGCAAATTTGTTGGGTTTTTCAGGTTTTATTTCTTCTCCTACTAACATCTGGAAGAGATCCTGGCATCATTCCTCGTAATTTACACCCTCCAGAACCAGAATCTTACGACGGGACTGCAGACAGTACTGGGAAAACCCCACAGTTACGACTGCCTCGCGTTAAGGAAGTAGAGGTGAATGGGATTCCGGTGAAGATCAAGTATTGTGATACATGCATGCTATATAGACCTCCGCGTTGCTCCCACTGTTCAATCTGCAACAATTGTGTTGAACGATTTGACCACCACTGCCCTTGGGTTGGGCAGTGTATTGGGCTGGTAAGAAATGGTCCCGTAATTATGTTGCATTGTTGTCCATGATAGTGGTGCTTGTTTCTGTCAAGTTCATATGAATTTTTTTTTTCTTTTTTTTCTTTTTCTTTTTTTGTAGTACGATAAGTGGTTCATATCAAGCCCGCATGTCTTTTTTTCTTTTCCTTTTTGTGGGTACTTGGAGCTTGACTGCTTGTGCATGTCTGAATTGGTGTTCTATGGGGGGAGAAAAAGAGATCCTATCATAAATCCGTAGGAAACAATTTAATCCACACCGAGCAACAACTTTAAGGTCATCCTATGCTAGAAATAGGCTATTTGACACAGTAGTTGTCCCCCCAGAGACGGTATTTGTTATGGCTTGATAATTTCTACTTGTCATCTTCACTATTTTTCTGATTCCTGATAAGGTACTTTGTCTCCTGTTGTGCAGAGGAATTACCGATTCTTCTTCATGTTTGTCTCCTCAACAACCCTTCTATGCATATATATTTTTAGCTTTTGCTGGATTTACATTTGGAAGATTATGGACTCAGAGGAGACCACAGTATGGAAAGCCATGATCAAGACCCCTGCTTCCATTGTGCTAATTTTTTACACCTTCATATCAGTATGGTTTGTTGGAGGCCTTACTGCCTTTCACTTGTATCTCATTACCACGAATCAGGTAAGATGGCATTCCTTTTCTTTCCCGTTGTGCAAATTTTGAAAAACAGGCTTTACATAACAAGTCTTTTTTAGATAACAAATACCAATTGCTTTCTACTTGTGTAGACTACTTATGAGAACTTCAGATACCGCTACGATCGGCGAGCCAACCCCTATAACAAAGGAGCGATGCAGAACTTCAAGGAGATTTTCTCTTCCAGTATCCCTCCATCAAAGAACAATTTTAGGGCAAAGGTGCCTGTGGACCCAGGGTTACCAGATCGAATGGTGGGTGGAGGTAGTCCTAACATGGAGAAAGCCGTGGAGGATATCGAAATGGGCAGGAAAGCGGTTTGGGGAGATGCGGAGGCTGGGTTAGGTTATAGTGAAGGGCAACTTAAGGATGGTGGACTAAGTGAAGTATCTCCGGACATAAGGACTACTGTGGGAGAGGAGGACCGTATCGGAATAAACACAAGGCGCTCCAGTCGGGGAAGGAAAAGCGGGAGCTGGGAAATGTCGCCTGAAATTCTTTCTTTGGCATCGAGACTTGGGGAAGAGAACAGAATCGATCGCAGTTGTAGCAGCAGCAGCAGCTTGACAACCTCAAGACCGACGGAAGCCAAGGCATGATCAAATGGATAACGGAAGTGAATCGAGTTCTTTGGTGAGTTTAAAGTTTCATGCTTGGTGATCCAACTGCCTCAATATTTCACTGCTTGGTGAGTTTGGGTATTGGGCCTTGCTTTGAGATGGTGTTAAGAAGGTTTGGCCATTTGTGTTGTGAGAATTTGTTTGTACTTTTTCCTCATTCTGTATTTGCATTTGTGGAATTATTTGGTGTATAGTTTGTGCCCTCTCTCTCTCTCTCATTGTTAATCTTTCACGACTGCTTTGTGTTGGTTCTGAAATCTGAATAGCTCAAACCTGCCTTCACTTTACCAAACATGAAAAGAATATGAATGTCCCAATCATAGGGTTGTTGAATTGTGAATATCATAAAGGCAAGCACAGGCACTCCTAGGGACTTTTTTCTTTTTTTTTTAAATGATGATTCTCTAATATTTTCCTTAAAATAAGGAAATGGAAGGGTGATTGTCAAGCAAATGCGTGACAGGTTTGAAACCTCTTAATTCGAAGCCTCTCAAGTGCTTTTAATTCTTGTCAGACTTGTTTATACATAACTTTGACTCGATTTTAATCAGGAAACTATCAATGGATGCTATCAGTGGATGAAGAAATTAATTAAGGTACACGTAAATTTGTCCATAAACGGGTGAATAATTTTATTGGTTTTGCCTTGCACATATGTAGCAGTGCCAGCAAAGCTCCAGACCATCAGTTGATCATTGAGGACCCACTTCACCATCATCATCAATTAACAATATATCCAGAAAAATAAGGAGAGGATAAAGAAAAATATTGGAAGCCAATCATCTCCACGTCTGAGTTTGACAAAAGTCCAAAAACTGCGCAGTTGGACCATTTGGATTTATCCTGTTTCTTTAGCTGATGTGTGAGTGAGTCAAGAACCATCCACCAGCTGGAGTAATATGGGTGTAACATTGTAACAAAGGTTCTCAATATCGTACCGATTAGACTATCGATTTTCTTGTTAGTATTGTATGTGTGGATACCGGTGAAAACAGGGTATCTTTTCAGATTTATCGCTATTAATATTATTGTTCACATAAGAGAATTTAGTATAACATGAACATTTTTTTTTTTACGCTATTAATATTATTGTTCACATCAAAGAATTTAGTATAACATGTAGTACAATTTTTTTTTAAAATTCAGAAGTGCTTTCGTATTGACATGTACTACCGGTAATTTTTGGTATTGACCAGTACTAGAAGAGAGAAACAAATTTAAAAGTAGTCATGTATTGCCGGTATTGATCTAATCTGGTACTCTACACCTCTAATTTCTTTCCGACTTTAATGACTGGTACGTGATCCATAACATGATGCCTTGGAAATTTTCTCTTCCATCGCCTCAAAAAAGATCATTGGGTTTACAATTGTTCGATCTATATGGATCCATATGCATCGAATGGAATCCTACTCAAATTTTGACAAAATTATATTCGAAAGTTTGGCTATTTTGGAACCGATAAACGACAAAGATGACATGGTTAGACAGACAAAGAATCGACTACGATGTATGAATTTAGAGGAGCAATACCCACACAACTTTAAAAAAACAACTCTCGTCTGCAATCGTTCGATACACGTAGACTCACATGCATCGAACGATTTCGAATGCAAACTGTGTTAGAAGTTGTGTCGTAAAATTACGTGCGTACGTAGACTTCTTGTTGAATTTTACGTGGGGAAGCAAAATAGATGGGGACGAATGTTAAACCCGCGTTTTAGCCACGAATAATTCTACGTGGAGATCCTCTGTTCGATTTCCTCCTACACCTCCTCTTCCCCCCATATATACCCCTGGCCTTCTCATTCTCCCCCCACTCCATTCTCTCTCTCTCTCTCTCTCTCTCTCTCTCTCTCATACAATGGCTCTGACGGCCGTTCACGTCTCCGATGTCCCCAATCTCGACCAAGTCCCCGAAACCACCACCTCACTGTCGTCGCTTTTTTCCCCCCGTTTCTCCAAAGGTAACTCGCTCGTAAACTTAATCCTTCAATAGAGAAAAACAAGATGATCATATACCAATTACCCAAAAAAAAATGATGATCATATACCAAACAAGATAAACGAATTTTTCCTGAATTATCGTTCAGGTATTTTTCGTCGTTATTTTTGAATTTTTGTTAGCTTCACGTTAAATTTTTTGAATTAAGAAATTGTAAAAATGATCAAAAAGCAAATAAAAGAATCACCAAAGACAAGACAGTGCTATATCGACATGTTATTCACAATGTCGTATAAATTATTGTGTTCGTTTTTTTTAAACCTTCCATTCAAAAAAATTGGTTTTTTTTTTTTTTTAATGTTCAAATTTGATTTATGTCGTTATTTTTTTTTTTTTGTTCCTCCTGTTGAGCAGAATAATTGCTCCCAAAATTTCTTACGAAAAGTAACCGATGATGTCGACGGTATTTTCAGACAAATTTAAATTGATTGAAATTTGCGGTTGTTTGGGGACGGTGCGCAGGCGTTGATGTCGGGAGAATCGGGGTTAAGCCTCCGAAATTTCTAGTGGTTGGGCACAGAGGGAGTGGTATGAATTCATTGCAGTCGTCTGATCGGAGAATGAAGGCGTTTAAAGAGAACTCCATCCTTTCTTTCAATTCTGCCGCTCAGTTTTCCGTTGATTTCGTCGAGTTTGACGTCCAGGTGAATTGATTTTCCCAGAGCCATTAAAAATGCATTTAAATGTGCATGCATTGAATAGCTCCAAACACGATTGTGTCGGAATTATGTTCGACAATTGTGTTTTTTTCTTGCTTTTTTTGTCAATTTTTATTGTTTTTTTGTTTTTTGTTTCGGTCCCGCGTTTTTTTTTCCCCTTTTCTTTTTACCGGGGGTTTTTCAACGATAAGCCGCGTGTTGAGGTGGCTGCGTTGTACGCTTGCCGCGTGTACGTTACTTAACTCGCGGCCTTTCGGTGCATTTTTTGTTTGTTTGTTTGTTTCTCCTTCCCTCTGTAGTGCAAAGTAGAGATTATTACAGTAGTCGTTCAAAAGTATTTTGGACCATTCGGTAATATATTGTTTTTAATTCGGATCGTCTAAAATACTTGTGGACGGCTGTGGACGATTGAGATTAAGAGCCATAAAACTTATTCACGGCTCTTCCGCGTATCCGTTTTTCTCATAAAAAGCTAAAAAAGGAAAATGTATGTGCATCCTTAATTTTAAATGGAAATTGATTTCCACACTCACTTTTTGTCCAAATGCACTCTATTTTGTGTCTTCATTCATGTAAAATTACTAAATTACCCTTCATATACTTTTCCCTCTACACATGAAATGGGTGATGATGTAATTTCACATTACTAAAAAAACAAGAAGAGTGCATTTGATAAAAGGTGAGTGTGGAAATCAATTCCCTTTCTAAAAGCTTCAAAAAAGAAGTTTAATTGCGTTCTGATTTTAAAGTTTTCCATGAACAAGATTATATATTACTAACACTCAATAGAATTGTGGGTCTTTCATTAGCTCAGGTAACTATTGGTAACTATTCCTTACTGTCATTAGTGTGTGGTGGCGGAGCCAGGATTTGTATTCGGAAGGGGTCAAACAAAGAGGAGAATTTTTTATTTACGAAAATGAACTTTTGAATATACACTAAGAATATTAAAAATGAGTTTAGAATTTAATTAAGTATGCTAAACAGGTGTTTTTTTTTATTATTTATAAATATAACGTGACTATGGAGTGCCATTCTTTTTTCTTTTATCATTGTGAGAGTGTTACTTTACTTTACATGTAAAACTATAAATATATAAATAAAAATCCTGGGGGCTGGCCTCACCCAGTCCTAACACAGCTCCGCCTTTGATTGCGTGGGGTTGGGCATGTGGTTGAGCTCCAAGAATCAAGAATTTAATTCGTCTTGGGTATCATTAGAAACCTAGATGCTATGATATCAATTTTTGTGGATCAATTCATACAATTTTGTTCGGCTTTAAATGGGCCACCACTAGTGACAGTGTGATGCTCCCTCTTGTATTAATGGAGATGGGCGTAAACTAACTTGGACACTTAGGTATCAGGGATTTTTTTTTTTTGGTTTTATTGACTTTTTCATATTTGGCTTATTTTTAAACTTTTTTGTGGAGAAAAAAATTCAGGTAAACACTTTGTTCTTTTACAAGTTTTGAGAAAAAAATTACTCTTTGCACGGTTCCCAATAAGTTTCTCTATCTATCTCTCTCCGGTCATTAAAAACGCACGAACACAGAAGATTGGTTGAGAGCTTCTCGAACCAGGCAACCAATCTTTTCGAAGTTCCATTACTTGGACTATTGTTTGTACTTCTACAGCCTGTTTGGATGGGGGATTAGACCCCGGAGATAGCATGCGGCTGGATTGGTAATCCCTCCTCTCATCTTCTCCGGTCTTTGGCTGGCAAAAAGGGAAGGCGGATTAGAGGGCTCTTCGGATTACATATCCACCTGTGGGTGGATGCGGGGTGGATTAGCTAACGACAGGGTTACCCCTGTCGTTGGTTATGCGGGGCCGTGGAGGACAATATTGCCCTTGCTGGTGACTCCACTGCAGAGGTGGAGGAGGAGGCTGGAGGCGGTGCTGGAGGTTAGAGGCGGAGGCGGAAAACCCCAATCTCTTCTCTTTGTCTGAGAATGGGTTTTTCAGTGGTGGGATTTGTGTGGGGAAGAAAAAAATGGGTTTTTGCAGATGGTGGATGGGAGAGAGAATGGGTTTGGCTTAAAATTGGGGGCAATTCTCTTTGGTTATGGAGGTCAGAGAGTGGGGAAGTTCTTGGGTTTTGGTTATGGAGGTGAGAGAGTGGGAAGAAAGGGGAAAACGTATGGTGGTCGACCGGGTGGTTGGCCGGACTGGTTCCATCTGGTTCAAAAAGGGGAAAAATTATTTTTGCGTTTTTTTTTATATTTTTCCCGAAAATAATATTTTCCATAATAAATAATATGGTTTAAACATTTATAAGATAAAATAAATTTATTTTATCCCACAATTAATATGTATTTATTGTAATTATAATAAAATTAATCTTTTTTTTTTGTCCATCACATAACTACGGGCAATTAAGTCTTTTTACACTTTATCCCATCATATCCACCTTTCAAATTCTCTTTCTCAAAAAATCATCCAAACACTGGATTATTAATCCACCCTTCTTAGGAGGTGGGTCCACCCCTCTTACATATCCACCTTCATTACATATCCACCTTCAAATCCACCCTCCTTCTATATCCACCCAAAACATATCCTCCATCCAAACGGGCCGCTACGAGACAAGCTCGGTAGCTTAGAAAAGAAACATGGGACAAGTTTCTAATTTTGGATGTTTTTTTTTTCTTCACAATAATGTATACAAATTATGTAGTATGAACTATGTTGGATGTGCTTGGTGCTTCTCAGTTTCACAGTACTCTTGACACCAGCTTAATAGTTTTTGCTTTTTTAAGAAGTCTCTGAAATTTTTTGGGCCCGTACTGATTAGTTTATTTTGCTGTTTTTCTTTTTTCTGCGTCCAATCTATCATATACTTCTATGGATTTTTTCTTGAAAAAATTTATAGCGGTGCATATATGGAGTTGGACGAGACCTTAGACAGGGAAGTAAAAACGAACGTGTTTTTGTAGGTGACCAGAGATGACTGCCCTGTGATTTTCCACGACAACTTCATCCTCTCGGAAGAAAATGTAAGGCATCTCTGGCATTCAAAGCTTTGGGAATTCTTTCAGTCTTGCTTACGGTTAATCTTTCAATATTCTTGGCAATGTATCTCTCATTCTAATTCGAACATTTTAGGGGACATTATCTGAGAAGAGTGTGACAGAGCTGAGTCTATCAGAGTTCCTTTGCTATGGCCCTCAAAGAGAGCCCAGTAAGGTGGGAAAGTCCCTCTTTAGGAAAGCTAAGGACGGCGAGATTTTAAGCTGGAATGTTGAGAGAGATGACTCCCTCTGTACTCTTGAAGAAGCGTTTCAGAAGGTTAACTCTTCTTTGGGCTTCAACGTCGAGTTGAAGTTTGATGATCGCATTGTCTATCAACAAGAACATCTCGTCCATGCTCTTCAATCCATCTTGAAGGTAATTGAAGAAACTCTACAACGGATTCGCTTCATTTCTTTTCCAACGTTTCCTTGTGTGCTTTCTTATCTGATTGTCTGGAATTTTGAAAAATCAGGTAGTTTTTGAACACGCCAAAGACAGACCCATCATTTTCTCATCCTTCCAACCCGACGCAGCATTGATTACCAGGAAACTGCAGAGCACTTACCCAGTAAGTATTCTGCCCATGATTGAGATCTGTCTGTAAGGCGGTGTTTGGTTTACTAGAGCGGATGTTGAAGTGAAGTGGTCATTCCCTCGTAATATTCATGCCGATGTTGGTTCACTAAAATTGACAGATGAAAACATCATTCGCCAATTTAGGTGACTAACCATTTTGTAGGACACCTAGAAGGGATGATCATCATTCTGTTGATACACAAAATCATTCTAGCGAACCACCCTTCCTAATTAGTCATGACAGGTTTTAGAATTGCATTGATTATGTCTTCATTGCTGATTGAAACCAGGTCTTCTTTCTCACAAATGGGGGAAATGAAATTTTCTACGACGTGAGAAGGAATTCCTTGGAGGAGGGCGTGAAGCTCTGCGTAGAGGGTGGTTTGCAAGGGATTGTATCGGAGGTCAAAGGTATTCTTAGAAATCCAGGGGCAGTATCCAAGATAAAAGATGCTAAGCTTTCACTATTAACATACGGGAAACTAAAGTAAGTTTTCGAATCCCCCATATTATTCGTTACTTAACAGTGATGACTCAAATTTGTGGTTTGATTCCCAAAGTAAAGCGATATTAAGAATTCTGACGTGGGAAAATTTATGTTTCAGCAACGTGCCCGAAGCAGTTCACTTGCAACATTTGATGGGTATTGAGGGAGTGATTGTAGATTTGGTGCAAGAAATCACAGAGGCTGTTTCCGAGATGATCAAGCCATCGAAGGAGCAGGGTGGAGAAGAGATACTAAGGGAACGGGAAGAGCAGATTCGGGCAAAGGCAAAACCCCAATTCATGGAAAATGAGTTGTCGTTTCTGCTCAAGCTAGTACCAGAGTTGATACAGCAGCAGCTATAAGACTTGCCACTCTTTACTCCCTTTTTTGTCATGAAACTTCAAGCCTGAACATAATCCTAGGTTCCAACATCTTTGTAGATAAGCCAGTGTATTCCCATCTCTCTACAGCGTTCGCACCCAACAGAATTCTCATTCGCCCTTTTGCCGGGTGGTATTTTTGTCTGTCGTGTGTACGGCCATAGAAATGCTCACAGTTTTACATCTTTAGTTCTTCCCCTTGTCGACCCTTCCATTGAGGCTGTGTGTAACTTGGGTCCAGAAACGTGTACGGATACAGATTGTAAACGACCATTACTTCTATTGGACATAAATCTTTTATGCTGACGACAGTTTAGGATGACAAAAACATTGTGGACTTTCCGCATCTTGTACTTCCCCTTCCTTCCATGTGAAATTTATGGGGTCCGATCTCATCTGTTTTGAAAATTCTTGTGCCTTTGTCCTGAGAGATTTTCCTGCCATTGTATTGAAACTTGTACGTACCGGGATGCAGGTAAAAGCCCGAATTGGTACAACAATTTTGCTACAAGCCTACAACCACACAAACACATTCGCAAGGCCGGCCATGCATTGTGAGTTTGTTTGTTTGTGATTATAGAATTTTTTTATTGAGATAGAACCAATTCAGTCCTGCAACAATGTCGTACCAACACGGCAACACTTTTCACCAACAAATTTGGCACTCTAATTTTGAAAATTTCTAAACTCACACACTCGCGTGATAAGTGGATCCTACATACACTGTAAGGTGATGAGTATAATCACTTGCGATACATCGGGCCACTTCAAATAGGAACCATTGCAAGGTGCTTAGTACAATCACCTACGATACCTCGGCCACTTGATCAAACAGGTTTTGCTGAGTTTAATCACCTGCGAAACATATGCCGCTTCAAACAGATTTGCCTCTATCTGTATCATTTTCCTACCATGATTTTAATGTCTAGACTTAAGTCACATGAGCATGAGCGAGAACGAGAAGGAGAATGCGAGTGTAATCGAATTTTTCCAAAGTTCTTTAAATTACAAACTTGTGAGAACAAAAATGAAGAACAAATGCATAGAGCGAAAATTAAGAGCATGACGGCCAAAATAAAGAAGTTATTTTTTATTTTTTTTCTTGATCCGCAAAATAATAAAAGAAGTTCCGACCAGCTAAAAGAAAAGAAAAGAAAAGTTCAGACACTACTAGAAAGATACTACTAAATATGGCACGCGTGCATAGGATTTGACCTCAAGCTTCTTGCCTGGTCACAATTTTCTGACCGTTGTATGTCCCTTACACGTTTCGTCTTGGAATATTGGGTCAAAATACAGCAATTCCTAGTCAACCAAGCAATTCAGAGTGGGAAAAAGTACTGTTTCGGATTTGATTCTCCCTCCCTTCCTTCATCCCACTCTCTCTCTTCACCTATAAAAGGCCTACCATTCCATTCTCTATCCATCTCCTCTCTCTCTCTCTCTCTCTCTCTAAAACTCTTCTAGCTGCATTTCTCACCTATTCCCAACATGGAGTTCATGTATCCATGTTTACATCTCTAGCCTTTTAGGAAAGGAGGTGAGATTAATTTTGGAGGGTTTTCTTTTCATGGATCATACGAAGCCAAGCTTGGTTAAAAATGGAGGAATCTTGAAAATTCCAGTTGGGTTTCGATTCCACCCAACCGATGAAGAGCTCCTTGTTCACTACTTGAAGCGCAAGGTCCACTCTCTTCCGTTGCCTGCCGCGGTTATTCCTGAACTTGATGTTTTCCAGTATAATCCTTGGGACTTACCAGGTTGGTTAGACTTGAAGACAATATCACAACTGGCATTTTTTTTAAAAAAACAGAAATTAAAAGTCTACGCACACATGCGTCTTTCTTTAAAACACAATTCCGAACACAAGTATGTTTGGAATCGTTCGATCGATGCAGGTGGATCCATGCGCATCGAATAGTAGTTCCGAACACAGACACACAGTTGTGTTTTGCCCTTTGAAACTATGGTATCAGAGAGGCCTATTTATCTTCCGGGGTCGGCACCGTATAGAGCAAGACGTTTACTTATTCCCTGATGTTTGGAATTTTTATTTTCATTGGTTTTATCCTACTTTTTTTTTAAAAAATTAATAAAATCTATTTGACCTACGTACATGGGATTTTCAGGTGATTCAAAGGAGAAAAGGTATTTCTTCGGCAAAAGAAGCAGTAACGTGAACAGATGCAACCAGATGATCAGTACCGGGTCGGGTCACTGGAAAGGCATTGGCAAAGAAAAGCAGGTTATGGCTTCTTCCGGGAGCAACCAAACAGCTACTATAATTGGGGTGAGAAGAACACTGGTTTTCTTCAAAGGGAAGAAGCGTCCCCGTGGGCTCAGAACTCACTGGATCATGCATGAATTTCGACTTATGGGCTCTTCTGCTACAACCCTCAATGCATCATGCCAGGTACACCCCAATTTGCATATCTTGATCATTTTCTCATTTTTGGGACTTGTGGAGTAGTAATGTTGTTCTTTTTTCCATTTGATGATATGCAGAAATTGATGACAGAAATGGAAGGCTGGGCTGTGCGTTGCATACACCGAAAGAAAGCAAAATCCAAAAGGAGTACTGGGGCCAAAAATGGAAACACAACTAGCAAGGTGGGGAAGATTAGAGCTAGAAGTATAACAACAGACATGGCAACAAAGGACAAGAGTGAATCAGGCCCTCCTCAACCATCTTCTCCGTCATGTTCAAGTGAAAAAAACTCTTCCAAAGGATCAGATCGCGAGGAAGAAATTAACCAAATATTGCCTTCGTCATGACTAGTTTCTTCTTCGCACCATGTATGGCAACAATTATCATTTTAGAATCCTCTCATTGGACTTGTATGATGAGTGTGTATTTTAGTTGCTTGGCTACAAATTAATGAGACGTAATTCGATTTTGAATTTTCCGCCTCGGTATTGTTACCGCAAGGTATCAAACAACGCAATCTATGTCTAAATATCGTAAGAAGTTCGTTTTAAAGGAAGCCATGATGAGGCTAAGTCCTACGAGTGGATTGGGTAGTCGTTACAAGTTGTTTCCCTCCTAAAGGCATGTTCTTTTGCGTTACTCACCCGTCTGTGATTGAAAACAACACCACTTCCGGCCACCCGATACCCGGAGCTTCTAACTATAAGGCAATTTTTGAGAGCCGAAGGAGATGCAAAAAAAGGCCCATTAAACAAAGAAGATGGTGGAGAAGCCAGAGTGCATCTCCACATGGAGGACTAATTGGCATCTTTTCTTTGAATGTGTGGGGGCAAGAAAGCACCTCATACCCATTACCATATATGATTCCACAGGTCGAATCTCTACGACGATTCCCTAAGTTTTTACGTTCTCAGTTGAACCACAGATGCAGAAAGTAGATAGATTCTTTACTTTGTGTGTACAATTTGCCCAGTAGAAGGATTCTATACACCACAGGTGGGCCTACTGCTTGCTTAGAAGGATTCCATGTGATGGTGTTAATTTGGAAATCAGAAGACCTTTGTTCCCACTTTATCCAAGGTAAAAGACCACAAGTGTTTTAGACCAAAATGACGCAATAGTCCAATATCTTTAAGGCCAGAGCCTATCCTGACTTTTCGGGGGCTAGTTTAAGCAACGGGCCCATCTACGAATCTTTTTGAACAAAATATAAGTGGATAATTTTTTTGTACACAATTTTCGTTTGACTAGTATAAAAGGGGTACTAAAATAGGATGGATTCTAAATTTGTAAATTTGGAGGGCTACAGCGGCCGCACATTGGACTTTAACTCAAGGTTGGCTATGATAAGGTCGGCTATGATGGGGTGGCCCCATGTAGTTGTACCCCTGCCAGATAAGTAGCCAAAAGGGATAGGTGAACGGAGTCTACAGGCCTCCAATCTTCTGCAAATACTAAATTGTCACTATCTATTTCTAGAATACAGTAGCCTCGCCAATTTGAAGTAAAGTAACGTTCTTTCGGCCCTTCCAAATTTTCAATGACTTTACCTTGGCCTCATTTACAGAGTTCCCCGCCGCCTGCATATATCTTTGTAATGCATGTGTACAGACAAGACAATGTTCTTAAAATTACTAGTCGGATGGAAAAGGACCGCCTAGTACTTAAGTGTCGACTAGTCGGCTATCTAATTAAGGTATTGGCTACCTAATTAAGACATTGGACCACCAGCCGCGCCTAGTCGGCCTTATGCTAGCCACTGCCATAGAGCAGTGAATAATGCGCCATAGGTGAGCACGTGAAATATTGTACTACCATGTAGCACATTCTGATTCTGATCTGCATAATTGATTTCTTTTCAACAGAATTTGCATAATTGCTTAAAGTGTTTGATTTGCTACAAACAAACAAGATAAGGGTCAAACTGCCACAGCCAGCACAGGAGAATTAGTAATGGGAAAATAATGAAACGATGGGGTTGGGAAAACGTGCAGATTAAAGAGAGAGTTGCTTGGGGCAGTGGTTTTGGAATCACCGATCGAGAGGGTGAAAAGAAAAGAGAACAGCAGACAATGAGGAGTTTGCTTGTGGCAGTAATCTTCGAATCATCCATTGACTAAGCTAAATCAGAATCCGACAGGCCTCTCCCAGGGGTTGGAAAATTGGGAACCCTTTTGTGTAGATTGTTGACCCACTGCCTCAGCTGTCTTAACGGCTGGAGGGAATTAGGGGTGCAAATGAGCCGAGCCGAGCTTAATACAATTCGAACTCAACTTATATTTACTAAATGAGCATAAAACTCGAGCTCAGGCTCGGCTCGTTTAGTCTAGCTAATTTGCTTAACAAGCCGAGCTTTTGAGTGTTGAGCTCGGCTCATTTGGTAAACAAGCATAAACCTCACACTGGGCTTGGCTCATTTACAAACGAACCGAGGCCCAGCTAATTCACTTAACAAGCCTATATAACGAGCCACGCTTTTGCGAGCCGAGCTTCGTTTAGCAAAAGAGCCTAAAACTCGGACTCGGCTCAATTACATAACAAGACAAACCACAAGATGCTCGAGCAGCTCAATTTGTTTGTAGCCCTAGGCAGAATACAGAAAGGGTATACTTCACATATTATGTAAGAATCACACAAGTGGGGGACCGGGGATCAATTATGTTTTCGGATTTTAAATTATGAATGGTAGATTACAAATTTCAAATCAGAATCCGTGAAAGTAATGTGTAGAATAAATGTTGATAACAGATGGTGTGAATTTATATGTAGAGAATCCAAGAAGTTTCTCTGGAGGAGATTTGAATCCCATTCTATATAATCTGCTCCCAAATCTAGACTATACTATACACCTAATATGCAAATGTGCAGAGTGCCCAACCTGGGCTCCCAAACAGGCCCTAATTTGTTATGGAATCTCCATCCTGAATATCCCTATATAGTACTTTCTACTACCATCTCATTGCACTCTAAACTAGTACTGTGTGCCTCCGTATTTGTTTGTTTTACAATTCCTTTGATTGGAAACGTAATACCAGTGACTCAGAAGTTGAAGCCATAGGATCCTAGTAGAGTTTAAGGAGATTGTTCTCCAACACTACCACTTAGTTGATCAAGAGAGAAACAAAATCAGTCCATCCACTCACCCTGGGGTTGTCTCAGTGGTTCAGGCGGCCCAGACTTTCAGAGTACTCTTCAAGGTCTAGAGTTCGATTCCCCATCGGGTGAATACCTTGAAGTAAATGGTGGGCTGTGACTAGTGCGGCTGCCCTAGCTCCTCCGGAGGTTTGGGTTGCGCAGTCGGGTCCATTTAGTACCCTTGCTGTAGGGCTGTTCCTACATTACCAAAAAATAAAAAACAGTCCATCCCACGTTCAGGCTCTCACTTTTAGATTTCTCAATGACAACACAAAAGATGGTGTCTGCATTGCATCCAATATTTGTTAGCAATTTAAGAGGAGTTTGAATTAAATTCTTATTCATTCTTAGAAGGGTTGCTAAGTAACTCTGCAATTTTGAATAATGTATGTAATCGTGAGCAAGAAACCAAAAATGGTGGTCTTGCAAATGCATGAGAACAAACGTTGTTTGGGAACGAAGCTCTGAAGGAGATGGGAAGGACACCTGAGTTCCATTCAACAACAGATTAATCAATCACGTTTTAGAGTGCGGGAGAGTTCAAAGCAGCTCAATCTCCATAATCTGCACATTGTCTGCAATCAAGTATATAAACCGAGATGATTGTCACAGGTTGACGGGCGATTTTCCCAAATAACTATCCTTCTCCTTAACATACCAGCCCAAATTAGAGGTTCGGTAACTAATCGTGCTTTTTCTCAAGGTTGACTTAAAGAGGAAGCATTAAGCTGGAGAGTTCTCTAAGCTAACTATAAACCAAACTACATTAACCCAAGAATCAGGATCGGTCAACATACGGCTGGGTCATCAGACAATAGCCAAGCTGAACTTTCATCCAGCAAAGCCAAAATTTCCAAGACGAGCTCAAGGAATCACTAATTCTATGGCAAACTTAATTCTGAAATACATAATAGGTGTGCGGAGAGACAATTCATGAACAAACACCTTAAAATGGAAGAGAAGGGCACAAATACGGTGAGCTACATGTTGTTCTGCAAATATCTTTGATCGGTTGCAACTGGCGGAGAGGAGGATTGTTTCAAAATTATGAATGCACAGAGATGCAAAAATTGTTGGACTGCTTCAAAATTGCCGGTGTACACAGAAGCAACAGCAAGTATACCAAATTCCAACCTGAACCAACAAAATTACTTGGAACTATTCCCAAGATAAAAGGACAAAATAAGTTCCATTCCAAGAACAAAAGGCCTGTATCATGATGTGGTGAAAGAATGTCGCCACAACATCCTTTATATTCTTAGGATAGAAGAAATAAAGCAATGCCTACATCGGGCAATCATGTCCCAGATAGAAACATGAAGAACAAAGCTAAAAATAAAAAATAAAAGGTTTGACTGAACCTGAAACCGTAAGCTTTTCAGGCTAATAAGATTTTCTTAGTCCATTTGCTAATCGAGACCAGGTGCTGCTGCTTTCTCTATAACTCCAGTTGTGCTGGTGAGTGAAGCCTTTTCAGGTGGTGGTTCAGCGCATGCTTTCAATACGGCTTCATTCTGTCAGACCATATCAAGGTATTAAACAAATAAACAGTAACCAATCCTACCGAAATTTTGCCTATAACCCTCTCTGATGCCAGAAGACAACAACATAATGGTTCAGAGTTGACATTTCATGAGAGAAAAAATCAAAAGCCCGTAAAATAGATAAACTATGTACAATGCAAAAGACAACATAGAGCACTGGGAATAAGAAAGATATCTAACTGGGAACAAAACGATTACCAGCTGATATCACGATAACAACCCATGTATCTAACAATCAAGTGGCAAATCTCATGTGCCATGTTACACGAGAATTATTGGAAACCTAATCGCAAAAAAATAAAAATAAAAACAAAAATGAAAGACCTATAAACCCACTCAAATCGACATAAGTTTCTTTCATACTTCTATTTGTTTAATAAGCAATACGAACCATGGGATTTTGTGATAAAAAAATCCTGTCCTTTTCTTGGATTATGGAACTTAAGTTGCACAATAAATACACCACTAGTTGTTCCCCAAAACAACTGAATCCAAAGTATGGCTTATCATTTCCTGTAAAGATGATAATGGTAACCACATCCTTGTGGTTTCAAGATACTGGTAACGACTTTGAAGTTTATAGGCCTAGGGCTCTCATGTGCATATTCTCTCAGAAGAAACGAAGACCAAAGTCTAAAAAGTTCTTTTAACTGCAGTTCACCAATCTTGCACCCTTATGTAACCAACTTAAGGTAATGTTTCCACTTTCCATAAGCAGTTTTTATTAAAAAGTCAAATTAATTAATGGCTGAAATGACCCAAAAATGATTGCAGGACTGTAACTGTGAAACTTTCAGCCAAAATTCTTCCTAGTTTCATAATTCAAACCCTTTACACAAGCCTGTGACGATTCCATAGCCACTGAAGGCCTCTCATCACAGAGCAGTTGAAAGGAAAAAAATAACTTTCACCTGCATTTCCCAACCAAATATATTTCCATTCAATTATCAGAACTGGCAGTACTTAAAACCATAGGATAACCGCTCCCAATTGACGACTAATGTTTTAGCCAACAGTAATTTGCAATGGCCATCGGCAAAATAGACCCTCCTCAATAGTAATTTGACTGCTTGAGACGACTCCATAACAATATCAGAGGCAAACTTGACCGATTCATGACAGTTTCATTGACCCATTCATTTCCACCAACATACCATCATCAATTTAGGCCCAGGCCATACATCTTTCTCCAAAATACAATCAAAAATCCCTCCAAGAAAGCAAAGCATCAGAAAAGTTGAAGTTTTTAGGACTCTTTGTCCGAGTACACGATTGAATTTTCCTCCTTCTCAGCATATAAATAATTTAACGGGTGATAGTTTGCATATCCCCAATCATACTTCCATCTGCACAAATAGGGGCCAATAATTTCACAACACAAGCGTTCTACATTTAGGATCTCGAAGTTAAGATATAATTGAGAATTGCATGGACGAAAACCTCGTTTGATTTTCAATTACTAAATGCAACACAGAATTAACAATCCAGAAGAAAAACCCTAGGAGAAATAAGGGGGGGTTCGGGAAAGAGAAAGAAACCTGCCAAACCCTAAGAAGTCTCTTCTTGGCGTTGGCTTTTCTGGTGGTAGTGAGCTTTATCCGCTTCCAAACGAGTCCTCCCGAGTCGTGCTTCTTCACTATCTCCAACACTCTCGTCCCCCAAAAAGCTCCGACTCCCGCCATCTCTCTGTGGGATTGCTTTACGCAGACCTGGACGAGGATCTTTTTAGAACCGTTAGATGCATATGCAAAATGTATCGAGCTATTCGTGAACTTACAATTTAGTACAACTTTCAATAAAAGCTCGTTCGTGTGTAACTTATAGAAAAAATAAAACTTTTAAAAGTACTATAAGCGTATTTTTTTATAAGGTAACTAGCGCATGCCCGTGCCTGAAGGCACGGCTCTAAATGCAAAAAAAATTATTCCTGAATATCCCTCTATAGGCAAAAAGAATTCAACATAGCATTCTCTTTCACTCATCAATATTATTCAAAAAAAAAAACCTTTTTTTTTAACCGAAGAACACGGGCACAACGCTAGAACGGGTTACTTTTGCCCGTGCATAGAACGGGTTAAACACTAGTTTTTACTATTGGAAGAGGAAGAAATGTTTAAGACCGATGGAGGGAGGGGTACTTTTGTTGTGTTGGAAGAAGAGGAGGTTTTTAGTATTTGGAGGATGAAAGAAATGTTTAAGATAACTAGCGCATGCCCGTGCCTGAAGGCACGGCTCTAAATGCAAAAAAAATTATTCCTGAATATCCCTCTATAGGCAAAAAGAATTCAACATAGCATTCTCTTTCACTCATCAATATTATTCAAAAAAAAAACCTTTTTTTTTAACCGAAGAACACGGGCACAACGCTAGAACGGGTTAGTTTTGCCCGTGCATAAAACGGGTTAAACACTAGTTTTTACTATTGGAAGAGGAAGAAATGTTTAAGACCGATGGAGGGAGGGGTACTTTTGTTGTGTTGGAAGAAGAGGAGGTTTTTAGTATTTGGAGGATGAAAGAAATGTTTAAGACAATGATGGAGGGAGGGGTACTTGTATTACAATAGAATTCAAATGTCACCTCTATTTAATATTTATACTACTATATGGATGATTCTAGTCTAAAGATATTTCTTACAAAATATTTCTATATAGAAAATTCTAGATTTATACATGTGCTTTAACAAATTTAGATATTTTGACAAAGATCTTCTAGTATTTATACATGTGCTTTAACAAATTTAGATATTTTGACAAAGATCTTCTAGTATCTAGAAGCTCGATATTAAGACTCCTCCAAAAATATCATTTATATTTGAGCTTATTTCTTGGGCTCGACTTGGGCTTCCAGAACTTAGTTGCAGGAAACGCCTACTTGGTAGGCGCTCCTGGACGAGAAACGCAATTCCGCGTTTCCGGGTAAGAAACGCCATGGGAGCGCGTTCCCCTTGAGACGGGATCGCGCTCCTACCGGAGATGGGAGCTTACGGAGAGAGAGGGAGAGACCTGAAGCGACGACGACGAAGAGCTGCTGCTACTGCAATCCTTTCTTTAGAACTGAATCGACTGATGACGAAGATAGGTTTTTAGGGTTTTGGCTCTTTCTTTTGTTTGGTTTGGACCTAATTGGGTTGGGTCATTTAGAGCAACCCCAATGGGGATGGAAAAGGGGTTGTCATAGTTATTATCCAGCCCTAAATCAAAAACCAGCTTTCCAATGGGGATGGATCCGGGGATGGAAAATAGCTTTGAGTTATATGGGGATGGATATATCCATATGCATCTTTCCATCCCCTCCAGGTCAGTAAATCAACTAATTTACCAGAACAATGAATGGCCGGAGTATACCTGAGTCGCCGGAAAATGAACGGAAAAACTTGAACTTCGCCGGAATCTGCAAATCTTGAATATGGAGGTGAGGAAGCAGGAGATGAGGGGGTCCGTGAGGTGGATGACACCGGCGGGAGTTGGGGTCGAATCTGGAGGTGATTTCCGATCGGGATGCAAGGGTTTGGATCGGCAGAGGATGGATGATCGAGAGAGAGAGAGAGAGAGACAGACAGATCGTGTGCGTGGGGGGTTGCTGGAGGGGTTTTCGATCTCGTTTCTTCGTTTACGTTTCTTCTCTGACTGTGATAGACAGAGAGAGAGA
Organism: Rhododendron molle; assembly: GCA_025413875.1. Lineage (NCBI taxonomy): Eukaryota > Viridiplantae > Streptophyta > Magnoliopsida > Ericales > Ericaceae > Rhododendron > Rhododendron molle. The sequence goes on along the minus strand of CM046395.1, from coordinate 5,185,065 downwards.
GAATAGGGATGAAAAGGCATGGGGTGGGCCGGGCTGCCCGTTGGAGTTTTTTTTTTTTATATTTTATAATCTTAATTGAAATGGATGAGAAGTAAAAAAAATTGGGACGGAAGTAAATTTTTTTTTTTTGGCGGAATTCATTTTTTTTTTAAAGTCCTCGATTATCATCAGATACCAAAATTATTGGGAAATGATAATGCCAAATTTATTTTTGTTAGTGCCAAAACTCAAGTGTATAAAAGTCTTGTACATTGCAAATGGTACAAGTCTTTTATGCACTAGAGTTTTGGCACTAACAAAAATGGTTTTGGCACAAACAAAAACGGTTTTGGTACAAGTCTTTTATTTACCAAAATTGTTTTTCAACGGAAGTAGTACTTGAATTAAGGTTAAGAAAGTCAGAGAAGGAGGAGAGAAATTTAGTTAATTATCCATCCCTTTTTTACATCTCATCATTGGAGAGGGATGGGTTCTATTTTATATCCAACTAACTTTTAACCACTTTTTTCATCTAAAATAACTATCCAGGTTTCAAAATACATCCCCATTAGGATGCTCTAAGGCTTATGTTTCTCAATTAGTAAGCCAAAAGACATCTCATTTATTAATGGGCCCAATTTACAATTTATATATCCGGTCAAATTACAGTTTCAAGACCCATGTTTTGCTCGAGAGATCCCTTATCTCTTCTTTGTTGGTAAATTGTGAGTTTGCAAAACAAAGGTAGTAGAAGGGCCAAACTGTGAGAAAAGTGGACTGAGTTTGCATGCAAAAACTCTAGAGCATTTGGGAACAATCTCGAGCGCTCGGGAGTCTTCTACGCCTCAGGAATAGTTTCAACCAATTAAAACACTCAATGAAATATGCTGATACACTAGATCTTGCATCGTAACGCATGAAAAAGGGGGTTTCTCTTCTTAGATCCAGACCAAAACTCCTTTGCATGCCTTAAATGTAAGTCATTTATTTTATTTTTCTCTGAAAACAGCAAGTCTTTGGTATCAACTTACTTCAAAAGAGTTGAAAACGGTTTTGAAACACATTCTGCCCATGCATGCCCATTTAAACACTCAAAGGAAGGAAAGTAATGCTGGATTCACTCTCGAGCGCTTGGGAGTAGTCCCAAGCGCTTGGGAGTACTTCCAGTGGGCTGAAAATAGAAAACGTATTTGTACCCCTTTGCTCTTGTTATTACACTAAGGTCTCTCAACCCACAATCAGTATTGAGGACTGATAGGGCTAAGAGACCTCCCTCAAAAAGGAAAGACAGCCTAGCTTGATGTCAAGGTGAGAAAAGAACTTCTACCTTTAGATGGAACTTGACCTCTTGAAAGACTTTTAAAAAAAAAGATGGATGAAGGAAGAAGAATGCAAAAGATCAGAGATTGAGAATGATCTGGATTCCATGCATCTCCTTCATGCTTTTTTTTTTGGGCTTTGGAAGTCTAGAAAACCTTGTAGTTAATAGAAACTTTTAGTTTGGAATTTCTTTGCTTGAACCAGAGATAGAGTGAGAGAGCTTAGAGAGAGAGAGTCCCCCCTCATTCTGCAGACCAAGAGCCATATATATAGGCTAATATAACCTATGGTTGCAAAATGAAATGATTTTGAAATAAAAATATTTTTTTAACAAAGAAAAACAGCTGGTCTGAGGGTCTCTGACTGAGGTTGAGTGTGGACTGAGTTTCAGCCGGCTCAATGATGAGTTGCATGGGTAGTGGGAAGGCCTGCCACCCATTGGTCATCACAGAGGACTCGAGCGCTTGGAGAATTCCCGAGCGCTTGGGAGTTCATTCTCGAGCGCTCGAGAGTAAACCCTGCCAGTGCATTTTGAAAATAGTTTCGAGCGCTTGGGACTGCTCCCAAGCGCTTGGCAATGATTTTGATCAATTTGTTCTCTTTTCAAATCTTTTAAGGAGCCAAGTTTCGATCGACATCAGGTTGGTCTTAATCCGGAATCATCATCGGGGAGCCTCCAGGCCACAAATTAAGGAAATCTGAAGTGTCCAAATTGGGGTGTCTACAACTTGGAAAGCAATTGAGGGAAGAATAAGAACCTAATTTGTAACGCCCCGACTTTTCGGGTGCAAAATAAATAATTTCTTTGCGAAAATTTTGCTAAATAAATATAATTTTTCAAAATAAAGATTTTGCTAATACAATCTCAAGATAGATCTACTGAATCAAAATACACTAACTTCAGAACTGACTCTAATCTTGATACGAATCCTAAGCATCCTCGATCTTCATTACTGATATTCTTTTCGTGTCGAACTGCATCATCGTTGAATCTCCTCCATTGAATCCTGCGCCCTCTAGCAAATTGATCGCCGAAGCAATCGATTTGCCAGGATACAGACGTATCCGTGAGCGATAAATCATCCAGTAAAATAATCCAACCCAACCACCCCTCTTACTTTACAGCTAACAGGCAAACAGAATATATATGGTGCGAAAAAATAAAACAGAGATAATTCACATAACTTGATTCATTGCTAGCCATTAACTTAACATAAAATCTAAAATCTCTCCACGAGATCTTTCCTCCCCAACCACTAGCCATGCTCAGTCCCATGAGATCACTTTCCTTTGTTGTCACAACTAGGATTCGCCTATCTTATATACCACTTCGCAATCATCACAATCAACACTGGGCTTACTTTGCCAGTCTATCAATTCATCACTGGACTCTTGCCAGTCTATCAATTCATCACTGGACTCTCGCCAGTTTCAATTCTCATCACAAACTCATCATATCTCAAAATCACGCCTGCAGGCAACCTCTAAAAAGAAAGAAACTTCACAATTTATCCATTACTTAGCATCGTCTAAGTGATTTCTATTTCGTATACCACCCCATGTCCCTAGGGTCCAATCTAACATTCAAATTAAGCATCAACACAATATCAATTTCAATAATAATTAAAAACGAATAACAGACGGATCAAAACAATTATTAGGCAATGCAATCACATAACCTTTTATGACTGGGCCGTTGCCCTTAATCTCGTATGGTCACAAAGTCATTAAGAATGTAAGAATTATTTAATTAAGATTTAAAAACAATTTTCTATACTTTTGTTAATTAACTATAAGTAATTAAATTAATTAAACACTAATTAAATACATTAATTAGGTAAAAATATTAGAATAATTATCGTAACCTTAATAAATGTCCTAACAGTCCTCTATAATAAGTTCGAGTGCTAAAAATTGGGTTTGGATGCTCACGGAATTATTTTAAATAAAAGAATTAAAATAATTAACGAAAGAAGGATAAGTAATTAATAAATAGTTAAACGATTAAAAACCTGTTGATATTAACAAAGTATCATCTTAGGACAGTAAGAAGTCTAAATAAAATTATTCGGAATTTTTAACATCTTAAATAATATTTTAAAGTATTTCTATTTAGAAACAATGCGTAATTAATAATAATTAGTTAATGAAATAATTAAATTATTATTTTAATAACATATCATCTTTGGGATGTGAGAAGTCTAAAAAAAATAGTTTAGATGTTAAAATCATTAATTATAAGGTCGCAACTATTTTTCGTTTGTATCTTTAATTAAAAATAAAATAAATAGCTAATAATATCAAAAGTTTATGAAATCAGTAAGTTATGATCTTTGACATGTTAGAAAATTAGGAAAAATAGTTTGGGAATTTATGGAATAGTTTACAAGGTCGCAATGAATTTTAGTTTGTAAATTTTTACAAGATAACGAATAAAAATTTAATAAATATCAGATTAAATAAAAAAAATATGAAACTAACAAGGTATGATCTTTAGAGTATGGGCAACCTAGGATAAAAATTTTGAGTTTCCCCGATGATGAAATAAGGAAAAATATACCTTCGAAGCTTGGATTGTTGCTCATTTGCTACTCCTTCTTTAACCTCAAGAAAACCCCTTTTCAACCATGTAGGGTGGCCCCCGGTTCAATTACAAAAGAGAAAAATGTGTTTATCTTGTCAAAAATAATTTTTTTCATGACACACTGAGGGTAAAATGGGCACACATTTCAATGTATAAAATTACTTTGAGTGAAACCAATTGGGTTAGAAAGAGGACTCGACGAACTTTCCAACGCTTGAACCGCCCAAATCCGGAAGTTCGGGAGTGTCCGGCGCCTCGCTGAGTTCAGTGTGTTGTCTTTGACTCACAAACCGCACGGCACTTCAAAAGGGCGCACGGCACCTCAGAGGCCCACGGCACCTCAGAAAATTCAAAAATCACTTCACCGCACGGCATTTTAATTCAAAAATCACTCCATCGCGGCATTCGGGAGGAGCGTCTGACAGATTCCCATGCGCGTCAGTGGTCAGAGCACATTTCTCACGTTTTTCATTCTTTGGGTGCTCTCCAAGTATCTTTTGCCTATAAATACACCCCCTCTCTAGTTGAAAAGCACCCCTTCAACTCCAAGTAAAGTTACTCTGCCATTTTTTTGGCTCTCACTCTCTCTCTCTAAAAATACTCTCTTTTGATTCTCTCTCTACAACTTCTTACACCCACCACCACTATACACATCTCTCTCTCTCTACACTCATTTGCTCTCAAATCTTTCAAGTTCAATCCAAATCAACTTCCATTCCTCCACCTTCAAGCAAATCCAAGCTTCGATCAAAAGGTATAAATCCATTTCCTTGGGCTAAACCACATTTAGCCTTGAGGGGAGCCGATCAAGACCTTTCTCGGTCTTTCTATACCGAGCTTGGGTCTCAAACGAGCTTTACATTCAAAGTCTTTCTTTTCTTTTCTTTTCTTTCTCTTTTTTGCATTTTCTTTTCATATTTTGACTAATATTGCTTAAAGATCGTGCGGGTACATTTTAGATTCAAGTTTCATGTTAAAAATCCTTTTTTTTACTTCATGAGTTCTTTCAATATTTCAAAAAGCTTTTAACATTATTTTACATGATAAGATGAACAAATGGGTCTCATAAATCATTTTTCAAAGATTCGGAAAATATAACAAACTATTTTGCAGACCTATGGTTTGTTTTGTCATGTAAAAGCAAACTGATTTTAGAATGTGTAAACAGGTGTACCGCACGGTGTGTTGGTTGTACCGTGCGATGCATCCGGGTATCGCACGGCGTATCATGTTAAGCGCACGGCATGTTGGTTACTGATGTTATTGTAAGCAGGCTGTCTGGATCGGAGGTACTCTTTGTTGTGGCTGCTTATTTCTGCTGTTGACTGTTCTTATTTCTTTAAAAGTAAGACCATATCTACAAGTCATCTTCTGGCTCTCAAATAAGGTTTTCTAGATCATCCCGAATGATCAAACACGTTAAAAACTATTTTGGGATCATGTTTTGGAAAAATAATAGTCTTTTTGGGATGATCTGGTCATTATATGACTTTTGATGAGTCTTTTGAAAGGTGTACGGTGAAAACAGTGGGCTGAATGATATTTTAAACGCTTGTAACAGTCTGACAGCAGGAAGTAAGTCACGCACGGCATATTGAAGTACCGCACACGGCATCGCAGTGTGCCGTGCCCAACATGGCCGCGGTCCAGACAGCTTGTCAAATGTTTTTCATTATATTTGCTTGCATCATTCTTATCATTCTGTACAGTTCGCACCACAAGCACACCAATGTGTTATATTCTATCCCGTGTCCCTTCCCCGTATATGTTTTAAAGTTAAGTTTTTCAAATGATATTAAATCCCCCATTTAAAATGCTTAGTAGAGACCGGTTTTACCGGGCGAGCGGGGTGCTTTTTCAACAAAACCTTCCCCGTTCGTAACGTGGCTCCCGGATCCAAAATCTCAACGTTTTCGCTAGACCAAAAGCCTTTCTTTTTCAAATCAAACTCTCGATTTCTCGGATCATCCATCTCAAAAATCCGGGTGGCGACTCTTCGAGTTAGCGCCTTTCGGGCGCGGGAGCCCACAGGTATGATCTTTAGAGTGTGGGTAACCTAGAAAAATTAGTACGGGGATCAAAAACCATGTTCGGGAGGTCGAAAAATCGATTCGGAACGAAACCATGCAAACCGCACGGCTGGACAGAGGAGAGTTTGCGGCCGCGAGGTCCGCTGAACTGGTTCTTGCGGCTAGCTGTCCCGAAGTTCGCGGCCGCAAGGTCGCGGGCTGTTTTGGGTTTTTTTCGTTTTTCTCACTCGTTTCAATGCATGGGACTACGGGGGTCATTGGGTTATGTCTATAAACACTTAATATACTTAGAGGAGGTTTCGGATCGAATTATAATACCTCGAATCGCGTTGAATTGGTTTTCGATCGAAACTTGATAATTTGGAACGAAAGCTTTGGGTTTCTTGATCGGAGAACCTCGGGGCCGAATTGGTTGATGTTCATGGATGCTTGGGCTTGTAGAAGGAGATTGGAACGATCAATTTGGATTTCGGTTAAGCTTAGGTACGAAACCCACTTTTCTCTCTCTTTCTTTCTCTCTCTAAAACTCCATGGATTGGAGTTCGATTTTCTTCGAATTCTCTCTCTCTTCTGGACTTGTAGGGTGTAAGAAATTTCGTAGGGAACCCTAGGATCGACGTAATGAAGTATTTATAGAGAATTGAGAAGGGTTTCGATTAAAAACGGGTTTAAAGAAGTTGTATCCTTCTAGGACTTGAATTGAGACGCGATACGAACGAAGATACGATCACGGAGGAAGCATAAACGAATTAGGAGGGTGAGGGACGAGAGAAGTGTGCATGCATGCAATTACTTGTATGCAAAGTAAGAAAGAAAGAAAATAAAATTAAATAGGATAAGATAGATAATTTTTTTTTTTTTATAAATCTCTTAAGGGTAACGATTTTATTATTACTAATAATATTTTTTAATGATCTTATAAATAATGAAAATTTTTGGGCTGCACAACACTTATATGCTTACAAGGTAATTATATTTAAAGAAATTTTAATCTCCAAACATAAATTTAGGTTTCAATTACATTTAATCCATTATTATAGACTAAAATAATAATTTCTTATTTGAAAAAAAATTGGGTTGAAAATCCGGGTCGTTACATAATTGAAGCATTCCATCGAACACGCGGAAGCCACTGAAGCATTATGTTTTTTAAGCCAAATTTTTCAATTACAGTTGGAAAGCAAAGAGGGTAAACTGATTTTTATTAAATGCAATAAAGATGGTAAACAGATTTTTATTAGGATCAAAGTAACATCAAAAAAATAAGGAAGATTATTAGGGCGAGAATGAATGGTTTACCTCTTTCAATCGTCGGCAGCGTCCTTATGGTCGCTGGGGTTTTCGGAAATTAGTGCAAACCGATTTTTATCAGAGTAACATCAAAAAATAGGGAAGATTATTAGGGAAAAAATGAGTGGTTTATCTGTTTCGAAATGGTGTGGAAATGGCGTTGACAACGGCTGGAAGGTGGTCGCTGGGTTCGGTGGTGGTGTGGCAACAGGAGCGAACAGGAGAGAGGAGTGGGAGAGAGAGAGAAGAAGGGGAGAGGGAGGGAGGGAGAGAGCGGGACAGTGACTTTGGAGGAAGACAGGAAACACGGTGGAGAGAGGAAGCACGATGGAGAAAATACTCAGTACAATGATCGTAATAGGTTTTTCAATCCAACGATCGTAACCTATTGAATTTGCGATCCAACGGCTGGAGGGGTGTTCATGTACTCTGTTTTATAATATACTAGTGCTTGCCCGTGCCTACGGCACTACGCATCCCTGTTGGAATTGTCCGTGCCTACAACACTTGCTAGCTTGTGGCTCAAAATACTAAATCATCATCGCTGAAATGAGGACAGAGTTTGACAACGGCCAACAAAAATAGAGAGAGAGACAGTTCATCGCCATCGCTGAAATGAGGACAGGGTTTGAGTGATTCAAATTTTGAAGCCCTTAAAATCGAGAGACATGTTCCACGCACCATATTAATTTTATATTAATTTCATTCTCACTATTCATCCTATAACCTATAATTCTGAACACACACCAAAAAAATGAGAGTCAAATAAATGTTATTACAACTGGTAGAAACTTGTTGAATAAAAAACTAACCATTTTTTCACTTTCCGAAAAATCAAACAGTATAGTCCATAGTCTCCGTACCAATGTTTTGATGGAAATATGTTTTGAAGAAAAGAGCATAAAAGTAAAAAAAACAAAAATTATATACTGTATGTATTGAACGCAACCAAAAATCTATTTTAGATGCAAGCCTAGTATCTATATCCCATGTGATGAAAAATGTGTTTTTCATGCAAGTTTAAGCTAAGCTTATGTAGCTACGGTAATGTGTGGCTACGGTAATTGTCTATCACTTTAAAAAATAAATCCATCATTTTAACTGAAACTAGAACTTCAAAGACAAAGTTTGAGAAATTCAATCCAAAAAATAAATCTTATACCCGTGGAATATGGTTGTTGGAAGAATTTTTCAATTAACTCCAACTTCCAATTATAACCCAGTACTAAGAACTGACCGAAAAAAGAAGAAAATTAACCATGGATAGAGGACAGAGAACTGATAGCCATACCTGTGAAAAGAACCGGAGAGAAGGCGAGGGTCAATGAGACATGAAAGAGAACTGGAAAGTAAACGTTTAAGGAGAGAGCAAAAAAAATCCGAAAAAAATAAACGCCAAAGACTATATTGCTAAAAAATCGGCAATCAAAAATTATTTTAAAAAATCAAGTTTCCCATAAAAATTAGTCGGTTTATTGTTTGTATTTAAACGCAAAACTTTCCAAAAAATCAATATATCAAATCTTTCCAAAAACCCTCCCTCGCCTATTAATCAATTGACGTACATTGTGTTGATTTTACAAATCTGTTGAAATTACCCTTTCTAGTGGGAGACGTTTCCAATATAAGCCCTAGGATTTTAAGTTCTAGGATTGCACGCTATTTACAAAACATACCATTAGTTTGTATGTGAAGGGTAAAAAAATCGGGACCGTTGGATTTGTTTGTATGAGTAGATAAAATTTGTGTCAGGAAGAAATCCGAACCATTGAGAGAGAATATTCTGTAAGAATATTCCCAAAAACCCTTCTGTTTTATTAGATAGATATATGTTATGCAATTATTAATAAACGAAATGAAAATTTTATTTGTAGCTCTAGACATGTATTAAATTGACTCAAACCTACGCATGTTCGATTCAAGCTCGACTTGTCAAATTTTTATTAAGCTCGAACTCGAGTTCACTAAAATCTTAACGAACGAATATGAACATTATAAAGGTCAGATTGATTCAGATCGTTTGCAACCCTAAACGTACATGGTATATACACATATCGAAAAGAATTGACATATTTTTGTTTAAATATGTACTCGAACATCTTTGTTTAAATCATTTGCCTTCAATGTTCGAATAACTATGATTTTTCTATTTTTTACCCTCTAAATCAAAGAAAATACTCAAACACGCACAAATGTGTCTACAGACGTTCGTCAACATGGATTCCATGTATGTCATATAAAGTTCACCTTCACCTGTATTGAATGGCTATGTGTCCGTAACACTGCTCCACAATCCATAGGTAACACGTAAAAATGTCTAGTGGTACACAATCGTGGTGAGGCTCCACTGGGGCCGGGAAAAAGGCTCAAAATTGATTATTCCATAAACTCAGGTAAAACAATCAACTTAATTGAACACTGTAACCACTTTTATAAAAATCACATTTGTGGCATTGATATCTTCCGCTCTATCTGCCTCGAAATTGCTGCTACATTTCTCTATGTAATAAGGTATCAAGGATCTTTTAATGAAGAAAAGAAAATTTTCATTGGTTTTTGAACTTTGTAACTAGACAGTATATCCAATGTACCTCCGACAATTAAAAGATTAGGAATGTGATTTTAACTTTTAAGAGTTGCAAAATTTTAACTTAAGAATGACGAACACATAAGCAATAGAAGCTGTTACACATGTTGGCAAATGTGAGTACGGCAATTATAATTGCCCTCTCTAATTTTTGTGTGTGTGTGTGTGTGTGTGTGAGAGAGAGAGAGAGAGAGAGAGTTATCCACTCAATACGTTATACCCTTATACAGTGACTTGTTCTCACGCTAAACACACTCAATACCTTGAAGGCTTATACCCTTATACATTGACTTGTTCTCACACTAAACATACTTGCTAGGATAAATATTGCAATGATTTCGCAAATTGCTACTTATACATGAATAAACAACCATTAGCTTATCACCTTACTGATGGGAAACAACTGAAAGCTCCTACCCAAAAAGAGAGAGAGAGAGTGGAGACCATAGTGGGGTAAATAAATAACCCAAAGAGAAGAAAAGCCAAACAAAAGCCAGAGAAGAACAAAGGGAGGGGGATTGGGGAACCCAAGCAGAGGAAAACCAAACAAAAGCCGCGTTTTCTAGTCACTCAACCAAAACTTTGCCTCTTTACAGAACTACACTCTGTTGCAACAATCAAAATCTTCACCGATTTAGCACCATTTGAACAGCATTTTGTTGAGCCTTTGTCAAACTCTGTTGTGCAATCAGGACAATGGATTTCAAGCTATTTTCATGCAATCAAATTAGAAACAGGAACATGATTGGCAAAAGGCTACGTAATGATAAAAAGAGGTTGGCAGACCTGGCAAAGATGATCAAACAATAGTCTATCGGTTTGAGAGAACTTCACAATAAAGTCGAATAGATAATTTGCCAAATTTATCTGTCACAAGGTAAATGTACGAGTTAAGATAATGTGGAATGCAGAAACTTCGGGAGGATCGACATATTTTCTGTTTCATGAAATATGCATATAAGTTTGAAATTTACCTCATTAAGGGGGTCAGCACTATGCAGTGATTCATCTTCATCACCGTCAACTTCGTCCTTCAAAATTCACGAGCAAAAAGGAAAACATTAAGTGCCACAAAACAGATGTGGGCACACGCGGTCCGTGCGCGAGAGAGAGAGATTTAGATCAAGCATTTAATCTACAAAAAACAGGCTTAATTATACTTTTCCCTAAGCAATGCTCACGGTCTTATTTTGGTCTGCAATATGTGAACTGGGTCAATGTGGCCCACAATGCTTATAATGTCACTAAACAGTTCCATAGCAAATGCCATCCCGATTCACCATTGCAGATGGGTATTTTTGGACCACCGGTACATCGTTATAGGGCAAATAAGTTGGTGAATTAACTCAACTCTCTGTACAACTAGTGAGATAGATCTCTAAATCGATGGAGTGTCTTCAAGAGTTGGTCTTCGTTGCAGGGGCCACACACTCTAATACGGTTGGATCCAAAACATTGAATGATGGCAATAGTATGATCTCTAAATCGATGGAGGGTCTTCAAGAGTTGGTCTTCGTTGCAGGGGCCACACACTCTAATACGGTTGGATCCAAAACATTGAGTGATGGCAATAGTATGTTCCTTGCTCAGTTGTTAAAGCATCCAACTCAACCAATTGACAAAGAGTGGAGAGGCCGCCTAAACTCATATACTAGTTTTGGAGGTTATAATTAACAAATGTGGGACAAGCTCTAAAACTCCCCCGCACATTCATCACCTAACCCGCAAGTGGAGAGGTAAACAACGGATCCATAATATAGGAATCACGACGACACAAGGTGCACTAATCGCACAAAGTAATGGATCCAAAACATTAATTGACTCAATAATTGAACCAACGCATTCCCTGGGCACAAATAGATAGCAGATCTCAAAATAGGCCGATTAATTTACATATTACTCATTTCTATATAGTGGGAGTACAAGATACAGAATGACTCAAATACCCTTTACCCACTACTGCATATCTCATATATCTCCTAACAGGTCAAATTGAAGAACTATGTTTGAGCGACACCAACATTCAACACTTTGCAGACCGAAAAAGGGTAGGTACTGGGGGGAAAAAATCCAAGATGAAGCAGGAGAGTAGAGGAGAGAACGGGACAGTGTACGGTTTCACGATACGGTTTGCAGGGACGGGAACTGCGAAATGGACAGAAACAATCATTCCCCTGTTATACCGATCACATGGAAAGAGAGGAAGACGAAAGTGGGGACTGGATGGAGGAGGATTGAGGAGGAAAATGGTGGCGGTCGGTGGTGGGGCTTTGCAAAGAGGGAGGGGAGAGGCAGGCAGTGCAGGCCGGGGTTTGAGGGAGAGAGGAAGGGGAAGCACAGTGGCGAGGGGGGATGAGGAAAGAGGCCAAGGGGGGACTGATCACACGTGGGCGAGCATATGAAATTAAGCTTCACAATGCCTGTGTTTGGTGAGCCTGGATGGCTTTAGCTATGAGACCATCTAACCACACATGACATATTCGGGACCGAATTATGCAATCTAAAAACTTAGGATCCAAATGACACAGTAAGCATCCAAATGACACAGTGAGCATACTCTAGGGACTAAAAGTATTAACAAGCGAAAAAATATCATATTGTGACATACCTCGTCGATAGCTTTTGCCATTGCATCAAGGTATTCATAAGAGGGCCTGCTATATGATGTTTCACCTACCGAATAGAGTGAATCTTGATCTGCTTCTGCATCTCCTGCCTGAGCTTCCTCCCAGTCACTATCCTGCCACAAAGATTAATTCAAACATTTAGTTTTCAGTTCTAATATGTGATATGGCAGGCAATCATAATAAGCTATAAGACAATCCCACCTCATCACCACCACCCAAAACTTGTTCTTGAATCTCAATCAGCGCATCAGTCAATAGAGCCAGTATCTGTTATTTCCAGTAAATGGAGGTGAGGTCACTGTATAAATATATACCCCCTTGGTTTTGGAGTGGACCCTTTCACTCTATTTTGTTATATACGCTTAGTGAAAAGAATGGTTTTTGATACACCTAGGACATGATCGTTCTCCAAGCCAAGAATTGTCCTAACTGCACGATATATACAAGCAATATCTACTAAACTTCACTTAGTTTTCCTTTAACAATGTAATTAGAAAAGCAATCTTTCACAGTACTGTTCGTATAATTTAGAAAAAGAGGATAAAATGTGCAACTTGAATGAACAAGAGATTATATCATGGTTACCACTTTGAAAGGCATAAATAAGATTATCTCCACAAGGTGATTACATGCTGGATTAGCAATTTGCAAAATTAAATAGTTGGATTATGACAAACAGTGGAGCAAAATGTGCCATGTGGTTGGAATTCCAGCGCAAACTCTTATCATCAAGTAGATATATCTTTGGAAGTCTAAGAAAAGTACCTTTGCAGGAAGGGACATTGATGTCCATTGATCCGGAGCTAATTTAGCCTTTGAGCGAGTTGTTATCCCTGCAGTGGACTTCACATGAAGTTGAATAAGTTCTTGAACGAATGTGACCCGTACAAGCTGAGGTTACGGATATGGCCTCACCTTAATTAGATGACCTTGGACAGTGATTTTCCCAAGTTCAATATGCCTTGTTGATAGCAATAAGGCTAATGCAGTGGTTGTTACTTTGATTTGGTAGGAACCCTGAATCTCCCCTGTATTTTATTTAAACATAAAAATAATTGTAAGAGTCAATATCCAATCTTAGCAAAGGGACCTGATCCACCAAATCTAGAAAGTTCTCGTAAATCGACAATATCCCTGACATCGAAATGAAATCTCTATCCGAATGATGTTGCGGAGTCTGCGGACCAATGGCGCTTACAACCTGAATCTTAAAAAGTTCTCGAAAAGATTCTTAGAAGACAACCAAAGCAAGAAGAGATTCATTACTGTTAATTAGTTTTCTATGAATAATGACCAAGGCACTTTTGTCCACATAGAGGGTCAACAACATGCATACACTCATACAAGCATATATAGTTTGCGGGGGTTCTGGACAGAGGAGGATTTGATACAAGGGAGCCATACTTCTACGGGGTCTTTTCAAGTCAAGTGCTAATACAAAGTCTTAAGTTGAGGTCAGAACTCTACCTCAGAGAGGGATTTGTGGAAGAACTTGTGCGGTCATGCCCCCTCGGCCTGCCCCAGGTAGCAGTTTTTGTGTGGTGTGGGGTGTGAGGAAATTTTCTCACAATCAATAATCTTATTCGAAGACAGAAGATTCTAGTTAGTTGGTGTAGTAGGTGCGAGCGGAATGCAGAGACGGTAAATCACCCCCGTATCCATTGTCTGGCAACTTGGGAGGTTTGGACTTCAGCTTTATCTTGGTTCAGGGTGGTTTGGATCTTCGGATGGAGCTTTACGACTTCTTCATTCTTGGAGAGGGAACAAAAGGAGGAGAATTTGGGCAATGACTCCTCTTTGTTTGATGTGGACTGTTTGGCAAGAGAGGAAATTGGAAGTTCGATTTAATAGTTGGGAGTCGAGGGAATGTAGTCCTTCCCTCAACCAAATTCTTGACCTGTATGAGGCCCCTTTGTCATAGGCCTTTTATTGTCTATGCGTGGCATTTCCTTATTGCCTTCTATAATCTAATTTCGTCACAAATCCCACAAGGAATGGTTTGCTGGTGTATTGTAGGCCCCATGCAGTCGTCAACAATGCTGCCAGAGCACCAGTACTTGAAGGAAAAAGGAATTCCATTTGATGGTAGTTAGGGCAATTGCACAGCAGTCATACGTACAGTTTTCATAAAGCTATAAACTCTAATTGTGACCCAGCATCAGAATAAGATTGGTTTGCTGTCCTGATGCAGGTTATTCTCGGATACTTGGTCGATCTAAAAGATGCCAAAAGAATGGGATGTAACGTCTCATCTGCAAAGGACATTCAAATCTCCTGTTTCTTGAAATTGTATTTACTTTTTTACGACTAAAGTATACAGGGGAGATAGAACATTTAATTGGTGAACTGCACAAGAGAATTCTGATTCCTGATTAAGCTTTTAAGCAGCTACAAGTGAGGAAGCATGTGATCACACCGTTGACTACAGAGTCAAAATAAAAATCAGTTCCATTTAAGGTGACTCACCTTGCTGCTTGGTCCATTCTGACATCACATATACAAAAGAATTGGCGTGGCCTTCTGCAGGGACTGAGATCAGCAAGTCAATAAATTGTTCTACATGTGGTATACTAATGTGGACCTGCATTCAAAAGGTAAAATGAGTAAGGATAACGGTGTAAACTGAAACATGAAAAGTACATAACCAATATTGAACTGCCAAAAATAGCCATGCATTCCCAGAAGAAGAATCATGAGGGCCAGTTTCTATAATATCCCAATTTCCAAGACCTCAAGTCAATTCTGTACAACAAAACTGTGAAAAGAAGAATTTGAGAACTCCTTACTTAAGGTTTCTTGTTTTCCAGATAGAGTATCAATCAAGTAACTAACAGTAGGAAAACATCATGCATTCTGCTATAATGCCCCAAGCCTACCCAGAAACTTTTTTCCTTTTGAAGCAACAAATAGAAACTAAAAGCTATAAATAGGTAAAATAAACTACGCCTTCAATTGAAGTCGGAATAACTTAACTATTTTTGACAATAAGTAAAGAACATCACACTAGAATAAGCTAGAGAAGTTGGATTTGGCAAAACTTCCAGTTGCATCAGACTATGTGGCGAAAGAGATTGAAATAATATACCAATCTAGCAAAAATAAGTAACAATGAGCTTCGTAGTCCTGCAATTTTAGAAGATTGCAAACGCCTGACCAGAGCAGCAACCAGATCTTTGATATGTGGTGCCATTTGTGAGGGCAGATGCAAAATCAGTTGCAGAATGTAGCTTCCAACAAAAAGTGATCCAGAGCTTTCCAAATCGGGGTCTAGAAGCCTGCATAAAGCCTGTCCATAAGTTCCCAGAACCCCAATAAGAAAATCTGAGCAAAGTGAAATGACTGAGCAAAAACCTCGAAGCTACATCAAGCAAACTTCTCATCGTAAATCCAGGATCACCACCCCATGCAAGAACTTCTTGTTTTGCACCAGATAAAAAATAAGCTAAGCACTCGGTTGCATTCTGGTCAAAGCAATTGCAAAACACAAATGTCAATTCTACAATACATGTGCGACTAGCACATTGACTACTGCACAATTGAGAAAACAATACTGCATAACATGCACGTTTAGCAAAAGGAAGAAAACCTGAAGTTCACTATGATCGTCAGTCTGAAGGACTATCCGTATAGCAGAGTCAAAACAAGTTTCATATACAGCTTTCACCACATCAGTAGGCGCATTCTGAACAATGAAAATGTATGGCCATTACCAGAAAAATATCAAACACAATGAAGATGCTCTTCAAAAATGCAAAACTGATTAGTAACACCTATCACACCAACAAATATATAAATGGAAAGTTTATAAAGCATCACCCAAGTTTCACTTGCCTTTAGTAACATTGTCACAAGATCCAATGCACCAGCGACTAAACCATCACTCTGCTGCTGGGGCTGATGAATATCACCAGAATACATTAGATTAGAGATACATGAAGAAGTATATAACTTCTGGACTCGGGGAGCCTGTAATGTGGCATCCGAAGGTCCGTTTCTGCAATCGATGATTCAGATTCGCTGAAGCACTCTTACCGGTCAAAGTTAACTCTTACCGGTAAGTGTTAACAAACATATATGAACCATTGATTGCCGAGATAGATGGCTCAGATGCTGCACTACATGGAGCTACAGGCTCCCCGTATCCATAACTTCTATGGAGCATCACTCCACTCCAAATGCAATTTACATATGGTGAGTTTACTAAACCGTACTTTATTCATAATAGGTCCAACAAAGGGTAGAACTCGAGAAACAAGCGGTTGAATACAACCAGGAGAATTTTTTATTGCCTGGAAAAAGATGAAAAAAAGCAAAAATGTTAATGAGGAAAAACCAAAGTCGATAGTATAAGCAGGCACACAATCTCCAAATTTTTGAATGTTTTGTGCTACAGGTTGCCTAGGCAATATAAACACATTCTTAGCTTTCAGAATCTAACAATCCACAACTCACAAGCAAAAAGAACCAAAGAGGACATCTATGACATCTGTTTTGGTTCCTTTTATAGTTCAATATGATTGGAGCCCTCTTTCCAATACCTATGCTGAATCTCCTATTGTAATGAAAATCCACTCAAATCAAATTTGAAATGCATTAATTGTGATTCAAAGATGATTCATCGAATTCAGTATCTTGTCAATTTCAATAATGATAAGGTCTTCCAGGTTAGAACATGGTGTTCTTTGCCTCTCTTCCCATCTTGGTTTATAATGCTCTCAGGACTTCGAAAAAGGTTTCAAAGTGTTAATGTTTTGTTAGCATTCTTGGGGGAATAAAAAAATTCATAGCAGAGGAAGCAACGCCCAAAAAAACAAAGGAAATTAAAGCTTTGTTCTTCCTTTTGTTGGTGGCTCTCCAAGTTCATAATGGAGGACTCCAGTTCCAACATGAACGTATGCTACAAGGATAAAGTGATAAACCATTACAAGCCAAAAGTAAAATAGGATTATATAATAGTTCTGAAAATGAAAAATGTTCTGCTATTTACCAATTATTTGGATAAAATGAAATAAGTATAATGGAGGTAGATGTTAGCTAGCTAAATGTTAATAAGAATAGGAGAAAATTGATGTTACCAAAGAAAATGCAAAGTTCAGAAAAAAAAAAGCAACAAAACTTTTTAGAAAGATAATAGAAGAGAAAAATGAAAAAGAAGCGCAACAAAAATACCAGAAATTGAATAGGTTGGTTGGCCATGAGCAGAGTGCGTCAACAACTGCACCAATGGAGAAGGCTTACATTGTCCACAAAATGACAAAAACAATGATAAGTAGGGAAGAAAGCTAGCAAACTCTAAATGGTTTGAGATATTCTGCTAAGGCGTGGTACGGTAGTTGTTCAACTTAACATAGGGGCAAACTAGGCTCCCTACAGTTTACCCCGACAATTTGAGATACTACATAGTTGGTTTCGACTAATATCAAGAAGTAACCAACACTAGAATAAGTACTTAAAAATCTTTTATCAGGATGGACATTATATGACCAGGGAAGCATCAAATGTGTATAAGAACTACCAAATGGAATTATGAGTATTCAAATGGAATTATTGGAATTCAGTGAGCGGCCTTCCATCCTATCTTGCGTGTTCTAAATAATGGCCTCGGTGGCCGCCTAGGCGCTCCACCCGGCAGCCTGCCACACCACCGCGATTAAACCCCTCGGCGGTTCAATCGGCGGCCGACTAGGAGGCATTTGGGGAGCTAGGTGGCGAGGTGGCTAGCGGTCCAAGTGTTGTAGTAAACTAATAAAAGGGTCTTAGTGTAATAAACGAAAGTATAACAAAACACAATCTGCCCTAACCCGTTAACAAGTAGAAACTCAAGAGGAGCCAATTGTCAAAGGAGAAACCGAATCCAATTCCTCTCGTCGCCATTGCCGAGTCGCCACTCTCTCTCTCTCTCTCTACACACACACACACACACTAAAATGAAGCTTATTTGGTGAAGTTTCTGATGGTATGTTGTTCGAGTCCAGTTTGGTGTGTTTTTGGAGTAAACAAATGATGGATTATGTTTCTAACAAGAATATTTTCATACAAAAAATGCCAAATTGCTCGGCAGCATCTAGGCGGGCTAGACGCTTGGCGGTGGGTTGCCATAGTAAATCCTGGTACACTAAGCCATAGAAAATCCTTATATCCCAGGCAATAGGGTGCTACAAGGATCATTTTTCCCCACAAACTTAGGAAATATGGAAAGATATAATTACACAACATTGTCGTCACATCACAATCAAAACATGTATTGTTATGATGAAATAGTGCATCCTGAAGCATAAAATTCACTTCATATAAGGTATACTTTAACGGATGTACATTCAAATAAAAAGACGTGTGTCTGGCATAAGATTCACTTGCTATGTTTGTATACACATACATACAATAAAAATTAAATAACCCAGCTGATTACTTTTTTTTCTTTATAGAGAGGAAAAATCAATATCGTTTTTATGCAACATGCAAGCAGAAAGAGAAACAAACCAAATCGATTCGACGGCTAAATTCAAGACGAATTGGTTGCAACTTCTGTCGAATCGTTAGTCGCATGAATCTCACAAAAATGATCACACAAACCACAAGAAGCACAATTTCTTCATTAAATAAGACACAATAGGAGAGCCAAGTAGTCCAACAAATGGCCGAAAAGACCAAGCATGATTACCTCTAGAACCTCAACAGCATCGATGCTAATGAAAGGGTCTGAAACATGTGATACCCACATATTAAGGATAATAGGAGAGATAACAGGCTCTATAGATACTGATGCTTCATGCCCTACAACAAGCGAATGCAACTCAAAAGGACTGATACTCAGAGAGGAAGGAACCATTATATCGAAGTCAATGAGAGGAATCACTAGATCTCCAATGAATTTGGAAGACAGCTATTCTAGATTTTAGCCGCAATGGTGCTTACCTGCTCCTATTGCTGCTTGCAGTGTCTCAAGTACCAGATGCATGGTTTCATCAGATGCCTACGAAGAAGCAGAATAACCCTAAGCATCACGTGCATAATTTAAAACAATGAAATACAAAGGAACTATTAACGGGTGCATACTTGATTAAGAAGATTAGCAAGCGACGAAAATAAGCCCATTATATGCGGCTGAAGCATCCCCTTGTTTGCATCAGGTAAGAGATGACAAAGTGCGCGACAGGCACCAACTTTCACCAGTGGGGGCCTGTTGACAGAAAATTATCAGTGCAGTCTCATTCTCTCATCCGTAGTGAAAGAGATACATGAAACAGAGACACTTACACATCCATGCCAATTGCACTAATAGCAGCCAAGAGAAAATGCTCAACAACACCGTGGCTGAGCTGTACAATCAGTAGCAATTCAGTGAGTGGATTATGCTGAGAACATGACAACCATAAGGGCAAAAACAGTTACCATGGATGAGAACTTAGCAATAGATGAGAACACACGTGCAAAAAGAAAGGGATATTCATGTACCCCTGCACACCAGAAAACATAACCAACCTCATTAATGGCTAAAAATCTGAATGATATTTAGATAACAAGAGTTACCTGATCCCATGTCTTCAGCAATTATTTTCTCTAACAGGTTTCCTATATCAGCCCTAGTATGCCCAGAAACCTGAAAAAGTTGGATAGGTTATCAAACATATGAAATCTAGTTTCCTCTGAGAAACACAACTTCAATTCACTTGGTAAATGATTGAGATCAAAATCCTGCTAATTAGGACGCAACAATATTTGTCAAATCCAGCCATTAGCACTATCCAATAACGTTGCCATTTATACAACATACCTCTGCTTCAAGCAACTGATCAGAGAGAGATGACAAAGCAAAAAGTATTGCCTCCCTTATCTGCAAAAGTTCACATTTTGGTTTGATATGGAAACAGCAAAATCATTGCAATATCAGATGCACTGTGCATGAAGACAAAATAAATTAGAGCGGGCCATATAGATTTATAACTTACTCTCCACCAGGCAGCAGAACCAGTAACTTTTGCTTGTTGAGAATTGACGAATTGGGTTTTTGCAGCATCAACTATAGCATTGATTGCCTCTGTGCCACAAGAGCTAACAACCTCTTCAAGTAAAAGAGCACCTGCAAGAAACCATCTTCATATGTTCAAGAAACCATCAAAGAAAACATCTTTATAGATGTTCTACCTAGGGTAACTTTAAATCATCACCAAAGCAATGTTATCAGTGCAAATCTCATTGGTTAACAATATAGAAGGGTTGAGAATAGACGAAGTACCATTTATATAACTCAGATACAACTTACCAGAAACACGACAACTATAAGTATTGTCGTCCTCATCAGCGACATATTGGTTTGCATCCAGTGACCAAGTATGAACCTAGGCAAAAAGGTTGCGTACGATGAGAGGAAAGCAAGTGCAAAAGTAAGAGAAATTATTAATTTCTAACAATTGATACAACAAAATCGCAGTATCAAATGAAATATATGTATGAAGCAAGACAAACCCCAAATTCAATCACACATCATGACTTGCTGAAGCATGAAGCAATCTAAACAAGGAAATTACAACATTACCTGATGTTCAGTAATCTGCAGAAACGCAATGGTGTAGTATGCCAATTCCTTAATATTATTTGCAACCACCTACATAATGCCCCATGAGATATCATTGGTAAAGAGACAAAACAATGCAGAGCAGAATCAAGATGAAAGATTTTGGAACACACCTTTACCAATTTTGAGCTACCCACGATGGTCAATAGAAGCTCGAATAACTGCAAAATCCAGAATTTACAAATTTTATGACCACATGCCAGAATTGAAAAGAGCTTTCAGTGGCACACACGCATAAGTAAATCGACCACAGGAAGAGAGAGAGAGAGAGAGAGAGAGAGAGTAATCTTTCCATGTGCAATGCAGACCAAGTGGCACGACAGAAAGGATAATGGAGGACTGACTTGATCAAAGATTGAGGTGCCAAATGGACAGTGTCAAAAAAAGATGGGGAAAAAAGAGAGAGCAAGGAGGTCTACGGAATACCATCACCAATCACGGCCTCGGGTACACAAAGCCAACCTTCATTAATTCCCTGCTGACCGAACAAAACTGCCACAACTGATATTCTTCGCACCATGACATAATAATGGTTAATCCCTTCCACTTCATGCTTAACACGCTTTATACTGCACTGTTCTCCTTCTCAGTTGAAAAGAGAAAACATCGCAGCGACTTAGCGGTTACCGTACCACCCTTGCTCCCCTCATCGTCGAAATACAATCACGACTCAAGACCCATCACTGCCACCCAGCCCTGCCTTCCTCCTCACAACATTTTCTCTCTCCTCTTTTCCCTCTCTTTAATTAATTGCTCGTCTCATTCTCTGCCTTACCCAACCACTCATGGTGGTTGATGATGAGATATTGAATGGTAGTAACGATGAAAGTGGCTACGTTCTGATGGTAGATCAAAATGGTGGGTCCTATGCCGGGGCAATTGCCCCAACTGAATCTTAACAAATATTGTTTGAAGATTTTCTTCATAAAACACACGCACACACACTCTCTCTCCCTCTCTCTCTCTCTCTCTCTCTCTCTCTCTCTCTCATGGATCTCCCCTACTCTCTCCCTCTCTGATAGAACTCCCCTACTCTCTCCCTCTGTGTCATGGATCTCTCCTCGTCTCTCCTCTACAGCTCAGGTTCTCTCTCGGTAACCCCAATTCCCAATTCAAATGGAGAGCTTTGTGTGATAAGATATGGCCTGAGGTAGGGGCGGATGCAGAATTTCAGCATGGGCGAGAATTAAAAAAAAATGGTCAATATGAAAGATATTATCAGTTTCTGTAAATACATATTGCAAAATACTACCCGAAAAACTATCTTTGATACCTATACAATTACAAAAGCATAGTCATATATAACGGCAGATATATGCAATCTAGTTCACCCATATCCATTCCATAGGCAACCTACAGAACCTAGTTTTAAAATTTTTGTAATGACCCGATATTTTTATTTTATAAATAATAATAATTACCAAGCCAAAAATATTATTATCACTTGAAAAACTATTTATGTCGTCACGCTAAATTTTATTCCGTAATCGATTGTGTACGCGCGCATATCTGACGAATAATTTTCCTAGTATGAGCATGGGTTGCACTAAATCTCTTTTTCAAACAACCCAAAAATTTTCCAGCGATTCGTTTCCTCGTATGCCAGGCCAATAAACCTACTGTCTCCTCCCCATCATATAATGTTCCTCCATTTTTGTCTACATTTTCTTTCTAGCCAACCAAAGATTGACAGACCTTTTAAATTCTTTCTTTTACCCATCAAACAAATACCTTAACTTACATCATCCTAATGACCAGGAGGGTTATGAATTTAATCTCTTTCTATTAACCGTTTCCTCCTATTTACCTATATCTAACAAATGGCAACCCGATTACTTTTCTTTAACCCTTGGGTTTCACTTACCTGATCTCTTATTAAGCCCCCTTTTCCCACTCCCTTTCCAAATCGGCAGAGAGAGAGGAGAGGTCACCACCTTTTCCACCATCATCACTCGACCACCTCCTGTAGCACCACCACCCCACCCGAACTCCTTCGGCCACCAGCTTCTCACAGCCGAGCACCACTGCCGCACCTCCACTGCCGTACACACAACTACCACCGACGAGCTCCACCGCCGCTCCGACCCGCCACCGAACCTCTCCGAAAATCGTTTCGCCGGACAAGAGGTAGTCCGAACACACCTCCCTACGTATATATCTCGTTTATTTATTGATTTTAGTGTTTCGATGGAAACATAATCGAACCCGACGTCGCCAGTCGAGTCCGGCCAAGCCCTCTGTTTTGTTTCGAGTTACAATAGTCACTGGGTTTTGAAAATTCTTTGGAATGACTGCAGTTTAAGCCCCTCGCGTTTGATTAGCTTGTGAATCCACTCTAACGTACTAAGAAAAAAAAGAAATTATAAGCCTAAAGTTAATTAGTTTCCGGTTCGATTCTAGTTTCGTCACAAATACGAATTTTTCTAATACCGTCAACACTCCAAGATAGTCAAAACTTATAGTGTGAAGCATGAGAATTTAAGTAGTCTCCTGGTAGTAAATGTGACGTTGAATCTATGTTAGTTGAGCATTACTCAAATTCATAATTCGTTTTTTTTTTTTTATATTCAAACCTATACAGAAAGTAGCTATGGAACTAAAATTAACCTCACGTTCATTTCCACTAACTAGTGTTCATGCTTTTAAATAGAACTTATAATCTGATAATATATGATTCTAAGGAAGTTGTTACTTATATATATTTTTTTCTTTCTTATCTTTAGTTATGTTTTCCTTTTTAATGTTAGTCACAGTTATAATCGGCCTTATATTCTGAATGTTTCTCATGAGTCAAATTAGTGATGTTTGTCATTATTGTACAGTTAATGAGAATCTAGATTGGACAAAATAGGTTCCCGGGGTTGGTTGCGATGTGCGGATTTAACATATTAGACGTGAAAGTAGGTTTAATTTGAAAATGGATAATGTAAGAGGATGTGATTTGGATTTCGGGCAATCCTGGTTTGGAACCTGTGGTGATGTATTGTTGATGGATGATTGGTGGTGATTTGTTGAAAGTGTTGATTTACGAAACCCTGGGTACAGCATGGTGGTTATCGGCTCTCGGATGTTGGGACGGGACATAAGGGTGGCATTGTGCTTGCGTCACAACCCGGGCTAGACGGCGCATAAGCGTTGCCGGTGAAGTTTTATCCGAACTTATGGTCGCAGATGGGATACCCGAGTACATAACTTAAGTATCTTTCATCCGGATCTGGAAAAGGGGAGTCGGACCACACCAGTGTCTTGTGTCAGAGGTTAAGGGTAGGAACGGATCTGTGGATAGGATCTGAGATCTCACATAGGTTAATTGATAGTAATGAAAGAAAAGTTGATTGTTCTCTTTTTATGTTATTTTAATGCATGTCAATTATATTCCTATTGCTTGTAAGTTATGTGTTTCGGGCGGGTTTTGGCTACTGAGCGTCATCGCTCACGATACTATGTTGCCCTGGTAACTCGAACGCCAGGTACCGAAGACAGAATAGGAGTGTCGTACAATCCGACTGAAGTCAACACTGCTGAGGAGAGTGCCGAAGAACCTTGGTTTCCGTATGCGTAGTTGCTCTGGTTAATCAAAGTCAACCTCATTTTGGGAGCTTCAAAGTTTATTTGGAAATTTTAATATTTTATCAAATTCGACTACTTAAACTTAATTCGATATGGTTGTAGTTTGATGACATCTGCTTTTGAAATGGTGATGTATTAAATCTATGAATTTTATTTGGTAAATTGTCTTTTAAATACTCCGAAAATTCGGGGCGTTACAATTTTCATGAAATCATAAAATCTAAGGAGCACGGTTATTGAATCTCAAAAAATCCTGGATGAGAGGGTGTTATTTTTCTTGTAAGAAATGTTGTGCAGACAAAATTATATAATGATCCAAAGAAATTGTGCAACTTGGGTAGGGCTGTCACCCAGGTTTATCCGCCCCTCAGTCCATCCTCATTTTAGTTTCTTCACACATAGGCAATGCCAGAGCAATGAGGTATTATAAAAGAATTAGTTGGTTTGTGTGGACAACTTTGGTGGCTTTGGTGCCTCTAGAGGTGGCTCTGTATGCCCTTAAACTCACTTATAATAATCTGGCGGGCATAGATCTGAGTCTGGTTAGATTGTATTTCTCTCTTTTCCTAACTTTGCTGAATTCTGGTTTTTGTTAGTGAAGTATCCAATATGCGTGCGTATCCAGCTAAACCTTTCCAATTCTTCAATATTGCTAGCTAGAAGTTATTTACATACATGAACCCACATATTTTCAATACATGCATTCAGTTAAAAGGGAATTTACTATTGAGATAGCCACCCAGTTATTTTACTCTCAGGTATCCATACAAACCTTCAATAAGAGTTCTTTATCCTATAAAGAAATTGAATCAAAACTGTGAAATCATGGGCCTTTACCTGGATAACGAAGGACTCAAGGCTTTGCTCTGCACCATCAGAATCATATCTTCCTTCATAGGGATCTTCCGCACCTTCAATTGATGCTTGTTCATAAACTCTAAGCGATGATACAAACGTCTGCCACAATGGTCCGACCACAACTGAAATTAAAAGGCACCATAGAAAACATATTGGAGGAGGGGAAGAACAAGAAAGCAGTACTTGAAGAAATCTAGAAATATGGTTTATCCTCTGAAAAACAAAACAACAAGCTTACCTCTAAATTGTGTTTCTGTAAGGCTAGGAAAATTCTGAACAAATTGATTCAAGCACTTTAAAGCCTAGTGTTGAACAGTGTAAAAAGGATATTTCAAATCAAAGGCTTTTCTAATTTACACTATGCTGAAAGCCTGAAAATAATACTACTAATCAAGACACAACGGCAATCTCAAACCTCCATTCTGAAGCACCAGTCATCAGGGTCATCAGAATGAACAGGATGTTCCAGGATAATCGAGAACTGCTCCATCCATGTCTGAACCATTGGCGACATTAACGCACTGGTTTCTGTCTAAACACAGTGAAGTATTAGATAAGTCATTTCATATTGGAAAAGAAATTCCAGTAAGAGCCCTATTTCAGACACTGTAAACATCTGGTGTTAAGAAGATACCTTATACACACCACTCATTACACCGAGCACAAAACTGCAAGAGTGAACTATTGAAAGAGCCTTTGCACGTAAACTTCTGCCATAAATCTGCACAAAAGTTCCACAACTGAATGATAGCGCTGGGATGCTTACACACATAGTTTCCTAAACAAACCAAGAGTGCTTAAAAGTTCTTTTGTGGAGAAATTATCTCTCAACTCCCATCCCTCCTCCGGAAGAGGTATTTCACATGAGAAATATAAAGAAACTATCCCCCTCTGGCCTCTTTCTATCTAAAGTAGGAAGTAAGTTCACTCTCCCTGAGGGGGCGTCTTTGTTCTAGGCACCCAGGGCTTCAAATGACACAATATAAACCTAAGTATCATAGAAAACACGAAGAATAAGCCCAAAACTTATGAAGCATGCATAGGGTATAGACATGGGTAATATAATGATACCGGTACCCCGATATGGAAAACTTGAAAACATTTGGTTCGTTTGTAAGAAAAAAATTGTATGATCCTTTTAAAATGTAATACAATTATATTTAGAAAACCATGCAAAACTCATGTAAATGGTTTAGTTGATTAAAGATCCAACCGGCAGGTGGACTCATATGGCTGTCATACTCAGAGGAATGTAATGAAGATAATGAGTGGTTGACACAACAGTAAATAATAGCAAATTGCTCCTACATTGAAAGGTACGAAAGGATAGACATTTGGGAAAAAACAAAATTCACGTCCCTTCAAAAACAGGGAAAATTTGAAATCATCTGTCTACGATAATTCTCCTCGTTTTACGACAACAACAAGACACAAAAAACTAAAAACAAAAGATAAAAAAGAGCCTGTATCAACTGTTAAGTTGCCAATTGTCAAGCTATCTTAACACCCTACCTCACATGCAACCCCATTCTGCACTCTTGCACATGTAGATGCAAATATCCATACACATTCGGGAAGAATGCAAAAGGTAGAAACCTAATGCAAGCAGTTACAAATGCAAATAGAGAGACTTGAACCCAAGACCTATCTCAACCTGAGTTCTGATACCATATTCAGTCACTAGTTGTCCCAAAAGCTTAAGCCGTTAGGTAATAGGCTCAATAATGAACATTAAGCTATCTAATATCAAAACGTATCAAACCCTCGTAACCTACAGAAACCTGAACCACTAAGACCATGCCCTTGTGGCACGCATTGGAGTCCAACCCTTACATTTAACAACCCCAATAACAACCAGTAAAAAAAAAAAGTAGGACAGTTAGGAGAGTGAAAGAAAAGGAAAGGCCAAATTGAGGAAAAGGCACACAAAAGTAACAACAAAAATACAAGATTACACCAAAAATAACCTGCGGAGATGACACAATTGTGTGCAAGCATGGGAACAAAACAGGCACTAGTTTTGGCACCACCGTATCATCCAAGTCCCCCGAAAGAAGAGCCAAGCATCTTAAAGCCCCATGCACTGCACAACTTAGAGCAAAACTTGTCAAATACGCTGACAACTGTAGAAGATTTCTGAAAAAGCAATTGTTACACCATAACAGTGGTAGAACTTAGAAGACTTATAGTACGGATTGTCAGATTTTCATGGGATGACACATTCTAAATGAGAAGTCATTACTCCGTTCCCGCAAACAAAGGGATCATAGAGTCAAATCTTAATTGCATCCAGCAAGAAGAAGAAAAAAGCTCTATAAATGATCTTTGATAAGGAATAAGAACTCATGCAAAACCTTTTCCAAATAAGTGTACAAGAGATAAGAGTACTGCTTCTAACAATTACAGTAAAAAAGACCCAGCCATAGTGGAAAAGCAGAAAGAACACACTAAGTAAAGAAAGAACTGCAGGCAA
Source organism: Rhododendron molle (assembly GCA_025413875.1). Classification (NCBI taxonomy): domain Eukaryota; kingdom Viridiplantae; phylum Streptophyta; class Magnoliopsida; order Ericales; family Ericaceae; genus Rhododendron; species Rhododendron molle. Next base: position 5,157,172 of record CM046395.1, on the reverse strand, counting down.
TTGTAAGAAATTCAGACCTACTACACAAATCACACCCAAGACAAATGTTTTATTTTTTATTTTTTGATCGACACCCAAGACAAATAGGTCACAGTAGAGTAAAACGAACAAGCATACGAAGTTAAAGATTAGATCATACTAGAGATTATGCAGGATCAATGCATGAAAAAGATCATACTAGGTTAAGCGAAGCCATAATGCACAAAGGACTTACCTCCATTCATATTAGTTTGATCATTTATCAACTTTAGGAGGAGTGGCAGTAAGTCAGGCCAATCCTCAGGCCAGTCATAATGTGCAATGGATGCCACAGCCATGCTGACTGCCGTGCAGATTTTCCTATGAGAATCATCCAACGACAATAAAAGAAGTCCACGTATAGCTGCCTGATATCAAGACCTATGTAAAATCAGACAGGTGGATAGAGAATGCAGAAAAGGAGAAGTGATTAAGGCGGAGGTATTTTAACTTCCAATAAATACGATGTAGCCACAGACAATCAACTAGGAAGGGGGAGATTTTATCAACAAGACAAAATTGTGGAGAACTACATATAAACTGCAGCATCACAAAGGGACCCTGCTGATGTTATTATTTTGAAAAGTACCTGTCAATCAGATCCACAGTATGAAAAGGGAAGGGGAAAAAGAGACATTTCGTGCATTAAACAGCTGATTTCGAGTGGCGATCATTGGGAATTACCAAAAGCCTTCTCACAATGCAGAAGCAAGTGAGAGTGATCGTTGATTGCGCACAAAATAAGCATTTGGAACCAAGTTGTGTTAGGTAATCTTAGATACAAGAATAAACAAAGGAGAAGAATGGAAACCAAAAGGAAGAAAAAAGGGAAAAAGACACTGCCATAAGAGTGTCAAAAGAACTTCTGCTCTCTTCATTTATTCATTGTTAGGGCTGAAACAGGAATAACTAAAATCATCATACTCTAAGCTCTTAATAAAAGAAAAATTAACCACATCAAGCAACTTTTTACCAATCCACTGTAAGCTGACAATTGACTATTCTGTGCTTAAAAATGAATGTATAACACTAATACGCAACATAAAAAAAACAGCACCTGCATTGTTATAATGAACTAGATTTGTTCGATTCTTCTAGGCGAATAACTATAACCCCTAAAACCCAGGGTGTATAACTGATGATGGAAACAAATAGCATACAATGAGCTAAACTATGCCTTGTGTCCAACCAATTAGGTCGGCTACATGAATCTTTTTTCATCATTTTGCTCTGTCAAGTGCCAAAATAATGCAACATATTACTTTAAGAAAAAAAAAAAGAACCTTTTCTTCACTCGAAACAACAGGATGCTCAAAAGTTTCCTCCTCCTCCTCCCAGTGTTTCTTAATGAACTGTTTTAGAAGGACAGCAGCTAGGTAAAAGGATGTTAAATCTTACAAAGAAAATTGTGATCAGCGTGTTATTAAACATTTCATATTACTTCAATTAAAACTAGCACCCGTGTATACAATATTTCTTCCTTTAAATGAACAGGGAACAAAGTAGATGAAGAAAATGGAAAAGATTCTAGTTCTGGCAATGTGAATAAAGGATATCTGACGCAATCCTGATGAAAGCTCCCTGTTTGCAGCAACCTTGGCTAGTGCACTTCCAAAACCTTCAAAAGAATTCATGAACACTTGTCAGTCATAGTTCTCATGTACCACCATGTAATCCTACGCGAGACCAAGGTAATCTTTTAAAATGTACGGTAACATACATACAACACCTTAAAACATCAAAGTAAATGAGTTGCTCGACAAGAGGCCTGCGAAACATTTGTTGGAGATGCCATTGACATGAGAATTTTTCAGGAAGGGAACAAAACATATTCAATGCACATAAACAAAAGAAAATGTCCACGATGACAAACATATCGATAAAGCAATTTTTACACGAGTAAGATTGCTAAAGTAGGACCAAGCTGAAGAATGTTAAATTAAGGCGCTAGAATATTGTAACCACTACCGTAAAACTATGACACATAGCCCAACAACTCATTTACGATATAGATGCTCCATCATTTATGCTTTGCTTTCTTTACACATAGAATACCAGGGCTAGGTAGCCTATCGGACCCTAACCCTAATGTATAAAACACAAGATGAAGCTCATGAACCTATCATCTTTGTTTTCTCGTCCCCACCCCCTTCTTCTCCGGATCTGCCTTCTAAGCCCACTGAGTAATAACAACTCATTTACAGAAAGTGGATGTTTTGTGCTTTCCTTTATTTACAAATAGAATACCAGGGCTGGCTAGCCCATCGGACTCTAACCGTAAACGATAAGACCTAAGATGAAGCTGCTAGCCCACATCTGTACTCTTAGCCCACTAACTCCTACAGCATTCCCAATGCCCATTCATCTTTTCTTCTAGCTTTTTGTTTTGTCTTAGTCCTGTGGAGCGATTCCAGTAAGCAAGTATGTCCTAAGTTCCCTCTTAGCAATGGTCCAGTCCCTAGGGCTGCAAACGAGCCGAGCCTTGAAGTGTTCGAGCACGGCCTAAGGCTGTCCACGTCCTGCTCTTTCTCTTTCCTTTATGAAAACACTAGTCGGTTACGGAAAACAGGAATGCAAAGTGCCAAAGTCATGACAGACACCCCATGTTCATGCTCAGACGTAGCAATTCGGCATTCGAGGCTAAGATTCCCGGACAATGACGTCAATTAAATTACATGGGTGTGTGTAAGAGAGAGAGAGAGATAGAACCTGGCTGAAGGGAGGCTTGATGGAGAGAAGCTTCGGCGAAGGAACGAACGTTGTGATTGATGTCGAGAGTGGCATTCAAGCAGTTAATTAGCCATTGCTGGTCTTGATCCACCATGTTCTCCATGAGAGTAGCGATGGTGATGTTGATACAGCTAGGGCGAGACTGGTTCAGTCTCTTGGGACTTTTCTTTCCCGCTCAATCGAGAGGGTTTTCAGCGGCAAACGAGAGGGATCGGGGATTCGTAATTGGGGATTATATATAGGCCCCTAGGGTTTTTGTAAGGCAGTTTTGTTGTCAGTCAGACCGGGTTTGGTGCGGACTGGCACCGCCCGTTTTCCTGACCGTTGGACTCGCGGTTCAGACCGCCATATGATATGACAAATAGAGAGTGTTCCAGTTTTATAAAAAAGGAAATTTTAGAAAAAGGTGGTAATTTCAAACTCAAAAATTATGTATTTACGCAAATAATTTTTCTACAAACATTGATCTTATTTGATAGATCTCATTGAGATCTTTTGAACAGTGCAAAAAAATTAAAAAAATATTTTTTATTTTCATTATATTTAAGCTTGAAATTACCTTGTTTTAAAAAAAAAAAGATTTAAAAAGAATGCGGAACGGCACCTTAAACGCCCAACTTGCGACTTTTTAACGCATTTTTGGGCGCGGTCTTTTTTGTTATTTTCTCCTAATTCTTGTAGTATTAGATTTTGATCAAATTATTGCATCGTCTCCGTGAAGGGACTTGATTATTCTTTGCTTGGCGCCCTACCCAATTTCTCTCATTCCATCACACCTCGATGAGAAGTGGGGCAGGAACGGCGTACCATGAAATTTGGTCCCAACTCGCCCCCATTGTCATTCCTGCCCCAGTCCGATACAGCTGTGTTTGTGGTTAGCAAAAAATATAATTTTAAAAACCACCACTTATTTGTCTTCTCTATTCTTGACTAAGAATATGACACTAAATTCTTAAAAATATCACATACATGCGAAATTACTCTCTCTAAAGTTTTATTAAAAAAATTGAGATCTCTTTGAATCGCATAATCAATTGTTTTTAAAAACAAGACTGACACTATATATTTCAGACATCTGTTTCAATTGTAACGGTAGAAATTCTTTGCACTCTTCGTTAAAAAGTATACCTTACCACAATTTCAAGGCGCATAATCTTTCTTCTTCTTCTTCTTCTTCTTTTATGTGTCCTCCTACATTTTCGACCATTAGATCGTGTTTTAAGATTCAAAACTCTTGATATTTTCAAGCAATTAAATAACCAAAATTATGTTAGAAAACAGGTAAGACAACAAAATAGATACTGGGGATTGGTGCCCCTCCCACTAATGAGAATATTCTTGCCACGTAATAAGTACTAAAAGAGAAAATTCATTGGTTGTCAAGTACATCTTCAATCCCCGAACCTCTTGCTCCATCCCTCATTTTCCCAAGTCAAAATTTTCCCAAAGCTCTCTCTTATCTCCAATCCAACCTACTTCATTTGTTCTTCTTCAATCCTTTCACATTTTTGCTTTATCCGTTCTCCCTCCTCCTCCAATGGGTTGCGGCATGTCAAGATACGGCATGGCCGACCGTTTAGACTTTCATCCCATCCGAAGGAAACTTGATAATTTGCGTAGAAGTGATCGCCTTGTTGTTACCATAGACGACACCCCTTCTACCAAACTACTTCTAAGGGATGGCGAAGATCATGCAGTTTCGAATTGCGATAATAGTCGTAAAAGCATTTCTTCGCCTCACGAAGAAGCCCTAAAGGGACCATCATTGGAGCACAAAGAAAGCTTGAAGATTGCAGGAGGAGATAACACAAAAAAGAAAAGCGGTGGGGAGGAGAAAGAAAACGAGGTTAAGGCTAAAAACGAGGAGGTTGTGGCCGCGGAGAGGGATGACAACAAGGACAACGATGGAAAAGAAGAAGAAAGCGATTATGATGATGAAGAAGGAAGACTTTCTGATTATGATGGTTCTGCGTTGTGGATCGACTCTCCGAGTTTTAGAGAGTATTGCACCCACGATTGCGATTCGGACGATAGCTCCAAGGACGACGGTGAGTAACAAAATGATGGGAATCAAATTATGCATGCATGCATGCATATTATTTATTTATTTTTATATAGCAAAAAGAAAAATCTAGCTTTTTATTTTTTAATGTTCATGATTTACGTTTAATCTATTGTTCTAACTCAACAAGAAAATAAAAAGAACCATCTTTAGGAGGGACTCAATATGTTGTGAAAAATGAAGGAAACAAAATAACCTTTTTGAACAAAGAAATATATTGTAGCAATTCAAACGAATTACGTTCGACGGTTAAGTATTTGTTATGGATTTTGCACCCATGCATAAGAAATTAAGAACATTTATGTTAGACATTCTTGCACCTAATAGAGAGAGAACAATTGTGAGGTCAATAAAACCGCGTAAAAATTTTGCAGGTAACAGTGACGGAGAAAAGAAGGAAATCAAGATAAAAGAGGACAAGTGCAATTCATCTCCAAACTCAAACGAGGTATATACCATCACCACATGCAACTTCAAGTTTTTACTCCCATTTACCTGGCAAGAACCGCAAAGCGAAAACTTGTCTGAAATAGCTGTGGTCGGGGTCCTGATTTACCATACGGTTATGCAATCTAAGGTTGCGGTTGACATTGTGATTGGTTCTAGTAGATTATAAGAAACAAAATCAAAGACAAAACAGAACAGAGGATGTTTTCTGAAACCTTTTGTGATTGGCTTGTCTTTGGCAGGGGGCAGTGACCAAACCCAAAAGAAAAGGGAGGAAAGGGAGAAGATTCAGAAAGGTGTTTCCAATGGGGAAGCCATCTGCTATGAAGAATCTACTGCATGTCGCATCTTGCTATAACCCAAATGCTGCTTCTGCGGCTCGCGATCACAAGGTCGGGAAACAAATTGAGAAAACCTTTTGATTCGAAATCAACGTAGAGACTGGAAGTGATTCTTCTCTTGTTTTAGTTTGTTTCTTCTCCCGTCCTTGTAAATATTGTTTGCCCTGTGATTGACAAGATACTCGCATCATTTGTCAGAGAGATTTCTAAGACAAGTAGCAGAACGAAAATTACTACCCAAATGCCAACAATATCAACATGTCACTCGTCCTACGCCAAAGCAATTATATTCCCCCAATACAGAGTATGCCGCACTGCACCGGTGCCCACTGTATCTGCCTGTGCAGTGGTGGCGTGTGGCATTGTGCGGTGAATGAGTCGACCTCTTTCCCAAATGTTTAGAAAATAGGACGCCGGAAGAAGAACTAGTGCAGTGTATGTCGATTTTTTCTTTCCCGGAATGTTCAAAAATCTCAACGTAATAATAGTTAGGTCTCAGACAACATATGGAGTAGTAGAAGGCATCACTCAGTGGCCTGCAGCTCATTCATAACACCATTCTAATACAAAAACAGTATCTAAAGTTCAAAATTCATCAGAGGTCACTGACCGAGGAAAGTACAGAGAACTACAGATGGAGCATTGAGAGGCAGCTTAAGGTCTAATTTTACTTTGGTTTTGTCCAATAGCTGCCCGAATATAAGTAGCAGAATAAAACGCTGTTCCTCTCATTTCTAAAAAACCTCCTACAAGCTCCAAAAAACAGTGGCTTAAAAGTATCAAAGGAAACTAAAAACAAACTCTATTGCAGCAACAGTGGAGTGGGGGATTACTTCCTCCAACCGAATGCGTAACAGACACCCAGTTGTTGTCTTCTCAAATGATTAGCGCTTCTTCTTGCTGCCTTTTGCATTACCAGACGATGGTGATGCAAGTAGGTAAATGAACAAAGTCACTATGGAGATCACGGAGACCAAGGACCCGTACTGCGCCAACAACCTCTGCAGATGGAGAAATGTTGAGAGCATGAGAAAAGCATTTCATTGAGTCCAACAGTTGATTATAAGTACTTTATGCAAAACAAAAAAGAAAAGAAAAAAGAGCCGGTAGTAAATCAACCAATCTTCTATTGTCCCTAATTTGAATAGTATCAACGGATCACGGGTAAGGCCTTTCTTACTCCTTATATCACACTACAGGGGCAGTGCCCACTGCCCAGGTATACGTCCACTATCATGACGTCAAGTTGTCAATAATACACAGTTCTAATAATCCACTGATATCTGGCATGTCCCTCCTAATCCGTCCTATGCAAGTGGTCAGTAATGTAATAGTGAAGCGATAACAGTAACAGTATTTCATAATCTGCAACATTCAATTTCCAAACCGAAGAATGCAAGAGAACAGGGCATACCTTAGCCTGAGAAAATTTGGTCGCCGCCAGCCACAATGCCATGAAAAAACACAAAAATGCCTCCAAGTGAATATACGATGGCATTTAATTACAGTAATATAGGGACAAATCAACTGCTTGTGCAAGACTTTACCAGATCAAACTTCTTCTCAGCAGGTTTATCCGCAAGAATATCTAAAGGAAGAATCGGAGTTGAATAAGCCTCCTGAAAATTGGAAACAGAGAAATGTCTTATCTATACACACTAACCAGTGCTGCAGTGCATAATGAATACACAATGCTTCTGTATGCAGGTGGAATAGCTCACAATGCCAAACCTGTAGAGCAGCTTTTGTGGGGACACGGAATGTGATAACTGCTGGTGCACCATAAAACAGTGTCCGCACTTTGGAGTCCAATTCAAAAGCATGTGATACGAGAGCCCCACTGCACATTACAAAACGTTTAGCATGATAACAAGTAATGACCTCACTTCCATAAACTGAACTAAGGAGACTATTTCAAGAACAAGAAACGCGTACGCATCAAGCCTTTCCCATGATATTGACGTGTTCCCGCTGACAATTTCAAAAGTATCTTTAGTCCAGCTATCATCAGTTAGACTTACATCAAATGCAGTCCTGGAGACAAAGCCAATACAAAAACAGACAGATGTATAAGACAACATAATCTTATATTTAAAATCTGGGATGATACCCATGAAAAGGCACGAGTTGTTATTATTGGAGAGAAATGCAAAGGGTACCAAATATCAACAGTATTCTGTTATTGTACAAAATCAAATGGATTTCAATAGGCTCAATAACGAAAAAACCAATCGTGTGCTAGTACTTTGCAAATAGCCCAAATTACATCCAGTAAAACCTCTATCATAAGATGTCCATAGAATGAAAAGGAAATTGGTGAAAAGCAAGGCTAGAAGGATCCACCCACTACCAAATGTCTGCTGATTGCCTGTACAGGCAGATTGTTAGCCGAAAACGCTTCTTCTATTGTGTCTCGTTGTTCGATGATTATTGGAATCCAGTCTGTAGCTATGGTAGGGGTCAACATCCCGACAGCCTCCGATCTTTCTGTGAAAGCCAACTCGATTTGGTTTTTCGTGGCAGTAATAATAATGAGGTTTATTATCTGACGAAGACTACCGTTTTGATGAATAAATCCACAATAAATGCTCACTAGCCAGCTTCATTACTAAAATCCGAAAGTATAATAGTGTCCAAGTGATAACTCCTACGAATAAAAACTGAAGCTACAGAAGGTTAAAGACTGTTTGTTATCCAAATTAAAAACACTAATATCATCTTTCTAGTCGAATACTAAAGCTACTTACAAAAATCCCACAGGTAAGATCTTCGATAAACAATAATTAGGCAATTATTACACAACAAATCACAGGTCAATTGTCGCGATCAAACAAAGATTGCGCATTAATGATTTTTCCAAATAAAATTCATCTAAGACAAATCCCCATAAATGAACAAAGATTCTGCAATAATGATTTTTCCAAATAAAAGTTATCCACAACAAATCCCCAGAATAAATCCAACGTATAAATATCTAGACGAGATCGATTGGAGAACACGTGAATAATCCGATCTAGATATATCAGCTGAAGGGGCAAAATGATAAAAATCGAACTCACGCAGATCCTTGGTTGTAGATGTCGATGGAGACGGAGACGCGTTCGATGCCGGGTTTGAGCCTGGTGGCGGTGGCCTTCTTGTGGGCGACGATGAAGGGGGCGTCTGAGCTCGCGAGCGTCGACGAGACCAAGAGCAGAGCTAACAGTAGAGAGATCAGGCGTTTCGTGATCTGGGTCGCCATTGATGAGCGGTTCTTGATGTTCAGCTTCGGGTAAAGATTTTCTGGATCGAAGAATCTCAATAAATTAAGGTCAGTGGTATACTGGTATTGAATTGACACGATGGGTTTTGAGCGAGACGGGGAGAGAAGAGGGCAGGTAGGGTTGATACCGTAATTTGGTCACATGTGTGGCTAACCCGTAATTTAATACTCCTTGGTTTTGGACCTTTCCGTTGTTCGGGTTGAAGGTGAAATCTTGGGCTTGTTCGTTTGGGAAACTCCCACGGTCCCAATACACTTTAAAACCTCCTTAAAAAAACGAGTCGAGTTTTATTCACTCTCCACTTAAGAGGATGGACATTACAATTCTTTCTATTGGTTGGAATTGAGTGGATTTCACCACAAAATAACATCATGCTTACTAAAAAGTGTATTGTAAAGGTGTGATCTACATCATTTCAACCAATTAAAAGGGAAGATAATGTTCACCCTCTTTTAAGAAGGGTGAACAAAATTACACTCCTCAAAAACCAAACTGAACAGCGTCTTCCGTAATCCGTGTGCATGTGCAAGGGCGGAAGAGCGGACATAAAACCCTTTTCGCTGATGTTAAAAAAAAAAACAACACATAAAACCCTTTTTGCTGATGTAAAAAAAAAAAAACAAACATAAAACCCTTTTTGAAATTCATCATAAACTAAATAAAATCTGCTCTCCATCCCTTATTATTACTCCATTCGTCCCTTATTTAGAGTCTAGTATTCTATTTTGGGTTGTCTCCTAATAAGTGTCCATTTTGTAAAATTAGTGGGTAAAAGTTGATGCATTGTCTATTTTGTCTCTGAAAGTAGATTTTATTTTGAAAATTTAGTGAGTAAAAATATAATAATATGGGTAAGTAGGGAAAGTGGAAGAAAAAATTGATGTGAAAGATATAATGATGATGTCTTTTTAATAAGTTGAAATTACGAAATAAGACACTTAAAAGGGACGGAGTAAAATTTAAAGCCTCGTTTGATAACAGTGATAGATGAATGAGATTCGTAAGAAAATGGGATTATGATTGAGATTGATAATGAGAAGGGATTGATAATGAGTATGTTTGTTTGGAATGAGATTAGATAATGGCGTTATTAATATCGTGTTTGTTTGAGATGAGATTAGATGAGGAGATTGGATTGATAGAAGAAATTGGGAATGAGAAGGAATTGGTAATGTGAAAGAGTTGAGATATGACTATTAATGCCAAATCCCACGGGGTATTAACAATACCCCTTATTACCCGGATTATTCATCCCATCAAATTAGTAGTCCAATCTATTTTTGGTTGACAAACAAAAGTTTCATAATCCCATAGAATTGGTTATCCAATCCCAACATGCAAGAGCCTTATCAAACGGGCCCAAAAAGCCAACACAATGAAGATTGGTAGTGGATACTGGATGCACCCGCCCCTTAGGGCTCGTTTGGTAACCCAAATAAGTAATCAAGATTGCCAAAAAAATAAAAAAATATTCTTTGTGTGGAAGGGAAAGGTTTGCTAAGGTTCCGTTCCAGAACGGGAATAAGCTGCTTATTTTTTAAGAAGGCAATTTCAAGCTCAAAAATAATGTGTTTAAACAAATAATTTTTCTACCACTATGGATCTTGTTTGATAGATCTCATCAAGATCTTTAATACGGTGCAAAAAAAATAAAAAAATTATTTTTTATTTACATTATTTTTTAGTTTGAAAATGTCAAATAAGCTGTTTATTTTTTAAGAACGTTTCTGAAACGGAGCCTAAGACGAAATAAAGCAAATGAGTCAAGTGCGAAAACCAGCTCATGTATCATGCCTAGATTTTAGTCTAAGCTTAGGTGCAAAGCCTTGTTTTATGTAGCTAGGATCAAAGCGGTTGACATCAACGTCCATGGATCTAAACTTCATTTATAAGCAAAAGGCACTCTACTTATTGCAATTGACTTTTGGGTGATCGAATTAACTCATTTCATGTGTCCCGATAACACTGATGCTTAGGCCTTGTTCCGCTAATATTTTTTTTTGGATTTTTTTGCCACTTTATTAAAAAATACACATTTTTTTTAGTTTCACGTCAATTTTTAATAAATTATTGATTCGTCTCTTCAACATCATCGCAACCCACTCAAAGCACACGTCAAGGCAATCGTGCCGAAGCCCGAAGTTGATGTGTTGCTAGGCCCACTTGACTCCTACCGGTTGAGCCTGGCCCATATGTGTGAAGTCTAGTCTCACTTGAAACCCAGCTTGATGTGAGCTGTCCAACTCCCACTTAACCCCCAAAAAAATAAATAAAAAAATATAATAATTGATTTTGGCACTCTCAAATTGATAATCACGCTCCCCATGAGAGTGTCAAAATCAATTCCATTCCACATTGGAATTGATTTTGGTACTCCCAAGAGAAAATGCGGTTGTTAATTTGGAGAGTGACAAAATCACTCAAAAAAAACCTCCCACTTAAAATTGGACCAGGACCATACGTGTAAAGTCTAGTACTCTCTCTGTACCAAAATGTTGGTCATCTTTGGGAGTACGTATTATTTTCCAATTGATTATATCTTATAATCTATAATATTTTAAGTGAATTTAAAAATTTTGTAATATAATAAAATTCATTGAGATCTATCCAAAAAAAAATTCATATTCGATATTAAAAACATTACAAATTAAAAAATATAACCAATCTTTTGAGACTTTCAAAAAAACAGAAAGAGAACCAAAAATTTAGAACAGAGGTAGTACGTGTGAAACCCAGTCCCATATCTTAAAAAACAAAAATACTAAGAGCAGGGACACTTTGCAGGGATCCTTGCAGAGACAATCGCTTTTGACCCCATTCCGGGTCCTAAAAAAATCTAGAAAAATATCCATAAATTTTTGAATATTATTTTATGGGCCTCTGTAAAAAATTAGCTCCTGCGGATATTGGTAAGTATTACTTTTGGATTCGTAAGGGCGAACTGCTCAGTTTGCCCCTACGATTCCAAAAATAATACTTACCGATATCCGCAGGAGCTGATTTTTTACAGGGCCCTATAAAAATAATATTCAAAAATTTATGGATATTTTTCTAGATTTTTTTGGGACCCATAATGAGATCAAACGCGATTGTCTCTGTAAGAATCCCTTTAAAGTGTCTCTGCTCGTAGCAGGACTGCTTAAAAAAAGAACTATACCCCCACAATGGCCAATCATTTGGAACTCTTGGAGTACTGTGTTGCACTTATGAGGTACTCTTTGTAAAAGGAAAAATCGCCATCGCACTATGCACATCATTTCATATCTTCTAACCATCCAAAAAAAATGAATGACAATTTTCCAATCGGCATTTTTTTTTTATTACGTAAATAATTGGAAGTAACACGTAGACAATAGGAGCTCTGAATTATTACTCCCGTCCCGACCAAGCACGTGAGCCAACTGGACGGAGATAAAATCCAAAAAGTTTGCAAGACGACAAGGACTTCTCATGTGCCAGCATGGCCCAAAAAGTGCAGATATTTATTCACGTGCGGACCCCTCTTCTCCCGCTTCCCATCTAGCCGAGGTCGGCTATAGGATCCGAACTGATGGGTACCCACCATTTGTGGGCCACACTTTTAGATCCTGCATAAATAATCTAAACCGTTAATTATTCTCTGAATAATCTTTCGAGTTCAAATGTAAAATTTCAGCTCAATATGATTAGTGTAAGTGATTGATCCAACATTCCATTTTTCTTTCAAAATTTAAAATCTTGGATTCTGAATGAAATATTTGACGGATGGATGAAACACTTGTATATAGTGTATTAAGCTTATATTTTACGCATGAATTCCAAAAAATCATTTTAAAAATAATCAACAGTTCAGATCATTAATGCGAAACTTCAAAACCAGTCTCGCAAATAATCGGTAACTATCGATACCTTTTTAGTCGGTACCCTTGGCATTACGCTATCTAGATAGGAGTGCTTTCTTAAATAAATATACCAATTTCCAACTACCAAAAAAAGAGACGTAAATATCCCTCCAGTCCTTCTCAAAATATCCCCAAAATATCTCATTTTCCGAAAACAACAAAAAAGAGTTCAATATCCCTCTCCTCCTCCGATTCGGCTCATGTCTAGTTTGGTCCATTTCTTGATTGGCGGGTCATGTAAGACCCACTTAAATAATTATGCTTTGTTTGGTTTGTGATTTAAATAGTGTTTTTAGATAATGAATAGAGAGAGAAATGATTAAATAAAGAGGTAAAAAGTGAGGAGATAGAGTGAAAAATGAGACTAAAGCCTCGTTCCAAAACACTTTCTTAAAAAATAAGTACTTATTTCACATTTTTAAACTAAAAAATAATGTAAATAAAAAATAATTTTTTAATTTTTTTTGCACTGTATAAAAGATCTTGATAAGATCTATCAAACACGATCCATGTTGTTAGGAAAATTATTTGCTTAGACACATTATTTTTTAGTTTGAAATTGCCTTCTTAAAAAATAAATACTTAAAATGAGTTCCGGAATGGAGCCTAATGAGTGAAAAGTTAAAGAGACAAATGAGAGTAATGATTGAATTGAGAAATATATGTTGAATAAAGTAGTAAAGCGAACAAGACATCAAACATTTTGTATTGTAGAACTTGGCAATACGAGTAAAAGGGGTGCTCGGATCAAGTACTCTACACACCTCGGATGCTGTTGATTTCCGCGCACGCCCCACCTATTTTTTTTTTAAAATTTTTGGACGGCTCGGATCGGCCGTCCAGTGGCTGGAGACAGCCCATCGACGGCCGGTGGTACGAAATTCCTAGCCCGGTCGGTACCTCTATCATTCTGTAAAAAAAAACTAGATCGAACTGGATCATACTCCCACCAAACTGGACAGCAGGCGAACCCCTCCTCTTCTCTTCTTCGTCTCTCTCTCTCTCTCTACACGTCTCCAATTTCCCTCCTTACTTCTCTCTCTCTCTCTCTCTCCATAATGGAGTAATAGATACTCCTCACATCCATATGTGATGTACCATGTGCCTTCAATCCAAATAGTCTCTGTACTTTTACCATCTCCTCATCTCTACCGACACTTCTTTCTACTCTTCTTCCCCCACAATTACGTACGTACCCAGACATACATATATATTCAGAGAGAGAGAGAGAGAGAGAACTTTGTGAGGAATTTTCCTCAGTAAGATGGACAAGAAGAACTACAACAAACCACCACCAGAGATATCCAATTGCGATTTCTGCAACCATGAATACGCCGTGCTGTACTGCAAAGCCGACTCAGCTAAGCTCTGTTTGTTCTGCGACCAGCAGGTGCACTCGGCCAACGCCCTCTCCATCAAGCACGTGCGGTCGCCGATCTGCGACAACTGCCGGTCGGGGCCGGTCTCCGTCCGCTGCTCCACCGACGGGCTCGTGCTGTGCACCGGCTGCGATCGGGACTGTCACGGCAGCAACTCCTCCGCCGTCTCGGATCCGCGCCGCCGCTTCGCCGTCGGGGGGTTCTCCGGCACTCCGTCGGCGGTTGAGCTCGCTTCGGCTTGGGGAATCGATTTGAAGCCTCATACTCGTTCGAGTGATTATTCAACTGTGTACAAGTCTACGGCCTTGAGTTTTCTAGATTTAAGGTACAAGCGCTTCACTAGCCAAATTTTACTATTTTGAACTACAATAGGTCTAAAGTTGACCCAACTTGCTTCAAGTAAGGCTGCAAACGAACCAAACAGGCTGGGAGGACTTGTTATCAGCTCGCCCGTTTAGTAAATGAGTTGAGCTTGAGTTTTATGCTTGTTTAGTAAAAAACCGTGGCCGAATTACTTGTAAATCTGCTCGTTTATAAAAGTTTGGCTTGTTTACGGAGGCTTAGCTCGTCATAGAGGCTTGTTTAGTAAACAAAGCGAGCTCGAACATCAATAGTAAATGAGCCGAGCTTGATTATTTTGGCTCAATTCGTGGTCGAGCTAGTTCGAGCCTTGCTAGTTTTGAACCAGCCGAGCTCGAACACCTCAAATGCTCGGCTCGTTTGCAACCCTAGCTTCAAGGATAGAAACCACAATTGCTCTCATCTTTTCGAGGACTGATAATAATAGAATTACGAATGAGGCTAGCTATCATGCATAGTTTTCAAAATATAAGAAGTCTTTGGAACCAATTAAAGCAAACTAGATTTATTTGTGTATACCTATCATATAATTGACGTCTTAATGTAGTTATTGTTGTGATTAGTAAATAGAAAAAATATCTTTGCGTATGGATATTAGTTTTGGCCCACTAATCAAAGTACTGGCTCTGATCCTGCAGGGACGACTCTGGTTTTGATAGCGTTCTGAGTTTTGATGTGCCGACGTTGAAGAATTCGGGTTGTGGGAGGTACAAGAACGTGATGTGTAAGCAGTTGGAGGAGTTGGCTTTAAGGGAAAGGGTGAAGGTGGAGAGAGGTGGGGTTGAAATGGAAGTTGGATCTCCAGATCGATGTGGTGAGGAGGGGAGTTCGCAGAGTGTTGAATTTGATAATGGGTATGACGAGGAGTTGTTGCATCAGCAAACAAGGCTCACCTCTCTGCTTATGCTACCAACGCGAATGGATTCTGGAGAAATTGGCTGTGTTGAGGAAGTTAGGAATATGGGGAGTTGTAATCCCACGTATCAGATGCCACCGCAGGTTTGAGCTCAAACTACTGATTATCATAAATTGCCTATTTATTACTGATTTTCTAGAATGCCTTGTATTCTAATTTGAATGTTGAATTTATTGCCAGTTTGGATAAAAATGCATATAAAATGAAAAGCAAGAAACAATAACTTTTTGCAGTAGAGAATTGAAAATTTGTGTGTACATTCTGTGCTGCAACCAGAATCAAAATTCAAGCATATGAACTGGAGCAGTAACTCAATTGGACATTCCTGAGGCCTTAGTTTTCTAGTCATGCGTAGTGTTAGATGTCTGCCTAGCATTCCTTCCATCTTGAGAATAATAGCCTGTTTAAGCTCTACCCACAGTTCCAAAGTCGGTGCTTGTTTTTTATTTTGAGAACATTCTGCAATTATTTATCGACTAACTCTCCTGCCTATGAATCTCTGTCCTATTTTTTAATACATTATGGTAAATGGGTTTTCAAAAAATGGTAAATGGGTTTTCAGTTTTCAGCCTGTGGTCCGATTTACATTTTAGTGGCTAGTGCACATCCGTATTATTTATTCCTTTGTAAATCATTTGGTGGGAAATTGCATTTTAGACTACTGGAGTATGTACTAGTGATCATTTGGTTGGACTGATTGGGAGAAGTAATCGCAATTTGTCCGCAGGATTTATATTTAAAAGGACGCTTTGCCTTCACATTTGAGCTTCTGTTTGCAGTTTGCACCTATTTCTCATTTCTTCGGCTCATCTTGCTTTGTTGTGAAACACGTGATTTTTTTTTGTTAGTGCTTTTAAGGAAATGGCATTGCACTTTAAACTAGACTATATGACATTAGCCATGTGCTACTGGTAACCATCATATGTACTTTGCAGGTTTGGAATTTTCATTCAGGAAGATCACGAGATTGCGATGAACCTGCTCATGCTGCAATAGGATACGATTCAGAGAATTCAGAATATATGATCAAGAACTATAATGACTTCATAAAGGAAACTTCCTTGGCAACGACAGAAGCGATGGAAGACATGTATGAGATGAATTGCGCTGCAATAGACCAGGGTATGCCATTGCAACAGGTTAGACGTTCTGAGTCTCTGACCACCTCAATTTTTTCGGTAAAAGTTCTATTATTGAACTACTTCCAATTGGTATCTGAATTGCACATTGCGCTTATTGTCTGGCAGACAATATTGAGAACTTTGGCTGGTTGCTTGATGTTTCTTTAAGTTGCTAATACAGTGATTCATGGTTGGAGAGACGAAGGAACTTTTGATGTTAGAGCTATTCATGCAGTAGTGTGAAGCTGTTCTTTGAACCTCTATTTGGTTTCTATTAGTTGTGACTAGTTCGCTGGTCCATCTTTTACTCTTACCTGTTGGTCAGGTCTAGCTTTCTAAACCTAAAGAACAGAGTACTGATTCTCTGTAAAGGATGTTTGTTGGGTTGTACCATCAAATGCGTGGCAATTGTTGATTCTTTTTAACGTCATTGCGAGATTATATTCGCATTAAGAGTTCCTCACATATGTTTCAGTTATTCAGTTGATATGAAGCATTTAAGTCTTGCAGTCTAATGAAAGCATAGGAACTTCACTGGAAATAACTAAGGGGGATGCATGTTAAAAACTTTCTTATAGGGATACCACCATTTGTTGTGTACTTGTATATAATGCTCGCAAAATCTTCTCTCTACGCTTGGGTTCTGTTTGTCTATATGCTGATATTGAGAAGTTCATAAAAAGACTTCTACAATGTGTATGATATATGCAAAATGGGGAGAGAACCTCTCAATATATGGTACTACAGTGATAATGGTACATTTGACGTCCTTTTTTAATATAATGTGTTGGTTTTGTGCTATTTTGCCACCAAGAAACAAACTCTAGAATGGTGTACGAACCTATTATACAATCTGTTAGTGCAATATCTTTCCATTATTCACCTTCCGTTCACTTTATTTCCAATGTAGTTCTTTTTTTGTAATCAACTTGATTGGAAATAATGCAGAATCGCTCAAAGAATCAGGTAATATCAAGCTGCAGAGCTACAGAAGCAGAAGGTAATACAGCAGATTGCAATAGCGTTCCTATGCTCGAATCTAGGTTCAATGAACCCAACCCATACACTAGCATCAGCAATATCCAGTTCAAGGAACACCCTTTTCTGTCTAGGAATTTACAAACCGCAACACCTAACTATGACACGGAGCTGATGGCACAGAACAGAGGCAATGCCATGATGCGCTACAAAGAGAAGAAGAAAACTCGAAGGTACACTTCCCAACTTTAATTTCCCATTATTTCTTGAGTTCTCTGTTGATTGCCCATGTTCTAACAGATTGCTTTAACATTACGGACAGATTTGACAAGCATATCCGTTATGAGTCGAGGAAGGCCAGAGCTGACACTAGAAACAGAGTGAAGGGTCGGTTTGTGAAGGCAAGTGAAGTTCCGGATGTTAGAATCAGTGGTTGAATTTGTTCCAAAAAGAGGTTGATCATCTTGAAGTTTGGTCTATACAATGTAATCTGCATTGGTTCCGCAAAAACATACTGGCATGACTTGTGTTTCGTTTCAAGAGTAATGCTACGGACAAAGACGTCTGGAATAGTTCGATGAAGGTGGATCCCGCACAGTGTACCTGGGATCCATACCACCTAACAGCTCCCCACACCTTAGCATCCGAGTCTATGTCCAAATTTGTATCTGTAGCATTTTGTAATTTCGAATAGTGTACTCCCTCTGTTTGTAAAACACTAATAGTAGTACTTTCTACCGACTAGTTCCCAAAGTTTAGAAATATCATTAATAATCAAGAGAGAACATCAAAGGGCATATTCTTCCTTGAAGAATGAGAGAACAACCAACAAGATGGATACACTCCGACGAGAAAAGATCTACACCCTAAACTCCTTACAAAAGTCACGGAGACACAATACGTACCTCACACAAAACTCACACCACCAACATCAAAGAAAGAAAGACGTACTACACCCAAAAGGGTTAGGAAGACCCCTGAAGGGGAGAAACTCCCGCAAGTGGGACATCACAACAGATTGCTAGAAAGAAAAAAGAAAACCACCGGATCAGACAACCCGACCTTCTCTTCTCCAAATCAACTCCAAGTTGGACCTTGTTCTCCAACCTCTTACTCCGGACTCTGCAACCTGATCCCCTTGGTCGCTAGAACATTAATAGCAAGGCGTCATGGCTGGATCTGGACGGGATCTCGACTGCGGATGACTTCGAGCCAGTTGAGGAGCTTTAGGACGGCAATGGAGGTGGTTAGAGGGAGGCGAGACGGAGAGGAGGTGGTGAAAAGAGGACGGTGGAGGATGTCGACGACGACCGCCAATCATAGGGTGGAAAACCATAGGGGGAGGGAGGGAGGGAAGGAGGGAGGCGGCTAGGACTAGGAAGTACTTGAGAGAGAGAGTCTCCAGAGAGAAAAATTACAAAGATAGTATGCTTATACTACAAAATCTTGAGTGGTTATTTTGTTTCCAGTTTCTTTGGCTTTATTTAGATGTAGTCAAAGGGGCATCTTATGCGAAGTTATGATCTGCTTGATCCCTTTCAATGTCCTCTCTCCTTTTGTTAGAAACATTTTATGAATTGGACGGGGTTATTGTTAATGCAAAGACTGTTTTTGTTAATACCAAAACTTGTAAAACGTCTATACAATGTATTAAATTGATTTTTACACTCTCCTTTTGTCTAAATGCACTTCATTTTTTTGTCTTCATTCATGTAGAATTTCAAAACTACCCTTTAAATATTTTTCCATCACTACAAAGCAAAACAAAAAAAGTAATGCATTTGGATAAAAGGAGAGCGTGAAAATCAATTCTCTATTAATTTCGGCATTTTTATTTCCCATTGGACGGTGTCAACCATATGATAATTTTCTGATGGTAACCCAAACTTTCAATAGTTGATGGCATGCATGTTTCAGAGGTCAAAATCCTGTTATATAGAAAATTTGAATTGCGGCGTGCTAAAACGACAAAATAAAAATCGTGAAGAACATAATAAAGCTTATTTTTTTTTAACAAAATGGAACTCTTTATCGAATAAAGCTTATTTTTTTTTATTTTTTATTTCCAGTAAGTGCTCCAGACATGCGGGAACTCTAGGCCATGAATAATATATTAATGCACGTGGATAATTATAAAGTCACATTTCAGACAGTAATAATTAATATCCGCCCTATGCATTACTAATTTGTATATTCGCTCAGATTCGATCCGAGTTCTCTCTGTCGAGATGAACAACCGAATCGACTGTTGTGCACCCGCTCGATCAGCAGCATCCCGGATCCACACCTCATGATCATGATGTTCTTATTCTCGCCAAAATATAAAAGAAAATAGAAAATCTTATTTGCGGACCATTCGTTAAAGAAGGGCTTTACAGAGGCCAAACGCGCGCGTCCAAAGTGTTTTTGGACCGTCCAGATTGAATTGAAAACGAATCTAACTCAGCCATTGATTGCGTGAATAGACAACTACGATTGCATCGCTCCGTGAACAGGTCGTTGAAGTTTCTCTCAACAAGGAAAAAGTACCTAGCAAACTAATACTCAATAGTTTATTATTCTAACCACACCCCTCTCAATCACGCCACTTCAATAACGAGAGTTTCACAACCTGATTCGGAAATCCAAACCGTTCTTTTCTAGATCTCAATTTATAAATCTAACACGTGCAACAGTCAAGTCATTTGGACATTTATTGATAGCAATCCGAAAATTTTACATTAATCTTGAAAATAATTTAAATTGAAACTTATTCATACGCTACGAGTTCGTTTTGTTTCACATGAAAACAATCACAATCTTTTAAAAATCAACGACTTGAATCTCGATCGTCAAAACAAGAGCAGAGAGTGAGCAAGAAATGGTCCCATAAAACTACTCTCTACACTGCAATTTTCTGATTCAATTAAAAAGGACCGAACCCTCAAAAACTGCAGTCCGTCAAAATTTGTCAGCTCTCGTCATACCAGTAAAAATTCCATACATTGTTCCCCACTTTTCAGAACTGGACAAAGGTAACAAAGTCCGTATTTGCATTTTGGATACGTACGTCAAAGATTAAGAAATACAGTAGGGAAAGTTTTTCTGCTTTATTTATTTACTTTTTCTATTTTTCAGCAATTACTCCAATATTCAAGCAAAACCCAAGAAAGCATCATCGCAACTTCACAGAAAAATTAATCCTGTTCAAAACAAAAATTTCGCAAAAATCACAAAATAAAAGAAATAAGAAGAAAAACCTGTCTCTGACGCGCAAAATGGAAGGAGATGAACAAACCCTCGCCTTCAAACTTATACAAGCTTTACATACAGAAATATATATATATATATATATATATATATAGAGAGAGAGAGAGAGAGAGAGAGAGTCGTCATGATCAACAACAACAGCAGAAGCACGAATGATGAAATGCTTGCTGCTATAGCTCCGTGACTTTCAAGTTGGAGGAGACATGAATCATAAATGAGCTTCATAAGCCACGTACATCTTAAACCTACTCCGTAAAAGTCAAGTAAATCCATTCGAGAAAACAAACTTAAAAACCACATTCTAAAACACTTCTTCAGATGTAAAAGCACTTTCAATAATTACTTCAAATCCGCAAAACTAACAAACAAAGTTAACTCTACCATCAACTCAACACATACCATGATATGATAGACCTAATCCAAACGAAACCCAACTTTCTCTTAAACTAGTAGTAAAAGGCTAATCCAAGACCCACGACAGATAAAGTTAATAACCTCAGCGACTGATCAAGACCCGCGACAGAAATCCCAAAACACAGGCATTTTCAAACTTCACACAGGACACATTTACAAACGGAGCGAAAGGTCAAGGTTTACGCTGTCGTCGGCGGTAGGGGAGAGAGAGTCGGGAGTCGAGGTCGAGCCGACGCCGAGGTGGGCCGGGCCGGAGCGGTACTGGAAGTACGGGAATCGGTTGGGCTCGAGCCAGTAAGCCGCGTTTGGGTCCACCGCCGGAGCAGCGAAAGAAGGGACGTCGTTGATCATCTGGGTATTGTTGTTATTACTGTAATAGCCTGGGTCCGCGGTGGTTGGAGCAGGGTCGCCGGAGAAGTGCTTTCTCGCGGCGGCGCGTTCGCGCTTGTGGGCGTTCTGGTGGCCGCCGAGGGCTTGGGAGGTGTAGAACTGGCGAGAGCAGTAGAGGCACGGGAAGACTCGAGAAGATTGGTGGGTTTGTTTCTCGGTGGCGGGGTTTTTTAGGAAGTCGTAGAGGAAGCCTTGGTCCGCCATTGATGTAGCTCTCTGGGGAGGTTTTTAGAGAGAGAGAGAGAGAAAGAGTACTGGCTACTGAGGGAGGAGAGAGAGAGAGAGAGAGAGAGAGAGAGAGAGGGGAGTGAGCCAGCAGTGAGGTAGAGGAGTGTGCGCGCACTGTGAGGGGGGGTTTATACAGAGGATTTGGTTTTTTGTTTGTATGCGTGGGGGAATATGATTGGGTGCCTGTGAAAAGACGATGCTGCCCTTGCAGTGGATAGAAATGGATAAAGCCTGAGGGCACGTATTCTCATTTTTTTGAATCTGAATCTTGGTATCCAAGAAAATGCCAGATCGATGGTATAAACTGCATGTACTATGTGAATAGATTTTGTGGTGCCACGTGTAGACATATCATGGACATTTCTTCTAGGCCGTCTGATTAATTTGATCTTGTAATGCTTATCCATTCTCAATTAGAATTTCTCATAATCATGTTTTAAACCAAATTAATTACCTCTAGTTATTAACAAGAAAATGGAGATTATGAAAGTGGTAAACTAACGGCCAGAGGTCCTTTGTGCCAAAATTTTGGTGTACTCGGGATTGTTGGAAACACAATCCTACGATTGAAGATCACTTGGTACATAGGTACACTAAAATTTCGGCACAAAGGAAATTGAGTGTAAACTAATTAACATAGATTTGATTCAAAAATCAACGCATCTGAATTTTACTATTTATAAATCAGATGAATGCGTAATTTTCAAATGATCTAGCTAGGTACCCTCAAGGATCCGTCAAACCAATTAATATAGTTGCGGATCAAAAAAAAAAAATTTAATATAGTTTTTTTTTTAATCTGCATCTATATAGTTTTCATAACCATATAAATTGTAGGCCAATATCATCTCATTGAGACAGTGTAATTGATTTTCAATTTTGTGAAGGTTGAAAATAAGTAATTTGCGCGTTTTTTTAGGTTAAAGCGCATTTTTTTTAGGTTAAATACAAATGTAAACACCATTTTTTTTTGTAACGAGGTGTTCGGGCCAACTTTTTTTTTTTTTTGAAAAGAGTCATTTATTCATCAAAAGTCCATTGGGCAAATAAATTCCAGAACAGATACAGGAAAGAACCAAAGCAATCTAAACGTCGATCTCGGGCACCTACTGCCGAAGCAGGCCCCGCGATAACGCCGGTACATAAGAACCAATCTCGGTCTAGACATTCCTCACATTACTGTATTCTTTATACTCCCTCTGTTCCGATTTGTTTGTCCAATTTCGGATTTCTAACTTATTAAGGACACCAAATCTTATCCATTAATTTGGAAATTTACATAATCCGATCCATTGATTTTGAAATTGGACAGTCAATTTAAAACATGCATGAGTCAAAAAAGGGACAAACAAATTAGGACGGAGGAAGTAACTAGATAGACATTCCTCACATTCTAAACAATTCAATGGTACAAAAGGTCTCAAATTCCTAACCATCAATTGAGATGTCATTAGCCTCCACTAAAGCAAACGTTTTGGGGGCCAATTGTGAACCACCATACGACGGGGGTTGAGTTGATTGGACACGTGTACGGCCTGTGTTTTTTGCACAAACGAAAAGCCACTCTCGACCAATTAGACTGAAATAATTAAAAAATAGAAAGAAAGAATACAAATACAGACTACTATATTCCCTATACTCTTATGAAACAAATGAAAGACAGAAAAAGGGGTTAAAAGGAAGGGTGAAAATGGTATTTTCACAAGAAAAAGGGCAGAGGTGGTGGGTTGGAGAAATGGAACCAGAGGGACGTGATCTGGAGATTAAAAAAAAAAAAGGACAGGGATATCGATCAGTGGCACTTGCTTCTCTCTCTGGTGCAGTATGTGCTCTGTCGGACACCCCCAAAACCGGCGATCCTTTTGTCCTCTTCCACCCTTTCTCTCTCTCCTACCTTTCTCTCTCTAGTATCAGTGTGTCACTCATGTACTGCTCGTAGGCACGGCACAACTGCACCAGGAGAGAGAGAGAGAGACGCGTATATATATATGGGTACGTAGGACCTGGGTTTTGTGGGAATGAACCTCTTGAGAGAATGAGCCAATAATAGAACAAGTTTCCACCCAACAAAGCCATCTTGAATCGTGAAAAAGGGTTATCTCCGCCACCGGATTAAATTCTTTCTACCCGCGGTAGAAAACTTTCATTTTTTTACCACCACTTTTTTCGGACCTATTATGTGTTTATGGTTGATTTGAACCGTTCATCTCGTAAACCTCGCATAGTAGTGTATCGATCCATGCAAAAAAAAAAAAAAAAAACTTGATCGGATATCGATTAGGAGCGTCGAAAATTGAATTTTGCATTGTAAAATGAACAGTTTATCTTCATTATTATTGATAGAAATCAGATTGTTCATTTTATAAATCAAAATTCAAATCTTGATATATCTATCAACTTCCGATCAAGCTGATTTCTTGCACGACAATATTGTACTGCGGGTTTTAAAATGTGAACGGTTCAGATCACAACAATAGATCAGTGTGACTCACATTACATGGTGGTGAAAAAGTGGAATTTTACACTAGCGTGGATATAATTTATTATCTATTTCCACCAGCTAGGAGCCTATGAGTTTCTCTCACCCTGGAGATTGTGAGTTCGATTCTTTTTTATTTCTTTCTTTTTTTTTTTTTTTGAGAGCAACCAGTTAGGAGGTAATTAAAAGTCTATGTGAATAGTATTATGGGCGAGTCCAGTGATCCCTCCTCTTAACTGCTTTTCACTATTTTCCGCGAGTATTGGTTCCTTGCGATCGGCCCTAGTCTCATCCCATTTGGATGCGGGGATGCCTCCTATGTTGTTTTAAAAAAAAAAAAAAAGAAGAAGAAGTTTCCAAAAGTGCGATATATTCGTTCTCAGAGGCAACACACTGAGTCTAGTTTTATAATCACGTTTTTGGCAATATTACTATGGAAAGCCGCGTAGACAAGACAGTATTTTTGTATACTTGTATGTGTGTGGGGACAGTTGGACTAACGTAGATGAAGGGAAATGAGATGGAAAAAAAAAGATAGACATGTGAAGTGGGGAAGTGACTGGCTCGAGCCACCGTAATGGAAAAGTTCACAGGAACTCAGATCAATGACGAAAAGGTTGCATCTTGACAAGGGGTATCTTTGGAAGAAAAAGGTTGCATCTTGACAAGGGGCTTGTTGGGTTTGACTACGTTCGGAATCGTTCAATCTATATGAGTTTTATGTTATTCATGTGACACACTCGTACGTCAAACAGCGTTGCGTTCAGTAATTGTATTCGGAGCATTTTTCCACGGTTTATATCATAGAGCAATAATGTCAAACCTATAATCTCCATAGCTGTTGCGCGGGGCGGAGTCTACAAAAGAGAGATTTCGTAATTAAATTTGCTACTATAACTATGAATGGGTTAACTGAAGTTATTTTATTATTCATTAAAAATAGCACGCAATAGTGTATGTTTAAGAACTTACGTGCTCGAAATTCTTGTCACGCGGCGTCCTGTAGTATTTTGATTCTCCAAATCAAAGGCAAAGTAAAATTGAAAAGAAAGAGGAAAGTCCACTTTCACCCCTGTGGTTATCGCCATGTGCGGATACACCTCCTGTGATTTAAAAGTGTGCACATAACCCCCTGTGGTTTTCAAATTGTGCGGATAGACCCCCTGCCCGTCGTATTTTCCATCCATTTTAACGGAAACAACATTAAAAGACCGTTATACCCCCATCACGTCCCTTGATTCTTCTTCTTGTTTAAATCTAACCACACCATCCCGTATACCAAAAATTGAATCCAAACCGTTGATATTATAAATTTTGACGAGTACTGCGTCTATGTCAAAATTCAAGTCAATCAAAAAATGAAAAGCTTATGGTCAAATCGATTTTGTTATGAAATTAAAATTTCAAATTTGAATTTACTACAAGTTAGATCACTGGGTTATTGATGTCTGATCGAGATGATTTTTTTACAGAGATACTCTATTCTTTATTTAATACATTATGAACGACTCAGATTACATTCTAGAGGTGTGTGAGATACACCTCCGTTAAAATGGATGGAAAATATGACGGCAGGGGGTCTATCCGCATAATTTGAAAATCACAGGGGGTTATGTGCACATTTTTAAACCACAGGGGGTGTATCCGCACATGGCGATAACCACAGGAGGTGAAAGTGGACTTTCCTCGAAAAGAAAAATGCTAACTGCAAAAAATCACAAAATATATTTAATTTGACATTTTTGCATTAAGTTAAAAATATTTGCAATTAATTTGCCAGTTGTATAATAGGCTACAAATTAATGTTGATAATAGGCTACAAATGTTGATGTGGCATGTAAAACACAAACATTCTAATCCAAATTAAAGACCAGACATTTGTTAAAATTAAAAAGTATCTTTTCCATAAATCAAAATTGGAGTGACAAAAAATTACTAATCGTGTCACGATGTGTTATAAGTGTTCGGAATCAACTTATATAATAGAGTGGATCCACAAAAATCTTGAGCATTAGCGACTATTCCCGATAAAGAGATCTCAAATATAACATACCATGTTCCGATAAAGACATTTCAAATATAACATACCATGTTATTAGCGACGGCAACAAGCCAACAAGCTTAAAGTGAAACTCAGATGAGAGGCCGTCATTAAATTCATGTCTCTAAAATAACAGGAGCATTTACGACATCGTACGTACATTGCAAAATTATTTTGTGTTCGGAAAAATAATTTAGTTTTCACTTTTACATAAATTATACAATGGATCAGAGCCTTTATTATGATGGCTCTTTGATGAGGAAGTCAATACACATGTTTTTGCAAAAAATATTAAAAAGTTGAAAAAAACACAATTTTAAAATTACTACAGCGGGAGAAATTTTTCAGTGCCGAGCGAGTACCACGTGGTGGTGCATCTGGGCCATCCATTTCGGTTTTGAAAGACTCAAATTTGGAGAGAAAAAGAGAAGAGAGAATTTTAATCTGAACTGTTTAGTACACTTTTGAACGGCTCGGATATGCCTGCTCGAGCACCACATCAGCCGGTAACATGGCACCACCCGGCACTGAAAAAATTCTCCTACTGCGAATACATGTGCGTTTGAAATTGTTCGATGCGTTGCTCTTTAAAAACACTTATGACCACAAACTCGGGTCGAATCTGCGACGTGCAATTGGACTTAAACTCGCGTTTCTAAACCGCGATTGACTAATATCTGTATCCACGTATTTATCTGGTTTCGTGTTCTCTCTACGCCAAGCCCCGTCGTCGCAATTTCCACAGAGAGAGAGAGAGAGAGAGAGAGAGAGAGATGAGTTACCAGAATGTGCCCCAGGAGCCATACCCTCCGCCCGGTATACCATCGTTCCCTCTTTACGAATTCGTTGCTCAAATCATTATATACCCAAAAATCAAGCGATCGCAAGAAACCCAATAACTGCTTGTGATTTGTTATGGGTGCTTGTAACATGGTACTGCTGAATTTTGGATTCCGATGGTTTTATTGGGTTTCAAGGTTCTGATCTGTTACGATTGATTTGATTTTTCGTCAGGGTATGGATCAACAACCTATTACCCCTCCGCGCCACCAGCACCAGGCCCACCACCGCCACCACCGCCCCAATACGACGGTTACGGTGCACCTCCACCGCCACCGCAACCCGGGTATCCGTACCCGCCACCTCCGTACCCGGGATACCAAGGGTATTTCAGTCAAGGGTACCCTCCGCCACCGCCACCGCCGCAGCCACCCCAGCCTTACCAAATCTACCATTGTGAGCATTACCAATACCAACAAGAGTCTGGTTGTTTCTCGTTCCTTCGAGGCTGGTGTGTATCTCTACACTTCCTCAATAAGTTGTTTTGCTTGAATTATTTGTGTACATCCAATTTTGTGTTGTCTTACGAATAGATCATTTTTTTGTGCATGTTTCTCTACTTTTATGGATGCTAGAATGTATTGCTTCTGCGGACTCTAAGGTCTTAATTAGTTTCTTAGCATTGGATAGTTTCACCATGGAGGCAGTTGGTTTACCAGGTCACGAGTCATGGTAACTACAACATCCTAATTTCCATACTCTCTTTGGCTGTCTGCTCCTAGCAGCCTTTGCCTAAGGGATTGTCGAACAAGGATTAGGCGACTATGCAAGTGTTTAGCGTTGTCTTTGTCTTGTCCTGGGAAATCCCTTGAGTTTATTGGTAGAGAAAATGCAAGAAACAAGCATAGAGGTTTGATTGCACGTACTTCCTTTGAAACGAAGCTATTTGCTGGAAAAGCAAACAAGGGAAAGCTAAGTCACTCCTTATCCTACTCCTAAGACACAAAAAATGCCCACTTTAATAACAGAGGAAGGGAATCCCCAAATCAACGAAAACATCAAGATTCTGAGACATGTACATTAACCTGGTGAGGATTGTCTTGTGGTGTGGATGTCTCTGTTTCCTGTGCTTTTGCTAGTTACAGGCAGGAGGAGGGAGGGGATACCAGCAGGGTTCCTGGCCCCTTCAAAATTACTGTAAAGCCCCATGAATTCCTTTTGGAATCCCATTTAAAGTGAAGCAATTTTATGGAATGCCCCCTCCGTATTTATTTTCACCTGCTCCCAAGCTGGGAATCCTGCTTCACCTGTGGATGGTTGCAGTTTCTTCATATCTAGTCAATTGTTCCTTCTTTACGTAGCTCTCATTGTCGGCATTCAATTGCTGCTTGAAAGGTTACAACACACACGAGGCTGTTTAATCTGTGTCCCACTTGGCCTTGATATGTGCTTCTTTTCCTTTTCAATTCGCATCTTCATATTCTTTCCCACGTGCCCATTCGCTAGTGTCAGGCCCTCAGAAAGATGGCAAAACTATGGTACAAACACTTTTCCTTCAGGGACATCTGATACAATCAGAACAAGCATCCCCTGGTATTTTTATTCAGCTGTTTCCAGTGCCTCCTTGGCATTTTGATATGAACTACTACATCGCAAAAACTTTCTCCTGCGCCATTGTGGATATTTTGAAGCATATCTTGTCATCCTGTCTCGATTCAACATGGATCTTATTGTGAGTGAGGCAGATCCCTAGTCTACTAGAAATTAGGATGAATACAAGGCATAAACAGCCACGTTCACATAAAGAGGGATGAACAAGATGATGCCAACTGCTTGGTGACAGTTTAGGAAGATGTTGATGACTTATCAATGGTCATTCTTGTACCAAAGGATGTGTTTAGTGTCAGTTAACGAGAAGACATGGTTTGTTCTGGCTTTGAAGGGAGGAATAGTTCATATTGGTAACTATGCTGGTTAGTACTATGATGAATGGTTGGACAGCTTGGACTAAAGGTGATATGGAAAGATGGTGGCAGTTACTAAAACATGTACCATCGGGCAGTGAGGCAACCTTAGAGGAGAGTCGTAGTGGGGCAGTGAGGGAGAGATGTGAATGAGCCTATTGTATTTGATTGTAAGACCTTCTTTTATAGTAGAGTTATGCCGTGGCGGCAAGTGAGATGTTGACTGCTGAGGGTGGCTTTTACAATGTTGTTGTGGAGTCAGCCGCCTAGGTTGAGGCAACTTGTCTCTCCAAAACATGCAGGACTTGACACTTGAATGGGGCATTAAACGTCCATTGGATTCAGTACATGTAAATGTATCTTGAAAATTGTTTGAATATAGCTTTTATTATTAACTGGGCTATTGTGCCATTCATACCTTATGGATTTGCGTTTTTCCCTTGTATTGCTTGGGAAATGGTACATGCATAATCTTTAGTGCTTTGTTGAAGCTCCTACCTTTAGACTGCTTTAGCCACTTCAACCTGATGACCGCGCAATGACTTGAGTTCCTCTTCTTTTATTTTTATTTTTTTCTGCTTTTTTCCGCACCTGCAGTTTTGCTGCGCTTTGTTGCTGCTGTCTGTTGGAGGAGTGCTGCTTCTAAGCTGCTATGAGTTCTACATGATGTACGGGGCTGGCTTCTCATAATCATTTACATATCTTGGGAGTTCTGCTCTCTGTACCTGTTCTCTCTCCCATTGTTCTTGAATATATCCCTCTTTGGTATTGCGTGTGGATCTTGCAATTGTGTACTGAAATTTGTAAATACTGCGCTATCGACAATATTTGTAAAGAACTAAAGCTCTTCTTTGGCATGGTACAGTATCTGGTTATCTTTTGCATGTCTTGGATATTCCCGCAACCGTTTAAGCTAATCTGTGAGGGCTTGTTTGTGGAGACTTGTTACAATCATAACTTCTCCCCGTTGCTCGAGTGTTTTCACATTTTCTAGGGTTAGAAATCCAAATTTGTCAAGTGTTTTATGGCATGAAGTTCCTTTGAACTTGGAAAAGGTTTTATGGAAGAATTTGTATTAGCGTACGCCAATTTGTTTGAAATTCCTTCCATGTCCTTTAGGCGGCGTTTGGTTTATGAAGGCTGAAATGGGATATCATTCACTTTGAATTCTCATCGTGGTATTTGGTTTGCTAAATTCACCAAATCCATGTGAATGACCATTTTATTTATTTGGCGCCAACGAACGGCCATTATTCCATTCCCTCTAAAATTATTCCAGTCAATCAAACGGCCTCTAGTTGTCGATCCACTGCTCCTCAATTTTCCGAACTTTGGTCGCCTGGAAACTGATGTGTT
Source organism: Rhododendron molle (assembly GCA_025413875.1). Lineage (NCBI taxonomy): Eukaryota > Viridiplantae > Streptophyta > Magnoliopsida > Ericales > Ericaceae > Rhododendron > Rhododendron molle. The sequence goes on along the minus strand of CM046395.1, from coordinate 5,126,775 downwards.
TGCAATTCCCAGGAGATAATCTAGGAGCTGTGGTTGAGGTCAATTGACTAGTGAGTTGATGATTCAGACAGTTGTTGAAAGTGAATTTGTGAATCGGCGGACCTTGTACTTGATCGAAAGAAATCGAACGTCTAACTTTTACTCCGTTCAAGCTAGCTTCCCCTGTATCCCTTACTTCCATCCCACACAGTCGAATTGCTCCATCTTCGAGCACACCACACCTTTCAATAATTTCATCGGCCAGACTAATGCGGATATGACAGTCGAAAATCTTCCCCGAGAAGTGAATCGAATCAGGCTTCCCGAGAACGAATCATGCCCGCTAGGAGGCAAGACCATCAGAGCGGCTTCTTAGGTCAAGCATTATGTGGAATCTATATTTTGCCTGCAACAGCAACAGAAAGTTAAAAATCTGAGGCACCATATCCCCCAGTGACTGCTAAAATCCTCTCATTTTCCATCTAGTCCAATCCTCTTAGGCCCCGGTTTGATAATCCGACTAGCAATGATTTGATTCTCAAGGTGATGGGATTATTGCGAAAACGTATTATACCGAATAGCATTTATCTACAAAACTTCTAACCATGCACCTAATTCATCACCAATCGATACTCCTAAATGAAGCACACACTTGCTATCTCAAAAAATGTTTTGGATGATGGATTTGTTAAAGCAATACTGGAGTACTTTTCTTTTTTATCCACTTTACCAATGATTTTCTTGTTGAAATTTGAAATCTAAAATCTAGATTTTGGAAAGCTTAGACTTTCGGAACCTGTTGGCTTTACGTTTGGCCAACATTATCTCTTTTGGCTTATTTTGATCTTTTCATTTAAAATTCATATTCAGTATGTGTCAAATTTTTTTAATTAAGTATTCGTCTTATCGAAGAGAGAAATTTAAAAATTCGAAAAGCGTCTGACCAATTTTTTTTTAATAAAATATCACTAAGGGGAAAAAAACAGTAGTAATACAAAACAAATACTACTTGTATTATTAGATTGTACTACTACTCTATCATTTTTTTTCCCTAAACCTTTTTAAAGTTTGGTACATTTTTTAAAAAAAAAAATTCTCTAAAGAGAAAAATATTTTATTTAAAATAATTAAGCATAAAATTTTAATAGGAGTAATAAGTAAAACCATAAAGCAAATCTCCCTTATTTTTTAAAATTAAAAAAAAAATCGTATTTTTTCACTTGTAGTATCTCAAAGATGATGTAATATTACAGCATGCTGAGCCAAAAAAGAAGTTATACAGCACATGTCTCTTGTCTCTTTCTATCTCAATTCTGTGGGCGGGGAAATTCCTCACTGCGGACCACTCCATCTATTATAGGAGCACTCCACGGTCAATACCGCGAGAGAGCATGTACTAAATCCACGTGTCTCTCCCCATTCCTTCACGAGTCCAGTCTCCAGTAAAACCGCACGCACCAGATCCGAGCTCACATCCCCAGCCGCTGACGTGGATTTCGCGCGAAGCTAATTCAAACCCACCTGTTCTTCGTTCGTAACGCTCCCCCCTCCACCAGTTTTGATCCCTTCCATACCTCCAAAGGTCAGAAAAAAACAGAGAGAGAGAGAGAGAGAGAGAGAGAAGAGAGAGAGAGGAGAGGAGAGGAGAGAGAGAGAGTGGAAACTCCGATGCAATGTACCCAAAGAAAGACGCCATTGATTTCAGTTGTGAAAGCAATAACTCAGAGCTTTTCCAACACCTGTACCTTCTCCCACCCTCCATTCGTCAACCCCTCCTGCGCCTCAAACCCTAAAAAAAAAACCGTAACAAAAGAAGAATCAACCTTTCCTTTAAACCCTATCCTCGTAATTACTCCCCACCCCCCATTATCCCCATCTACCCACATTGTTTTTCTCAATCCGAACAAAAAAAATTAAACCCACAATGAATCAAAATCCCACAAGTGTCATCGAGATCAGAAGCCCTAGCCCAGTTGTTATGACTACAAGAACCGCACCACTACCATCTCTCCCTCACTTTCACCGCCCCCCCATTTCACGACTGCCGAGCGTCCAATTTCTCAGAAACCCTAAGCCCAGCCCTAGCCACGATCGATGGGGAAAAACGAGGCGTGTGGTTTGGTGGCAGGTGGTGGGGTTGAAATCGGAGTTGGGGATTGCAGTTTTGGTGATGAGGGGGAGAGATCTCGGATGACTTGCGGTGGTGACTCGGATGGGACCGAGTTGACTCGGGACCCGGTCGGCGAGGCGTTTAGCGTCGTCGGCTTGCAGAGGAAGAAGAGGATGGCCCGGCAGAGGAGATCTTCTGTCAGTGTCTTGCCGTTTTCACCGTATGGCTCCCACGTGCCGACGCCACCGCCCGCACGTGTACGTGTTCATCCTCATTTTTTACCCGATTTCTAGATTGAAATTAAAAAATATATATAGTATTGTTCTCCTGTAATTAAGTAATGATTTTTTTTCTGCTTGTTTGCTTTTTCTAATTCAGTCGTAATTTGCCCAGCTGATAATTTGTCATCTGTAATATTTGTACCGCTTTCTTTATCGGATCTATTAGTTTTGTTTTTTTTTTTTTTTAATATAGGAAATTAATTTTCGCGCTCCACTTTTAATGAGTTATTAGTAACTTCATGAATAACGTGGAGCGCGATCAGTAAAAAGTAGAGCACGGAAATGAAAATCCTTTTTTATAACCTTGTGTTGAGGCAATTTGCGCCCACCCATCTAGCTCACGAGGTTAACGACTGGGAAGATCTCAAGTACATAGTTTTAAATAGCGGTATCGGTCGCGGTATCGGTGTATCGGTATCGGGGCGTATCGGCGATACGTCACGGGAATCGGGTGTCGCGGTCGTGAATTTTTTAAAATCATTAGCAACTCATTGTAATGTTAGTATCGGCCGATACGCCGAGACGTATCGGGAACCGGCCGAGATAGGCTCTGTATCGGCCGAGATAGGCTCTGTATCGGCCGATACGCCGAGACGTATCGGCTCTGTATCGGCCGATACGCCGAGACGTATCGGGAACCGGCGAGACAGGGTGCGATTTTTCTTTCCAACGCTATATCGGCCCGTATCGGTATCGGTCACTCAAAATACCGGTACGTACCGGCCGATATTCAGAAGTATGCTCAAGTAGCACCATGTTTGGAATGTTTAACTTTTGTGAGATTAACCTTGTGACTTTTGGGGGCAAGCGATGGTTGTTATCTCATGCCCACTCGGCAAAACTTTTTGCGTTTTATCAGATCTATTAGTTTAATTGATTGTCATTGAACTCAATAATTCACAACAGATTTTACTTGGGAAAAACTTGGGAAAATGACGGCCTATGACGTGTTTTGATAATTAATACCTGTCAAGGACATACTAAAAATATTTGTTATTGTTGAAAATACCCTTGGCTAGTATTAATTATTAAAACACGTTGTTGGCCGTCATTTTCCCATTTTACTTCGACTTTACCTTTCTTTTGCTAATTTTTTGTCATCTCTCCATGATCTGTCTTCTCTCCAATCCAGTAAGTGGGCCAAAAGGCCCAAAACCAAATGATCTACCATTTTTGTGTGTGCTTTATTTACCAAAAGCTAATTGATTTTCACATTGCGGATCAAAAAAAAAAAAATTGATTTTCACATTTTTTTTTTAATAACTTCTTGTGAAGTGAATTCACAAAATTAACCCTTCCTTGTATACTCTTTCACACATGGAATGATGTCAATGTAAATTCGCTTCATATGAAGACAAAAAAGGGAGTGCGGTTATAAAAAAAAGAAAAAGAAAAAAAGGGAGTTTGAAAATCACTGCCTTTTACGAAAGGTTTTAAATTGGTTTAGTAGTCATAGCCAAATGAATTCCTTGCATTTTCTTACTCTAAAAATCATAGTTTTTGCCCCATCTTTAAGAAATAAACATGTTGAAATCACTTGGTTTCTGTTTTATATTTTCCCCCTCTAGGTAGCGTTGGTGGGTTAGTGAATTGAATTACAGGGTTGAAATGATGTGCTTATGTGTTCTCTTGAATTTAATTTAAACTTATCTTAAAATAAGTCGTTTTGTCCTTATTTGAATTTTTTTTTTTTTTTGCATTTTTTAGTTTTGCACCAAACTTTTGTGGGTTATTGATTCGTCTTTACGAGAGGAATCGGAAAAGTAAAAAAAAAAGTTACTTTTATCCAAGTATTTTAAGAAACAAGCACTTTTTGGCACCAAAAAAGAGAGAAGAATAGTTGACTTTTTTTGTTTGTTAAAAAATGGTTATTTCCTAAAATATTTGGGTACAAGTAATTTTTTTTACTTTTCCGATTCCTCCAGTCTAGAAGAATCAATAATTCACAAAAGTTTGGCAGAAAACTAACAAATGCTAAAAAAATTCAAACAAGGACAAAAAGACTTATTTTAAGATAAGTTCAAGAGAGCACAAAGTATTCTCGAACCAATTTTAAGTTTTGGGGTTGATGAGATTAGACCTGTGGCAATTAGAGAATCCGGTCTCTTTTATATTGCTTCACCTATGGTAATTAATTGATGATTGTTTTATTAATTTGTTAGTTTCTTACTTATTTTAGTTTCCTTTTGCGAGGTTACATAACTTACATTTAAGAACATCGTATAGCACATTAATTATGATGGTCCGATGAAAATTATTAAGCGCGTAGGACGGATACTATATATGACCAATATCATGCACAAAAAACTCTCTACAGTCAATCAAGTTGGTAAAAGAGAGATGTGTGAGGAGCATAAGATGTTTGGCTTAAGGTAAGCCGTGATCACTTGTGACCACCTTCGTTGTTAATAGCTTTCGATTTTGTAGCTTTCAAGGGAGACAAGATATTCTTGATGATTAACTGAGACAAGAATTGGATGTCAAAGACAGACTCTACATTTAAGACTTGGACAATTCCCTAACTTCTTGCAGAATAGACTATTGAATGGAGCACAAATGGTCATGGAGAGGGCCTAAGTGCCCAAGAGAGAGGTCACAGGTTCGAGTTGTTGGATCAACATTTGGCCTGCTACAGTAATCTAACATACTAACCACTACCCATGGCAAAAAAGGAAAAAAGACTACAGAATGGAGAGCAGCAGCAAGAATAAGCTAAGAAGTGGAACCAAAAGTACAACACGGCAGTGTGGCCACTGGAACCTATAGGGAGGATATACAAGACAATTCTGGAAATTATCTTCCCATGAATGGCATAGACTACTCTACAGGCAAAAACTTTTAGGGAATGTAATTTGGTGATGTTTGGTGAATAACTCTTGAGTCGAGACTTATAATGATGATTTTATGCTTGTTCTATATGATCACATTGAAAGTACAACTTAATCATGTTCTTCTCCTTTGCTTTTGTTTTCATTCATCCATTTTAGGGACCGGGAAGGAGGGTGGGTGGGTATTTATGAGTCCCTGTGCAAGAGTGGAAGGATTCTTTTTGTGCCCTTCTTTGTTTCCTACAACACTAAGCATGGGGTCTCTAGATTTTGCATAGTACAAAAATCTTCCCAGTTATTTTAAATGTAAAACAGTCTGATTGTCCTCCTCTTGGCAATCTATTCCTGTCTCTGCAGTCTCCAATTCCAAGGATCCGAGTCTCTAGTTTTTGCATAACTCAAATGTCCAACAGTCTTGACAGAAGGTTTTGATACTACGGTGGAGGTTTACAAAACTGGGAAGATTTCATATTGTGGTTGCATTATAGGAGTAACTTGTACCACTAAAACATGCCCAGGAGTGGTGGACGGAATTCTATTGACAACTAGGAAAAAGCCAATAAGGAACAACTTAAAAGCAATTGTCAGCGATTGCCGCTAGTGTCGCAAAATCAATTAGCAGCGGTCAACAACAACCGTCAATAATTTTGGCCATTCAATTAGAAATGGTCTTACGGAGAACGCTGGTAATCTCAAACATTTCGTTTGTAGCATTTTTTTTGAGAGGAAAACATAGTAGCAGCTAATTGGTGTTAATGTTTAGCAATCAATTAGCAGCGGCCATCAACAACCGCCCTTAATCTTAACCAACTAATAGGCGGCGGTCAGACTAGAACTGCCAGAATTGTAGTGATAACAAACTAATAGGCGGCGGTCACACTAGAACTGCTAGAATTGTAGTGATAACAAACTAATAGGCGGCGGTCAGACTAGAACTGCTAGAATTGTAGTGATACTGCTTTATTTTTATTGCCATGTCATTTATTGTGAACATTTAATTAGCAGTGCTTGGCCAGGAAATGCTGGTAATCTAAAACACTTGTAGGTTCTGGGCAAGAAATGGCATTGATTTTTAGCGTTCAACTAGCGGCGGCCATTAACAACCACCTCTTCTCTTAAAAGTGGTAGGCAGAGGCCACCAACAACCGCCTCTTCTCAAGTAAAAGGCAGCAGCCATCAACAACCGCCTCTTCTCTTAAAAGTAATAGGCAGCGGCCATCAACAACCGCCTCTTCTCTTAAAAGTAATAGGCAGCGGCCATCAACAATCGTCTTTCCTGTTAACCAACAAATAGGCATTGGCCAGACAAGAAGTGCTGGCATTGTAATGGGAATGCTTCACCTTTCATCATGTTTCCATGTAGGAAAGTTAAGATAAATAGTTCCCTGCAATCAATAGGATAATTCAGGCAAGAAATCACAAAGTGCATGTATATGTATATATTATATGGTATTGGATACCTATATCTGTTGACATGCAATTTGCTGAAAAACAGTATTGTATTTGATTTTGCTTGATGTCTGTCTGATTTTATTACCCTTGTTGGTGTCTTTGTCACGTAGCGATAGTGACATGAATTCTTTCATATCATTTTAGTGACTCTGTTAATCGTCGCTACTTGGTCTTAATTTGACACACATGATGCTTACGTGTTTAGTTTGAAACCTCTCCGTTGCTTTGTTCTTTAGGAAATTGATGAAGCAAGCTTGAAGTTTCTTTTTGAGAAGGAGCTTCAGATGAGTGATGTCAGCTCCCTCAGGAGGATGGTTGTCCCTAAGGTTTGCATTTTGTCTTCATAACAATGAAGTCATATCGATAAGCTCATTGATAGCATAAAGAATCACCTGAATTGACATTAATATGATATCTAATAATTATTACTCTTATTCACTTGGTGAGAATTGCTATGATAAGCTCATTGATAGCCATGTGCCATGGCAATTTTAACATTCTACTACAATTTGATTTCAGAAATCAGCGGAGGCTTTCCTACCTGCCCTCGTGGAGAAGGAAGGGTTTTTCATGAGCATGCATGACATGGATGGCCTGCACGTCTGGAATTTCAGGTTCAGGTTTGTGCTCATCTGTTTCTGTTTTGTTATGGAAGGTAGCAGTCTCTATTGCTCTAGACCATGGCTGGTATCAGATATTTTGCACCAAACGAATACTCAATCTACCCAGAGCAGTTCCCTTTTGGAGATTTGATAAACTGCTGAAACTTCCATATCTGAACACTGCCCGCATGGATTTTATTAAGATTCTGAAACGTCGGTTTAAACTCCAAAGGATGGTCTCCCTAAAAGGAAATTGCCAATCACCTATGGCCATGGACCAATTTCTATTACAGATTTGTGTTCAAGTCGTCTTATATTCTTGCTATCATTTTCTTTCAAAGGTAGTCTAAAAGCCACATACTATGAGTCTTCTATGCATAGATCATTTCTGACACGATGAACTGAGCAAAGTTATTTGGATGACAAGATTGGTCAACGGCTCAACGCATACGCGAGCAACTAACCTGATTTTTATCTTTTCCTCCTTTTATATACAGATATTGGCCAAACAACACCAGCCGTATGTACGTACTTGAGAATACTGGTAAGATCCTCACTGCCTTCCCCACCCCGTCTTTTGATTTTCCTTTCTGGTCTTCTTGTCCTTTTCTTCTTCATTCAAACCTTGGATGAATTACCCAATCGAAATTTCATAGGGGAATTCGTCAATACACATGGCTTAACACCGGGAGACTATATGATGATTTATCAAGATCCTGAAAACCAGAACTATGTAAGAGTGCAGTTCAGATCCTTATAAGTTTTCAAATTATGTTTTTCCTTTTGACTCCATTTACAGCAAATACAATAACTGATAGCTCAATCTATTGTTTATCAGTTCATTCAAGCAAGGAAAGCTACGGATCTGGAATCACACCATGATTCTGCCGCGAATGCTGTCAATGATTACTTTCCAGATGATTACGAGGTATATAACTTCGATCACATTGTTCCAATGGACTACCCCATCGTGGATGACCCTATGATGCCTCATGTTTATCAAACTACCTTCTCAAGTGACTCCTCCGATGCGTCTTATGTTTATGAGACCACCTTCTCAAATGAGACTGTGTTTGATTTTTGGACCGGACCAATGATCTATAACTCGAGGGTTGAACGCACTGTAAGCTTTGAATCCATTGAAAACTTGTCTCTCGATGACTTCTAGTTCTGGAACCACAGTGACCAGAGAAAAAAATGCGTAATGTATGATACCTGTAATACTAAGGAGAACTTCGTGGGACTGAAGTAGTGAACTTCATTTTGCGAATGTGAACGTGTATTATGTATGTCGTATATAAGGTACCGAGAGGGCAGACTTGGTACTTGCCTACTATGTATGTTGTCGTATATAAGTTACCGAGAGGACAGACTCGGTACTTGCCTTCTCTTTTTTCTTTGGAAGGTCAGTTGCTTTTGTTTTGTAAGGACACCTTTAAATAAATCACTGGATGGTTTTCTTATATTTTACTATCAAAGTCGAATTTTATCGGCGAAAGTTACTGAGAGCGTTTTACTTCAGTTCATCTGGGGGACTATTGCATCAGGTACTGGGCTGTTGGTCTGCAAAACTCAAAACGTTTGTGGAAGATACTCCTATATATGTTATAATCCCTTTCTTGGTTTTAGTTAAAAATATCATAGAGTTCTTATTATTGCAGTCTCTTTAGCGTTCTTCTTCGGATATCGATGAATGGTATTTGAAGTTCATCGATCTAATATTCCCTTAATATGAAGGCATGTATCCACCACCTATTATGACAAGATCATAAGTAGCTTCCCAGCTACCCTTCTTTTCTCAATGTCCCAACAGTTAAACTGCAGTCAAACTGACTTAGAGGAACACCAACCTTGATTTATTGATAGTACGATCTAAGAAGGGAGAGATCACATAACACAACACTGTCAACACACTGGAGAATATTATGGCTCAAGTCTAAGTACACTGACACGGTAGCCTCTTCTTTTTATAGAGGAGAAGAAGACGTCTAGCTTAGAATCTAGAAAAGTTCTTAGAAAGTCACTATTACACATATGGACATTATTACACCCTAGAAAGTTACAAGCAACGGACATGACAAACAACTTTACCACTCCTTACAGAAAAGAAATGACTGAAAGTAAAGTGACAATTATTCTTGTCACTTTACCTTTATTTCACTTCACACAATACTCCAAACAGCAAAACAACAGCTGACACTAGTCTGAGTAGTAGTGGGAATCATCCGAGTCATACTGTCGAGGCCAAACTCGGTAGATTGGGAGGTCTTGATCTCTGTCATCCATTCCTCATTGTGCATGATGTTCATTCAAAAGATATCGAATATTCTGACGCCACTCTTCTGGATATTCCTCATTAAACTTCCAACTTGAAGTTTTGTCTGTGAAGGGGAGATTGGGGAACTTGTCTTGGATTAATATTGTTGAAAGCACACATCTGTATCAACAAACAATAGTAGTACTAAATAAGAAAATTAGCACAAAAATGAAAATACTGGAGTAACCCAACACATCGAATGTAAGAGGGGGAATGATTTTCTTCTTTACTATAAAATTGTTGAAGGTAGATTTTCAAGTATGTTGCCAATGTTGTTCGGAGAAGTTCGGATCTTCACCTTCTATAACACAGGCACCTGAGAATATCAAAAGATACAAAGCAACAAGGACCTTGAATACAAAGCAGCACGGATCTCGAATAACAGCTTCAATAAAAAATTAGATAAATAAAGAATGGAACATTAATCCCTTCTTTCTTTCTTCTTTTTTTTGTGTTACTTCGGAATATAACATTAATACCTTTGCTAGTTAACGTTTTCGACAAGTATAAAATAACGAGAAGAAGTGGATAAATATGTTATTGCGCCTGGTTGTAGCAGGAAGCCCGTCTAGCTCAGTTGGTAGAGCGCAAGGCTCTTAACCTTGTGGTCGTGGGTTCGAGCCCCACGGTGGGCGATCTCCTCAAGAATATCTGTTTTTTTTTTTTTTGGGCTTTTGCACCTCATCTCCCTCCACTCAATAGAAGCAAGCAGGATACCATTGGAATCTCTCTTTATGCTCCCATCCATTTTTCCCCTTGAGAAAAGATGACCTAATTTGGAACCTGAAGTTGCTAATTGTGATTTCTTTATATTCCCGATTTGTACTGGTTCGCTTGACTCCCAAATCACATATTAGAAGGATTGAAAAATGCCATATTTTGGACGTGAATAAAGGGGCGTATCGAGTCGTTGAAATAGTAGATGAAAATTGTTTACCATATTGGAGTAGTTAGACTATGCTAGATTTGGTTGGATAAAAAAGTAGTCAGATAAAAAAGAAATGATTATTTTTGAATTAGATGAAGAGAGACATAATCACCAAATAATATCCGTGTTAGATGATCCCTCGTATGGGAAGTAAATGTACAAATAGTCTCAACTCAATCCAGTCTCATCTTTATACCTCACGCAACAATCGTTAAATTAATTTATTTGAAGGAACATGCAGGATCACATATTGCCAAGGCCCTAGTTCTCCTCGAAATCAAACATGCCCATTTGGGGAACAGAAATAGGTGATGTTTATTAGTCCCTCGCGCATTCCAAGAACTGCAACCTGTTTTCATTCGGTAAATTTGGTTAGGACTAGGAGATGCACCCGGTTGAAGGAAAAATATGGTTTTGGGCACCTCATGGTAGTGCACCAATACCCTTTTTCACCACAAATTCCTACAGGTGTTTGGACTCTACGAAAAAACGAATAGTGAAAAAGAGCTTTGGGACACGTCCTGGCGGTGCCCAAATACCACGTGGGGCACCCCTTTGAATGGCCATCGATGTTAAAAGAAGTAAGTTCGAGGATGATCCCTCGGTCATTCACCCAAATCGATTTTTGCCAGTTACTAGCAGTTCCTTGAATTCTTTATCCAAATGCTTCTTTAGGTACTACATCAGACAAGTAAATCTCAAGCTTGAAAACAGTATCAACACTCGATTCCCAAGCATTTTAATGGGCAGTCAATGGGCAAGCCGCAAAAGAATCATCCAAGAAGTACATTCAAATTAAAGTTGATTCGCAATCGTTCCAACGCAATAAGTTGAACCACATGTAATCCAAGTGTCTATGACAACCGATGAATAGTCCCAAGTCTGCATGGCTAATCACATCCTAACATGTTGAAATAGTTCTACGGGAGATAGCTCACATACAACACAGCCGTTATGAACCACACAATTCGGGGAAAGGTTTTGGCTATCATTTTCCTGTCGATCCAGAAGGCCAAACACAGCCTTGAACGAGGGAAAAATACGTGGGGTAGCAGCCGAAAAAGGAAGACAAGCATAAGTTCTCATGGATTTGCTTATCCAAAAAGCAGACTTAATATCTCAAACGAAAGAACGAACTGAGTATAAACCCCACAACCTGTCATGTTTGGTTTCATCCTCTTCCTTGATGGGGGGAACAACATTAAAACTTCAGAATGTGACTTTACCTACTAGCTACCCACAAAAATTTGCAGACATGGTCTTAAAACAGAGGCGAATACCATACCCCTTGGCAAAAAGTCAGCGAAAGATAAGACGCTGCAACGGGTTTTAAATGGAAAAAGAATACTCTTGAAAAACATCAGCTACATGCTATGATTATTGATCCGTGAAGACCTATCACCTCCTTCCTTACAGACAAAAAGTATTTGAGTTTGCTCTAGACCTTCGCAAGCTCGGTAGCGGGAACGGGCACAGCAGCAGGAGCAGCTCCACCAGTAGTTGGCCTGGACAACATATAAAACCTCATCAGAACTATAATCTCAAGGACTACCTGAATCAACTTCAAATAGTGGTGGTTGAGGGGGGAGTACGGGGTTATTGGCAACAAAAATGTGCATATAGTAGCAATAGAAACTTACAGCCCAACAAAGACTTTAAAAGCATCATAAATTCCCCACTGAGCTCCGGTGAGAGTTCCGATCATAACAATACGGAGAGGAAGCCCACGGGTAAAGAGACCCACGACCCCCATTTTCTTCACGGCCTGCACAACAGAAGAATAAACCCAATAAAAACGTGAAGAGTAAAACATGACCAAATTTTTTTCCCAACGTTAATGTGAGGCAAAAAACGCAGCACTCACATCACCAACAGTTGCCCCCTTAGAATTGTTGAGGAATGAGACAAGATTGTCAGCAGGGTGAGATACGACTGCACAGAAAACGCCAGCAACATATCCACCAGCAAAGCTCACACCAAGCTGGAATGGCTTACTGCACTCGTTCTTGGGTGTCGGGATGGCATATTTGTAGAGCATCTCTACAATGGTCTCAAAAGAGGCAAACTTCATCATTGTATCTGTGCAGATTAACCAACTTAGTCCAAGCAACTACTAGAATAGATGTGGCCAGGGCATAAAATGCACAATAAAAAAATCATACAAAGAGGATAATAATCAAAAGCAATATAAAGAACATCATGGTTAGCAGCTCCATGTATCTCTTGAATCAGTCTCCACTTTCATATTGAGAAAACATTCATGTCTAGAGGCCCACGGCACCCTTTGAAGAAGTTATTCTGAAGGTCGTATAATCTTTCCACACCGCGGAAATATCAATTAAGTGGTTATGCTATGAAATAGAGAACTTCAACCTATTTTGCAGCAAATGCACAGTAGATCTGACCAGTAGCTGCAAGGAGTGCTCACTAATTATGACACCTAAGCTTGTCGGTAAGCGGCTTTCAAATCGTGCAAACAAACACTAAGGAAAAATATAGACGTTAAAACGTTTGTGCAACAAGGCGTGGATACAAGAACCAAAGGTTGTAAAAAAAAACAGTTAGATTTGAAGTGACAAGGGTCATATATCTTTCATTTATGCCCACAAGAGATATCTTCAAAAAGAATAACAAATTGGTACGAGCACGAAATATTGCCAAAAGAATCTTCAGAACCAGCGGCAAATGAACAGTAAATGTTACTGCCCCTCAACCGCAACGGGTTAAGGTCGAAAAATTATTTGATTGAAGAATGGCCTATAAGGCTACACTAGCCATTCACTTTTCACATTGCACAAACTTCATCATTTTATTATATCTGCAAATTGACCACTAAACATCTGAAAAACGGAGAGCATGATTCAATTCAAAACAAATGCAAAGATCATCATCGTTAGCAGCTCCATGAAAAATTCCACCAAAGTTATTAAAAAAAAGGAGCCACTGAATAGTTGAAAATCCTACAAAAAGAAGTGGAAAAAGGAGAACAAGGAGGAGTCCACAAGCTCCTCATTGAAAATCGTATATTACGGATGCAGTTAGAGGTACAAACAAAAGAAAGTTAACGTAACAGATGCAATATGACAACCGAATGCAACACCATCTAGCAGAAACTAACATGCAAACTGTAGCTATGGGCAAGATGTCAGCAATTAGCAATTAACCATTTCCGGTCAAACCATGAGCGAATTCCCTGATTTGCACTGTAAAAGATCTAGACAGGGGAAAAACAGTTGAGATGTTATGTGGATGACTAAACTTACAAGGAATCTGGCGTCCCCAGAGAGGAACAAGGCCCTTGTACAACCTAGAAAGATTTAACAAATGCTCGATTAAATGCATATTCCAACAACATGCTTATTGTTCAAACAAAAGAAATTGTTCATAAGCATACCCCATAGGTCCTTCAGATTTGACAAACTTGGGAAATCCATCTGACAGTCCTTTGGCAAAACCAGGTTGAGTCTGGACACGGACCTTGACTGCCTCCATGGGACATAGAGCAATATCTGCAATCACCTCTGCAGATGCAGAGCCAGCAAGGTAGATCAGAGTTTTGTATTTGGATGCGAACTCCGGTCCAGCAATGTCTGAGTAGTACTTCTTGAAGAATTCGTAGAAACCAAACTTGCAGGCACCCTGGGCACTATAACCAAGCAAAGTAGGCACCCATCCCCTGAAGAAGCCCCGGATCCCCTGCTCCTTCAGCAACACTCCAAAGCCAGACGAGATGCTTTTGTACTTTGCAGGGTCAATCTAGAAGCAATGAACCAGTTAATTCATTTGTTTTAGGCTTTTAGCGAGAAATCAACATTCAGAAATTCCAGCATAAATTGGGAACTAGATGCATGAAACTATGAATAGATAAACTTCACACAGATCCGTTAGATTCAAACCTGAATTCGCATCCAATAACCAAAAAGGAAGAATCACACTAAAGAATGATTACTATCATTTACACTACTTCATATGGACTAAAAAGGTTTAATCAACACATAGTCATCTCAAACCAAGAAACTCCATTCCAGACCAGATGATCTTGTCATTGAAGGGCCAATCTAGTGAACCAATAATACAGATAATTTGATTACTTAAGTGAAAACACAAAATTCAAACATAGAGAGGAAACATTATGAACTAATTACCAATCCGTCACCCCTTATACTATAGATGTAGACAATTATTAAAACAAAAAATTCGCACAGGTCAAATACATTGACGAAGACAGTAGTTCAGTCCAATAATCATAAGCAATTGGGGAATTAACGAGTTACCAGTATGATGTAACCTACTTACATGAACTAAAGGCTAAACAACATAAGCTACACCTATGTCACCTCAAACTTCGTAATAGGAAAAAAACTGCAGGATATCAAACAAGTTTATTTTCATTCCGATTTCCGCAGAATAGTGACCAAGTAGGGCTGCAAATGAGTCGAGCCCAGCTTTGAAGTGTTTGAGCTCGGCTTGCTCAAAATTAGCCTAGCTCAAGCTCGAGTCGAGCCCAAATAATCAACAAGCGGAGCTAATTTCCATCGAGTTTTCCACGCACGATTCATTACCTAAACGAGTTGATCTCCTATAAAAGAGCCAAGTCACAAGTAATTCGAGTGTGGCTCATTCACCAAACAAGCCTAAAACTAGAGCTCGATCTCGACTTGTCTACTAACAAACCAAGTCGAGCTTTGAGGCATTCGCAAACAACTCGGTTCGTTTGCAGCCCTATGGCCAAGTAAGAAGAAGACTACATTACCACGGATCCAGCAGACTCGCAGACAAAAATACACAGTCAAACAAAAGAAATTACCTAACCAGCTAAGACTCACAATTATGCAAAACGTTTGTTCGCTGTGTACGCCTAATAGATATTTCGGTATGTACGCCTAATAGACATTTATAATTCACAGATCAAATTAACTCAGACTGAAGAAGATTTGAAACAAGAGACAGAAACGATTAATTGAGTCACTAACCATGGATCAAATCTGGATACGAGTTATAATCGTCAAAATATACAGAATCACCAGACATAAATCAAACAGAAAAGCACCAAAAGCACTAGATCTAGACGTAAATCAATCGAAGCGAGTTTTCACGACAATAAACATGAGACAACGACGAAAAACACACGAGAAAAGCAGATCGGAAAAAAAAAACCGATGAAAACATACGAAAATAAACTGAGGAGGTGAGAGATGGATAGATCCACCTGCATATTGCACTTGACGAGGTCGAGAGGAGTGACGGCCGTGTGAGTGAGGCCGCAGCTGAGGATACCGCCGAAGGTACAGGCGGCGTAGAATTCGGGCGAGTACATCTGGATCTTGCCTGGCTCGCTGGGAGCCGGGATCACGAAGCTGTTCTTCGCGTTTGAAGGAGGCGACGCGGCGGATGGCGGAGGCGAGAGGGTGTTGTTGTTGGTCATTTTCTGGAGGATTAGGGTTTTGGAGGACGCGGAGGAGGAGTAGAGGAAGCTTGGGATGAGAGAACGGCGAGAGTTTTCCGGGAGCGCCATCGGAGCGAGGATGGACAGAGAGAGAGAAAGGGACTAGAGAGAGAGGGGAATCGGAATGGAGAGGACGGTCAAGCCCGCACACCCCAATCGCCCAATCACACAAACAAACCTCCCCGATTTTCACTCTCTCTGGAACCGTTGAGCGAAATGCGATTTCCCATTGGGTCCGCGTTATATATACGGGAACCAATGGAAGAGAAGGGAATCGTTTTCGGCATTTTGGGGGAAAAATTTTGAGTGTCGCTGTAGACTGCTGCTCGTTCGGCGCATTCAAGTCGTCTATTATATTTTTAGACGACTCGAATTTTGAGAGAGGAAAATGAGAGAGAAAATATTAGAATAAAAAAAAAAGAGAAGGTTTCAATTCATTGCGACAGTCGGAATATGCCGAGCGGACGTGGAAGACCATGTCCATTCGCATTTAAGCATACCTGAGGGGAGACACTACTAGACTATAACAAAACAAAAACCAACAAAAAAATGGAACCCCAAAAGGAGCACAAAACCAACACAGCACACACAAAAGGATACAAAAGATCGTCCATTCCGGTAACTGCAAAAGATTCATTAGAAAATAAAATCAGATAAAGGATAGTAACAGAGTAACACACGGCGCTGTGGAGTTTGAAAAATGTGAGGATCGTTGAAGCTATTCTCAATTAGATGGGATCGTTTTGCGTTTAGTCCTTGTATATTTTTGAAAAGACCTGAGCATTTTGAATATTGTTAAGGTCCTTGAGTCTTGATTTTTCACTTGCGAGTTATGTGCTTAGGTTGACTAGCCACGTGACGACGGGTATTATCAGAATTAGCATTCCTAACAACCCTGTTCCACTTAGACCCGATGACCTCCATTCCTCGAATCATTGTCCCCAAAGGCCGTTATTCGCTTAATCCCGAGATTCCTCACTATTGGATCCTGAAGCACAAGATGAGTTTCTATTTGGAGAATTTACAACATCAAAATCCTGAGATGGAGTTTGGATTGCCCCTTGGTTTGTAGGCTCTCAGTTATTTGACGGACCTCGTAGGATTTAATGATGGAACTCACACAATATTTGATGGGTGTCTTTGAGATCTAAGTCACAGAAATCACACACACTCTCGGGAGTGAGAGCGTGAAAGCATCATTC
The DNA here is from genome assembly GCA_025413875.1 of Rhododendron molle. NCBI lineage: Eukaryota > Viridiplantae > Streptophyta > Magnoliopsida > Ericales > Ericaceae > Rhododendron > Rhododendron molle. Next base: position 5,109,630 of record CM046395.1, on the reverse strand, counting down.
AATTACGCTTCAAACTACTAAAATTCGTAAGAGCGAGAATTAAGAGCATGACATTTTAAAGAATTACGTAACTAAGATTTTGGGGCATGACCGTATAGCCCTCTACATGACTTTAGATCATGTGTTTCATGGTGTATTGTGCGATTGGTGAGGGTGTTAAGAACAATGTAACCATGATACGTATGAGCGTTAAAGATCCCCATGACCAAAATATATATAGTATCCCCAGTACATCAATGCAATATTTAGGCTTCGTTCTGCTAAAGTTTTTTTTATTTTTTGAGTACTTAATTTTTTATTTTACGATACAGATCATTCTCTCACAACACACAACCTTTAAATTCAAAAATTAAATACTTATTTTAGTTAGTGATTTCCCCTGCATTATTATTGTTATATATAGAGTGATCAATGAAGATATCAATTCCAGACCCAAAGAACAAAACAAAGGTAATCAAACAGTACTCCATTTAAAGTAGCGACTGCAACTGGTATTACTCCTAAGTAGTGAGCGATATAATTACATGAAAGCAAACAGGCTCCATACATTGTGTGTATTCCTGACCAGACCAATATTGAATATTTCCCAACTTGTAACTTTCGTAGGTGCGATTACTTTGATTGTGTTTTAGCATATTTCCCAAAAATAATGTTGTAGAAAATTAAATTTTGTTTTACTTTTCTTTTAAAGATAATTCTGGCGTTCGAGCCAACTAACGTGCTCTTTTAACTAGTTCAAAAAAACCAATCTCGATCACCATCCACCCGTGGGAGCAAATGCAATTATAGAGCAAAACTCGGACGGCAAGTCGGGCACCGCGGTAAACCAGTGGCGGAGCCGTGGGAGAGTGGCAGTTATATAAAAGAGAGAACAGAAGGCGGAGAATCCCAGCGAAGCAGGAGTAGCATATTCCTCGACATGTTATGAAAAGAGTAAAATAGTACAGAAAGTCTACGGCCACCGAAGGCAAAACGCGGTGGCCGGCCACCGCACGCCGCCGGGCCCATTCCGGCCACCGGACGGCTGATCCGAGCGAGTGGGCTCGCGTGAGAATCAATGGCATCCGACGTGTGTAGGTGCTCGATCCGAACTTCCAAAAATCAGATGATTCAAGCCGTTCACAAATGAAAGATTTTTTTCGAGCACTTACAAAGGTCGAATGCCATTGATTCTCGCGTCAACCCGCTCGTTTTTTTTTATAGAATTTTTGGTTGGCTCGAATCGGCCGTCCGGTGGCCAGAATGGACCCGGCGGCATGTGGTGGCCGTGCGGTGCCCACCGCATGCGGTGGGCCTAGCATTGCTCCCAGAAAGTCTACGGCCACCGAAGGCAAAACGCGGTGGCCGGCCACCGCACGCCGCCGGGCCCATTCCGGCCACCGGACGGCCGATTCGAGCCGATCAAAAATTCTAAAAAAAAAACAACGAGTGGGCTCGCGTGAGAATCAATGGCATCCGACGTGTGTAGGTGCTCGATCCGAACTTCCAAAAATCAGATGATTCAAGCCGTTCACAAATGAAAGATTTTTTTCGAGCACTTACAAAGGTCGAATGCCATTGATTCTCGCGTCAACCCGCTCGTTTTTTTTTATAGAATTTTTGGTCGGCTCGAATCGGCCGTCCGATGGCCAGAATGGACCCGGCGGCGTGCGGTGGCCGTGCGGCGCCCACCGCATGCGGTGGGCCTAGCATTGCTCTAGTAATGGGGGTTCTCTCTCTCCAACTTTAATTGGTGTTGGATTCTCATTTGCCGTATCCGAAGAGGTTATTCGTAACAGCGACACTCAGCGTATGGGTAAATTGAGTTTTGGGCCTTCAACATGTCGTGGTGAGAGAACACGAGCACTGTGGCCCAACTATGGGCCATTTCTTATGGCCCTTCTTCTCTTGTATGGGCTCATGGGGCCATTTCTTATGGCCCTTCTTGTATGGGCTCATGGCCCTACTAATAACTTTGATATATAGTAGAAGTAGACGCACTCCGAGAGTGTCACGTTGCAATTTATGCACTTTTCCACTGCGTAGGTTTTTGAATTTCCATGTTTTCTTTGGGACTAGGGGTAAACTAGAAAAAAACAAAAACAAAAAGACAAACTCGAACATAGCTCGTTTGTAAATGAATCAAGTCTGTTTCATTTATTAAACGAGTCTCTATAAACGAGCTGAACCCATGCAAACGAGTCGAATTGAACTTTATAGTTTTGACCTCGGGTCATTTACCAAACAAACCAAAAACTTGAGCTCGAGCTTGGCTCGATTATTAAACGAGTCAAGTCCAACCTTGAGCCATTCGCAAACAACTTAGTTCTTTTGCAGCAATTTTTGGGAGTATTGTGGGATAAGCTGCATCCCGTTTCGGGAAGTGTACTTTTATTCACCTACGTAAAAAGTGGGGTGCACATTGGATAATCAGACTCGTCCTTATTTCTTTTCTTTTTTTTTCACTTTCTGACTCCTCTCGTCGATACAAATAATTAATTTTTAAAAAAAAGACGCAAATGTAACAGAAATTCAGAAAAGACCAACAAAACATACAAAACAAAAAAGATTAAAGAGTTAGGACATTTCCTTAGCATTTACGTTATGGAGACTTTGCAATCTGCACCTATGACCCATATGTCTTTCATATTTGAATGGGCCACAAAGCTGGTGTCAGGCCCAGTGGACTTCATACATCCCCCGCGAGCGAGCCCATACAATTCCGTTTCCACTCCGTTTGCCCCCGTCTCCATTCCGTTTGCCAATCCCGTCGAGTCTATTAAATAGGATGGGGTCGCTTTACTATTGCATTATTATTCACAGAGAAGAAGGTGGTGGTGGCGTGTTTTGTTCATCCTGTTCATTTCCTCACTCAACACTTGCATGGAGATTCGCGTCCAATTCAATTTCACAGCCGTTTCCCTCTTCCTCCCATAAATCCCCCCCCCCCAGGCCCCCCACCCTCCCTCTCTCTCTCGCTCTCTCTCTCTCTCTCTCTTCACATCTGATCTACTATATCGACACAGTACTACTTCGAACTTCATACTGTAGTTGATCGATCTGATTATTTTAATCCCAGATCCGTCGGAGGTCAACGCTTTGTCTCCGATATCTCTCCAGGCCAACGACGACATGCTTATCAAGATATTAAGCAGGTAAACCCCGTACAATCTCATAATTCCTCAGTTTAATTAGAACACAACTTCGGACGCGAAATTGCAAAGCCATTCGGATGATGCACGTGGCACGGCATACATCGAACGGCTTGGCTCCTGACGCGGTTTTGTCCGGATTAGTGTTCTTAGACTTTTTTTTGATGATTACTCGATCCAATTCAGCTGCACCGTAACGTTCTGATTCTGTTACTATATATTTCGTGTTTCCGCAGAGACCTGAAGTTGATCTTCAATGGCGTTTTCCAGAAAGGCCTCCGGGGTTATTCTTCCACCACCGGTAGAAGGTCAGTTCTATCACCTCTGCAAATGTTTCTCGCGTTTTACTTTGAGTCCTACCATAATTTGCGGCCGTTTTTTCCGTGTGCGTTGAGACAATAAATCGGTACTTCTGAGTTCAAATGGTAGTGAAATGCAATTAGGAAGTTCAAACTATCTGAACTCCATAGAATGTCCCTATAAAACAGAGGTTTTGCTCCGACAATAAGCATAATTGGTTCGTTCCAGAATATTTTCTTAAAAAAATACTTATTTTATATTTTTAAACTCAGAAATAATATAAATAAAAAATAATTTTTCAATTTTTTTGCACTGTATAAAAGATCTCGATGAAATCTATCAAACAAGATCCATATTAGTGGAAAAATTATGTGCAAAAACACATTATTTTTTAGTATGAAGTTGCCTTCTTAAAAAATAAATACTTATATTGAGTTCTGGAACAGAGCAACTTGTTTTCTTGATTTTGCAAAGATGGTCCAATTTGATGACCCTTTAATCACTAACAAGTCCGTCCGTTCCTGTATTGGCTGTAGAAGTCATTATTTGACATATTTTCTAGCAAAATTCATGTCCAGAAATTGTCGAAATATGAAAAATTCTGTATTGATTTTTTTTAAAAGTCTGTCACATCTCTCATGTCATTTAATCTGCACTAAAAAAATTAAACTAGATTTGATTTAATTATTTGAATTTGAAATTCTGCCAAGATATAGCAAATCATTGCATTGTGTTCTTTTTGTCTTCCCTTGGTTCTTCCTTTCTTTTTTTTTTTCGTTGGTTCGAGTTCGGGTGTCTAGGCCAGTTATACACACCTCGACTATTCTTCTTTTCGGTCTGGTCAAAATCGGCCATACACGCCTTGATTAGGGAATTCAGAAGAGATTTTTCTCTCGCGACCCGATCTCAATATATTACCAAGTTTCGAGCTAAGAATACATCTAGATTTACTGTTCACACCTGTTGTTCGCTTGAGCTATCCTTTTCGGGTTCTCTCCCCTTGGTTCTTCTTCAGCTCCCCTTGTCTCGGATTCTGGAAAAGACAGCTGTTCGTTCTTATTCCTGGGTCAGGGCTTGACAGCATGCACTGTCGATCCCATTATTCTCTCGTCATGAGAAGCCTTTCGATGGCTAAGCAAAAAGCATGTCCTACACCAATTTAGTATCAGTGAATCTTTTTGTTAGGTAGTTTAAAAGGTCGTGTGTCTGTCTTATCTTGTGCAGACGTGATTACAAAAAGGGGGTAGTGGGGGAGATATTAAAAATAAAGAGTGGAGGAAATGAGGTGAAAAAGAAGGTGAAAACAAATCGAATAGTGTTTGCCAGACTGGTGACATGCACATGCGACATGCTCCCTGAATACATGCCGGGATTTCCGGTCCATAAGGTCAATATTCTAATGATCATCGGAGTTGTGATCTCATTCCTTTTCGTATACCCAATGAAGTTAAGATGAGGAGTTGGATTTGATTATCAAAAAGGAGCAGGATTTGCCTTTCCTTTTTGGATCTAGATGGGCTTTTCAAAATAGAAAGGAAAAGCAATATGAAAGCATAGGTTTAGATGTAAGTTAAAACCGCTTTTTTTGAAATAGTACATCCTAATTCCTAACCTACAAAAATTTGCACGAGTAATTAGCTTTGAGAGCGTGAGCACAGTGTGAGGATTGAGAGTGATCGCGCAAGAAGTTTTGAAAGATTATGTGACTAAAAGATAGATTCAATAAATGAAATTTCGACACTGACATGTCGGCACGACTTAAAAGTCATAGATGAAATGAATTAGGGAGATAAATACTCCTTTGTTTCAAAACAAACAAGAAAGTGATCGGCCCTTTCAGCCCATTTAAAACAATGTGGACATGTTTAGGCCAGTTAAATGGATTGATGAGTTTCGCATTTTGATGATGTTCTCTACCAGGGGATGTCATGCTCACTTACATGAATCCCTTATGTGAACACAGTCAGTATAATAGAGTACATGTGATTGATAATAGAAATTCATTGTTACATGTGATTGAAATGGAGTCTAGTCTTTTTGTTTTGCCTTTGATATTATATTTCCTTTTGGAGTCCATCTAATGAAGAACTTAATTTTTTACCAATATTAACTCAGGAGTGGGAATTTTTCACACGACCATAATAAGCAAACTCGAGCTCAAAATATCATGTCTAAATAACAAGCAATAAATAAGGTTAACTTATTGAGTTTCTTCTCGGAAAGTTTTGACACCACTTCGTTAATTACAGGACATGTTTCATAATGGTAAGACGTGTATCTAATTTGCAACGACGTAATATGTTTCGTAATGACAAGATACATGTCTAGCTTGCAACGACATAATGTCCGTCTCTAAGTTCATTTTCGTGTCTTATTCTTTCACAAATCACTTCATAAATTCAAGATCCAAAAATTATATTCTTGTTGAATATGCAAGTGGTGTTTATCTTATTCTGTAAACATCATATTCTTACGCGAAAGCAGGCTAGAAGGAAAGGTGGCCCTAATAACGGGTGGCGCAAGTGGTCTCGGTAAAGCCACGGCCAGCGAGTTCATCCAGCACGGAGCCCGAGTTGTTATTGCCGATATCGACACTCAACTCGGCCCAAAAGCTGCGAAAGATCTTGGCCCAGAAGCCCACTTTGTACTATGTGATGTGGCAAGTGAGTCCCAACTAGCAGAAGCCGTAGACAACACAATGGCCCGTCATGGGAGGCTCGACATAATGTACAACAACGCTGGAATAGTTGGTCCTGTGCTCCCGCCGGGCATCGCCAACCTGGATCTCGACGACTTCGACCGAGTCATGCGGGTCAACATCCGGGGCGCGATAGCGGGTATAAAGCATGCAGCCCGGGTCATGATCCCCGCGGGCTCGGGCTCGATTTTGTGCACTGCAAGCATTAGTGGGCTGATGGGTGGGCTTGGCCCACACCCTTATACCATATCGAAGTTTACCATACCAGGGATTGTCAAGGCAGTGGCAAGCGAGCTATGCAGACACGGTGTCCGGATCAACTGCATATCTCCGAGCCCAATTCCGACCCCGATGGTAGTGGGCCAGTTTATGGGCTTGATTCCGGGCCTGACAGAGGATCAGGCTGCGAATCTTATACGTGGGCTGGGGGCCCTGAAGGGGGCCCAGTGTGAGGAGATTGATGTGGCCCGGGCAGCCTTGTATTTGGCATCTGATGAGGCAAAATACGTGACGGGTCATAACCTTGTTGTGGACGGAGGATTCACTTGCTTTAAAAACCTTGAATTCCCCACGACTAATCAAAACGTGTAAAATACTAGTCATTTCGCAATTGGTTTTTAAAATTCTCGCCGTTTTCCTTTTGTAATGATTTTCACAATCCCTTTTTTATCGATTTGCACTCATTTTTTTTTTTTTTGTCTTTATTCACTTGAAGTTATCAGATTGCCCCTCGTATGTAAACAGTTAATATTGTAGAAGAGAGGATAGGTTTTCAACTTCATGGATAAAGGAAAAAGAAATGAGTGCAAATGAATAGAGGATGTGAAAATCATGCTACTTTGTACTAATTTAATGTTCCTCCTCTTTGTTGTAATTAGGGTCTAATGGTTATGTAAGAAGTTTTTCTTTCAATGAAAAATGTTAAAAAGCTTGTGGTTTAACGAATTGTGGCTAATTGTTGGAAACAACTAGGCATATGTCGTTGGATTGCCTTTGATTGGGACGTAAGGCCACGTTTTTACTAAATTTTTTCACTAACACTACCTTTTGATTTTAATTAAGTTGTTCATACTAAACTAATTTTTATTATTATTAAAAGTTAAGTTGTTTTCGCTAAACTAAAACATCTAATACATATTTCCTTCCGCTAAACTAAAAACACCCAACGCATTTTCAATAACTTTTAGTTTCGTGGAAACAATTTGACTAAAAATGGTTACTAGAAGTTGTCCGCTTACCAGAAACGCCCTTAGTAATGATCACGAAGTTTATTTGAAATGGTTGGAGAACCATTAATAGTAATATATTTATGTAAAAGGAAATTTACTTCTACACTCCCTTTTTTACCATCTACACTCCTTTTTTTGTCCTCTAGCAAAAAAAATACATACACCTACAACACTAAAATCCAAAAAAAGGAGTGTAGATGGTGTAAAAATGGAGTGTAGAAGTAAATTTCCTATGTAAAATTCCCATCATTAATTCCTTCACCATCTTGACAAACAAACAAGCATTTTACTATGTGTTTTTTTTGTTTTGTTAGCCTAGGACGGTGGAGTGAGGGACTGCCGTCTCTGCGAGGGCACATGGGCCTGATGGGGGTGAATTCAACCATGTCCGATGTCCAGCCAAGTTTTTATCATCGCTAGCTAAACCGCGAGGCCACGTACAGCTATGATTTTTTTGGCATTTTCATGGAGAAATATATTTTTGGGTGTCAAGCGGGTAGACGGTAACCCGTCGGCGATCCCAATCGTCCTGATGTGTTTTGGATGATTTTAGATTTATTTTCTCTCTCTCTTATCACTCCACCACTCTCTCTCCTCTTTTTCTCTCTATAATTCGGATCGTCCAAAATACGTTTGAACAGATGGGATCACCGACGGATACTACGTGTGTGCTACCCGTCCGGTACCAAAAAAACTTCTCATTTTCATGTGGAGAGTGAGGGGTGCGTTACATGCCTTTGACAATGAGTTGCATGTGTGACACGTGTCTTATCTCTAATGTTATCGCTACCCACCATCATCGATCGAAATACCTACATACATAATATATATACGTATATACGTACGTACAGACAAATATAATTTGAATGTACATATTGAAAATCTTTATCTGAATCACGTGAAGAGGGAGGACTTTGTTATTGGTATAATCAAAGCTAGACCGTGCATGGCTCGCGACAGGTTAAAAGGACTCTTGATATACGGATGGAGACAGACCATTCAAAGCATTTTCTGACAATTCGGGTGTTTGGATTAGTTTTACGCGCAAATCAATCGGCTAATTTTAAGACTTGATTAATTCCACCGCTTACTTGGGAGATCAGATACCCATTTAAAATCTGAACAAAACTCTGTAATGAACTGGTCCGATAAAGATAACACTTGGGAGTTGGGAGGTTTTCAAGTTTCAACAGGACAATTCAAAGTATTACCGAAATTTGAGGTTTTGTTATGGAATACCGTATACGTTACAACCGAGAGGGACAGTCAGTTTTGAGGGCCTAGCTAGCTAGCTTTTGAAAGTGCTTTTGAGCTGGTGGCGGTTAAAGGTGTCTCTCTAAAAAATTTGTCACTATCTCTGAGAGTTTGGGGAATCTGCTAGGTGGTGGAGAGAGAGAGAGAGAGAGAGAGAGAGGGGTAATTAAAGTAAATGGTTGAACGACTCCAAGTGTTAGAGAGTGATAGATGGGTAAGGGGAGGAGGAGGAGGAGGAGGGTGCGCAGTAGGTGCGGTGAATGAGAAGTAATACTAGCAGTCACGAGAAACTTGGGCTTCTACTTATCAAATTTATTCCAAAAGCCTTTTTTGAATTTTGCAAATACGTACTGATGGGTTTTCTGCTTTGATGCCTGACAGAAAAATTACACCTATACATACACTCGCATACATGTATGTTTTTTTTTTTTTTAAAATATAATTTACGTGTCCGAACGAGCTCACGAACACCCGACTCATCGTGGGATCAATCCAGCTTACATATATACATGTATGTATGTTGTATATATCGAGTACGTCGTTAATGCGCGGGAATAAATAAAAAAAAAAGAGTTATGAAGTTCATTACATATAGCCATTCAACAGGAAAAATCACATGAACAACCACATAAACATGGAGTCTAAAAAAAATACTATCAAATGACTTTCACGGCAACTGGAGAGTCTACGATAGATGTCTTCACATTGGTTTAGTCCTCAAGTTTCGCAACAACGTAACCGACGGCCATCGCGAATTGTCCACACTTTAGCTGCCAAATTATTTTCCACCCAATGTGTGGGGATGACGACGGATAGGTTCGATTCACGTTCTATGATTGTCACACCTAGAATCGAAGTGATAATTGCCAAATATGAATTTTAGGATATCATAACCAAATAGTACGGGGTAGAACAGTTTTTACTCGAACAGCAACGTAGTGTGACATTAGGGGTTAAGAGTATGTTGCTCGTATGTAGCAATCAATCCTCGTATAATTTTTTTTGTATTGATCATTTTCGAGATTAATTTTCTATTATATTTCTCTCCACTCATTATAATAATTGAAAACCTTATACATACAACTCTGCACAAATCACAATTATGATACGGTCTCTACTTGGGGGTGAGTATTTACTCCAAACACAGTTTCCTTACCAAACAAAACAATACTTTATTTTAATTTGTCTGCGTTATTTATCTTTATGTGCGCAATATGCATGTCTTATTTAATTGTATTAGAAGCATATGGCAAGTTGTAATCTCTTTTGTTAACGAAGTTCTAATTCTTCTACTTAAAAACCATGCGTCAATATTCATTAAGCTTTGTTTTATTTTGTCGTATTTTAATTGGGGTCTTTAACTACGGTACGTATATTTTTTTGTAAGGCAAGTTGAGGAGAGGTGCGCTTGGCCGGACACTAGGAAGAAAAATATTCATCACACCAGATAGCAGTAGAGGTGTCAAACGTGTCGTGTCAGCGCAACTCATTTAGTTTCATGCTAACCGTGCTTTGTATCGTGCCCTGTGCCTGTGCCGTGTCGTGTCCGTCTAAAATCGTGCCGTGTTCGGCCCACTTCCGCGCCATGCTCATCTAAAATCGTGCCGTATCTATGCTAGTCCGTCTAAAACTGTGCTCGTACCGTGGCATGTTACAATTAAACGTGGCATGCCCGTGCAGCCCGACCTGTTGGACACCTCCGGATAGTAGTGCTCCGGTTAATTTCCCCAAACGACAAACTTAAAAAAGCAGCAGGGGTCCTAGAGGAGAACCAAGTGGCTCCATTTTAACTCCATGCTAGTAGGATTTGAGTTTTCATTTTCTTCTTCAAAATTCAAACTCCAATCACTCTGCCCATTCTTTATATCTGTTCTCAATTTGGTACCACAATAAACAGCAACCTCACATCAGCAGAGGAGAGACATGCAACCAGGCGGTAATGCCATGACTTGGACAGAAAGAGACGAAGAAGAACAAGAAGATGCCGTTTCTTGGACAAAGAACAGCAACAACCACCAAGCAGATTCCAAGGACAACAGCAGCAACATGAACCCTTCTCTCTCTACCTTCAAATCCATCCTCGAAACCGGTTGGTACACAAACCCATCTCACTTCCAAACCCTTTCAAGCCCCCACCAAGATTTCAAAGACACCAACATCACCTTCTGCTCCAACCCAGCTTTCCAACCCGAAAACCTAATGCTGCAGCCAATGGATTCCTCCTCCTCCTGCTCCCCATCCCAAGCATTCAACTTCGACCCACTATCACAACCTTGTTTTTCTTCCCTCAATGCCATATCTAACAGCCCTTTCGACGGTGGCTTTGATTTGGGCGGCTGTGACCCTAGTTTCCTAGCAAATCTCAGTTCTAATTCCTCTGTTTTCATGGGTCTTAACCCACAAATTGAGATGGGAAACAATTCCCAACTGAGTCAGCTGAGTTCGAATTCCGAGTTAACCCATTTGCTCCCGATGCCTAACAACAACGCCCTAATCAGCGGAGGGTTTGGTCCGAACGACTTCGAGGGTTTTGGAGATGCTCTGTTTTTAAACAGGTCTAGTAGTAATAAGGTTTTGAGGCCTCTTGAGGTTTCTCCACCAGTCGGAGCACAGCCCACTCTCTTTCAGAAGAGAGCTGCTTTGCGACAGAGCTCCAACGAATTGGGTAATTTGGGAATTTCGGAGTTGAGAAGTGATGGGATTTGGGGGAAGAGAGAGAGTGTTGTTGGGGAATTGAGTAAGAAGAGGAAGAGAAAAGAGGAGGAGGAATTTGAAGAGGGGAGCATTGATGGGTCGGGGCTTGATTTGGATTCGGATGAGTTTATTGAGAATGATTATAAGGGGGATGAGAATGGGGGTGATAATGGTGGGAATAACTCGAATGCTAATAGTAGCGTTACTGGTGGAGATCAGAAGGGGAAGAAGAAGGGGTTGCCGGCGAAGAATTTGATGGCGGAGAGGAGGCGGAGGAAGAAGCTTAATGATAGGTTGTACATGCTTAGGTCTGTTGTCCCCAGGATCAGCAAGGTATACTTCAAAACTCCCGTACTAGGTCACATAATGCTCCGTAGAACCCTTTCGATTTTGCTCTTAATCCTTCCTCTTGCGAATTTTAGTAGCTTGGAATCTTTTCTCTAACGCTTTGATGCTCGTGCTCCTGCGCACACACTTTAGCTTCTTTTTCTGGCGGACTTTAATTTTTTTTTATTATATGCATGCCTTCATTGTCTTCACAAGTTCATCTCAGTACTTTGTTTCTAGTATGTTGCTTTTTGCTCTAGTTCTATGTTTGGGTTGCAAGGGCTATTAGATGAACCAAGTTACTTGAGCTTGATTATGTTCGGCTTGTTTAAAGCTTGTTCAAAGTAGAACCAATATCAAACACGTTTTTTAAAACTCGAAAATTAAGCTTGAGCAAATCACTGCTCAGCTTGATATAGGTTGTACTGTTGGAAAGCACCAAGGCACTTGACTCTGACTTGTGATCGGAGCAATTTAAGCCAGTTTGTGAGTGTCTCGAATGGTAAATAAACTGTTGGAACACTTTAATTCTGGTAATTACACCAACACAAACCAAGATCGAGTATTTTACAGTTGGCCTCGACTCCCCTCGATTACGATCCGGTGTGTCACTTTTTGCCATATTTGTATAATCGTCCTCGTTTTATTGCATTGGTAGTTCTGCGGTTTAGCATGCAGAAATAAGCATTTTGGGCAGGCCTCTGAACATCTTTAAGAAAATAAGTAGAACAACATTGATTGGTTTTCTTTGTGCAGTCACAGCTTTTTTCTTCGGGCGCTTTGAGACCTTTATCAAAAGAATTCCTACATCCTAATCATTTTGCACAACTGACAGTTCTCACTTTGTCTGCAGATGGACAGAGCTTCAATACTTGGGGATGCCATTGAATACTTGAAGGAGCTTCTGCAAAGGATCAATGATCTCCATAACGAACTCGAGGCAACTCCACCTGGTTCTTTGCTGCAACCCGCAACAAGCTTCCATCCGTTGACACCTACCCTCCCATATCGTGTCAAGGACGAACTAGGTCCGAGCTCATTGCCGAGCCCTAAAAATCAACCTGCAAGGGTAAGATTCATTTGATTATGCTCCTAGGGTTGGACTATGGGAAGGAGGAAGAGGTTTTGTTTTGGCTTGTTTAGTTGCTTCATTTTAATGATGTATGTTTCATAGATTCTTGCCTTCTCATTTATCGTTTTGCCTCTGAGCGCTCATAAATGTTGTGTATTCGGTCCAGTTCCTAGCAATACGTTCTTATTTTATAATGACAGCAAAGGTTAGAAACTGAAAACAGTTTGTGAATACTCTCTCTCGTTTCTGGTACTTGGTGAGAATTTGTGCCTTTTAAACCATTTTTCTGGACAATGGTTTAAGAGAAGAAACAACAATTTTGGGAGAGTATACAACGTTTTCTGTAGCCATAGGGACGTCAAACTGTTTTCAAGGGTCTTTGCCTGCCATTCCTTTTGTGTCTCTGTTAAGTGGTAATTATGAACTGTTTGGAATTTATGAATCCGTCCCGGGGACCTGGGACCAAGTCATATGTGACTTCAACTTCAGTTGTTGTGTCAATATCATGACCTCAAAACAGATGAAATGAAACATGCATGTAGGTGCTCAAAATGGGTGTCGAGTACATATGCCTTTTGTAAATTGTCAATGATGCAGTGAGAGAATGCACCCATACAAAGAACATAGATGGGGACAGGATTTACTGTATGTTTGGCTAATTTTTACATGGATGTCATTTTCTATAACTCAGTTTGTGACCTGTTCAACCCAATGCTGAAGAATGAGTTGTTCATGTCCTACTGTTAATCATATGGTTACATAGCTGATAGGACACAGCACATCATATCCAGTTGGAATATCCAATGAATGGTCCTTCCGTGGAGTACTTTGATATTGTACTCTTATATGAAATACACAGTGCTGATTGTGTTATCAAACGATTTCTTGGGAGACCATTGCCTTCAAACATGGATTATTTGCTACACAAGGCCTTATTAGCTTAGTTGTGGGTGTAGTGGTAGTAACGTCGCAACCAGGGACCTCAACTTTTGGTCTGGGGTTTGACTTCTACCCACGTCCTACGATTCTAGTGTTAGGCCAGTCCGTACCGGCTTTGCCCAAGCTTTAATTGAAGGCGGATTGGTCCCCAGATTAGTCAGTCCACTGGGCCAGATGCCGAGTTTTCAAGAGAATATGTGGTAGTAGTATGGCATGGTTAGATTGTATCCCTTAATGTTTCTCAGATTTGGCTCTGTGTGGTAACTTTTGAAATTCTCTCTTAAATTGAATGCTGTAGGTTGAGGTAAGATTAAGAGAAGGGAGGACTGTCAACATCCACATGTTCTGTGGCAGTAGACCGGGCCTCTTGCTCTCCACTATGAGGGCTCTGGACAATCTTGGGCTGGATATTCAGCAAGCCGTCATCAGCTGCTTCAATGGGTTTGCTTTGGATGTATTTAAAGCTGAGGTATAGACAGCGATTATCCTTGAAGCTTTGTGTGCTTCTACACAAATATAATCATTTACGTGTTCAACTGCTAGTCGATGCAGTGGTTTATTACCAAATGTCCCCCGCATGCCAAGAGCTTGCATCCCTTTCCACATCTGTATTTGTGGAGGAGCTCATATTTTATGGGAACCTACGTTGAAGGAGTTCCCCAGCCATTCTGATATAACATATGACCAACTTTACATTACGTACTCATTGCTCCCCATAAATCCTTTCCTACAATTACTTACATAGGCGTAAACATGATTATAGAACAAACTAGCAATCCCATCGGGAGAAAATTTCTCAGAAGATTCTGCCACCTAATGACTAATGGATTAGAATCGAAATGCCAATGATGCAAGAAAGCAAGAGGGTAGTGTTACATGAAAAAACCTCTTTCCTCACTGGGTTCTTCCTCGCTTTCCACTCTGTAATAGTGGCCAAATCAAGATACCATTTCTTTGCTTGGATTTTTAACCCACTGTGGTGTGTCGTTTAGGTTCTTTTGATTTTATCACCCCAATCTGGTGTTCTAAAGGTTGATGATCTGGTTTATTGTGTATTATCAGCAATGCAGGGAAGGCCCAGAACTCCCACCAGACCAAATCAAAGCAGTACTTCTGGATTCGGCTGGTTTCCTGATTTAGATATGCTCCTGCATTTTGCAAAAAGGCAAGGGAGATGCGATGTGATAGTCCGAAGTGGAACGGGCTTCAATCTGGTTGGTAAGCAGCCTCATTCCAAGATAGATCCAAGTAGGTCGTCGGATGTTCGAAAAGGTCCTTTAGGTTGGATGATCAGTATGGTACATCTCTCATAATGCTTTGAAGCATGTACTCTAAGCAGCGACTTTAATTAGCATTTCCTGATTTTGAATAAATTTGTTCTTTCTACATTGTCGTGGGCTTTTGATGCTTGTTTTGCGGTTATTTGCGATGCATTCTTCTACCCCAGATATTATTTCTGCAAGTATTTATGTTCAACCATTGGAGTTGCATTACCGGCTATCACTATCCTTCCCTTCATTCTTCATTTTCTGCGTTATTCTTTCCAATCCTTTTCTTCCCCTTGAAGTCCAAAACACATTCCAAGCGAACTTGTGAAATTACAATTTACTGTGGGTAGCGGTTGTTGAACCTGCCTTCTTACTACGAGATCGGAAAAAGGTCTAGCCTACCCATCTACTGCATCTAATGGCTGGAGGCTGTTAAGTGTACTGATGATTTAATGGTGGAATATTGGTACACTAGTGCAGTAGTGCTAACCCGTGCCTACGGCACTACGCATCCCGGTTGGAAGGGGGATGACAGTTGTGTGATTTAGGCGAAAATCATGGGCACTCAACCGAGAAATGGAAAGATGCACTACAGCCTTTGGATCAAATGAATCTAAGCCATTTCAACAACTTGTCCCCACACCATTCTGTTTTATAATAGAGATGCAATGAGCTCCTATATTACACCGTAACGTATGTGTCAATCGTATTAAGATGCTCATGTGCGGAAACCACATTCGAGTAGCACCCGATATTGCGTCTTACATGCACCGATCACTTGTGATGCATGAAGTTTACCAGATAACGTGGTTACTGCCATAGCAGTCCGACTACTTGTAGAGCAAATGTGCACAGCGATCGTGCACAGATCGCGGTGTAGGGTTCACTCCAAGTTCTACACAAATTACCATCATTAGATGTAAAACATTTTCTCAAATGCTCCCGCAATAAGAAGTGCACACAGGCCATATATGAAGTCAAGCACTGGCTTTGCTGTTGTGGCCTGGTTTAATTAGAGAACTTATTTCCGTTTGACCGGAAAAAAAAAAAAAAAAAAATTAGAGAACTAAAAGCTGGACATAAAATGGCCTGCTTCCGTGGTCAACAACATGGGCTTCCAAATATTTCATGTCCAAAACCAAGCACGGGCTTTCGTATAATTTATGAGCCCCCCATGGTCAAATAATACCCTTAACGATATAGCCATATACTAGTACGGCAAATGTGACCACAACAAATTGTAAAAAACGCATCTTTGAGATCAAACCCTCTCAGTAGTCAGTAGTAAGGGTAGTAGCCCTACGATACTATGTAGTAAATGGTATGTGAACTCAGTTTTTGTGATAAGTAGTATTTCGATTTTTTGGCTGAAAATAGTGAAACCATCTCGTTTATTTTTGCAAATTAACTTTATTTTTTGTGGGTAGTTTTGATCAAACGACCGTAATTTATGTATTTTTCAATATAATGGTCCATATTTAATGGGATCTTGCTCCCATTATCACTTGGGAGCATTGCATAAATTTTCTAGTAACAAGGGATCTTCATCTTTTTTTTTTTTTTTGATAACTTGAAGTTCGAGCCAGTTTGGAGGCATCTCAACTAATTTCTCCGGCACTGCAGTTAACGTGGAGCAACAATTGATTTCTTTCCCCCCCAAAGCAATGCAAAGTAACGGAGTGAAAGTGATTTGGTGGCATGAAAGTAATTTTTTCCAACCCAGCAAGTTTCGTGAGACGATGATCTTGGTTTTTATGGAAGAAAATACTAAAAGCGAAAATTAGTTTAATGGGACAGTGAGGCGTAATCACGCTGGCAATATTAATTAAAAAAAAAAGGAAAATGAGCAAAAAAAATGATTTTACTTGGCTTAAAGTAATTGCAAATTCATGAATATGACTATCTTTTCATTCCCGCCTTCCTTGAGGCCTTCTGAGTTTCCAAGTACGGAGTATAAATCACCATCATCAACCCCTTTCCCTCTTTCCCATTTCTTGTCAAAATATTTGGTGGTTTATGTGATACCTGTAATAATTGCAAAAAAGGTGACCCAGGGAGAAGAAGTAAAAGAAGAGTGCTAAAGAGAAGTGCAAAATGGAGGTACCCATATCCCTTTTTGCTCCCCACTTCACATCACACTTTCCTCTCTTAATTGTTTTTAGGGTTTTGTTTTATCTTATTTGGTGAATTGCCTTCAACCGTATAATACCCATTTGGATAGTGGAAAAATGGGTGAGAAAGAATAAATGTTCGCCAAGGACTTGGGGTTTGCTACCTCCTAAGAGATTTTAGTGCAAGGACTCGTAGCAACTGACCTGTTAACCCTTAAATTAATTACCCTTAAATTAATTATGTGACTCAAAAGGTTAATTTCGAGTTATACAGGAACTGGTTGCAATTCGTTATATTGATTCATTTTCAATTTACGCAATGATGTGGGATGTGGGATTGATCGTGCCCAGTGGGTTCTCACATTTAGGTTCAGGCTCCGTTCCGGAACGTAAATAAGCTGCTTATTTTTTAAGAATGCAATTTCAAGCTCAAAAATCATGTGCTTACGCAAATAATTTTCCTACCACTATGGATCTTGTTTGATAGATCTCATTGAGATATTTAATACGGTGCAAAAAAAAATTGAAAAATTATTTTTCATTTATATTATTTTTGAATTTGAAAATGTGAAATAAGCTACTTATTTTTTAAGAAGGTTTCTGGAACGGAGCCTCAAAACTATAGACTCCTTTGGGGTTCGTTCATACATAGCAAACTTTAAATGGGATCCCCACAAGTGGAGGTGAGATTGGTCACCCAAAAGATGGACATAAAGTTTCCACATGGTATCAGAGCGGGCCCGGTTCCACCCCACATTTAAAAAAAAAATTACAATCCACACCCCACGATGACAAACTAGGGAAAAGGCTGCACGATGATAGGAGCTATAAGTGTCCACACGTGACAGACCTCAAACGTGGCTGCACGTGAGGAGGGATGTTAAGGAAATAGAGTCTCACATTGCTTGGGAGTGAAATGTGTGATCACTTAATAACATTTGGGACCTCTCCACTTATATTGCCAATTGATTTTGAGATGGATATGTTTCTACTATTAAGGTGTGCATAAGTTGGCCCAGACACCGGAGTTGTCAAAAACAAGAAATTTTCACTTGTTTAGATCCAAAAGAGATGAGAAATGATGAAAAAAATTAGTTTTCTATTTGCCATTTTGTTTCTCTCTATGGATGTCTTAACCCTTCTTTTTACTCCATCTCCCTTTCTCACTAAGGGTTTACTGAACAAGTTTTGCTCTTCTCCATTAGTTTCACTCTTCTGCTAATGGGTGATTAATATTTGGGAAGTAATGGATAATAACGGAAAAATTAGAGGATTCGTAACAGAATAATCTGGTTGCCTTGGGGTCTTTCACTTTTAAAACAACGCCATGGCTGATTCAAATTTTGCTCTATCGCTTGCTAACTCTCTGTTTGGTTGTTCAGAAAAGCAAAACAGAAGAAAATGGTTGGAAGTATGGAGAGGTTTAGATAATAAAACAAGACATGCTGATGTCTAAACACTACAGTATAAAACCTGATAGTGAAGTCATCAACTGAATTGTCATTCGAGGAGCATTGGTTTCAGAAAAAAGAAGCAAAGTTTTGACCATATGTTAATGTGTTTTTTTTTTTTTTAGTTCAGCAGTGTTAGACATATTCCATATCAATCACCTAAGTTACCCAAACTTGGTTAATATTATCTGAAGGCTACTGTACCTATTGCAAAATGATTTTAGGTTGGATGCATTCAAGAAATCTTTATGGTATATCAAAGTTAGGACCTAGGTGGCCTCCCTTGGGTCAAGTCTCTGGCCGAGCAACTTTCTCACCTCATCAATCCATACGCATGAACGCCCACGTGTTGTAGTGTTAAGTTTGTCCAACATCGCTTAGCTTAGCCATCCAAACTTAGTCAGTAAGGCTACTCTAATCGATGCATCTGCGAAATCTCACAAGCAGAAATGGGAAACTTGTTAAATTTGTCTGTCTTATAACAGTGGAGTATCTGCTGCTCATTGATGTTAATGTTTCTTTCATTTTGGTGTTCTTTTTCCTTTTAACTTTCTTCTATGGGTTGTCAAAAATTGCATTCATCCATTTCGTGCTTGAACTCTACACTCGCCCACTTTTTGCCACGTTACCGGGCTTGGTATGGGAGAGGTACATACACAAGTTGTCGGTTCATTGCATTCTACTCTTTAACAGTGATCACTTTGTCAATCTTTGCCAATGGGAAGTAAGCTTCAAGCCTAATCATGTAAATCCTTCTGTTTTTTTGTGTGATTGCTCTGGTTCCTGACTGAATTTCTGATTTCATCATAACAGATGCAATCACCAATCACTATCTGATTCAGGTTGCATACACTTTAATTCCCGGGTAAAATGTTTGTTAGATTTGGTTGAGTATCCTCTCATCGACTTACTCGTTAGGGTTGCACGCCACATTTTGACCCCACCGTTTTAACTTTATGTATTAGGCAGTGCAATTTGAGATGAATAAACAGATGTCAGAACCTTCAACAACTGGGATTCAAACTGAAGTCTGCGATCTTTGTATAAATCATGACATGCTGTTCAGCAATTGGGAGGCATCAGACTTCCCTCCAAGCAGGGTCCGATATACGAAATTTAAGGAAGAACTGATAGCAATTATGGCCTTGGGTGAAGAAATGTCCATTGAGTTCTCAGTGGCTTCTAACAGCGATGTAAACGTGGAGGACGAGGCTGGGAGGTTAAAGAAAGAGATGGATATCACCATAGAGGAAGTTGAAGAATCAAAATTTTATAACGAACTAGCTGATCAACTGGGAAATGACATGATCATTCAAAGCAATATAAGGCGTGTGCTGGGACCCAACTCGTGTTTGCAAATGGTGATATATGGTCTTGGTAGCATGGAGTATAGCTATATCTCACAATATCAACTTGCCCTAGTGATATTGTTGAAACGCGATTTCTCGCATTGGATTGGAGGGGTTGAAGTGTTTGATCCAATGATGTCTCCTGCTGATTGTAAGGTTGTGGAGATGTTTGGATGCAGTGTTCTTGCCATTAATGAGCAATGTAAGAGACAGGTTGAGAAACCAACATTGTTCTTTCTGCCATATCTAGACAATGACCTTGTGGGGAACTTGTTGGAGGCAAATTGGTGTCCTACCAGACTAAACAAGATGGTTGTACTAAGCAACAGCTTGGAAGAAATGGCAGGAGGATGCCAGAATTTCTCAAAAAAGTTTGTTTCAAATGGGAAGATTTACTACAACCGTGTACGGGAGAGATTAGAGTATGTTGAAGCCATCAAGAAGCATATGACAGAGGTAAAGATTGACAGAGATTACAGTCGTGTAGTTGATGGGTTTTCATGGCATTTCTTCCACTTGGATTTAGACCTTAACTTGGAAAACTTGTTGCCTGGTAATATTCCATGTCATTCTTCTCGTTGTTACTGCTACTTGTAACATTTCTATGTAGTTTGCTCTTCAAATAGAATGACCATTCACCTAAAATGGTCTGTGATGATTCTTTTAACGAGCCCAACGTCAAAAAGAGCATCCGAAGGGAATGATCATTTCATTCCAGTCAACGAAACACTACCCATTATCCTTATCCTGCATGTTTGTCTTTGTCAATAGGTGATCTTCCAATGGACGTAAGACTAAAGTCAAGAAGGCTCGACAAGCATCTGTGCGACTATAGACATCTGAGAAAGTAACGAAGTTGACACCATTCCAAATACTTCATATTTGTAACCTACATGGTATCTACTCTAAATTTTTCCGCTGAGCATAATGCCAGTACTAACTTTTGTAATCTCATGTAGCTTGGAAGAAAAATACGTTATGGAACCGTTCCAAAACACCGACCCTTCTGTCTATTGTTGGACCGAAGTGGATTTTACGTATCGCAGTACTCGTAGAATGCATTGCTTTTGGAGGCCACCTCATGCTGGTTGGGTCAAGCTGAATTTCAATGGAAAATGCACAAGTGATGGTGGAAATGCACCAGCGGGATTTGGTGGAATCTTCCGCGATGAACATGGGAGTTGTTTGGCTATGTATAGTGGCAGCATTGGGGGAGCGGACACGCTGGTTGCAAATGCTGAGGCACTGAGGCAAGGATTGAGATGTTTGCAATACTTGTCTTCTCCCGTTAGAAAATTGATCGTGGAGGGAGATGATGTCCGCGTCGTCAAATGGATGAACGGTGGCCCTGAGCCACCGACGAGAGTTGCTGAAGCATTGTCTGAGATTTTCAAGCTGTTGGTGGGGATAGAGCCCGTGATTCGACATGTTTACGAGGAAGCTAATTCAATGGCAATTGAGTTGGCAAAGAGAGGCACGGGGCTTCCGAATCTTCGTGTTTGGGTATCTCCATCACTTGAGGATCTGTTTGCTTGAAGCAGTCCATAGCCAGGGCCATTAGAAACACCATTACTTTGGTTTGATATCTATGATACTTTTGCATTGAAAAGGCTGGAACGGGGATGGAGCCGTGCAGGGGTGCCCAGCACGGTGCCGTGCTCCATCAGAACCGTCTAGTCTATTGGGTTGCCGAACGGACGGCTCGGATGTGTACACCGCCTGCACAACACCATCCCTGTTACTGTTTCATGAGCTGTATTATGAATCTTTATTTATTTAATCCTTTGCACACAAACTTTACTTTTTAGATTCTAGATTGGAAATTGTAGATTATAGGTCTTAAATTAAATTCAGGAACTATAAAAAAGTGTTCGTGGGATGTGTGTACAATACACTCAAAGTTCAAAAAGCTCATTCTGGGGTGATTTATGAATATCCCGTTGTTCAGTTTGTTTTTATAATGCCAAAAATCAATCCATAATGACTTCTCAAACAGTTAGAATTCGAAAATGCAAGATCGATTAACGGGCGACCAAACGTCCCAAACCGGTCCTTTGTGCAAAACTATATATTGATCTTTCAATTTCGATAGAAAGTTAATTGAGATATGCGTGAACCCGTCCGGCCATCATCGATCGTTGAAAGGAAAGATAATGTTTGCCACTCCTACTTTTTTTAATCCTAATAAAACTAAGTCGTGACCTCTCGAATGTTTTTTTTCCCCCCCGATCCCAACCTCTCCTGTGATATGAAAGGCCAATTATATTTTTCCATTAGTGGGGTCTGAGTAGGGGGAAAAAATCTAGGAAATCACCAAATAATGGGATCTGATTGGCCTTTGTCCCCTGTCGGCTGGTTGCTTGCCTTTCTATATTCCACATTCCCCATCAACGTCTAAACAGGGCAAAAACGAAAAAAACGAATTGGAGATGGTGCTGTGCAGTGGTGTGCGCAGTACCATACTGTTCACTTTCGAGCCGTCGGATCGTACATTCAACGGCTTGAATCTCATCTTGGCAATAAACGGCTTTCGATGCTAAGATAAGATCCGAGCCGTCGATTGCACAATCCAACGGTTCGAAGGTGGGCAATATCGTGCTGTGCAGCACCAACCCGTAGTAAAAAAAAACTATCTTTTGTTTTGGTAATACAGGGTGTCCTAGGTCAGCTCGCGCACATCTCGGACTAATTCTTATAACCTCTCTCACAGTCTTTTGATGAAAGTGTCCATGAAAAACAATCGAACGGTTCACATTCACATCACTTCCATGAACGTGTCTCATGGACCTTGTCAACCCCTAAAGTTGGAGAATTTTTTCGGTGTCGGATGGGTATATTCCACGTGGTACCCGTTCGGCACATTCGGACCGTCCAATACACTTTTAGACAGCTCGAAGTGAAACTCTTTCTCTCCTCTCACTTCAACACTTTCTCTCTCTCCAAATCCGAGCCATCTAAAATTCCAATGGACCGCTTGGATGTGCCAAGTCCAACCCGGCATTGATTTTTTTTCTCCTAAGGGAAAATTTCATCAACGCATCTGACTTTTCACACAAATCACATATAAACACCTTACCTTTCTTAAATTTCATTATAAACACCTGACCTTTCTAAAAACTTATCAATTCAACACCTGACCTTTCTTAAATTTCATATAAACACCTGAGTTTTCTAAAAATTCATCAATTCAACACCTACTGTCACTCCTCTGTCTAAAATCAAACGGAATGGCTGAGGTGCTCTAAGCAAAAAAGTTAAGTGCTCCAATTTTTAATTTTTTTGAACTAGTGCGAAGATCTTATTTTTTCTGATCATTTTATCCTAAAGAACCATAATTAATTTTTTACTCTAAAGCTCTCGTTAGTCACTTCTAAGAAAATCGTATAATCAAATATCTCTTAGGGCTAACTAACGATAGCCTTAAAGCCAAAAATTAATTATGACCCTTTAGAATAAAATAATCAGAGAAATAAGATTTTCACATCAATTCAAACGAATTAAAAATTGGAGCAATTAATTTTTCAACCATGTATAAACTCTTCATATAGTTAAAAAAATAAGTGTTCCAATTTTCAATCCCTTTTAAACCGGTGCGAAGATCTTATTTCTCTAATCATTTTATTCTAAAGGGTCACAGTTAATTTTTGACTCTAAGACTATCCTTAGTTAGCCCTAAGATATATTTGATTTTTTAATTTTTTTAGGGCTAACTAACGAGAACTTTAAAGTAAAAAATTAATTATGGTTCTTTGAGATAAAATGATCAGAAAAATAAGATTTTCGCACTGGTTCAAACAAATTAAAAATGGGAGCACTTAACTTTTTATGCTTTGGAGCACCTCAGCCATTCTGTTTGGTTTTAGACGGAGGGGTGACGGTAAGTGTTGAATTGATGAGTTTTTAGAAAGGTCAAGTGTTTATATAAAATTTAAAAAATGTCAAATGCTGAATTGATGCGTTTTTAGAAAAATAAAATATTTATATGAAATTTAAGGAAGATCAAATATTTACGTGTAATTTGTAGTGTAAAAGATCATGTGACTGGGTGAAATTTTCCCGTTCTCCTAAAGTTGAGTTAAACGTGTGATTCGGGCAGCCTGTGTTGGGGAGTACTATATAGGGGAGTGCTATATTGGACCGACTTACGGGGAAAACCAAAACAGAGAGAGTTTAGCTACGCTTAATATTCAGCGTGCGCCGCCGGGGCTCTGTTTTCGGTCACATTTTTCTCGCATTCCATTCCTTCAGAGCCCCGAAGCTTCCGGCCACAGAGAGAGAGAGAGAGAGTCTCTGAAAAGTATAATTGAGAACCCACTAAAACCCTAGACCTCTTCTCTAGTTTTCAAGACTTCTACGTTCAAAAACCATCTCAAGGTATGTTCGGATCCCTATAATGAATGTCCCCTCGCACATCATTGAATCATTTTGTTGCGATCTGACATTGACGAACTTATGCGTGCAATTCGTTCTAAACCTTTCGTTAATCAGAGCAACATTTCAATTTTTCCCGCACGAGACCTCGAATTAGTGATAGTTGTAATTTTCTTCGGTTTTGAATTAAGTCGGACGATTAAATTGTTATTCGCAGGTGGTTTGGCAGATGAGCTTCTGAACAGAGAAGTCACGTTCGTGGAATTCATTCAAGGCAATTGTTAATTCTTGGCAAAGATTTTTGTCTCAAGTGACAAACTTTACTCGGTTTATTAATTGATTGATTGGGAAATCCCACTTATATTATTTGTCGAAAAAACAGTTTTTCCCCCCTCAATCTCTTGCCTTTTTGTTAGACTAGTTTAGATATTTAAGTCATTTAGGAATGGCAACCACAATGCATTTATGCGGAGTCAGAACTCCTCACTCTGCTTTTTCAAGGAGGCATTTGCATGGCCAACGTATTCCCTCGTTAAATCGTGTTCCTTTTACTATATCTGGGGCTTTGGGTTCTGGATTATGCGGTAGGACTGTGGAGAGTTGTTGTCGAAGTAGAGTTTTAAAAGTGAGTTGTGAGAAAAGATCTGTTGATGTGCTGGAGTGGAGCAAAACTGGGAATCAAAGTTGTGACGGGGTATTAAATCAGCTGACATGCGTCATGAAGTTTGGTGGATCATCGGTGGCGTCAGCTGAGAGGATGAGAGAGGTTGCTGACCTTATTCGTAGCTTTCCGGAAGAAAGACCTGTGGTAGTTCTCTCAGCTATGGGAAAGACAACTAACAAACTCATATTGGTACTGTTACTTACCAACACACTCATTTTTTATTTCAATCTTGTAATTCAACAAATGCCAACTGAAATTGGTTGTGTACTAGGCTGGGGAAAAGGCTGTCAGTTGTGGTATTTCTAATGTCTCAGATATTGAGGAGTTAAGCTTTGTGAAGGAACTGCATCTCAGGTTGAAAACTTTTGTTTCGATCCCGAATTACCATTGTACTTTAGCTACTAGATCTTTTCTTATCTGTCAAAATTCTGCATTATTAGGGCTGCTGATGAGCTGGGTGTTGATAGATCTGCTGTTTCAAGTGAGTTCCTAATTTCCTGTAACATTTCTTTCGTTGTTGACAAGAATTCTTCAGCTAAGCTTTTGCTATTTCTCTTTTCCTCAAAGAAAATTTCCAGATACTGACTTCTCATTATTTGTTAATCTTACCCACGCCGCCACTCACAGTCTGCCATTGCCTGTTTTGGTTTCATGGAGAGATTGTGTCAAGTTCTGTTAGATATCTTTAGAGATCATTGAGGTTCCTTTGTATTTGGAAGATTTTAAGCACATGACTTGTTTTCTGAGAATCTGTTTCCGGTGTGTTAGCTGCGGAGAATAGGTTGTTTATTGACGGCAATTGAGAACAGATTTGGAATGATTTTAAGCGGTTTGCATTTCAATTATGGACTTGTTCTTCAAGAAACTGACTAAAGATGCCAGCTTTATTGATCTCTTACAGACCCCCACAAAAGGTTTTGTATTCATAATGCAGCTCACGAGTCACCACTTTGACAAGTTCACTTAGATCTTACTTCTTACAAAAATTTGTCGACGTTGATCTAATGCCAGTTCAGTGAGATACTGACTTATTCCACATTCATGACTCTCCTCTAAGTTTGATTTGTTCAACACCCATTTCCAGGCTTTAAATTGTGTTCCTTTTTCACATGTCTGTTCACTGCAGATGTCATGCATTCTTACTCATATATGAAGTTGTCATATCATGCTTTTGAAATATTTTACAGCTCACCTAGAAGAATTAGAGCAACTTCTAAAGGGAATTGCTCAAGTGAAAGAGTTGACTTTACGCACCAAAGACTACTTAGTCTCATTTGGGGAGTGCATGTCGACTAGAATTTTTGCTGCCTATTTAAATAAAGTTGGTGTTAAAGCTCGCCAAGTATGTTCTCTTCTGATTGCTTACTTAAAATTCTGTGATCTTAGTATGTGTATATCCTTCAGTGAGCAATGAAATAATGAAGTTTATTCAAAGCTGAAGAAAGTTGTCAGACTTTTGATTGTGTTATATTGTGATTGAACTTCATGATTGAGAAATTAGGTTGGGAACGTCCTATCACTCTCTTTCTACGCTACTCTTAACAATTTTTTAGCCGCATTTTGGTTGATAAATTTTGCTTGACCTAGAATGGGCCATGTTAAGTCACCTGATAAGTGATAAGGAAAGATCACATGTGATACATAAATGGAAAGGGTTATGTAGACTTTTGATTTTGTTGCATTTACTATGTTTCTTGTCCTTGTGCATTTATTGATACCTAGAGATCCATGGAACAATCCTGTTGTAGGTTTGTCTATTGGGTTCTTGTGCATGTGTCATTGCCAGAGCAGTCTTGATCCTCTTGAGCCTTCATCTATGCCTTGGTTTCTAGTTTGTCTGTTCCTATTCATTTCTTACCAGAGCAACAAAAAATTATTACAGGAAACATATACTGATTGATAACTTGTTGATTTGTTTGATGAAGCCATATTGGCAAGGAAAGGCACTAATCTTAATTCGATGAAACTTCTAAATGATCTATGTTCGGAAGCTGTTGTTTCTTTTATGGTGATGATTTCTGTTAGAAACTTACCCTTCATTTCAAGTTTAAAGAAGTGCAACAAAATGGAAGATATAACCTGATTTTAAAGTCATTCAAACATAGGCATTTGATGGGCCAAATGACTGTAAATGTTTCCTTCTGCTTAACGTCCGTTAATGGTGCAGGATTTCTTAATAACTCGAGTATTATTTATGACCTGAAATTTGTACAGTCTTTATGATGATTCCTGCTGGATAGAATGTCTCTTTCGCACTGTTAGGTGCATTTTTTAGTGATTTCTACAATGCCACTAATTATGTTGTATATCATTATGCAGTATGATGCGTTTGCCATTGGGTTCATAACAACAGATGACTTCACAAATGCGGATATTCTGGAAGCAACTTATCCTGCTGTTGCAAAGAGGTTACACAGCGATTGGGTTAATGATCCTGCAATTCCTGTCGTTACTGGCTTCCTTGGAAAGGTCTTCCTGCCTTGCTTTCATCTCAATTGTTTACCTTGAAACAGTCTTTATTTGCTTGTATGGTGTTCATTTCCTGAATTGCAGTAATGATGTTCTTTCCCATTATGATCACAGGGCTGGAGATCTTGTGCAATCACTACATTGGGTAGGGGTGGTAGTGATTTGACTGCGACAACCATTGGTAAAGCACTGGGCTTGCGGGAAATTCAGGTTAGTGCTTACGCTGAATATGTGGCATATTCATGCATGCAAGGACACCACATAACATAATTTTCACTATGTGAGCACTCGAAATGCATGGAGCAGTGTGTGAAACATACGCCTGCAAAATGAACAGAGGTGCTCGAGATTGGCTTGCATTCATTTGGGTGAAAAACTTGCTCAAGCTATCAAGCCAAGCGTATCACTGTGTGAATCAAGCTCAATCAGGTGCCTACTTGCTTGGGAAGGCTCACAAGCTTGAAGTCGCTTTAGGTTGTACCTTGTTGTTTTGAGAGACATTTGTGCAGTAAAGTAATGCTCTCTTCAGTTTTCGTCACGTGCCAGTTAAAAACAACCAGAGATGACCCTTTTTTACCATTCAAGAGTTGTACTTTAGTGGTTTAACAGGAGTATACTGACATGTCAGTTTTGTCACTTGGACGTAAAAAGGGCACATCGCAATTTTTGTGATAATTGCGGTGGTTTCAATTTCACACAAATACATGCGGAGAAGAAAACCTTGTGTCTTATCACGTTGTCTGGTACAAGTTGGGTTGACTGTTCAACCAATTAGTTCGAATCAGTGACACTAGAAAAAATGCTCCGCTCATTGTTTACATGTTGCGAGGTGTGCAAGCCGAGTTCAAAAAGCTTGCCTCTTTGACGAGCAGAGCTCAACAAAACTCACAGGATCCTTTTCAAGCTTCACTAGTGTTCAATCAGTAGGCCTCATCACTTTGTGCACACTTGAGCTCCATGTTACTTGACTGTCTTCACCTCTGGTGGAACAGTTAATTCTCATGAGCTTTGTTTATATTGATATTTTGTTCAGTTCTAGAATTTTGCAAGTATTTTCTCAATGAAGTGTTTGGTGACAATTAGAACCAATTTTTGTACAGGTGTGGAAGGATGTTGATGGGGTTTTGACATGTGATCCCAACATATATCCACTTGCAGAACCTGTCCCATATCTAACATTTGAAGAGGCAGCAGAGCTTGCATATTTTGGTGCTCAGGTATTTTACGTCCTTAAACCTTTTATTGAACTGCAACAAAACACTAGAGCCTGTGTAAAATTAATTATGTTCCATGGATGCGTGCTGGAATTTGAAGTTTTTTCTTTGAAACTCAACCGGACGAGGGAGCTATTACTGATGAAGGAATTACAAGTGTAGGAAGGGGTGGCAGGCCCTAAAACCTGTTTTTTATGATCCCGCAGTGGTATAGTTGATTGTTAACCCATAGTGTATCCCAAGTATTCCGAAGTGAAAAAAGTTTTAAGGTTTGCAATGCATTAAAATGATAGAGTTCAATAAATGTATTTTTTATACTTTACAGGTCCTGCATCCGCAGTCCATGAGGCCAGCTAGAGAAGGTGATATTCCTGTTAGGGTTAAGAATTCTTACAATCCTAAGGCTCCAGGTACCCTCATCACCGGAGCACGAGATATGAGTAAGGTTGTAGCATGATACTCTGCACACATGAAATTTAATGTTTTGTAGGCAACAATGAACAGCTTCTGATATGTACTTTTCTAATTCCAGGCAGTATTGACTAGCATAGTCTTGAAACGGAATGTGACCATGTTAGATATTGTAAGCACTCGCATGCTTGGTCAATATGGCTTCCTTGCCAAGGTAAGGAGCTAATTACTGCATATAGTTATTTCTCTCGCTTGGGTGGCTCTTTTGTTTTTCTAAGATCTAACACACTGGATGGAATTGGTTCCATGCAGGTATTCTCCACCTTTGAAGATTTGGGTATATCAGTGGATGTTGTAGCTACAAGTGAAGTTAGTATTTCCTTGACATTGGATCCATCAAAGCTCTGGAGCAGAGAGCTGATTCAGCAGGCAAGCGTATGGTATCTTGCTTTATGTGCAATTAGATTTATTTGTTTAGTATTTCTCATCCCCCCAGCAAGTGTGGTTGGCATTTCTTCACCATAGAGATGATCACCTTGAGTGCATGAATTCCTTTATCCCAGTGCACTTGTGGATATGGTATGCAAGGAGTGTGATGACATGAGACTGTATGATGTATTTTTTTTTTCACTTCACCGTATATAACATGCACCCTTTTATGCTCAGAATCTTTCGGCATAGGATATGGTGATTAGGTTTTGTCTTCTCAGGCTTCATCTGTATATTTTTGGGCGTATTTGGTATTAAATCTTCTTTGAACACAGGAGCTTGACCATGTTGTGGAAGAACTTGAAAAAATTGCTGTTGTAAATCTACTGCAGCGACGATCAATAATATCTCTGATTGGGAATGTTCAGAGGTCGTCACTGATATTAGAGAAGGTAATGTTGCAGAGAATATTCTTCAGAGTTCAGACTATCTATAGACTTCTTGTTATCTTAGTGTTATACTTCGTTATGTACTAGTAGGACTCCTATGTCCTTCGTGATGCATTTGGTTGGATTACTCTTTCCTCATGAGTAATTCTACCCCTCTTTTTTCTTCCTTTATTGGTTTGTTCTAGACAATAATGGACTTGTCTTCCTCAACCGTTTCAACATTTTCTGCAACGACAAATCTTCTCTATAGCTTAGATAAGCTACTGTCAACTTAGGGAGTTAGTGGATGAAATGTGACTGAAAAACAACCATCATTCAGTTTGCTAAAGCACTTGGAGATAAAAATAAAATTGTCTTGAGTTTTCTGTTAATTTGGCTGTTGAATTGCCCAATTACACTATTGGTTAGAGAAATGTGACCATCATTTTGCTTCTAATTTTGTTCACAACTATTTTGTTCTGGTGCTGATTCTTGTTTCTTGAGTGCATTTTCTGGCAGGTATTTTGTGTTCTTCGCACTAATGGAGTAAATGTTCAGATGATATCTCAAGGTGCATCCAAGGTATCTAGAAATAAACTACACCTTGTTCTCTTTCATGGATTTTCTGCATGTGGCTTGATCCAGTGTCAGAACCCAAGCACTGGTCTTGACTCTTGAGCACCGTGACCTTTTGGGATATGTTCAGTGGTGCATGGGACCTTGACCCATCGCCAGAAATGCACAATTGAGTATATGTGGACCATCTATTTGAAGATGTTGATCAGCTCCCATATTCACTACTAATGACCCAATGATAAGAAGAAACAGGAACACACACCATTTCGTTGAAAGTAAAGCATAGATCAAATTATCAAGATTTAAACAGTGTTTTCTCAACTTTTCATCTCAGTTGCACCCATTCTTGTAGTGTGTACGTTTCCCGATGTCTGACTTGCATACACATTCATCCACGGGATGTTATGAACGCGGTTGCAGAATTTTGTTTTTTCACCTTTCATCTGTCTGACTTACTTTTTTTTGGGCTGCCAACCAGGTCAACATCTCATTGATAGTAAATGACAGTGAAGCAGAACAATGCGTGAAGGCTCTCCATTCTGCCTTCTTTTCAAGTGATAGTTCGGACCTAGATGAAGAATGTGGATCTAAGAACGGTTCAGTCTCAATATCCGCAAATTGATGTTGACTGGTTCCGGATCAACCGTAATTGATGCCTTTTCTTGATATAGTAACAATTTAAACCTAGAAGCCCCCCACCCCATTTCCAGAGTTTAAGCTGTAGTATGGTAACTGCAAGTGTATGTATCTCATATGTAACGTCTGGTGCTATGTCTAATATCAGGCGTGTTTGTGCTTGTCTTCCATGTTTAGCAAGCTCTTGTTGTCTGTTGATTAGCTTTTTAGCGTTAGCCTCTGTTACTGGATTGATGACTCAGTTAGATTTGAGTCTTTATTTTATTATATATGGGAGATTTCTTTCCCTCTGGAAAGTTTTTCATTTGCGAGACTTGACGGATTAAGAAACCTCATAAAAAGGAAGGCTTTGTTCACGGGTTCCCAATAACACTCCGTCTTTCTCGCCACGACTTCCAATAAATTTTTTACTCTACTTATTACTCATCTTTTTATCTCTCTTGTTATCCCTAAACCTTCCTCAAAATTTTTACCAAACAACCCCAATGTGTCTCGTTTCATTAACGGCACTGTTCCTTTGAAAATCTTCCTTGACGCATTGGTGTTTTCCTTCGGGCGGATGCCTCCTTGCTGAGAGGTAAGCTCGTCGTCTATTTCAATGAGGTGGGCGGTGAGCGTCAGCTGATGGATCTCATCTATTGGTTGGCACTGTACCTTCCCTAGAAAATTTTCCTCGACGACGCATTGGCGTTTCCTTCGGGAGATGCCTCCTTGCTGAAAGGTAAGCTCGTCGCCTATTTCAATGAGGTGGGCGGCGAGCGCCAGCCGATGGATCTCATCCATTGGCTACGACACTGTCCCTTCGAGAATCTTCATCGACGATGTATTGACGATCCCTTCAGGGGATGCCTCTTTGTTGAGAGGTAAGCAACCCCGACAGCAGAAACTCTTCAATCAAATTCAGCTCAATTACAAAGCAAGAGGCTACTCGTTTGAATATGAGGCCAATCACTTTGTACAAATTACTGGCTCCTGAAGTTAACCGTGTATCTATTATTGATGGAGACTAGTAAGTGTATTTTTCCTAATGTACTAGGAAAAAGGCAAATAAGAACCACGATTTCTATAGTTATTACTGCTTCTTATTGCACTTGACTGACCCGATCCCATGAATACCAGATACCCGAGTTTCCACTGAACCGCCCATGGTTGAGTTTGGTCTTGCAAGACTAACGGTTCCATTCAGGTTGTTTTATTTATTTATGAATGCACTTTTTTAGCAAATTTAATACATGAACGGTTTTCGATCGCTATTGTAAGTTCATATCAATCAAAACGTGAGCCGAACTAAAGAATAATGAACTGAACTGGAGTCTTTTTTAAGTAAAAATTTGAACTCGGTGGATAAACTAACTTTATATGTGATTTACTCATGGATTAAGTAATTACCCTTATCATGATGACTAGAAATGTTATTTGAGGCTTTTAGACAAATGAGTCCTGAACATCCCGGAAAGTTGATCCATATGGATTTTTGTGGGTAGTCGATGAATGTGAAATTCCATTTTATTTTAAAAACTTAATTGTAGTCGATGACGCCTTCAAATTTTCTATTTAAAAATTTAAACGATATCTGATACATAGGC
Organism: Rhododendron molle; assembly: GCA_025413875.1. Taxonomy (NCBI): domain Eukaryota; kingdom Viridiplantae; phylum Streptophyta; class Magnoliopsida; order Ericales; family Ericaceae; genus Rhododendron; species Rhododendron molle. The sequence goes on along the minus strand of CM046395.1, from coordinate 5,077,023 downwards.
TACTTAAACGGGTTGTGATCCCAAGTCGTAATTCATTTCTTCCTCAATATACACGTGTGCTGAAATTATAAAAAGCGATATCTAATCAATGTGATTAAGGGTAAACGATTTCGACCATCAAAATGAATCCGGAGCGGGTCCAAAAGTAAACCTGATAACCATCCAGTCCTGTTACATGGACTTGAGAGAAGCTGTATATATATATATATATATATATTTTTTTTTTTGATCCAAATAAAATACTAAAAATCGGATTAAAAAAATAAATAAATAAAATACTAAAAACCGACACGAGTCCACACGACATATCTTACCAACATCCGCCACCCCGACGATTTACGGTTCCCGATCTCCCACGCGATTCCAGTCCAGTTAAGACCTGACTCGGACAGAGACTCGGCCGGACCAGTACTAACTCAGTCCCTTCCAACGGGCCGACGACGACAATGACCAGAGCTCTCAGGCCTTCTTCATCTTCGGCTAAGAAACCCGCCCTCGTTCACCTCTTCTGCGCCGCTGCCATTTTCTCTCTCCTCGTTTTCGCCATTCAATCCTCTCTCTTCACTGGTCCGTGTCACCATTTCCTTGTTTCGAACCCTAACTTTTTTGCTATTCAATCCTCTCTCAATCTCTCTCTTTACTGGATTGTGTATGTATGCGTGATTATTGCAGGCACCAAGAAACTCGATACTAACAGAGAAAAAGTTCAGATCTTGTCTGGTTTTCAGTCCAGTGTTCAGCAATGTGTGGTTCGTTTCTTCTCATTCCTTCACTCGCACATCATTCTATGCATAAACGTGTCCAAAATCCATTAGGTACATATTGTTAGATGCGTTTTGAAGGGTGTGATCTTGGATGTTAGTGAAGTTTTTATTTTTATGCTAAAAATTTGGTCAGGTATATTTCTGCATGTAAATTAAATGGTTCTAAGTAGTGTATGAAAGGTTCAAGATGCCCCCCCGAGTGGGTAGACATTAGCATGAACTCTCTCGTGAGTTTGTTTTGTCTTGTTTTGTTTTTTTCTTGCATCACTGGCAATTGTTTTAGAGATCAATTGGCTTAACCCACGTGATTTTTGGAAGGAGCATTCCCAAGTCGAGGTTATTTCCAAGTGAACATATTTGAGCTACAGGAAGCTACAACTATTGTGAATTTGTAATTGGTTCGTTATTTGCAATGTATATCAAATCAAGCACATTGCATTGTAAGGTAAAGGCAAAATTCTAGAGTCTATGAGCAAATGTGCAGAGTTCTTGGGTGCTTTCACCCCATCTATGTTAGTTTAGCTTTTCTTGTCCGGCTCATGCATTATCTATATCTGCCCATTGGTCTTTCCACTAACCTTGAAATTGCATGTAGGCAAACAGAGGGCTCGGACTCACGGCACATGTTATTGATCACTGTAAATTGATTCTTAAGTTTCCCGAGGGCACCAACAGCACTTGGGTCCGCCTCTTCTTTCCTCTTCTCTGCCCTTCTTTCCTCTGGATGCATTTTTATTTTGGGCAGTGATTGTTTTGGCTTTCTTGCAGTACAATGCGCAATTTAAAATATACGAACCATTGGAGTACAATTATGACATTTGCGAGGCGATTCTGTTGTGGGAACAGGTTGGTTATAAGTTAATATTGGAGCATGGTTTTTCATTTGTACAACATAAAACCTAACTGGTCTGAAATGCAGTACCGTAATATGACTACAGTGTTGACAAGAGAATACCTTGATGCTCGGCCTGATGGGTGGTTAGATTACGCAGCAAAACGGATAGCACAATTGTACGATATCAAACGTTTTCTTTCTTGAAGTTTATTTGTGTTTCGTATTTGTTGTTTGGGTAGAATGGTGTACTTTTTAGTAGCAGGAAATCATTTTGTCCTCTTTCATGGTCATAGAGGTGCAGAAAAATGCTACAATCGTTCTCTTTGTGAGGAGCACCTTAACTTAATTTTGCCAGCAAAGCCACCCTTCCATCCCCGACAATTTAAGACTTGTGCTGTTGTTGGGAATTCGGGAGACCTCTTAAAGACAGAGTTTGGAGAAGAGATCGATGGACATGATGCTGTCATAAGAGATAATGAGGCGCCCGTTAATGAGGTAAAGTTGCAAGCAAGGCTAATTTACTGGCTCCTTCAACATTTCCACTTGACGGCGTAACCCTGTAAACTTTTGACCTTTAAAGAAAAATGCTTTTAATCTTCTTGTATTAGATACTCTGTAAGCTGTCAATAGAGTAATCAAAGTTGCTATAATACGACAAGATGATATTCTTCTTAGGGAGCAACGTGATTGTACTGGTTAATAGAAATTAGATTTATACTCCGACACTATAATTGAAAATGCAGGCATTACATGCTTCATCTTTGCCATCTTGTTTTGGAGGTGGTAGGAAATATCTTATTGCCACTGCTATTTCTCTGTAGAAATATGCCAAGTATGTTGGTGTGAAGAGGCATTTTCGCCTAGTGGTGCGGGGTGCTGCTCGTAACATGGTTACTATTCTCAACGGGTCAGGCAAGTTCATACATGTCAGATGTTTTACTTATTTTCACTTGTTTGTTTCTTCTGTGTCTTTTGATGAGCAAGATCCATTGCCTTTTCTATTTTTCTGGTACACCATTCAAATTTGCGATCAATTTCACTTCTTCATACATTTTGAAGCTGTAGGCTGTAGCTTAGAATCTTCAGTTCCTCTGTGGTACCTTTGTTGCCATCAGATCGAGATTATGCACACCTAATATCTGTCCGTCACATCCTCTTGCAGAGCAGGACAATATCTGATTTATCTTCTGTTCCTCTGTTATTACAGTTAAAATTGAGGCTATTTATTGATTTTGATGTGCTTTAACAGAGATGTAGAAGTTGTTTGGTATGTGGTGTAAATACTAATGTAAAGAGTTGGTACTTACAATTCTCTCTCTCCTTCAGCTGACGAAGTACTTGTTATCAAAAGTGTGACCCACAAAGACTTCAATACAATGATAAAGGTAAATATTGCATCTCAGAACAGCCAATGTAGTTAGTATTGTTGGATAATTAGAACAGGTGATTTTTGTGGCAAACAGAAAGATTTGGGCAACTGTTATGCTATACGTAATAATCTGACGGTCATCACTGTTAGGATGATTTGCTTGCCAAATGCGTTGCTTTAAGTATCTTGGGTGCTCCTCAGTTATTTGTATCTGTATTTCGATTTGGCTACGATCCAACACTTCTAGGTATATTGAATACAAGTTCTAACCCCCTGGGTGAAGGGAAGATGATGCTGTCTACAGATGAGTTTTGTTGTTATTGGGACCTGAAGTGCGCTACACTGTCAAATGGATCAATGTGTTCTTCTTCTCTTTTCTGTTTTTTGTAAAATAACTGAACACATGGTTTAAGAAATGTGGAATAGTTGTAAGTCCCTGTGATGTTTTAGTGCAAATCCAATAGTAGTCCGGCTCAAATAGTATTTGCAGATTCTACCTTCTTTTTTAAGTGAAACGGGGCTTATGTGGTTGAATCTGTTACTTAACATTAGTATGACACAAGAAATCCTCCTTGAAAGCATGACCAACATCTTGCTTTATGTATGTTGCAGAGTATTCCAAATCCAGTTTATCTATTCCAAGGTATCGTGTTGCGCAGAGGTGCCAAAGGAACTGGAATGAAGTCAATAGAACTAGCACTTTCCATGTGCGACATTGTTGACATCTATGGTTTCACTGTTGATCCAGGCTACACTGAATGGTCAGCTCACTTTTTAACTGTTTCTCTTGGAGACCTTATTTACGCCTTGATATTTTCAGCTGACCGTAATGCACACCTTGTACAGATTACTCTCTCTCTCAACTGCTGTGTTCCTTTTTGTCATAGGACCCGGTACTTCTCCACACCTAGGAAAGGGCATAATCCACTTCAAGGGCGGGCATATTACCAACTTCTAGAATGCCTTGGTGTATGTATAAGTTGTTTTAAAGCATTTCTTTGAACTAAAAGCATGGACAATATGCATATAGGAAACGATGTAGTTCATTGATAATTTGTACCTTTCAGGTTATCAGGATTCATTCTCCCATGAGAGCTACAAGGAAGCAAGACTGGTCAGACGTACCAAGCCGAGACATGATAAGCAGAGCTCATGCAGCAGCTTTGCGCTTGAAGAGGGGCCAAGCTGGTCAAGATGGTGAGGAGCTGGGACAATTTGGTAGCTGTAAGGTGTGGGGCAATGCGGGTCCTGATGGGAGCAGCCCCATCTCTGGATCTCCAGACATGAGTACTGTCCGAAAGTATTCTAATTACAGCAAATGGGAAGTCATGCCGTTTGAGAGTCTAAGAAAAGAAGCGAAGGATCACTACATGCAGATGCAAGGTGTCTCGCTCTACAAAATGGATGGCAATAAGTTGGATGATCTGGTATGTGTGAGACACTCCTTAAAATCTGATGTGTGAGCAAATCCTGGCTGGTGCCTTCTCGTAGTCCCGAAAGAAAATTGCTTGGTAGTAGAACCATCTGGTATCTTGGGGAATTATCAGGATCCCCATGGATAACTGCTGCCATTCCCATTTACCTCACTTGAGAGCAAACAAAAGTGCTGTCCAGGCAATGTTTGTGTAATTGATAGCAGTGTGATCATCAGATTCAGCTGACAAAGGAGCAAGGAGGTTACCCAAACTAAGTGATCTGATGCCTCTTGCTCAAAGAGTTTTTCTATGGAGGTGTTAAAAGATGATAACTAAGAAAAATTTGTAGGCTCTCTTAGTTCTCTGACCAATTTACCTTGTTTCGGAATGTGGCCTTTATTGTATCGTGTGACATTTCTTCATTTAGTTTCTTTACCGATGTTAGCAAACATTAAAAACAAAGGTTTCTGTCAAAGATTCTCACCTTGTTTCGGAATGTGGCGTTTATTTCTCCATTTTGCATTTTTTCAGTTACGTTTTGTTGACAAGGAACAGTGCCCTAGAAAACCCCTCAAATCTTTTGTACTCATTTGTTCATGTGCTAGTGTTCCATTGAATTTTTAGCTATTGAATCGTGTAAAAATCTTGATAGATGAGAAGATTCTCACCGTATGTAAGAGCCAAAAATACACCGGAACACCGATACCAACAAAACTAGGTGCAGAGGATTTGAGCTTGAAAGAAATGGATTGAGACACATCATGTTGATGGAAGGCTCCATAAATTCCACTGCAGTGGAGCAGGACAAAGGCAAGAAGATATTTGCAAAGACTGAAAAGTGAAGAAGATAAGAGATTAAATATCTTCTTATAGGGGGACAAAATCCTTCTAGATGATGGGGCACCAATGAAATGAAAACTTCTCCATCTCTTAATCTCTTTCACAAACTGAACAAAAAAAGACAAGACATTATCCACTTCCACAAAATATCTTGCTCTCCTAGCAGCCACCATTGCCCCATAAATAGGAACAAGGGTTTTTATCATTCTACACCAAATCATTGAAGACCACAAAAAACCCACCAAATTTCCAAAATGCAGGCAGCTTTGTGTTTTGCACCAAACCTTCTCCATTTTACACCTTCCAAAAACTTCCCTAAACCAGGCATGAGTGCCCTCCCCAAGTTAACTGCTTCACCTTCTTCTCGAGTTTCTTTGATCAAAGCATCAGCTGATAATGAACCCTCTGTTGTTGACTACAGCTCTGCGTTCTCGTAAGCAATCTTTTCCATTATTACCAGATTCATAAAACCGATAGATAAACAGTAATGGTTTGTTTGAAGTTCATTTAAGCAAATAAATAATTATTCAGTGATCGTGTGTTGGTATTTTCCTAGTGTGTTCCCAGCTGAAGCCTGTGAGACAATCGGCGGAGAAGCTTGTGCTGCAGAAATGTATCCTGAAGTGGAGTTAAAACCAGAGGCCAGAAGTAATATCACAAAGAGCACATCCGAGTCGATTGACAGAGAGTATCTTGAGTATACTAGCCCAAAGACGTAAGCGTTCAAAGTTACCATAAGACTAATGAATTGAACTGCAAAAATATGAATTTTATTCCCTGATTTGACTACTGAAGTGTCTGTTTCTTTTGTTACCAGTGTGCTTCCTGGAGAGGCTTGCGACGTTCTTGGAGGAGAGTTCTGCGAGCGCCCATATCAAAAGGGTGTCTACTAGATTAAAGCCATGTCCAGGAACATGACATATTGATATAACCTTGTATCAAGTTTTTGGCCTTGTATATAGACTTGCTTTGTAACCACAGTAGTTTAATCATGTATAAAAGTTGTTCGATACATATATCATGGGATTAGACAAGCATTACAGAGAAACCATAACTTGAACTGAAGTTGTGACAATGAAATTTAAACAAGCAGCCACTGACCAGAGACTGGAAGAAGCTGCTGACAAGAGAACATCCATAGTGAAATAGATTCCATAGTCCTTGCTTTTACAGCAAAGATGACATCAAGAACAAGAATATCCAACCCAATGAGGATACATCCAAGCCAATTCCATTTAATGGAGAAGAATTCTTTTCTTTTTTTTTGTAAGGGAATGCAGAAGAATTCATGATATAATTAGCCACTGAACTATTCAAAAAAAATAAAATAACTAAGCACTGAACAATGTTGATGGACTCATGAATATCTGGCGGAGGTTATAGAACAATTGCAGTGATGATTTTCACATAGCATTTTAAGAAGATCAAACCTTTATGCGACAAAAATAAAGAAAGCAGGATAGGAAAGTTTGAATCACAGTTGATAAAGCAAGCAATTCAGCCCACACCCTAAAGAACAGGAAAACAGGGAGAGAATGCTAGCCAGATTGCAATAACCTTTGCAATCCTTGCTTTTGCCTGATCTTCAATCTTAGTCGCATAATCTTTCAAAATGGTCTTCGCTCTCGCTTTGCGCTCGATCCTCGCACTAATGAATTCTAGTTGTTTGAGAGGTTTTTGAAAGATGCTTTCACGCTCGCATCCACCCACATGATGTGACTTTTAAATTTCATAAAACACCTAGACAAACTTCTAGTAAAATAGAAGAAAATCCAATGATCCTAACCACAACCATTTCAATTGCATTTCAGCTACATAAACAAGATCTCAATGCAAACAAACATCACAAAATCAAAATTTCTCAAACAAAAACAAATACCCATTTCCATGCTAAAAAAACAACAGATTCCGCTCACTGTTTGGTTTTGATCCCACTTATCAAAACACATAACAAAACTAGGCAAATACAATTAAACCCACAAAAAGCAACAAAACCCTTAATTTTTCTTGTTCTTATTTTTGTTAAGCAAATCATCAGGTACAACCTTGAGTTGCTTCCTCTGCTTAGACTTGGCAATCTTCTTAAGCGTCTTGGGATTCGTAATCACCTGCAGCTTAGTCCCAGTCCTCAAGACATTCTCCTTCTTCCTCTTCTCTCTCTCCTCTCTCTTCTTCCTCTTCTCCACCTTATTCAGCCTTATCTCCTCCTTCAGCTCAACCATCCTCTCCTTGTACGCCCTCTTCACCTCCTTCTGCTTCGCCCTCTGCTCGAACGACGTCGTCGCTCCCTTAACGTGCATCGCCGACGACCTGCGCGTCCTCGGCTGCTTCCACCGCCGCCCGGAGACTCTCCCGGCGATCACGCCGTCGTAGGTGGGGTTTCCGTACGCGGGTTTGTTTGGGTTGTCGGACGATGGCACGGCTTGTCTCTTTGACGGAGGCGCGTTGCTGTCGACGTCCATGGAGGCGGCGGCATCGGCGGCGGCGGGTGGTTGGATGGAGAGGAGGAGTTGTTCGGCTTGCTCGGCTCGCTTTCTCTTGTAGGTTTTGCCACCGAAGCCTTCGTCCAGGCATCTGAAATCGATTGTGCACGCCATTTGGCAAACCCTAATTTTCTGCCTCCGAAACCCTAGACAGATCTGTTTCGGTGTTTTATAGGGTTTGCCATGGGGGCTATGACCGAGCCGTTTGTGAACTGTTTGAAGCACGATTTAATAAAGTCTGTTCGAGTTTGATTTGGGTATTAAACAAGTCGAATCTAAGCCTCAATTTTAGACTGGTCTAAGAAATATTTCAAACCTAAACTTAACCGTACTTAATTATGCTTGAAGACCTAGTGTATATAAATATATCGGTCTTGCTATTGTCAGTCCGTTGGATTGACGATAAACACATTAGAAGACAAGAAAAACACCTATTTCTATGTATTTTTGCACAATTTAATATAATATAAATTTACATATCTACTATTGTTAGCCCATTAGGTTGATTTTAGAATTTTTCTAAATATATATTTCATGAGAATTTCACGGGTAACCTGAATATGTATGAAATTTTACTTATACAGAATGAAAATTTTATAACTTGTACATATATAAACTTTAAAAGGGAAATGATATTGCCACACCTTTTTTTGTTATTGCCACACCCCTGCAGTGTATTTTTTGGTGCAAAAATACACTGCAAGGGTGTGACAATAACAAAAAAGGGTGTGGCAAAATCACCTCCCCTTTAAAATTATAAACTTATTTAAGATGTGTTTTTGTATATGTATGAGTTTATTTAAAATTTTATTTGCAGTTTCTAGACCGGTATGAGTTTAATTAAAATTTTGGGTCCGTTTGGAATTTGTCCAAATGAAAGAAAAGTGTGAGTGGAATTTAGAGGAAAATGTTGTGCTCCAGACGTTTGTTTTCTTTATTTTTCTCTCACTTTTTTTTTTTTTTATAGTAAACCAAACGAGGAGAGAGAGAGAGAGAGATAAATTAATTTTTCTTTCCTTCCTTTTTCCATAGGTTCCAAAGCCGCCAGTTTTTAGTTGTGGGGATCATTTTCAAAAGAATAATAGTTCATGGGGAAAAATGTAATTAAGCCAAACAAACACCAAATAACTGCTACTGTACTCTACTAGAGGAGATTTTGAAGTGAAGGAGCCCTAATCTTTACAACTCCATTTCAGCTCCACCATGGAAGAAAGCTTCAGAGTTCGCGTGGACAAGACCTTCGGCTCGCTAGCTTCTGCTTCTTCCTCCTCCTCCTCTTCTTCATCATCGAATACGGCGGCGTCGGCGTCGCTGAGTTCGCTGTGGAGCCTCACAGACGAAGAACTAGAAAGGAAAGAGTGGAACCGAGAGAGGGACGACGGCTTCAACGACGCCGAGCCGAAACCCTACCCTCCGAACCTCGACGGATTCTTCGCGAACCGGAGTAAGATCCCTCCGCGAGCCGGACGCGTTGCTTTTAAGCAAGAGATCGAGGCGGACCTTGAAGACCTCGATGATGATGGCGTTGATGACGATGAGGAGGAGGAGGAAAGGAAGAAGCGTGAATTGGTCAAACCAGATGATTATAACGACGAAGAGTGGGATATTCGATCTTCTATTGGCCTAGACTGCACTCTAGACTTCGAGGTACTTTCAACTCTCTCTCTCTCTCTCTCTCTCTCTCTCTGAGTCTCAAATTTTGTTGCGTTCTTCAGTTAGGTATCGTAATTTGGCTTGTGATAAATTACAAATGCTAGAAGACTTGTAACACTCTACCACAACACCAACCACACCCGCCTCCGTCGCACTGCATGACTGATGGTAGTTTTAAAGTGGTTGTCCTCTCATTAGCAATCATACGTAGGCGGCTGTGGTTGGTGTTGTCGTGGTGGAGTTTTGTGTCGCTAGTATTATTGGTGAGAAATGGGTTTCTTTTCCTTTTTGATAAGAGTGCATATTTTATCGTTTTTGATAAGCCGATGTCTGGCCAACGTGCGCGCACCTCGACCAATTTTGGACTCTAAAGTTAACGACTGGGCAAATCTCCAGTGGCCCCAAAGTTAGGAGTGTTTGGCCTCCGTGAACACGGACTCATGGAGGATCACTTACTGCTTTCTTATAATCACTTGGCCAAACCCCTCGGGGTTAGAAGTGTGCTTATTGAATGTTGAATACATCTAACACTCATGATATAATTGTTATCTCCTGTTACATAATCTGCCACTAAAACAATGAGTTGCAAGTTAGTTTCATGAAGCTTCAGTGAGGTCTTGTAGAATGAATCTGATATACGACCCCCTCCTAGGGGTAAGTTAGTAATAGCTGCAAACTCGGAAGGAGGGTGGAAGTTAGTAATAGCTGCAAACTCGGATTCAATGGGTTTGTCTAACGTAAAGAGCAATTGCATCCATGGATAAGAACAATTGCATCCATGGATTAAGAGACATAGACAACTTGAGTACCGATCCGGTTGTTTTTAAGATCAGAAGACAAACAACTTCCAGTATTTCCTACTGAATCTTGCTCAAACAGGAAAAACAGGGAAACAGTGTTAGTGATAAGCCATGATTCAAACTCAAGTTGAACCCTGTCAATATCAGTAGTTTTCAAAAAATGAGTTCGCTTGTTGATGTCTCGAAATTCTCTCATGTTCAAATGTGACGGGCTTTGCTTCAGAGGTAGGTGATGGAGTGACACTTTGACAGTGGCCATTTGTATTTTTCACTGAGACAACTGTTGAAAGTGTGGACTTAGGGGAGGAGCATCAACTTGGCAGTTTGTCACTTGTCCCTTCCATTTCCAGCACTTATGATTGTAGATCAAAGTTTGACCCACTGCTATGATGAATAAGATGAGACGGTCATCATGCATATGTGAAATCACTCGCTGACAGACAACATGCGTCGAGTCATATGATTTTCAGAGTTTGGTGAATGCCATATTTAGGTCCTTATTTATATTTGTCTATATTCTTGTCTGGATGACTGAGAAGCTGTTGCTTCTGAGCTTGTAAAAGTTTGAGGGTATCCTCATTGGATCTTATGTTGTTCGCTCCTGAGGTACGAATGTAGTGGAGATAACACTTACCATCAAGACAATACACGATTTCAATTGGTGTACTTATAAAAAGGAGGTGTTCACTATTTGTATGCCTGGTCTAACTTGGTCTGTGAGGGGCCCTATATTGGTCAAGGTTATTTGACAAAGCGAAAGACAATGATCGTGAAATCTGTTGTATATGATCAGAACATGATTTTGCTGTACCCAGTAATTTCATGAGCCTGTATTTACATGCATGACTATCCTTGTTTAATGATACATTGATCTTTTATTATGGATCTCAATGACGAGGTTTGCATCCTTAAAGTGGATTTTTAATGTCTAATCAGGAATCCAACAGTCATAAAGTCTTTCGGATGTGTGTTTTTGGAGATTCATTGCAATATCTTGGACTTGAAGGAGATCCATTTGGTTTTTCTTTGGTCATATTCCTAAGTTGTCCCTTATGCTGCCCAAGGCTAAGAGTTTGAATGCTCTCTGTAGAAACTTTATATCCATCTCAAAACCAATTGGCAATGAGTGGAGAGGTCCCAAATGTTATTAAGTGATCACCCATTCCACTCCCAAGCAATGTGGGACTCTATTTTCTTAACATCTCCCCTCACATGCAACCGCGTTTGAGGTCTGTCACGTGTGGCCACTTTTGGGTCCTATCATCGTGCAGTCTTTTTGCTGGTCTGTTATCGTGGGGTGTGAATTGTAAATTTTTAAAATATGGGGTGGAACGGGCCCCGCTTTGATACCATGTAGAAACTTTATATCCATCTCAAAATCAATTGGCAATGAGTGGAGAGGTCCCAAATGTTATTAAGTCATCACCCATTCCACTCCCAAGCAATGTGGGACTCTATTTCCTTAACACTTCTAGTTTGCAACACTAGGTTCATTTAATTTGTACCCTTGTTGTGACCATCAATTTGATTATTAAATTGTTAAAATTGTTTCTTATGCAGGAAGAGGACGATAAATATGACAAAGTGGCTGTAGGCATGGAAAAGGCTGATGATCGCTTGTACATGAGGGATATCACTGGCTACTGGACTGATATAAATTTCTACAATGAGCTTCCTAATACATTTAAGGATGCCTCAAGAGACCCTCGTGCAAATCACATGGCAGCAAAACTGAGACTGAAAGAAGATGCAGAAGCAGCTGGAAAGTTTGGCTCTTTGCAAGTTTCTGATACTGGCCTACTCGTTCCAAATACTCAAAATATAGAAGAGGGCGTCAACCCAAAATCAATTCTGAAAAGGAAGGAAAATCAGGTAGACCCGAAAACACAGAAACGGGTCCGGTTCGTCCCCGGATGTAATGATGATTGTGAGGAAGATTATGAAGGAACTAAAGATGTTGCGATGGGTAATTGTTCAACACAAGCTGAAAAATCAGAAGCATCTTTTCCATCCCAAGAGTTTTCTGTCGTTCCAGATTATATTAGAAACCCTTCGCAATACACACATTACACTTTCGACTCATCAAGTGATAGTGATGAAGAATCCAACCAGAAAGCTTACATGGACTTCCTTAATCAGCAGAAGAGTTCCAACAGCACTGAACCACAGCGGGATTACACTTCTAGTAATCTACCAAAATCCATAGCCTTCACTCCAAAAAAGAAGCTTGGTGACGCTTTGTTGAAAAATGGCAATGAGTTGGAGCAAAACCAGGGAGATGCTGGCAAAGAGATTATGCCCAAGAAAGGTGGCCCCGCTATTGTCATTACAGCTGTGGAAGTACCGGAAAGTGAAGTTTGCAAAATGGAGGAAGATGAACCAGAAAACGTGGCAACTAAAAATAGCAGCTTGCGGAGACAAGGTCGACAATACCGAACAAGGGCTGACATAGAGTTGGATGAGCCTGTTACTTGATTGAACAAAGGCTGACATAGTCTTATTATGTTTACCATTTACTAACACATAATCAGTGTGAATCTGAACCGTCCATTCTCTTTCATGGACATTTTTATGTTTCTTTTTTCATGTATCATAACATTTCGGAATTAGATATAATACTCCCGCCATCCCCATTTGATAGTCCATTCTATTATAACCAAATATAAGCCATCAGAAGTTATAAAATATAATCAATTAAAAAGTAACACAAACTCACCAAAAGAACTACACTAAATGGGGACGTAGAAAGTAATCAGCTTGCATATTTGCATTTGGGTATTTAAGAGCCAATTTTAAAATTCATTATGTCAAAATACATTACGAAAAAGGAACAGGAAAATACAGAATTCAAAAATCATCCCCGGAAGAGTTCTTGGGATTTTAACTAGTATATTCACTCACTAAATGCCTTCCGACAAAATTTAGTATGCAGTATGCACAGATCAATCCTTCTACACATTTCAATTTCAATCCTAAAACTTATAATCTGCAATCCACTATTGATAATTGAAAAGATTACTTGCCGTTCGTTGCATAGAATAATGAGTAGCAAACTGACTACTGTTAAAGTAACTAATTTCCCTTCATTTTCCTCGATAATCCTACATCCAAACATTCAGCCAATGTTGCAATTACATTCTTTGGCACATAAGGGCCACCATTTAACACCATCAATAGGCCTGGTTTCAAGTCTTGAACCAAATTGATAAAGGTCTTTAACAAGAAATTACAGTCACCAGATATTTGCTAAATTCTACCCCAAATAATTTTCTGCGTTTCGCAGAGGCAGAAGCCACAAAAAGGGTTTCAAAAACCGACATCTTCCCGACCCGCAAACCTATAACAAGCGTTTGCGGCAATCCGGAGCGCCACAATAACATGCTATTTGTCGTGTCTTGCCATCAGGACCGACCACACTGTCAACGCCGTAACCATAATCATATGAAAGCTCCTGCAATTTAACGAAACGGAAAAATTTAGACATCTCATTGTCCAGTCAATACAATCCAAGCAGTCTAAAATGGAAACATTCTTTGAGGTATAATTAGTGCTGTAAACGACCATCCTCGAGCCCAAGCAGCAAAAGAGGACAACAAGATCTTTGGGCATGTGGAATGTGAACAAGAGAATTGGTTGGGTAACAAACTACTAGAAGTTTGCTAAAATGGACAAATCAAATGTAATATTCGAATCCACAGGATATTAGCATTTTGAGCAACGGCTTCGGATCAAAAACCTATTAAGGTGACTATACTAAAGATGAATGTATCAGAAACTAAATCTCATTCGGAAAACGATGAATTTGCTAATACCTTCATGCAGACGAGAAATATTTGCACATAGAAGAGTATACAAGCCATTCAATCTCATGTCGACAATCTAACCTCAAGAGGCTAAGCCTGCAACTATTCGGGGTAGGCTAGATTAACTCCTGTATGAGATATGCCAAGGAAAGCATGACTGACTTGATTAATTCCTAGGGTTTCAACATCACACTTCTGTTGGTTTTTCATAGGTATAGGTATACAAAGAATAGACGTTAGCCAGAATCAGTAAACATTCTAAAGGTAGTATAACAACTTCTTGTCTATCAGAAATGGACGATTTAATATCAGGAACAAGCACTTGAGAACATTTGGGGTGGAGAGAGAGAGAACCTGCAATGGAGGTATATTATCTGCTGCAAATAGAACTATCCTAGCCAGCTTTATGTTGTGGTGCTCGCTCAAAACACACTGAACAAAAAGATTGGGTTGGCAACTGTGGTTGATATATCTGGTTACATTCCCCGAGGAAAAGGCATCAATGCAAAATTCTGGTATGCTCTCAGATTTATCATCACCAGTTTCATCCATGTGTGCAGGTATAGATACATCTCGCAGCCGCCTCTGTTAAAACATTAGGGACAGTTAACCCAAATGAAATGGATCAAAAGAAAAAGGAACTATGATATGTATGGCAGCAGCATAACAGTGACAAGCACATAAGGACTCTATGTCAGTATCTTTTACAGTTAAATGAGAAAAAAATTAGAAGCAGCAGCAAGAATAAACCCAGAGTACATTTAAGTTGGCATTGTAGGAGTGAAGGCAATGCAAGGACCTTGTGACAGTCACAAACAATTTCGTCATTGAAAATTCACATTTTAAGCTTTTTTCCATCAACTTATAACCAAACCTTCGATTTTAGACCTGCGGTTTAAAAAAACACCCGCATGAAACCTATTTTTTTGGGAGTGAAAAGAGTTCTCCATAACACCACCACTTTGATCTTGGATTGTACTCCCTTCGTCCCATACTGCTCGTCCCTTTTGGGGAATCCAACTTATTAATTACAGTCCAACAATACAATTGCTTTATACTTGACCTTTCTATATTGCCCCTACTTTACAGTACAATTACACCGTACAACTAGTTTTAAGAAATGGTAGAGAAAGAGAAAGGGCAAAACAGTAATCACTTAAAAATCTATTGGTCATTTGTGTAAAAGGGACCAGCAATTTGGGACGGAGGGAGTAAACGAAAAGCAAAGTGAGAACTCATTCTAGTAATCTCATAGTTGACCTGAGTTAGTTAAGTCACTGCTAATTAACATGTACGCAAGCAATTTCCAGCTCTGTAATTCCTGGTAAGAAAAACAAGGATATGTCGTGTCCCTCAAACCAAAACCTTCTCTTTCCACCTTAATTTGCTGTGTTTCCCAAAAATGATGGTGCATTAAGTTCCATAATGCATAAAGTCACTCTGTCCAGATTCAAGCTCATCCAGCAAGAATAATACTCCCTCCATTCCAAAAAGTTTGGCATTTCCAAGAATGCATGCCTTTTTTATATTGCATATATGTTTCAACCTATAATGTTTTAGGCGATTTTTTGAACTTTGTTTAATAGAACAAATTAAAATCTACAAACAAGATCCATATTGCTTATAAAAAAATTACGGATTAAAAGATATCGTTAATTTTTTCATAGGGCTAGAATAGTGAAAGTGCCAAACTTTATGGGACGGAGGGAGTATTGGAAAACGTATGAGCTCATAACTTGGTTTTTTAACATGGACTCTGTCCAGATTCAATCTCATCCAGCAAGAATAATACTCCCTCCATCCCATAAAGTTTGGCATTTCCAAGAATGCATGCATTTTTTATATTGCATATATGTTTCAACCAATAATGTTTTAGGCGACTTTTTGAACTTCGTTTAATAGAACAAATTAAAATCTACAAACAAGATCCATATTGCTTATAAAAAAATTACGGATTAAAAGATATCGTTAATTTTTTCAAAGGGCTAGAATAGTGAAAGTGCCAAACTTTATGGGACGGAGGGAGTATTGGAAAACGTATGAGCTCATAACTTGGTTTTTTAACATGAACAACCATCTTTCGACTTTCAAAACTCGGAATGACGACAAAGGGGCAGAGCGTATCGGTATCAGCTATCAGGTAAGCTCTGCATCTTTTGCAATCTACAATCACTGCATACACGGTTTCTGCCCACCACACTATCTCCCTTTCTCCTGGGTTGCATAAAACACGGAAGGTGACAAGGGGGCACCACTTTCCTACCACACTATACAACTTAACAATTCTACGGCGTAAAACAAAGAGAAGTTTACGTCTCCATGAAAATAAGTGAAAACAGAGGAATAGTACAAGGATGTTGGTGTTTCAGATGTTCAGGATTCTGCTTTCGCTGGTAATAGTGTTTTAAAGCTGTCGGTCTGGATTTTATTTTATCTTTTTTTGGGTATTAAGCTGTGAATCTATGATCGTTAGCCTATTGCAGTATTCAAACAAAACACACAAGCTTAACTTCCTATAGCAACACTATAGGCGCACACACACTGATAAACGTGGAAGTGATGAAGTGCAAAATTTCTGCTACAATATATCAACATGAAAGTTTAATGTTTCTGCCAATGTTATCAATACCATTCTGTACCGGCCGGTACATACCGTTTTTGACAGAATCTGGTACCCTACACCTCTAATTCCGTTCCGGCACAAATACTGATTGGTACTAGCCGTACTGGTCGGTACCGGAGATACCGGTTGGTACCGGCCAATACCGGATAGTACCGAACTACTTTTAAATTTATTTTTTTTCTTCAAGTACCGGACAATACCGAACAAATACCGGATTTTTTTATTTAAAAAAAGTGTATTATACTATAAATTCTTTTAAGTTGGAAAATAATACTAATAGCGATCAATCTAAAACGGTACCCGGTACCTGTACCGGTACGTACCGCACCAGTAGGAAAATCGGTACCATGGCCGGTACAGTATTCAGAACATTGGTTTCTGCATCTCAATAGTGAGAAACATTAATAGTTAAGAAACTTGTTTCACTACAGAGAGAACGTCAGCAAAAGAAAAGGAAAATGAAAGCAAATTATTCTCAAGTCCTTTTGACTTGCCATAAACATACCTGTCTTCCATCAAGCCCCTTCATAGTTTGAAGACAGTCAATATCGAAAACATAATAGTTCTCGGCAGCAGAATCTAGCTCATCGGTCTTCCTTAGAACTCCAATGTACTCACAAACAGGCGATCCGGAAGGAATGGGATCCCAAGATCTCACACCCCAACCTTTATGTGGAGTTTTGAAAACCTGTTGAATATAAAATATAGAAATCAAACTAAATGCAAGTCGCAAGTAGCAAAACTATGTACTTGGAGTTGTTTATGTTTAACCTCCAAACGGAATCTGATCCCTCTCTGTGACGTCCGGTTGATACATTCGGGAGGACAACCACAATTTGGGCCGCATTCAAACACAATGTCCTTGGGCTCTACTAATCTGTATATACATGGAAACACAACCATCAGGTACGTAATGACCTTAGTTGCAGGGAGCTCCTAAAATGGTGCCGCTCCCACCTTGGGAGCCCGCTTTTGCGCTCCTAAGTAAGGAGCTTGACGGGAGCTCGCTCCCATCGAGGTGGGAGCTCGCTCCTTACAAAGATGGAAGTTTTTGTATGATATTTGTATAGAAAACCAAGGATTTATCACTTGGCTTTATTAATTAGTCTTCGATGAACTCATATATCTGGCCTAAGTCATGATATCTTGAAAAGAAAATCATATGTTGTACCACCAGCCCATTTCTTACACTTATGGAGGACTTAGCCCATATTTTTACTTCATAATTTTTTGTACTTTTACAGTGGAATACTCTATGCTACATTATTATCATAATATATGTACACGCTCCTCTCACGCTCCCAACCTTGGGAGCTTCTATATTCCCTCGCTCCCCCGCTCCCGCCCCCGCTTCCGCTCCCGCACCCACTCCCGCTTCGTGCAACTAAGGTAATGACTAATAAATAGAAGAGTAAGCAATTATTGATCTCTCCATTGCATTGCCTATATCTAAAGCCATATCCAAGAGTCTATGTGAAGTCACGACCCTCGGCTTAATGCCAGCAAATGATGCATTTCTTAGAGCTTAAAATCACATCGTCTTGGCCTTTCTCCTGCCCTCTTCGAGCTGCTGTTAAATTGACACTAAGGCTTCAAATAGGCAAACAATAAAACTTAACTTTGACTGCAAAGAATGTCATACATGTTGGAACATAGGAGATTTAATACCAGAACTTTCACCCTGGCAAAGGTCTAATGAACCATACAACAATCAATCAAATCCAAAAATTACTCAAATCTCGGTTGTTCCTACAGCGAAACAAACTACAAAAGAATTCAACATGCAATGTATTCACGGAAAGACAAATCTTTTTGTCTTAGCTTTAGCATGCAGATGCAGCACCTAGAACAAAATATAGAATACTTTGAAGAGATAGAAGGATACGGGACGGGGGAAGAGAGAGAAACGGAGATCATAATCCAATCAACATGATCAGTATTTATATTGCTTCCCTCTCTAACCAATAAACATTGGCCTATTCATAGACAACCACTGAAAAAATAATCACAAGGAGGAACAAATAAAAACCTCAAAATGTACTAAAATTCAATTAAGTTTTGTTAAACCATATAATTCACAAAAAAAATCAACCCACAAACATTCAACAATTGGAAACAATCTCCAAGATCTTATACGCATTAGACGTAATATACAAGGATATTTTGAAACATAGACTGTAATTCATGTTGTACTAACCTGCCACCACAACGCTTCATGTAAACATACGGAAAATCCGATCCGTTGAGTTTGGCACAAGCGCAACTATTAGGGTCAATGCAGCCATCTTTACAGCCACATCCGGGCGCCGGCAGATTTTTAGGTAGCCTCAAGCCTTTTGCCAAGTGGAGCCTTGTAAAGTACTTGTAACCTAATGTTTTTACCAATAAAAAATTAGATTGAAGTCACAGAACGCAACATAGATAGAGTGATGATTTAATCAAAATTAAGATAGGTACCTATAGCACACCAACAGACAACATATTATTGTACACTAGCAGCGAAAGGGCACCAAATTAATTACTAATACCAAGGAAGTCATAGCCAATTTTCTTCTTTCTTGGCCCTTGATGGGATTTCAAAGCATCGGACATGAGTTAGTGAAGTATATGGTGTTAGTTCAGACAAACCCAACAAGGGTGCACCCAACTTCATAACAACAACCCAATCGCCGCTAACCAACATCAAATGTTGCTACTTGAACTTACAAAATTTAGTGGAATTCAAGTTATCAATAGAGAGAATCACAAGAACATGGATGCATTTAGAGGTGTACAATCCACTCTAAACGTCTTTTAACATGAAGATTTATTTGGATGGATACGTTTAAAATGAAGAATTAATGGGGCTAAAGTTACAATTACATAGGAGACTGGCTGTGAGAGTTACATTGCAAAACCTAAGACA
The DNA here is from genome assembly GCA_025413875.1 of Rhododendron molle. Classification (NCBI taxonomy): domain Eukaryota; kingdom Viridiplantae; phylum Streptophyta; class Magnoliopsida; order Ericales; family Ericaceae; genus Rhododendron; species Rhododendron molle. The sequence goes on along the minus strand of CM046395.1, from coordinate 5,057,533 downwards.
TTGAATCAAGTAGGTCAAAGGATTAGGATACTCAACTGTTATCCAATTAAAACCCATTGGCCTTCAAATAGCTTCAGATTGATCCAAGCTTTCAAATCTAGAATGGATATTGTTACAACTCTATGCCATTAAGTTAAATATTATAAGCACAGGTACTTCTAAAACCCCAACGTATTCATGCCCATAACATATCCGGTTAACAGTACTTTGTTTGGTACTTCTAAACCCATACAGGTACACGTACCAAAGTTTTTCCCTTTGACTTTCTTCAAACCACTGAAGTACCCCACCATATATCAAGCCGTAGCCAACACAAAAATGAAACTAAGTTAATAAGATTTCCTTTTTCTGTGCTTTGCATGACTATAAAATGACAATTTTGGTCTATAGGTTCTTTAGTATAATGACAGTTAACTATAATGCACCTTTAAGTTTGGTGTTCAACTATTATTTGATGTTAGAGTCGTAATTGCCCAAGTGATTTAGCTATACCCTTTATTAAGAGTGCAATAATTACTTGTAATGCATTGCTCTAAATTATAAAAATACAATTGTAATAAATGCCCCCATCTATATCGTACTAATACAAAAATCTATGCCCATACAAGTGCTTCTTAAGTTAAGTACAAAGAAAATAAGGTGCATGAATACCAGCTTAGTTGTCACAATCTATAAGTCTATTTCTCAATGCGATGTATCAAATCTATCACGCCCCCCTCCCTACTTAACTCGATCTTTCTCCAAAGAGGGAATTGTTAAAGCAAAAAGTCGAAACCAATAGGCAATAGATGGAGATATATCTATCATTTTCCCGCACGTGCAACCCGTGACTTGCACACGAAGACATCAACAAACGGATAAATAACATAGGAGGTGCACTTAAGGAGCAAAGCCGCAAACAATGAAGACATCAACAACGGATAAAATGTCCAAAAGCCTCCCAAAGCCTACTTTTGATACCATGTTAAAACATCCAACTCAAAACAAATGGCTATAAAGGAAGAGGCCATCCAAGCCCATATACTACTTTTAGAGGTGATAATGAATTAGTATGGGAAAAACTCTAACAGGGATAAGATCCCTCCTTGAAGCAGTCCTCTTCATCTAAGTTGCCCTTTTTTCTCTTTTTCTACACCTTCGGCGTAACTTTTTTACGTCCTGCCCTATCATTCCTTTTTGTACAAGGAAAGTGTTGAAGGCTAAAACGATGGGTAAGGTGGGCTAGGTCAAAGGCAATTAACTCAAATCTTGATAAGCAGACAACGGCCAAAGAAAAGAGGCTAAAAAGAACGAAAAACCTAGGGTAAGGCATCCAACACTTATCTCCCATTGCCACCAAGACATCAGCACCTAATAGGAGCTTCAGCTCCACCATTTCTAGATTCAACACTTCAGACCAATTCTACATTGGTTCCATTTGCAAAATAACACATAAAATAACCATCAATGAGAAGCTAGGACTTGGGAGTTGATAAAAAGAAAGGAGACATTTTTCACAGCAACCAAAACATCTCAAAACCTTCAATTGAAAACACAATCTAGTAGATAAGTCAAACAATGAATAAACACTGTTTACAAAAAGGTAAATTTGCACTCTTTCCACCCCACATTGTAGGGAATAGTTCAAACTTGCCTGTAGGTGCAACAGGTGGGTCATCAACCAAATTGGTTGCAGGGATGGGAATGTCCTCTTGGCCATCAGAAATGTCCTTGCATACCAACCTTAACAAAACAGATAATTTCAAGTCACTTCATATTGAAAAAAGTCAATTACAGAGTTATATCATCCATTTATTTGAAACGAGGTTCCATTCGTACCCGCGTATTTCTGAAATTGAGTTAGGGATTCGGCCATTAATAAATTGAACCTGAAATAATTGTTAAACAAGAAATATGATGAAACAGTCCAAAGAAAGTCTTACTACTGATCTTTGTGCACATAAGCAACTGGCAATGTATTGATGGGTTATGTGATGCTAACAACAACAATCAGCGAGAGGATTTACAAGCACATTCATACATTGTCGTTGTATATGTATAAGAACAAACATGAAGAAGATTATATGCAAGGGAGAAAATATCATGGTACTTGCAATTGTCATAGATTTCAAGGGAGGTCAGTATAATTAGCCTCAAATGTATTTCGGATCACAAACCGTTCCCTACTTTTACTTCCCAAAATTCACCAAGAGCAAGATTTAAAAACATGAAAAGAAAAGAAAATCATATGACGTCAATCCTTCAATTGTGAGAGCCAAATATTTGTTCCTTCCCTTGTACATTAAAGAATCAAAGGCCAAAAACTGGATGTCCAACTCAAGAATCTGGAACTTTTAAGGGAACAAAATGGTGCCATAAGACATTTGCCCATTATCCATGACATGTATGTATACTAATCTAAGTGTCTTGCTTGAGAACTAGACTAGAAACTTGCACTGCCAAAATTAAAGCCTTCAAGATGATATTGTGGTAGGGCTACTTAAAATTTGAGCAGAAACATGTGAACATATAATATTGGAGTATTATTAGTTACAGGCCTATTATCTCTTGTGGGGAATAAGGCTAATAAGTAACTGCAGGGAAAAACACAAAACCTGGCTAGTAGTCAATAAAGGTTGCCCCTTAAACCGCTTCAGTTGAAACTTAAAAACAGTATATCCTGAAATACCTTTCTCAGCCCAGTAATCAACAACCTGAAATTACAAAGCAAGATTCTTGTAGCTCAAAAATAAATGTGAAGTAGAGACCACACAAACACTAAAGAAAATATTGAAAATATATGTAAAGGAAATAAAGGAACAGCTAAATCCCAAAATCATCAACAATAATATCCAATTCCAAATATTTGTTCCCCTCCCAAACTAAAGAAAAAGGTAAAAATGACCATTTAAAAGTTACTACAGTTGCATGCTCATACTTGCCTAATCATACATGACTGAAACAAGAGCGTAACTTTGCCACCACAATGCAAAAGGCAAATATGAGAAAGTTGAAGAAGCTGACTGAATAACAGAGGAAAAAAATTGCAATGATAAAGTTACTGTCAATTACCTGGTATAAGCCATCATAGGTGTAAACCTTGCCAACGTAACTACTCTTAGATTGATGGCCGCGTACGACTCTAACAGGCACACTTTGTTTCATACAATTCTGCACTTGAATATTATAAGTCATGAAAGAGATTTTTTAAGTGGAAAATGCAACAAAAACTCATACAACCTCAACATTGCCAAACCCCAAATCCCTAAGAAAAACAGGAGCAAAAAGAGTAGAAAATTAAGATCTATTATTATGCACCCACAATGTAAGCAAGTTTTGATCATACGCGTCATTAATTTCCATATGCCAGTAATATGCACACCAAGTGTAGACACTACTAATATATCTCTTTAAATATATATCTCTTCAAATCTATTTATAATTTTTAAGGATATCTATTGCATATGATTTATTTATTTTCAGAAGGAAAAAAACATTTTATCTGGTGCTTGTATGACCTATAACACCACTAGATTGTAATAACCATTCACCACAAAGCAAGTAGAGTTTTTAACTTACAAAAAGAAAATAAACAAGTTATGTTTTTAATTATTTAGGACATCGTGTTTTATGAAGAAATTTCAAAGCTTGCATATTTGGAAAAGCATTTAACCAGGTAACAAAGACTATCTACAAGTTTTTGTTTCACATATTACTTCCAAATAAAAGCCATAGTTCTTGTTGCACCACATAAAGCCATCGTACCGTATGCCTAGTCGAGTATGACAAGCAAGTAGGACCTGCTTGAGCAATTGCCCAAACCCCTAGAAGCACCTTGCGTTGAAGCACGGTCACTCGAGCTCATCAAATGACTTGGAAAGTGGATGATAGAGTTAGAAGGTTTTCAGAGCACTTCAATTGCTCAACCTAGACCTATTTTAGGACCAATGTCAAATGACAAAAATCAGGGCACGCGGTGTCTGTCATTGACACTTCGTACGCTGCATCAAATGGCAACCATCTGCAGCTCATTTAAGCCTAACATAGCTCATGATAACATATCAAACTAGTACACTACTCAACCCTTGAGCGCCTAACACAAGCATAGTTTTTAAGGGTCACAGAACCTATCCTCAAAATAGGCATACGGTACTCACATAAGCATTCTCTCACGGTATTATTCACCTTCTAGAACAAGTCCTCCCAAAATAGAGAAGGATCTTTTAGACACTCACCATATACGGCTCAACACTCACTCACACAATCTCTCTAGAATTTGTTCTTTGTTTTTCAAAAATGACAAAGAACCCTTTGTTCTATCAATGCACCACACTGCGACCACACAAAACAAAATTGTGCCTAATATCTACCTAATGGTTTACAGACACCCACATTATTAACCTTATCCTCATCACAAATGTGCAAAGGGAGCATAGCATAGATGAACTTGCTTCCATATTTAAAGAAGTATGTCCCGTTTTATTTTGAATAAGTACACAAGTATATCCCTTTAAGTACGGATGACAACTTATAGAGGACAAAAGAAAGAATGTGCTCACAAATGTCTGGCTAAAGAAACTACAAACCTACATGAGCTTATTGCAATGGACTAGTTAACATATGGAGTAACATGGAAACAAACAGGTGGGATATCTGCAATAAAAAACTAAGAATCCAAAGATTCACACCTTCAATCCCAAATTGCCACCTCTCATCACTTGATCATTTATTTGGTGTTTCCTGCCCAGTAAATCATTCCCACCTTGGCCAGTGTACACAACATTTTCACAATTATCAAGATCATCCTCATATTGCCCAGATATAACAATGACAATTGCAATTGGTAATGTATAATGGGGGTAATCCTGCAAAAATCCATTAAAAAGATCAATGAGAAAATAAATGAATATTTCAATTTCCATTAAGGATCAGATTGATACTCAATCGAGGAACTATTTCATACTTCGCAGTTCTTGATGCATAATATTGTTTTGATAAGCATTGTGGTTTCATAGTGTAGACAAAATGCTCAAGATTCAGCAAACATTAGACTATATAAGAAACCATATGCGGGTAGGAAGACAACACTGAAGCAATAAGGGGGTAGGAAGATGAAACCTACAAAAGCAAACAAGCTCAAGAAAGAAATTTGATTTAAAAAAAAAAAACAGTTGGTACCCACTAATAGATGTCTTGGAAGGGGAATGTTGAGGAGGACAAGCGTAACCTTTGGTAATAATACACAAAGCGGTTGTGCTTAAACTCGAACCCAAGACCTTAACTGTTATTGGGCCGGGTCTTTAAAATTGCACCTCCAACCAATTTACAATATTATTCGAGACAAGTGTGAGTTATGTATGATTGGAGGCTAATGTTACTCAAGAAAGTTGAGCATTGACCACAACTGAAATTTGAAGTTTATACAAATAACCAAATAATAATAAATTGAAAACAAGTTAATTACATTATTGTTCGAAGAGAATGTGCATTACGTGTCATTGGAGGATAATGTAACTAATGAAAGTTGAGCACCGCCCAAAACTAAATTCGAATTTCCAGCTATAACCAAATAGTCATAAATCAAAGACAAATCAGTTTACATAATCATCCGAGAAAAATGTAGATTACATCATTGGAGCATAATGTAGATTATGCTATCTGCAATAGGTTACAATAAAGCTACACTTATAATGACTCTCCACATTTTTTTATATAATTATGGTTTAGACAAATATCCACATCCTCTCTCCAACCTTGGAGTTAATCTACACACTTTTTCAAAACCAAACATTCTCATGTTTTGACCAGTGAATTGATAACTGACGATGACCATAGAACATAAGAATTTAGGAGTACAGCATCTAACAGCAAGACCCAAGAAGTGTTTCATTTACTTCATCGTGATGTAATACCTTCTTAGCAGTTTCCCCAATATAATCAATCCCATTCAGCCAATGGCTGTGGAAACCTACGACAACCATCTCAGCCCGTGAAAAGAACTGATGCCCAATATCAATACCTACCATTACACGAGCAAACTCACATTAGTTTACAATTCAAATTTATGTAACGTGGGTACTAAAGTCAACCAAGCCCAAAAAAACAAAACTTCACGCGTGACCAGAACTGTGAAAGCGTAGGCCACCAACCTGGAATGGAACCAATTTGCTTTTTCGTATACAATATAGCATTGGTCTCCCTCATCTGCCAAAAAATTTGGTGACAGCATTAATGTGTTTACCGACTACACATGCCATGGACACAGTCATTCCCCATTAAAAAGAGGAAATCCACATGATAATACCACCATTCTTCTCATAAAACATAGACATGAAACCTACTTCTGAAAGACATTGAATGAAATAAATAAACTAACACAAAACTCTTTGTAAAGTCAACAATGGTAGAACAAGTGATGGACCTTCAGACTGCCCCCTACATTACCAACTAAATAGTTTTACTTACACTTTTCAAGTAAAAATGCAATCTTTTTTAATCTTAAAATAAAGCCCAAAAGGTTACAAAATTAATTTGTGATTTCATTCATTTTTTCTTGATGTTTTTTGATATGCTTCATCTAAGTGTTTTTACGAGCTCAAATGACCCCCAAAAAAATAATGATACAACCAAAGGTACGTACCCATAGATAATGTAGAAAGAGAAATTTTTGAGACATTTTTGAGAACCGATCCACTACCACCACAATAGAATCACTCCGCCTTTGAGTAGGAGGAAGCCACAAAACAAAATCCATACTCATGCACTTCCAAGGACTTGCCGGCACCGGTAAAGGCAAATACAACCCCGCATTAGTGGCTGTCCGCTTACTCCGTTGGCAAGTTTGGCACCTTTGCACATAGTCCCCCACATTTACTCATCCCAGGCCGACAGTATGCATACTGAAGCAACGCTAGACTCTTATCCTTGCCAAAATGACCCAACTTGTGACTTTCGACCAATAATTGCTCCCTTAAAAGAACATGTAGGGACACACAACTTGAGTTCTTTGAAGAGAAATCCATTCTTCAATATGAAACATGAATCGATAACCTTACCATCCCTTTGCAAAGCATCAATTATCTTATTAAAGTAAGCATTTTCGGCGTAGAAAGTGCAAAATTCTTCAAACCCAACAACCTTGTTCTTCATTTCCACCAAGAGAGCCACTCTTTTACTCAAACCATCAGCCACTTTGTTGAGAATCCCCGATTTGCGCCTCAAAGAGAATGTGAATTGTTGTAGATAAGCCACCCACTTGACATGCCGTTTATTGAGGTGTTGTTCGCTAATGATGTACTTAAGGGCTTCATGAACGGCGTTGACAATAAATTCCTTGTAGACAAGGTAATAACTCCAATGCTTGATGGTTTGGACAATAGCATAAAATTAAGTCATAAGTACAGCACTTTAGTTTACCACCTTTCAAGTTCTCGCTAAAGAAACCAAGAGGTTGACCCCCTTGGCTTAAGACACAAATTTCCACTCCCGAAGCATCACAAACGACACAAACCCCGCTGAAATCTAACCGGAAACACTGATTCAAGTGCCAAACGAAGGTGAATCGACTGTTTCGAGGTCAGTCGAAGGCTGTTCGAGCCTTAATCGAGGGGTTCGAAAACCATAGAGGTGAGCTGAAGGCTGTTCGACCAGAGCCCAAGCATTTCGCGCACTGTACAGGTACCGAAATGGTCTGAAATCGAACCGACAATGTATTTCACAGACTTGGGCTGCTGTTCAAGCTCCGAAATGGACAGATCTGGTTCCGAATCACTGTTTTGACCAGCGTAGGGGCATTTCGCAGCTATGGGTCACTGATTCGAGCTCCGAAGGTGGCAGATCGAGTGGGAATAAAGTTGGGTCAGGTGCGAAATAGGGTTTTAATGTCCGAAACAGCAAGATTCAGCTTCGAAATGGTCAATTTTGTGAGTTGAGGGGTCGAAATCGAGATGTAAGATCTGGGTTTGAGCAGATCGAAACCACGAGTGAAATGGTGTCTCCGGCGAGGTTTTCGGCGCCGTTTTAGGGTTCCGGCGAGGATAGGCTTCAGGCGAGCTATCCGGCAAGATTAACAGTGGGAATCGAGGCTAGAACTCTTACCAAATGATATGACGTAATTTAGGAGTGAGAAAAAAACCGTCAAATCGCGAATCTAGTCCAATCCAAATTGAAAGATTTTGTTCGGTTTTTTAGTAATATAGTTTGATCATGTTTAAAAAAATTACAAACTGTGTTATATGGTTTGATTTGTGAATTCACGTTCACGGTTATGATTCCAAACCGATCCGAACCGTATAATATATATAGTTTAATTGTGATTCACCAAATAAATATGGTAGACTTAGTCAACTATATTCCCGATTTATTGATTCTACTAAATTTACCGCACTATTTAGTTTTTTTTCTTCCCTACCAAGAATTTAGACTTAACTTCTATATAAACGATTCACAATCCTTTCTTAATTTCCTATGATTATTAATTTATTATACACGCAAAATATATTGGATCACCAGATCAGTCAACTTCCACGCCATAATTACATGAAAATCAATTCCAATATATATTCCTGTAATTCCTTCACTACCAATACTAATTACCTTATTACTTTTTGAAGATAATAACTTATTTCAAAGCAAACGTGATTTAAAACCGAAATCAATCAGCATTTTAGTGGTTTGGATTGATTTGGTTACATGCCTTCTTTGCGTTGGGTTGATTTTCCAATTTCATAATCCGTAGATATTAGTTCGATTCTTAGTTTACAATAAAACCAAACCCATCTGGACCATGCTCACCCTAATGATACCCATAGATAATTAGAAAGAGAAACTCCCAAATAGGATACAAAATAAATTAACTCTTAATAATATTTGTTCAAAATAATAAAAGCTACTAAAAAAAAGAACACCAACACTTATATATAGACCCAATACAAAAAAAACATAAATACCCTTAGTACATACTACATCATGATGCATGTGTGTGTATTCTTAATAATTTATTTTTTAATTTGATAAATAATAGAAAGGACCCCGTGTTGCGAGTTCACCCATTAATGTACATCCATTGAGTTCGCACTTACATAAAGAGTTGTTCCACATAAACAAGGGTCTATTATGGGAACTTTAGGCTTACTAGGATTCTTGTGTCTCGATGAAGCAAAGAGGGTCCATTAATGTCGGCGTTATATAGTCATTGTAAAGAGAGAGAATCTTACACATCAAAACATGGGAACTAAAGAAATAATCAGATCAGATTAGTCGAAATTATGTAATGTCATGAGAAGCTAAGAAAGGAACATTAGTACCACAATTGATATTGGCACATGAAAAAAAGACTTGCCTGCTTTATTGCCTTCAAATCAGGTCGTCTTGATATATTTTTTTCAGGTGCATTCCCTTTCTGCACAATGTAAGATATAAATTCTAAATAGAATTAATTACTATGAAAATGGTGAAATTAACACTCGTGCACTTCATTTTACAGCAAGAGATACAAATGAATTCAATAACAAAAGTCAATTCAGTTTACTATTTCAATGAAGGAAATATCAATAACCAAAATAGACTTGAATGTAACAAGGAATCAGGTCTAACTGACAAGCAAACCAAAAAATCAACTCAACACAGAGTTTGGGAGATGAGACAGTCAAAACAGTTTTACAAAAAGGGTTACAAAATGCAAAGCATATAATTAGTGGAGTTGTATAATGTGTTAACCAAATAAACATCCACTAACACCGAGATAAAAAGTAGTTATTAACCTCACAATTTGAACCTTTGGTTGTCTTTCGATTCGCTTCAGCTTGTTGACCCCTCCGTTCCTCTTCCTGAAACGAAGATTAATAAAGAAACAAAATAGAGAAAGTTATTCTCTCCTTAATTGAAATGCAATTATTAATAACAAAGCAATACACAAATTCCACTTTAAGTCACCCACACTTCCCTCGTGGGAGGCTTAGATAAAACAATAAAAAGGAGAGTGAAATCAAATAATAGACAGCCAATACTCCTATTATTTTCCAAGAATTTTAATAATTAACTCAATGAAAGGTCTTGAATGTATTATATTTATAGAATAGCCGAAAGGTGATCTAATCAAATGCCCTAGAAAGTGTGAAAAGATAAAACGGAAAAAACATAAATTGGAGCTAAAGAGAATCAAAATGATTGAAAGAAATATTTACTAGAGGCAATCTATCGCAACTTTTGCATGCAATTATGTATGTATGTAGCCGATCAAAAATACAACACTATATAAAAAACGAAAACAATCTTGGTTTCTAACCACAGTCAAAATAAGGTAGGCTCCCAATAAAGCATTGTACATAGAGGAAAGAGCATGACCTGGCAATAAGTATGCAGACCATCTAACAAATGGTCAAAAAGACCAAGCAAATGTTCACAAATGAAAACCTAAGACAACAAAATTTTCTTTCGAGTACACCCCCTATCTTAGGCATACTTAAGCTAGCCCAAGATCCAAAAACATGTTGATTCATAAGGCGGATTTATAGCCCCTTTGGTCTATTGGTGGTACCCCTGAAACCTCTTTTATTATGTATCAATATTCGGAGCCAAATAAATACAGAATCTAAGTAAGTCGCCTGAAATATTTAAAACATCTTAATTTTGAAGTGCAACGAACTAACCATGCAATAGGCTCTCTTAACTACTACCAACATTCCTCACTCTCTTTTATTGACAACTGGACGTAACAAGCAAAGGTAATGAAACACGCATCCATTCAAAAAGAATTTTTCAAAAAATTCCCCCTAGATTCCCCATACTTCCAATATTTCTCTCTCTATATCTCTCCACTTATTACTCCTACTATTTTTCAAAAAAAAATTCAAATTCCAATCCAAACACAGCATTGGATCCTTGAATATTGCACGGAAATAAGAAGAACAAGAAGAAGATCACCCTTGGTGGTAAGGAAATTTTTCTAGCCTCTCCCATGTACAGAATCTAAAGATTCCCTTCCCCACTCCCATTTAACTTTGTTAATTCCTAAGTACTTGGCATCGTCATATAGCACAATAGAAAACAACATGCAACATATTTGAATTTAAAAGATGTTTACACAAACCCCTAACATTGGAGGCATGTTACAGTATCCTTAGATTCAGGTTTAGGGAAGTCACGTGTGCAACTGCCAATATTAGTACCCTAGTCCATCTAACATGTCCCCCAACGGTATAACCCTCGACGCACATGACCAAATAAATCTAAGCAGCATCAACAATCTTCTACCGAAATACTCATCGCCGACTAATCACTTGTAGTTATACCGCGGACGTGATCCTTGATTTTGGACCAGAACTATGTCATCATTAGGTTTTGATTCCACTACTGTAATTCCTCATTCCACTGAAGTGACAATATTGTGTGTGTACCGATGCTCTAAACTATCAATGAAAGAAGCACGGTAATGTGCACATAAATTGATTTGGGTCTTTAGACCTGCCCTCTCTGATGCCATTTGACTTTGATTCAGGAGCATAGTTCTACAACAAAACGTCCCTGTAGCTCTTCAGTTCTTGGAGGTTTAGGGAGGCCATTGTTTCAATGGTATTCTAAGAGCAGCCACTTTGAACATATATTGCCAAAGGTTAAGTCTGTCTCCAATCATCCCCGCCCATACCCCCAATGATTGGGGACTAGATGGGTTATGTTACGTTGTTATGTTGTAACCATGGAGTAGAACACAAAAGACTTATACAAACTAAATGCAATAGCAAGTAGACTGATTGAGGCCTCAGTTGTTGGTACGACACCAGCTAACTCCCCACTAAACTGAGATGTATTTTAGTGTTGGCAATTGACACAATACCAAGGGGGTTTCCTCTAACGTTTATAAAATGGCGATACGTATGTTTTTCCATGCAGATGTATATCTCTTACTTATGTATCAGTCTAGCATTTAGTTGAAGCATTAAATAATTTGCTAGATAAACAACATGCTAGGCATTCTTGTACTCGTATGATCAAAAAATGTATCATAGAATAAACCTGCACACAGTGAAGGTAATGCTTGTTAAATGTTCTCAGTGTGTCGGTAACCAAGGCATAGGCACTTTTCTCGCCCTTAGCACTTGTCTCTGCAACCTCCGTCAAACCCACGCTCATTGCCACAACATGACACCCATCATTTTTGGGACCAGAAACCGCCTCGTTATCCTCACGGATTTTGTTGTCAACAACGATCGGTGCAACAGCAGAGGTTGAATTCTGATTTCTTTGTTTCCCCACTTTAGCTTTCTTCCGAACAACTCTCTCTTCTATATTATCCACGGGATCTTCCTTGTAACAAACGGGAACTGCCTTTTGGCTTTGCAATTTCTGTAACCTACGACTCGTCCTTCTCTCTGAAACTCCATTGCCAGTACTCAAGCTGGTACTAATCCCATTTTCGCATGTACTTCCACGGTGAGGCGACGGAACCACCATCCTTCAAACTGCAGGGTAGGTAATCTGCAGAGGAAAATCGAAGCCGGGAAATGAAAGATATATTCACGGTTTGAAGTTGGAGATTCTGTGCATCAAAACAAAAAGAAGCCAATAGCTATTATGGAAGTTCAATAGTCAGAAGGAAAGTTGGAAAGGCCACAGATTCACTTTCAAAAAGCGTCAAAACATTGATTGTCCAGTGGATGCATCTAGTAGTGATAGGTACATACATGTACATCGATATACACAAGACGCGCGCTCGCGCACACACACATATCAGATTCAAAGTAAAACCAGAACACCACTCACTGGAATCTGTACACACACACGCATTCCCACGAGACCTTTCAATACCTAGAGTGACTCTTAGAAATACTACTAGTAGTAAACCTTCTACTTACATCGAACACAACTTCCAGGCTCTAATTACAGAGTCTAATATTGCCGAATAAAAAAAAAATTTAACAGAGTCTAATATCGATATCGCTCGCTAAATACTCCAAACCTTTCGGTCTATGTATTCATAGCATTCATGAGAATCACCTGTTGCAGGAGAGAGAGAGAGAGAGAGAGAGAGAGAGAGCTCACTGGAAGGGGAAACGGCGTAGGGTTTAACGACGAAGCTACTTGCGATGAAATTCAAATTTGTGGGTGGTGAGCAGTGCCGTTGGTAGAGACAGAGGGTAACGGACCTATGGGAGTTGCCTTAAGTGGGAGTCCGGCCGTCAATAGTTGTCCTACACGTGTACGGTGGTGATCTGCCGGGGTGCATTTAGTATCCCGAGGTGGAAAATAGTTTTTAACTTTGGGCGGGAGAAATCCCGCTTGATTTTTTGGTGGAGGTGGGCCCTACCATTGATCCGAGGGCCGAAAACCCAGCGTTAGGCCAAAATTTCTATGGGGCATGATGCCCAGTGTGGTATTGGGGCATGATGTTTTCATTTAATATGAACCATTAGATTAAGTTTTAAGTTAATTTGGGTTTTTGGATCAAAATCATCTTTAAAAAGTAAGGTGATTTTGCATTTTTTCAGTCATTATATTTACTATGAACACTGGCTCTTCTTACCATATTTTATACTAATACTTACCACAACTAAAAGCTGTACTTCAACGTTTTTTGGTGTTTTCAAAATAATTTTAACTGGTGTAGGAGGTTAATAAGAGAGAGGGGGATAGATCTAAGAGTTGAGACTGAAAAAGAATATCCAAAAGGGTTTTAAAAAACCGGGGGCATGATTCCCCAATATCGCTTTGGGGCATGGTAGGCGGACGCTAAACGTAGGCCCACTACTATCCCAATGAAACTTTAGGCTGGGTTTTAGTATTTCCTTAAGGCTAAGGCCCGTTGCAGAGCACATTCTTAAAAAATAAGTATATATTGCATATTTTTTAATTCAAAAATAATATAAATAAATTTTAAATTTTTTTTCATCATTTAAAAGATTTTCAATGAGATTTTTCAAATAAGATCCATATTGCATATTTTTAGATTTTAATAAACCAATTATTTTTGAACTTGAAATTTTCTTTTTAAAAAATAAGTACTCATTTAGCGTTCTAGAACGGGGCCTAAAGCCCACAAAAAATATAGATTTCGAGACAAGTCAGGTCCTATTCCGTTAAAGTTCTTATTATTTTAAGTATACTTACTTTTCGTTTTACGAGACAAATCGTTCTCTCATAATACATCACATTTGATTCAAAGAATAATACCTTATTTTAATTAGCGAAACGGGGCTCTCATGCATCTCATATAGTATTTCAATTAAAAGTCCATTTTAGGAAAAATAACTTATATAAAAAGTCTTCAAACGATGGACAAACTTTTAGGAAAAACCCACCGTTAAATAGTGATGGCAACAGGCAGATTAGAAGCGGAAATTGACATATCCAAATCCAAACCCCCCACCCACCCCCCGAATCTGCCCCAAACTCCAATCAAATATATTTTTGGGTACTCCATCTCCGCCCCAAACGGAAACAAAGATTCGATCGGATATTTGGATATCCGATTTTTTATTTTTTATTTTTAAAAAGAAGATCCGAATTGAAAGTCTCAGCTTATTTCTATCAAGTGTAATACTAATTTTTTCCATGATAGCAGTTAGGTTAGTATTTTACTTACAAACAATTCATAGACTCAACCAGAGATTACTCAGTCTTCTTGACTAGGGATGGGAGGGAGGCTTGGAGAGGATCAAAGTGAGTACAGCAAAATCCTAAGGCCCCGTTTGATAAAGGGATTGGAGGTTGGGATTGGATTGTGAAGGTGATGGTATTAGTAATACCTTGTTTGGTAACCAAAATTGGTTCGGACTAATAGTCCGATGGGATTAATAGAGGGGGTATTGTTAATACCCCGTGGGACTTGGTATTACAGGATATTAATAGTCCAATCCCAACTCCTTCACATTACCAATCCCTTTTCATTACCAATTTCTTCTAACAATTCAATCCCATTATCTAATCCCATCTCAAACAAACATGATATTAATAATCCCATCATCTAATCCCATCCCAAATAAACATACTCATTATCAATCCCTTCTCATTACCAATCTCATCTCCTTACGAATCTCAATCCTAATCACATCTCCTTACGAATCCCATTTATCTATCACTGTTATCAAACGAGGCCTAAAAAGAGTTATATATATATATATATATATATATATATATATATTCGGGGATTCGGGGTGGATTGGGCGGGGACAGACTGACCCCGAAATTTGATCTAATCCCAGAATTTTTATAAAAAAAAAATATCTGCATCTGCCCTAATCTCCAAAAAAATCTCCGAATATCCGATTGGTTCGGAGCGGGTGGCAGATCGAAAACTGACGGGTTGACCGATAGGGCCATCCCTACCGTTAAAAGACAATTCACGTCCTGAACCCCTGCAGTCCTCTTTTTTCCAAGGCCCAATACTCTTTTTTCATTACAGCTCGTTTGTTGGCGGTCGAAAGGATATAGGCTCCGTTCCAGAAACCTTTTTAAAAAATAAGTAGCTTATTTCATATTTTCAAACTAAAAAAAAAAATGTAAATGACAAAAAAAAAAATTTATTTTTTTTACACCGTATTAAAGATATTGATGAGATCTATCAAACAAGATCCATAGTGGTAGGAAAATTATTTGCATATATACATTATTTTTAAACTTGAAATTACCTTCTTAAAAAATAAGCAGCTTATTTGTATTCTGAAACGGAGCCATAATAAAAGGGAATAAAGGGGTGAATATAATTAGAGGAGAAATTGTTTTATTAGCAAGTTTTTGAAAGTTAGTTTTTCTAAAAGGAGGTATGAGTGGCAGATATTTATTAGAGGCCGTTCCAGATTTTAAAAAAAAAAAGAACTTAAAAAAAATATAATTTTAAGGTCAAAAATTATGAATTTACGCAAATAATTTTTTCTACCCATATGGATCTTTTTTGATAGATCTCATTGAGATCTTTTAAATGGTGCATACAAAATTATTTTTTATTTTCATTATATTTAAATTTAAAATTACCTTCTTTTTGGAAAAAAAGATTTTGAGAGAAAACGGAACGGCTCCTTAGCAAGTTTTAAAAGTTAGTTTTTCTAAAAGGAGATATGAGGGCAGATAATGTACGATTCCTGTTTTTGTCTTTGGTTGTTTTAGAAGCGGCATGGCCAGAGGGGTTTTAAAGGGTGCTTAGAGCATGTACACCAGATTAGCTTCATTTTGAGCAAAAAAAGCTATTGAACAGTGCATTTTTTCTCTTTTACCTACTCACATCTTTTTCAATCCCACACCAATACTATCTATTTTACCTATTCTCTATTAAAATATTTTTCTTTTTCTCTTTTCTTTTCTTGTTCTTCTTCCTCCCACTTCGGGCTTCAAGGGCTTGAAGCCCCAGAATATGCGCAGGATGCTCTAGAACAACACCACACCAGATCTGGATTTTTGGAATCAAATGGCCAACAAAAATCCCCCCTACATGAGGAACCCCAAAAATTATAAACAGGCTTATATATGTCTATCTACGTATATATATATGAACGAAAATTTTCATTTTCTCAGCCATTTTTTCGCTGCCCACGGTGACTGGTCATGCCGAAATTGGGCGATTCTTGGTGAGCAAGATTAAAGGAGGATGTCTTGGTCGGCTTCTTCTACTACTGAGTCTCAGACCGACAACCCCGTGCTCATCGGAAAAGACTTTAAACGGAAAAGACTTTAAATGCCCTTCTCTGTCTCTCGACTATGGATTTTGAGGCTTGCCTGGATTTTTCTTTTGAAAGCCCCGGCCACGTTTACGCCCTTACTTCTTTCTTGCTTTCATGGCTTGCTAGATCGAAGTCGATTGATCGTTCCAGATCGAAACCTTTCTTCGTTCGTTCCAGACTTCCAGTTCCATTTCTTTCTTCGGTGCAGAGAGAGAGAGAGAGAGAGAGAGGAGGAAAAAGAATTAAAAAATGGGAACCGGGTGAACAGTCGTTCGCTTCTTCTACCGAACGACTGTAGCGGAAGGAATTATACAGTGTGCTTTACCTATGCTGCTGCAGAGGAAATTTATCACTTTAGTTAGCTAATATAGCTTTTTCTCTTGTTTACCTCCACTGGTAAACTTGCTCTTAGGGCATGTACATCAGATGAGGTAAAAAAGCTTTTTTTCCTAATTTGGACAGGAAAAACACAAAAAACTGGCCTGTACCAGATGAAGTAAAATGAGAGATAAAATACATTTGTGAAAATTCTTCTCCACTTTTACCGATCAACTGTAGCAAAGGTATACAATAAACAAGTATTGTTTATCTCTCATCCTCTCTCTTCCGTTTCACGTCCCCCAAACCCTCACCACTACTCCCTACTGCAAAACGCGATTCCGAGCAGCAACTTCTCTGTCCATCACACCTCGCCACGGCCCATGGTGCCATACACCTTGTCGTGAACGTATGCCGCGCACTTCTTCTTCAGCTCCTCGATCAGGTTTGAGGAGGGGGGGGTCTTCCTTGGCGGAGGAGCCGTCGCCGATGGGGTTGGGTTGGTAGGATTTAGGATTTAGGTCTAGCCTAGATTGGGGGTTTGTGGAGTTCGATTGTCATTGTAGTTGCAATTCTCGTTGATGGAGTTAGAGAGAAGAATGATATATTTGGTTTGGTGGTGGGTCGAGGATCTGGTTGTTGAGTATTGACGGTGGTGGTGGCGGCGGCGGCAGGGAGAGGGGGGAGGCCAGGAAGGGGTTTGGGATGGGTTCCAAGTGAGTATTTTATTTTGTTTAATAGAAATAGAGAAAGTAGAAAAGAGCCTGCTGCAGAATGAGAGCAAAATACAAGCAGTAAAGTAGAAAAAGTACTTTTTGGCTAGATATTTCACCTATTCTTCATGGACATGCTAGATGTAATTTGGAGATCCAAGGAGTGTCCTAAACCAGAGCTGCTTTTCGCCCGGACGCACACCCCTCCCCCACCTTTTTGTCCATTTGACCGAAATACCCCTACTCCCACACTTTAATTCCTTTCTTGATTTAATTCTTTTATTTAATTAATTGCTTTTATCTTATTTATTTAATTCCTTTCTTTATTTTATTGAAATACTTATTTAATTTTAATTTGATTAACTCCAATTATGTTTTCAACTAAATTATGTTTTTTACATTTATATTTAAGAATTTTACATTATTTTAATTAAAGACCCCCGTTCCGCTAACAACTTTTTTTTTTTTTTTGTCTTTATTATTATTATTTTTTGGTTAGTTTTGTGCCTAATTTTTTTGCTTTTTTGATTCGTTTCGTCAAGACTAGTCCGAAACCTAAAAAAAAAAATTTACTTTACCCAAATATTTTGAATAAGAACCACTTTTTTAACTTAAAAGTGGTCCTTATTCAAAATTTTTGGATAAAAGCAAAACAAATTACTTTTCCGATTCGTCTTGTCGGCGCAATGAATCAATAAGTCACAAAAGTTTGGCACAAAATTAACAAACGCAAAAATAATTCAAATAAAGACAAAATTATGATCAATATATTCTGTTGGTTCCCACAAGGAACATCATTCTCAAATGACGTTTAAACCAAATGGTGTCAAGTTTAAACCAATTGGTGGCATAGTTCCCTTGCTCTGTACGGGTTTTTTTTTTAAACTAATAATAGGCCACATTTATTAATTGGCACACAAATCAACATTTTCGTCTTTCTAAATTCGGTGATTAATTGGACGGATCTTTGTAGTACTGTAATTGTCTTAGCACATTTTAGACTATCCAAAATTATCAATGTTGTCCAATTAAGTCCCGAGATATATCAATTTTCTCATATCAGCGCGCACATTACAATAGTGAGGTTGAAGAAAAAATAGAAATATATAGGAAGAGATAAATAAGGAAATAAATAAGAAATGAAATTGCATGAACAATATTAAATAAATAAGAAAAAGAATTAAGATAAAAAATATTCTATAAATAAAAGAGAAAAATATATAAAAAAGAGAAAAATAAATAATAATAATAAATTAATAAATTAAATAAAAACTTATTTATTTTATTTTATTTTATTTTATTTTTTTGGGGGGGGGTGGGGAATCTTGGAATGGGGGTGTGAGGTTGAGGGGGGTGTGGTGTCAGGGGAGGGGGAAATGCAATCTACGTCCTAAACTTATCTACAATGTCTGGATATAGCATCCTCGAATTTCTATGTCCGGCCCAAAACTATGCTCCGCCACCTCTGTTGCTTTGGCATGCTGTTACATGTCGTTTGCCGACCTAATTAGTTTCAGATAGATATAATATGAGATAATAAAAGGATCGATATACGTAAGAGATATGTTTTAGATGGTTGGTTTGAGTAATTAAGAAAAGAGAAAACATGCACATGTTTAGTTTTTTTTAGGTGAATATAGTGGAATGTTGTGAATGCAAGTTAAGAACGAGAAAAAAAAATTTAAACAAAAAATCACAAAAGACACAAAATATATGTGGTTCTCCAAGATGGGTACATCCACGGGTGAGAAGAGAAAGAATTCACTAAGCGGTGTGGGGAAGAGATACAAAGAGCCACCTATAATATGTAACCGCCACAATACGAGAGATGCCACAAAAGGATCCAAGGATAAAACCCTAGAAGTCTCCCCAAAAGACCTATTTATAATCGGGGCGGTTCCGAAAACACCTAAAAAATCATCTAAAAAAACACCCAAAATCTCAATCTCATAGTTCCGGATCAAATTTTGATGTTCCGAGCCGCTGTATGTGTTCAAAACATGATTTTAAGGGTACCCTCAAAAAATTGGCAAAAAAATGACCGGAGAGAGCTTGATTTGAGCAGTTTTTAATTGAATCATATAATAAAAAATTGTTCGGGTGAAGCTCTTTCCAGTTATTTTGTTTGTTGATTTTTTGAGAATATCGTTAAAATCACGTTTTAATTATATTGATCGACTTGAATCATCAAAATTCGATCGAAAACTTTAGAGCGTTTTTTTAGATATTTTTTTAAGTGTCCCCAGAACCGCATCCAATTTATAATAGACTACAAAAAACGGGTTTGAATACGCGCTATACGTACCACCTTTAAAAGGATACTCGATGTTTGCCGCGAGAATATATAAGGGATATAGTATCCTTGGAGTTTATATCCGCCTAGATGCAAATATGATAACACCACATCACCCTATCCCAAGGCCGATTCATATATTTTAGAGGCTCGAAGCGAATTCCCTATATTGAGCCCTTTACATATTCATGAATTAATTTTTTTTTTTTTATAAAAGTACAAAAATAAAAAAATCCAAACTCAAAAGATACAATTATGACAATATAAATGTAGAAAGATATTATTGCAGTTTTTGAAAAAAATAAGATACAATTGTGTTTTTATTTAGAAACATTATAATATTAATACGTAAATTATATTACAGTGAGGCCTCAATTTTGGATCAAAATTTGGAAGCCGAAAGCGGCCGCTTCCCTAACTTGTCCCACGAGCCGGCCTTGCTGCCTATCCTTGTTACATCCGGCTTTATAATTATATAATTACAAAAAAAAAAAGTCACATTTCGTTTTAATTTTACATGGCTTGAGCGATAGGCCATGTTTTCTCACTAAGGCTCCGTTTCAGAAATCTTCTTAAAAAATAAGCAGCTTATTTCACATTTTCAAACTAAAAAATAATGTAAACGAAAAATAAATTTTTTATTTTTTTTGCACCGTATTAAAGATCTTAATGAAATCTATCAAACAAAATCCATAGTGGTAGGAAAATTATTTGCGTAAACACATTATTTTTGAGCTTGAAATTGCCTTCTTAAAAAATAAGCAGCTTATTCGCGTTCCGGAACGGAGCCTAATAATGTTCGACAATTGATTGGCTCTGTATCGGTCGGTCTCCCCAAATTGGCTTTGGCAGAATTGAATTTATGAACTTCGCCAGAATCAAAACAGAAAGGGAGGGCAAATCAATGAAATCAAAGGGAGTAAAGAAAATCATTTTAAAATAGAAATCGTCAGAACTTTTTACTGTTCCAGTACGAAGTGATTACGCGCTAAAGGCACAAGGCGACGTTCGTGCGGCAATACCTCATGGGTTAAATTCCTCCCTCTGCCCCGATTCGGAGTCGTTTGCTGTTCCATTTGTTGGTTGGATTTCAATTTTCGTCTTCCAGACTCACGCCGGATTCTGATATTCAAGTTCCATCCCTCAGGTTTTTCCTCGCCCTTGTTTTTTTTTTTTATTTTTATGATTAGGGTTTTGTTTCCGGTGATTTAGTTCAGTATCGTTTTTGTCTTGATTCTTTTGCGCATTTCGAGTCCTCCATAGACAACAACATTCCTCTGCCAGAAATTCTACGATGGTGAAATGATGGGCCATTTCTGTTTTATTCGTTCGTGATCATTTAAAGCAGCATCGGGGGTGTTTGCTGTAGCTACGAGAACAGATTTTAGACTATAGCTTGAGATTAGGCTTTAGATTGTAGATTCTTAACACTTGCAGAAGTAGATAAGCTTGTTTGTTAAGAGTTATTGCCAATGGTTTATTTCCCCGTATGGTTAAGTTAACCGGATTCTATTTCCAAATGGCATCAGAGTGGTACATCTCGCGCCAATTATCGAGCCCCTCACGTGTATTAGTGTTTTTTGTTTCGATCTGGATTGCCTTATATAACAGGGAAGTAAATGAAGTGATTCACTTCAATGTTGGGATCTTGTCCTTCTCACTCTCAAAACTTACTGGTTGATCTTGTAAATTCAATGATGATTTGATGGCTGTTGCGATCATAGTGACACCAACTTTCTCTCAATGGTGTATATATAACTGTATCTTGTTCCGCACACACACCCCGCCGCTAGCATCCTTTTTTAGCACACACACCACCGTTTTTAGCACAACGGTGTGTGCACTCCAGCACATGTATGCCCGTGTGTTTAATATTTTATGTTTTTGGTTAAGGTAACTGCTTCTAAATGGAAAGTTTCTGCTGCAGCTTGTTTTTCATTTCCGGGAACAGAATCCCGAAGTTTCTATTGATCTTTTAGTCTGTCTCAAGACCCATCTCTTCTGCTTTGCATTTTGTTTCTCAATATCCTTTTATTTTGTTGGTCTCTTTCGTGACAGGCTTATACAATTCATTTATTGTTTTCATAGTCATAGTATGGGGAAAGGAAAAGACAAGAAGAACAGGCATGGACATTCTTCTAACCCTCAATCGGGTAGCAGCCACGGAATAGGGAAGAAGTTTAGAAAGGAGAGTATGCAACAGGCTTCAAGGATTTATCTCGATGCACGTTCAGGTCCTACTGTTGCTCCGAATTATGCATTTGTACCACCTGCATATCGTAATGTCCGTGCCTTCCCATCGGGTATTGCCCTTGGTGCGAATAGCAGTTGGGCTGCTGTCCATGGAGAAGAGACGTTTTCCATGGATCAACTTGCTGGGTATATATTCATGTGCAATGGAAAAACAAAAGCAGATTGTTTTAGGTATAGAGTTTTTGGTCTTCCTCCAGCGAGAATGGATGTTTTGGAGACAATCAAGCCGCCAATGAAGTTATTTTTGTATGATTTTGATTTAAAACTTCTACATGGGATCTATATAGCAGCCTCAAATGGAAAATTGGCTATTGAGCCAACTGCTTTTGGAGGGAAATTTTCTGCACAGGCAAGTTTCCTTCGCAGTTTGCATCTTTTAATATCGTTTTATGCTGCATTTCCAAAACTGCTCTAGTACAGAACGCTAGTCCCAGGTCCTCACAGAGACTACTTTAAGTTGACACTTTACCATAGGAATCGCAGTTTCCAATTGCAGAAACATAAGACTAATAAAGAAATTGAGAAAATGTTCATTGAGTTCTTAAGTGTTATTTCATTTCTTTTATTTTCGGGAAACTTGTTACTTGTTGTAGTTTTAGCCTTTTAGGAGTTGTCCAGAACACAGAACCCACTAACATTGAAAAGTTGCAATTTGTTCTTCTCATAGGTGATGACTGACTCCATAGAAGGGTAGACAAGATTGTCTCAAAGTGTAATATCCAAATTCGGTAGATAAGAAAATTTATCATCTGCATAGGCGTCAGTCAATTGAGAAGTCATTTACTGATTTACGTGAGATATTAAATGATCCAGTAGGGGGTAGTATATTTCAGGAGTTAAAGAGGTTCAAATGGTCAGATGATACGAATTCAACATTACTGAACTGGGCTCAGGCTCCTTATGGGATTGAACTTTTCTACGGACGCAATTGTGACCTTGTTATTACTGATATATCTATAACTTGACAGCAACAATGCATCAACTTTGAAACTTCTTGAAAACCTAGGTTACAGACTCTATATACAGATAGAGTTGATTTTTATCTATGTTCATTGTTGTTTTTACTCTTTTCCTTTCCTCATTCAAGTTCAAATTATTGAGATTGTCTACGACTATTATACCTTATACGTGTTCTTCTCTCTATCTGTTCATGCCATGCTTATTTGACTTGTTAAGTTGTTATTACATATAGGTGAGGTTTGAGATTTTCAAGGATTGCTTACCTCTGCCTGAGAGTGTTTTCAAGCACGTTATCAAAGATAACTACCAGGGAAGTCACAAATTTAAACAAGAGTTGAGTGGGAAACAGGTAAAGTTGTTAAATACAGTTTTCTTCTGTTAAAAGTTAAAACATGTCATTATCCTCTAGAATCAGCTAGCCTTTGGCCTAAATTTTCTGGTCTTTTTGGCCTAGTCTTTTTGGTTGTTTTCTTTTGATCTTTTCTAATTTCGGGTCAATTTATTTGAATTGATCATTCGTCTGATGGGTAGAATCGAGAAAGCACAAAAGTGTTGACCAAAATTGAAAAATGGTTCACTATAGACGACAAAAATTTGAAAAAGACAGTCTTATGGTCGTCTTATATGAACTTTTTCCAACTTTGGTCTATATTTGTATACTTTTCTGATTTCCTTCATCGAGACAAATAATGTGATGTAAAAAGTATGACAAAAGGCTAAAAAAAGGTTACAAAAAATACTGGTTGTCCGTACCAAAAATTAATTTAGTCCAAACGCACCCGTATCTGATTACAATGCAACCAAAATCTACTTCACTGCAGGTAACCGATCTGATTTCGTTATTTCGTCCAATAACCATGCCACTACCGGCAAAAGATGGACGTCCAGGCTTTGAGGTACAGGCCAGGCCAGGCGCTTGTTTTTCTGCTTCATATGATCCGTCTTTCGCAGGACTGCCCCCTATTCAACAGGACCGAATTGTCATTATCAACATGTTCAACAAACAGTGACACCTTTTTTGCAGGTACCCCAGGCGTTGGCCACAAAAATGCACTCCATGCATCTTCCGCCACCCCCGTCTGGACTGTTTTATCCAGCCGAAGCTCATCATTCATATCATCCTAAATATCCAGCCTTACCTCCACAGGATCCATATAGCAGGTATTGTCTTAGGCCTGTTTGGGAAGTTTCTGTATTTAATTAGCCACGGCAGCAGGTGATGTTGGTTTTAGTAAGTTTTTCTTTCAATATTTTGGAAATATGGTTAATACTTTGAGCACATGTTGAATATCGGACAAAGCTTTATGACCTTTTTCCGACCTCATAATTTACTTCCTTCAAACGGTGATACTTAACTTAAGCTTGGCTAGTTTCCAGATTAACCCTTGAGTTACCAAATTCATTGTAATATTGAATCCATGGCAGGATTGTGTTGGTAAAATGAGAAAATGTCGCATCTTTAATTTTTATGGTTGAGGATAGTATAGGGAGACCACTGGTGGCGTAGGCCATTTTATGTTTTGATTAATCATGCTTCTTTTGTCCAAGTTTTGCTGTTGAATTCTTGCCTCCAACTCCCTCCATGTGCATGCAGTATGCACTATGCACATAGTAACAGTCATTATGCTTCATTTTTTGCAACTAAGGTCATACACGTTTAATAGCAGAAGTTTGAATAATCTAGTGACAGTAAGCAGATCCGAATTGGAAGAACGCCCTCAAGTGGTGCCCTTGTGCAACTAGTTTTCTTCACAGTTTGATATCTTTATGTTTACCGGAGCGCGTAAGCTTGTGGCCACACAGCTCAAACATCCAGAGTTGCATGGACTATTCTTGATGTATAAAGTACCATCGACACTTATAGTTCAAACCTCACCCCGCAAGCATACTCCTTTTTTTTTTTTGGATTTACTATGAAATAAACACATATGCCCTAAGACACCTTGTAAGTACCATTTATCTAAGGAGAGAACTGGCAAACAAATATGAATGTTTAGGCGTGGCCCCATGTCCTTGAGATGGAAATCAGATGAGTATGACACTTGCCTGCACCCCACACCCGTATAAGAATCTGTCTAACAGTGGAAAAGTCTGCTCCATATTTGGCTGCTTCTATGCCCGAGGTGTGCATGTTAATTTTCCATGTTATTTGACTTCCACAGATATGTTGCTCTGCCAAGGGATGTTGAAGCACTTTCAACCACCAATGTTCCGGTGCACCCATATGTCACTGGGTCGTCACAGTTTTCAACACCCTTACCTGGGCAGCCGCCGCCTTCAAACCGGACAGCTGCTTATTGGGCTGCAGTGGCTTCCGAGGGCCTAAAACAGGCGTATCCTAGTGCTTATCAAGGTATACCAGCAGTAAGCAGTGGTCTGCGATTGTCTGCCACTTCTGCAGGAGCCGCACCAACTCCACCTCATGTGCCTGACAATATAGATGCGGAGCTCCTTCAGCAGCTTGGTAGTACTGCAAATGATAACCACCGGCACAATCCGGCAGTTGCATCTGCTTATCCTACTGTACGAGAACCATCTGCCAATCCTATTGTACGAGAACCGTCTGCTTATCCTATTGTACGAGAACCATCTGCAAATCCTGTTGTACGAGAACCATCTGCAAATCCTGTTGTACGAGAACCATCTGCTAATCCTGTTGTACGAGAACCAGCACAGTTCCATGCACCGATATATGGAACTAATGTGCATTTGCAACCTTCCTCATCCTCAACTTCTGGACAGTTCCAGGCACCTATCTATGGAACTAATGTGCATTTACAACCATCCTCATCCTCAACTTCTGGGTATTGGACAACTGAGGCTTCCGTGGACCCAAACCTAGTATACTCCGTTCCTTACCAATGGCAATGGCAACAATCGACGAATACTGGAGTGGGTGCTGAGAATGTAGCTGCGGGTTCAGCTCCACCTTATGCTGCCGTGCAGGGAAGTGCTGATCAGTTTGTTGCAAATGTAGGCACCTCAAACGACTATTGCGCCCATAATGTACATCTTGCGATCACTAATGGTCCAGTTCAAGCTCATGACCAGGTTACATACTACTCGTCTGCACCGGCTTACTGGACAGGTGTACCATCCCAGGACCCAAATCAGTTGTACTCTGGGTATTATCAAGGACTTCCACCTGGTAGCAGTGTTATTGGGGGTGACCCAAATCAGTTGTACTCTGGTGCCTATCAAGTACTGCAACCTGGAAGCAGCGGTCTTGGAGGTGAGCATCTAGTGGCTGCCTCTGTTGCTGGAGCAGCTGCTACTAAAGACTAGTGCGCAAATGCTTCGAGTGGACCGAAGATGCTAGATTAGTATGTATATTTTTCACTTTCCGCCAACTAATTCAGTGTTCTATTACCAATTTTGATGGCTTCTGATCGAAATCAGTTTTTTTTCTAGTTACAACTTGGTAGACTCAATTGCATAGTGAAAGAAAGAGAATGTCAGCAGGTGAGAAACTTTGAGCCCCTTTATTTGAGCATTATTTCTTATTGGAGGGTGTGGTGTTACTGCCGGTTGGCGAACAAGGAGAGCACCCTCTTGCTGTTTCTAACTGCAGGTGGCTAATTCCAAACGATTGATGAAACTGGAATGGTTTATTTGACTTTCCATTCTTTCCTTACGGTTTCTTGAAGGTGCACTAACTTGGTTGAAAATTCATGGGATCTTCTTAGGGACTGCGACATCTCTGTTCAATTTTGGAGCATGGGTCTGTGGGATTGGTTGACTGTAGTTCAGGAATCTATTGCCCGGAGAAGTATTTCCGTAGTCAAGTTTTCTCGTTTCCGGTACTTGTGATCTTTTGAAACAACGGATAACTATGTTTTCAGTGATGCTCATACTGCTACTAAATGTTATGCCGGTGTTCATCTACAAAGTTGCAATTCTAGATTCGTCCCTGCCTTGAAAAAGTTGCCGAGGAAACATGGCTGTAGTCGTAGTTGTATTTGAATGGTCCATGCATATAGCTTTCTTGCAAGAAAAAAGAGGTAAGATCGAGGTGGGATTTTTGGAATGACACTTTTGGCGTTTCATTAACATCCATAATAAAATCAGCTTAATGTGCTGCTGGAATTCTGCTGCGTGGTGTTTTAAGGCCCTTTTTCCATCATTGGCGTGGGAACCACACTTTGAAATATCTTGGAGCACCGCCAAGCGCCAAGCATGGCTCTCACATCAATATGTGGTAGAGAAGGGTCTTAGAGCACCACGTAGCAATGCTTCAATAGTGCTCAATAGTCATTACATGAAAGGGTGAACGTACAAATATGAATTATGAAATCTCGTGGAGGTACATGTAATTACCTTAACAACTTATTTTGATTAACACTCCTATTATTTTCACAATTAGTTTTTTGTATTTTTTTAATCTTGAGCTGGACCAGTGGTAAATGTAAAATTTAGTAGTACGTGCACAAAGCAGCTACTTCGAAGCACCTAAAGAAACAAAAAACAAGGTGGCCACTCTACAAAGGTCTACCACTAGAATCACCCTTTCCTTGTACCTGAAAAAATTGAGGAACTTTAAGGATGTTATGTTGTGAAATCATGCTTTCCAAATTACTAAAATCGAAAGACACCAGAAAAGACAGGACTAGAGACCGGATTCGATTTTGCGCTCATTATTTTACTTATTTATTTCTAAATTGAGAGCATCCATAATTTTGTAATACACAAGAATACCTGAAAAACAAGAAGTTGAATAAAGGGAGGGTAAGACCGTTCTTATTTTCCGGTAACAAAAGGAAAAGACAATTTGATTCTCCTGCTTGAGTTACAAGGAAAAGACAATTTGATTCTCTCTCCAGCACATTCCCGAACTAATGTTTCTAGCGAGACAAACGGTGATGACCCTTCCTTCCCCTTTCTTCAGCGAACTGAACTCAGAACAGAAGAGTTTTAACAATTTGAGGATAGAATGATGTTGAGAATTGCAGTAGCTAGGAGGCTCTCTTCTCTCTCCTCATCACCACCTTCCTTACCTTGGAGGCTGAGAAGCACCGCCTCTTCTGCCGCCATCTCAAAAAATCCGGTGACCGGCGTTGACACCTTATTCTCTTCCTCGCCTCCGCCCACTTTGCCGTTTGATGTTCTACGCAGAGGTCAGGTCATGTGTTGATTGTAACTAGTTACTACTAAGAAAAGGAAAAGAAAATCTAGAACTTTTTCTGCTGCTATGTATCCATGTTGCCTTAGTATATTGGTTGTGGTTGGAGCTTTGTAACAGAGCATGCTTAGGCTTTTGCATTCTGTTGGCTTAGGGGAGACTTCTTCTTCTTCTTCTTCTTCTTCTTCTTCTTCTCTCTCTCTCTCTCTCTCTCTCTCTCTCTCTCTCATAACCATTTCACCTCACAGCAATTTGGTTCAGATGCTGCTGCATGCATGTACTTTCAATTCAGCTAACCTTCTTAGTCGATGCGTTGGGGAAATACACTTTTCTTGCTTGTATAGTTGTAGTTATATATTAGGGTTTACAATTGTTTACAGTTGCAACTTGCAAGTAGATTGAGTATACATGCCTATCGAAAAGCATTACGTATAACCTTTCTCAATTTGTGCAAGTAGATGGAGTACACATGCTAATCTTCCCAAGATGATTCAAACTAAATTTCATCTGGGTTCAAATCCTTTCGAAAGGTCGACTAGAGATAATAAGCTATTGAATTAAAGATAAGACCGTTCATTGTAACTTCCACCACCGAAAAATTGAGAAATGGTTGATGTATTCAAGTTAGTGACTCTCTCTCCTCTGTTTTTTCGAACCCCTACCCTCCGTCCCCGCTGTTCGCTTGTTCGATCTCGGTTGTGTTTTCCCTCTTCGGTTCTCCGGTTGGCAGGTTGCTGGACTCGCTAACTTTTGCCTAGCGGCAAGGGCTTCAGAGGGGGTTTCTGCGTCCGGCGTGGCTCCCACCTGGGTCTTTGTCGGTGGACCTGGGTTTGCTTAACGGCTTGGTTGTAGCTTCCGCGGTTGCAAGGGTTTGTTGGGCTCCGTTTTGCTCCGTCGTTGGGTGGCCAGTGGTGGTTTGGTGGAGGATGATGGTGGCTGACGGGTGGTGGCTGTTGTGCATCCAGATCGGATGGGCGGCGGTGGGTGGTGGCCTGATCTGCTATGGTTGTGTTCGGGTGTGGTTTGCTGCTTTGTCGGGTTGCCAGTGGTGGTTTGGTGGTTGGCGGGGTGGTTGACCTGTGGAGGGGGCGGCTGAGATCTAAGGTAGGTTTTGGTTTTCTATTGGGTTGGGCCTGTAATGTTTTATCTGGGCTTTTGGGCTCGTTGGATTTTTGTGCTTCATTGTATTATCTGGGCTTTTGGCCCTTAGGTGTTTGGGCTTCGGCCCTTTGGGTGTATTTTCCAACTTTTGGTTGGATTCCTCTTTCTCCTTAATAAATTGTTTGCTTCGTCGTTCAAAAAAACAAAAGTGACATTTTCACCAAATACGGCGTGGATTCATTTTTACTGACCGAAAGCTAGATTTTGAAAACAACTAAGCAACGGCCGATCTGAGGGGGATAAGCGTTACGAGCAATTTGAGTTTTGCTTAAACTTCAAAGTACTTACAAGCGGTGACTATCGGCATTGTTTTGAATTCAATCTCTCCAGCAAGTTTACAAACCTATATTTCCTCTGCATCCTTTCTTTAGGGTACTCTTTCTGGTATGGAATGACGGGATATGCATGTTTGAGTGTAATTGGTGGAAACTGTTACAGGTTTTGCTTCTCTGTCGCTTACCCCAACCAAGGAAAGCAGTATCATTCCAGAAATTCCTCCAACTGTCGCAGCTGTTAAGAACCCGACACCGAGGTTAGAGTACGATGAGTATAACCATGAGCGTTACCCTCCAGGTGAACCAAGCAAGCGGGCGTTCGCGTACTTCGTGTTAACATGTGGGAGGTTTGTGTATGCGTTGCTGATTCGTCTACTTATCATCAAGTTTGTTCTAAGCATGGCACCAAGTAAGGATGTCCTAGCACAGTCCTCTCTCGAGGTTGATATCTCCGGCATTGCGCCTGGCGCCACCGTAGCTGTCAAGTGGCGTGGAAAGCCTGTCCATATCAAGCACCGAACGGAGGAGGATGTCCAGCTGGCAAAAAGTGTTGATTTGCAGTCTCTTCGGGATCCACAGGACGACTCTGAGAGAGTTAATAAACCAGAATGGCTTCTTCTTGTGGGTGTCTGTACCCATCTGGGTTGCATCCCCTTGCCAAATTCTGGCGAATTTCGAGGGTGGCTCTGCCCATGCCATGGTTCTCATTATGACACGTCGGCAGGGTTCGTAAGGGTCCTGCACCTAAAAATCTAGAGGTACCCGTATACACTTTCTTGGACGAGAACAAGGTGCTCACTGGTGCGCAATGACGATGGGGTTCTTTTCCAGGTGACAAACTTGTTTCTAGGGTCTTGTGATCATGTATTTGTTTTGTAGTAGTCCAGGATTTGCTGAACATTTTTTTCTTTTTCACCCTCTTTCCTTTTGGGCATGTTTGGCAATTCTCATGCATCTTGGACATAGCTCTGAAGATTGTAGTATCAGTGTGTGCTAAAGAAGCTGGTAAAACCTTGAAAATCATCTAAGTAGTGGGGTCCAATCCAATGCCTGGCTTATTATGTTGATTCTGCCAGCTTTCTGTGCTGCATATCCATAACCTATGGCTGTTTTGACAAATTTCATGACTTGTGACCTAGCCTTAGGAAGAGTTCAAGAAACAGGAAGAGAAGTATGACATGAACAAGAAAAACTAGTATGTGGTGCTTCCAAGGTGTTTTAACACCCATGATTTACTTATGCAAAATGGATGATTTATTCGGTGTTGATATAAAGAATACATATCAAAATCCCTTGGACGAATTCTAGGGTATGGTAGAAATCCTTGTCAATGTGTCTCATCTCCATTTATAAATTCACAAATCGCAACGAAACGGCAAGCCTCCAACCCAAGAAGAGAGGGGTGTAATTATAGTTGAATGACTTGACCTGGGCTGTTATGATCAGTGTCTATGATCTCTCAAAGAGGCCCTTCACATACACCATGCCTTTCTCACTCAGCTGCAGGTCCTTTCTCATTTGTTCTACTTGTTGGTCATCTCCTTGAACGATGATCTCTGATAGGGTTCCATCCTCCGCCACCACCATTTTAACCTTGATCTGCTCCTTTCTCGATGCTCGTTTCCAGTAATAGAGTCCCCTGTTTACGTTCCCAAAAACGTTAGTGCTTCCTCTATTAGTCATCCCGTATCAAAATGGATCGACACAAACGAAGAGAAGCACGCCCGAGAATTTAGTACTTACGCCAGCGGACTTAAGATGGTGAGCCAGAACCAGTTGTTGCCTACATCTGGGACAGTTATGGTAAGAACAAGAGCAACACTTGCTAGGCTTATGCATGTGCAGAATGTGAGCAATGCTGCTTGGCCTCTGCTTGGAACCATCGTGCCCTCAAACCTTCATCCGTATAACAGAAAGTGCAAATTAATAAGATGGATAGAGGGGTTTTAAACACTGATGGGGAATTCACT
This sequence comes from Rhododendron molle, assembly GCA_025413875.1. Taxonomy (NCBI): domain Eukaryota; kingdom Viridiplantae; phylum Streptophyta; class Magnoliopsida; order Ericales; family Ericaceae; genus Rhododendron; species Rhododendron molle. Next base: position 5,025,843 of record CM046395.1, on the reverse strand, counting down.
GACAGATTTATTGAAGGAAAGATAGTTAAAGGCATGGTTTACTCACGTTATGGTTTCTCCTCTATCTAGCACCACGAAATTGTTGCGGGTGAAGAATGAAAGTATTTCTCCGGCGACACGATTAGGTGCCTTCTTCTCTTCTCCTTCTCCTATATATGTTTTCTGCACTATCTGAAATCAAATAAAATGTCACCCAAAAGTATATAAAGAAGAGAAGCAACAATACCTAGAACAAATAATTTGATCCATGTATCTCTATAAAATGCCGTTTTCCCAGACATGGTTTCTTATTAAGCTTTTAAACCAATCTTGGATAAGTTTTGTTCGGTAGCGGCTTACCACATAAGCCAACCAAGCCTGAACATATTTTGAATCTTATTAAGCTTTTAAACCAATCTTGGGTAAGTTGCTCGTCCGGTAGCCACTAAAAACCGACTCGTGATCAGCTTTATTAACTTTGTTTCGAGTCTGGCTCGTTTGATAAACAAATCAAGCTTGAACATAACTTTTAAGCTAGTCAAATTTTCAAACCAAACCTAAACAACTAGTCCGCCTCGTTCAACTCGTTTGTCAGCCCTACCAGCATGCCCGTTCAACTCGTTTATCGGCTCTACCGATAAGGCCATCCTAAATTTCCAGTTAGGAAACAGAGCAAAACCCAATAACTCAATAAAAGAGAGAGGCTAAAATCAAGATTAATCCCAAACCCATAACAGACAAGTGAAAAACAAAACACAAAGCAGCAACATTGGGACCTTGGATTTAACAGAGCGCTTGATGAGAGACCATAGTCCAGGAACAGAGATGACGAATAGGCCCAGGGAAGTGTAATAACTGGCCGCAGAATAGCCGGCGGCGTCCGCCGCCAGCAGAAAGAGAGAGGAGGAGGATGCGTGGTGATCAGCTGAAGAAAACGATGATGAAACTAGAGGTTCGATGAGAGAGGAGGATACTGCTAGGCGACCAACGAGGAGCCTCTTGTTGTAATTGGGTCTTGGTTTTGGGCAGTTCGGAGGCCGTATGCCCGGCCATGGAGGTTGTCGGCGGAGGAATCCTGATCTGGGTTTGGAATCGGAGGAGTAAAGGGTGAGAGGATGGGCTTGTGGTAGCAGTAGTTTGGCATCCATTTGGAAAGACGCGACACAGTGCCAGAACCTGAGGCCTTCATTTTTGGTCGTCCTAGCAGTGTGCCTTATCTTATCACTGAATCCTTTCGGTATAGAAATGGCCTTGGATTTATGTTCCTCGCTCCTTCCCATATTGTTTATCCGGCCCATAAAACGATGACATAAAAATAATATAATTTTTGTAAAAAAAAAATTTTCAACAATTTACTAGATATCAACAAGTCCTTTTAATTTATAAAAAAAGTTTAAATTTTTTCTTGAAAGAAATGCATTATTATTTAGTTATCATTTTGCGGATCGAATAAACATTTTGAACTTGGGGTAGTATGTTAAAAGGATCGGACTTCTTGACCGCAAGGGTAGTTATTGTAATCGCAATCGTTTATGAGTGTTTTCTTTTGAGTGGCACATATGACGACTGACGTCAAGCGACCCATTATGTATCCGTCCCTAAAGCTAGGTACTATGCTAAACTCTCAAAATACAGTACTTTAATACACCCAAAACACACAAATACTTAGACACGTTCACATGAACAGCGAGCCAACGCAGAACATTTACACGCACAAATTGGAAGCAAGGAGTTTTTGCGTTGGAACCCCACTGTGTAAGTGCGGGGAAGTGTTATAGAATCGACTTTTAATTAAGATCAATGCTAGGTACGCAAAATCGTGTGCAGTTCATGCATAGATATGTCTTGAATTCGATGCACGTGAATTACTCATTATTTGCAGAGGTTTTTGTATATTGGACGATTTCAAACACACAAGACTATATCTTTACTTACCCCTAATGAAAACAAAAGCCGAATTCCACAGATATACACAACGTCCGAATAAAAAACCCATTAAGAGTGAGAAATTGTTGATGAGAGAAACCCAGTAATGGGAAAAATTATCTAGACCTTGTTCGTTTTAAGATTTAGGTTTTGGATTCTATATCTGTATATGGTTCCTAATAAATTTTCTTTCTATTTCTTCTCATACATTACTCAAAATTCAAATCTAAAATCTCAAAACGAAGAAACCCCTAATGTCTCTGAGGCACCGTCACGTAGTGCTCCAAACTCTTTTCCGATCGCACATTTGTGTGACTTTCACCCAAAATATGTGAAGCCGACACAAATATACTATGTGGGGAGATGAGAATCTGAGGGGTGCCCATTACTCCAGGAATGGAAAGGTACAAAAATAAAAAAGGTAAGACCTGCAATAATTACTTTTTTTTTTTTTTACTGGGAAAATGGTGGGAAGAGACAACCAGCGTAGCAACCTCCTTGGGCGTGATCTTAGGAGCTCCCTACCTACTGTGAAATGTTCGGTTCAACCATAAATACTGTCCGAAAGAACAAACCGTCACCACAACACCACATAAATACAAATGGGCATAATGATTTATTCTACAGCCCCCACTTAACAAGGCTCAAAACCGAGACCTTGTCTTGGGATGAGGGGGCACCTGCCCACTACCCTCGGTTGCAATAATTACTTTAATCGAGCAAGTAAATTGCTAATCCCCCTGACATCCCCACCCCCGACCCCACCCCACTTTTCCCACATTACCCCTCCCCTCTCTCTCTCTCTCTCATTTTTTTTTTGTTATAAAATTTTAAATGGTAATAACTTTTTTTTAACGTATTTATTTAAGTTTTTTTATATATTTTTGAAATCTACTCCACGAAATCTATCAAATGAGCCTAATATTGATGGTGAAATAATGGAAAATGAAAAAACTTTTTGTGGTAGTTTGAACTGTATAAAGAGGTTGGAAAATTAAGTGTGCCAAAATTCAATCCGTTTGAACGAATGGAAAGTTTTTAGTTTCTTGATCATTTTATTCTAAATGGTCATAATTAAATTTTGACTGTAGGGCTCTCATTGATTAATCCTAAGAAAGTCTTAGAATCAAATATCACTTAGGGTTAATCAACGAGAGTCTTAAAGTCAAAATTCAATTATGACCATTTAGAATAAAATGATTAGAAAAATAAAATCTTTTAAAAAATATGGTTAAAAAATTAAGTATTTCAACCATATTTGAAATACTTAATTTTTTAACCATATTTTTTAAAAGATTTTATTTTTCTAATCATTTTATCCTAAATGGTCATAATTAAATTTTGACTCTAAGGCTTTCGTTGATTAACCCTAAGAGATATTTGATTCTAAGACTTTTTTAGGATTAATCAATGAGAGCCCTACAGTCAAAATTTAATTATGATCATCTAGAATAAAATGATCAGAAAACTAAAATCTTTCCACCCGTTCAAACGGATTGAAATTCTGGAACACTTATTTTTTCAACCTCTTTATACAGTTTAAACTACCACAAAAATATATAGTTTTTCCGATTTTCCAGCCTCTTTAGTTTAGTTTCGAGAGAAAAATAAAATCTTTTGGTCCATGGGAGCACCAACAACATGACAATATCAAAAGAAAATGCGGCCATAACACAAAGAATACACCACCAAACATTGATGAGGTTAGACCACGTCGGAGATACATACACTTGCAAATTAGATAACCAGTTGTCCAAAGTGGTTTCTAACTTCCACCAGCGATAACTTTTCTACAGAATCCGGCCAATGGCTAGGTAACTGGGATATGGTCGAATGGTCAGGCATGAGATATTTGTTATACGTGGGGAAGACCTATGTTTTTCAAAATTTTATTTAGTAAAAGGCGAGTGTTTAAAAATGCATGTTAAGTTAAAGTACTATAAATAATTACCAAACTTGTTCTACTAAAATTACTGGTCTAAAGCATAAGTGATTTCCATTCCAAAGGTGTCTGTTTATGTGACACTATGCTTTACGATCGTTTTTACGATTGTGGAATAACCCGAGGTTAACGCCCTCGAAAGTTTGTCAACAAGTTTGGCTTCGTGCCGAATAAGGAATGAATGATGATTCTAACTAGACTCGTCCGACCGTCCGACCTGGGACTCAAGAAAATAATTGAAAATTAGAAAATAAAGAGAAAAAGAAAAGAAAAAGAAATGTTCAAATTGAAAAAAATAAAAGAAAAAGAAATAAAGAGAAATATATATATATATATATATATATATATATATATATATATATATATATTCAAGAAAGAAACAAAATGGTCGCAATAAATTTTTGGCTCCAAAACCTTTCAATAGACACTCTAAGAAAGCTCTGAAACAAAATAATACAGTAAGTATTATGGTGCTCGTTGAAACGGCTTAGAGTAAAAAATTTACTATGACCATTTAGGATGAAATGATCAAAAAAAGAAAGAAAAGGGAAAAAAAGAAAAAAAATTCAAATCGGAAAGAAAGAAAACAAAATAAAGATTAAAAAAAGAAAAAAGAAAAAAAAGACAAAACGGAAAAGAAGAAAGAAGCCTGGGCGTGGGGGTAATAATGGAAGGGGAGGGAGGGTAATGATGGAAATTGGGCGTGGGGTCGGGGGAGTGGTGTGTCAGCGGCGGGGGGGGTGGGGGGAGCGGCTCTCTCGACCAATAAATGGATTACTTCTGGTAACTTCTGACGGAGCTAGTCAACAAGGGAAAACACAATATAAGAAATGGGCCCATCTAAAAGGGTAAAGGACCATGAAAGGGTGTATTGTTTATTAAATTGACTACGAAATATGTATCAATACGTTTATTTTGGGGCAAGAAAGTCAGCAACATTCAAACATGTTTAAACATCCAAACATCTCCATCACCCATAACTTAGGTCGCTTAATATTAACCTAGGAGCGGTCTTGCTATTGTCATTTTGTTGGACTGACGATAAATACACTAGAAAATAAGAAAAATTTATATTTTTATATATTATTTACGCCGTATAATACACATTCACATACTTACTATTGTCAACATATTAGGCTGATTTTAGAATCTTCCTAAGTAAACACAATCTTATTTTCGATTTCGGGAACTACAGTACTATTTTATTTAGGTTTCAGCTTCCGCGCGCTAAATAGAGGTGATATTTTGTGTTTTCTATCAGAGTACGAGGTTTTCATATTAGATTTTTTGATAGGGGCATTAATTGACATCCTAATAGTAGACTGCGAGATTGATCATCGAAAAATCACCGTAATTCTGTTCCGTAAAACGCACAATGCTTTCTCCTTTCTTTTGCTATCCGCATGAGGTAGTAAATGGGTTGCAACGCCTCATCTAAGAAAAAATCAAAAAACAAGTATTTAAAACGCCAACCGTATAATTTTGTTTTAACTCAAATCAATTATCAATTGATAATTGTCAAATTAATAACACAGGTCTTAATTATTGATCACGACGGTTGATCCAATAACCTTATTTCGTGGTATGAGATTGTACACTCAATTTGTTGAAACAATAGGGATCGGTTAATAGTCGTTATCTAACCAACTGTTCTCCTCATTTGGGAAAAGAAAAAATAAGCTACCGTATAAAGTGCTGTCAATATCACCGTGCAAAAGTAATTTGGATGGTTTGAATTTTTAAAAACTTTTTTAAGAGAAGAGTTAAACTCCAGACCATTAATTACTAAGATGAACGGTGAAACAGAACAGTGGGCATAGCACCGCCGGAAAAAACGAAAGAAAGTAAGATAACAAGTTATGAGCAAAGCTACCAAGTGCCAACACAATTCTGGACAAAATTACATCCAAGAGTTATTCGATGCACCCCGTGTGTATAGAGCGACTCTAGACTCAATTGTATCAATCCAGAATTGTGTTTTTCAATTTCTTTGACAAGTTATTGGGTATTTTCATGAAGGATCCTTTCAAGAAAAATGGTGCAATTTTTAGGTGCATAGATGGGAGAAAATTTTCGGTCTTAGGTGGGTATATGCCACGGGGTACCCGCTCGATACATCCAGACCGTCCAATACAATTTTGGACAGTTCGGATTGAAACCATATCTCTTTTCTCACACAGCGCTTTATGCCTCTCCAAATCCGAGCTGTCAAAAAATACAATGGACGGTTCAGATGTGCCGAGAAGACACTACGTGGTACCCACCGGCATTGGAAAATTTTCCCATAGGTAGATATAGCGGAGGGCCGGAGCCGAGCCGAGCCCCAAAAGCGCGCTGTGCGCGCGAATATTGAGGGGAAATTGATTCAATGAAGTAAAGGAGTGCAACATAACGGTTTCCCCCACAAACCACACTCGTCGTCTGATTTCCCTCTGTCTCTTCTCCTCTTCCCTATCCATCGTTGCGCCTCTCTCTCCCTCTCTCCAAACTGAATCGGATAACACGAAACCTATCTTAGTTTCTCTCTCCTCGTTGCAAAACCAGTGGCGTACCCCCTCTCTCTATCTCTCTCTCGCGTATATCTTCAATTTATGCAGGCTTTTTAACTGCCGATTTTACTCGAAATCGTTGTTCGGATTAAGTATGCAACGCGTCCCGGGTCGGAGCTATTGCGTAATCGAGCGCCGGGTATGAGGCAGGTATTTGTCCTTGTTTCTCAACTGTGCTTCGATTTCTAGGGCTTTGACTCAAAAGTGGAACCTTTATTGTTTGTTTGTTCTATTTTTTTCTCCCCTATTCGCGTGAATGTTTATTTTTGTTTGCAATCTTTGATGCAACGAAGCCGATTAAAAAACCAAAAAAACTTCGATGAAAGGAAGTTGGAGGTTTCTGTTTTGGATTTTGGGGTAATGCGTTTGTAAATGTTTAGCTATCCCAATTTATGTTTTATTTCCTTACTTGATTTCTTCTCGAGGGTTTATTTTTGGCTTTGTTAAGTGGTGGAATTCGTTGAGCCAGAATTGATTTCATGACAGAAACGGGGGAAAAAATTTTGGATGCTTTTTTCTTTGTATTTTGTGTTGGTGTTTTTTAATATGCAAATTCTTGTATTTTTGGTATTATCTTTCTTCCTTTTCATGCCTTTCAAGTAATTTCCCTCAATTTGTTCTGTGAAGTCTTTGCTGTACCTTTTTATAATGAATGACTAGAAGATGTTTTTACTCCTCAATTTTCCGGCCTTGTAGTAAGGGGGGTTGTTGTTATAGTTGGTTCTTTGATGGATAGTGTACTATGAATTCAATGTGCAAACTTTGAATAGACAATAAGATGCAGCAGAATTGAGGGTTAAGTGATATATCTCTTGATTGTAACCATACATATTGTTGCTGTTTCGAGCTTTAACTTTTGGTGTTTTGTTACAAATGCGGTATAGAATTGCTTCTTGCATATAGTTGCATTTTGGGTGGGAGTGATTATACCTTGTAACAAACATGAGTGATCAGCCCAAAGCGGAAAAGTGAATTCCTGTTTCTGTCAGTGTTTACCTTTCGGTTTCTATTTCTTCATTGATCTATAAGTCTTGCACAGATCCAGCTTCCTCTATAAGTCTTGCATAGTTCCAGCTTCAGAAAGTCTCGATTCTTCTTATCTTGCAGGAATAATAATCACTGCCACTTTCACCTTATGTTTTGTTCATGCATTTATAGCACTATATTTTGACTCACTGGTAGTGTTATCTTACTGTTAGTTTTAATGCATGCCAGGGTTGATAGATTTTGTGATTTGCATTTATTTACTTGCTGAAGTGGCAGGAGTCAGGACCTCATTGACGGCTTATAAGAGAACATAAATGGATATTGAAACTGAATGCATGTTTTTAATCCCTTGATTACATGTAAGGTATAGTTTATGATGAGGCTGTTTGTTGTTTGGAACATGCGAATCTTATTTTACTATGAATTGAAAAATTGTAAAAGCTGATTTATTGCATATTTGGTGTACTATGTTGACCACTGACCCAACCATTCTCCAGTTATTATTGTTGAAAACAAAAATCAAGAAGAGCCACACTAGTGCAGCTGTGCTAACTGCTAAGTTAGTGTTGTTAACTTCTAAGTCTTTTTGAATTCATTTAAAGAAGTGTGATCTTGATTTTGGTGACTACTAATGGAATGTCTTGTTTGCTAGTAGAAAATTAGGGGTCTACAACTTAGAGCCCTGCTTGATCTTTTGCCGATAATATGGAAATGTTATGCACTGCAATGTTTTTTTCTTTATATATTTACTCTATTCTGTTATTTGATTTTTGCTCTTATTTGGATGCCATTTTTTGCATACTGCATGGGTTAAGTGGGGATGTTCTTAGTTAATCACACCTTAGGTTAGCTAATGATGGTGTCTTCAAACATGGTTTCAGGGGCAGACGGAATGAAGGTATTCATTGGTTGTAATCAGGACGTATGTTGGTAGAAATTTCAATCATGTTCTGCTGTGGATAATTTTTTGATAAATCGTGCAAATGGCGGCTGATCAGAGGAAGAGACGATTGAATAGTGCCATCATTTCTACATCCCGGGAGCTGGGCAGAGCAAAAAAGAAGAAAGTGGGATTGCTACAAGGTGATTTAAACATGAGATCAAATATTTCTCTCAAGTGGGATGACAAGAAGAAGAGTGTTGTTGCCATGCGGGGTCAAATTGGCTTATCTCGGAAAGACATGGTTCCATTCATTGATCATGTTCCTCTTTGCAACAATATCTTGGCAGATGTTCTTTCTGTTCCTCACGAAATTTTTGACTTGGACAATTTAAAAGAGGTGCTCTCTTGTGAGGTAATGCTAATTCCCTGTGATGCTTTATTACTTTTCTTTTTGGAGTATATTTTCGTTGAGAATTTTCTTCTTACCTTCTATGCGATAATAATTGCAGGTCTGGCAGACCCATTTATCCGAAAATGAGAGAAACTATCTTACGCAGTTTCTACCTAAAGGAGCTGAGATGCATCGCATTGTGCAAGAATTGCTTGCGGGAGATAACTTTCACTTTGGAAATCCTTTTCTGAAATGGCAAGTGTTGATATTGATGTAGTTTGAGTGGAAAATACGTGTCTTAGTTTGCTATTGCTTCTAAGTCAAATATCTTTTGTTTGACTAGTAACTTTATGTCGAACCGAATAAAAAGTACTTCAATTCCTTCATACTTTTGATAGGTGTTTACAAAATTCCTTTGTATTGATTATTAGGACCCAAATTTTTCCTACCTTTGTGCGCTATCATTAGTTTCTTAGAAGTACGAATGGAGCTTAGGAATGGGGTTGGATCAGAGTTTGGAATTGGGCTGGTACGAAACGGTACGTACAGTTAGACAGAAAAGCCGGTGCACAGATTTTCAAGTTCCGTTTCAGAGAAAATACCAGATTATTTTGCTGGTACCAGCATTTTCTGGCAAATTTCCAGATGTTTCGGATACCATATCGACGTGCAAACGAGGAAAAAGAAAGAGGAAAGGACAACTGCTCTGCTCTTTCCTAGACAACCATGTCCTTCCATACATCATCAGTGCTCAAAATGTGTAGCTTTGCATAGAAATGGGCAAAGGACCTTAAGACATGTGATTTGACAGCCGAAGCTTTGATTTTTAGAGTTTTTACTCTTAATAATTTTTCTTTTGTAAAGGTTAAAACCCCCTTTCCAAGTACAGTATTTACCTCCACATGTTTCACTGTATACTGCATTTCCATATTAATTGCCGAATAACAGTTAGTTTTTGCAGATATTAATATTGTTAATGTACAAAATATTAACTCTGAAACGTTATCCGAAATGATACCGGTACCGGTACGTACTATACCAATGGGAAAAACCTTGGGTTAGATTCGGAACCTTGGGTTGGATTCAACATATAGTTTATGGTAAAATGTCCTGCACCATTGGAGACATTACTTGTGTGTTAAAAATGATGTATTATGAGCAAAGCTTTTTGTGGAGTCTATTGAGCAACATAGTTGTATGTTTTCAGACTGTTTTATCATTTTCAAGTTCCTTATCTTTAGTGTGTTTGCGGTTTTATATTTCTTTGATTCTTTTAATACGAAAGTAGAAACTTTTCAAAGAAGACAATCATTTTCCATTATTTGGAGTCTGGTATTTTACTATTTTTTTGTATTTCCAAAAGCCAGTTTTAAATGGTTTGTATTTTTGTTTGGCCACTTCCTTCAAAAGTTTACTTGAAAACAGCAGAGTATATGCTGAATGGGATGCTTGCCTTTTAGGCTTGAGCTTGGCTCATTTGAATGTGCTCCTAAAGCTCTCTTTAGTTTGATTCTTTTATGCCCTCTTTAGCATATGCAATTTTGAAGTTTATATGAGCTTCCATTCTCTGAAAATGTTGTCTTCGCATGTTTTATGGTGTAACTTCTTATACTCTCAGGGGTGCTTCCCTTTGTGCTGGTAATCTTCATCCTGATGCTGTTATTCATCACGGAAAATGTTTGAAGACAAGTAAGAAGTCGTATTACTCAGGGTTACAGAAGTATCATAATGGGTATGTAATATGAAGGAGCTACCATTTTTTGTGCTTCATTTCTATGCTATGTTCATTATTGTTTCTTTGACCTAATTGGAGGGTCGCAAATATTCTATGCTTCTCGTGGCAGCATGATTGGAAATTTACTGCTGTGGAAGGAAAGATGGGGAAGCTGCAAAGATCCTGAGGAAATAGTGGAGCAGATATGGAGGTTAATACTCAGGATGTTTCCCATTTTTTAAGCAATTATATAGTTTGGCATAAGTAGGATCTGCTGCCTTCATAATGAGTGAACTGACATCACCTGAATATGGTGCTGGTGTGTCTTTGGGTTGTGCATATTTTCATTGTTAGTGCCTAGTACTCTGAATCAAAAGAATATCATGCTCAATTTTGTTTGACTTGTTTTGGTGCCTACATATACTCAAGGGTGTTGCGTCTATTTTATGTCCTGCGTACGAGCTAACTGTAATGGGCGCTCTAGTTTGGTTTGCACTCTTGTGTTAACTAATCTATAATTTGGGCTGTTCTTGTTCTGCTTGTAATAGAAATTTTGGTCCAATCATTTTGAAGTGGTAATATGATTTAGAATCAGTGCATAGTTATTAACTTTCCAAGGCATCTCTCCTTGTAATCGTTAATTTTGTTCTTTTATTTATTTACCCCTCCTATAGGACAGCAACTAATCACTTTTTTTATTCGAGGATCTTGTGATTTGCATCTTGCTTCAATGTAAGGACTGGTGTTTGATGTATCTATATGCGTGACAAGATCTTAATTTGTTTCACTTGGAGATTTTCCTTTTGAAGCTCATCTAGTGATGGTGTATAAATCTTATGAGCAGGAACAGAAAGCAAGCTGAGAGAAGTATCACTTTTGACGCAAACGAATGTAGATATCATGATGCTGAGGAGGACCTTGCAGCCACCTCTGAATCTGGTTCTTGGGCTGCTAATGAAAAGGCAGTTAGTATTGATAACCAAAACTTAATGAGGAAGCATGGGGAACTGCAGAGACGGTAATTATCGTATGACCATATATGAGCTATTCCAGCACTTGTACAAGTGATTTCTCTGAACTTGACCTGGTTTCATGCAAAGGACAAATATGACTATACCTTACAGACTTGGCACTTACTATTTAGAGGCACTATTGCTTATGGGATTTGGTTAATTTAACTATCCACGTACAACATGTATCTAGGGAAAAGTATGCCCAATTACCTGCATCTGGATCTCTGTTTGTGCATGTTCTTCTTGATACACCTCAAGTACATGCTCACATAGCTACATAAATATCTCTGTGTATATTTCTGGGGGTTTCCGTGTGCACATGCAAGTGTTTGAGCATGGGCCCCGTTTAGAGGCCATTTTTTAGAAGGATCTTCAAAAGCCAACTTATTTTGACTGAAACTGTGCGCTTTGTCTTTTTTGTTTTAATTTTTTTTAAACATGTCATAGTTGAGATGGCTGAAGTTTCACGCTTAGCATTATTTTCTTTGTGTTTTGATGGAAACACAAGGTATATAAAGTCTCCTGCTTGTTTAGTGTTCTCCGGGGATTTTTGCTGATTGCATTTCTTGTCTAGTAATATTAACTTGATGAAGATTACCTAGCTCGTATAGATTTTCAAACAATGTCTATGGATGGAAATGATTATATACCACGTACTCGTTTGGGTTCTTGAGATTTACAACTTTTGAGTGTAGTCACTGTACTGGGTGAGCTTACAGCTCTCTTTCGGGTTTATGACTCTTTATGAAAATCTTCTTTAATATATTCAGGATTTGATCAATTAGGTAGGTTTATCATTGTTGGCTCTGTAGGGTTTATCGGGCAACCTGGAAGCTGTAATCAATTTTCGCTTGCAATAATGCTTAATTTTCTGGAATGACAAGGTTTCTCGGTGATCACAGATACACATATAAATACTGTTGCTGAATGGGGTTCACAGGCGACATATTTGTATCAGCTGCTATTCAACTTAGATATCTTGTAGTTCAGTATTTTAAGAGTCCAATACCCTTCACCTCCACCCCCACCCCACCCCCACCCCCAAGTTATCCCTCTCAGTGTGTGCACCTCCACATATGGCGTCATAGGAAATCTATCTTGGTAATGTGAAGAACTTGTTTGGAAGAAAATGTTCTAGTTTGTCTAATAAAGTAGTAACCATATGTTTGTGAGATGCTTAGATGTTATATGAGGCATGTGAGATGTGAAATTTGTTCTTGGTGCACCTGTGGTGAATAAATCTACTTATTCAAGTTGGATGTTGTGATTTGCAGCGATGGCTCCGTGGTTGTAGAGAAACCTAGAAAAGGAGAGAATCTAAGGAAGCAAAACATCCAGTTTGGTGATGGTTCTAGATATATGTCGTATATCAAGGTGATTTATCTTACATAATGACAAATTTGACGGAAAATAAGTCGCTGGTACTGTGCATTTACTCGTGTCCGTGCATGCTTCCTAAAACGTAATTCTATTGATAGAATCAAAACCCACCTTCTCTTCTTTGGTAGCTCATCAAATGATTTGTTATGATTTTTGTTGGTGGTTGGTCTCAATTCTGTTCTTTTTCCATGAAGTTGCTGGCATTATAGAACTTCGTCGTCTGGGAATTAAATAAATGTGCACAACTCTTCTAATAAACAATATGTTGTGTATTGGGAACTGAGGTAGTTGAGATTGGAGCAAACCAATGTTGGTGCTTATGGCTGATCACATGTCTTCGTTCACTTCAGGTTAGCAGGGAGCAACATCAACGTGTTAAGAGTAGTATAAAGGATTCCAGTAGTACCATTTTATCTAGGACTCTTAATCGTGTTCTGGGTAACCTTGATGCTTTTCACATTCAACCGTTTGAAGAATTTGAAGAAGAAGAGCGGAAGAAGTTGCATCAGCATTGGTTAGTGTCTTTGAATTGAATATTTAGGATTGATTTACTTTCAAGCTCTTTCTTCCTCTTCAGAGTTTAGTGTTTATTATGCAGGCTGCAGTTGGCAACCAGAGACCTGCCATTAACATTTTCCAACTGGAGATCATGGAAGATGAAGAAACAGAAACTGACGCAATCTTTGGAGCAAGAAATGGAAGAGAAACTAAAGTTCTTTAAAGAGGTTTGCTACTCTGCCCCTTTCCTTTTCTTTTTACTCCATCCGTTCCAATTTGTTCCGCCTAGTTTGACTTTCACGAATTTTAAGAAAACATTGTACTTATATTGACTTTTGATTAATTTTACCATTTTACCCTTTTAAGAAAATTTTACTAAAATTTTGTTAAAAAAAATAATTGAACTCACCAAATTCACTCTCCTGTCATGTCATGAAAAGAATGACACCAAATTCAATGTGTTGCCGGCCATTTGTTCCATTTTCTTTAAGTATGTTTAAAATTTGAATTTGAGAGGGAGAATCTCTCTCCTTAAATGAGGGGTAAAATGGTAATTTAGACATCTAAAAATGGAAAGTTTTGAAACATGCATATCATTTTGGGACATCCAAAAAAGGAATAAGGGCGGAACAAATTGGGACGGAGGGAGTATCTATTTGTGTTGAGTGTGGGTGTTTCTGTCGGTGGCAGGCAATTAGATATCCAGTAGATCCTTGTTTAAAGACAACCTTTGTGGGCTGCATAATACTAATTTGTCAATTGTTATATGTGTGATTAGGATGAGGAGAAAGAGAGTGGCTGTATCTCAGTACCTGGTTCGATGGATAATAGAGCAGCAGACTCTGAAGCCACGACTCCCATAGAGGTTTTGTATTCTGCCCTGTGGGTATCACAGAATATAATATCAACTTCTTCACATAGTTAGCCCCATTTTCTAACAGCTTAAGCTTTTGGACGGCTAACATTATTAGAGCATTAGTTTCTTAGTGGTGTTGGGTTCAAGCCGGGTGAGAGGTCTTGAGTTCAAGCTGGGTGAGAGGTTTTGGGTTTAAGTCTCTCAGTGTTCAGGTAGCCCTGGACAGAGCTCAATGGAAAAATAGGATTCATGTAGCCAACCTCAATTGATTGGGACACAAGGCTCGGTTTGGTTTGGTTTAATGTTCATTTGTTTCCTGTTTTCATACTTCTTGTCTGTTTTCATTCTTCTTGTCTGTTTTCATTCTTGCATTGGATGTGTGCAAGGCGGGGTTTGCATGTGAGGGAGGGTGTTAGATAGCTCAATACATATCGTTGGGTCCATTTCCTATTAGCTTATATGTGCTTTTGGGAACAATTGGTGACTTAGCACATACCCTCTTAAAGTTCTGTGCTCGATAATATATTTTGGCTACGTTTGTTAAATTGTTAGCCTTTTATTTTCGGGTGGTCAGGTTGAAGAGAAAGGGAACTCAGAGAACTTCCCTCGGGAGCGGATAGACGATGGTGTGGAAAATGTTAAATCTGCTATGGCATCAGAGGTTTGCGCTCTTTAGTCTTTGCCTCCGCTGTGTTTTTGTGAATGTAGGCTGCTTTCTAAGCATTTAAAAGCAATCTCATGCATGTTGCCGCCCTTAGCTAAACCTGTCTATTCAATTATCTCCATTAGCCTCATTATTTTAACTTGTTTGTGACTGGGTAATCAGGATGAAGAGGGAGAGAAGCCTGATCAGGAGATGGCTGATGACGGCCCAGTTAAATGTGAACCCTTCATTAAAGATGACTATGCCACTCTTCATATCTCCACAGATAACCATGATTCACAACCAATTCCTTCACTAAATCGCTGCCATGAATTTGTCCCCATGAATCTGGATCCCGGTATTCATATAGCTATGGGGAAAGATGACAACCCTGCTAATTTATCACAGTACCCAGAAACTCTAAATCACATGAGCAATGTTGTTAGTCAGGGGGTTCCTCACTCTTCTTCAACTGATGTTTGGCCAGCAGTTAGCATGCAAGAATCTTGTTACCATCCTACTTCTTTGAACCATGCTTATGCCTCTCCCCATGAGCTGTCACTTGGACATTCACTTGTTTTTGAAGAGCAACAATCCCGACTGATTGATCTCGAATCTCGAAATCACGAAGAGGATACCGTGAAAGATCTGTTGCTCATACAACCCAATGACATGACCTTCTTCAATCCCTACACTGACCTAGAGGTCCAAAACCGAAATGAGCTATTGCAGCATTTGTTCAAGGGCCAGGAGGGTTTGCCTTACCGTCAGGAGCAGAAACAGAGACATTTAGATTTCCAGCCAGCATCAAATGTTCCGATGGTGACAGGTCAGTTTTCTGGGCATTTTGGGCCGCAGCTCCGTCCCTCACTGCCATTGGAGAGACTGAATGATGTATACATGCACCAAAACGTACAAGAGAACCCGTTCTCAGATGGAGGTAGGTACATTACTCCAAGGCAAGAACACTTGCCATCTATCAATGCTCAGGATTGGGCTGTCAATACCCCTCCTCATGGGATTTCAGTGCCTCTCCCATCTCAGTTGGGTGGTGGAATGTTGGGCCGTAATTGGTTTTCAGGTGAGAATCGAGCCTGTGGTGGGTGGTCCAGTTTGGATGCAATTGGCCCAACTCAGATCATTGGAAATAGAAGCAATGCGGATCAGAGCCTATTTGGAGTTCTTTCTCAATGTAATGGCGAGTTACGTCCTGGTCCACCTTATCATTTGACCGGTTCCAACGAACATTTCATTCAGCCAGGAACCTATCATGGATTAGGTGCACTTTTCCCCACAGCAAGCAATGCTTTGCCAAATGCAGGTAATTCGCTTAACTACTATAATGGGCATGAGGCTACTGCCCCTGTAAAGAACAACAGTACAGAATGGATGAGTGTGCCGCATCAGAGTTCTGCTTTACAGGATATAATGGGAAAACCGTTTTTGAGGTCCTGGAACAATTAAGGACGATCACGTACCTGTTGTTTGGGCCAAGTGGATTGCCAGTTTATCGGAATGGTTGCTAAGCAAGATGGGCAGTGAGCTGAACTGAAGGTTCATACAACATTCAGTTTTTGGACTAATTTGTGTTCAGGACTACCGGCACAGTCTGGTTTTTTAAGAAACTGGGTTAGTGGGTTCTGAAGCCTTGTGATGGCAGTTTGTACATAGATATAGGGGAATGGGTCGAATCCTGAAAATTGGGGAACGTCTCTAGGGTTTTTTTCCTTTTGAGAGGTGAGTTATAGATGACGATACGATTTTAATTGGGACTTTTCTTCTCCCTTGGTTGATGGAGTAATTTTGGCTCATGCAGTTTAGAATCTAGGCATGCCCTCTAACCTAATAAAGTTGCCATTTTTGTGATCAGTGATTTTCCTATATTACTTTGGAAACCACACTGTATTTGCTATTATCAGTATCAGTTATGAAGGTTTTCATTCTCCAGGTCATTTCACTGGCCCTCCTCCACTTCACACGTGTGTCTGTGATTCCTTGTGTCTAAATTCATGCCTGGGTAAAGAGTGATGACCTTGCATTCCTGAAGTTCAAGATGCTCTCTCTCTCTCTCTCTCTCTCTCTCATGTTTATTACCTAAAAAGCATAGGTTTTTACAGTTCCTAAATCAGGATGTCGGCATGTTGTTCCAAAAATGAAGGGTGGGGCACTAGAGAGGGGCCACACTGGACTTCGTCTCTTGATCAAGGGATCATTACATTTCACATTGCTGGTTGTCCTCTGCTAGGTATGCACTAATTGCTTCTGGTTGGATATGTAGTCCTCCTCACTCAAATTTGAGTAAAAGCTCTCTTTGATATCATCACTCCAATGACAAACCCCATTGTTTTTTACTTAAAAAATACGTAACCCTATTATAGTGTCACTCTTCCCTCACATTCACCCTCAAAGACCAGAGAAATTAGCATCACCATCGATCCTTTCGCCATCGGCTTCCCCTGCGGTCAATACCGTCTGCCCAGATTGTCTGCCCAGATTGTGATACGAAATACATTCCTATACTGTCGACCACCAAGACAACTCTGATATGTATGACAGATATCCCTCAACGACCAATCGCCTCCTTCACATGTTTTGAGTGTTTGATTTGATGAGAGTTCGAACCCCATCCCGCTCCCATTTCCCGTAGGATATAATAGATAGGATTTTTTTAGATAAAAAATAAAGAAAAAAATTAATTGAAGGAGCCTAGCACTTTTGTTTGAGCTTGGTTTACAAACTTAACTATACTACATTTAAGTTCGTTTTTTGCGGTCATGCAAGCCGATTTTGAATGATGATTGAGGGTAGCTGGTGACAGTTGTGAGGTTGTCACTGGATCGATTTGAGTAGCGTAATTTTCAAATACATAACGAGCTGAATAGATCAGATTAGAAAGTACATTGTTCAAGCTTAATTTAAAAGCTTAGCAAAAAAATTTAAAAAAAAAATCAGGCTTGGCTTGTACTCCACGTACCTAACCGATTAAAATCGAGTTCTTTACTCAACGAACACAAACTGAAAATTTGGGCAGGTTGATTCGTTAATGAGCCCATTATATTGGGGTTTTTCCGTAGTAATTTACATCATCGTAGACGCCGGACAGCTGCTGTAGATGATGCCTGTCTTGTTTTCGTTCTTGGGTTACACTTTCAAAAACTTTGTCCGCAACTCCAACATTGTTCCCATCTAGGCAATAGAAACCAACGTGCCCCGAAGTTTGGTCCGGTTGGTTAGTAGATTTGTTTCCCATATAATTGACTAGAGTTCGATTATTGGGTAGACCGCAAAAAAGTAATTTATTGTGAATACCCTAATCCTAACGTGAACCGGTGAGAATATTAGTTGCGGTGTGCATAAACTGGTCTGGACACCCCAAAAAGATGGTACCAACGATCGAAAGAAGTGGAGAGGCCCAAAAAAAAAAGATAAATGTTTGGCTTTGGATGAGAAATTTAAAAGATTATAATGCTGAAAATGCCAATGATGGGTATTAATTATCAAAATACGTCATTGGCCGTCATTTTCCCAAAGATTAATAAAATCAACGTCCCAAATTTCTAGAAATAGACAAGTAGTCGACATGAGGTCTCGGATTAGTTCTATTGATTGGTGGGTTTGATCTCTATATATACAATTGATCAAGGTTTAGGCCACCAAAAAAGGAATTTATTTTAAATATCTTAATCCCGGCGTGAATGCCAATTTTTAACTGGATCAAGAAAGAGATTAGTCGAAAAACACGTAAGCTAATCCGGACACCCTTATTGTCGAATCATGGTTCCTGTATTAATGTTCAAAAACGTGTATTGGCTAATCAAAACATTCCTTGGGAAAAATAAACCCATGGAAAAAACCAATATATAACACTGAACTAAAAGAACTCTCCCCTAAAAAGTTTTAGTTCACGATTTGAACTAATTAATAATTATAATCAAAATTGTCAAAATCGAAACTATTCTGCTCAATGCCACTAAAATAATGATCAGCGATCAAGAAATTTCCCGGTGACGGTAAATGACCTGCTGCCTCCTCCGCCTCCGCCGTGGCCATCTGGCCCATCTCATCAGCTCTCCTCATCACCTTGCTCTTGAGCACTTCGAGCGCCGCCTTGTATTGCTCCAATTCACTCAACCCCAATCCATCAAGATTCTGTTCCCACCACGACCCACCTCCCCCGCCTCCGCGCGCCGCTTTGTCTATCTCTTCCTCCGTTTCCAGCTCCGTGGCAACCTGTTGGTCAAATTTCCGATAATAAAGGCTGAAATCAGGTATTGCGACTACAAGAAGAAATTAAAACAAACTACTCCGTACTAATTAAGTTTAAAACCAAATCAATTTAGCAAATTACTAGAACTGAGCTAATATTTAAATTTCTAGCTATGAGTCCGATTTTCTTAATCAAATCACCATCTACCTTGGCATGCTCGTCCCTCAACCGGCGGACGTCGCCGTCGAACAACTCCGCGTCCGAGTCGCCCCAACTGGTGTTTCCGGCGAGAAACCGGTCGACGACAGCGTCCACAGACGGGCTTCCGAATGCAAAGACCTTCCCGGCGGGAGACGAGACGATAACGGCCACGCGGGCGCCGCACAGGACGCTCAGTTCGCCGGCTTTCCTGAAGATCCCAGACCGGCGTTTCGAGAAGGTGACTTGTAGTTGGCTCTTTTTCTCTATCTTCTTGATTTCTATCCTCTGGCGGCCCAGGCTGGTTTTCTTCTCCTTGTGCGTCTCCATTGATTAATTTTACTGGTTTCTTGAGAGAGAGAGAGAGAGAGAGAGAGAGAGAGAGAGAGAGCATATTGCATTGTAGTCGTTCATGGATATATATATATACTTATAGTAGTAGCCGGCCTGCAAGGGTGTAGATGTAGTAGTAATAAATGTAGGGAATGTGGCTCCGTAGATTTTCAAAGATTTTGTTGCCAGTTTCAAAGAAGAAGATCGATCGAAGAAGAAGGAATAGGAAAGTTTTCTTAATTTCTTTTAAAATTCCATTTAATTAGGAAAGTCCAATAAACAATATATTCATGGCTACGCCTGCCTGAAGGGTAGAGGGAAAATTGTGAATTAATAACTGTTGATGCATGGTTCGACATGCGGAGACTCCGGATAGGAGAGGAGAGGATCTGCATGAACATAACTAAAATCCATTAGAAGCATAACAAAACTCAAACAAGACATAATCAAAGAATATCCAAAAAACCAACCAAGGCATAACCAAACCCAACCAAGTTTGTTATGCCTTGTTATGGTTCTGTTATGCTTGTAATGAATTTTAGTTATGCTCATAATGGTTTTGTTATGTCAAAAGTTACGGAGTCTCCAAAATAACCGGGGACACCGAAGTTATTCCCAACAAATAAATGGGAGATGCTTTGGTGTTTACCTTCTTTTTTTTTTTTTTTTTTTTGTAATTTTTGGACATGACGAAACCATTAGAAGTATAACAAAAACCAATTAAATGTATAATTAAGGCATAACAAAGAAGTGGGATACCTATAGAACCGGTCACTGGTCTGATTAAAATAAAAAGACATGTGGGGTATTGTTATGGTTCTGAGGTTATTGTTATGGCTTTTTGAGGTTATTTGTTATGTCTTATGTGGTATATATTGTTATGCTTCTTATACTTTTGGTTTTAGTTATGTTTTTTATGGTTTTTGTTATGCTTTTCAGTGGTTTCCACTATGCCTATGTTGTTGTGACTCACTAGTTATTTCATTTAATGGTTTAGTTATACCAAATTTGGGTTTAGTTATATCCGTTTGGGACCTATGTTACACCATTAAATATGCCTTTTTGGGTTTATTGTTATGTCATTTGGTGGTTTTGTTTTGCCAATTCGTTGACCTGTTGAGGATACCGGTTTGATCAGTTAGTTTTGGTTAACTTGCATGCCTGGCTAAATCTCATCCGTCGAATTGGGAGTTCTAGTTATACTTTGTAATGGTTCTATTTACGCTTTGTTATGATTCTGTTATGCTCATAATGATTTTGTTATGCCAAAATTTACGGTGTCTCCAAAAGGAGGGGAGACACCGAAGTATTTCCCAAAAAGGGGAAAAATAAGGGAATGTTACTTTTTAAAACTTTGTCGGCAACTCCAACTTTGTTCACATCTAGGCACTAGGAGAAAATTTTCAGTGCCGGGGTGGGTATATCCCACGTGGGGCACGCTCAGTGCTTTTGGTCTTATGTGGTATATATTGTTATGCTTCTTATACTTTTGGTTTTAGTTATGTCTTTTATGGTTTTTGTTATGCTTTTCAATGGTTTCCACTATGTCTATGTTGTTGTGACTCACTAGTTATTTCATTTAATGGTTTAGTTATACCAAATTTGGGTTTAGTTATACCAAATTTGGGTTTAGTTATATCCGTTTGGGACCTATGTTACACCATTAAATATGCCTTTTTGGGTTTATTGTTAGAGCATCCACAGTGGTATAATCAAAACAAAAAAGCTTATAAACTTAACAACATTTGCTCAAAAAGAGCTCACATTGGAATAACCAAACTTAGAAACATCTTAGCAACTCATCAAATTTTGGCCATTGGATAATCAAAACTAGCAACCTTTTGCCAATAATCAAATTTAATTGTATTTACCATCATTACAAAAAAACTTTCTTTCTTCCATTTTGAACATGTTTATAGCAAAAATACTTTTAAAAACAGTTTTTATTTTTTTGAAAAAACAGTTTTTTTTTACACTTTTTTTTATTAAAACTGTTCCCCCCCGCCCCCCGCCCCTTTTTTTTTTAAAATTTTTATTTCAAAACAGTTTTTTTATAAAACTTTTTCTATTCAAAAACTGTTTTCTTTAAACTTTTTCCGGAAAACTATTTTTTTTTTAAATTAAAGTTTTTGAATAGAAAAACTATAACAAAATCCCAATAAAAGTACGATTTTTAAAATCCCTCATTTTCTTATCATTTTTCTTTTTTTGACAAGGCAAATCCTATTTAAATTCAAATACGGGGACTATGGGGAAAAGGGACCAGAATCGGTAGGGTTTGGAACCTATCACTTGACTGCCACCCCCGTTTGCTCTTTCTATTTCCTTGTCATCCGTTTCTTTCCACTAAGAACCGTAAATATCGAGATTTTCCCAGTATTAGAGCAAGTACACCAATGAAAAAGTAAAATGCCTCGTGAATAGTGCATTTTTTTATTTTACCTACTTACATTTCTCTCAACACTACACCAATACTATCTATTTAACCTATTCTCTATTAAAATATTATTACTTTTATTTTCTGGGAAGAGAGAGAGGAGGAGAGAGAGAGAACAATTAATAAAATACTACATATGGTGAATAGTGCTTAGGTATATTTACCTAAGCACTATTCATAGATGGGTTTTGGCTCAGCCTTTACCTAATCTAGTGTAGTGCTGATTTGGAGGTTTTGCTTAGGCAACTAGTGTACATGCTCTTAGGGGGTGTTCGGGAAAATAATTTTACGGATTTTCTCAAATACCATTATTTTTTGTTTTTACAGATTTTCATTTTTATTTAGAAAAAACAATGTATCAAAAGACGGCACAGCAGTGTGAGGGGGGGCGTTTCCACTGAGATTTGGTTGAAAACCCGTAGAGTACTAGTAATGGGGCTCTTGGTCCAGAATACCCTTGGATCTCAGAGGAAGCCTCTAGAAAAGGGTAGTGGAAGGAGTACTACTAATGAAATGAACGGTTTAGATTTGGGGAGAGAAAAAAGGAGTGAGAAAGTGTTGGGGTAAGAAGAGAGGGAGGGTTTTAATCTGAGCCGTCTAAAAATGTATTGGACGACTCAGATGCGCCGAACAGATACCACGTGGGCAATACCTGCTCGGCACCGAAAAATTACCAGTAGTAAAATTACCCGTAGTGGAATAACTTGAAGCATGTGGAGAAGCAAGCTAGAGTGGAAATGGGCCCCATGGCTCAAGTACCAAAGACGACCTTATCTTCTTTTTTTTTTTTTTTTTATACTAATTAACAAGTTTAGCATTTTAATTTGTTGTTCATATTAATTGATAACTTATTTTTTAATAATTTTTTTCACTCACGTTTCCATCTATAACTTATTTGCTACCGAAAATAATTTGATATTTTTCAACAGCTTATACGCCGTCCGAAACAAGAAATAATTTGATTGCAATAAATTCTTTCTCAAAATTTATTCACTATTTATTCACTACCGGACACGCGCCCTCGTCTTGTAGCCGTCGCGTGGGAGAGTGGGAAGTCGCAACCTCTCCGGGCCCTCTTGTTCCTTCCGTTTCAATTTCACTGCAGGTCTGGTAAACTCCTCTTGTAAGTATAGTATCGTCTCAATCGTCTGTTGCTCGCATTTCCCTCCTGCCCCTCCTGGAGAGAGAGAGAGAGAGAGAGAGAGAGAGAGAGAGAGAGAGAGAGAGAGAGAGAGCATGGGCAGCAAGGAGAAGAAGAAGGAGACGATTCGATTGGAACGGGAGTCCGTAATTCCAATTCTGAAGCCCAAGCTCATCATGACCCTCGCCAACCTCATCGGTATCTCCCACTCTAAATATCTCCTCCATTTACATTTCTGTCGGTCGTTTGTGCGTCTGTACTTGTGGCGAAAATGTATGCGTCAATTACGATAATCGTGTCGTAAATGTGTGAAACTTTGTATACATCTCAAAACCAATGGGCTATTAGTGGGGTAGCCGCTAGATTAATTGTGGGTGGCTTCGGTGAGAGATGAAGGATAAAGTCTAACACTCCCCCTCACGTGCAGCCCGGATGCACGTGGAGGTACGAATTGAGGAGATGGGGTGATTTGACATGGAGCTCGACCATGACAGGATGCAGATCTTATGTATCTTTTCACTTGACTTTTTGGTTGTAGACTTGTATCCAGTAACTAATTGTACGGCTATTGCCAATTCATGTCAGTCCAGGAACTGATTTTCTTGGGTTCTATATCAGTTACTTTGGTAATTGAAGTTTCCTTTTGTGATTAAGACTTAGGAGGATACTTTGGTACTGGGTAATGGGTATGGTGTACTTGAGAGGTTTAATCCGTGGTACTCTGAGTATTCAGGGAATAATAAGAATATGAATTTCTACTATTAAGGCAGGATATGCTTTTCAAAACACATGAGGATTATTTTGGATTGAACAACGATTACTATGCGGTGATTACTATGCTGTGGCATTAAGTTAAGTCTTCAAGACTAATAAGTTACTCGTATTATTGACGTATTACTCACAACCTCACTAATTTATCACATCACTTTTACTCTTTTACAATGGTATTCCTCTGAACTCTGAGTGAATGAAACTGAAAGCTAAGGTCCCAATTTATAGTTGAATTTAGGAAATGGTTTCGTCATCCGACCAATCAGAAAGCGTCACATTGTTTGACCAATCAGGAAGCGCCGTGTCGTTCGACCAATAGTATTTAACTGTGTCATACAACGAATAGAAACTTTTCTTATGTGTGCAGTTTTCCACTTTACAACAAGCTCCATTTGTTCTCTCATTTTAGGGCGAAGCTTTAATTGCTCAGTTTTCAGTTGCGATTAATAACTAACAAGTTTGAGAATGGATTGAAATAGTATGACTGAAACCTTCTGCAGAACAAAGTTCTGACCGGGCTGAATTTTTGAAGCTCTGCAAGAGAGTCGAGTACACCCTCCGTGCTTGGTATCTTCTCCAGTTTGAGGATCTGATGGTATTATAATGTCTTGTTTGTTAGACTACGATGAAGTCTTCCCTCTGGGAAGCATTTTTAAATTGATGTATGTCATTGTCATGTTATAGTTTTTCTTTCAATTTTTGCGTTTGCAGCAATTGTACTCCCTCTTCGATCCTGTCCATGGGGCACAGAAATTGGAGCAGCAGAACCTATCTGCAGAAGAAATCGACACTCTTGAACAAAATTTCCTGGTGTACTTATTTCAGGTACCATACATAGGTAATTAGGTATTGCAGCTTAGTTTAATGCATTTGATGCTTTGAACATTGAGTTTTGGGTTTTCTCCTTACATGCGTGCATATGAATATGTAGTAGTAATGTACATGATATGTTGGATTGAAATTAAAATATAAGACATGGGGCCATTTATTCCCACGAGGCACTAAAAAATATTTGGCCATCTCCATGCATGCTTATGTACAACAGTACAAGTTGCAAAGGAGAGGGCATGAGTTAGATGACAAGTCACAGTTGAAGGATGGGTCATGCAGCCAAGGCAGGGCCCTCTCTGACTTTTTATGGCACCCAATGAACTTCCCTAGTAAGAGGTATCCAGAGAGAAGCAGGTGCTTTCATGAATGAATGCCATTTTCTTGAACCAGAGGAGGGTACCGGAGATGCAAATATAACCTACCTCATTGTGTTCCTTCCCTCAATTTATTGTTGTTACTACCACTTCTTAGTTCTTTCTTTCTAATCTACCTTTTTTTGTTTTTGTTTTTTTGTTTATTCTCATCTTTTCAATCCTCTCTTACTTCCACATGGAAAAACCTACAGCATTTGAAGCCAAAAAGTATATCAAAAGGTCCCAAAACTAAAGGTCATACCAATTCCAGGCTTGGCTTTATATAACGGAATAGATAACTGTAATTCAACTACAAATGTATAGTTTACCTTCCATGACTGACCCACCACATCCAGGATATAAAGATGGGAAAGAACTGCAGAAGGTTCTATTCCCGTTAGTTCCCATTGGCCTACTGTCTTGGTATTTTGTTCTGGAGACTCTTGCCTGATATGTATGTTGGTTTCTGACAAAGCACTGTTGGTTAAAAGCAATATGCATGATGTAGCATCGAATGCATGCCAATTTTGAATGATCAAGTTAACTGTTTCGATTGAGTCAATATGTGCAATCTTGATTATAAGAACTAAGGAACGGTCTCTTCTCTTCCCCCTGTGTACAAGGGCATAAGATATGCTACTGTTGTACCAAAACCACCTTGTATCCTCTAATTGTTGAAGTTAATGAAACTCTGAATTCTTATAGTTAGAAAAAACTCTACCTTTTTACTTGAATCATAGAGAGGAGTTTTATTTTCCTCTCAAATTGCAATTTGTTTCAATTAGACTCCTAAATGATTTACAACATCTTAAGTTAGAATATGAAACAAAATGGCAGTGCATGAAATTGTTTGAACGTTTAACTTAGATCAAGACATCTCTGGTTTGGATACATCTGGCTCTACTATGTGGAAAAAAAACCTTTCTTTTTGCATTCGCCTCCAATCAACATGGCACTACCTGTCGCTGTCATGATATGCCCTGGAAGACACTATAATTCTTCAGAATTTAAATATACTGATTGAGAAGAGAGCACACAGTGCCCTAGCCTCGAGTGGGCTCAAAAGTTCATTTTCCTGGGATTTGGAGTGCCTGGAAAAGGCCCATAGAGTTGTCTACTAACACATGCTAAAGAGTGCCTATGCCAGCTCAAGCTTGCCCCAAACATCTACCTTAAGCACCGCCATCAATTGACGCAAGGTTGCAACAACCTGCCTAGCGTCATCCAAGATAGCAGCACATTCAAGATATGTTCACTGCAACATATCTTTTGGTCCTGCATAGCGTGCATCTGTTTTTATGTAATTACTTTCTAAAGAAGCATTTGTTAGAGTCTTCATGGTGTGCAAGGGTATATGCTGCTCTGGCACACTTTTCTGGTTGCTGAGAACTGATTTTAGCGATGCTAAATTGAATATCTTATCTCTCTTCAGCTGAAAGGGAGTGTTTTTGATGTTTTTATCTTAACATTGTTCTGATGTTCGTGCAGATAATGGATAAGAGCAATTTCAAGATAGCCACTGATGATGAGATCGATGTTGCACATTCGGGGCAGTATCTTCTACATCTTCCTATAAAAGTGGACGAATCTAAGGTTGGCAACTGCTTACTTGGATTCCCTCATACTTTTTCATGGCTATTCTTATTTAAGTTTTGGTAAATGCAGCTTGATCAGAAACTTTTGAAGAGGTACTTCGCAGAGCATCCTCATGAAAATCTTCCAGACTTTTCTGATAAGGTAATGCTGTAAATCTTGCTCACAAGTGTAATAGTTGGTTTATAGCCCTATGCATGTAACTGGTATGTAGGTGTACTGATGCCATGGAAAATGCTTATTTTAGGGTTCTTGGAGAAGGTTTTTGCCCAGTCAAGTTTCATATTTTTTTCTTCGATGTATGTGATGGAAAGTGATTGCCACTAGGCCACGCTTCATGTGTCAAATAGTGCAAGCATATTACATTTGATAGGGGGTGGTTTATGTAGGACTCTTCTGCATGCATATGCATAACATGGAGTCCCCCTTCGCATGGACAGGAGCCTTCTGCAGGATTAACTTTGTATTCTGCTGCTCTTGTGCTAATCGTGTTGTCTATTAGTGTACATTCTAAGATATGTTTCTCCCCTGATCCTTTTTCGTGTCATATAGATAGGGCGCTGAAAAGGTGTATTTATGTTTGGTATCTTTATTTTAAATTTTTATGATAAACATAGAAATATTATTTTCTTTTTCTCTTGCCAACTATGTGAATTTCTGACTCAGCTTGAAATTTGGAACATTGTGCAATCATTCTCAATGAACATCATTTACAGAAACCCATCACCACAACTACCATCTTTAGTAACCTATCACTGGTTGTGCTACAACTGTCAAGCCCTCATTGCCACTTCTAAAATTCCTAATGGGAACGTACTCGTCTTCATTTCTGGTTTCATGTCCTGTTTCCATAGCAAAGCACTACTAGCCCTAGATCCCCTAACAGATGTCAACCCATACTTCAGTCTAACTGATTTCCCCACCAATTCTCTGGTACACTCATCTTTCAAATGCAGAATGTAAAAATGACGAATAATGTTAAAGATATGCATGGCGAAGGTGATTCGATAATCTCATAATGGTTGGAAGTTTCTGATAGTAATGTATTTTATGTTGGTCATGTGGTTCTTGTGATGGAATGGTTGGGCAGGATATTTATTGCTGATCTCAAATAAGGTGCTTGGTCTGTGTTTAGGAATATAACAAGTGACAAGTATTTACTGAATCAATGTATTTGTTTTGTAGTATGTAATATTCCGTCGTGGCATTGGAATTGATCGGACAAGTGATTACTTCTTCATGGAGAAAGTGGACATGCTCATTGGACGTTTATGGGCATGGATTATGAGAAAGACAAGGTGAGCTAAGTTTTTCGACATAATCAACAGCGTTTGGCCTGTAGCTTAACTTTTTGTGCCAGTAATATTCGGATGTGGTTTAGGAAATCTGATTTGATATCAGAGAGTTCAGAGGTGACCATAAAAGATTGGAAATTCTTTCAGGCCCCTAGTTTGACTTGGTTTGGGAAGGGTTTAAGCCTGCCTTCCACCGAATATTATAACCTTACAACTGTCTAATCTGCACATCTTCGTATTCGAGAGAAGGCTCTCAATTCATAGTTATGTACATACACTGTGCTATATCACATCCTGTTGGACTAAATTCTGTTGGACTGCTGATGTATGTGGTTATGGTCCTTGCAGGCTAGAAAGAGTCTTTTCCAGAAAGTCAAGTGCACGACGCCAGAGAGATCCAAAAAAAGATGATGAAAATAGTACTGAGACGGAGCAGGATGACTTCTACGTTGAACGGATCCGTCTTGAGAATATGGAACTCAGGTTTTGTATAGAATCTTTGATTTGCAGTTTGATGGACTGACAGTCTTAGCGTTGGGCTTTTGGTTTCTAGTCTAAACAATACAAAAGCTGGTTCCCCAGCTATTCACTTGAATTTCTTGCATCCCTTATCCCAAGCTTTTAACAAAACTTAACAAGTACCTACCCTCATTCCTGGCCTTTGTTATGCGGTAAAATTAACCTGAATTGCAATAGTGTTCCTAAGTTCTTAGACGCTCTGTCATAGCGCATCACTATTTTCACTAGGAGATATTGAAGGAGCTTAGGGAAGCTTAAAACCTTGCACCGTTTTCCTTTGCTAACACAACTACGAAACCAGGCGAAGTTTTTTTTTTTTTTTTTTTTGGGCTCATGCACTGCACCATTAGCATCCATTTTCATATATCAGTGTTTGACTGTCGAATTTACTCTCTAGCGGACAACTTCATTGACCAACGCAGTTTAGTAGCTGACTTCGATCCTGATGTGTATTGACTACTTGGACCTTTTTATCTTGTTTCTCCTCAGTTTTCGCAATCTTCTGGGCAAGCTCACCATTCAAGAACCTACCTTTGACAGGATTATTGTTGTTTACAGGTACTGTTTTCTGTTTTCCGACTAAAGACGTTTTTGTGAAGTGTGAACAATGTTCTAGATAGTTTTTTTTTGGAAACAGATCTTCAGTTAACAACCAATTGAAATTTATTCTTTTCCTTGATGTTGACCGTTTATTACTGCTTGCCACACAATGTTAGGAGAAGTGCATCCAGCTTCATAACTCCACTGCCTCTTTATATAGATAGGGCAATTGAGATGGGATACAGATCCATCAATTTATACTGGCTGAATTTGTGAATTTCTAACCACCACAGTGATTCTGCAGACGAGCAAGTCCGAAAACAAAAACAGAACGAGGAATATTTGTGAAGCATTTCAAAAACATCCCAATGGCTGACATGGAAATAGTCCTTGTGAGTTTTGGCTGCTCTCATCAACGATGTGTTATTTTTTCTGCATCATTTCTCTCTTGTTTAACTAAAACCTAGTGAGCTCTAACCCATTAACAGCCAGAGAAGAGAAATCCAAGTTTAACGCCAATGGACTGGGTCACATTTCTGGGTTCTGCTATTGTTGGGCTGGTCAGTTGCTGATACCCATGAAACATTTTGCCTGTTCTTGTCTTTTATGTATGTTGTTCAGATACATATATACCATGTCTTTCTTTACAGGTTGCTGTAGTGGGATCACTCGACATGCCTAAAGGGGATCTCTGGGTCATTTTTGCCATCCTTTCGACTGTGATTGGTTTCTGTGCGAAGACATACTTCACGTAAAGTATTTTTTGTTATTTGAATTTGTTCGTGAGACGTGTATTTTTCAAGTGAACAACATGAATTCCAGTCTGATTCACTGTCGAGTTTCTGCACAGAATGTGTCTTATATAACAAGTTGGCCCAGTAAAATGCATCTGTATACTTACATTAGTTCTCATATTCTTTCCACTCTTAAATGCTATAGTGGACAGGTAGGAAAGATAGTTGCAACTTCTGATGTAGGATTTCTTCTTGGTAGAGCCACTTAATCATGCATTGGACGTAGACCCGTGGCTGCAAATATTGCATTGTTCTGTTCTCTTTTGCTTTCCTAAATTGTCTACTATTTTGACTTACTGTAGGTTTCAACAAAACATGGTTACATATCAGAACTTAATTACACAGTCGATGTATGACAAACAACTGGATAGTGGAAAGGGCACTCTTCTTCACCTATGTGATGATGTGATCCAACAGGAAGTAAGTTGCATGCTATTGTTTATTCTTTTTTGGGGGCCAACCTTTAAGTCAACTATTTTAATAGAAAAAATGAACTTCTGGTTATGGCTGTGGATGAATATCCCTGTCTATAAACTGACTATAAATTACCTGTCACACCTCTATCAGGAAAGGTAATGAAATTAATTAGCCGAAAGTATTTGTATCATGAGGGTCAGAAACACCGGTTGCACATTTATATGTATCATTTACCATGTAAGAGTCGTCTCAATTTACATCTTCACGTGGTCAACTAGTAAGTAGGTAACTATCTGAAACTTAACAATGCTGGTTAAATATAAATAGTGGTTAGACTGCTGGGTAGAAAAGGGTTCTGGACTCATTTTCCATCTTAGCGAGTTCTGAATTTTAAGTACTGGATTAATTGCATTGTGTCGGTCACAAGGCCGCTAATCAATTAAGAGCCTCTCAACCTTTGATGGAAGTGATTGCACAATGGCAGCTTATCTCCATTATTTAAAATGTGCAGGTGAAAGAGGTAATTGTTGCATTTTTTATATTGATGGAACAAGGAAAAGCTACACAGCAGGTATGCTTTTGTTGCTGCCTTCTGCTGGGTTCATTTAGTATTTTCCAATTCCTGCACTGTAGTGGTTGCGTGGCAAAGTTGCTGATGCATGAGTTTTGTGACTGTGAAATAGGATCTTGATCTGCGGTGTGAAGAACTAATTATGGATGAGTTCAATGAGAGATGCAATTTTGACGTGGATGATGCAGTTCAAAAGCTACAGAAGTTGGGCATTGTTTCTCGGGTGAGACTTTATCTTCTCCGTAGAACAGTCATACTTCAATTGTTATCCTTTTGCATTCTTCTATTCACGTGAACTTCTTTTGGTTCTACATTAATAGGGTTAACCACTGGGATGAGTCCTAACTGCCCTCGAACCTAGCTATCTACACATATGCACAGCTATTGAACTGGGTAATACACCCTATTGCAATGTCTCTCTTCGCTGAAGTTGAACACACATTTTGAACATGCATGCAGATAGTAACAATGATATTCGCACATTGGAGAGTCTTTAGTAAATCTTGTTAAAGAAATTTCTCTTTGATGTTCAAGGGTTGACCTAAGTCTTGTTCTACATCTCCCATTGAATAAATGAATGAACGACATTCTTTTACTTTTCTCCTTTTGATGAGAATGCGGTCTTTGAATACAGGATACGATTGGAAGGTTCTACTGTGTAGGTCTTAAGCGTGCTAATGAGATTATTGGCACCACCACAGAGGAGCTTGTCCTTAAGGCTAAAATGAATGAAAGTGCTCCTTGATGTTACTCTGGACAGACAAACTACTGGTTCCATTGTCTGCCAATGGGTGTCTGGAAATTGTTAAGCTTAAGAAGATCCACGTGTACCAATTCTTCTCTCAAGCTGATTTGCATGGAACACTGCTCAGGGTCTGTTTTCATTTTTTCTCTGGTCTATTGATGTGTAATGTAGCGACTGTAGGGCAAACTTTTCTTCCCATTTTGTCACTTTTTTATTCATTCATTGTTTTTCTGTCTTCAAGTAGCTAGGTAAAAACCATTACAGTATTTTTTTGCTTTCATGGGATCACAAACAAAGTTTTTCCCCTGGCCTTGGATAATGTTTTCTGACGATTCATGATTTTCGTGCTTGCTGATTTATTTGGTAGAAGTAAAAGGGATAGGCTCTTTTGCAATTCGTCCCGAAGCTTGAAATTCATGGTCTTGTTATGCACCGTCACCATATTATTTCAGCCTCTGGTGCTTTTGGGGATTGTACGTGGGACTCAGGTTCTGTTGTGCACAGCCACACTACAGCATTCCCGAATCCCAAAAAGACACCAAGCCAAATCTTTGGACATAACTGTGACAATGGTTATTTTCCTATTACGGAGTATCTATTTTCAGCTATTATCCCAGTATTTTTATATATGGAAAAATTACTATCCTTGAATTATTTTCCTCCGATTATCATTTTTGAGAATTTGGATTCTAGGTTTTAGATTATAGATCTTTGGAGTACAATTAATAGTTGTAAAAGTGTGGATAATATGTGCAAAATAATTTTACAATGGGTTCTATTTGTAGACGTATAATCAGAATTCCAAAATACCATCCGTGATTTTATGATTCTCTATTCTCTAGTTCATTTTACAAAATACACTTCCTCTTGATGAATCTTTCAACTGGCTCCCAAACAATCATAATTTGAAAATGCATAATGCATAATTCAAAATGAGGCTTCCAAACACCGTATACTCTTGGATTATGAGAAAGGAAAATAGGTTGTGGATTATGAGATTTGTTCAGAAATGAAAATGGATTAATAAAGGAAATTGGTTTCTACACGCTCTTAATTGATGCAAACACTTTATTTTTCGTCTTTTAGCGGGTGAATTTACGAAACAGTTCCTGAAATTTGTAAAAAGTGTGTGCATGCAGGGATGGTTTTATAAATTCACCTACCCAAAAACGAAAAAAGGGTATTTGCATATATTATGGGAGCGTAGAAATCAATTTCTCAATGAAAACTCATTTTTTCTTATCACTTTATCACAATTCTCATGTAATAATCACATTCTCACCGGTTATAGTTAAAAGAAAGGGGAAGAGAAAAGAAAAACAAAGGCAAAACAGGTATGACTTGGGAAAAGATGTTCCCGCCGGAGCGACTGGGAAAAGCAATACAGCGGATTTCAGAGAGAGAGAGAGAGAGAGAGAGAGAGAGAGAGAGAGAGAGAACAAATCAACTGCAAACTCTTTTTGAGCCGCATATGAGAGACGGGTCATCAAACTCGGATTACAGCTGCGACTTACGAGTACTATTTTAAGGAGAGAGAGAGAGAGAGAGAGAGAGAGAGAGAGAGAGATGGTAATTGTTCCCTTAGCTTTGCCATATGTTGGTTGGGTTCATTGCTATTTTCTCAGAGAATGGGGAGAAAGAAAAAAGAAGTCATCAGATTGGAGCCAGAATCCGTTATCCCAATTCTTAAGCACAAGCTTATCATGGCTTTGGCCACTTCCATTGGTAATTAACTCAACCCAAATCTATCCCCTTCCCTCACTCAAACATATATGCATAAACATAAAATTTGTATGTTTCTCCGCTTTGGTATTAACAATTTTTGTTGAAATTGAGGCAGGTTAATCTTTTGGCCAACGTAATAGCCCTTATTGTTAATTGGGCCTCTCTTTTTTCCCTCCTCAATTTAGAGAAGCAAATCCTATTGGTAAAAAAAAAACATTTGGCTGCATTTGGTTGTTTTCCTGTGTTTGGGGTCCATGTTTTTCCTTAAAAAAAAAAAGCTACGGACACAGACCAATGTTTTATTGTCCGATGTGTATGTGCCCCACATTTACTCTGTGAGATCCACATGCATTGGACGGTTCTGGACACGTCATATCTGGATGTGTGCACTTTCGTTTGTGTGTGTAGCAATTCTCCTTTCATGTTTTGGTTTTGGGTAAGAAAGTGACGTAACTAGAAACAAAGATAAAATGAAGAAATTTATTACACGAGCGCCCCCATAACCCAAGTCATCCAAACAATATGAAAACAACTACCAAGATTATACAAACCTGCATACAAACAAGATTTGCAGGAATTCTATTTTATGGCTAGCACTCTGTGTCCTAGCTGATATCACCATCACATTTCTGATTTCACAAATATAGAACAAGGGGCACATGACAAGGCATATCTGTGAATAGCATGCTATGCACAGAACAAAAAGCGAGAGAACCACAACTCTCATTCAGTTTTCAGAATCCCAACCTACGAATTGCAAGCTACTTACAAATCAAAACCAAGACATTCACAGATCTCATTGTGTTTTCAGATTCCCAACTACCATCAGTCCAAGACTCCAAAATACCTTCCTGAGCCTACTAAGATGCCCTTGTGACTCTAGTCAGTACTGTGACATTTTATCTTTAATCGTCCAATAGTCTTTCGTTGCTGTTACAAATGCTTTATGGTTGTCTTTGGTATTTTATTTACACATGGGAAAGTGGGGATGTGAAAAAGGTGGTAAGGATTGTGTTTGTAAATAGATAGGAAAGTATGGTTCTGCTGAAATAACATGTCATGAAAGTGATACTTCTGATTTACGTGTGAATGAGATACTAGCGCCTTTCTTACAAGCAGTAATGGGGTGGTTGATTATAGTTATCCTTTTACCCACTGAAGGAGGGAAAGTTAGCTCAAAGATGAGTACCAACATCCATTGCTTGACATTTTGCATGCTTTGCAGAAGATAAATCAGATCGGGATGAATTTTTGAAGCTTTGCAAGAGAATCGAGTACACAATTCGAGCTTGGTATCTACTGCAATTTGAAGATTTGATGGTAAGTACAAGTTTTCTTATTATCTCGAATACTTAATACTGGATAGCTAATAGGTAATCCTAATGTTTCGCTCAATTTGTTGATCTAATTTCCCTATACTTTGTATATGCAGCATATGTACTCTCTCTTTGACCCTATCCATGGGGCAGAGAAATTGGAGCAGCAGAACTATACTCCTGAGGAAATTGATGTTCTTGAACAAAACTTCCTTACATACATATTCCAGGTCATTCCCCCGGCATTTTATTAGACACATGTCTATTATTCCTGGTTGATTAAATTGCTAATTGGTTGTTAATTCCCTTGAAAATCGCTAAGAGAAAATCATAACCCCTCCTTGGCATATAAGGGCTTGAGTTTGAATTGTAACTTGGCTCGTTTTGCAGTTTAATTATTATCTATGTTTTTATCTAATGATCTATAATGGGTAAGAAATTGAGTGGTATCTTCTTCATACACCACAAGTGGCAAGCAGTGTGCCCTCTCTAAAAGCAAAGGACCAAGTCAACTCCATGATATTTTTGTTTCTGAGAGTTCTTTTCATACAGAA
The DNA here is from genome assembly GCA_025413875.1 of Rhododendron molle. Classification (NCBI taxonomy): domain Eukaryota; kingdom Viridiplantae; phylum Streptophyta; class Magnoliopsida; order Ericales; family Ericaceae; genus Rhododendron; species Rhododendron molle. The sequence goes on along the minus strand of CM046395.1, from coordinate 4,990,742 downwards.
ATTTATGTACCCCCACCTTGGATTTCATTTCTTTAATAGATAGATTTTTCTGCTTGAAAGTATACAATAGTTATCAGCTAGTATTGGTTTAACATCATTTTAAAGGTGGATTCTTGTCTTTTCCTTCATAATCGGCTACTTAAAGATATTCCTCTACTCTTTACCTGGATTTATGTCCTACTCAGTACTTAATACACCTTATGGTTGGCAAGACTAATAGAATCTTTTAGTATGTTACTCCTACGACTTTGTAGTGACAGAATTATATCTTCTAGTTTTATATTTGTTACCTTTGACATATACTTGTAGAGAATACTTCCTCATTTTTCATTGCTTCTTTCATGTAGATAATGGACAAGAGCAATTTCAAGATGACAACTGATGAAGAAATTAATCTTGCAGCTTCTGCCCAATATCTGCTTACTCTTCCTATCAAAGTTGATGAATCTAAGGTATGTAGCATAGTAGATGTATCTAGGTAAACATTTCTCACTGTAGCATGTCTGTATGGACACGCAGGACACGTGTAGAGATTTTTTTGATATTACTTCGGATTTAGAGTGCTTTTCACATATACTGATACAGTATTATGCCTTTTCTGAATGTAGATTGATAAAAAGCTTTTGCAGAAGTATTTTATGAAGCATCCTCATGAAAATCTTCCAGCCTTTGCTGATAAGGTAGTGCTTTAAATCTTAGAAGATTGCAGGTTGATTGGTAGTCTAGTTATGCTAGTTACTTTCTAAATGTACCCTTGAAATCTGTTGTTCCCTCTTGATTCAGGCATGGCATGTGAAATGTGGGCACTTTTTCTACCATGGTTGTATTAAATGCTTTGTTTAGTGTCTGTACTGTGAGTTTATTTATTCACTACTTACATGTTCTTTTGTGCATCTTAAATTCAAGTAGTTTACTTCTGCCACTTGATGTACATGTCGCTTAGCTTACCAATTCTGGAGTTTACAAGATGAATCATCTTTCTCTCTACTTTCTATGTGATATGTCACAGATTTCAGGGTAAAATATTTTTAGGTTCAACCATTACATGCATTTTGTATGTCTTGTACGACATTTTGCGATTTCAAACTAAAGTAGTAGCTGGAAAATCTTTATAAAGTTGACTAGAGCTATGAACATGGTCTCGTTGTTGTTTTGAGCCATTAATGATTCAACAACAAATGTCCAGTAGATAAAGTTCTATTGAATAGACAATGACACCAGAACTCTTAAAGTTATGTTCATTTTTCCATCATGCATTCTATTGCAAAACTAATTTAGATCCGCATTTACTTGCAGTACATAATCTTCAGAAGGGGCTTTGGACTTCATCATACAACTGGCTACTTTTTCAAACAGAAAATAAATACAATCCTTGCACGTTTATGGAGATGCTTTTTGAGGATGACAGGGTAAGCAGTAAATTGGATGCACTTCATGATTTTGAGATAGCTTGTACTTTTGTTGTATTAATAATCATTTCAACGATTAACTTCTCCCATAATGATATCTATACCAAGTATCATCAGAATATCAACCAATTTCATTCTTTGGGAAATTATTGGAGTGAAGACTTTAAGGTGCTCATTAATTACATGAATCATTATTGGCTAGAACAACTAAAACCCATGAAATGTCACCTTTTTCATGGTGATAACCTTTGTAAACTTCCATTATGTTTTCTTAATGGTTATCAGGAACCGAATTAGTAGTACGGATAGTATAGCTTTGTCCAAAGGAATGGCAGTTATGTTCCTTGATTGGTTAAGTTACCAGATTAGCGAGTTTGATTCATGATGTGAGTACATCCAAGCTTCAAAATTAATTCACAAGTGCATGGTTTTCTTTTCCTTTATAGGCTCAAGCGTCTTTTATATAGAAAGTCGTATGCACGATTTGGTAAAGATGCACAGGGACCAGATGAAATTATCACTGACACGGAGCAAGATGACCTATTTGTTGAACGTATCCGTATAGAAAACATGAAACTCAGGTTATCTATTTTTTCGATATATTGTTGAAATACTTGACAGTTGGGTGTTGAAACCTTCCATGAGTCTTCATTTTCTTTAAGTTGCCTGCCCATAATCGGTCACCGCTAGTACCAGTTTTTAACATTCTTATTGGTTGCCAACAGTATCAGTAAATTGGTGAGCAAGATCACTATCCAAGAACCAACGTTTGAAAGAATCATTGTTGTTTACAGGTAGATGATGTTTCCTCTTATCTTGAAGTATGATTCTAGATATTGTTTAGGACCATCATATTTGAAAAGAATATTATCTATAGTCACTCATCATACTTGCACCCAATATTATCTCAAAATAGTTCAAGCATTCCTCTTTTCGAGTTTCTTGTTTCTTTGTGCTGGTAGAGTTGGCTTCTTCAGTGAAGGAACCGGAAGACATTTTGAGGGCAGATTAATTGCATTGGAGAGCAATGTTTCTTATGTTACCTCACATGTTTTATAACTGTTTCTTAACTACGCACAAATAACCTTGATTGCTTCTCTAATCCACGTTCGCTAATCCTAATGTGCCAAAGATATTGGAAAACAATTCATTGACGTTAAACATACCAACAACTCTGCAGGCGGGCCAAATCCAAAAAAGAATCGGATAGGGGAATATATGTGAGGCATTTCAAAAAGATTCCAATGGCTGATATGGACATAGTTCTTGTTAGTTCATTTGCTTCCCTCTGTCGGTTCAAACTTCTCTAGCCTCCTTTTCCAAAGTAGTTTTTTTCTCTCTCTTGCCTATATTATGCTAAGACGTATTGTTTATATTGTCTCCTTATGCAGCCTGAAAAGAAAAACCCGAGTTTAACTCCAATGGATTGGGTGAAGTTCCTTGTCTCTGCCATCATTGGTCTGGTCAGTTAAGTAATATCCAGGAATTTCTGTGAGCTAACTACAGTTTGGTTTTCAATCATCACCTTGATATCCACCATATCTTTTTTTACAGGTCACTGTCGTCGGCTCACTTAATAAGTCTAAACCTAATATAAAAGTTCTTGTTCCAATCCTCTCTGGTGTAATTGGCTTTTGTGCAAAGACATACTTCTCGTTAAGTGTATTTCTTTCTTCAATCCCCGGTGCCTTACGATATATATTTCACTTGGTCAATATGCTTACCAGTTTTGATTAGAGTATACAAAAGTTGGGCTATTTCTTGATTTTTAAGTCTGCCTTGAAATGAGTTACTAACATGCCCAAGTTTTCTCAACTACTTTCAGGTTTCAACAAAACTTTACTGCATATCAGAACTTGATCACGCGATCCATGTATGAAAGCCAGCTCGATAGTGGAAGAGGCACTCTTCTTCACTTGTGTGACGAAGTGATTCAACAGGAAGTATGTAGTCTGTTGCGATAAATTTTGTCTTTTCTGAAGCTAAGCTTCTATGGACACTAAGGAATACTTTTCCCCCTAAAAACTATTAGAATTGTATAGCCATTCTGGAAGATGGGTAGGTGTTCAAACCGAGTAGTTACAGTTTTTGACCACTTTGTTATGTGAGTACAAGTAATTGATGAAATTCTAATAAGATCTTGTACAACCCCCATGCTAATAACAAGAAAAAATAGAAACTTTGAGATAATTTTGCCTCGTTGACATTTACTTTTAATCTATACAGGACGCTTTTTGGTGATATTGTCTATAACTCAAATCCATGCGCAACAGAATTCGTCCCTAAGTTCTTTCTTCTAATGGGTTATTGGATAACTTACTTCACACGTTTACAAAATCATATCTTTTGACTGTGCAGGTAAAAGAGGTCATCATTTCATTCTTTATATTGATGGAACAGGGTAAAGCGACTAGGCAGGTATGCATAAGGTTCATTCTGTTCTAATTCAATTCAGCTTCACTAAGTCTTGTCTCTCATGTTGTGGGGAGAAGGATACGGGATTTTACATCTAGGGTGCAAAGCATAAGTAACCCAAACATTCGTAACGAACGTGTGAAGTATAGTACCTGTTGTTAGAGATAGAAAGAAGTGTATAGGGTATATTGATCACCCTAACACACACACATATATATATTACTCTGGAGAGTTACATGTACATTAGATAGGCGATGTGGGACAAACCACATATTCTACTAACGCTTCTAACACTCCCCCTCAAGCTGGAGAATAGATATCACAAAATCCCAGTTTGTTACATAAGAACTCTAAACGAGGTTTAAACAGTGATTTGGTAAAAATATCTGCTATCTGAGCTCCTGTGGATACAAAGGGCGTAACCAACACACCACTGTCAATCTTCTCTCGAACGATGTGACAATCTACCTCAATATGCTTTGTTCTCTCATGAAACACCGGGTTCGAGGCAATATGTATCGCAACCTGATTGTCACAATACATAGGAATAGGTAACTGTACCTGAAATCCCACCTCCTCAAGAAAGGATCTTATCCAAACAGCCTCACATGTAGTATGAGCCATAGCACGGTACTCAGCTTCTGCACTAGATCTTGCAACAACAGTTTGTTTCTTACTCTTCCAGGTAACTAGATTGCCACCAACAAAAGCACAATAGCCAGTTGTTGAACGTCTATCAGAAGGTGACCCTGCCCAATCTGCATCCGTAAATGCCTCAATACGACAATGACCATTAGAACGATAAAACAAACCGCGTCCAGGATGGGCCTTAAGATACTTGACAATGCGAATACAAGCTTCCCAATGTGGAAGACGAGGAGCAGACATAAACTGACTCACCAAACTAACAGCAAATAAAATATCAGGACGTGTGTTGGTAAGATAATTTAACTTACCAACCAAGCGGCGATACCGGTCTGGATGAGGAAATACCTCCCCCTGATCAATGCAGAGTTTGACATTAGGATCCATTGGAGTCTCCACAGGTTTAGCTCCCAATAAACCTGTCTGCTCTAGAATATCCAACACATATTTCCTCTGAGATAAACTGATTCCATCCTTGGACCTCGCTACCTCAATACCCAAGAAATATCGCAACTTACCCAAGTCTTTAGTGTGGAACTGACTATGTAAAAATTGTTTTAACTCATCAATTCCTTTCTGATCATCTCCAGTAATAATAATGTCATCTACATAGATAATGAGCAATATTTTCCCTCGAGCCGACATAAGGGAGAATACAGAGTGGTCTGACTGACTTCGACGCATGCCAAATCTCATAACGACATCACTAAACTTGCTAAACCATGCTCGAGGAGATTGTTTAAGACCATAGAGTGCTTTGCGAAGACGGCATACCTTATGGCGCTCCCCCTGAGCAACAAACCCAGGTGGTTGCTCCATGTAGACTTCCTCCTGGAGATCGCCGTGGAGAGAGGCATTTTTGACGTCGAGCTGGAACAACGGCCAACCCAGATTGGCAGCAAGAGAAATAAGAATCCGCATGGAACCAAGCTTGGCAACGGGAGAGAACGTGTCTGAATAATCAACACCATAAGTCTGGGTGTAACCTTTGGCAACTAGGCGAGCTTTGTGACGCTCAATAGTACCATCAGGAAGATACTTGACAGTATAAACCCAACGACAGCCGACAGTAGTTTGACCAGCAGGAAGAGTAACCAACTCCCACGTGCCATTATTATGAAGAGCAGGCATTTCATCCTCCATTGCTTTATGCCACTCAGACAGAGATAATGCCTCCTGAACAATGTTACGAACAAAAACAGAGGAGACAGTAGTAGTAAAAGCACGGAGAGATGGAGAGAGATGATCATATGAGATAACTCGAGACAGAGGATGAGAAGTGCGAGAACAATTAGAAAAACCATATTTTACCGGCGGGTGGCGATTTTCACGAGTTGGATACCGAGGAGCAGCAGGTGGATCTGGCGATGGGGGGGGAAGACGGAGGTGCTGGCGAAGATGGTTCGGCAGGCTGGGACGGTTCTGTAGGTGGAGGCTGGGTTGGTGTCGGAGGCTGGGGTGGTGGCGGTGCGTGAGCTCGCCAAACATAAACCTGCAAAGGGGTTGGTAGAACAGTGCCAGCTGGAACAACCATTGGTAACTCAGACTCTAGGGTAAGGAGATCAGTGGTAGTAACAGGATCCGAGTAATATGGCAAGGACTCATTGAACGTGACATCAGCACAGACAAAGTGACGATGTAGTGTAGGAGAGTAACAACGATACCCTTTCTGGGTGTGTGAGTACCCCAGAAAAATACACCGAAAGGATCGAGGATCAAGTTTACTCCTATCAGGGTCAAGAGCATGAACATAACAGGTGCACCCAAAAACTCGAGGGGGTAATGAATGGAGAGGCCGATCTGGAAATAAGACCGTATGGGGAACCTGACCACCTAAGACCGTAGAAGGCATGCGGTTGACTAAGTAACAGGCAGTAAGAACAGCATCACTCCAATATGACTTAGGAACCTGCATTTGAAATAATAAGGCACGCATAACCTCAGACAAGTGCCGAATCTTGCGCTCAGCAACTCCATTTTGTTGTGGAGTTCGAGAACACGACGATTGGTGAATAATGCCATGATCATCAAAAAATTGAGACAGGGTACTATGAAAATATTCACGGGCATTATCTGAATGAAATATCTTAATGCAGGTATCAAACTGATTCTTAATCTCCATGTAAAAGGATTTAAAAATAGATTTCAATTCAAATCGCTCTTTCATTAGATAAAGATATGTGATACGAGAAAAATCATCTACAAAGATAACATAATACTGAAAACTAGAAATACTGGGCACGTGAATAGGCCCCCAAATGTCTGAATGAACTAACTGAAAAGGATGCGACGCACGACGCTCAACCCTAGGATGAAAACTGACTCGACGGTGTTTACTAAACTCACAAACTTCACAAACCAACTTATTAATGGAACGACACGAGGGCACAAGACGCTTCAAACTCTGAAGAGAGGGATGACCAAGACGACAGTGTTGTTGATATGGAGACGCTGATGTCTGAAGGGCAACGGGTTGAGACTCTGTCAAGTAATACAGGCCACCTCGCTCAATGCCCCCACCAATCTTCCTCCCCGTCGTGAGATCCTGGAAAACACAGCCATGAGAAAAAAATGTAACGGAACAATTTAAAGATTTTGTAAGACGGCTCACACATAAGATTAAACGAGAAACGAGGAACATGTAATACAGATGTCAATGTAAGAGAGGAAGAGACAAGAACTGAACCCAAACCAGTAACAGTAGTGGTAGATCCATCAGCTAAGGTAACATGAGATGATCTACCAACTGGCTGTCGATCACAAAGAAAAGCAGGTGTACCAGTCATATGGTCTGTAGCTCCTGAGTCAATAACCCAAGGAGAGGAAGAAGAGGAGGCAACACAAGCAATAGATGGACCGGTCTGAGCAAGCGTAGCAGTGGAAGATCCTGTCGCTGTCTGAAATGACAATAAGCGCGGGTACTCATCAGCCGAAACAACCACACTATCAGCAGAAGATTGAGCAAACTGTCCAGTGTCCTCAGAGACAGTGGCCTGATGAGCCTGAGGGAAGCCATACAACTCATAACATGTGTCCACCCAATGATTGGTCCCCCCACAGTAAGTACACAGCCGAGCACCACGGCCACGACCGCGGCCTCCCCCTGTCGTGCGGCCACCACGACTAAATGTACGATCACCTCGACCATCAACAACAATGTCTGTACGGCCACCAGAACTATGGCCATTCATCCCAAAATCGCGGCCACGGCCTCTAAACCCAGAGTCACAGCCGCGGCTGACAGAAAACTGAGCTATCAGAAACAGCAGAAGTCAAAGCAGAACGGTCAGGAGCCGGTGTAGAGATAGACGATGACTGACGCAGACGACTGAATACCTCGCTGAGAGAAGGTAAGTCACGAGTCCCTAAAATTTGATTACCCACAGGATGAAAGGTCAATGATGCACCGAATAAAAAATGAGTAACCCTCATACGTTCACACTGGTGCCGCATAATCTGAATATCAGGAGTTAGAGGCTCACAGATATCCAATTCATTACAAATGCGCCGAAACTTAGCATAATAAGCCTCAAAAGAATCATCACCCTGAGATATATTAAAGAAAGATTGATGAAGATCATATGTTCGACGGAGATTGTCTACACCTGAATATAATTCTTTGGCCTGTGTCCTCACCTCTTTAGTTGTATCACAGAACATCAACCTACTAGCAACCTGTTCAGTCATACTATTCCATAGTTCTGAACGAATACGGGCATCAACTGCTTTCCATGCCTGATATGCGGGTCCATCGGTAGCAGGAGGCTTATCAGTCAAATAGAAGTCCTCACAATCACCCATATAATACACCTCAACGGCTTTAGCCCAAAGAACATAATTGCCCCCATTTAATGGTGTGGAGGTAATAGGGCGTCGCTCGTGAGACCTAGAACCACTCGATGAGCTACCAACAATGGTAGAACTAATGCTAGAAATAGTACCATAATCAGAATCCTTCGTCTCAGACATTCTATCGAACAATGGAGAGGCAACCAAAAAATAAATGGCCACACAGCTTCAATCAACTAACAAATTGACTAACCAATCGTAAATAAGCAACAAAATGAATCCCAAGCCTCATCAACTAGCAATAAACCCAACAGCACAAGCAACATCGAAAGCAACGAAATAAGTTAACAATACCATACTGATTTCAGAAGGAAGACAAGCTGAATTGCAGAATTAATAATACTCTGACTGGTAGACCACCAAAGCACAAATCAAGTACAGAGGATACCAAATCAGCAACCAACGAACACATGCAGACAGTTCCGAACATGACCCAGTGTTGCTGTAATGATTCCGAGCACTATACGAGAATTTGGAGGGTCGAAATCCAATCTGCAGTAACCGAGTGATGATTTCGAGGGTCAATAGTTGGGTTTCGAGCAGATTCGAGCCATTTTCAGAGGATTTGAAGGTCAATTTCAGGGGTTTCGAGGTCGGTAAGGCTGTTTTGGAGTCGCCGGTGAGTGGGTTACTGCCGGTGAGGGTTACCGGTGACTGGATATGACTGACGGTGACGGGTTGTGGTGATGGAGATGCCGACAAGAGTTTTGGAGATGTACGGCAGTGATGAGGTTGTCTCTAATGTGTTGATGTACGGCAGGAATGGGAGATTTGGGATTTTGTGGTGTACGGCAGGAATGGGGATTTAGTATAGGTGATGTACGGCAGGATTGGTGAGATTTAGGGTTGCGGTGGTTTAGGGTTAGGATTAAGGTGGGGCTCTGATACCATGTTGTTAGAGATAGAAAGAAGTGTACAGGGTATAGTGATCACCCTAACACACACACACATATATATATTACTCTGGAGAGTTGCATGTACATTAGATAGGCGATGTGGGACAAACCACATATTCTACTAACGCTTTTAACAGTACCAATTCTAGCAATAGAAATTTTCTTCTACCAATAAAGAGCTTCACTGCATTTCAAGTACAAGATTCAAGGGATCGACCACTAAATTCTAAGAGTTTTGGTTTGCCACCACTTCGAAGAAAAAATTGGTTCACCACTTGACTTTTGCTTTTTATGATGTTTCATATAATATCCTTGATCTCCCAACTCAACTCCAACTGCAATTGTCCACCTTAAAGAAAACAAATTAACTAAGCCTTAATTTTCAAAGAAATTTTAGGGGATACATCTAATTTTTCACCAAAATCTTGGAGGGACAACCAAACTAATTGAGAAAATAAACCCCCTTAACTAGACTACTATAATGGTTTTCAAAAGTTGAAGACATTTCCTAGTATTTTCTTTCGTTGCTTTCGCAATTTTGTAGCATTACTCAAATGTCGTTTTGATGGTCTGAAACAGGATCTTGACAAGCGGTGCGAGGAGCTAATCAAACAGGAATTTGGTGTGACATGTAATTTTGACGTGGACGATGCAGTTCAAAAGTTGGAGAAATTAGGCATTGTTACACAGGTTAGACGTGATTCACATAATGACCATAATTTTTGCCACCAAAATTTAAATTCCCAATCAGATTTCCATGACAACTGTGCTTATGACTCCTTTTTGACCTGTAATTTCGTGATCAGGATGCTAATGGAAGGTATGATTGCAGTGATTTGAAGAGCGCTAATGACATCATTGGAACCACCACAGAGGAGGTTGTCCTCAAAGCTAGACAGGGTGCTGTTACTCCTAGACATGCCATGCAAACCTCTGACTGCTTCATGTAATGTAGTACTGATTAGAGAATCTAACTCCCGAGTTCTTCCTGGAACCACAACTTAGATGGGGATTGTTAGAATAAAACGAAGATGGGAAGAATAAAACGAAGATGGGAAAATGTGTATTGAATTGATTGAATAAACTATACAATGGGTCATCTATTTATACAAGGAGAAGGGGCCTAATTATGGAAACAAAATAATCCTAATTAACAAATTACAATCAAATCGAATCACGAAAATCATGATCATATCGTAATCAAATCATGGTTTGATTACGATATTATCACGATATTCTAACAGCCCCCCTCAAACTCAAGGAGGTAGAGCAGAGACCAACTTGAGTTTGGAAACTAAGTCACGAAAACGTCCAGGAGGATGTGCTTTGGTGAAAATGTCAGCGGCTTGATCGGTGGAGGATACAGAGAGTAGGCGAACTGTACCACTGACAACATGCTGACGCACGAAGTGACAATCAATCTCAATGTGTTTAGTGCGATCATGGAAGACATCATTATGAGCAATCTGAATAGCACTACGATTATCACAACGTAGGACTGTGGCCGACGAATGAGTGACACCTATATCAGTAAGCAACCAACGGAGCCAAAGAAGCTCTTGCGTAGTGTCAGCGAGAGCGCGATATTCAGCCTCAGTGCTAGAACGAGCTGTAACCGTTTGCTTTTTGCTACGCCAAGAGATAAGAGAATCACCCAGAAAGAAACAGAAACCTGTAGTGGAACGACGATCAGTAGGATCACCAGCCCAATCAGCATCCGAATAAGCATTCAACTCAAGAGAAGAGTTGAAAGAGTAATGAAGTCCATGAAACATGGTGCCTTTGATATAACGCAGAATCCGTAGTACAACAACATAATGAGTGGATCGAGGGGCCGATAAAAACTGACTGACGAGATGAACAGCATACGCTATATCCGGTCGAGTAACAGTGAGATAGACAAGACTGCCAACTAGCTGGCGATAAAGTGTGGAATCAGAAAGTAATGTACCATCCAAGGGAGTCAAGCGAGCATTGGGCTCAAGTGGAGTTGACGCTGTCTTGCTATCAGTTAGACCAGCACGTGCTAGAAGATCAGATGCATACTTGGCCTGAGAGAGATAATGTCCGCTAGAATCAGAAGAGATCTCAAGTCCCAAGAAGTAACTAAGAGAACCCAAATCTTTCATCTCAAAACTTTTGCTGAGAAAAAGTTTAAGATCAGAAATACCAACCATATCATCACCAGTAATAATCATATCATCCACATAGAGAAGAAGCAAAGTGATGCCTTGGGAAGAATGATGTATAAAAAGCGCTGAATCATAAGGACTAGAGGAAAATCTGTATGCTTGAATGGTAGAACTGAATTTGGCAAACCAAGCGCGAGGTGCTTGTTTGAGACCATAGAGAGCACGTCGAAGTCTACAAACCTTGTGTGGAGGATGATCGTACCCTTGGGGAGGTTGCATATAAACTTCCTCAATAAGATCACCATTGAGGAAAGCATTTTTGACATCCATCTGATATAACCCCCATTTGCGAACAGTAGCAACAGCAAGTAAACTCCGAACAAAGGTAAGACGAGCAACAGGAGCAAATGTCTCTTCATAGTCAATGCCATATTCCTGTGTAAAGCCCTTAGCAACCAGACGGGCTTTATAGCGCTCAATAGAACCATCGGAGCGGGTCTTAATTTTGTAGATCCACTTAGAACCAATAGCTGTCTTTCCATGCGGAAGATCAACCAAATCCCAGGTATGAGTGTTAGTCAAAGCTTGCAATTCTGTTGCCATTGCTTGCTGCCAAACAGGATTAGTACTGGCCTCACGATAAGAGCGAGGTTCATGACGCGAAAGGACAGTAGAAGAGCAAACAAAATCACGAAGGTAAGCAGGAGTTTGTCTTACCCGATCAGAATGACGAAGAGGGACAGTAGTATCGTGATCATCGTGGGTGAATATGAGGGTAGATGGGAGGGATGCTGGAAGAGATGAGTCAGGGGGTGAAGGAGGCTCACTTTGAGAAGGGCTAGGAGGTGTAGGAGCAGGATCATCAGACAGAATCGGCGCCTCGGGATAGACCGTAGAAGGGAGCTCAGAAGAACCTGTATCAACATCATCAAGAAATATATCTACAGAAGGGTCAGTGAAGAAAGATGAAGTAGACACAACTGGTAGGTGAAACTTAGACATGGAAGAGAACATTTTGTGTTCCCAAAATATGACATGCCGAGAAATACGAAGACGTTGGGAAGAGGGATCCCAACATTTATAGCCTTTGTGCTCAATCGAATATCCTAAGAAACAACAAAGACGAGATCGTGGTTCCAGCTTTGTACGCTCATGGGGTTGTAATAGAACGAAACAAGCACATCCAAAAACCTTGAGGAGACTATAAGCAGGCAATACACCATATAATCGTTCATAGGGTGACTGATTCTCAATGGTAGGAGAGGGAACACGATTAATGGTATAAACAGCTGTGAGAGCGGCTTCCCCCCAAAGTCGCTCAGGGCATGAAGCATCTATAAGAAGAGCACGAATAGTATCAAGGATGTGTCTATGTTTACGCTCAGCACGACCATTTTGTTGAGATGTGCCAGGACAGGACCTATGAGTTAAAGTGCCATTTTGATGAAGAAAGTTCAAAAACCTTGTTTCTTTATATTCCATGGCATTATCAGTATGAAAAACTTTGATTGGTCGTGAAAATTGAGTTTGAACCATTTTCGAAAAATCATAATAAATCTGTTGTAATTCAGATCTATTTTTCATGAGATATAACCATGTAAAACGAGAATAGTCATCCACGAAAATAACAAAATATTTGGATCCGCCCATGGTGGTGTTTGGGGAAGGTCCCCAAATATCAGAGTGAACTAAATCAAAAGGAGCAGAGGAAAAAGAATCACTATGAGGAAATGGCAGTGCTGATTGTTTAGCTAGTTGACAAGAAAGACAATCCACATGTTCATCTTTAACAGATCCTAGGTGTCCACCTGAAAGTAGGGTATGTATTCGACCAAAAGACGCATGACCTAAACGAGAATGCCAAATACTAAGAGAATTAGAGGAGTTGGACATAACCGAACATTGGGGAGGACTCACTGAAAGAGCAGGAGGTACACATTTGGAAGATGATGACTGAGATGGAATATGAAGATTGATGAGCTCATAGGCGTCCAACTTTACGGCCTATCCCAAGAGTTTTTCCAGTCCGAGGATCCTGCACATGACAGCCAGTTGCAGAAAAAATAACATTAAGCCCAAGTTCACATAATTGACCAACAGATATTAAATTCAGTGTAAGTTTAGGGATCAAATATGTATCAGATAGGGATATGGTGGGCGTAGAGATATGACTGACATGTATGTGAGAACCATCAGCTGTTTGGATGGCTGGAGTGTGAGAGGCATGCGATTTTGAGGAGAAAATAGCAGAATCAGATGTCATATGATTACAACATGCTGAATCAAAGAACCATGAAGATGTACCTGTGGCAGCAGACAAGGCAGTAGAATGCTTACCAGACTTGGATAAAATACCAGATTTGGAGAGAATGTCCGCAAATACAGATGACAGATCACTTTTGGTAAACCGAGTTGAAGGAGGATACTGTTTGAGACCTTCCAAGATAACACTGACATATGGTGTTATGACAGATTGCTCCATAATGAGAGCAGGGACCGGAGCAGTGGTGAGCAGCGGAGTAGCAGTGGAATTGGTAGGAGACCGGTAAAAGCCAAAAATGGCAATGGTTGGACCGTGAGCCGGTCAGAAAATAATTTGCGGAATTGGTTGAGGCGTGAATCGGTGGCGGAAGTATGGGGCGGCGTGCAGAGCACGGATTGAATGCGGAAAACAGGCTGGACTGCAATGAACAGGACGACGCAACACAAGCGCGTAGGATCTGGATGACGTGTTGGGAGTTTTGAACTTCTGGGATTGTAATGGAAAATATTGGTTTGCTAGTTAGTGGTTATTAGGAAGGCCAGTAGCGCACAATAATTTGGACCAACTTCTGGGAGGTGGCGGTGCCAATTGGAATGGGATTGAGGCTTGGCTGTACGTAGCAATTGGTGATTAGGAATTAAAAAATTAGGAATTGGGTGCAGTGAATATTTGGAGGTGTGGCAGATTGATCTCAAGTGCTTTGAGAGTTTTAGTAATGATGGATTTGATGACAGGGATGATGACGGTGGTTGATGATGATAGTGCAGAAGCGAAGAGGTGGTGAGAAAGTTAGGTTAGAAAAAACCTCAGCTCTGATACCATGTTAGAATAAAACGAAGATGGGAAGAATAAAACGAAGATGGGAAAATGTGTATTGAATTGATTGAATAAACTATACAATGGGTCATCTATTTATACAAGGAGAAGGGGCCTAATTATGGAAACAAAATAATCCTAATTAACAAATTACAATCAAATCGAATCACGAAAATCATGATCATATCATAATCAAATCATGGTTTGATTACGATATTATCACGATATTCTAACAGGGATTTTGTTCACATCCCCTCATCCCCGAGAGGAGAAAATGGGAAGTGGGAAGAAACCCGATTCGTTTTTTCTCTAACTAGTAGGAAATTTTACAAAAGTTAGATCACGAGGATACCTCCGGATCACCAGAATAGATTTTTTTGGTTTCTTACTCTTTATTTTTATCAGTGTAATGCTTAAACCCTAGAGATTTTATTTGTTTCTCAAGATGATATGGAGGTTTTATGATATCTTAGCAGAAGTGTGGGGTCACACTTTGATGCATTTTCCTTTTTGTTACAGCATAAAGACTACAGTTGTTTTTTGGTTGATTATGCTTTATGTATTCGTTTTATGCACAAGATTCTCCAAATATACAAGGCACCAGAAAAAGAAAAAAAAGAAGAAAAAAAAAAAAAGGAGGCACATACCATGAACTTTTCTTTCCCAAGTCCCGATGCTGTTTCAGTTATCAAATTTGCTTTTCGCTGGACTCATAAAGATGTGTTCTGCTGACTGCTATGGGACGAGCCGCAATATCCTTCAGCATTCTTTTGCTCCCATCAATGGGTTGAAACTTCTGGATCACTGATTTTAGTAACATCCCCTGGTATTGTTTATGAAGCAGCAGTATAACTTGACTATAGGATGATAGTTAGCAAAGCAGGATGTGCAAATTTGGCAAGAAAATAAACAGGTGTTAGTCCAAGTGATTTGACGAAACATTCAGGAGTTGGAATGCTTTTAAAGATTCGAAAAATGAGCTTTCCCTTCGTTTAGCAATGCTAGTGTTCATCTCAAAGTCAAAATACATATGGAGCTTACATTTTGCGATGACGATGTACAAATACAATATAACAGAAAGGTATCCGCAAATCATAGACTGGTTCAATGTATGTTAGTATGCCTTCTGAGAGCTATTCCAAGCAAAAGAACATGTTTATACACTCCCTTTCGAAGTTAATACAAGGATGTTCTTGCAAACTGCATGGCAACGTATCAGGCAACTGTCAGCTAAAAATTGTTGAATCGGGTGAAGTTGCAGCTCAAACGAAGCAGCAGGATCTCCATTCACAGCCCAATGTTGCTTTCACATGAAAGGCTTCCAATCCTCTGCTGCCACGACACTTGTGCTGATTGATTCCACAGAGACAAAATGTGCAGGAGGCGGCTTATCTTTCTTTTTGTCATTTGAAGAACCAGCAATTCATTATCCAGAGAGAAAAGAGCTCCATGTAAGAGTTGCCTGTAAACAACAAACGTATCGAATAAACACCACTATAATGGTCATGCTTTCGGAGGTCCACCATGCTTCTCAAATAAAATGCTTGCCCATGGCCGGGCAAATGTGCTGCATGTTCGATGTGCAACATGCATATTCCTCGATAATAGATCATTATCATGGACACTGTGGCAGGACACAAAAGATGGATTCGAAATTGGGTAATAGTCTCCAGAGGTAATCTAATCTGATGTTATGATCAAATTATAGTCTCAGTGGGCACTATGCAGCAATGGATTTCAAGTTACAGAATAGATAAAAGGTGAAAATCTCTGTTTCTTTGCTCATGATCAAGAAGGTGCATGTGGTTCAAGTCCACACTCACATGAGGTGGCAATTTTCAAACCAGATAAGTCAAATTAGTGAATTACAATATCATAGTCCTGAAAATAAGGTCCAGCGAATTAGCTTTACCGTACTGTCATGATTGTGCTGTAGAGGGAAGATTTGTTAATTGTTAAACTGTATACGAATTAGCTTTACCGTACTGTCACGATTGTGCTGTAGAGAAAACACAATGATCATCGTATGGGCGAACAGAAAGAGACTCCACCGTCCAACTCAAGGAAGTCGAGAAACCAATGTTTTCAAGAATTCAACTGCTTCAGTTTCTCAAGAACCTGCTTAATTGATGGACGAACAGAAAGCGACTCCTCTGTGCAGGTTGATGCAAGTCTCAACATCCCCAACAAACTCTCCCTAGGCCCACCATCCCACAATTCTGGAGAAAATAGCTCTGAGAAACGTTCTTCCATAAGCAGCAATTTAGCCCATGGAAAGATATTGAACCCATTCCCGTACTCTGAAAAAGACGGATCAAGGGACTGCTTTCTTGACATCAATTCCAACAGCACGATTCCAAAACTATAAACATCTGCCTTGTTAGAAACCCTACGAGTGTTAGCATATTCCGGTGCAACATACCCAAAGGTGCCTGCTACATCGGCGGTGACATGGGTCTCAAAAACCTCTAGAAGCCGAGCCAACCCAAAGTCTGACAGGTAAGCGTTAAAATCCTTGTCGAGAAGGATATTGCTAGGCTTGATGTCGCGATGAACTATCCGGGGAACGCAAGAGTAGTGAAGGAAAGCTAAAGCCTCGGCTATGTCAATGGCTATCTTGTGGATCACCGGCCACTCTACGTTTTTGCCTGACCTTTCGTGTATGAATGTATTGATGTTTCCCCCAGAAAGATAATTGTAAATCAAGAACATCTCATCATCTCCCACGTAATATCCAAGAAGAGTAACAAGATTGCAATGCTGAATTCTTCCTACGGTTCGTATCTCTGCATCAAACTGCTGAACACCTTGAGATCTACCAATGGAAAGCCTCTTCACAGCTACAAAGAACCCTGGAACCAATTATGCCTTGTAGATTGACCCAAAGCCTCCTTTGCCGATAAGATTACTCATACTGAAATTCCCAGTTGCTCTGACCACATTTTTGTAATTCAGTTCCACTGGAGCATCTGCAAAGGTCACCACTTCTTTCCTTCTCGGGGTAGTGAGTCTACAAAGCTTTCTCCTTCCAAGAGTGAAAAACAGAACTATCGCAACTAGGGTGAAAAGAACAACAGATACCGTTGCTATCACAAAGGACTTCAGTTTCCTGCGCCTACGCCATTTTGGAACTATTAGAGAGACTGGAAGCCGAGTTGGGGGTGAGGAGTCAGGGCATGGACTTATAAGAAATCTATTCCCAATAAAGCTATCACAATTATCAGCATACCGAAGATAAGGTATATGACCTGAAAGGTTATTGAAAGAAACATTAAGAGCAATAAGATCGAGAAGGTTTGAAAATGATGCAGGTATCTCCCCAGAAAGCCTGTTGTGATCAAGCAACACTACTTGAAGATTTGTGTCGTTGGCTAAGCTTCCAGGGATGGATTCAGTTGTGGGGTCAAAATAGCTAAATTATATCTTCATACGAAAATTCGGGGTCAAATTAGTAAAAATAGGGTAAAAATTATACTACCTATTCCTATGAAAATTTGGCAGCCAGTGGGGTCAGCCGCCCTTCCCTTGTACCCATGTGCCTCCGCCCTTGCTTGTCGGCAGTTCTCCGGTAGCTGCACGGTGCAGTTGCCGGACCTATTTCAATAATCGGTTGCCACCACATTAAGGTTTAAAATTATTTTAATTGGATACCAATTTTAATATGCGATTGAAACCCCAAGGGGTTGGCCTTGTGGTTGACTTAGGAGATTGCTCCCTCCTAAGGTCTCAGGTTCGAAATCTATTCGGTGCTATCAACTCCTTTGGTACCGGGCCATATAGAGGAAAGCTTTGGCTTTTAATTGGGACACCTGTGTGTGGGCGGTGGGATTGGTCCCTAGGATTAGTCAAAGTGCGCGAAAGCTGGTCCTGCAAAAAAATATTAAGCGATTGAAACGCTAAAAACCATGTCAAAATTGGATTCTACACACTGGATTGGAACTCGGTGAAATTCAATTATGAGTTGGTTTGGTGTTCCGATCACATAATAATTGGTATATCCAGATAATATGGTTTTAAATCTCAAGGAAGCGTTTCAACAAACTTGAGTATTGAATAAGGTCTGGCGAGGGGCCGGAAAATGGCCAAGTGGACGGGGGGGTGTATGCCATTGGGTGCATAATGGGTTTGCAAATACCAGATCTGAATTTCTGAAAGGCTTTTCCAGGATTGTAAGAGTTAAACTTGTGTCTTAAATAGATGTTTTTAAGTAGTGGAAGTGTATATCTATATAACAGGAATGTTTCATTCTGAGATAAGGACAATATTCACTTTGGGGACATTCCATAACTTGTGGAGTAGCTCTTTAGTGGTCTTACGTACGTGAAGTATGTTGCTCTCTACATGTGTGCTTATCCAGAATTTGCTCTCTACACATGCATTAGTGTTAAACTTGAATTCGATTGCTGAAATTGTTGTTTGGAGGTGGTGGTTGTTCATTTTGGGAGGGTTTTTTTTTTTGGCTGTTTTGGGAGTGGTGGTCTTCTTCATTTTGGGTCTCAAAACCATTGCGAACGATCTTCAATAAATTTTCTCAATCTATTTCTCTCCCCTCATCATTAGCACAAAAACCTCCTTCAAAAGCCAAATTCTTGAGTTGATTCTCATGTAGTCATGTGCATATATTTTCTATTTTCAAGTGTATGAAGACTTCCGATAGTTTAACACTTTTTGATTAGGCACTCAACGTCTAGTGTGAAACTAATGCAAATAGAGCTTGCAATTTGCAAAAGACTAATTTGAAACTAATTTGCTCTGTTTGGGACTTGGGGAAAATGGTAGAAAGGAAAAGAAAAGAAAATGGAAGAAAAAAATTTACTATTCACAAAACTTGATATTGTTACTATTTTCTTCTATCTTTCTCTTTCAATCAAACAATAAAAGGGAAAATTTTTAATTTTCATTTCTTTCCTTAAGTTCCAAACAAAGCTTAAACCATAATATTAGGCACTCAACGTCTATGACGAGTCTTATTTATCCACACACTAGGAATACCGTCAGAATTTTCCTTCACTCTCTCCCCATTCTCTCCAAACTTCTCTTCTCTCTTTATATACACACTCTCGCGCTCCATATTTTTTAGTCAAGTTTAGTAAAGACTTATTCCAATAAATTCTCTTAGAATGTATTCTAAAATCACCCTAAATAATATAGAACTCTGCAAAGTAATGTAATATTTTTACCTCATACAAGTACTAAGTACTTAAGAAATGTAATTCTGAAATTTTTGTCGAACGAATTTCATACTGGAGGTTTTCAGAAGAGAAGCTCATAAATTTGTGACTGATCCATAATATGATTCGACCATGCATTTAACGATATTGAGAAGCTTTAATTTTTCCTATGGGTGAATTACACATTGGACCATTGAAATGGATGATTTGGATTATCAAGACTCAAGACAAACAATGGTAAATCTTATTTCTCCTCACATTAAGATTACCGTCAGAATTATCCTTCAACCTCTCCCCATTCTCTCCAAACTTCTCTTTTATCTCTTTACTAGGATTTGCCCGTGCCTGAAGGCACGAAGCAACAAGAGATCTAATTAGTAGCAATTGTGCAATTAATATTAATTAAGAGAGAGAGGGAGAGCTGTAGGACTTATGGAGCAAATCAATGGTTAGGAATCCTAGTATTGGATAAAAAGCATACCTAAAATTTGGGTAAAAAGCCTAGTAAAACCTATTTTCAATGCCATACCATTTTCTTTTTCTTTTTTTTATCCATTTTGAATCCTAGTATCTTGATCACACAAATTTGGAAAGACCCAAACCAATTTTTGAATCCTTCTTTTTACTTTTTCATTAATTACAAATGTGTCATTGAACAACCTGTGGAACAAGATACCCGGTCAAAAAAACAAACGGTGGACGTTGGAAGGCCAGTGGAATTGCCGGAGCTTTGTTTGATCTGGTAATTCGATATGTTGTTGAGCTTCGCCAGAGTTCTGGAGCTTCGACGGTGCACGGATATGATCTCCTCCCTCTTATTTACATGCATGCCATTGGGTACTTAAAAGATAATCAAGTAAATATATGAAGTGAGAAATCAGAACACCAGGTAACGACATCCTTTCAAGGCATTGAATAATTTTCCGCCCGATTAATTGTTTGGAGAAAACCTCCCCTCCCAAAAATTCTATCTTGGGCATAATGACTGATTATGACAGGTCCCACTAAAATGTTTGGTTCTCATCCCACTTTAACGAAACATTATTCGATGCCCCTGTGATATAAGAGGTGCAATATAAGAGGTGGACGTCCCAAACTCCATTCTCACCATACATTTGACAGAAGTCCACCATAAAGAGTGTGGGCTGGCCCTCACAAATGTGGTGAGGAGAGAGTCGGGGCACCCACCTACCATGCCCCAGGGGCACTGAATAATCACTCTTTCTCTGAAGTTGATTTGTTTAATTGCAGTTTACCAAGTAAATTAAGACAGTATTTGATTTTTAAAGATGAGAGATAGGATTTTACACTCCATTGTCATTGATGACAATAAAACTTCACTAGTTCTCATCCACTAAGCACCTCTGAGCATGAAGTACATTGTTTTGTCCCTCTATAAACTTTCTTGTTTAGTTCCAGATAATGATATACTACTTGCTCAACTCTCAACTTTCTTGTTTGGCCACCAGTTTGTGTTTATTCTGGTGGTTGGAGTTCTTCAATAAGCAATTAAGCAACTACCAAACAAGCTTATTTCTAAGGCAATAAGCAATATGTTATCCAACCGTGACTGAATTTGTCTCCTGTTTAGCTCATTATAACTTGGAAACATGAGCTGCGGTTCTGCAAAAGGCAACAGCAGTCTTCGAACCGGAGGACCGGCCTAAATGTTTGCAGATGAAATCCCCTGCCAAAATTACCTTTTGGAGATCCACATTGGCCTCAACTCTGAGTCCGTTTAGCATGTATACAACATCCTCTGTGGCAACATTCCCAGAAGCACCTTTTGCATACGGGCAACCTCCAAGACCAGAGACAGATGAATCCACAGTGCTGATCCCCATCTGGGGAAAAATTCGTTAAAAAGTGTTCAGAAAAAAAAGAAGATGCACATAAGGCTCTAGCAGAACATGCCAAAATATTCATGTCAAGTGTCTCAAGGCATTTTATGCATAATACCGTAACATGTTTCATATACCTTAACATGTTCCTTTTCCTTGATAGTGTGAACAGTTTTTACGAAGTGTCTCAAGGCATTTTATGCATAATACTGGAGCTCTATGCATAGCTCATGGTGCTTGCTAGGTTAGTCCAACTAAACATGGTAGACATTAATCTCATAACATTACTTGAGTGTCAAATGTCTGATAACTGGTACTTCAACCACTTACAAAAGTCCATGTAACACAGGTTTTATCAGTTAATGGTCCTCAATAACACACAGAAGGAACAAATTTAGTGCAATTTAGGGCACTATCTTCCACTAGACAGTGAGCTCAGACAAGTTCTAAAAGAGGATCAACAAAATGGAGAAACTTTTATGTATAACGGGTATACCAACCCCGTGGTATCCCCTTCCAGTTCGTTTCTCATTTTTCGGCCATTTTCCGATCACATTTGGATGATCGGCTCTGTTCATTTTGTCGAGTTCGACGAGAACCTTAATCATACTAAAAATCGTGTTTATCGGACTTTATTTGATACACGATCGGCACACGTGAAAATGGGAAAAAAACCAAAACTGGGTTCCGATTCAGTGTGTTTTTTGGACCCAGTTTTGATTTTCTTCAATTTTCACGTGTGCCGATCATCTACCTAATAAAATTCAATGAACAAGATTTTTGGTATGATTAAAGTTCTCGCCGAACTCTACAAAATGAACGGAGCCGATCATCCAAATGTGATCGGAAAATGAGAAACGAACCGGAAGGGGATACCACGGGGTTGGTATACCCGTTATACATAAAAGTTTCTCCAACAAAATGCTACAATGACTTCACGAATAGGACTGGATTAGCACCACAGTAGGAGAAACTGTCGATAGGTTATTTTTCTTATCTCGTGGCCCAATAATTAAACCACTTTCTACTTGAGTCGAGCCCAGCCCAGCCAGTTTGTAAGAGCTAATGGTGGTAGTTAAATGATGATTGAAGATCCCTTTGAACAAAGAAGACTAGTTCCAGCGATTCACTGACAAAGACACCTCCCCATACTTCGAGATAAGAAAAGGTTACGTGGCAAAACTTGGGTCTCTCCCAAAAAGATGCAACTACTCCAGAGATTGGCTGCCTCTAACTTTTTGTTTGCTACGATTTTATTGATGCATTCTGTTTTTACTTGTAACAAATATATGTTTGATGGCCAATTAGGAGTTTCTTCATAACAGTCCATTGTTCAAGGGCCAAAGTTAGTCTAGCAGCTATATCAGATAAGATATAACATTATCACTGCTTTTGCCTCTTGGACGTTTTTTTTTCTCTCATATAGTCATATTTATAACCACTTACCTTATTTTCTGATATCATGTATTTGACTTCCCACTGATCTTTACTCCGCTAATGATAAACATGGCGAATGAAAAACATTCAAACACTTACCACCCTCTTTAATAATTTTGCTAAAGACGTCTAGATTGGGTGAGAAAACCACCACGGGAAGCCAGACTAATTGATGAATGCTGAAGGAAATTACTACATCAATATTGGGTTTCAATTTCTATTGGTTGTCACTAGAGTAGATAAAAATTATCCTGACCAGAGAACCAATAGCAAATTTGTTGAAAGACGAGATTCAATTGTTTTCACAACATGTGTGGATGGACAAGCGTTATAAACAGTTAACTTTGGTGCTGAACCACCAGGACAGTAGAGTTGCTAATCTGACAGCCGATTTCAAATGATATGTATTAATTAACATGAAAAGATGGCTTACTTGGAGTGATGCAAGAATATTAGAAAGAGCTTGCCCATACGTGTCATGGAAAGGAACAGCGAGCTTCTCTACAGGTACAACGTTGATAACAGATTTAATCATCGGAATGACAGTACCTGTGCGAAAAGAAGGGTTAGGGGCGGGAAATAAAACTAGAAATAAGTTAAATTGAAAAAGAGAAACCAATATTTACTATTCTTTGAAGTCAAACTAAACTAT
The DNA here is from genome assembly GCA_025413875.1 of Rhododendron molle. NCBI lineage: Eukaryota > Viridiplantae > Streptophyta > Magnoliopsida > Ericales > Ericaceae > Rhododendron > Rhododendron molle. The sequence continues at coordinate 4,967,216 of CM046395.1, read as the reverse complement.
TCAGCAAGGAGAAATTTTTTACGTGAAAACCCGGCCGGCGTCTTTGTCCGACAACTTTAAATGAACAGACACTTTACTTACAAAAAGAAAAAGAACAGACTCTTTTGAGGCATTCGCCTCTGTCATCTGGGAAAAAAAGGCATGGAAAATGTACGCCTCTGTATGCCTCCAACAGTTGGGGCGTTGGGCAGACACTTTTGTGGTTCTTTGCCCAAAAATCAACGCCCAGAGGCATTTTGTTGTACCTTGCCTTGAGGCAAGTCCCAGAATCGTCTTTGAAAACATTGCTCCAAGCCACTACTGGCCCAGGCACAAGGCCTGGGCCTTGGGGATGCCCAATTTTTGGGGCACCCCAATTTTTTTTTTAAGTATTTGGGTTGGGTAGGACTTTTTAGGAAAGGCCCAGTCCAATTTTCAGAAGCAAGGTCCAGTCTCTTGAGCATCGGTACAGAGGCAGTAGGATTTTCTACTTATAAAAGATTCTTTGCCTTCATTATTTCCTTCAACTAACTAGCGATGTGGGACTATAGGTAGGAGACTTTATTTTGCAATTTGTTTGTCCCACATCGACAGAGCAAAGGCTCAATTGGCAAAGTGTTCTTCTATAAAGCCCTCTACTCCACCTGTTCCACTTGCTCACAGAGTGGTTGCACGTGAAAGCAACACGTGGGTAACAAGTATCGGAATTAAAATTAAAATTGTTTTGAAGGGAAATTTCAAAATTTGAAATATATATATATACATACACTGCCGGGCCAGACACAAGGCCCTCAAGGCTTGGGCATCCCCAAGATGCCCACTTTTTGGGGCACCCCAATTGTTTTTCGTATTTGGGTAGGGTAGGACTCTTTTTAGGAAAGGCCCAGTCCAATTTTCAGAAGCAAGGTCCAGTCTCTTGAGCATTAGCACAGAGGCAGTAGGATTTTCTACTAATAAAAGATTATTTGCCTTCATTGTTTCCTTCAACTAGCGATGTGGGACTATAGGTGGGAGGCTTTATTTTGCAATTTGTTTGTCCCACATTGACAGAGCAAAGGCTCAATTGGCAAAGTGCTCATCTATAAAGCCCTCTACTCCACCTCTTCCACTTGCTCACAGAGTGGTTGCACGTGAAAACAACACGTGGGCAACAAGTATCGGAATTAAAATTAAAATTGTTTTGAAGAGAAATTTCAAATTTTGAAATAATGTATTAGTCAAGGGGATTTAAAACTATAGTTTTGGCTTTCTCTGACTGCTTTTTTTTTCGCGTAAAAATTGTCAAGCGTGTAGGGCACCATTCTTAGAACAGGCCTTGGGCCGGCCCTGCTCCTAGCATCACCTCCAAGGTAGATTCGTACTTAAAGAAAAAAAAAACATTTCTTGGATTGTTCCATGAGTTGTGATTTTGGAGGGCCAGATTTCAAAAGATGGTTAGACTGAGCTAGACTGTATCTCATTGGTGCCCAGGGATCTAATTTCCTGATTCTTGTTTTGATGTCTATTTGCATGCAATTCATGACAGGGTATGTGCGATTTGGGGATTAAGATTATTGAAATGCAAGAACAAACATGAAGAGTTGTATCCAATTCACTACCCAGTTCAAGAAAATGTTGTGTCCGTCCTCATTAAAACCGATCTTGAATATTTTATCAATTCCCTCTTATGAAGCACCGGCACACTTCCAGCACACTTAAGTGAATGCCATATCCACGGTGGACACGTGGGGACACATGGGGATACATATCGGACATGCCAAGTTCCAATTATTTACAAATTACAGTAATATATAATATAGGACGTGTCTGGGACATCAAGGGTTAAAATTTATCACAAACTTGTCAGTTAAGCTTGTGGTTTGTGTTTTTAAAGGATCACCTCTAACTATGTGGAAGTAGTGCAAGCATTCATTTTTGTGCTCAGTGAGTGTTGGTTTCCAATAGTTCGGTGGTTTGCAAATCCAATATCTATTCTGATCACTATTTTTAAAATATACAAAAATATATAATCCGTCTGTCCCAAATTTCTTGTCCACTTTTTCACAATTCTGGGCATCTCAAAAAATTATTTATATTTTTAAACATGAAATATATTATTACATGCAATGTGGATCTTATTTGATAAATCTTACTTATTTCTATTAAACAAAGTTTTCAAAATCTTAAAAATCATTATAGATTGAAAATAGAAGCAATTTACAAATGACAAGCATACTGAAAAATGGACAAGAAATTTGGGACGGAGGTAGTTTTTTTTTTTTGGCCATATTCCCCGCCATATCTGTGTCACCCACTCACCATCAATTGAGAATATGTGTATCTATATTTGTGTCCATGCAGTTTTGAATTTCACATGAATCAATTATAGATTATTTTTTTGGTAATGGAATCAATTATAGATCTCCTTCTGCATTGAATGTGCCTGTTCATAATCCAATAACTCTCTACTGTGCTAAACAAGACTACAAGAGTACTGGTTGCCAATCAATTGGGGTGGGCCATGTGAATAATTTTCCTTTATGAACAAGGGCAGACTAAAAATAAGTCGTTGCTGCTCTTTCCCTCATCTTTCGGACCCTAACAACTAGTGTTTTTTCAGATTGCTTCTTCCGGGGGGGGGGGGGGAAACAGTTGAATTACACTCCTCCATTTCCCCCATGTGCATACGATTTCAGGTCCATGAAAGATCAAGAACTTTCTCATTCCTACACCCATGGTTTTTAATCTACTACTACTCTAGTACATTGAGCTTTGAGCTGTATAATGAGAGATGGAAAGACAAAGTAATTGATGAAAGAGTACGAAATATCACATGAAAAGGACATATCTGTTAATATGCACAATAAAGTTAACCCAATGGTCTCACTCAACCCGAGGGTGAAAAAGAAAATACACATAAACGCAATTTGTTTCAAATCTACTTTAACCAAGTCGTCGCATCATGCAAGACAAAGTTGAGTGATCAGGAAGCAATTGCACACATGGACCAGACATTTACCAATTTCAGTGATTGATTCACAGGTCAATTGGTTGAACCAGAGCTGGAATCCAATGTTGTCGGCAACTAACAATCTCTAATTCAGATGCATGTCCTAAGAGATTTTCAGCATCTCCGAAAAGTAGAAAATTTCTGAAAAACCTTGAAATTTAAAGCTCCTTTAGTATTACCTGGAGTACCAACCCCTATCGTATCACCGAGAGAAATTTCATAGCATCCCATTTCAAAGAGCTCTTTAGCTACATATGCTACTTTTGATGGGGCTACTGCTCCTTCAACTGGGCACCCAACAACACATGATATATACCTAAAAAATCAGCTATCAATTTCATCTACATGTTTTGGAGATAAAATCAGGCTAACACTATTTAGACATAGTATATAAAAAAGAAATATCACACACCATTTTGCTTCGAAACTGAAAGACAAGGTGTGTATGTGTTTGTGTGTGTCATGGAGAAACACTATGAAGCACCGACACCTCTAGAGGTCGAAGAATCGTAGTGTCAGGACACGGCGGGACACCTCGGAGATATGTACGGGACACGCCACGTGGCGTGTCCCATATTTTAATATTAAATTTTGAGGGGGACACGGCGGGGACACCGATGGGGACACGGCAGGGGCCAAACTGCAATTTTTTAAAAAAATTGGGGGCCAAACTGTAATTTTTGAAAAAATTGGGGGTCAAACTGTAATTTTTTAAAAATTGAGGCCAAATTATAATTTTTTTAAATTTCTGGGTGTTAAACTATAATTATTTATTTATTTATATATATAAATAAATAAATAAATATACACGTGGCATGTCCCCCGCCGTGTCCGTGTCCCCATTTTTTTAGAATTCCCGTGTCCCGGTGTCGGTTTCGGTGTCGGTGCATCATAGGAGAAACATGGTGATCAATATCAAATACTAAGAAATTTCTTTATTTTCTAGTCCCAATACTAGTCCCAAATATCAATCAATATCAAATAAGAAATTAATTCCTTACAGATCAATACTCTTTTACTTAACATTTAACAAAATGGATATCACTGTACAACGGAGGCAAATCTACACTTTTAGTAACTTATATAGCAAACAAAAGGCAGGCATGCAGGAAATATAAGATTTCTACATTCGAATGAGAACAATTGCGCCAATTAGGACTCGTGGTTTAAGGATTTTGAAGCTTTTCTTTTACATATGCCAAATATTTGAAAAATGCAGCATCAAACTTGGGGGGACCTCATTGGAATTCCAGTGCCTAATTCTTTTGAGTAATAATGTCTTTTCAAGTCCTACTGCAAAACTTTAGAACAAAACATCACTAGAACAGAAAATTGCAAACTTAAATCATGTTTTATAAATCCCAAGGAAAGGCGAGAAGCTAACAACGAGTTACAAGACATACCCACGGACAGGTATTGAGAGCTTTTTAGCAGCAAGAGTTACATCATGATATCGAGCAAGACTATCTTCAATGCTACAGTTTATGTTTGACTTGGAAAAGGACTCGGAGGCTGCAGCAAAGATGGCCACTTCCTTAACTCCAGCTGCAACAGCTGCCTCAAAACCCTGAATAAAATAACACCAAAACAAATATGCCTTCCAAAAAATATAATATTTCTTTGCAGGAGGATTCACATGAAAGAGCAACTCACTTTAAGATTAGGAGTTAGAACAGGAAACCTAGCTCCCTCAAGACCCTGAATTGCTTCAATAACATCCTTTGCATCTGCTAGCCGCAAGTTTGATGACTAAATTTCTTAAGTGTGTTGAGCCTTCAACTTTATCAAACTTCACTTTCCTATCAAGAATAAAGCACCAATATAACCTAGGGAAACACACCCACAGACTGCACTACAGTATAGCAAAAAGAATTTTGGAGGTTGCATTCATTGACAAAACACTAATCCAATGAAGCCTTTTCGTCAAGGAACTAACCAAGCGATAGGAGCACAGCGCACTACCAGACAAACAAGGTAAAAAAGGATATAGACTGCAAACTAACAGCAAATGCAATTGCGTTATAACTGAGGCAAACATGCTTTAGAGAAAATCTAGGCAGCATGTCTTATGAGGTTACCCTTAGTGAATGACTCTGTGGTCATCCCATTGATGTTGATGGTTTTGACATTTTGAAAAGTGAAAAATTCTATGCATCCATGCTCAATTGATTTTAGGTTGGATGTCTCCAAAATTCTGACATGGTATCATACCCAAGCGTTGGGTTGACCTCGCAGGCCAAGTGTTTGTGAAACAAAGTTCTACATCACCTAGGTACGAACGTAATCTCTACATAGAAGAGCAATTTCTCACCCCCTTTTTTTTCCTTTTAAAAATCCTAAAACTCCACTTGGAATTCCCTCACAATTCCTTCTCTTCTCCTCTCCCTTCCGTTTTCTAGAAATAGGAAAGGTAGAAAAAAGAAAAGAAAAGAAAAGATATAGACCCATTTAGCAATTTAAAAAAGGAAAAAAGCTAGAACAAGTCAAGAGGCAATATTCTGAAAGCATGATAGTTGAAGATTTGGGTATTTTTCCTTCGGAAAATCTCCCTTAATGAAATACATGACTTCTAAACCTTTGCCTATGATTATATGAGCAACGTAATAACATACGGATAATGAATTGTAAAAGAGTTAGAAACTCAAAAGAAGTATGTATGATTTTAACCTGAGAAGGGGTGCAGATTTGAGTGAATATCAAAACTCAAAAGCACCTAAACTCCAAATTAGCTTTCGAAAAGAATAACCTAAAATCTACCCTTTTCTCTCTCTTCAAGCTAAATAAATTTTTTTTGAAGTGTCAAGCTAAATAATTGAATTTAGAAGTCAATCAAAAAAAAATTACCAATCTCACTTTGAAGTCCCCAAGACGTTTGATTTTATGTCCAAATCATGGTAATTTAGGGTGATCATCTGTAAATATTTAGGCGGTATCAGGCATTTTGTTATATGATGAGTTCCTTAAATCTTTTCCAATTTTACTTCCTTGAGTGTAACATTGAAGCATCGCTGTGTATCAAATAAATCAATCTATATAAGTTTATTAGCTATGAAAAGAATCACTCCCATCCCACAGGCACACCAACTGAGTGAAGTATACAAGTGCAAGGGCACTCTGAACTCAATAGCTAACTTTTGGGATTGAACCCGTTAAAGTGGCATCAGAGCTGAAGTATCACACGATTCAAAATTCGTGATTCGATTCACGATTCATGCAAAAACAATACGAATCTATAGGTGAATCATGATTTAAACAGAGTTGGTGATGAAAAATACGATTCACAATTCGATTCATGCAGGTACAACAATTGTTGCGTTCAACGAATATGAAAATCCTTTTAAGTTTTACCTTCACCTTTTTCTTGGGAAAACAAGAACATAACTTTATAGTGTTAAGTTAGGAGAAACTGTATACCAATGCAAAATTTGTTCATGTTTTGATGATTAGAATACTTATTCTTTTTTGCAGCTTGTCAAAAACCATATTTGCTCATTTTTCTCCAGTATTAAAAATAAATCCTCTACCTATGTTATAAGCTCAATGTCTTTAAAGTGTAGTTATTTGTTAGACTAAAATTATTAAAGTCATTGAGAATGCTAATTAGTATAATATCCAACATGAACGCAAAATTTTACAAATCGGTTTCTTTAATCATTGTTTGCCTAAGTAATGTGAACTATATAACACAAAGGGTACCCTCATTTCAACAACTAGCTTTTTGGAGTTGAATTCTACCTAAGAGCGTGTAATAATGTTACCCTAAGCCCCTTCCTTACATTTATCTCTTTATCATCTCGTATGGAACAAGGCTACGGGCCATGTCAATACGGACTTGTCTCATATGGCTTCTCCAGAACAATAGCTTGGCCCAACCAGTCTAGAGACCTCTGCGCCTACGGCTAAGTGGCCTTGCAAAAGATGTTCCCTGTAGGCCTAATCCCACCTTTATAGTCCGGGTTTCAAACGAAGGGTAAGTTTGTATAGTATTTCCCAAAAACAATGAATTGCATATCCATTGGTTGCATAGTTTTTGAAACTCTAAACTTTTTGCAACAAACAAACTGTCCGTCAGTACTTGAGAATTTTAAAAAAGAGAAAATTGGAATTTTCCAACTCACTTCTTTTCAACATTCACAACATCAGCAGCTACATAATAGTAAAACACTAATTTTTCTTATTCCCATATAAATGAATGTATTTTTCAATATTATCATCATGTTCACGTTCTAATTTTATAAAAGTTGTCATGCTGGAGTACCATATCAACCGTATCTACATACTTCTTGGAAGGAAAGTACAATTTTTTTTGTTTTGTCTTTTTTATCAAAGTACAAAGCAGGAAGTCTTAAAACTGTACAAAGAAGCAGCTACATATAAGTTCAGTGAAACTTGGAAGAAAACATTTCTCATTTTGATCTAGTCAAATTTTCTATTTGACAATCAACACAGATGCCCTGGCATGATAAAAATCAAAAAAAAAAAAATGAGTTCTAGCCAAGAGGTTGAAACACATCAGATTATCTCGCTGGTTGACTAACCCCACTTATTTTTTATTCTCATAATCACAACTCACAATGGATAAAGTCAACACAAGTTCAAATCTAAACATGACCACATTCTTCAATCTTCGAATCTCAGTTTAATCTTTTTCACTCTTTCAATTAAAAACCTTTGCAGGCAGTGCCTTGTGTTTCATTGCACTTGTCTAATTTTAGATCAATAGAGGGAACCATATGTCTCTCACAGTTTCAATATAGCTTATAACAAAAACATATCCTTTGTATCTATTATTCTATGCTAACAAGAGAAACCTTTAATGAAAGAGCCCAATAATATGCATCTATAATGGGAATTAATATAAAGGAGTCAGCGAGAATCAAAACTCGTTTTGGTGGTATTATTTTGATCTGCTTGTAAATCGATACGTTTTAGAAGGCTAAATGGGAACCACAAAATCAAGGCAGAGACACATGGTTAAGCACATTTACTACCACTAGCATATTAATCATCTAATGCAACTGAGCACAATTTACCTGTGGTACCCATTTTGGAGAGACGAAACTAGTAGCCTCAACAACAGGCAACCCCGAAGAGACTAGCATCTCTATCAACTTAACCTTTACTGCAGTAGGTACAATCTCCTTCTCATTTTGCAATCCATCCCTTGGACCAACTTCCACTATCTTCACATATCTTGGTATGGAACTCAGAAACTGCAAATCATATTTGAGATTAGATCAGCTCGTTGTATATAACTATATATCATACAAAAATAAATAACAATTCATTTTATCGTCCACCTTCAAAGAACGTGGTCCTTTTGATATCCAGTTTTACGTGTGAAATACTGCCTAGAATAGATTTTGGTCATCACCCTGAGGTTTTTAGCGACTTGTCATATTTGATAAGTCCTATGACTCCTGCTCCTTGAAGATATGATAATATGTGGCTTGATCATTATGTTATGTATTTTGACGATTTTGTTAAAACATAATGGAACTAAGGGTTGGGGGGCTTTCAAATTCATTAAGAAACTTATAATGGTTGAAGCAAATAATTTTGGTTTCCTAGTTCACTGTATCTCTTAGCTTGTCTTTTTTCCTGTACTGTCTGTTCATTGTAAAGTTTGTATCTGGAAGGTATGGCTCCCCTTAATTCTCTAAACGTTTGCTCTTTCAATGGAAGTCTCATTACCAAGAAACAAAATAGAAAATAATTTGTAGCAAAGGCGTTTGGGTATTTAGAAGAGGTGAAGAAGGAATTGCCAAAAAGAATTGAAGAACCGCGTAATATTGAGGTGATGGTGAGCTCAAATAGCTCAATTATTCTCTCTGTTAAGGACGGTTGGGAGTACAGATGAAATTGGAGAAGGCTGTATTTAGGGAAGGAACTTCTCAGAGCCAGAAGGGGAAACTAAGGTAATTGAAGGTGGGAGGTCATATTTTTAGTTGTTCCACAAGATTGCTAGGAAAATATAGTTCCTACAAAAACTTGAGATTGGTTGTGAGAGGAAAGTGGATAGAGAGGACCACATGGTTAAGGAAATATGTTTTTAATTCTCTGGTTGTAGTCTTCAGGACAGGTAGCCAAACTGGGTTAAAGGGTTCGAAGAAAGTGGTCTCAATGGTTGGAAAGACTTTTGAGGATATGGAAGTTAGGAAGGCATCTTTTAACGATGGAGATAAGTCAAGAGGCCACAAATTTTAACCATTGTCGCCATTAATGATGTTGGGAATTGTCGAGGATGGTTTGTTTAGCGTCGCCGAGTTATTTGACAATGGGCCCATTAGTTTGGTTACTTATTGTATCACTTTTGATTCACACTGGTGGTTAATCTCTAGGGAAGGGAACATAGATGGACAGGGAACAGAAGTAGATATAATTGAAGGGTCTGTGAATGGGAAGGATAGAACATCGGTGTCCCATTCATATTTGTACCAATAAGATTATTTTTTTCCTCTTTTCCTGAGGAGTCTAATTTGAATGGCGTATAAAACATGTAAAAGCCTTAGAAGGCAGAGAATCATTGTGAATTGGTGTCGTATGTGCAAAAGAGACGCGAAGACGGTTGATCACCTCCTTATTCACTGCCTGGTGGCGTGGAAGCTGTAGAGTTTGGTTTCCTCGTGGTTTGGAATGCAGTGGGTCATGTCTAGGAAAGTTACGGAATTCTTAATTGCTTGGAGAGGTGCAAGAATGAGAAAGAAAAGAAAGCGAATTTGGGCTATGATTCCTCTTTGTTTGATGTGGGCAATTTGGCACAAAAGAAAATCGAGAGTTTTTGAAGGAATCGAAAAACCTTTGTTTAGGATCAAAAGTTTTTTGATGAATAGCTTGTAGCCTTGTATAATTGGGACAAGAGAGAATGTAATCTTTCTCTTAACCAATTTTTAGATTGTTGTGATCTTTTTCACTCTAAGAAGTATGTATAGAGCCTTTTTGTTTTGTGGCCTCTTTTTGTAAACAGGCCGCATTCCATTTATGCCTTTTTGCTAATATAATTAGTTACGTATCAAAAAAAATAAAACATGTAAAAGCATATTCTGGTAGCAATTGACTTGCTTGAGAGCCTTATCTATGCAAGGGTTAAACTGTAGTAGAAGAAAAGTCATTCCTCAGGTATACAAACCTTATGTGTTACCCCTGTTGTTTGATGGTCATAATATTGAGAGCTGAAATGGCGATTTGAAGGATAAGGGCGAGTTCCAACCACTCCAAGTGCTTGATTTGAGAAATGTCCCCTGGGAAGACTCGTTATTTGTCCTTCCCATACTGATGCCTGTCTTGAATTCTTATCACTGCAAAATAAGAAGTAATTGTTCCTTCTCTATTTAAGAAATCAAACAGAAAACAAGTGGCCATCATGAACTAACTGCAAAAAGAAAGTCAGTAGTCATTTTGTAAATTCTGCATTAGCATTCACACTGGAATCATCTGATGCATAAGATTATAAGAAACGGATAACCAAAAGAATGACTGGAAAACGAAACATAAGTCACACAATTGGTAGGATGGCCAACCCATCCTTTGTGTTAAGTAGAGATTATGTTCTGATGCAATAACAAGAATCCATATTTACAAGCTACGAAAGGAAGAAAGCTTGGCATGTCCGCAATTATCTCAGAAACATATCTGATGGTACTAAAGCTGGAAGAAGAAAACACTAAAACATTTGAATTCCCACATAAGTGCCCAGAAAACAGTTGGGCAAGCTTTATCAAAGAGCCAAAGTTCATTACTTACCCCATTCGGTGAAATGAGCAATGGCTCTCCCGTTCAGGCACTACATTTTCAGTTTCTATTCCATTCACTTTGCCTAAAAATGCACCAAAGGTAGGCTTCCAAGGTATATCATCACCGGTTCTCAACAACGGAGCAGAAACCAATGCCTCCGAACTTGATGATATCGGAACAACTATATGGGGCAAGAAAGATTTTAAACTTGACAGTTTATGTGAAGTTTTAGCTGCCAGCATTGAACCAACTGCACTAAAAAGAAAATAAGGTAAATGAACAACTCACCACAGCCTCAAATAGGCATTACTTCGTGAATAATGGAAGTACTATACGAGAGTATAATCAAAAATCAAAATACATGCGTGCGCGCAGAAGTTACACCACCCTCCCTCGTGAAAACTATCGGGTAACGACTCTTCACGCAAAGTAAGAGTTGAACATTTTACCCTGCTAGAGTTCTACCTATTGTCCTTGCATCTTCTTCTTTTTTATACAAAAAAAACAAGCCCTAACCCTGTCTACCGGCTTGCTTATCATTTTAGTCTGTGGCCAAAGAACCCTAAGCCACCACAACCACCTCCATATTCACCTCAATCAAGATTGAACAAAATCAGTAGTGGGCCTGCACAACTTCTCCAAACCCACTTGTTCTCACAATCACACTCCGTTTTAAGAACGCAGCGATAACATCAAACACTGGGTTTGCACATAATCGCATACACGTACATATCTGCAATTTGACGAGTTTATAGTTTATGTAATGTCACGGTCTTGCGGTTAAATTGGAAAAGGGTTCTTTACTTATTGCTTAAAAAATTCAGCCTTTTGGCACAAATAAGTGGATTGCAGTGATATTTGAGTGCGAAAATACATAACCCCTCACGAAAGCCTCAAATTTTCAACCCAAAATATATCGAAAGAATCCATCATGAAAACAAGGAGAAGGAGTGGTGGCTGACCAGTGAAACGAGATCGTTTGCAATTTGTGTCCTGTTCAAGGTCTAGCTTCCATTATCAGAGAGAGGGGGGGTTCCAGATTTTTGCGAAATGGGGCTTGGTTGGATAAGTATGAAGAGCAGTTCTAAAGAAACGGACTCATTCATTCATCTGAATCATTTCTTGTATGACAATAAAACACCTTTACTGCTTCTATTCCTACCAGAATATCAACAAAATGTGTGATATTTCAACATAAGCATCAAAAAGAATAGTATTCGTCATGAATAATAGTATAGACCATCACTGTCATAACAAATGTCAACGACAAGAACCAGGAGATCAATACAAAAAACCAGTTCTGCCACCAAATTGTAAAAACATAACTATCAGACATGCAAAGAATGAAGAACTCATCCTTCCAATAATTTCTTCATGTAGGCACTAAACATCAAAGAAAATCTGTTTCTCAGCATTTCAATGCAGTGCTCTGTCACTAATAATTTAAATAGACCAAGGCCTGCTTTCCTGTGTCGATCCTGGCAAGGATTTTTAAAAAGACTTGATAACCATCGACCTAATAACCAAATAAGAATCAAGCAAATAATAGGGCTACATAGCCTACATTTGATATAACTCTAAGCAAGCCATGTATAAGTTTGCATTAGAACAGTTTAACACCAAGAGGCGAGAGCTAATGTCGCCCTAGCTTTGATCTTGTAAAGAAAATATTTTACGTTCATGTGAGTGTTCGCAAAATAAAAATGTCAAATAAAGTCGATGGAAGGTGAAAGCGATAAGTAACAGGAAAATTATTTCTCAAAACTGTGGACACCTAAAATTAACCTAAAACAAGAAAATACCTGAGAACCTAATTCAAATAACCATTCTAAATTACTAAGCACCCAAATTTTATTATTGTTACTGAAAAATGGTATGCCAAGACAATAACAGCCCCTTGGATTGTGAGAAAGGGTGCGATAAGAAAGGCGGATGAGCCAAATAAAAAATCATTTTCGTACTTTTCTCTCTGTTTGTCACCAAATGACTTGATTCAAATGCGTGATTTGACAAAAACACTCTAATTCTTTTCTTTTCTTTTCTCATCAAATCCCTCAATCCAAAGGAGAAGAACGCGAACAAATGATACCTCTACTCCATTAAGTAGCAACCTGGCCACTCATTTCACTCAAGTCGAGAGCAATACAACTATTTGCTAAAGCTGGGACTTTGTTTGGGAATGACGGAGATTAACTTACAATCAAGAATATACCACAGACGATTGCACATATAACCCTCTTAAATTGCCAAGCACCCAAAATAAAATAGAAATGGTATATCAGGATTCAGGACTATAAATAAGATCCTAAAATGTTGAAACATCTTCATTTCGCACCACGCACCAACTTATGTCAATTGAGTGCAATAGAACGTCAAATGGAGCTCAGTTATTTCATACTCACAAAGCTAGCCCTAAGAGTCAACATTTATGTGTGTGCATGTCAATATATATTTATACATATCTATATAATATATATCTATATATATATATATAGAGAGAGAGAGAGAGAGAGAGAGGTTACTTGAGAGGATTGGAGGCTCGACGAAGTGCCCACATCGTGATGTTGGAGAAAACCAGAAACCCTAAATTGATGAAATGAGGGAGTGAGAGAGAGAGCGTTTAAGCAAGCTCCGCCACTCTTGAACCCTAAAACCCTCGTCTGATAGTCTGCTGCGCCCTTACCCTTTGAGATATTTTGCCGAATTGGATAACTGCAGTGTCGCCAAATAGGGACAAGTACTTATAGCAAGTCCATGAAAATGTGTATATTTATGAAGGCTCCTTCAGGTTTCTCATACTGCCATTTAACACCCTCCTATTGTTTCTTGGAGCGCTAGGGTAGGGCAGATATCACTATCCCCGTCCCCGATCCACCACCCCTACCTAATCCTCTCTCTGCCCCAATCTCTATCCGAGATTATTTTTTTGAACCTCCATCCCCACGCCAAACGGAAAATTAAGGATCCACACCTTAAGTATGCAAAGCCAATACATGAGAAAACAGACTGTAAATTACATAAGTACTCAGAGCCTTAGAAATAGTTGGGGAAACATAGAGATCATGAATGAGAAATGTAGAGACCCGTATTTTCAAAAATCGTTCAAAGGTTTTATTAACGTTAGAATATCGAATAAATGTGAAATTTGTTGAATCTATTTGATTTGGGGTCAATGTGATGGGATTGAGAGTGGAGGGAGTGCAAGTGTGGTTGGTGTGTGCCGTAGTGTGTATATATGTGTGTGTGTGTGTGTGTGTGTGTGTGAGAGAGAGAGGGTGTAGGGGGATAAAAGATCCGTAATCCTCTCTCTCTCTTCCCGATCTCTCTCTCTCGGCTCTTCTCGCTCTCACTCTTTCACTCCAACACCCCAAAATACTTTAAACCCACCTCAATCCGCCGTAAGGTTTTCACATTCAAGTGTTCTAGAGCTTGGAAATTCGTGGGTTTGAGCTCGAAGAGGAGTACTCGGTTGATTCAAGGTTTCGGAGCTAGGACTTGCTTGCTTGAGCTTGGGTTTCGTTCTTCGATTTCGAGGTAGGGATTTCTCACTTCTATTATGTGTTTATGTGTTGATTTGGTGTTTGAATCGAGCCCTAGATCGTTGCTTTTGTTGTTAGAAATGTTCTGGTGAAGTCTGAAAGTCGTGCACTGAAAACCCAAGTCCTACCGGTAGGAGTTTTGGCCCTACCGGTAGAAACGTTGTCCAGTAGTGTCATTTTGTGAAAATTTGGTCTTCTACCGGTAGGAGAAAATTTTGTACCGGTAGGTAATGAAAAATCAGCATTTTTGAAAAAATTTCGAACAAGCATAACTTTTTCATCTGAACTCCGGTTTAGGCAAATTTTATATTGAAATTCATGTGCCGGAAGTCTACTTTCCAATGGTGGTGGTATCATCTCCTAATTCTAAGCCGATAAGGTTTGGTAGCCAAAATAAGATAGGTACGTTCGTAAACGTGGAGTAATCCTTTTTTTTCTTAGGATTGTTTGGGGGAGACACGGATGTTCCTAGGTTCTCTTGAGTATTTAATTGAATGGTATGACGAGGCTAGTGGTATACTAGGGTTTGTAGTGGTCGTTGGGTTCCGTATGAGTCCTTTGACACCGAAACGAGGGTTTAGAGAACATAAGGAATATAGGTGGGCGAATGTTGTATGTGTTGACATACGATATGAGAAATAAATACGTAGATCACTCTTTTGAGTTAAACAACGCTAGGCGTGAATACAAGGGACAATTTTCTTTATGTTTGATATGCGATGCATTTCTTGCGTGACTTGTACGGTTTTATGAGTCGCAAGGTGGAAATCTATGAATCCTCGTTAGAGAATATCTCTTGATATGTGAGTGATTGTATGGTGATAAGAAACTAATAACGTAATAAAAGCGAGTTGATTGAGGTGAAATTATCCGTGCTATTTCTATGTGAATAAGTCTTCGTTGTGAATTCATTATATGTGGTTGAGATGAATGGCTGAGTTGTAAAGTATATAGGAGGAATTTTGGGTACGATGACCTATGATGGGTGACTTGAATTAGCTCCATCAATGAGAGAGGTGCTAATGGGGAGTATCGGGACTCCGTAAATGGCCCGGCAGGAGCTTTTGCTCATGACACAGAACGAAAAGGAAATGGTGACATGATGTGAATGGAAATGGGCTATCATTGTGAAAGTGTGAGGGATATGAAAGACATTGGCGTTGTGGTTCTTTGATTATGATAGTTTCATAAGTCAAGATATTAGATTGGTTATTCGAAATAAGATAAGGGGCAGTGGCAGTTATGAGAAAAGCGTATAGATAATAAGTTCTTCGGGTTAATTTAGAGTCTTGGTGCGTAGTCATGGTACTTCAATTATGTCGTCGACTTTAGGGAAACTGCTTGTTGTGTATTGTTTCTCCTTTGAAATACCGTACCTTGCTTTAGTTATTCACTCTACCTGTCATCCCATTTTCATATAATGGTTGTGTAGATTTCTCTACTAGACTAGTGTAGCTCAACCTATCATTTTCAGGTGTGAACCCAGAGCGGTAGTATGGAGTGAAGTGCATGTATTCTAGTGCATATTTTCGGAAGAAGTGGTAAAGGAGACTCGTGGATATTTTGGTAAAACATGTTTTGGGAATATAATAGAACTTTAACTCTATTTCTTTTAATGATGTAGTATATTTAAACTCTTGGAGTTGGATCTGTAATTTAATGATCAGGACTTGGTGAACTCTTTTGGGATATTATGTATGATAATGTGATGAGTTTTATTTATGAAAAGCTATCTTTATTTAAGTTGAAAATCGAGGGCGTGACAAGAAATGTGATGTGTGAAAGTGAGAGCCTAACCTAAAATGCTAAAACTAATATGTGGATATACATATAACGAGGGTTTCGGGGTGGGCGGGCATAGAAGCGGGGACCAAAGTGAAGCAATTTAGGGCAGGGAGAGACACATATCCACCCCTACCCTTAACTCAACTTTTTAAAAATTCATTTCCGAATCCTTCTTGATAACAAAAAAAATTCCGAATGCTCTACCCATTTGGAGCGGGTAGGGTTGGATCAGCCGAATTGGTCATCCCTATTTCCTGCTTTCACCCATTCTTTTACCCATATATTTGGGTCAAAAGCTTCATTTTTTATTTATTTATGTTTTTCCTCCAATATATGGGTCAAAGTGCCACATTTGTTAATAAAAAGAAAGTGAAAATAGGTATTGAGAAAAAAAGGGTATGGTTTTGGATCTCTCCACATTTTTGGATAAGAAAAAAGGGTAGAAAAAAGGTAGGACATTGGAGATGGATTTTAGTTTTTTGTACTCCAATTTTGGGTTTAGGTATAAAAAAAAATGAGCCCAACTATAGCGATACCATTTGGTGTACACCAAATTTACAAGGCGTTGTGAAGGACCCATCTTGGGATCCTACACAAATGATTAGAGCTGCTCAATTTGTTTAAATCATTTTTTAAAGAATATCAGCTCATTCTAATATTGATAATGGCTTAATTAGTTCTTTGCTCAATTTTCTATTTTATTGTAAGAAAATTGGTAAGAATAGGAGATGTTAATTGTTTCCTCAACATATTCGTATTACGCCGTGTTTCCAATAGCAAAAAATGGGGGAAAAAATTAGGTGTTTTTTTTTCCATCTAGTTCACACTAATTAACAAGTATAAGCATTTTACCACATCTCGTTCACACTAACAAAAAGTTGTCAATAAAACAAAAATTGCTACAATAATTTTACTAACAAACTTATCTACAACTTATTCACTACTGAAAACAACTTGACATTTGGAAATAACTTATTCACACCTAACAACTTGATTGCTAGAACACCCTCCTAAATATACTCTAGCATTCACTTAATTTATTTTTTTAATCATTCTACAACCACAAACACTTACACAAATATTTACACAAATCCATTCATATTGGGACTCACATACACTACACCTCCAGTGTGGGACCTACCAAAAAATGTGAGTGTTTGTACAGTATCTGTGGTTGTACATTAATTGTTATCTTTTTTGAACACATGTTTTATTTGGTTTTAAATAGTTTAGGGGATGGCTTTCCTGTAGTTGGGTAGCAAACTGTATGCTCTACAGTTCTCCATTTTCCGTGTTCTTTTCGGGCCTCGTTTGATGATTGACATCGTTCAGATAGAGCTCGGCGATTACTTTTGACCATGAAAAAAAATCTTGTTAGTAAAATTCCGATAAGTATAGGATCGAAACACGTTTCTCTTTGAAAAAGTGTACCATGCATGCTGGATTAAACCCACTTCAACCAATCCGTTTGAAGAGAAACTTATTTCGGTTGGATACTTATCAGACTTCGATTAACATGATTTTTTTCATGGTCAAAGTACTCACCGAGCTCTATTATATAAACGATTCTAATCATCGAACGAGGCCCAGAAAGAGCACCGAAAATGAGGAACTGCATGGCGTGCAGTTTGCTTCCCAAGTGCAGGAAAGCCATCTCCTCCTTTTAAATAAACATCACTTTTGTCCTACTTGATAGCCCTAACTTTGGGAAAATATTTATTCCTAAAATTAAATAAATCAGACATTGCAAATCACATCTCAACGATTTATATTCGTTTTGAGAAGATGGACAGTTCGAACTATGGGGGTTCATCTAAAATTCGACCCTCGTGATACGATTCGAACATGCATTTACCGATATTGACAAATTTGATTCTTTCTATGAGTGATTAACACAATGGACCATGAATTGATCAAACCAAACCCTTGGTGAGTCTTATTTCTCCTCACATTAGGATTATTGTCAGGATTTTTTTTCGCACTCTCCCCATTCTATCCAAACATCTTTTCTATCTCTTTATACGTACACACATACAGGGGCGGATGTAGGGGGTGTAAGCGGGGGCCCAGGTCTCCTGCACACCTCTCAATTATTCCACTAATTATACATATTTTTAGGTTAATTTGGAAAGTTCTATAGGATCGCCCCTGCAAGTTTCTTGAATGAAAAAACAAAGGTTATAAAGTTTCTATACATGTGTGAATGTAACGACCCGGATTTTTGAACCAATTTTTTTTTATATAATAATATTATTAGGATTATTTTCTTAATACAATCACCTATTTTTTTTTCTTTTTTTCTTTTAAAAAAAATACATAAATACCTATAATTATCTAATTCTATTTTTTTCTAGTTGCATGCATGCATACAACTCTCCCATCTCTCTATCTCCTATTCCTACTTAGTCCCTATTTTCCCCGTAACCCAAAAATCGAGCTCCATTCGTCCATATCGAAACCCAATTCCGTTAGGACTCAAATTAATCAAAACTCATCCAATTCTCTTATAAATACGTCACTACTCCAACCCTAGGGCACGCACCATATTTTTCACGCCCTAATCATCCAGAAAAGAGAGAAAAACCGAAGGAAATCAAAGCTCCAATCCATGGAGTTCTAGAGAGAGAAAAGAGAGAGAGAAAAGTGGGTTTCGTGCCTAGACCCAACCAAGATCCAATCCGATCATCCCGAACTCTTTCTACAACCTAGAGCATCACCAAACATCAATCAATTCGACCCCGAGGTTCCCCGATCAAGAAACCCGAAGCTTTCGTTCCAAATTGTCAAGTTTCGATCGAAATCAAATCCAATCCGATTCGAGGTACTATAATTCGATCCGAGGCCTCCTCTAAGTATATTAAGTGTTTATAGACATAACCCAATGACCCCCGTAGTCCCATGCATTGAAACGAGTGAGAAAAACGAGAAAAACCCAAAACAGCCCGCGACCTTGCGGCCGCGAACTGCGGGATTTCCCGCCGCAAGAACCAGGCGGCCAACCTCGCGGCCGCGAACTCCTTCTCCCCCAGACCGCGCGCCTGTTTTGCTTTCGTGTCGAATTGATTGTGCGACCTTTTAAACATCGTATTTGACCCCGAAATTTTTATCCTAAGTTACCCACATTCTAAAGTTCATACCTTATTAGTTTCATAATTTTTTTATTTAATCTCTGATTTGTTTAATTTTTATTCGTAATCGTGTGATCGTTTGTAAACTAAAAATCGTTGCGACATTTTAAATTATCCTATAAATCCCCAAACTATTTTTCTTAGATTCCTAACTTCTTAAAGATCATAAGTTGTTGATTTCATAACTTTTTGATGTTATTTGTTATTTATTTTATTTTTAGTTAAAGTTTCAAACAAAAAATCAATACGACCTTATAAACTAATCTATAATTACCCAAACTATTTTCCTAGACTCCCAACATGTTAAAGGTCATAACTTTCTGATTTCGTAGTTAATTTATATATTTAGCTATTTATTTAATTTTTAACTAAAGTTATAAACGGAAATTAATAACGACCTTATAAAAAATATTTTTAATATCGAAAATATTTTTCTTAGACTCCTGCCAGCTCAAAAGTGATATATTGTTAAAATAAAATTTTATTTATTTAATTAACTATATATTATTATTTAAGTATTGTTTCTTAATAATAATACCGTAAAATATTATAAAGAAGGTTTAAAATTCCAAATAATTTTATTTATACTTTTTACAGCCCCATAATGTTATTCTGTAAATATAAAAATATTATCAAATATTTAATCATTTATTGTCTATTTAATCTTGTTTTGCCTATTAACTTGAATCTTTTATTCAAAATAAATCCGTGAGCGTTCAAACCCAACTTTTAAGACTTGAACTTGTTATAGAGGACCTCTAGGACCCTTATTAGGATTACGATAATTATTTTAATATTTTTACCTAATTAATGTATTTAATTAGTGTTTAATTAACTTAATTACTTATAATTAATTAACGAAAGTCTAGAAAATTATTTTTAAATCTTAATTAAATAATTCTTACATTCTTAATGACTTTGTGACCATATGAGATTAAGGGCAACGGCCCAGTCATAAAAGGTTATGTGATTTCATTGCTTAATAATTGTTTTGACCCGTCTGTTATTCGTTTTCAATTATTATTGAGATTGATATTGTGTTGATACTTAATTTGAATGTTAGATTGGACCCTAGGGACATGGGGTGGTATGCGAAATAGAAATCACGTAGACGATGCTAAGTAATGGATAAATTGTGAAGTTTGTTTCTGTTTAGAGGTTGCCTGCAGGCGTGATGTTGAGATATGATGAGATTGTGATGAGAATTGATACTGGCGTGATGTCGGTGATGATATAAAACTTGGCAAAGTAAGCCCAATGATGTTTTGATAAAACCTGGCAAAGTAAGCCCGGTGATGTTTTGATAAAACCTGGCGGGTAGTTCAGAAGATGTTTTCTATTGATAAAACCTGGCGGTGGTCGAGTGACGTTTATGTTGATAAAACCTGGCGGAGGTCCGCGATATTTTATGTCGATAAAACCTGGCGGTGGTCGAGGACGTTTATGTTGATAAAACCTGGCGGGTAGTCGGCGATGTTTTCGTCGATAAAACCTAGCGGTGGTCCAGTGACGATTTATGTTGATAAAACCGCGAGTTGTTCCGGAGATATTTTGTGACGATAAAACCTAGCGGAGCCCAGTGATGTTTTTGGTGATAGACTCTGGCGTGTGTCCAATGGTGAGTTGATAGACCGGCGTGTGTCCAAAGTGATGATTGTGATGTGGTATATAAGATAGGCGAACCCTAGTTGTGATTCAGGCATGATAAGCTATCCCTTGTTGTAGTATTGTAACTTAGGTTATCTACTACAACAAAGGAAGTGATCTCATGGGACCGAGCATGGCTAAGGTTGGGGAGGAAAGATCTCGTGGGAGATCTTAGATCACACGTCGGGCTAATGGATAGTAATGAACGTAGTTTATGTGAAAAATCTCTGATTTACTTATTCGTGTCATTATTATCATGTTTACTTGCTATCTGTAATGTATGAGGGTATTTGGGTTGGATTATAGTTCGGGGTGAACTCTTTCACTCAGCACAGATTTCCTGGCATCCGTGTCAGATTTTGCAGAAAATCAGGAAGAACCACAGAATCCCGAAGGTGACCAATTCTATACCGAAGAGAATCCGGAAGTGGGAATTGAGCCAGAATACGCTTGGGACCCATATCAATCCTAGAAGACGACTCTATTATCTGTTTAGTTTATCCCTTTAAAGACTATTTTCAATATTTTCGCAATAGTTTGTAATAGATGAATCCTTAGGACGAATTATCTGTTTTGGATTTCAAATTAAATTTAATAAGTTTTTCGAGAATTAGTATTTAATACCTCCGATTTTACTTCCGAAAATCGGGGCGTTACAGTGAAATAAATCCCCAAAATCTCAAGTTATTGACTTTTTGGTCGTGGTTATAAAATTAAATGTGATTATGCATATGTATACAATCTCGACTTCTTCTCAAAACTAGTAAGTAGCAATATTTATATTATAACCTATATTTTTTGTTATTAATTTAAAAATACATGTGGTTTAGGCCTCCACTGAGTACAAATTATCCGTCCTTTATTGCACACATATATGCTCAACATTTATCACTCAGGTTTAGTAAATACTTATTTCCTGAAATTCGATTAGGATTCTGAAATCACCCAAAAAATTTTGAAACTCTGGTAAATTAATGTAATATTTTTGGCTTAGGAGTAACATTTTTTGGTAAGCAAAAAGATGTTATTAATCTTTAAAAAATATTACAAAGATTTAAACGAATCTCGGGCACACCGACAAAACATCACCCGAGAACCAAAACCAAAGGAAGGCAAGAAGCTAACTGATCAAAAACCTGAAACCTACAACCAAAACCAACGCCGCCAAAAAACACCATAAGCAAAATCTGAAACCAATAGCCAAAAACCAAACCAAATGCCAAAGTTAGGAGTAATATTTTTACCGCATACAAATAGCATTTATGAAAATGTAATTCTGAAAAACGTTATTCATAATGGAGGTTTTCAAAGAGGAGCTCATAGCAGATCAATCAAAAAAAGAAAAAAAGAGAAGCTCATAAATTAGTGACTGAATCATAATTTGAATCACAACTTTGCCTAAGTTGAAAAGATAAAAAAGGGATGAGTTAGGAAATTATACTAAGTTCATGGGTCCAATGCATAATATAGGGATGCACAAAAAATCTGGTGAACTGTGAAACCGGACAGAACCGATTCATATCTTTTGGATTTTGTTTGTGGACTAATGGTTTAGGCACGGATTCAAAAATTAAAAAACCATGAGATATGGATTATAATTGAATTTTCATTTGAAAACCATAAATTATCCGAACCTGACTGTGAGATATTAAAAAAATAAAAAATATATAATACATATGGAACATATACTCCCTCCGTCTCTTATTTAGAGTCCAGTATTCAATTTAAGACTCTCTCCTAATAAGCGTTCATTTTGTAAAGTTAGTGGGTAAAAGTTGGTTTATTGTCTATTTTGTCCCTAAAAGTATATTCCATTTTGAAATGATGTTGGATAAATAGGTAAAGTGGAGAAAAAAGTTGATGTGAAAGGTATAATGATGATGCCTTTTTAATAAGTTGGAGTTACGAAGTAAGACACTTAAAAAGGGACAGAGAGAGTAATAAATAATAATAATTTTACACCTATTTTTATAAATTAATTTTTAAAAAATCTACGTTGATGTTTTTTTCATGGAGGCTGCTACAGGCACATAAGTGTGCCACACCGATGTGCCTCTAGCATTTCCGTTTTTTCATTGAAGTACTTCCTTACCACTGGGTTTTTTTTTTAGTACTTTGGTGGGTTTTTTTATTCAAGTACTTTGTTAGAACAGTTTTTTTTCATTGAAGTACTGTAATGTGTAATGAGTTTATTTTTATTTAATGACTTGATATAATGTGTTTACTTTTTTTTTATTCCAGTACGGTAATGTGTTTACTTTGCTGGGAACTATTGAATTATTGAGCAACTGAAATGTGTAATATGTTTACTTTTATTGAAGTATTTTTTCTTACTTCGCTGGGAACTATTGAATTATACGTAAAAAATTGAAAATTCAGATTTTTTTTTATTGTTGGTTGATTCAATCTATGGACAAAACTCACGGTTCGGATTCAAACTGAATTGGTGTTACCACCATTCCTGAGGAAGAAATCATTACCCAATGAGAACAAAGGCAGAGAACCAGAGAAGTTATTCCAACTGAAATCATGGGCAACTTGTGTGTGTATACATATATATATACACACACAATTCTTTTCTTATCCGGTCGCCCGGATTTTATTATTTTATTCCCCCCTTCAGAACCCTCCCCCTTTGCTTTAATTAATTTAGGTGAAATTACACGGAGACCCCCTCATCTATACACTTTCGACACGGACACCCCCTAACATTTAAAAATGCCCACAGACACCCCCTCATGTGTTACCGTTACCCAAGTGAACCCCTTCCGTTGGATTACCGTTTGTTTCAATGACACATGCCAGTATTTTTGGCATTTTTAGACAAAAATACCCTTGAATGGGTCTATGTCCCTCTCAACCTTTCACTTATGCTCTCTCTCCCCCTCTGACAGCCATGGAAGCTGCCAACACAAACCTGGTGGAAGCTGCTGCTCCTCCACCGACGACGGCGACCCCCTCTCCGCCTTCCGCCGCCACACCCGCCTCTCCTTACCCCAATCTCACAATTTCCCGTCGGACACGGCCCGACCCGAATTCGAGGAACCGGGGCGAACCCGTCCGAATTGTAGAGGACGGAGCTGAGGCACATCGTGTTTGGCATTGCGGCGTCGGCCAAGCTGTGGGAGCAGAGGAAGAACTACATAAAGCTGTGGTGGGAGCCGAACCGGACCCGCGGCGTCGCCTGGTTGGACAAGCCGGTCGGCACCCGGCGGGGCGAGCCCCTGCCCGTGATCAAAACCTCCTCGAACACCTCCCGGTTCGCGTACACGGAGACTTTCTGGCTGGGTCTGGACAGAGACGGGGAGGGGGAGGAGATCCGGTGGTTCGTGATGAGGGACGACGACACCGTCTTCGAACACCTCGTCTCTCCGGTGATTGCTACAGAACCACAACAGGGCCAGCGAGGTTTTTGAGCCTCGCTTCTCTCTCTCTCTCTCTCTCTCTCACACACACACACACACACACACACACATGCTGGGTCTGGAAACCCACGAACTGGAAATTTGAAGGAGGAATTGAACTCAACAGCAAGGTGTATTTCTGTAGTATTATGGGTCTTCGACGATGAAATCGAAATCGAACTCGACGGCGACGGTGAAATCGACGGTGGGTTTGTGATTTGTGGGTTTTCGACTGATTTGTGGGTTTTTGACTTGATTTGTAGGTTTTCGACTGATTTGTGGGTTTATGATTCTAGTGCTAATTTGTGGTTTTGGCTTGATTCAGATGGTGGTTATGGCTGCTGCCGGTGGTGGTGGCGGTGGGAAGGGATTTTTTGTGATTTTGATTTTTTTTAGAAGTTTTGGGATTTGAGTAGGCATTTTGCTTAGACTGTTGGAAGGTGGGTGTATTTTGTGAGTAGTCAAAGTAGAATTTTGGTGTTTTGAGTAGTCAATTTGCTTAGGATGCAACTGAGCTTGTTGGAGATGCTCTGAGAGAGTGGGTTTGTCCAGTTTTCTGATAGAAGTGTGAGGGCTCTTGGTGCGTGTTATTATAACAAGGGTAAAATTGTCATTTCAGCCATTCTGTTAACATAGTTTATTATTTTTGAGTTTCAAGTAGATGAGGGGGTGTCTGTGGGCATTTTTAAATGTTAGGGGGTGTCCGTGTCGAAAGTGTATAGATGAGGGGGTCTCCATGTAATTTCACCATTAATTTATTCCCCCCCCGGTCCCCCTTTCCCATTCTGTTTCGGCCAGAGAAGAGAAACGAACGGAGGTGACTTTCGAACGACCTAAGTTCAGACGAAGACGACGAACGTCATCGCTAGAAGGTCTCTCTCTCTCTCGCTCTCTTTCTCTCTCACTCGTTCATGTGATTTTTGAACTGATTTTTGTGATTTGTTGTGTGGTTTGGATCGATCTCGGGATGGCCGACGACAAACGATCAGAGCGACGATCAGCCCTAAGGTCTCTCTCTCTCTCTTATTCTCTCTCTCTCTCTCTCTCTCTCTCTCTCTATATATGGTATCTACGAATTTCAAAACAACAGTATATCTTCGATTTTCGAAACCCTAAATTAAGAATAGGGGCTGATTTCTGTGTTTTCTTTTGATCTCGGAATGGCTGATTTCTTTCGATCTCGGAATGGCTGATTTCTACAGGGGGTTGTATATATGATATTCGATTTGGGGTTGTATGGTCCGGATTTGTGTCTGATCCGTTGGATTTTCTTATGATCAGTTGCTATTTGGACTGGTTTTCGTGCGTGACTTATACTGATTTTGGCCAGAGAATTTTGAAGTGGGGTTTGTTTGGTGTTATCAGTGTATCATTCGGTTCTGAATGATCTGTATATATAAATATACAATTCTTTTCATATTCGGTCGCCTGGATTTTATTATGGTTCGAATTTTCTATGAGTTTGGCCCTATTTCTAGATTCGTTTGCCCCTATTTGATGGCTATGATGATAAATTAATATGCAATGTGTACTTAGGTCTGGAAACATTAGATGGTCAATTGGCAACTAATGTTGCCGCCTTAGTGCCTTAAAAATGTGGAATCGTGAACATTTCATTTATCTGAGCCACTTTATTTGGCTATGATGAAAATTTTCTGAGCCAAAACCAGAGTTTGGCCCTATTTCCATATTTGTTTGCCCCTATTTGATGGCTATGATGATAAATTAATATGCAATGTGTACTTAGGCCTGGAAACAATAGATGGTCAATTGGCAACTAATGTTGCCGCCTTAGTGCTTTAAAAATGTGGAATCGTGAACATTTCATTTATCTGAGCCACTTTATTTGGCTATGATGAAAACTTTCTGAGCTAAAACCGCCTATCGTTCGTTGTCTTTGTTCTCAGCTTGGGTCGTTCGTATACAGTTGCCTCCTTTTTTTCTTCTCTGGCAGAAACAGAATGGGAAAGGGGGCTGGGGGGGGGGGATAAAATAATAGAATCCGAACCATACTAAAATCCGGGCGATCGGATATGAAAAGAACTGTATATATATAATGTGTACTAAGGCTTGGAAACACTAGATGGTCAGCTTGGCAACTAATGTTGCCGCCTAAGTGCCTTAAAAAAGTGGTGTCTTGAACATTTCATTTATTTAAGCCACTTTATTTGGCTATGATGAAAATTTTCTGAGCCAAAACTACCTCTCTAAATTTTTGATATTGCTTCTACATTTTAGCTGTGTTGGACATTTGTGTGAGTGTGTGTAGACATTGTGTTAGTGTATGCAGTAATTGTGTTAAAACAGTCATGTCCAGTTCAAGTAACATGAGTACCATTCAATCTCGTCAGCTTACATTTGAAAACAAGACATGTTGGTGTGGGTTGAGAGCCGCGGTGCATATTTCAGGGTCAACTGAGAATCTTGGAAGGCTCTACTATATCTGTCCAAAAGATTCAAAGGATAAAGAAAAATGCGGGTACTGAAAGTGGTGCTATCAAATTGGGTGTAACGAACCCAACCCACGTGTAGCACCTGAGGTGAAAGTAGTAAAGAATGATGCACGTGATGAAGTCATTGAAGTCACCGTAGCTAATTTAAAGCACATGTTGATTGTCTGCCAATGCTTAAATGGACTAGCCTTGATAGTGGCTATCATTGCACTTCTTAAGTGAATGTAATTTGTGTTCGTTAGTATTTGTTGTAATCGGTAGTTTAAAACCTTAGGTCCAAATGAATTTGCTTGTATTCGCTCGTATTTTTTTTTTGTTTGGTATGGCAATGGACGTTGACTAATTTTATCTATGGAATCTCCTTAATCTACATGCTATCAGTAGCTTTCCATTTATTCAGAGTGTGATATTAGGTTGTATAGAAGGGTTGCAATTTGCAAATGTAAGCAGAGGCAACTTGTTGGCTGTTTGAGTGTTCTTGGTCAAGTTAGACGATGCTTAATTTGTGCTTGAGCTTGGGAAGAGGGGTTATTTTTGTTGTGAATTAAATGGAGGTCTGAGGAAGTGCTTTGTTGGAAGCAACAAATTCGCATGTGCTAGTTATGTACTCTTCGTCGTCCTCTCTCTCTTTCCCAAATCCCTCTTTTCCTCACTCCCCCTTCATATTTTCATGACCTGTCTTGGAGTTTTTTGTGATAAAAAAGTTAAAAGATTAGAATTTTTAAATGTGGTGTCATGTTTTTAAGAAGCCTAGGTCAGCTCTTATGGATATTGGTTTGTTTATTCCAAAATAAGAAATGGCTGCTGTTTCAAGCCAAGATGGGATCTTCGAAGACTACAAAATGTTGTTTTCTACGACTGCCTCTTTGTTTTCTGCTGTGTATAGTTCAGCAATTGAATTGTATTGTGGCTCAAAACTCAAAACTCATACAACCCCAAAGGGGTATACCCCAGTAAACAGGAGAAAATAAACTCATAGCCTCTGCTTGAATAAGGGAGGCAAGCAGAATCCAGTAGACATTTTTTAGTTCTCAACAATTTCAGTTAAACCAAAACGAAAGGAATGGGAAGGTAAACGAAAAATTACAGTCCCAAAGTCTGGTAACCTTTTTTTTGGTAGCCATGCATAATTGAGGCATACCCAACGTTATACCAGGAAGCAATCAGCAGACACAACACAAAAAGAACTACCGAAACCACAGAGTTCACAACCATTACTCAATACCCCCCAGTACAAATAACCACAGAGTTCACAACCACAGACTACCGAAACCACAGAACATTGCAAAAACTGAAATTGTCCCAAGCTTATGAACATGTAAGTGGATGTTAATTTGTAATATGAATGTCATTGTTTATACACGGAATACATTTTAATTGATGTCTTATTTTATTAGGTCTTCACAAGATGTTAGGTTGAGTGATGAAGAAGACGATGACAAGGACGACGTTAACGATGAGTGTAAGTGTTTGTCTTTTGTGGTACATCTAAGTTGTTCTTGTCTTTTGTTTCATTTATTGATAATATGACCTATTTTGCTCCCTCGGTAACATACTCTCTTGCTCTTTTTCTGATACATAGTATTTTTTGGTTTTGGTTATCCTTTTCTCTATTTTCCTAATTTTATAACTACCTAAAAATTGAAATAATATTTTGAGCCACTATCAAGATTCAAATGGTAATTTGAATTTCAATCGGGGTGAGTAGTGTCGTAGACATGGGTCGGGGTAAGTAGTGCCGTGGGCTCGAGTAAACACTAGTAATGAACAATTGACAACATTATTCAGAAATTAATAAATTTAGCCAAAAAGTATATTGCTTAATTTTCAAATACTTCTACAAAACTGTTATACTATTAATTTACTTTTAACTATCAATATGTTATTTGCAAAACAAGGCATTCATTTGTCACTTTAATGATTTAATATCTAGAAAACATACCTCAGTTGAAAGATATTACTATCACAGACATTAGGGGGAAAATTTACAAACACTGTTTTACGAGGAATTAATTACTACTTAATTTTTCCATCATCTATAGAAGTTACAAGTTACTACTAATTGATAAGATGAAAGTAGACTTAAAATGGCTAAAGAAATGATTAATAAACATTAAGGATTTAATTGGACCTTTCATTGAATTATGGTTAGTAATTAATAAAATGATCTGATAAGATACCTAACAACTAATTCAATGATCTGATTCACAATATATAGGGACTAAATTAATGTTTGATGATAGCTAGTGGTGGTTAATAAAGTTAACCAATCGATCGATTAGTGCGGGAGCAAAAGACTAAGTTGTTAGTTAATCAGGATAATTGATTAAGAGTTCAATCAATCGTTCAGCCCTTGAGTTGATCAATATGATGAAATTTGCAACTGTCAAAAGAGATTTAGAGAAGGAGAATAATTAATCTAGATACCCAAATGTAACAAATTTTCAGAAGACATAAAATGAAATTTAAATCTTGATATGTACGTCGGCCATCTTTTGAAAATTCATACTAACTGATATATATATATATATATATATATATATATAGGGACCGGTTCTAAAAACAATACATTTGACAATACTTTTGACAATAGATTTTTTGAAACCCCGCGTGGGACCTTCAAACAAATGATCGGAGCCGCTCAATGTATTTAATACATGTTTTTAAGGGGTCCCGTAAAAAATTAACGCATTTGGATATTGGTAAAGGTTTGATCGGCTCATTTAGTTGATTCCTGTCAAATTTGACAGCATAAAATTGAATGAGCCGATCAAGCCCTTGCCGATATCCAAATGAGTTGATTTTTTACGGGAACCCTTAAAAACATGTTTTAAACAAATTAAACTGCTCCGATTATTTGTGTGACGCTCCGAAAAATATATTGTCAAAAGTATTGTCAAATTTAGTGTTTACCCGTGCCTACGGCACTACTCACCCCGATTGGAATTGAAATTACCATTTGAATCTTGATAGTTGCTCAAAACATTATTTCAATTTTTAGGTAGCTATAAAATTTTTAGAAAAAATAAAGGAAAATAGAGAAAAGGATAACAAAAATAAAAAAAGTTCTCCTACGTATCAGAGAAAGAGCAAGAGAGTATATTACCAAGGATAGTGGATTCCGGGTTTCGAGTGACTCACCGGTAAGGGGCGATGACTGTTTGTGGTAGGACAATCAGAAGAGAGGTTTTGATGAGAGAGAGAGAGATGGGGTGGTGACTACTGGGGTTTTTTTATTATTATTAACAAAACAGAAGCTGAGTGGTAGGAGGAAAAAATAAATTGATGGCATTTTTATAATATATTTGTAAGAGTATGAGTGTTTTCTTAAGAGAGTTGGAAAACACATATGAGCCCTTGGATCAAAATGAATCCTAACCATTCCAACAACTTGTCCCAACACCCTTCTGTTTTATATATATATATATATATATATATATATGTGTGTGTGTGTGTGTGTGTGTGTGTGTGACATTGTTTGTTTAAGCAGGGCCCTTCCATTGTGCCACGCCCTCGATTTTCAACATAAATGAATAAACCATTTCGATAAATAGTCCTCACATACGCTATTAATACCCCAAAATGAACTTGCCCACCTGTTTAATTACAAACGAAGTCCCCAAGTTTCATAAATTCAACATTGGCACACCGGCCACAAAATAAGCTTAAGTACAAATGCGAACGAGTTTCGAATATTACAAACTTTAGCCAAAAGATAATTCAAAAGTACAAATTAGTTACAAGGTCATCTTTAATCAAAAGTAAGTCTATTACAAAGATGAATAAGTAACTAAGTCCAGTTAGCTTCCAAAATTTTTCGTGTCCAAGCACATCATGGCATGAAATCTAGTGTCCGGCGTTAGAACATCCGCATTGTAATAATCAAATGGATGTAAATAAGCAAACTTAACAATAATGCTCAAAAAATACCTCACATTGTAATAACCAAAGTTACAAGTCATTTAGTAAATAATCAAATTCCACCCATTCCATAACCAAACTTAACAACTTTTACCAATAACCAAAACTCAATAACTAAACCCAATAAGGAAACTCGAAACTCAATAACTCAAAAACACCCCTCATTGAAATCGTCTCATCGAGACGAATAATTTAGTATGATCGGATGCATGATTGAAACTCGTTTGCGATTGGACATAGGTGCATTGAGTATTTTGAGATTTTTTTTGGTTAGGGATGCAAAAATAACCAATGTGGAGATAGAGGTTGTTAAGTTTAATTATGAACTAAATGGATAATCAAATGCTGACGTGGCACATTTTGATTGTTGATTTTGATTATTCCCATTGCGGATGCTCTTAGGACCTGAAAAGAAAGATTTTGTTGAGCTACACTAGCCCAGTAGGAAATTCTCTACAAAGTCTATATGTAAATGAGATGATACACGTGGATACAATGAATGAAGCTAGATAGCGAATCTAATGACAACATATATCAACACCGTTTACCGATATCGTAACATTCTTACATAAGGACACACACACTTACACACTTCTTCCAATCAATTTCCACCCCTTGCGTCACAATAAACTCCACCCCTTGCGACTTTGTGTTTCCACCCCTTGCGTCACAATACACTCCACATTCAACTTCACATCGACAACCACATTATCAATACTATCAAACACAACATAAACAACTTATTGATCTTAACAATCGAGACGAAAATATGGCATTCACAAGCATAAGCATTTCCTCAAGCTACAAAGTGTTCCACTGAGCCATATATAGCATTCAAACACTAATATCACACAAGTTCACCACAAAACATGTAGAGAAATAGAGAAGTCCCTACCAAAGTGGGTTTTGAGTAAAACCCTAGGTCTACCGAGAGCTATACGCTTGAATCCTTCAAAGACAAGCCTCACCCGAGCTTAGGTACAAGATCTAGAGTAGATAAAGCACAAAAACATGAACAACAAGTAAAGATCAACAATTAATCTAGAGGAGAGAGGGAAAAACGTGGGTGAGAGTCCAAGAAGTGAAAACATGAACACAAACTTACCCCTTGTTCTCCAAAATGCAATATTCGAGTGATATGAAGTTGGAAACCCGAGGATCTTGAAGATTTGGGGTCGAAATCGAGAGTTTTGGGTGAGATTGAGGTTGGGTAGGTGAGAGGAGGGTTTTTCAGGTCTAGTTCGTGAGTTTTGGGGTGAGAAATGACAAAAGGGGGGTGTTTATAGTGTCCCAAAAGCGTGCTGAAAAAGTGCAGAAAAACGCAGCAGGTACCGGTACTGGCCGTTTCCCAGTATCGGTACCAGAGCCTTCAAATATCAATTTGAACGTGCATTGGACAGTAGGTACCGGTACTAGTACCGGTACCAACTAGGCAGAAAAGTAGGGGAGTACACGGTCCGGATTGGTTCGGTTCTCTAGAAAACCAGTAATCGGACCATTTTAGATGGTTCTAAAAAATTGGGAACCAGAACCTAACCATTATATGCATAGAACCTAACCAGAACCAAACCGTAAGACCGGTCCGATTTTAGTTCGGTTCCGGTTCTATCCAATAAGCATTCAAACACTTATTCATAATTAAATATGAACTCAAAAAATTAAAAAAATAGGAAGATAATCTACTGGAATAGGAAATGAAGGAAGAAAATAAAAGTTTTCCTAACAAATGAAATTTCATCTCTAAATAAATCAAGTTTAGTAAGGAAAAGATTAACTTACCAAATTCAAATACACATTTAATTACACGCATATGTATTTCTATATTTATCTTAGTTTTAAACGGTCGGTTTGGTTCTAACCACGGTTCATTAATTGAGAACCAGTAACCGAACCAAAATTAACGGTTCTTATTTTTTTGAAACCATAACCTGACTGTGAACCACAGAACCGGACCAAATAGGACGGTTCGGTCCGGATTGGACCAATTTTACGGTTCAGACGGATTTCTTGAACACCCCTACAGAAAAGTAAAAAAATTACAACGGACTCCGGAACGAACCCAACTTGATACCAACACCTCCCAACATCAACATATCATCAAAACTAACATTTTACCTTATTCCTAGCGTCCGATACACAACCGTAAACGTATATTCGTATACCCCCACTAACATTTGCATACCTTTAATAATAATACAACTCTTTTATGCAATAAACGATTTCCGAAAATAAAACAAATTCGCGAGTCTCTACACATTGCGGACGCCCGCATTCAAGCAAGTTGCGGACCACCCCATTTCTCCCCTTTCCCGATTGAATTTTGATGATCCGAGCCGTTCAATGTGTTCAGAACGTGATTTTAAGGGTACCCGTAAGAAATCGGGAAAAAAAATGACCGGAAAGGACTTGATTTGAGCAGTTTTTATTTGAATTGTTCAATAAAAAATAAACAAAAACTGCTCGGATGAAGCCCTTCCCGGTCTTTTTTTTGCTGATTATGTTCTGAACACATTGAGCGGCTCGGATCATTGAAATTCAATCGAAAAAGGCAAAGTCGGCAACTTGTTTCAATGCGGGCATCCGCAATGGAAGGACCCTGTTTGTTTAAGATGATATATTTGTCTTGGGAGAAGTAGTATTCATTGTTTTTAGAACAAGTACGATTCGATAGAATCCTTAATAATGACTAACAAGACTGATTTTTCACATTAAGAATTTACACTACCAAAGATTTACGAAAATGAATAATGCAAGTTACTATCAAATGCAACCGTGTTGCAGATCTTATTTTTGCGTCAGGAAAGCATTGAAAGGATACATAATTTGGAAGAGGAAATCAATTCTACTACTCTACATCATTGGATCTCCCCTTCACTGTACCGTCCATCCAATAAGTGATGGCTTTTGGTCATACTTGTATAGAAGATTCAAGATGAGAGAGAGAGAGAGCATGCATGCATGAGCCACGAATCGATGTCACAGAAACCTCTAAGGAGACCCTTCCCCCATCAATTTGATAATGGATGCTGAACCACATTTGAGTACAAGCTTCCTGTTCTTTTTTATTTCATCTTCATTTAGATAATAAAAAATAAAATAAAAACTTCATTCATTCATTTCAATAAATCCGTACAAAATTAAGTATGGCATACTGGGCATAATCCTTGGACCTAACTCCTAAGTGACAGGAAAAACATCTAGTTTACCAGAATTCTCAAAACCATGACTGCATCCCATAACTTAACTGCCTTTCCAAGAATAGCACAAAATATTCCAAGAACTGCTAACCATTTGTCGCTCCAAGCTTTTTTCCCTTTCGTGATCTTTTCCTTTTTTTGTTGCTCCTGCTTCTTACAGTTTCACTGCCATCATTGCTTTCCTGCATTTAGGACAACTACACATCAATGGCATGACGAGGAACCAAAACATTAGGGAACCTTTCTTCAACTTGTGATGGTTAACTACCACAGATATGCTGATTAAGCAGTATTCGGAGGATAGAATACAGATCCGTGTTCCCACGCCCATTTCCCAGTTAAATAATGGACATTATCATTGGACATCACAGTTCACAATCATTGGCCCATTTCAAAATTGCCCCTTTCTACCGATCATCTGGTATTGAAGCTACTAGTTCTCAGCATACAACTTACGCAGATCAAGCCCCACTGGAGAATATTTTATCATTAGCGCAAAAGCTGACCTTTTGCAGGATTACCAAAGTTCCTCGGGCTAGTGTCAGGAGTCCAGACACGCTCTTAGAAATGCTTCAGCCTTCCATCAAGATCATCAAAAAGAGCCCTTAAGCCTTTCTTTTAGGCCCTATGAATAGTACGGTAGCTTTATTTTGGTATTTTATTTCACTTGTCCAGGTTTGGGCATCGGAGTACCTTTTTTCCCAGTACTATTATGGAAGGTGCGTTTATATTATGAAAGAAGTTCTTCGATAAAACCCCCAAGAAAATCTCAATGAAGCCCCTCTATGAAATGCTACAACAGTACGACCCATCATTGGGCCAAGGATCACCAAATGTCATAGTATAGCCCTCAATGTTCAATAACAAGATAAAAATTTTGGAAAAGGGAAGAGTAGACTGAATCGAATGAGAAATCAAAAACAATGTAAAGCGAATAACTCACACTTTTAGAAACAAAAGTCGGAAGCCCAAGATTCTTTTTCTTCTTACATGAGAGTGGGTTTGGACCCTGCAAATTCCAAGTAAACCTGTGAATGTTAGGACTGTCACCTTATAAAGGATTGAAAAGTACTAAGTAGCAAGTTTACTGGTCCATTTGTTTTTCTCTTTTCCTTTGGCTTGGGATGAAATATAGGATCACCACTTTTACAATGATTCATGCCTACAAATATGAGACTATTGGACCAAACATTGCTTCTCTAATGGCTTAGTCAGTCCACTATAAACACAACATCAAACTTTTCTTCAACTCATGAAAATTTGTAGTAACGACTTAGTTAATGGAGTAAGTAAGAACCAAAACATTAAAAAGTGCATACCTCCATACATTTCGCAACTCTTAAAGATTTGATCATCAACTTCATCAATAACTACACATATCCTTCTGAACGGCGAAAGAAAGAATGCCATCATCCAGTTATCAACATTTTCAATCGAGGAAGTTGAATAGAATTATAACCTTTTGCGTTACATCATGAATGTAGTGTGATACATTGAGTCATCTATTTCCCCAAGGGTAAGGGCAAGGATGTATCATGCCCTGCCTTTAAATTAGACACTTGGATGCTCTATTTTCCTTGTGATTTTATCCATTTTGTAGACTATCTTTGAAGTGTAAGTGCAAACAGGGTGTCACTCAATTCTATTGAGAAGGACGTGCAGCAGATACTCCTGGGTGTGAATCTATTCAAGATCCATGTATCACCGATACGGACAATACCTTTATCCTGGTTACCTTATCGGGCCAATCACTCAGTAACTCTATAATTCTGCGAAAATCCTATTTTAGCCACCCACTTATAATTGTGACCGACAATTCAATGCACCACAAGTCAAGTGGCAATGTTGCCCTTCTGTCAATCTAGCACATGGGGTGATGTGCTTTCCGGGTAAAACCCAATAGGTGTTCAAGTGTAATCACCCCTGGTAGCAAAGAAACAAAAGCAACCAAATGCGAATGAAGAGAGCAACTAGGAAAAAGAAAGATGATATCGTGGATCAGACCTTAGCCTTCTTTCTCTTGAACTGAACTTTATCCTTAACTCCAATTCTCTTTCCTCCATCATTCGCCTTTCTCATTGCCTGGGTCCCCCCATTTTGATCTCCTTCACTTTCATTCGCATCAACGAACTTCATTGCTTCCTCTGCTTCTAATGTACTCTTCGTTCTTAACATCTTATATTCTGCTTCAGACATGTGCAAGCGTCCTTCCTCTGTAGATTTAGCAAATTGACGTTGAAATGCAGATGGAGACTCGAGGAGTAAGGCATTCCGCAGACCAAATATAAGAGGAACACCTGGTACCTTCAGGAAAAAATGACCATAAAAAGACAATCTGTATGTGTGGAAATTGGCAAGCATACAAGTGTGAGCACAAAACAGAGGAAATGAATCTCACAGCCAAAAAACACAAGAAGGGACTAGTACCATCAACAATTTCATGAAATTTCATATTTAGTACTGATGAATTCATAATCTAATAAATGTCCTAGTCTGGTTGCTTGATGTAGGACAGATTTAGAACCCTTAGCGTATTGCTGCCTACAACTGGAATCGTGGTGGTTTGGGTGGGGAAATAAGAATATTGCTTGAATAAGTGCGTAAAGTAGAAGAATAAGAAGTCGAGAGAGAAAGAGAGATAGAGGTGCTTCACCCTCGCAAAGGTTAGGCGATTTCTGCAAGGAAGGACCGCAGCCCAAACCCCAATTACAAAGGCCTTAACCTTGTAAAACTCAATTCATTAATCAACTCTATTCCAAATTAAAGATTACATCTCAATTTATAATCCATGGGAAAGACTCATCGAATTCCTAGAACTCTAAATGAAATGAACCTAATTTGAATACATCCAAAAAGATGTGAGGATGAACCTACATATATGTGTACATTGAACCTACTAGCATGTGTTAATGCATCTAGATGAGTATTAATACAAACACTAAATACATGATGACCCTTTTAACTATCAATGAATATTAATGCAAACACTTAATTCATGATGACCTTTTAACTACCAAACTACCATAGATGACCCTTGAACTACCAACTACCAAGGACACTTATTTTTGGACCAAAAAGCCTTCTCGATGCTCGTGCTATCCTTAGCCATTGGTGTAGGCTTCCAAAGCCTATGAAACTTGTCTAACCACTCCATGGCTATGTCATCATTGCTGGACACTTACGTAGCATTAGCATCGTAAGAAGCTTCAAGCATGACAAAAAAAGAGTAGCTTGAATTTTGTTCCTCTTATGTTCAAACAAAAGCATACCTTTTTTTCAATCCATCCCTCTCTCCCATTCTAACATTTCTCAATCTCTGGTACCCCATAGGCCATAGCCATTCTAATATTTTCAATTCATGATGATGTAGTATAAGATATTCCTTTTGATGGACTTTTACTTATTGAGTCCCACGACTCCCACCCAACAATTTTTGACCTGCGAAGTCTCAGCCCCGAACAAGAGACCATAATATCCATCATGCTTTGTGCCTAACTATTCTTTTCTCGTCCATCTTCTATCAGCAAATGGAAGACTGACGCGGTGATGCCTGTACTTCAAACTACTCTTCTGAGCTTAAGCTTAACAGCTTAACTAGAAAGTTCCTCATGGATCACTGCCGCATCAAACTATTAAAGCACTCCATTGTCCACTAAAATTATCCAATCACCACCATTATCCAGAGAATTATCACTGGCGATCATACTGAAAGCAGCAGAATTTTACAGAGTCTGAGCTGCAGTTCCATGATTTGCAATAACGTATCACCTTGACGCACTTGACAACAAAAATCATCATATGAATAAAGCTAGCGGAACCTATGGAAAAACAGTAGCTATTGTTCAACCCAATATAAAGACGGCAAAAGAAGTCCGTTAACCAAAATGATAAAGATTTTTAACTATCCATTCAAATACATTCATTCACAAGTTTTTGTTGGCTGAAAACAAAGGAAGCCAAAAAACCTGAATCATCAATATCCAACTCAAAGGAACAATGCATCTTCTATTTTATTTGAAAACACAAACCTCCTGTAACTTCTCCCTCAAATCAGCATCCTGAGTAGCAAGAAAGAAATGCTCGGGATTTTTTTCTCCAACAACTTCCATCATGCAAGCCACAGCACTCTTCCTCTTCTCATGGTCACACCTGAAAATGGCTCAAAACTCAAAAACAAAAAAACAATTGCATGTGCAGGCCTCCTTAAATCAAGCAAAATTTGGTATTATAATGTACTTGCAAACAAATTGGGTAAGTGGGCTGTATTTTTCAAATCCTCCTTCGTTTCAGGTCAGTATTCCAGCGAGAGAGAAAGAGAGCACTGACCTTGCAGTAATGAGTTCACGAGCTGCCTTAAGAGATTCAGAATAGGATTCACCGAGGCTCTTTAACTCTGCAAGAACGCATCTACAAGTAAAGCAGGCACAAATGAAAGCACGTGTATCACATATTTTATCAAGTGAAAGCGAAGTAAAACCTTGTGTTGTCATATCATCAAATGAGTCAACAAATCATGCAGACCTGGTAGTAAATACTTTGACAGCACCACCAAGGATATTTGAGAGTGCAGAATCAGCCGGTGCAATACGATTGACAAGAAGGTGATGTATAAAAGTTCCATCACAAACGACCTTGAAGGGCTCTCGGAAACCAAAGCAAGTCGTGTAGAACCTCACAGTCCTACGATGGCGTTTCTGCTTTTTCAATCTCATCTGCTTCAACCAAGGATATAACCAAGTTTAGGACTTTCATTTATGTAGGAAAAAACACTCCCTTCATCCAAAAAAGATTGTCCGGTCCGCAAAACAAAAACTTCAAAAAAAAAAAAATGCATTTGTTTCATGAAAATTTTTAACTTTTCGTGACAGATTAAAAGAACCCATTGATAATTAGTACCTGGCGGCAAGAAGTATGAATAATGCATTACTTTTAAGTTCTCATTTTGCAAACCGGACAATTCCTAATTCTTATGGATGAAGGAAGTACTGAGAAAAAAATGAAAGATTAAGGCTTTGTTCGTTTAATAGTTTTGAGTATTTTAGTTTTGATAGTGGGTGGAGAGAAAAATAAGGTAATGATTGAAAAGAGGAGTAATGATTGGAGAGAGATAGAGAGGGAAATAAAATTAATAATTGGAGAAATAGAGTAATGATTAGAGAAAGATATAGAGTAATGATTGAAAAATAAAATTAAAACAAAGTAAAGATGGGAAACGAACAAGGCCTAAAGATTTTAGGTTTGGAAGTAAAAATGAAGTACCTTGTGATTAGTCTGTGACTGATAAGGACGCTGCCGAAAATTGTCAAATCAGAATCCAGAATATCTGTCGGGGCCCTAGAGGTGTACCAGAGAGAGAAAATTACACGTAAATCAAAGCAGCTAGATGGGTGTTGTTGCCAATGGTCGATTCTCTGGAATGTAAATTATAGCCATCTTAACTTGGGAGCAATACGAAAAACACTAGAAGAATGCAAACAAAACACGCAGAGAGAGAGAGAGAGCTACCTTTTGTCGTGGCCGCGCCCGGAGCTTTCCTCGGCTGAAATTACTAGATTTTGGGGGCGGTTCGGATTCTGATCGTTAGTATCTAGTTAGGGCTGATACATAGGAGTATAACATACAAATTGCACTTTAGACCCTATAATTTAATCCGTGTTTCAAACGAAGACATATATTCTAATTTTATCAGCTTAAACCCGGGACTTTTAATTTGACAACGAATTGTCAATGCTTGTCCCGCGGTACCTAGCTTTTAGGATGGAAGTTAAAACCTGCAACACATGTGCATCATCTTGCATTCTTGCGTCTAATTCTCTTAAACATTTTAACTTTTGACTTACCATAGACAGAACTGACAGTGACGGAACTAAATTTTTAAGGCCACTCTAAAGTTTATTTTAAAATTAAGGAACGATTGGGATCATTTATGTGAAATCTCTTCCTCCATCAAAGTTGTGTTAATATAGAATCGGAATGAGGCAGCAAAACATTATCAACAATCTAACCGAATATAGGTACCTTTAAGTTCATTTTATACCTACTCCATCTCTCTCTCTCTCCATAAACATGTGGGTATCATAATGGTGTGAAACAGGAAAAGACGCATTGCAATGATATCAACTAATCATACAATATCTGTTGGGGATGAACTCGACATCTTGAGCAAACCAATTAGGTTGGAAGGCCAAGTTGTGGTGTCAAGTGTACGTACAATTGAGTACTCTGTTTTTTGGTGTTGAGACGCATCCAACTTATAAAAAACTGGTAATGCATTTTGTACAAGGATTCATCTCCTATAATTTGACCGAAAGATATGTTCGCGAGATGGTTGCGGCTTGATTCCACATTTACTTCACCTCACACACACACGCAAACAAAGTGAATATCTCCGATTTCAAATTGGTATCCAAACATTACTTAGCGCGCAACAATAATCAATTGATCATCACGGGTTTAGATAAATAAAATAAAATAAAAACACAACGACTTGCATAACATGAGAACGTGGCAGTGTCTTATTGGTGGTTAATAACTAGTAATCGTGGATAAAAAAAAAAAAAAACTAGTAATCCATCTAGTTGCCTTCAAGCACTGTGACAACCTTTCACAAAATCACACATAATTTCCACCCTCACAGCTCTCTCTCTCTCGCTCTCTCTCTCTCTCTCTGCTGCCATTTCCAGTATCAACTCAGTGAGCCGCGACGCCTTGTGCCGGAACGCTATGGAGCACAACCGTTTCCACCGTCAAACCCGGCCCGAACCCGAAAAGAACGCCCCACTCCAACCCCTCACCCGTCGTCCCTCTCCCTTCCTCCACCGATTTCCTCCTCATCTCATCCAAAATGAACAGCACGCACGCGCTCGACATGTTACCGTACTCGCTCAGCACGTGCCGGGTCGCCCCGAGTTTCTCCTCCTTCAACCCGAGTTTCAGCTCGACCTGGTCCAGGATGGCGGGGCCGCCCGGGTGCGCGATCCAGAACAACGAGTTCCAGTCGCTGATGCCGATCGGAGTGAAGGCTTCCACCAGAGCCTTCTCGATGTTTTTCGATATCAAGCCGGGCACGTCCTTGAGGAGGTGGAATGTGAGCCCCACCTCGCGGAGGTGGCCGTCGATGGCCCCGTCGGAGTCGGGCAGGATGGTCTGGGCCGCGGAGACGAGCTGGAAGAGCGGGCGCTCGACTGGTAAGGGGTCGGAGCCGACGATGACGGCGGCGGCCCCGTCGCCGAAGAGGGCCTGGCCGACGAGGGAGTCGAGGTGGGTGTCGGAGGGGCCGCGGAAGGTGACCGCGGTGATTTCGGAGCAGACGACGAGGACGCGGGAGCCGGCGTTGTTCTCGGCGAGGTCTTTGGCGAGGCGGAGGACCGTGCCGCCGGCGAAGCAGCCCTGTTTGGAAGGAGTGACTTGATGCGTTAGTTTATGAAGTCCATTCAAGTTGTGCAACCATCCAATTGTACAAAGCTAATGAACAATTTCATGTATACGATAAATGTGGTGCCATGGGCTTGTTCGTTTTAGGTCTCAAAACCCTTTGCACGATCTGGAATAATTTTTCTATACTCTCTCCACTCATTACCCTCAAAAACTTTCTTCAAAATTCAAACCGAAATGGACTTTTCCAAATGAACAAAATTTTCATTTTTAATGAAACTTTTAGGTGC
This sequence comes from Rhododendron molle, assembly GCA_025413875.1. NCBI lineage: Eukaryota > Viridiplantae > Streptophyta > Magnoliopsida > Ericales > Ericaceae > Rhododendron > Rhododendron molle. The sequence continues at coordinate 4,925,776 of CM046395.1, read as the reverse complement.
ATTTTTTTTTCATACATTACAGAAAAGTGAGCGCATTTATGAAGAAAGAGGGTGCGAAAATCATTAGTACTTTAGTATCATCTGATCTTACAAGATGGTAGTAAAATTTGAGAGCGGCAACTACCTGTTGGTACATCATGAGGCGCTTGACGGAGGGGCGGAGGCCGAGGAGTTTGGTGAGCTGGTAATCGGCACCGGGCATGTCGACCCCCGAAGTGGTGCAGAAAACGAGGTGGGTGATCTTGGACTTGGGTTGGCCCCATTCTTTGATGGCTTTGGTCGCAGCTTCCTTGCCCAGTTTCGGGACCTCAACCACAACCATGTCTTGGCGAGCATCCAGCGACGGGGCCATGTACTCGCACACACTCGGGTTTTCCTTCAGAATTTCTTCGGTTAAGTACATGTAGCGTTTCTTGATCATTGATTTCTCGCCTGTTACGGAATTCAGCCCAAAGATTCATTACACATGCACATAGCCATAAAATGCTTTAGACAACATTAGAGCTGCTCTCGTCATGCACAAATTTAATTTAGCTGGTAGTATGTGGATTCAAAAAGTCGAAATGAGATGATTTGGAAAATCCATTTATCTGCACCGCAATTGGAAGAAAAATGACTCGCTGAATCCACAAACGATGGTCATATCTACCCGCGCCTAACCACAATATCCTAAACCTCATCTTCAAAGCGTTGGATTTTAACCATTGCATAAATTTAGAAAGATCGCCCTAACATTCGACCAGTTCTTTTGTGTTAGAAGTATATAAAAAACATGATCGCAACTTACCTAGTAATGCACTATTATGTGAGACAGGATCCTCTGTGCCGAAAATCGTTGTGTCTCTAAGTTGATGAGTTTTTCGATTGTTTGGGTTTAAAACGTATAGGTACACAATCCAACGGCCAAAAAATCTCTCGGCACATAGGTTTTCGGGATAGAGGTGATCTGATCCCTATTGTGTATCCGAGTCATAGGCACCCATATAGGTTTGCCTAACCGATTCCTAAAAAAAAATAAAATAAATGACCTACTACCGCAAGAGTTTTTTAATTTGCATAGCGTGGCACTCAAATGCCAAAATCTATATGAGATGCAAGAACCTGGAACTACACAACATCAATGGAGAAAAACTACCAACAATTGAATGACAGAAAAAAGACGTGATCGCGTATCGGCATCTATTTTCAATTGAATTCGGACAGGTATGTGTTTCATTCTCTCGGAAATCAACGTATAAATGTCCGAATCCAGCTAATAAAATACACACGATGGAGGAGAGAGGTAGGTATATATGTACTTACACATGCGCTTGAATTTCTCCTTCAGTTCAGTCTTGTGCTCGCTGTTGGTAATCCGAAAGTAGTAATCAGGATATTCGGCCTGGTTAACGCAGTTAGCAGGAGTCGCCGTCCCGATGGCCAAGACCGTCGCCGGGCCCTGTGCCCGCTGGGCCTTTCGGATTTCCTCCACGGACACACTACCAGGAGCCATTTTTTTACTAGAGAGAGTTAGCTTTGCTGGTAGTTATTTGGAGGGGAAGGGGTGAGTTAAAACTAGAGGTGGTGTTGGGATGTATTTATATTGAGTGAGGCGGGAATGTGGGTAGGTTGAACGGACGGGTAGCTGGAGACCACGTTGACGTTGGGATGGGAGGAGGCTTTGCAGGGCTAAACATTTGGTTGGCACGGAGCCGCATACCATCTGTCCCGGACTAAGTTGCGCGCATTTTGGACTAATTCCTTCAGCCGTTTCGTACGCTTACGCATAAGGGCGAGATGGCTGCAAGAGTTGCTGGTAAGGAGAATCGAACATGAAACCTTAGGATGGAGCAAATACCTAAATTTCAAGCCAAGACCACCTGGCCAGCCCCTCGGGGCTCCCTTCTCCACTATTATTTTTCATGATTTAAGTTTCGAGGCCAGCTTACGCGCATCTCAATTGGTTTCTGACAATCATTTCCACCGTCAATTATTGGGTCCAAATTAAAACAAGATATTATGAACTGGACCTAAAAGAAATTGATGCACTTCTCCACTTTTCATTCGCATTTGACAACATAATGAATAGAAAATCCTACCGACCAGAGATTTTGTTGTAACATTTCTCCATTGAATTAAATATATTAACTAAACAAAAATGATTAAAATTAAGCTTAAGTTACATTTCATTAAGTAAATTTGTTTTCTTAATGTCTAATAATGCAGAAGTTAGTAGCGTTGGTAATAATCAAAGTGGAGTTCATTAATCGTATAACGTACGTAATTAATGGGTGAGCTAATTTTATAGATTAATCGTCCATCAACATACATAATACACCCAGAACAAATACCCATAATAAGTATATATATATATATATATATATATATATATGGGAGGGGATCAAGGGACAAAACTTTTGACAAAAAAATAGACACTAAATCCTAGCCACTAAAATGGATGGCTATGATTAAAAATTAAAAGATACATTCTCTCTCTTCCCATCAACTCACGTGTTCTCCCTCTCTCTAACTTTCTCCATTCTCTCTCTCTCTCTCTCTCTCTCTCTCTAACTTCTGTCGCTATTCTCTCTCTCTCTCAATGTTAAATCTTAAAATGTACATAATTTTTGTTGTACAAATTCAATTTTTATAAATTTTATATTTCTGAAATATACTTGAAAAACTCTACAAAATGAGATCCATAATGAATGTAAAATTATTTAAAATCAATTTTTTAATTTTTCCATGCGGCAATAATTTTTTTGGGATCATGTAGAGGAATTTGTTGGAAAAACTATTTTTAATATTTTCTCAATATTCCTAATTTTTTCCAATAAGAATAAATGAAAAAGTAACAGAAGATGAGCAAAAAAATTAATAGAACACATTAAGATTGTACATGCACCTGTACAAAACATGCATATCTACGTGGAAGATGAGCTGATTCTCCTATACCCAAAGAACTTTTAGTGTCTCAAAATTCCTTATGAAAATACCAATGCTAATAGAAGTTATCACATAACCATGAAACTGAGGTACAACCCTTTTCTCAGGGGGCGTTCGGCTAAATAAGCCAAAGTGGCTTATTTTTTGTCCTTATTCAAATTTTTTTTCGTATCATTTGGCTTATCATCAATTTTTTGGGGATTATTGCATTCTCATGACAAGAGGAATCTAAAAAGTAAAAAATTTTGATCGAAATCCAATTTTTTTGAATAAAAAAGAAAAATAAGCCAATAAGCCAATTTTTTCGTAACGTCCTCCTTCGACAAAAACCTAGCATGCAATCCGAGACCGACCCATGTCCTCAAATCCCAAATGCTGCTGGAAAACCCAAAAAAAAAAGTAGCAGCTGCAGCAAAACAATGTGATTATAGGCAGCAAAAGCAAAAAAAAAAAAAGTAAAAAAAGCAGCAATAAAAACCCTGGAAAACCCAAAAAAAAAAAAGCAGCACCAAAATTACTACTGCAATGCTTCATCCACTACAGGCAGTTGTGATTTTACATTTCGTAACATAATTAGCTAAAGCATCAAGAAGATTAAGCAAGTTTTGGATGTTTTTTTCTTGGTTTGTTTTTTTGACAAATAATTGTCCTTAGCCTAGTTGCTAACATAGTTGTGATACTGTTTTTCCCCCTTTCTCGTTTAATGTTTGTAACTTTTGGTTCAGAGATTAATAAAATTCTTTCGCTGATAAAAAAAAAAAAAAAACCTTAATGTGTTCTTTCGCCAATCAGAGACTAATTTTCACTTCTTGATGATGTTTTTTTCTTGATTTGTTTTTTTGAAAATAGAAGCTTATATTGTTCTCTCTTTTCTGCTACCTTTTTATATTTATTCTTATGAAAAAAATAGGAATATTGAGAAGATATAAAAAAATAAATTTTCCAACAAATTCGCCTACATGATTCCAAAAAATTTATTGTCACATGGAAAAATTAAAAAAATAGTTTTACATAATTTTACATTCATTATGGATCTCATTTTGTAGATTATTTTAAGTAGATTTTAGAAATATAAAATTTATAAAAATTAAATTTGTACACCAAAAGTTATTTTAAGATTTAAAATCAAAAGGAGAGAGAGAGAGAGAGAGAGAGAGAGAGAGAAGTTAGAAAACGTGAGTGAGAGAGAGAGAGAGAGAGAGAACACGTGAGTTGAAAAGGGGAAGAGAGAGAATGTGCCTTTTACTTTTTAATCTCAGCCATCCGTTTTAATGGCTAGGATTTAGTGTCTATTTTGTTGTCAAAAGTGTTGTCCCTTGATCCCCTCCCTCTATATATATATATATATATATTAAAAAAAACTAGTAAAAACATACTATATGATTTCTTCTCATTGGGAAGTATTTTTATCTTCTTTCTACATAAAAGGGTGAAAGCCCATTTCAACAAAGGATGTCATTTATGTTTGCATTGCTTTTCAATTTCCAATCCCTTCTGGTATTTAGTTCAACTGTAATTGGGTTATTGAGCAGGTCGGGTTTGATTTTAAATAAATGAGTCGGGTTGGGTATGTGTAGTTGAACTCATAATTAATACGTCTAAATGGGTCAATGACCCATTAAAGACCCAACTCATTTACAATTTATCTAATTTAGTCCAAACCCGCCTATTTGACACTCCTATTTTAGTTGTTGCCAAGAACTCAAAAGACAGGTGAAGAAATGAAAGAGTAGTTCTCGAATGGGGAGTTGGGCCTAATACACCCACGTGGAATGCCAAATTACCAGAACCTCCAAATAGGGCTGGTAGTTGGATCCGTTTCTTGCAACTGTACAAGCCGCACATTCATTGTCAAAGCTTCTAGTACCACCCACATTCGAGCACTTTTGACAATATTTTGGCCTTTTGGGTCAGATCTGCACTGCGGGAGTGCTGTGCCAATTTGAGCCGCCCATCTCTACGATCAATGATTCAAATTTCAAAAAGTATCTTACATGTAAAATTTTTGTAGAAAATATGAATCATTAAGAATACTTTTGGACGGCTTGGATCATACAGTACATCCCTCGGATGGAGCACAACATCCCTGTTGTGCTGTCTCCGTTAGAGAGACTCTGTGCTACTCCCTCCATTCCAAATGAGTAATCTTTTTGGGAAAGCGTATCATTTTCAATTCAATTGCTTATATTTTTCAATGTGAATGTTAAAAAATATGCAATATGGATCTTGTTTGATATATTTTAATTAGTTCTATTAAACAATGTTTTCAAAATCACATAAAACTTAATAAATCAAAAGATATAAGCATTTTAAAATGACAGAGTCCCAAAAAGGTCACTCATTTTGAAACGGAGGGAGTAAATGCTTAAGCCTTTGTTCGATTTGGAATTCCAAAACCAGGATTTTGGATAAAGTAACTTTTTTACTTTTTCTCTCTCTAACTTTTCAATCATTACTTTTATTTTTCACTCTATCTCTCTCTACTTTTTACCTCTCTCCACAATCATTACTCTCATTTCTCTCTCTACCTTTATTCAAAAACACAACTCAAAACCCACAACCGAACAAAATCCTTGAAAATTTCCTTTTAAACAAGCATTGATGTGATACCCATTCCCAAAATCCAAAGAGAATGGAGAGTTTCAGACCGTTAACGTATCATAGGCTCAAAGAAACTTGTATTCCTGCAAATCTTGATCCCTATCATTTGCTAGAATCTTGAATAGTAAAAAAAAAGACATGGCAATCTTAAGTCGCCACAAATTTGGCACTGCTGTTGATTAAAGATTGTATATGGTGGCCAACCATGGCAGTGTCGGAGAGAGAGCAGCAGCCAGCCCAAATTTTCTTTCTGAGTTTTGGCAGTAGTAGCTATTTCAAACTTTCAAAAGACGCTTTCCTTCCCCGCCACTCTTTCAATGTTCCAAGATCTCTTCGTCTATATCCATGAAGCCGAGCAAATAAACCACCAATCATCCTCCATCAGAAAACCCCTTCAGAGAGTCTGTTGTTTCTGCCTAACATAAATAGACACAAGTCAATGGCACAAGTTGGTCTTGTTGGCATGGAGCATTGCACTGGTGGCAGGCGTGGAGGCAGGGGGCTGTGAAAGGAACATAACCTTCAAAAATCAAAGGAACATAACCTTCTGCCTTAATATTCCACGGAAAGGCAGGAGTCAGAGCTATGTGTGGCTGGACGTGGGTGAGAAGTAGTTTTTACGTCCAGGTCAAAGGCGCAATGTGGTTCTCATAACTTCAGCCGATTGGGCAACTGCAATGGAACCAACTGCCACTCCAAACACATCAAACAAACGGTATTACCAGCAGCTAGCCCATGTTGGGCTTGTTTCCACTAGCAACAACAGGATTGATGTGCTAAAGTGGATGTACACTATCCATCAACAATCTACTGGTTGGTGCCCTTACGCCTGAAACAAAATAAAACCATCTCTCTGGGGAAAAATGTAACAAAAATTGGTTTGAGTAACGAAACATGAAGAGATCCTACTTTGAAAATGACTTATAAAGGTGCAAGAACAGCCTAGGATTACATAAACTGCCAACAAACTCCACAAACCTTATCAGTAAATTTGAGTATCAAGGGTACACAAGAATGTTCCACTATACTAAAGTTTTCCGAAAATGAAAAACTCCGCAAACCTTATCAGTAAATTTGACTATCAAGAGTGCACAAGAATGTTCCACCTTAATACAGTTTTCCGAAAATGTAAAGGATTAAGGCCACGTACCAAAAAAGATGAGGCACCAAAGCTCTCGAAATTAAGTGAAGACAATATAAACTAATACAAATCAGTACAACAGTAAAAGAGTAGAGATTGAACGAAAGCATAGACCAAAGATAGCACAAGTAAATTGACATGTTACTGAACTGCTCTCAATAAGCAGCATTAGAACACAAGAAGGCCAATTTGATTTGAAAATACCATGATTGGCTTGAAAGTGCAAAATCTGGTAGCCCAATGAATGATTCAACTCGTGATCAGTTCAATGCTTAGTATTATGGTTTGCGACTTTCCTTCTCCTCAACTCCTGATTGCGAAAATCTTTGTCGAAGGACCTGTAAAACCTCTTCTGCTTTAACATCCCTGCGCCCCAACAGAACCATGGCGTGATAAAGCACATCTGCCATTTCTGAGGCCGTCCGCGACTTGTCCTCCTTTTCCTCCAGCGTTCGGCACAACTCATCTGCCTCCTCCCTGTAAAGAATATTTCAGACTCGTGGTCATATGGAGGTGATATATTGATCTGAATCTCACTCAGAAGTCAGAACTCATAAAATCTATGGCAGAATTTAACAAGATGGCTATTATTATTAGGACCATATTTGCTCAAATAACTGCTTTCTTTCTTGAGGGAATGTAAATAGGAAAAAACTGATTTAAATGTCAAACATATATCAGTCATGATACCGGATTTTTGAGCACAGCAACTTGTCATCAGTCAAAAGTCGTTTTGTCCATGAGGGTTTCCCTATTTGTGGCTCTGCTAGTTCTGCTTTCCGTTGGGAGATTGTAGATTCCAACGTGTACAAAGTTGTTAAAGCCATCTTGCTTTCCCCAACCTACTATATGGCCAATGAAAATCAAATTTAATAAGAAAATATAAAACCTATCAATTACTTGAAATGACAAAATCCTGCTAAAAGAAAACCTGTGAATTTTTCAAGAAATCAAAAGCTGATGTGTAATAGCAAGTTTCTGCTCCGGTGTGGCAAGTAGGGCCATCAGGCGTCCCAAGGTATATTATCTGAGAAATAGTTCCAATAAGTGCCACAAAGAGACGCTGAATAACTAAAAAAAAAAAAGTTCCACAAAGAGATTAAACAATATGAATACAGACGATGATAAGTTTTACTGGAAGTGATCAGAACTTACAGAGTCACGGTCGCAATCAAGGAAAATGTCATGAATATTAATGAAATTCAGAGAAGTCTCCCCCTTTGTCCATAATTGTGACCGTGACCTGCTGTAGAATGTAGCTTTCCGAGAAGAAATGGTTGTTGCTAGTGCACCCCTGTTCACAAAGCCTTGCATCAAGATGGCTCCGGTGTCGACATTTTGGGCTATTGCAACTGCCAAACCTTTGTCATCCCATTTCACACTGTCTAACAACATACCAACCTAGAATTCGATTTGTTAGATATTTCATCCGTTTAATATGGAAAAGACAAGTCATCTGAGAATGAAAAATAAACAAAGGAGAACGAAAGTAACAATGATAGGTCATAAACTCTCAAATATGGCCGAGCAAAAAAAAACTCTCAAATATGATGCCAAGAAGACTTAGTTATAAACCAATAAGCCATCAGTTCTGCTACTCTCGGGCCTATCCCCGATATTCTTGGCAAAGTCAGGTGGTGATATAACATTCAAACAGCTAAAACCTTGCCTAGTGAAGTAATAGTAGCCATCAATACCATCACTATTGTATAATAACGCAACAATCGAAAAGAACAAAAACTGGCCAACAAACATCATATAAGCTTCATGATTAGGTGCATTAAACAAAAGATACATGTGCAAATATTAACATACCTTCGAATTACTTTATGGCTTCACCAAAAAGAAGAAAAGAGTAATGATCACATGAAGGTACTACTAGAATGGGAACAAGCAACTGAAACCCTAGAATTGAATTTCTAAGCTCCAATTCATAACCACCCTTCCCCCAAAAGAAAGACGAAGGCTAAATTGACCATCTGTATGCTATGGTGTCAGGCCACAGAAATATGCCCCAAATCAAAACCCTAAATTCATTTCCAAGCTCAAATGAACGCAGACAAAGTAAGCTGTTCAGGAAATTACATTGACCTCTCTAGTCCAAGTTTGTCTGTTAATGATAGAAGACAAGGTACAATTAATTCAAAGCCTCAACTTACTCATGTCGTCATTACTAATGCTTTGTTTGGATGGGAACTTGAAAAAAAAATTCCAACTCAAAAACACTCATTACTCCTACTTCCAATCATTACTCTCATTTCTCTCTTTATCTCTCTCCACTCATTACCCTCATCTCCAATCATTACCCTATTTCTCTCTCCACTCATTACCCCAAAAACCAAACTCAAAAATTCTCAAAAACCCACCCAAACACAACATTAATTTGTCATTTAAAGAGCTTGTGTTTTGATTAACTAAAGATTTCAGAGTATGAGCACTACCTGACCATTGGAATTTCTCAACATATGTTACCAAATTTCCAGACATTGTGGACAGACAGCTTTCCAAACCACGAGGAGGGAACCACATTAGATGAAAATTTCAAGGAAGGCCAGTCTAACTTTATTGCCAACAAAAATACACGAGGATGTGGGGTCGAGATGTAGCTCCAACAACGATTGGTTGCAAAGTATCAGGCAACCACGGACCCCATCCAATAGATATCGAAATGATCAATGAGAAACCCATCCATCGACTCTGCATCTCTATTTTTGCTTTTCCAGACTTGTAACGGTTCCAACCACGGGGACGAAGGTATAAACTTGACTATGTCTGGTATTTGAGCCTTGAGCACTCAATTGTTTAAAATAAAATGTGCAAGAACAGACCATGCATAAAACCAAAATTAAATTTGTTTAGATTAAAGATTTCAGAGTATGACCACTACCTGACCATCGGAGTTTCTCAACTACTATTGCCAACATTTCTGGACACCGTGGACAGACAACTTTTCAAACCATGAGGGTAACCATATTAGATGAAAATTTCAAGGAAGGTCAGTCTAACGTTATTGCCAATCAAATTACATGAAGATGTAGGGTCCAGATGGAGCTCCAACAACTATTGGTTGCAAATTATCAGGCAACAATGGACCCCATCCAAGAGATTTCGAAATGATCAATGAGAAACCCATCCATCAACTCTGCATCTCCATTTTTGCTTTTCCAGACTTGTAACGGTTTCAACCACGAGGACCAAGGTAGAAACTTGACTATGTCTGGTATTTGAGCCTTGAGCACTCATTCGTTGAACATAAAAATGTGCAAGAACAAGATCATCCTTAACACTGAAATTAAATTTAGCCTTCTGATTTCTGTTTAGTAACACAGACGGAAAGAGGATATTTTTCCTGTTATACCACGGACTGTTATCATCCAAAAATGATATGGTACTAATAACTAATAAGAACCAAGGTGGGCAAATGAGTTGGATAGTGATAAGTGATAACCATTCCAGTTCGGTTCAAACAAAAGCTCCAACTCTGTCAAATAAAATATCCTCAAGAGAGAGAGTCAATACATGACATGTGGAATCGAGACATGGGAGGGAGAAGGTGGTTGAAGATCAACAAAAAAGATAGTCAAGAAACATGTTAATCTTGCAAATTTAGTAGTGAAATATGCTAATCTTCAAATTTAATCTACAGAAACATGTTTAGCTCTTGGATGAGTTACATGTTTAGCTCAACACATTTCTTTAGAATTAATTTGCAAGATTAACATGTTTCACTGCTATATTTCTTTATAAAAGACACAGATAGTGTGACATTGCCACTGATAGATTCTCTTCCCAACAACATAAAAGAAGCGACCCAAAACCAATACTGGGTCTTGGAGTGAAAGGAAAACAAACAACACCAAACAAACTGATTTGGAAAGAGCAGTCCGCAGAAGCTCCAAGGAAAACCAAACCAAGTCCCGTACTGCTATTAATCTCATAATCCATTCCGTTTATTGTGCATCAGAATACACAAACCATGCCTTTTTGTCCAGTAAAACATGCATAAAAGGAAAAAAAAAACAGCAATTGGAAAATCAAACAGACAAAAAGATAGAGTCTCGTCATGCAATAGCGTGACATTGCCCCTGATAAATTCTCCTTCCCGTAAACATAAAAGAATCTACCCAAAACCCATATTGTGTCTCGGACTGAAACAGAAAACAGACAGCACCGAACAATTTGAAGTCCAATGCGTAATCTCCACCAAAACTAACTGAACCCCAGTTGCGGATTGCTTTGAATCTCACTATCCATTTCATTATACATACATCAAACTACACAAACCAAGTCTTTATCCACCAAAGAAACTCAAATGAGTGGTGTGGTGAGAACCTCTACGTTTCTCCTCTTTTATCTTTTTCCCCCGTCACAAAAACACTCAATCCAAACCGGCTGTAACCTATTCTAGCCCAGGCCAGTTGCAAATTACTTAATGCATAACACAAAGCTTAACAAAAGAGAACGTACACAAAGATTACGAATCGAGTACCTCGGGTGATTGAAGGGAAAGATCTTTACGCAATTTCGGAATACAAGCAGAGACAACGCAAGGTGTGTTCTTTTTGAGGATTCGGGTCTGGTATTCCCCGCTGGGCGAGACGAGGTGACCTCCCGAACATACTTTGACAGATTGAAGGGAGTGGGAATACATGAAAGCAACCATTATACAACGACAATACAGTCCCAAACCACCCCCCCGCCCAATTTCGTCCAAATTCGATGAAAATCGGTAACTTCGGAATAGGTATAACACAATTCACGTGATATATCTTCTTCGCATGGGGATTAGGGTTCTGCAGTGAGGTGTTTAGGTTTAGGGTTCTAGAGAAGCCTGAGACTTGAGAGGGTAAGCAAGGACTATAGGCTTTTTTTTTTTTAGGCGGCGACTGTTGGCAGTTCCGTACTTTCTAAACTAAGTACTTGTTTTTTAAGAAACGTTTAGGAACGGAGCCTAATTTTGTTTTATTTTTTATAACAAGATGTCCGGGTCAGATGTCCGGGTCAGTTACGTATTGCAAACAAATACAGTACGAAGCGGGAAAGGGCGAGAGGGCGATCTTGGGGCGATTTTGGGGCGATCTTTCTCTCCGCTCGTGTTCTTCTTCTGGTTTCTCCCTATCCCCTAGCCACCCATGGCTGGGGATTACGACGCCATTTTCCCTAGTTTGGAGGATCCCTCTCTCTATTCTAGGGCTGGGATTGGGGTGAGTTCGTCGGCTAGGGCTTCCACTGAAAGGGTGGATATTATCCAATTACTGGAGAATGCTTCGATCCCTAGTTACGATCACTTGCGTATCGATAGTTCTGATGGTCCTGCTGCTCGTCAAATCAAGGAATTGACTGCGGAGCTGAAGCAATTGAGAGGGGATTTGGCGGACAAGGAGAATCTGTTGAAAGTGTCTAGGGTTTCGCCTTCTGATACCAATTCTGGTAAGTCTCCTGTTGTTCCTACTGTATCGTGGGCGGCTAAGGTTTCTGAGCCTGTTCTGGTTACTCCGCATATGCAACTGCAGTATTTTTCTCCTGGTGTGGCTAATAATAGGATTGTGGTTAGTCCTCCTGAGGAGGTGGCCTCCCTTGGGGAAGCCAGATGGAAGGATTGTGTGGTAGGGTACTTTGTTGATCGGAAACTTCCCTTTCGGTCTGTCCAAAACATTGCTGAGGCGATCTGGGGAAAGTTTGGGCTCATTGATGTGTTGTCTAATGATGAGGGTTTTTATTTCTTTCAATTTGATAGGGCTGGAGCGTATCGAGAGGTTGTTGAGGCAGGGCCCTGGCATTTTGGGGGAAGGTTGATGGTGCTTAAACAATGGCAGCCTCAGATGTGCCTACAAAAGGATCAGTTGCAGAAGATTCCGCTATGGACTCAGTTTTATAATGTTCCGTTGGAGTTATGGATGGCTGCAGGCTTGAGCTATGTGGCTAGTGCAGTAGGTAAGCCTCTTTACGCTGATTCTGTGACTGAGCAATGTAAGAGGTTGAATTATGCTAAGATTTGTGTTGAAATAGATGTTAATTCTGAATTACCTAAGAGCTTTGATGTTGTTCTTGCTAATGGTGCATGTTTCCCTATTAAAGTTTGGTACCCTTGGAGGCCCCTTAAGTGTTCTAAATGTCATGTGTTTGGTCATAGAACCTGCCAAGATGTTGCTACTGGTGGTACTAATATTGGTTCTGACCAAATAGGGAACAAGGCTAAGGTTTGGGTTGTGAAAGATAATGGTCAAGGTCCTTCTACTGTTGAAGATCGAAAGGACAATGATGATCCTATTCTTTGTCCTGCTCCCTCCTCAAAGATCTTAACTCCTGTTTCAAATCCTTGTGCTGTTATGTCTCCTTCAGGTGGGATGGGTGGGATAGTAGAAGAAGTCTGTAATAATATGCTTGTTGATTCTCCTGTGGAATTTATGGTGGCTTCTTCTAGCACCAACGTTCGTAATCCTGTCCAGTGTAGTTTGAATAAATTTTCTGTTCTTGAAGCTGCTGGTGTTGTGGAGGGGGGTGATTCCTTTTTGCCTGCTGAAGCTGATTTTGTTGCTCGTTTATCTCCGGTTGATATCCCTCCCATTGCTCCAACCAAAAGGAAGAATAGAGGAAGAGGTAAGGGTAATGGCCTTGGTAAAGGTGTTGAGGTTCCTGTGCAGAGTGGTGGGAATCAGGGCAAGGGTGGTGGTACTAAGAAACCTCCTTCTAAATGATTAAGCTTGGCGCCTGGAATATTAGGGGGTTGAACGACCCCCTAAAACAAAAAGAGGTTAGATCACTTATTCTGGTTAATAATTTTAGTTTGATGGGTGTTGTGGAGACTAAGGTTCGATTAGAAAATTTGCAATCTACTATCTCTCACTGTTTTCCTATGGGCTGGAGTTCTATGCACAATTATACTAGTGGCCCTGTGACGAGAATTCTTTTGGGTTGGGATCCCCTGAAGATGTCTATTACTCATATTTTTCATTCTGAACAGATTCTGATTGTGGATGTTGTGTTGCTAGATAGCAAGAAGAATTTCCTTTTATCGATTGTTTATGGTTGTAATCGAAGTTCTGATCGTAGAGTTCTTTGGTCTGATATGAGGGCTGTCTATCATGGGGTTGGTGATAGGCCTTGGATTCAAGTGGGGGACTTTAATACTGTGCGTTTGGCTAGTGAACGGTTGGTAGGTTTTGATGGTAATTCTGCTGATGAGTTTAATGAATGTCTGACTGACCTTTCTCAAGATGACTTGCCTTCCAAAGGCTTTTGGTTTACTTGGACCAATAAACGAGGTGGTTGTGGTGACAATAAGAGTCGTCTTGATAGAGTTCTTACTAACACTTCTTGGATGGATCTGTTTCCTTATGCGGAAGCTTATTTTCTTGCTCCTGAAATTTCTGATCACTGCTCAATTTCTGTTTGTTTGGGGGCTGCAAATAGGAAGAGGAAATCTTTTAAATTCTTCAATTTCTGGATGCAACATCCCGAGTTTGAACATATTTTATCCTCATCTTGGACTGATTTGGTGGTGGGCAGACCTATGTTTGTTTTGGCTGCAAAGTTGAAGAGGTTAAAAGGGGTCTTGAAGCACTTGAATCTGAGGTGTTATTCTAACATTAGTACAAGAGTTATGGAGGCTAGGGATCAGATGATAGCTATTCAACAACTTTTTGCTACCCCGTTTGATGTTGCTTTGTGTATTCAAGAGAAGGAACTGGTATCTACTTACATAAACCTTAGGAATGCTGAGGAGTCTTTTATGAAACAAAGGTCCAGAGTTAAATGGCTGGCTCTGGGGGATCAAAATACGAGATTTTTCCATCAGAAAATGTGCGCTCATAGGGCCAGAAATACCATTCAAAGTTTGCATACTATTGAGGGGGTGTTTATTGAAGATTCTGAAGCTATCAAAGAAGAAATTTTACGATATTATATTGGTCTTTTGGGTACTCCTTTCTCTAGCAGAGTGGATGCTAGCTTTCAATTACAACAAGCCATTCAGTCTAGAGTGCCCATGGATGCTATGGATCAGCTTATTAGTCCTGTGAGTGTTGCTGAAATTAAGAAAGCCTTGTGGTCTATCAATGGTGATAAAGCTCCTGGCCCGGATGGTTATAATTCTCTCTTTTATCAGCAAAATTGGGGTGTGGTTGGGCAAGATTTGGTTCAGGCCGTTACATATTTCTTTGAGTATGGATACATGATGAAGGAGCTGAATGCTACAGCTATTTCTATTATCCCTAAGGTTCATTCTCCATCTACTATCAAAGATTATCAGCCAATATCTTGTTGCAATGTCTCTTATAAATGTATTACTAAAGTTCTAGCCAATCGTTTGCAATCTGTTCTCCCTTTCCTTATAAATAAAGCTCAATCTGCCTTTATAAAAGGGAGATCCATAGTTGATAACATCTTACTAATGGAGGAATTGGTCAGAGGGTACCATAAAGATGAAGGTCCCCCTAGATGTGCCATTAAAATTGACCTCATGAAGGCCTATGATGCCGTTGATTGGTCTTTCCTTTTTGATGTTATGAGGGTAATGGGCTTTCCTGCTATGTATATTCACTGGGTCAAACAATGCATCTCTACTGCTCAGTATTCTGTTGTTCTTAATGGCTGCTCTGAAGGTTATTTCAAGGGCTGTAGAGGGTTGAGGCAGGGAGATCCCATCTCTCCCTACCTTTTTCTCATTGTAATGGAAGCCTTTTCATCTTTGTTGCATCTTAGGGTGAACCAAGGTCAGTTCAGCTACCATCCTAAGTGCAGAGAGTTACAGATTTGCTACCTTGCATTTGCTGATGATCTATTCATTCTGTGTGAGCCTGATGTGCCTTCTTTTACCCTTATTAATGACCTTCTCAATGATTTTCACTCTTATTCTGGGCTGCGACCTAATATGGCTAAGAGCTCAATCTTCTATGCCGGGGTGGATTTACAATTAAAGGAGGAGTTGGGTATTGTTCTTCCGATTCCAGAAGCTACTCTACCTGTTAGATATCTGGGTGTTCCATTAATTTCTGCAAGATTGAAATCTGCTGATTGTGCTGTTTTAAAGGAGAAAATTTTGAAGCATATCCATGGCTGGTCTAATCAGAAACTTACCTATGCCGGTAGAGTTCAGTTGATTCAAACTGTCTTATTTTCTATACAAGTTTATTGGTCTTCTATTTTCATCATTCCTACCAAGGTTATCAAGGAAATTGAATCTTCTTTGATGGCCTTCCTTTGGTCTGGAGCTGAGATGAGACATACTGGGGCAAAGGTGAAGTGGGAGCATGTTTGCAGGCCTAAGATAGAGGGTGGTCTTGGCTTAAGAAAGATTAAAGAATGGAATAAGGCTACCATGCTTAGGCATCTCTGGGCTCTTGCAAAGAAGACTGATTCTCTCTGGGTCAAATGGGTGCATACCTACATTATCAAAAATCTGAGCTTGTGGAATATGGATACCCCTAGAGACTCCTCTTGGACTATACGAAAGATATTTGGACTTAGGAGTCTTGGCCAACCGTTAATCCAATACAAAGTGGGCAATGGTTTATCTACTTTCCTTTGGATTGATAACTGGCATCCTTTGGGGCCGTTATACAAAAGATTTGGTGATGTCGTGGTTTATAACCTTGGTACTTCTCTGCATGCTAGAGTCTCTTCTATCATTCATCAAGGTCGTTGGAGGTGGCCTCGATCCAGAAATAGAATCACTCAGTCTATTATTCACCACACTCCTGCAACATTTCACCCTGATTGTTCTACTGATGATGTGGTGTTTTGGCTTCCTAGTTCTAATGGACTTTACTCTGCTAGGTCTGCTTGGGAGGCTGTGAGAACAAAATATTCTTATCAGCCTTGGACACAAGTGGTGTGGTTTTCTAAGAATGTTCCGAGATGGGCTTTCATTATTTGGCTGGCTGCTCAAGAAAAGTTAAGTACCAAAGACAGATTGCACCAATGTGGAGTGCATGTGGATGAGATATGTCCTTTGTGTGGCTGTGAGAAGGAAACACATCAACATTTATTTTTTGAATGTTCTTATTCTGCATCGGTGTGGGCTAGAGTATGGCGTAAGTCGTCTTCTACTAGTGTTCCAATTACCTTGGCTGCTTTGTTGGAGTGGTTTGTCCAATCTGTTAAGGGCAATAGTTTCAAAAGTAAAATTTTGAAATGTTTGTTAGCTGCTACTGTTTACTTTGTTTGGAGGGAAAGAAATTTGAGAGTTTTTCAACAAAAAATTGTGGCTAGTGATCAAGTTGTGCTGCAGATTCTGAGCTCTATAAGAGACTTCCTTAGCTCTTTGCGAAGGGTGAAGGCTTCCACAGAAAATAAAGGTCTGTGTGCTAACTGGCGGCTGGTTGAAACCTACATTTTGCAGCAGTAGAATGAGTGGTGCATCTGGATGTTGGTGCTTGGTTGAAGATGTAGTTGTGTTCTCTGATATTGGAGTTGGTTGTAGATTTGACTTGTATAGGTTATCAATTCTTTTCCTTTTCTTTTTCTTCACAGTTTGTAGTTCTCCTTTGAAAGGAGTATAGTTGTATAGTCAGGAGAGTCTCCTTGACTTCGTTTGTTTGGTTGGGGCTTTTTAATGGAATCGTACTTATCAAAAAAAAAAAAAAGATGTCCGGGTCAGTTTGCGGGTATCTCAATTAATTCTGTGGTTTAGAAGGTAACAATCGGACATAACTTTTCCAATGGCCGTTTAAAATGTTTGACCTCCGTAGGAATGGAACCCGCTGATCTTATGGAGGAACACTTATTGTTTTCTCATAACTGCTTAACCAAACTTTTTAGAGCATCCAACTAGTGTGTTAATTGTGTGTGTTAAAACTTGGCAAACAAAAATATATTTTTTGTGCCACAATATTTTTATTAGTTTGTGTGTTAAATCTAGTAGTGTGCTAGCATGTGTGCCAAATTTGGCAAAGAAGCTGGCAAACAATAAGTGAGTCTCATATCTAAGGCCCCGTTCCAGAAACCTTCTTAAAAAATAAGCAGCTTATTTTACATTTTCAAACTCAAAAATAATGTAAATGAAAAATAAATTTCCAATTTTTTTTCACTGTATTAAAGATCTCACTGAGATCTATCAAATAAGATCCATATTGATAAAAAAATTATTTGCGTAAACATATAATTTTTGAGCTTCAAATTGTTTTTTTAAAAAATAATTACTTAGTCATCATTTTGTGGAACAACCTTTATTATTGAACAAAAAATAAATTCTTATTTGCGTTGCAGAACGGAGCCTTATTCTCCAAAACGGTGCTCCTTCCATGTAGTACGATTGGGGCTGGCCACCTCTGCCGATCCGTCCGTATTCGATCCGTTATCCGTCCCGAATGGATCGGATTTTTCGAATATCGGTTCAGAGTTATTTTTCGAGATCGGATCAGATTCGGAGGTAAATCTGCCTCCGACCCGACCCGAATCCGACATCCGATCAGCCTCCGAATCCGACATCCGATCCCCCTCCGAATATCCAACTATATAAATACCTCTTATTGTTAGTCAATAGTCAGTCTCCTACCCAATCGACTTCACTTCACACAACCCTCCTTGCCCATGACTTCTTCAGTTCTCCCCCTTCTCTCTCTCTCCTCCCCAACCCACCTCTCTCTCTCTCTCTAAAAAAACCCTCCGGCAATGGAGAGATGCGACAATCTCCCCTCAAGAACACAGCAATGAGACTCCCTCCCCTTGTTAGCTTTATTTGGTTTTTTTTTTTATTTTTTGAATCTGTGAGTTTTGTTATTGAGTTCCAATCTTTCTTTCTTTTCTTTTTTTTTTTCCCAAATTCGGATATCCGATCGGATCTCCGTTCCCCGTTCGGAGCGGGGATGGAGGATAAAAATATAATCCGTTCGGGACAGATTCGGAGGACGGGTGGAGGGTTCGGATTCAGATTCGGATATTGCAACATCCATGACGTTGCCATCCCTAAGTACGATGGGTTTCTCATGGAAGAGAGGCTTGGAGAGGTTAGAGCATTGAGCTGAGCAGCACCAAATAATCTCTTCAAAAAGTTGACAAGACGTTGACAAGATGATACGCGACAGTCATTTACAAATGGAGCAACAGTCTTCTCTTCTTTTACTAAGGCTCCGTTTCGGAACTCATTTTAAGTCCTTATTTTTTAAAAATATAATTTTAAGTTCAAAAATTATAAGTTTAATGAAATCTAAAAATATGCAGTATGGATCTTATTTGAAAGATCTTGATGAGATCTTTTATACGAAGTAAAAAAAATTGAAAAATTATTTTTTATTTACATTATTTTTGAATTTAAAAATATAAAATAAACTGTTTATTTTTTAAAAAGATTTTTGGAACGGAACCTAATAATTAAAAGGCGTCGTCGGTGGGAAATAAAGCCAATAAAAAACATACGGAAAAGGAAAAACGTACGAAGGAAGAAAGACTCTCGAAAGTGGAAAAATCGAAGCAGAAATCCTGGTATATTTGCCCTTTCCCATTTCCCATTTCCCCTTCCCAGATCAAAAATACTAGCTAGGAGAAGAAACCCGTTTCTGAAATCCACAGCAGTAGCGCATGAATGGCGAGGAATTTCGAGAAACAGAGCGTGGGCTGGAACTCGACTCCGCCACCGGCTTCTAATCAACGGCAGTTTGCTCCAAACGAGGGAAACAAGAAGGATAATTCTTGTTTCCGCTGTAAGAAAGAAGGGCACTGGTCTAAGGATTGCCCCATGAAGAGTCCTAATAAGGGACCACCAACACCGCCTCCGTCTACCGGTGATTTACACTGCCGCTGCGGTGTACATTTGGCCCCGCAGCTCTCGAAGGCCAATCGTCTGTACTACGCTTGCCCTCTCCGCTCTGTCACTGTCAGTATCAATGCTTTAGCTCCTGTTTTCACTCTCCATTTGTGATTGTTTCCTTCTATTACTGGTATTTTTACTCAAATTTGTGTAAAAGTGCTTCACTTGAGGACAAACCCAAATCTCAGCGTAAGTTTGAGTACAAGCCCCGTTAATGGTATGGTTCCAAATTTGGGATGAAGAAATTAATGTTGTGAATTTGAACGGCTGAGATCACGCAAACACTTTTGGACAAGTCATTTCATTTCATTTAAAAAAAAAGAAGCAAGCTCAGAGACGGATGAACCCCACCTCAGTATACGATCGCGCGCAGTAACTGGGAGTTTCGGTTATTGCTGGGTAGCAGTTTCATTAATGGAATTGTTGAGAGTCTAGAGGACACAAACTAGTCTTTCAAATTTTGGGTCATGGTTTGATTTCTAGTGATCCGAGTAAAAGTTTTTGCGAACTCGTATCTTAGCATGTGTAACTGAAGTCTAAGCATAAAATTGGGCAAGTGCTTTATTGCTGGGTAGCAGTTTCAGTAATGGAATTGTTGAGAGTCTAGAGGACACAAACTAGTCTTTCAAATTTTGGGTCATGGTTTGAGTTTCTAGTGATCCGAGTAAAAGTTTTTGCGAACTCGTATCTTAGCATGTGTAACTAAAGTCTAAGCATAAAATTGGGCAAGTGCTTTATTGATGGTATAGTTGAGATGCAAAATAGCCAAATTTCAAGTAAAAATTTGAGGTCCAGTGATTTGAGTAAGTATTTGTGGGAAATCAACTCATTCTAAATTTCCTTTTTTTTTATTTTATATTTTGGCAAAACCTATAACAGAGGTAATTCATTAACCACAAAAACCATACAAAGGAGGAAACTCCATCCCTCAACAAGGGAGCAAGAGACCTACCAGGAGGGGATTCAGTCCAGTGACTATACCCAACTCCAACACACACCACCGCTCCAAACAGATGGAGCAAAGCCGAGAACATCCAGGCAACACCCACACGGGTGAGAAAAGCCCCACAGACCGGGAGATATCCCACACAGGGGATTAACGGAGAAAACCTCCCATACACAGAAGCTTCACGCCCACAACCACAAATCTGAACCGTACCATCAGAGACGAGTCACCGACGAACGGCGAATAAGATGGAGGAGGTCCGGCGGTTGAGGAACCAGGGATGCTTCCAATCGGAGGTCGACGGACAGAAGCTGGACAAATCCGGACACAACACAAACAAAATGAAGAAAGAAACAGCCCTCTCACACCCATCAGATCTCCCACTTCGGCGGCTCAAACCTGACCAAGGTGACCAACGCCGTCTGAAGGAAGATGTCCGGCGGCATAGGAACGAGGGGAACCGAGGCGGCAAGAGCGTGAGATGAAGGAGAGGGCAGAGAGAGATGATGGCAGGTGGAGCACAACCATACGGAGAGAGAAGACCCCAAGAGGGGGAGATTCCCCCCCCCCCCACCATTTTTTGGGTGTAAGCCCTGGGGGGGGGGGGCTGGGGGGGGCTGGGGATGGGAAGGAGGGAGCAGGGTTTGGGCGGCTAGGGTTGGGGAGTTTTTGTCCAGTTCATATAGTACCATTTTGGATAATCCGTTTCGTCAAAACATAATGCCTTGTTATACTGAAGATCAAGCCTAGTCTAAATTTCTGTTAAAAGCGGTTTTTTACTGCAATTGAGTTCGAGTGATAAGAAAGAAGGATAAGGGCAGGAGATGCTGTTTTTTTTTTGTTTGGTTTATGAAAGCGATATTGTGTTGTTAGAGTGCAATAGTGCATAATCTGTTTGTGGCAGACATAGTAGAAGAAGGCGGATCGCTTATTTGTTTGCTTTCTATTGTACAAAATTGTTGCAGGGCAAAGGCTGTAACTTCTTCATGTGGTGTGAAGATGTAACGTGTGATGTCAATAGCACAGTTAGCCGCACCCCTATGTGCGGCGGGTGTAGTGCTGGACCCTGCCGTATGGATCCCAGTCGCCGCTTCTTTGTATGCCCAATTAAGAAGGTAAAACTATGTCTTTTCTGTAATTTCTTTTTGGTGCTTATATTGGCATCTTGTTGAAGTGTATTGGTTTGCTGATTAATTTCAAGTGATTTCTCCTCTGTCTTCAGTTAATGAGATTGCAAATTTTTCCCATTCTGATGTTTACTAAAAGATTAGTTTTGACAGTTCCTTTTTTTGTATCAAGGGTCTGTGTATTTCAACCAGTGACGGAATACTTGTACTTTTTGGTCATTGGTTTACCTGAAGTCATCTTGCCTATTTTCTTTTGCTAAATCTTCCTGACCTTCTGTGAGGTTTATATGTAAAGTTAAGTTTTGGAAAATACAAATCCTCCTGTTGTTTTATATTGCTTAGACCCCGTTCCGCTTTCTCCCAATACCTTCTTTTTGAAAAAGAAGGTAATTAAGTAATTTCAAATTCAAATATAACGAAAATGAAAAATAATTTTTCAAATTTTTTTGCACCGTTTAAAAGATCTCAATGAGATCTATCAAACAAGATCCATATTGGTAGGAAAATTATTTGCGTCAACACATGATTTTTGACCTTGAAATTACCTTCTTTTTCCCAAAACCTTCTTTTTTAAAAAGTGGAACGCCACCTTAATAGATTTCCTCTTGAGTGGTCATCCACAAAGAGCATTTGTTACTATCTGTACTTATGACTGTCAAGGTACCAATGCCAACCGCATCCCTCTCTGCAGCCATCACTTCCTTAACAATCAATCTTTTATAGGTGACAATATTCTATTGGAATTTCATCACCACCCAAAGTTTTATGGTCCTGAAGAAGATTAACCATTCAGTAGTAAGCCACTAACAATGTCCATCACTTTTTCTATTACGACTCTTTCAACCCATCAACCCAATCTCCTTATCACCATATCCGGTCCTCCTCCTAATATTTTCTCTTCCCTATCGCCGCACCCTTCGCTTAAAGTCCCGTCACAGCATCATATTAATGCTATTGCTGTCTCAGACTCTCAATGACGCAGCCCCCCTTTGTTACCATCAGGCTCATCAGTCGTCACTAACTGTCAGGCTTGTGGCCCCTATCATGATCAACTAGAGCCCTCTTTTCCCAATCTGGTTTGGAAAATTGCATATCAAGGATGCCTGCTGACAACATGGGGATGAGTTTTGGTTACTCTGGCTGCTATACTCCATTTCACACCAAGTACTTAGAAAATACGTCTACAAGAACTTGAGTATGAAAAACTAACCAAGTCAATTGCAGTTGGCTACTAACTAACCAAGTCACGTCTTCCATAAAAATGAAGAAGAGATAAAATGGAGTAGCTTTTATGGGGAAATATGAGCTAGAAACAGAGAAGAGAGAGCTACCAAGCCACTCATAGTCAAAAGCTATAATGGTTGAAAGTTACGGGAAAATGAGCACTTGCAGTTATATGAAGGAGTTTCTCATTGAATTGCCCCCATAACTTCGCTTCCTCTTTGACTGTAGAAACATTGGTAGATGCAGACACTAA
The DNA here is from genome assembly GCA_025413875.1 of Rhododendron molle. NCBI lineage: Eukaryota > Viridiplantae > Streptophyta > Magnoliopsida > Ericales > Ericaceae > Rhododendron > Rhododendron molle. The sequence goes on along the minus strand of CM046395.1, from coordinate 4,902,811 downwards.
TACTTCTTCCTTACAAGTTTTTTTCCCTTCTTTCTTGGCATAAAAATTGAATCTTCAAAATTAGAAACTTGAAATTGTGTTGGTAGTAGTTGCACATCAGTTCTCGAGACCAGGCATAGTGTTTTCCAGATTGTAGTGAGAGGATGGGGGCGGTGACCCGGTAGTAGTACTAGTTGCACATCAGTTCTCGAGACCAGGCATAGTGTTTTCCAGATTGTTGTGAGAGGATGGGGGCAGTGACCCGGTAGTAGTACTAGTTGCACATCAGTTCTCGAGACCAGTCATAGTGTTTTCCAGATTGTAGTGAGAGGATGGGGGCAGTGACCCGGTAGTAGTTGCACATCACAGAGTACTGAACTCAGTTCTCTTGCTGCACATCAGGTCTCTTCTTCTTTTTTTTCTTTTTCTTTTTTATCGGCTGCACATCAGTTCTCTTGCTGCTGCTTGTTTACCTAACTTCAATATTTCTATCAGAGGGAATGTTCTGAACTGTATTGCATTTTAGAATTTTTAAGAGTGAATCCCCATAACTTTTGTATTGTTGCCTTGTTAAATTTATTGTGAGGTGTTGTCTTTCATCCTTTCCCTTTAGTTTGGCGGCTGTTATCTGTTTTCCCCTACTTCAGTTGTCAGGACATCAGTTAATTTTGGATTCCCGTCTTGTCATATCCTTCACAGTATGTCAACTTAGCCTTAAATGCCTCTTACTAATGTCCTCTGTGTTGCCTAGAATTTTTATGTACTGATCTTTATGCTTTTCATGGATTTGAATAGGAGTATTAAAACAGTTTAGTAGTCCAAGAATGTTTTACTTTGCGACTCTTTTATTTTTAATATTTCAACCCTTCTTTTGGCTTTTTACTATCTTTTGCTGATGACTCTGAAAGCACTTTGTGCCTACATATTTATCAAATGTCCCATTCTTACAGGGACAGGGCGCGTGTAGTTTTGTTCAACCGGTTGACTCTACGAACAATTTTGTGGACGAACGATTGCTGGAGTCTACAAACGATTTTTTGGATGATACATTGCCGGATGCTCAGTTGGTGGAGGCAACTAATGATATTTGGGATGGATGCCCAAGTTCTCCACCATCTACCTTGACTAGCTGTGGTGACACTAGTCCCTCAAGCAGGGACATGGTTGAGGAAGGGAATTCCAGCCACCAAGGGATGGAAATTGAGTCGCCTGTGGTGGACACTCCTGAACATCTGCAAAAGCTTGGGACAAGTTTTGAATTATTGAGGCCAGAAAGGGTGTCCCTGGTGGATTCCCAGGACCAAGAAGATACGCCAGAGGAACCTTTGCGGCGTAATTGTAAACGCCTGCGACATGGCGATCCAAAAGTCGATAGTTTCGATAGTTTAGTCATTGACTCCGCTAGTGACTGCTGGGACATGCCGCAGTCAAAGTCCATGAGTCTGACAACGGAGAAGGCACTCCGACCCTGTATTCTAACCTCAGGGGCTTTGATTCGTCGAAGGCAAGTTAAGTTTTTGAGGCAGATTTCTTCTGCTGGAGCTTCTTTACCCGGAGGTGCGTCGTGTTTGTGCTTCATGGTTTCATTTTGTTCAGTGTTGTATATGGCAACTTGCTTCTTTGGTACCTCACCAAGAAGTTGCATTTGAGTCTTTCTTGTTTTTACTTGGTGCTTGGATTTTATTTTCTTGCGCAGCTTCTTCCTACGGTAGTTCTTCTGCCTTGACTACTAGCAGGGAGCTATTGGCAGATTATTGTGTGGATTCTTCTGCCAATCATGACATTTTGGGCATTAATTTCAAAGGTTGGTGTGGCCGGCTTGTGTTTCCCCCATCTCGGTCCCTAACATTTCCAGCACCAAAGCCTTTTTTTTGTGGTAAATGTACTAAATATGGCTGTATAAAGTTAGTTTCTTTTGTCACCTCTAGCTACAAGCACTCGGTTTCATATCTACTTTTCATTTGTTTTCGCAGGTGTTTTTCCTTGTTTTGATCCCATTTCCCTTCCTCAAGATGCCAATATACCCTTTGAAATACGCAGCCCTTTACCAGTTGAATCTGGCAAGCAGTATCTGCTTGCTCCTTTTGAGCCGTCAGCTGCTGTTCTTAGTGAGACATCAGGCCTCAAGTCGCCTTCCAAACATTTCCAAGGGAAGATAATGAAAGAATCAGTCATAGATAAATTCAAGCGGGCAGCAGCGAGCCTTCGAGAGGAGCTTCTCATTCTTCTAGAGTCCATGGATTTTCATGACCATGCGTCAATGCTTAAGGAATCCTGTTCTGTTTTTGGTGCTCTAGAGAGATTGATGGTTGATTACGAACCATTTAAAGAAAAAGTGATGAAATATATAGGCAGTGCAGAATCACTCGCTCAACTTGAATTGTCTATTGACAATGGCGACCGGTCTTCCCGGGAGCTTTTCGATAGTTACAATCGGAAGAAACAGCATCTAGAAGTTATTTCTCATGGCCATGCTCAGACTTTATCTGACTTGGAAGCCTCTAATCGGCACCTTCAATATCTTGAACAAGAGGCCTCCCGTCTTAAGGACATGCTTCGCTGTGTGGAGGAGGAATTGGCTTGTTGTAAGGTGGAGAATATGGAGATTGATACTCGTTTTAATGAGATAGCCGAAGACAAGTTGCAGTTGGAGTTAAATCTTCAAGCTGCGTTTAACGAGGCTGAAGAAGAAAAGAAAGTTTGTCAACGTAGGGAAGCAGAACGGAGCGCTGTGAAGGCATCCTTTGAGGAGGCCAGGTCGGAGCTTCGACAGAGCGGTAATATGCTTTTCTTGATGTGAGTTCCCAGCTATCTGTGGCATCAAATTGTTGAGTACTTTGTAAATGTAAAGCTTGGATCCCCTCTCCCTCTCTTTCCCTTTTCTCTTTCTCAAGACTTAAGGCTTGCTAGTGTACTATGTGTAATCACTACTACTTGTTCCTTGTTGAAGGGTTGCATCCCTTGTTTCTCTTGAGCTCTATCCTTCCTGTACGTTGAATCGTGAATGTTAGTATAGTTACTATAGTGTTTGTCATGTACTCATGTTGGCTCTGTAAATACGAAAGCCAAAGCCGAGAACAGATGAGGGGCCGTGTTCGCGATGGCTGCAATCACCTGAAGATCTTTGGGCAGCTAAGCTCAGCATTCTATGTCACCAGTTGGTGTATGTATCCTTTCTTTCTGTTGATATTTGGGTTATCGTATTGTTGCACTCCGAAGTCATGTTAAGGGTGATTAGTTTTTGGTCTTGTGCTTGGTTGGGATTCATCCTCTATGTTTCTTTCTAATATGGTCATTGCCTCTTGTCGTAAATGTCGGTTGGGATGTGTCTGCCATCCTTGTGGTTTCTGTCATCAAAATCTGTAAGAATTTTGGAATGCTACTTCCAGTATATATGACTTGCTGTTGTGCGAAATGTGTGTTTTACACGATGCCTATGTAGTAGGACGCTCTGCGTGTTATTTCTTAGCTACTGCCAGCAAGAAGGTTTAGGCTCATGACAGCCCTTTGGCCAGTCACTGCAATTGGCAAATTTGTTCCGAATGCTTATGACAAGTCTACTGTTGGAGAGTTGGTTAATAACGGCTCGTGACAAGTCTACTGTTGGAGAGTCGGTTACTACCGGCTCGTGTTCGAGGCAAAAAACGAGCTTTGCTTTCTTTTAGTCCAGTTACTGAGAAGAAAAGCAGCAGCTTGCTCCGAGTAGTGGCCATAGGTATGGGAGTGCAGTTATAACCCACATACAGGGACTGATTTTTATTTTGACTAGATTTAATTAGTCTAGTTGTTTGTCCATCTGTAAACCGACTACTACTATTATTATTACTAGGAATATTAATGAAGTAATTTTCACCTACTGTTTTTGAAAAGATAGTATAAAAGAAGGGAAATGATTTTGTCACTCCATTTTTTGTTAATGCTACTCCCTCTGTAAGTGTATTTTTGGTGAAAAAATATACTTGCAGGGGAATGACATTAACAAAAAATGGAATGGTAAAATTAGTAGCCTAAAAGAAAGACTGTTTTTGAAAAAATAGAATAAGGTTGTAGAAATGACTCATGAGTAAGTTTGAGGTTAAGGCGACAAACAAACTCTCTCTCTCTCAAGATTTTTAAACTGCCTTTGAAGTCATAGTAATTTTTTGATTACCTTTTAACCTGTGGCATACTGATTAATTATTTCGAAAAACCCTATTTTATTTTTCTTCAGTTGGTTGTCAGATTAATTATTCAGCATACTTAGGGTTCGTTTGGAAGCTGGGGAAAGAAAATGTTTAAGAAGAAAAATATAAGAAAGTTGAGAGTGAGTATTTCTTCTCTCTTTCCACTATCAGCAAAATAAGAGAAGGGAAATTTTCGGTTTGGAAATCAAAAATCCAAATTTTGGAAAAAATAACTTTTTCACTTTTTTTCTCTATAATTTTTTAATCATTACTCTCATTTTTCACTCTATCTCTCTCCACTTTTTACCTCTCTCCACAATCATTACTCTCATTTCTCTCTCTACTTTTATTCAAAAACACTACTCAAAACGCACAACCGAACAAGGGCTTAATTTTCTCTCTTGTTTTTCACAAATTCCAAACACACCCTTAGTTTTAAAGGATGGGACTGATTCCTGTTCTCTTGGATTTTCTTGTGCCAACAGAGGACAATTCAAGTTTTCTCCACACAAAAAAAATAAAAATAAAAATAAAATCATGGGCCGATAAAAGCCCAGTATTCTTGATCATTTTCCATCTTCGTGGGCCCTGTCGATACAAGTTCTCGTGGGCTTCGGCCCATTTTCGTTATCCAAGTAATTAACGGCTGAGATATGATATTTCCCCATCCAACGGTTTGTATCCGTCTAATTCTCTATCATATATTCCACAATCAGCAGTCGGTCCTCCTTCCCCTGCATCTTGCCGGAGCGGTCTCTCTCTCTCTCTAGGGTTTCCATTCGAATCTCTCTCTCTCTCTCTCTCTCTCTCTCTCTCTTTCTCTCTCCCCAGCGCCCTTACACAGAGGCAAAAATGGTGAGTTCGAAAATTTTCCGTTTTCACTTCTTCATATCTGTTGCTGTTTTCGTGATGCTGAATAGATATATAGCGCAGTATTTTCTGCATTACTGCCTATTGATTTCGCGGTGTTTCCGTAAATCGATGTAGGTTCTTCCAAACGACGTGGATGAGTTGCATCCTTCGTTGGAACTCGAGAAGGAGAAGCACAAGCTCAAGCGTCTCGTCCCGACCCCCGACTCCTTCTTCATGGTAACACCATACGCACCCCGTTTTCTGCGAACAGTAACTTGTTGGTTTAATCGTCAATTGTTGGTTCATAGCTTGATTGTTATGCCCCAATTGGGCCTTACGTTTAGGGGTTGAAATGAGCAGAGCTTCGAAATGTGTTCGAGTTCGGCTTGTTCAGAACTAATCTAGCTCTAGTTGTGCCCAAATAATCGATCTCGAGCTCGGCCCATTTGGTATGCAGGTGTTCGAGCTCGGTTTGTTTATTTATGAGACTCTATAAACAAGTCAAGCTGCTGCAAACAAGCCGAGTTTTTTCAAACAAGCTTAGTTACAACTAACTCGAGCTCAGCTCATTCGTCAACGAGCTTTAAGTGCGAGCACGATTCGTTTACTAACGAGCTGCTCGCGAACAGCTAGGATTGTTTGCAGCCCTACTATCTGGATTCGAAATCACTGAATTTATTTTTCATCTGTTTCTCTGTGTAGGACGTGAAATGCCAGGGTTGTTTCAACATGTAAGTTCTGTCAACCAAGTTTTTTTTGTTTGTTGTTTATTATTGGAATCTGGAATTTGGCATTTGACATTGTTAGGACATGTTAGACCATCCCAACTTTACTCATAGTTATTAAGGGCGAGAGACACACCAAGGCGCAAGGTGTGTTGGGGTCTAGGCGCACCGCGCAAGGCTGGGCGCGGGCGTTATTGAAGCGAAGCGCACTTAGGCGAGGCCGTGAGGAAAAATAACAAAAATAACATACATCAATTTTTCAAACAGTAAAGCGCTAAAGCAATGAAGTTTAGAAAGTGTACCATGTAAATATCAATAAAATCATCTACCAAATGACAAAAGTCAACAGTTACTGCGTAAAGAAGAATGAAAATGTCAAATTCAATAAAAAGACCATCCTTCAATATTTGAACAGAGGATGAGAGATTGTTTGGTTCGAGTTTGCTTGAGAGATGAGAGACCGACAAGGTGTACTAATTTGTGAGGATCGATTAGCCCTTGGGTTAAGGCCGCAGTTACATTTTTGCCCTTAAGAATTAAATTTCTGCGAATTGAAAGAGGCTCTGCAGGTGCGTGCTTTGGTCGCCCTGGCCTCGCCTTCGTCAAGTCGCCTTCAAGACGCCAAGAGTGAGCCTTGATGTGCTTTGCGCCTTGGCACGCCTTTTACAACTGTGACCTTACTTAGATTTACTCAAACTTGAGTAAAAGCTTCATTTTATGTATAAGGCATTCCAGTGGGCAAACTTAAACTTAAGCATAGAGTAAAAGGTTTATTAATGGCATTGTCGTTAATTTGGCAGACACGAAATACCCTATTAAAATTTGAGTCTCCCTTGAGTTAAATAAAAATTGTTGTGGTGTAGGTTTGTTTGATGAAGTAGTGCTGTGAGTTTTTAGGGTTTTCTTTTTCCTCAAATGTTGAGTTTAAGTGAAAAAGGGCACGGATGGAGGTGGTCTTGTAACCTCTCAAACCGTTATTCATATTTGTGGAAACGTTTCATTTGAGCTGGGCAAACTCATAGCTGAGCATAAATTACATTTATGAATGGAATGGTTATAAATTTGTGAGACACCAAAGGGCCCTCTAAAATTTGAATAAATTGTTGGATCTCTCTCCATTGGCCTAAACACAAGACTATAAGAGTATATAGGTTCGATTCAAGGAGTGGAATGACTTTTAAGGAATTTCTATTCAAATTTGAGTATTTAAGTATGCCTTGTCTGGAGATGCTCGTAGTACTTAATTTTTTTGTTGACCTCTGGTAAAATTGCAGAACCACGGTTTTCAGCCACTCGCAAACAGTTGTTGTATGCGGAAACTGCCAGACGGTCCTTTGCCAACCAACCGGAGGCCGTTCAAAGCTCACTGAGGGATGCTCTTTCAGGAAAAAGGGGAACTGAGGGGTTCATAGCTCCTCTTTTATATATATCTATAGTGTAAGTTTCAGCGCAAGAGTTTTGGAAGCTTAGTTCTAAGATTGAAATCAAGCACCCTTCTTTTGTTTTGATTCTGTCATGTTAATTTTGTTAATTGCTTTAGACGTGGATTACGTTCAAAGACCAAAGCCGGTCTAGTTGACATGAATTTTGAAAACTAATATGTGGTTATTTTATCCGCCCCTCTGCCTTCATTATCTTCTCCCGTAATGTTCTTGTTGTCTGCTGTTGTGTTCGTGTTGTGGATTTTTCGTTTTTATGAAATTGATGAAACTCTGTCATGAACCTAATCATCTTTCGGGAACATAATTCCGCCTGTGTTTGACCGCATTTCAGCATTGGTTTTCACTTTCTCTTGTTTACGCTGGTAATATCCGTGCATGCCACTTGCCAGGCTTCTTCCCTAGGATCGCTGGGTGGTTCATGTTAAGGATTTCTCTCGATATAATCCCTAGCATGAAGTACTGGGTACAAAGGATTGCGGTTTCAAGTGTCAAAGATCTTTGTACCGCCCGAAAAGAATTGATCTTATGATTTCTTTAGGTCTTGTAGGATTTGAGTAATTTATGAAATTTACAAGTCATGCATGGGGATATAGGCATGCTCGAAAGAAGTGTTCTATCTTTGACAATGTTGAGACTGCGGATTGAACAAGGGGGTCCTGGCAAAAGTGAATGGAGCCGGTCCTGGCAAAAGTGAATGGAGCTGGTCATGGCGAATGGAACGGTTCATCAAGCCATTTTTTTACGATAAGCAAGTGAATGGAGCCAATCCTGATGAATGGAACGGCTCATCAAGCTATTTTTCGCCTTTTCATCACTCGCTAAATAGGAATAGGGGAGACAAACTTTAAGGAACCATATGGTTTCTGTATTAGAATATTATTTTAAAAAATGTTACGGTAGACAAAAGTGTGCAAATTTGTTTGAAATCATCCAATGTGTGAGCTTCACATCCATCGTTTAGAATCCTCGTTCATCGGAGTGTTCTGACTGTATCTTTGTCCAGACGAAAGTGCACAAATTTAGACAAAGATGCGTCTGAAATCATCTGTTGTGTGTGAATTACGTATCTATCGTTTAGAATACTTGAGCATCTAACTGTTCCGGATATATCTTTTTCGAATCTGTGTGAAACAGGCAGCAAAACCATTTGGTAGCACGTTGGAAAATCTCTCTCTCTTTCTCTCTCTCTCTCTCGCACAAAACAAGTTTCCTGTGTGCTCAACAGCCTCAAAGCCCTCAACCAAATGGTTTTTTAATGAGGTCAATATACCGTTAGATTTTCTCTTACTACATTATTTTTTTGATAGGAAACCATAAAAATATATAGAGTTTTAAACAGCGGAACACTACAACCAATAACTAAATAAATAATAAAAAAATGATAGAATCCATGAAACTGTCCAGAGAAGAAAATTGGATGGTTAAGATCCATTTAAAGTGAACTTGAACCGTCCAATTTTCTTTCCTGAACAATTTCATAAATCCTTTTTATGTACTGTACCAGGCCTCATAAATAATACAACTCCTTTGTTTGTGGGTGATGTTTCCTTTTTCTTTATACCGCAATCAAGGTATAATAAGCATTAATTGAAATGAGAATAAGTTATTTGCACCGACAGTGTAAATATTTGTTTCCTCCAAATCAATTATATTGCGCCACGTCGTCAAATGTTTACACTGGCGGTGTGTAAATAATTTAGTTTCAATTGGAATACCATTGGTAATTACTGGAGTAGTATTATTTGTTCATCCTGCTCTATTTTCTTTCTGAAATCTCGCCCCTGATGCCTTATCAATCCCAGGATTTACTGCTAGGCACCCAATTTTTGTTGACTACTAATATTCGCCCCTGATGCCTTTATCAATCTGAGGACTGCATTTTCTTCTCTGTTTTCCTCACCCTCTCTTTTTGTTTTTCAATCGTGGGGATCAAATTAGCTCATTGAGTCAGTGTTATGACAATCACTTTTAGGCTTGTTTTTGGTAAATGACATGTTATGACTATTAAAAGATTGTTTACCACCGACTCATCTAAAAACTTAAACTGTTCGAGAGAGACGATTTATTATTTATATTCCTAACACGTCCCGTCATGTTTAGTCAGACTCTTCTCTCCATAAGTGGGCTAACCACGTGCAAATTTTAGTCATTAGGTTGGCGGTGAGAATCGGATTCGAATACAGAATCTATCGCTTGCGCTGATACTGTATTACATTGTTAACCACTAACTCATCTGAAAGCTTAAGCTGTTAGAGGGATTGACTGCTCAACAATGACAACCACTTTTAGGCTTGTTTTTGGTAACTGCCCTCAGGCCTCTCTCTGTTTTTATAGAAATATATAAACAATGTAAACATACTATTTGTATTTACCATTACAGTCTCCTTGGATGGCAGCAGAACTGAAGGAAAAAGAAGTAGAAGAAGACTCTATTACTTATTTGTATTATAGAAAAATTGAAGAGGAAAAATGGGATCTCGTTGGCCCGCTTTTATTTCCTAGGAAATGTGAAATTTGGCAAGTAGCCACGATTCCCTTGTTTTCTCACCCTTTCTCGCAATTCAAAGGGCGTACTAACGTTGAATTTACGATCGATACCCGTCCAAGTTTACAATTTCCCTCTTCCTATTAATTTATTTAGATATGCACACATTCGAAGAAACATCTCAAGTTCCGCCAAATAAGATGCGATAGTTCGCTTAAGCCGGCAACAACTTAATGCTTTTAAACTGAGGTGATAACGCCACAGTGGGCCTTACCATGATGCTGATAACCAAAATCCATTGACTTCACTTGTTATAAAATTTTAATGAAATTGGTCTTTTCTCAAGAGCAAATTAGGGGGAGCTAGGTTTAGGTGAGGACGGGCTAGGCGTGCATGGATGCTTAGGCTGATCTCAGTTTTTGTGCTTTTTTAAACAACCGTATAAACTCTTTATTACAACCTTAATTTCAGCAACTCTTTTTTGAGGTCTCTTGATTTCATCATTTATATATGTCTTCTTGTTTGATTTTTTTGCTAACGGAGGGTGCCCTAGTTTACTGAGATTAGTCTGTGCGCATCTCGACGAATCCCTACAGTTCCTCACACAGTCGTTTTCACACGCTTACGCGTGAGGGGTGAGGTGGCCCCTAGAATTGTTAGGCAAGGAGAATTGAACCGTGAGACTTTAGCAGGGAGCAAACCCGTAAGTCCCAGGCCAAAACCACTTGGCCAATCCCGTGGAGTTAAAAAGCAGCTAGTATGTTACTTACAGTCCTTGGAAATCCGAATAAGAGTAATCTGCTAGTACTAAGTTTTGCAAACCATTGGACGGTATCTTATCGGCCAATTGATCAAATCTTTTTTCTCATGATTCGCATCTTGGACTACCAATTAATACTGATCTTAATCTCTTTTTCTTCTTCTACACAATAATCAACTAAACTCGACCAGACTGCAGAATTCCAAAATTCCACGCGTAATCACTTTGTCCATTCGCGATAGAAGAACACATTCTCGTCTCGAAGACTATCTATTTTCAAAGCACACGTGGCAATTTAGAGGGAGCAATTAGTGGGCATGGGATTCACTGACGTTATGTAACGCGTGCTGTAATCGAAAACTTTAATTTTTTCATCGATTAAAATGAGTATTTTATTAGCATCAAACTTAAGTTAAATTGTTGCCCAAAAAAAAAAAAAATTTTGAGATGAAAAATCAAAACATGTAAATACGGCTAAATCGTTTTTATTAGTGATGATTAGATTTGATCATCCAGATTTTTTGGGCTATTCCCCCACCGTCCTACCACGCACATCCAGCTTTTATAGGTTTTTTTTTTTTTAAAAAAAATTTTAGTCTCTAAATAATCATGCGCACGAGTCAGCATAAACATACCTGGATCAATTCGGATTCTTAAATTTCCCGACCTGCTAAATTAATTTCTTGGTGGCGTCGACCATGGATTTGACAAACTTGCCATCTTTGTACTATTTTCAACTTTTTTTTGAACGGCGAAAGATGAATTTTATAAATAAGGGGAAAGGGAAAGAGGATCCAACAAAATGTTCGAAAATACATCACAAGGGTAAAGCCCAAACCACCCGAGGGTCAACAAGGGTCCAAACAATTAAGACAATTAAGCCCGACCCAAATCCCGATAAGACAATAACAACACCAGAACACCCAAATCCAGACCAAGCCTGGTCCGGCCCACCCTACCCATCCCCAAAACCCTAACTACAAACGGCCACCCCACTCGTACAAACCACCGACGCCCCGTCTCGCCGTTAAGCCGAACCAATCTCTCCCAGATGTAGAGATTGGCGGCAGAAGACAAAACTGGCCTACAAGAAAAGCAACCGAAGCAGTTCACAGCCAGGGGAACAACCACCACCAACAGTCGCACCTTCGACAGAGGACACGTCTTATCTTACAAATTCTATATGCGAATTAATTAACGGTATGAAAAAGATTTGACTTCCCGAATCTGCCTCGGATTAACTAATATAATAATTACTTTTCAAAAAAAAAAAAACTAATATAATAATTAACTTATGGTCATAATAAATACAGCTCCTGTTTTATTAATCTTGCCGTGACGACAACATGATTCCATCCATCTCTATCACCTCCTATTCAGATGGCCTGACTCTTTGACTTCCTTTAGAAAAACCATTGAATTAGCCCCGTTTCGCCAAAGAAAATAAGTATTTATTTTTTGAATTAAAATGTGATGTATAGCAAAAGAATGACATGTGCCGTAAAGGGTGCGTCCAGCAATGAATAAGTTATTGAGAAAGAATTTTGTGCAATCAAGTTAGCTGTTTTCGGTATTGAATAAATTGTTAAAAGATGTCAAGTTATTTTCAACGGTGAATAAATTGTTGATTAGTGTGACTGATATGGTAAAATGACCCAGGTTTTTTCCCAAAAAACTTAGTGGAAATGGGGCCGCACTTAAAAAATAAAAATCTTAGCAGAACGGAGCCTGAGTACTAAATTACTAGGTTAGAGTCCAATTTGGTTTTCCCCCCAAGAAGTGGAGAATTATTGGATGATAAAAAATCGTAAATTATGCACTCGGGTGAATTATTTACTTTTCATTTTATATTAGTAATAATATTACCTTCAAACAAGTCGGGAAGGAGGATATACTTTTCCGATTCTGAAAGTTGCAAATTAAAAATAGGCAATAATAGAGTTGCAAATTAAAAATAGGTAACAATTCATAAGTGTGATGACGTAAATGACAGGAGTCGATTAGAATTGATAACGCTATTGGCATATAATATGAACGTTCCAAATTTCAATTTTCAAACCCTGTTTTGCCCATCATTTATTTAGTGCACAAAATGATTTCGGCACTCCGCTTTTTGATAAATGCATTCTAAATCTTGTCATTAAGTGTTTCAAAATACACATAGCACATTATTAAAAGACAAATTTTGGAGTGTATTTATCAAAAAGTGGAGCGCCGAAATTATTTCCCGTGATATAGCTCCCATTGTAATCTTGGCACTGTGACAAGGTGATTCATATTCAACTCTATCAGCCCCTTTCGTCTATTGTCCTGGTCAGAATGGTCTGACTTTATTAAAACCATTAACCCTGCCTGTGGTTTTATTATCACAACTAATCAAGAATTTACTCCATTAGGTTAAACCCTAATTTTGTTTTCCCCCCAAAGTGGGGAATTTAGTGGATAAAAAATCGTAAATTATAATCTTCGGTGAATTTTTTTTTTCATTAATGTTCATTTTTGCCCGTAAACAAGTTGGGAAGGAGGATATACTTTTCCGATTCTGAATGTTGAAAATAGAAAATCCAAAAGCTTGATGATGTAAATGATAGGAGTCGGATTAGAATAGAATTCCAAAAGTCGAGATGAGTTCCTAAAAATCCAAAAGTGTGATGATGTACATGATAGGAGTCGATTAGGATAGAATTCCAAAAGTCGAGATGAGTTCCTAAAAAAAACAAAAGTGTGATGATGCAAATTAGTCATGGCAAAATTACTTAAATGCACACATATGTGTATTATTAAATGGACGGTTCAAGTTCCAATTTCCAAACAATATTTTGCCTATCCTTTATCGAAAAAACTAAGAGCAGGGACATTTTGTAGGGATCCGTGCAGAGACAATGGTGTTTGGCCTTATTTCGGGTCCCAAAAATATCCATAAATTTTTGAATATTACTTTATGAGGCCATGTAAAAAATCAGCTCCTGCGGATATCGGTAAGTATTACTTTTGGATTCGTAGGGGCGAACTGTACTTACCGATATCCGCAAGAGCTGATTTTTTACATGGCCCCATAAAGTAATATTCAAAAATTTATGGATGTTTTTCTAGATTTTTTTGGGACCCGAAATAAGGCCAAACGCGATTGTCTCTGCACAGATCCCTGCAGAGTGTCCCTACTCGTAGCAGGACTCATCCTTTATTTAGTGCTTAAAATTATTTTGTACTAGTAATTATCGATGTAGTTAACAGTATACATGACTTTACAAGCTCTATGAAATGAAAGTTTTCAATCATTTTTGTAAGTCCAAAAAAGACCAAAACTAGATCGTTATGGATAAAATTGGACGGGAGCTTCGCCCTCAATTCAGACCACAACGATGATCAGATTCATTCATCAGCATTATAAATGAGTTTGATCGGACATCGATATACACACATGAACAAATCAAATAGAAGGTGTGATGTGAGATTTAGAGTAAAATATATAGCAAATTTTATTGACACAAATACTTAGGCTGTGTTCTAGAACTTAAATAAGTTCTTATTTTTTGTCCAATAAGAATCCCTGTTCCACAAAAATAAGAAGAACCCATTTATTTGTCCAGAATTTTATAGGTTCCAATTGGCGCAGGGGAGGGAAATCGTACCCGCGGCCGCGCCGGACTGTCTCCGGCCACCGGACGGCCGATCCGAGCCGTTCAAAAATTCTAAAAAAAAAAACCGAGGGGGCTATCATGGAAATCAATGGCATCCGAGGTGTGTAGGGTTCTTGATCGAAGCACCCCTTTTCCGAGTATATATGACATATCATATGTACACGGAAAAGGGGTGCTTTGATCCACACCTCGGATGCTGTTGATTCCCGCGTAGGCCCCCTTGGTTTTTTGTTTTTTTGGAAGTTTTGGACGGCTCGGATCGGCTATCCGGTGGCCTGAGACTGGCCGGCGCGGCCGCTGATACGATTTCCCTCTGCCGGCGCCCAACACAATAGCTACAGTCTTATTTTTTGTATATGGCAACTTCAAACTCAAAAATCATGTGTTTACGCAAATAATTTTCTTATCACTATGGATCTTATTTGATAGATGTCATTAAGATCTTTAATACGGTCCGAAATATATATATTTTTTTATTTACATTATTTTTGAGTTTAAAAGTGTGAAGTAAATTTTGTATTTGAATTTTGTGAAAGTCCTTATTATTTTCGAAAAAGGAGAAGGAGAAATAAATACTTATTTTTTAAGAAGGTTTTCGGAACGGAGTCTTACACACATGGTGCGAGTTCATCCACGTGGACCCCAAACTTGAGGACAAATGTTTGTGGTCGTAGCATCCTTGATATTCATAAAGCCTAAATTATCATGTGTAATGTATTATGTATGATATCTGTAGCCACGAGGATCAAAAAGAAAGATACACAGGGGTGCTGAAAAGGATGGGGTCTCTTGGCAGCTGAGCATTTGTTTATCTCCTATTATTATTGGATTAAGGAGAAGAGGCGAGGAGCCAATACATTCATCAGTCCTAAGATTCCTCCGGAAAAGAGAGAAATTCCCTTTTCCAAATCGAGAAAATCACCTCTTTTTTTTCACAGAGAGAGAAGATGATGATGTAACGGAAAAAGCTATCTTTTTTCCCGGTCCCAAGAGGAGGTTTGTGGATGGAGACTGAATCTGGAATTGCGCGTGGCCCTTCTCAGGTTTCAATCCTTTAATCTTCAGAAGATTGTGTCTTTGAATCAAATGAATGAATCTGTAATTCGTTTAAATTTCTGGGGTTTGATCTGTTTTCTTTATTCTTATCTATTGCTACTGCTGTTTGATTGATTAACGTGTGTTTTCGTTTGTGGGTTATGATTTTTTTTTTCTGTGATTGATCATTTTAGATAGTATCGCTTCGCCCCATTTCGCGTGTTTTTTGGAATCAAATTTGGAAACTTTGATCTATTTTTTTTGGAATAAACGAGAAGTGCTTTGAATTGCTGTTGGAGTAATTTTATAGAATTGCAAGTTTTTGATATCTTTGTATGTCCTGACCTTTTACGAACGGTTATTTTAGGGTTTAGATGACTCTCTCACTTGCAGAAGATTTTTATTATGGTATTCTTTATTTGTCTACAAGAGATATAAGGAGTTGTTGCGATTTCCATTCATTTGGTACAGTTTGTTGCTAGTGGTTTCTGTTTTTTTAACAGTTGTTTCTAGGTTTTTCATTTTGCTGTCATGCTTGGGCTTCTTTAAGGAGTGATTTGGTAGCAGAATTTTTAGTAGTTTGTTATTATCATTTTCCCCAGAAAAGTCAACCTATATTCCAAACATTTGGTTTTTGTGTTTAGGGAAATTTATATAAATGGTCCTCCTAGTTTTATCCGAGCCTCATTTTCGTCCTCCAAGTATCAATTACAACTCTTTTGACCTTCAAGTTTGTTTTGCAAACCAAAATGGTCCAATTGATAACTTCTGTCAGCCAAACCGGAAAAAATCAGATTGATGGTAGTTTGGACGTTGTAGTTCGTACCAAGTTGGTCCAATTGATGACATCTGCCCTCAATCTGATTTTTTCTGTCCAGTTCGGCTGACAAACGTAATCAATTGGACCAGCTTAGTACGAAAACCAAACTTGAAGGTCAAAAGAGTTGTAATTGATACTTGGAGGACGAAAATGAGATTTAGGTGCAACTAGGAGGACTATTTTTATAAATTTCCCTTCTATTTATCATTGCACTAGCAAAGTCTACCGAAAACTAGACAGACTGTTTTTCCATATCTATCAACCTGACCTGTTTATTGAACTGCATTTGATATACATGGCCTTGCAGTTCTCATGGGCAAGTCTCTCGAGGAATCTTATTCTAGCATATCAAAGCTTTGGTGTGGTATATGGAGACTTGAGCACATCGCCTCTTTATGTTTTTCGAAGCACATTCGTTGGGAAGTTGCAGCATCATCAGAATGAGGATGCTATATTTGGTGCATTTTCGTTGATTTTTTGGACCCTAACCTTTATTCCGTTGCTCAAATATGTGGTGATCGTATTGAGTGCTGATGATAATGGTGAAGGTGCGCCTGGATTCTCATTTAAACAAATGCTAATTGATATCGTTTGCATAATTGCATCTGCTGATGTGCTGCCAAAACTGCTTCATTTTGTGTCAGGTGGGACATTCGCTCTTTACTCGATGCTTTGCAGGCATGCAAAGTTTGGCTTACTTCCCAATCAACAAGCGGCTGATGAGGAGCTGTCTGCTTACAAATATGGTCCCTCAAGGCAGGGCCAATCATCTTTGCCGCTGAGGAGATTTCTTGAAAAGCATAAAAAAATAAGGACAGCTTTACTTGTTGTGGTGTTGTTGGGGACTTCCATGCTTATAGGTGATGGTGTGATTACTCCAGCAATTTCAGGTAACCTTATGTTATCTATATTATCAAGTTGAATAACCAGAAATAGTTTTCGTAGTATTCTCATCTGGCTGAATCCACAAATGAATGTTTCCCAGCCTATGTTACAAGTTGCAAAATTGTTATAATGGATAGGTGGACACTAAGCAAAACGAATTAGCTTCCCTTTTCTGATGCTCTTTAAACTGTTCTGACACCAAAACTCAAACATTATAATTTGTCAATGGCACTGCAATTCAGTGGCCTGACAAACTCAACCACAGTTTGTACACCAAAAATACTTGCACCCATATTTATGCGGCATTTTCTGTAGCGTAGATGGTTTCAGCCTCTTGTATCACGTCGTTGTCTATTCCCCATTATGGAAGGGTTCTTTGTGTAAATTTTTCATTGATGATTGGCGGTGTCACTTACTCGATGCAACAATGTCAATTATTGTATAATACAAAGTTTGGTTGTTCAAATTTTGTATCCATTAAAAAAAATGATTTGGCCCCATAGAGTGCAAAACACAAGTTAATCCTCTGTTAATTGTGTTTGATTTTCCCATTGGGACAAAAATAGAACACAGTCACCTCTATTGGAAGTCTCCAATAGTTGCTAATCTTCCAAGTTGTACATTGAATTCAAGGTTATGTTACTGAGTACTTTTAAGGTTTAATTTGATCAAAGTTAGAGTTCGTGTGACTAGAGTTGTGAATCAGTGACATAAATAGAGGTTGTTGATCAAAAAAGTTCGACGTATAATTGCTGGTAGGTGTCTGTGTGGAGAACAATTAAGTTTCGCATTTGTTGAAGATAAGGCAGTTGGGACTAAATTAAGATGCAGTGGGTATAGAAAAATTGAGCCCAGAGAAAACTCTTTTGAGACCAATCTCATCTTCTAGTTTACTATTTGAGTGTCAATTTCGAGTTTGCTTGTGGAAAAAAAAAAAAATCAAATTGAGTTATAATCAAACAATTTTGTGAACCATGTTAGATTTCGGTTAAGTAATTCAAATGGGAAAAAGATTCAACCCTATAAGACAGTTTCTGGAGTCTCATTGACTTTGAGAAGAAGAAATGTTGATCTATGGAACTTTATATTCCCAAATGTTGCTCTAAATAGCATTTCCTTCTTGTATGTAGGTCAGTTTAGACTATTCCATGGTCCAATAGTTTATTAGTTCTAGTTTCGTAATCCGGACCCATGAGAGATTGCAACTTCAAGTCTTTAAAAAAAAATCGTGGATTAAAGAGGTATAATGTTGGGCTTATGCTTCTGTTGCAGTTTTATCAGCAGTATCGGGGCTTCAAGTTACTGAAAGTTTGTTGACCACGCGTAAGTTGTTGATTCAATTCAAGTTTTCTCCAGTTTATACCTGATGCAATTGCGGGGTCTCCATGCACTGGCTTCATTTTTCTAATTTTGGGTGCTATTTTTACCTGTAGATGAAGTGCTATTGATTGCCTGTGTCATATTGGTTGGCCTATTTGCATTGCAGCATTATGGCACTCACAGGGTAGCTTTTATATTTGCACCAATTGTTATTATCTGGTTGATTTCAATTTTTTCCATTGGGGTATACAATACCATCAAATGGAACCCAAAGATTGTTCATGCAATATCGCCGTATTACATTGTCAAGTTCTTTAATGAGACTGGTAAAGACGGATGGATTTCGCTAGGAGGGGTCCTTCTCTCCATAACAGGTATGTTGGATCTGTACTCTTGTCAGTTGTTTCAGTTTTTCAGACATGGGTAGTGTTACATTCTTTGTTCAAACAGTTTAGTCGTTTTCATGAATTTAGATAGTGGTTGCTATCTCTTAAACACCTAAATTCATTACGGTTAAAGTATCCAACTCACAACCAATTGGCAAGGGGTGGCGAGGCCGCCCAAGCTCATATACTAGGTTTGGAGGCTATATTTAACCAATGTGGGACAAGCTCTACCACTCCCCCGCACGTGCGGCCCCTAACTCACACGTGGTGAGGTAAACAAATGATTCAACATATAAGACAACAATCAACTATCAATGACAAACAAAGGGGGAACCTGTTAAGTTACCAGTAGTCCCAAAAGTTTAAGCTGTTAGGAAATGGGCCCAACAATGTATATCAAACTATCTAACAACCTCCCTCACGTGCAACCCCGTCTTGCACGTGGAGATGCAAACTGTTAGAATATAGTATTGGTATTAGTCCTACATTGGTTAATATAGTCTTATGTTATGATTTCCCATTATATAAATAAGAGTTGATTGTGTTAAGATTAGTTAACACAACACCCTATACACTTTTCCTTCTTTCTCTCACGACATGGTATCAGAGCGGGTTCACCATCCACCGTAGATATACATAACCCTAGCCGCTGTACATAATTCCTAAAATCACAAC
Organism: Rhododendron molle; assembly: GCA_025413875.1. Taxonomy (NCBI): domain Eukaryota; kingdom Viridiplantae; phylum Streptophyta; class Magnoliopsida; order Ericales; family Ericaceae; genus Rhododendron; species Rhododendron molle. The sequence goes on along the minus strand of CM046395.1, from coordinate 4,883,643 downwards.
CCTAATCATGGCCTTTATCATAACCCTAATATCTTCCACCCATCGAAATCCCAAATCGGACATTTAACCGAAATCTATAGTCATTAACCACTGTTTACCGATTATTGTTTACCATTGGCACTGTTCATAGATTATTGTTTACTGTCGGCACTATTCACTGATTACTGTTCATCATTGTTGCTGTTCATTGCCACTGTTCATCGCTGTTTAGTATTGTTCCATCACTCATGGCTGGTCAGATCTATTCTATAGTTTTGTTTTTGGTTGCCGAAGGTATATTTGTATTAGTACTGTTGGTAGTTGTTTAATGCTTATTTTTAGTTAGTGGAATATTAGTGGTTGATCTGTTGGTTGCCTCTCATTTCACGGTGACATTTTTGCCATGAAATCTGATTCTGCTTCCGTTGTCTCTGGTGGGTGTGGTTCTTCATTCAGCCATGGTCATGGTCGTAGCCGTGATTCTGGGTATCGTGGTCGGGTTTTTGGCCATGCTTTTAAACATATCTTGTTTTGTTGTCTATTTCGTTGAAATTGGTGGTTAGTGGTTGGTAATTGAAGTTGTTTGTTATTGGTCATTAGAGTTGGTAGTTGAAATTGGTTTTGTTGGTCGTTGAAGTTGGTTTGTTCATTGAAATCGTTGAAGTCGTTTCGTTGGTCATTTCGTTCGTCGGTCGTTGCTATTGAAAGTTGTTCCATTATTTTTAACAAGTTGGTTGTTTTTCGTTATTGCTAATTAGTAGTTGAGGTAATTGTTTCGTTGGTTGATATGTAACAAGCTGGAGGGGGAGTGTTAGAATATAGTATTGGTATTAGTCCCACATTGGTTAATGTAGTTTTATGTTATGATTTCCCATTATATAAATAAGAGTTGATTGTGTCAGGATTAGTTAACACAACACTCCATACACTTTTCCTTCTTTCTCTCACAACACAAACATCCATACATATTGCGATTGCGATAGAATGCAAAGGGGAGGAACATAATGCAAACGGGGACATAATGCAAATAGAGAGACTTGAACCCATGACCTCTTGCAACCTGAGCTTTGATACTATGTTAAGTTACCAATAGTCCCAAAAGCTTAATGCTTTGTTTGGTTTCGTTTTTGAATATTTTTTTTGAGAGTAGTAGGATAATAAGTGGAGAGAGATAGAGAGAGAAATGATTGAAAGTAAGGGGAATCTAGGGGGAATCTTTTGAAAAATACTTTTCAAAAACTAAAACAAACAAGGCATAAGCTGTTAGGAAATGAGCCCAACAATGTATATCAAGTTATCTAACAGAACCAACCATCAACGACATAGAGTCTTGTCCGAAGCCTCTGAACTGATACTATGTTAAAGCATCCAACTCAAGACCAATTGGCTAGGAGTGGAGAGGCTGTCTAGGCTCATATACTAAGTATATATTAAGTTTGGAGGTTATGTTTCCAATGTGGGACAAGCTCTAACAATTACCTCATGATCCTAAGCTCTGACGTCTTTCCTATAATCATGCCAACTTACTGCTGTATTTTGTTGGGTCTCATCAGGAACCGAAGCTATGTTTGCAGATATTGGCCACTTCTCTACCTTCCCAATAAGGGTAAGTTCTTTATCTGACTGAGCTTGGTTGTTAATAACAAGTTTGGGTTACTGGCATAGTGGTTCTTTGATGCTGTGTTGAGGAGCCTACCATAGTTTCCATTCCATTTAGGTTTCTAGCTCTCATTACTAGCATTTGAGCCAAGTTGTTTAGTCTATCTCATTGTGTGGGAGGGTTGGAAACTTAAGTTTCAAACACAGTTTAAACCTTACATTCTGCTATGAGTGCTATCTGTCTCTACGTTTTTTGCTATGCACACTAGTGCACAATGCGATACGTTTATATACTGGAGAAAATAATGAATCTAATGGGATGCTAGTATGATACGACTGCTAACCAGTTCTCATGAGAAATTTGTTCGAAGAAAATAAAAATGTTGGAAGGATCCTTGTGATTCAATAAATCAATGCCCTATGCCAAGAAATATACCATCACCCATTGATCAGATTCCTCGTAGTAAATTACACCACTGGAAATACAGTCCTCCCTAGTCTTAGTTTATTATGTGCGGGTGCTATCTGAATATTCTTCTTATCTGTGCAGCTTGCGTTTGCTGTTTTTGTATACCCCTGTTTGGTTGTGCAATATATGGGCCAGGCTGCTTTCCTGTCGAAAAATATCCCAGCCATCCGTAATAGCTTCTATAACTCAATACCTGGTTTGTAACTTTCTACAATACTCCCAACTCCCAACTCCCAATTACTTTGAGGTAGTTATAGCCAAATCTGGTCTAAATCTTCTTTTTACTGCGGTTTATCTTGCAGAACCTGTATTTTGGCCTGTCTTTATCATTGCCACTCTAGCAAGTATTGTTGGAAGTCAGGCTATCATCACTGCAACATTCTCTATTGTCAAGCAATGCCATGCCCTTGGTTGCTTTCCAAGAGTCAAGGTCGTGCACACCTCGAAGCATATTTATGGGCAGATATATATTCCAGAAATAAACTGGATCCTCATGATCATTACTATCGCCATAGCTATTGGGTTCCGGGATACAACTTTAATTGGAAATGCCTATGGTATGTTATGTTAATCATTATTGGAACATGCCCCCGCCCCCACACACACACACACACACACACACAGCACTGACCTTGCATGGCTAAAGTAGTTTACCATGTCTTTAATTGGTGGATTTGAAGGTAGGGAGTTCATTTTCCATTGTTGGTCTTTATACATGTTTCATTCATCTGAGTTGTGCACATTCAAAATCACACACAGCAGTTATGCATGTGTATATAGGCAAGCATGCATCACAGATGCGGAGACCTAGATGATGATGCCCATTTGCCTGCCTCCACAGAAAAGCAGAAGAAAGATTCACGAAAGAAAAAATCAAAATTTGCTCAACTAGTGAAGAAATTTGTGCATATTTCTTATACTTCCGAGCATGTGCTACACAGGCAGACTTCACCTGCTTTTGCTCTTGGTCTCCCTCCAAAACAGTACAAATATCTACAAGTATACCATAAAGACTCAAGAGGATTAGGGCATGAGCACACTTGCTTCTAGATTTTGCTTTTCTGCTTTGCAAATCAATGGAAGTTAGAAACAATTAAAAGAAAAGAGAAACGTGTGACTGATAGCACTCCTGTGCACACAAACATATGCACACAGAATCCCTCGCATGCATTCTAGTCTTGCTTAAACTTCTGTTACTTCCCAAGTGTTGGTCATATTTGGTGATGAACAGATTAATGTCTATTGAGGTAGCTCTGTGCTGTTCACATCTTCAATTCTTGTGATTGAGGCAGAGAAAAACTCTCTCTCTCCCCAGCCAGTTTCTTGCAAAGTGGATTTTATTTTTCTGCAGTTTTTTTTGTGTGTGTAAAGGGGTATATCATTATTATTATCTGGTTTTTTTTTGCTTGCAGGCCTCGCTTGCATGACTGTTATGTTTATCACGACATTTCTCATGGCACTTGTTTTAGTCTTTGTCCAGCAGAGAAACATTATGCTTGTTGCAGCATTTCTTCTCTTCTTTTGGCTTATTGAGGGTGTCTACCTGTCATCTGCACTCATGAAAGTTCCTCAGGGAGGATGGGTCTCCCTCCTCCTTTCTTTTGTCTTTATGGTTGTCATGTTTGTGTGGTACTATGGAACTCACAAGAAATACAACTTTGATCTTCATAACAAAGTTCCCCTGAGATGGATACTTGGTCTGGGCCCTAGTCTTGGTATCGTCCGTGTGCCTGGAGTAGGCCTCATTTACTCAGAATTGGCAACAGGGGTCCCTGCAATCTTCTCTCACTTTGTGACAAATCTCCCAGCATTCCACACCGTGTTGGTTTTTGTTTGCGTAAAATCTGTTCCTGTGCCCTATGTCTCACCTGAGGAACGCTTTCTTATTGGTCGTATTTGCCCAAGACCCTACCGAATGTACCGGTGCATTGTAAGGTATGGGTATAAAGACATTCAACGAGACAATGGAGACTTTGAGAACATTCTTATCCAAAGTTTAGCGGAGTTCATCCAAATGGAGGCAGTGGAACCAAGTTTATCAAACTCTGACAGTGCATCATTTGATGGTAGGATGGCCGTCATAAGCAGCACCAGAACCTTCCAAACAACCTCATCCCTGGTAGTATCTGAAGTGGAGGATTTTGGTGCAATCAACACCATCCAAAGCAGTAAATCTTTAACCCTCCAAAGTTTGCGGTCTTCTTATGATGATGAACACCCACCGATGAGGAGGCAGCAAGTGAGGTTTCAATTGCCACCAAACCCCGTGATGGATCCTTCGGTTAGGGAAGAGCTTATGGAATTGATCCAGGCAAAGGAAGCAGGTGTTGCATATATAATGGGGCATTCTTATGTGAAGGCAAGGAGATCATCATCCTTTTTGAAGAAGCTTGTCATTGACATTGGGTACTCATTCCTTCGTAAGAACTGCAGGGGCCCTTCTGTGGCGCTTAATATTCCTCACATTAGCCTTATCGAAGTTGGCATGACGTATTATGTTTAGTTGTTCAATCATTGAAGGAAATTAACCTCCATTGATCTCTCTGCCCATATATCTCAAGGTATGGGGTATAGCCTCCAAAAATTTGGGGGGAAAAAATCTAGTGTGCTGAGGTTATTTCGATGCCAGCTGGCGATGCGAGTATAATCTCACAATTCAGACACACATAGAAGCTGAAGCTGCTCCTTTTTTGCTTTCTCTATTTGGCTACTTATTTTTTGTACAGATTCTAGATGTTATGGCATGAATTTTGGGGTTCACTTGGACTTTTCATCTGTAACGACTTCTTGAGAATGGGTAAATTTCAGCTTGCAGTTTTGCTTTGAATTTTTAAGTAATTATTGTGATGAAATTAGAGAGGTCATCAGGCTGTGTTTTAAATGAAGTTCCGAAGTGTTTTAGGTAGGTTGCGTTCGGGTCATGCTTTTGTAGAAGAGAGGACAACTTAGAGAAAGGATATAAGCGCGACAGCACAAAGGAGAATTAAGTTAAGCAAAAAAACAAAGGAGGCATAACACAAAGATTTACGTGATTTCAGTGACAATGTATGCGTCCATGGCCCACCGGCTTTTAGTATATATTCAAATGAGAAAGACAAGGTACAAAGAGGCAAATGGAGCAGCAACATAACGTACTGCTAGGCTTTTACAACCAACAAATCACCGAAATCTTTATTCTTCTGTCGGTCTATGTCATCGTAGATCGTCGAAATTGTGGGCTTGAATTCAGTACTAATAAGGCTTCATAAATTCAACAATGCATGCATAATGCAGGGAAAGACAATCAAGGCAATGTATTTGCGACAACTGGTTAAAAATACCTCACTAATATTTAATTTTTGCAAGGTTAAGTTGTTTCTTCTTCTCGGATCAAAAAAAGAAAAAGGAAGTTGTTTCTTCTTTTCCAGAGTATGGTTAAGCAATCCATCAGCACATTTTCATGAGACGAATAATTTAAGAGGGTTAAGTGTTGAGTTTTAAGCGTTGGGGAGGTTAAGTGAAAATCATTCATAGTTGAGGGGGGTTCAATGTAATTTTACTCTTTCGCTTTCCTTTTAAAGTAGCTCAACCCATTCAACTGTCACTGCCGCCCTTCATCATCCTCTCGGCACTTATATAATACCTATAAATAGAGTCAACTAGTAAGCCACCAGTTTGATCAACAACTCCAACCATCAACGCCATGTAAACACCTCTCTCTCTCTCTCTCTCTATCATATATATATGCCGCAATGGCATTTTTACTATCTAGTAAGCCCGAAGTTATGCAAGCGAATATGAGGATGAGGTTTAATGCGTGCCGGGGGATTGGTCTAGCTGTAGTACTGTTGGCCATATTGATAGCAGAGGGCCGAGCTGATGATGCAGACATGTCGTTGTCGTCATGCCTTAACCAGATCGTACCTTGCTTGAACTACCTTGACAGCGGGACTAGCCGCGATCCGCCAAGCAATTGTTGCAATCCTCTGAAATGGGTGATCAAATCCAGCCCAGAATGCTTGTGTAATATGATAAGCATAAAGGGTTCAAATGCAGCTGAGGAGGCTGGTATTAATGTCACCCAGGCACAGGAATTGCCTGGTAGATGTGGCCAGGCTGTTAATCCCATCTCCTGCCTCAAAGGTATTTATAAACACATTTTTGCTAACATGGCTGTGTAAATGTGTGTGCTAAAAAACATAGGTAATCAAATTTCTTCGTGTCTTATCACTTCACTATGATTGTAGCGGCTGCTATGCATCGGTGGTTGTTATAATCTGATATGCCGGAGAGATAGAAAATTGCATGCATATCGGCAGATTCCCACAATTTCTTGGTTCAAATTTGATCACTGATCCACGACTGCTATGACCGGTTTAGGCGCGCTCTAAAATCGTCAAAAATGATGTTAGAGGGACTGATTAAAGCTCACTCCCTGTTCTTTCAACCTTTACTTCAAAGTACATGGGTTTTTTTTTTTTTTTTCCAAACTTGAGTAAAAATTTATGACCACAACACCTTATTTTGCTACATACCGTTCAATACTCCCTATACCGTCATACGGTCATAGTGCAATCATTACTGTTATGTATCTTGGTACTGTTTTTTAAAATCTTGTAAGGATTGGCTCTTTCTCCAAAAAAATCATGGTACCCATCCCGTTGTCCCAATATGCGAATTCAAGTTGTACCTGAATACCTATCCTAATAATTGAGTGATTATTCAGTTCATCTCGAGCACCGTCACATGGTGCTCCAGGGCTGTTCCTCAATAACATAAATGTAAAAACCACGCACTTTGTGATGAAACTCACACCATTGTGTTGTGAAAAGAGACTCCGGAGCACCGCAACTCCAGGAGCACATTATAATCTTTTCCCCCAATATACTGTCCTAACAATATGTATTTCAAGGTGCAGGTTCACCCAATTCAAAGAACTCGGTTTCAAACTCTGCGAGTTTCTCATTCTGCTCCCTAAGCACAACTGTGGCCGCTGCTTTATCCTTGATTTTCCAGGCTGTATATATGGGCTTTTGAATTGTGTGTCGATTACTTATCGGCGGCGAAAGTCAGTATTGTTACAATAGTTCGATTAGCACATTGGAAGATGAATGTAACTCAGGACCTCTTTTTTCCCGGCACCTAAAACGCATTCCTGATACTGTTGGGCGAAAGGCCTCGTAGCCCTGTACTCCTATAGTTGATGTACTTCTTTCCGAAAGAGTTCTACCTTCAAAGTTTCTTTTCTTTCCCCCATTGTGTAAAATTTTGAGATAGTTCAAGAACTAGTTCTGCTTCTTTCTTTCCCTGTTGAACATATCGGGAAAGACTACAATACACACTCCTTATTTGGGTGTGTATCATATGCACCCCCAAAATGTTATGAATTATGGAGAAAATATTACGAAATGTATTGCTAAAAAGTTACGAATCGTATAAAGGTTACGAGATACACAAAAATCTTATGAATCATAATGAAAATGTTACGAATCGTACTGCTGAAAAGTTATGAATTCTAGAACAAAAGTTATGCAACGCGCTAAAATGTTATGAATGAACCATAAAATAGGTGCATATGATACATCCTTTTAACGGGCGTGTATTGTAGGCTTTCCCATCGAGCTTTTCATTAATATGTATTCATGCTTATCAACCGCACGAAGCAAACTACTAATTAAGGAAAAAAATGAATTTGCCTAACCATCCAAATTAGGAGGCTAACTACATGTAGCCAGCCATTAGAGCAAAAGGTAAAATACCATCTTTTGAAGTGTATGTTGGACTTGTAAACAAGTGTGTTTGCATAGGTGTTTTGCCTAACGGGACTCGCTGTTTGTCCAAATAAGCCACTTTGGCTTATTTTTTGTCTTTATTCAATTTTTTTTCGCATTTTGTGGCTTATTGTCAATTTTTTGGGGATTATTGCTTCGTTATGATGAGAGGAATCTAAAAAGTAAAAAATTTTGGTCGAAATCCAAATTTTTGCACAAAAAGACGAAAACGTGGCTTTCCGGCCAAATTTCGTTGAAATTCCAAAAAAATTGGATTCCGATCAAAATTTTTTACTTTTTAGATTCCTCTCGTCATAACGAAGCAATAATCCCCCAAAAATTGACAATAAGCCACAAAAATGCGAAAATAATTTGAATAAGGATAAAAAATAAGCCACAGTGGCTTATTTGTCCAAACAGCCCCTCAAATAGAGAGCATGTTGGAGATGCTCATGGAATGCTAATCCCAAGGGGCTGGTCTGGTCGAGGGAAGCTTACCTCCCAATATGTTACAAGGCCACATTCGAAAAATGTCTGGCTCCAAGATAATTAAATTTTACGTAAATTGGTTCGAAAAGTTTGTTCAATTATTAACTTCAGGGATCCAAGATAATCAAAGTTCACGTAAATTGGCTCGAAAACCTGATTATCACGTAAAAGAAAAAGAACATGGAGTGCATTTCTCACATGCATAAGGCAGGTAGATTTTGTGGAACTTTTCCACGAGTACCCCTTATAACCTGCTAGGGTTCCTTGCCACATCAATTCTTTTGGATCCAAACATTTTATTCTAGACCTACAGAATTGAGTGATGGAGAAGGTCGGGAGCACTCAATAATTTTTCGTAAATTCACTATGGGTCAAATTTGGGCCCAGAAAAACAATCTCAACAATGTCCAGTTTGGAGGTGAAAGTTTTTGTGGGTAGCTTGATGGGGGCGCTTTTGCCCTCGTAGTTGTTTCTCACTGTTTTCTATGGACGTGGGTTTCTTGCGACCGGCTCTAGATGAATTAGTCTTATTCTGTTTGGATGTGGAGATACTTCCTTTGTTGAAAAAAAAAATTCACCCGTCTAAATTTATTTGGAAAATGATTTAACACTCTCAATTTATCCATCGACACTCTTTTTTTTTTTTAATTCTCGTTAAAGTATCAAAATTGCCTTTCATTATTATGATAAAAAGAGATTCAATAAGGTTGGTTAATTAAATAATTTCAGATAAATAAAAGACCTAAAAAAATGAGCACCAATGAATAAAAAGGAAATGTGAAAATTATTTCCTATAGAAGAAAAAATAGTACTACCAGGAAGAATTTTTTTTTTTTTTTGGAAAATGATTTTTACTCTCCTCCTTGATAATGACACCCCACTTTTTTTTTTTTTTTGTCTTTTCGTAAAACTTGTGTATATTTTTTTACTAAAACACAAAAATAAAAACAGAGCAATTATCAAATAGGAGAGCGTGGAAAAATCGTTATTATTATTATTATTATTTTTATAACAGATTTAAACCACACTTTTATTTTAGACTGCCGGAGTAATATGCTCTGCCGTCCAAACCAGCCTGTCAAATCACACCCCTCATTTCATTTCCCTTTCGTAAAGTAGCACTGCAGTTTTCAAAAGTTTATCGAACGGCTTAAATTCGCCGAACAGTTACACGTGGAATATATCCGCACAGCAACGTGGGATATATCCGCTCTGAAAAATATCTCAGTAGGGAAACACATATCCTCCGAGCCTTTTGGCCTCCGCCGTAATCACCGGAGCTAACCAGTGTGTGTGTGTGTGTGTGTGAGAGAGAGAGAGATAGAGAGAGAGTCTTGACTCTTGAGCTACCACGTCGTATCAATATGGTCCCGACCAATTAAACACACAGGCAGGTTTGGCCGGCCCGCCTGAGGAGGCTTCTCCGACAGAGTCAAAATTCAAATCCAAAACAAATCCGAAAAAATGAGCTTTCAAGATCTCCAGAATGGCGCCAAACCCTCGCCGTCGTCTCGGAATCAGCCGTCGCAAGCGGTGGCCGCCGGGATTTTCCAGATCAACACCGCCGTCTCCGGTTTCCGTAGGCTCGTCGATTCGATCGGTACCGCCAAGGACACTCCCGATCACCGCCTCAAGCTGTCTGTCCTCTCTCTCTGTACTCTATATCTTTCTCCATAGATATGTGTTCATATATGTATAGATGTATATTCCAGTTTCAATAGAATCATGAAGACACTCACAGCTTTTTCAAAGCTAAAATCTCGAAATCTGATTGTAAATTTTTACGTGAACACGTACTATTTCTCGTTGCAACGAAAAAGTTACAAGAAATAGTGCGTGTTTACTCCATAATTTGATTTTAGCTTCTAATCTGATCGTGGGGATCTCAAAGTCAAATTTAGAAGCTGAAATATCAAACTCTTGCTACTAAATTTTTAGTAAAGATGTACTATGTCTGGTTACTTTTCTCTGTTTTGTTTCCTTTGTCTTCGAAATGGAAAATAATTGGCTGATTAACTGGATGGTGTGGCAGGCGCAACACGAGGCAACGGATATTGCAGTTGGTGAAGGAAACTTCTGCTAAGCTCAAATCCCTTACCGATTCTGATCGTGGGGCCAATGCCGATGTATATTTGTCATTCTTCTTCCATGTTTACTCCATAATTTGATCTACTCTTGGCTATTGGAGCATCTCTAGCCTTTACTCACACTTGAGTAAAAACTTGAGCAAAACCTTCATTGCACTTTTCTTGATTATCAAAGGCTTCATTCATTCATTCATTCATTCATTGAGTATGAAACACTCCCATGCGCAAACCCACCTTAAGCATAAATTTGAGTAAAAGCTTCGTTAATGGCAAAGTCGTAAACTGTTGAGGGACATCTAGAATTTGAGTCTCCCTTGATTTGAGTAAAACTCAATTTGGTATAGGTCTGAGTCAAGGAGTGGAGAGAATTTTAATGAGTTTTTACTCAAATTTGGGACTTAAGTCAAAAAGGGGTAAGGCTGGACATGCTCTTACTCCTAAAAGTACATTGCTCAGTTGGGTATGTATACCTCATGTATCTATTTTCTATAGACGAATTATTAGCCATCTTGTTCACTCTAATCCCCATTCCAAGTTATGACCCCTCGACTGATTGTGGATGAAAACCACATCAGGTTGTACAAGATAATGGCAGAACATTATGAAAAATAGGACTGAGGTTTGTTACTATCTATGTGTTGGTATTTTATAAACTTGGGTGACAATATACAGAAAATGGAGCCTTCTGGCTTTTGTGTATTACTCACAATCAAAAAGTGATTTCACAGTGGGTTCATAGTTCTAGTAATCTATTCTCTCTATCTATACATGTATCCTTGTAAGTTCGAGCTTCGGTTTCTTCACCCCCAAACTTTTCCACATGTTTGGGAAGGTCTCTGTCAGTTTTCAAAATGTTTTATGGACCCACATTGGAAGATTGGACGTGTGCGAACTGTGTGGAGGTTTAGCGCTGTTTCTGGTGGCCATTAACAAATAGTTGAAATTCTAGGAATATGTGTCGGAATTGATGCCCCTTCGTCATTTTGAAATGAGTCAGATTGTGTAAATGAAAATACTATGACTACCAATCAACACAGTAGTAGCTGTTGACTCTGAGCAGTGATTGTTTGGGTTAAGAAAATGAGTATGGGGAGGCAGTTCTCTATTAAATCCCAGATGTTTGGGAAAAAATGATTTGATGGAATTTCGCTAACAATCTTAACTTTGTAGAACATTGAGAGGCTTTGTGAAACGTTGGCTTCAGTTATTGTCTTGTTTGGGTAAGGTGGGTTCTACGTGTTTAACAGCAAAAAGAACTTATGCATTGTTGACTTTCTTGTAGTTGCCACTGAGTAAATGAATATCCTTAAATCACAATGTTTTGATCAGTTGTCATATTTGGATAATATTGGCATATTGCTGAAAGAACTTGTTTGTCAGTTTGAAACTCACATAATTCGAGGATTGTGTGTTGGACTAACATATATACATGATTGGTGTTATGGGATGAAATAAGTTGGAATCTACATTGAAAGACTTGATTAGTTCTAGTTAATATGCTGAGTCGTCAATAGTTACCTAAATGTATTATCAAAATAACCAGCATTGTTCTTGTTATTCTTTAGCCAAGTAAGAGAATAGAAGATGCTAAGCTTGCAAGAGATTTTCAAACGACCTTGCAAGAATTTCAGAAAGTTCAACAGCTTTCCTCTGAGCGCGAGTCTACTTACTCACCAGTTGGCCCACCACCTTCCACGACCACAACGTACGCAATCACCAGATATTTCTTGCAAAACTTTACTTCTCGTATTTATGCTTTTGTTAATGTTACAGTAATTTTTACACTGTTTGTTTTTTATTTTGAAGCAGCACAAGCTCTGATGAATATTCAGCACCTAGCATAGATATGGAGAACCAGCCATTTCTTGTGGGACAGAAAAGGTAGCACTTTAAGTTCTAGAGTTCCTTTTCTGGTATTTTTTGTCAGATTCAAATTTCCTGCTCGCAGATATCTGTTGGTGTGCCATCTTTTTATTTGTCTGCTGTAGATATACTGGTGCAATGATTTTTTTATATTCAATACCACTGCTGTTAAAATGAGATAAATTACGGTGCATACAGCCTTTATGCATCAACACCTTCTTTAACGTGAGTATTGGGTTTTTTCAGTTTTTTTCCTTCTTTTCGATTGGTCCATTTATGCTGAATAGGACATTGGGAAAATGAAGCTAATTGCTGGATAAAGAGAGCTGTAGGTGACATGTATAGATCTTTCAAATGATCGGGGACTGATTGGGAATTGTTAACTTATATACTTCGAATTTGATATGGACACAAAAGTGGGGTCAATGCTGTTTCTCTTGTTCTGGATTTCTGATCGTATATCTAATAAGCCTTTTGATATCTCCCCTCTGCTTTCTCATTATTTACATTGAGAATTTTTTTTAGAACCTGTCTACATCGTATGTCCTTCAAATCAAAATATGCAGGCAGGAGATTTTACTGCTAGGAAATGAAATTGCTTTCAATGAGGCCATAGTGGAGGAAAGGGAGCAGGGAATTAGAGACATACAAGAGGAAATTGGTCAAACAAATGAAATATTTAAAGACTTAGCTGTTCTAGTTTATGAGCAGGGGGTTGTCATTGGTAAGCTACCGAATACCCACAAGAATGCATCCCAGTTCTCTTTCTTGTTTTCTTGTGCTTTCATTTGCCTGTCTGATTACTTTTTCGTTGCAACAGATGACATTCAATCAAACATTGAGGCTTCATCTGGTGCATCAACCCAGGCTAGAGTACAGCTAGCTAAAGCTTCCAAAAGTTCCAAATCTAAATGCACATGGGTGTGTAATTTTATACTTGCACTCTTAAGCTTTATATATGACATAGAGTTCATGCCCAATTGCCCACCTGTGGGGCAAGTTTGTTTGCATTTTGCAAGATGTTATGCTGCAAGCCTTGAATTGTTGCTCATTAACTAAAACATATCATTAAGTGCATATCCATGATTAGTTTCATTTGGTTTTGTCCCAGGGGACAGCTCAAAGTGAAAGAAATATCATGCTCCGTTTTTATGAATATAGCATCGTACAAAGGCCAAAGATATTGCATCTCAAGAGAAGAATGATTAAGTTGAGTACATGGGGGAAATGCGTAAAAAATAGATGAATAAGGCCAAAGAACGTTGATTGAGGAGAGAAATTATATGGGTATTGATTATGAACTAAGAGCGAATAACCAAATACAGGAATTAAGTTGGTTTTTTCATCAAGCTATAATTCATGTGCTACTATCATTCTTTAAGAATGGATGTTGCATTATGCCTCCGCCTTGTGATAAGTTTTTACGTTTTAACGAGTCTCAGTACTGCCTTTAGATATTCTCGAGTACCAATTCTGAAGGGTGAACATGAACGTATCCATGTAGGAATGCAGGGCCATATTTAAATTCACCCTTTCAAAATCCATCAAACATTATAACCCGAATCTGTTTTTTAGTTACAAGAACACGTTCTCAGTCATGAATTTCGTCAGTATTCTCATCAATAATTAGATAGAATGGTGGTGTTGTGCTGGCTCAATGTCATGGAAATTGTTTGTTTGATGTTTCAGAATATATTCATTTCGGTTCGCTTCTTGTACTATATCATGTTTGTGTTAAACTCTTTTATTTCATAGTGATTTTGGTGTACCTTTGTAATGCAGTGTTGGTGGGTGCCAGTAATTCTCGTGGTGGTGGTGGTGGTTGTACTTGTTGTCCTCATCATATAGTGCACAAGTACAAGTCTGCGGGCGTAATGTGTTTTTTGTTTTGTTTTGTGCCTATTCTTTTTTATTGGTATTGGTGTGAGTCGTGTGACGAATCTTCGTGCTGTCTGGAAAGAAAAGAAATTTACAACAGAAGGGCAGATGCGAAGGATTTTGCTTTATTCAAGAAACATGTGTTTCTGTGTTGTTTTCTTCTTCGGGGCTGACCCTTTGTCTAGCTTTCCTCCAAGCGTGGACAAATACCGTACCCGATGTACTATGTTTTTCCTTCTTCTCGAGTTTGGTTGTCGGGATTTTGTGTTGTTTGGGTTTGGTTGTCATAAGCAGCGTGGTCCGCAGACACCAGCTCTCTTGTGGACAGATTTGGGCATGTTGTGAAGACAACGTATCGAAATACTTTCGTTGTAAATTTATCAACTTTTGTGGTAGAGGCTTAAACCAAAACGAAGTAGTAGTGTAATATTCTTGTGTACTATTTTGGGTCTTTTTAATTTATTTTGGCACGTCGTAATCAAATGACAATCACCATGAGGACTGGTTGTCGTTTGAATAGTTACCAATCAAGTACTGCGAATTAATTTTTTTGATAACTCAAGTGTTCGGTCAATTTACGTGCACCATCTTATCATGTACCCTGCTGTACAATTATCAACTTATCATGTTCCTTACGCTACATTTGTTGCTGTATTTTCTACTAAAAAGGAAATCTGTATGTCACGGCTTGCATTATCAATATTGGATAGATTGTTCAGGTTTAATTTGAAAATTTAACATTTGTTGCTGTATTTTCTACTAAAAAGGAAATCTGTATGTCACGGCTTGCATTATCAATATTGGATAGATTGTTCAGGTTTAATTTGAAAATTTAACGAATTTCAAAGATACTTCAAGCTTGACCTATTTATCATATTGGTCGATCCCCAACAAACTTTAATTGATTTGGTGTAGCTTCAATTATTTTAACGTCATGGAGGAGCCGGGTATTGACAACCATTGTGTAGTGCAGTTGATAAGTTGCTGCCTTCACTTTGTGGAAGGATTTGGGTTCGAGCCCCACAGGGGGTCTGGGTTATGGACAGCCCCTGGACTATCGTGCTAATCCTAACCACCCCCACCAATTCTCGCTGATGTATATCGCCTAACAAAAAAAAAAAAAAGCTTGATCAAGCTTCATTTGAAAATGTATCAACAATCAAAGATGTTTGCGGAGTGCTACGTACACTACATTTCATGTGGGGCCCATTACGGGTTCCAAAAAATATTATTTAATTTTATAATATTGTTTTATGGAGCTTGTAAAAAATCGACTTTAATGGATATCGGTGAATATTATTTATTTATTCGTAGGCGCGCGAAACTACGTAGTTAAGCAGTTTTATCCGTATGAAACCAGAAATAATACTTACCAATATCTGTTGGAGCTAATTTTTTACAATACCCCATAAAATAAATTTTTAAAATTTATGGGCATTTTTTTGGATTTTTGTGGGACCTAAAATGAGCCCCACATAAGATGTAGTGTAACTATGTAATATACCTAGCATTATTGTTATTTTATATAAGGGAGTTTATAAATACAACTGCGAATTTACTACATGTAACTTGTTTTTAAGTAAATAATGTTCTGACAAAAATGCCCTTATAAAAATGGACAAAAATACCCCTACTTTTATTACATACAACCACAGACATATAACCACATCCAAAACACATACACCCCATAACCCACATTTCCCTCCATTTTTTCCCATCTTCTTTCGGGGGAAATTTTCTTGCTTCTGGTTCTTCTGGCCGTTCCAGGCCACCATCATTGTTGAGCTCCCACCTCCCACCATAAACCCAGTCGACATCTGCCTCCGAACTCTCACCTCACACCTCCTAACTCTCAATGGAAACCTTCATTGCTTCCTCTCCCTCCATTGGTAAAGAAGAAGTCTTGGACCCAACATATGAGAGCAATGTGCATTTTGATTGGGGATTGGAAGATTGTGCGATTGAAATGGAAGTTGACAAGGAAGAGGGAGCCATGGATGTTGTACTTTCGGAGCTGAAATCACAGCAAGAAGTAACTCATCACTCCTCCATTTTTATCCTTGTTCTGTCTCGACATTGTCATATTCTAAAACTTGAAATTACGCCACAATTTCAAACTCTAGAGCTTAAAAATTGAAAATAATATCGTATTCTAAAACTCGGAATTCTGCCAAAATTTCAAACTCTAGAGTTTGAAACTTGTCGACAATAATCACTCCTCCATTTTAAACCTAGTTCTGACACGACATTATCAGATTATAAAACTTGAAATTAGGCCAACATTTCAAACTCTAGAGTTTGAAAATTGAGGATAATATTATATTCTAAAACTCGAAATTTTGCCAAAATTTCAAACTGTAGAGTTTTGAATATTGTAGACAATAATCACTCATTCATTTTTAAGTTGGTTTTGTCCCGATATGTTCAGATTCTAAAATTCAAAATTATGGAGGTGGTGGTGGCGTTTTGGTTTGGGTTGGGGGGTGTGGTGGTGGTTCAAACAAAAGGGGTGGTGAGGGAGAAGAACTGGGAGAAGGGGGAAGGGAATGGCAGAGGTGTTTTGGGTGGGTTTCAGAACTGGGGTGGAGGAGAATGGAGGGTTTTCAGAACTGGGGCGGAGGAGAATGGAGGGTTTTCAGAATTGGAGCAGAGGGTTTTCAGAACTGGGTGGGTTTTAGAAAATAGAGAGCAGAGGGGAATGAGGGGTTTTCAAAAAAATTTGGCCGAATTACTTGGTTGAAGGAGGAAAGGACAATTTTGCAAGTTCATAGCTATTTTGAAGTAGTATGGTAGCAAATTTTTACAAGATATGTGGTTTAAGTTAGCAAAAGACTACATGTAGTAAATTTGCAGTTGCATTTATAACCTTCCTTATATAATGAACTAGGGTGCAGTTATTCGCAGCTACATATTTTCTCCCATAACCCGCTATATTTCAGTAGATAGTTGTTGAAAATCATAAATAACATTTCGGTAAATAGTTGTTGAAAACAAAATTATATTTCGATAACTGCATGTCGAAAATATGTTCAACCTTCGGTATACAACTGCTAATACATACATTTCGGTAAATAGCTGTTCAAAAAAAGATTATATTTCGGTAATTGGGTGCTGAAAATGTATCTCAATTTCGGTAACTAACTGTCGAGTATAGTTGGAAATTTTTAACGGGCTATAGGAGAAAATACGTAACTGCGAATAGCGACACCCATGAACTTATCGGGAACCGTTTTGTTTGCGGATTTCGCAATGGTTCGAAGACAAAATGTACCAACTCCACTTGAATGATAAAGTAAGCAAATACTAATCAAATAAGATAACTAACTCTCACTCACTACCTTGTCTCTTGTGCTTATTTTAAATCACTATCCAATAGATTTAAGAACAAATAGTAGGAAAAATAAGTTAATGGCGTAGCCAAACAAAATGCATTTAGTTTGCATTTTACTCATTTATGAAATTAACTAGAACTACTTTTATTATCTTTGTACTTGTATTATTTTTAGGTCATTTTAATCCATTCGTCTTGATGGAGAAAATTACTGACGGTAAATAAAAGAAAATAAATACCAAATAAAAAAACTTTTAAGTTGTTTTTGTACTTTATCGAGCTTTTTGGGATATGCATTTTTTACATTTATCATTTCTTTCATGATATGAATCGAAAACGATGCATGACTTACTGTGTTTGCTTTGGGTCTCCAGAATCAATTTCTCTCCCTGCGTACGGTCCCAATAAATTTTCTCTCAAAAACCAAACGAAACCAAACATATATTTCAGTCTCAGATAATGTTTTAGAAAAATTAACTAGTAATACACTGTAACCAAAATAAAAGTGGTCAAAAATCCATACCAATAGTGTAGTATGCGTATTTTATTATTAAATGAGTATAAACTCTCCGGCCAAATAAAGAGAAGTCAATGCTCTGGCCGGGCGGGCGTCAAAATAATACTCCGTACTATGATGATCAAAGTCGGAAGGGCTCAGCTCAGCGATCACCAACAACAAAGTGCCGTTCTCCCATCTGTCTCGTCGTCCGTCCATCTTTTGACCCCATCAACGCCGATGCCACAGATCTCCTCCACTCCATCGCCACAATAACCACCGCAACGCCGCCACTGTCCCCTTGATCAACCAATCTCTCTCTCTCTCTCTCTCTCTCTCTAGAAGACTACAAAATCGAGGAATTGAAGAAGAAAAGGAGCAGAGAAAGTGATTTTTTTTTTTGTTTGTTTTGGTTTTGGATTTTCTACGGCAATGGCAGCCCTAATCTACCACATATTCTCCTCCTCCGCCCTGGTCTCCCTCGGCCTCTACCACGTAATCTCCGCCACCAGGAACCACCTCAAATCCCCCCGCGACTACTCCGCCAAACCCTACCACCCCTTCCCCTCCTCCTCCTCCCTCCCACCGCCGTACCACCGCCTCAAGTACCTCCAGCTCTACCTCCTCATCCTATGCCTCTTCGTCGCCTTCGCCCACCAGGCCCTAATCTCCACCGACTCCGACCCCCTCCTCAAGGGCCGCTCCCCCGTCCACTTCTTCACCTCCCTCCAGTCCGCCTTCGTCATCCTCCTCTTCCTCCTCCTCTCCCTCTCCCTCCTCCTCTCCGAAACCACCTCCCTCCTCCCCCTCCCCACCGATCTCTTCTTCGGCGTCGCCTCCGGCCTCTTCTTCCTCCAGTACACTGTCTCCTCTTCCGCCGCCTCGGTACTGTTAATGCTGCCATGTTTTCTTGGTTTTATTATTATCATGTTTTCTGTTTAGTCTAGCGGGCTAGGTTTTTGACAATTCGCTTTTCTTTCTAACAGGTACAGACATCAGATCTCCAAGCGAAATGCGACTCGGTCTCCGCTCGCATTTCCGCCTTATCATCCATCCTTTCACTCGTGCTCGCGTGCCTGCCGAGGCTCTTTGTGGCCGACGTCGGGATAGGGGCTTCGATATGCCTTCAAGGGCTGTGGACACTTCAAACGGGGCTTTCACTGTATGTAGATGCTTTTATACCGGAAGGATGTCATAAGCTGTTGGACGTTGTGAGTGGTGTGGAGGGGTCCACTAAATGCGACTTGGATGATTCCAAGTTGAGGGCAGTTGCGATTTTGGACCTGGTGTTTGTGATTCATGTTATGTTTGTTGTAGTCATTGTCATGGTTACTTATGCTGCAGTTGTTAAGACTGTTGGAATTAGGGCTAGGTTTGGCTCTTACGAGGCGTTGCCAACTGCCGCCGCTGTGGTTTCTGCTACCGATTCTAATCACATCCAAATGAAGGCTTTGACGGGGACCCAGGCTTGATTGATTTATCTCTGGTTCTTTTTTTTAACCCCCCGTGTCATTTCTTATCTATGTTTGGTTTTTGGTTAGTGCTAATGATTTGAATTTTGAAGAACTTGTTGGCCCAATTTTGGTTGTGACAAGGTGTTGGAAGGTTGAGAGTACGTGGGGGATTTCAGTGTATACAAAGACAATTAGTGTCTTTCTTGTTTGGAAAACTTGAGTTTTACCATCCTTGAATTTTCTTCTCCAGTATGAAGTGGTTACTAATGAAAGTACATTTTCCTATTGATGTGTTGCGTATGTTTGACTAATGTGCAATGGGGGGTGATGTTACATGAACAATGCTCCGAGTTTGTATGGTTTTCTTATTGAGGGACTTTAAAAAGATTGAGTTGCATTTAGTCACTTTAGGAGTTAGGAATCAACAGCTTCAATTTGATTTCAATGATATACATGGATGCATTGCAAAGATTTTTGCCTTGTGCACTTAGATATTCAATTAACAAGATGTGAGTAAGTTATTTGAAATCGTTTCCTTGAAGAATTTGATTTGCATGAGGATCCTTAGTGAGTAGAATGCCCCTGCTGCTTTTTTAACGTCCTTACTCCGAACTTAACTCCAATAGCCAATCCTCCATATAATAATAATATATCTGAAAAGTAGATGGATTGGTGCTGGATATGGTGCATGTGCGCTTTTTGGTTTTAAGGCATTTAAAGTGTTGATTAGTAAGAATCCTCATTAGGATCAAGTCTATGCTTTCATGTCTAGCTTTGTTGAGCTGCCGTGTGAGATGGACAATTGGCAACCATATGTTTCCAAGAAGGTACAAGTGCATGATGCAAGTAAATCTGCTGCAGGACCTCCGTCATCTCTCTCTGTTTGGGAATCGCATTATTTCATTACATTTTAGAGTGTTTGGTTTATTGTGAAGTAGAATGATCCTCCCAACTTCCCAAACATGAAGATAATGAAATTGAGTGAAACAACATTACAATGGTTTCATCATCGCATACATAATTCTTACTTTTTGAATTTCCATGGATAGAGGATATTGTCGGGTTTGTGAGTATTGTAATTGTGTTGTGTATTGTGTGTATTAGGGTGTGTCAGCTTGTAAATTAAGAACTGTTATTTGTGAAAACAAAGTGTGGATTGTGTTGTATCTGTCTCATGGACGATGGATGGATAGGACTCAGCAGAGGTTAAGTGTTCAATGTGTCTTTCATTATTGAGTAGTTGTTTGATAGTTCGAATAAATGAGGAGCGTCTGTGATGTAGTACAGACTGTACAGTCATCGTTGTTAGTACTTGTTCTCTTTCGACGGTATAATGTTCTTGATGGTGGGCTGGAAGATGTGTTGTTTAAGTAAGCCCCCATCAGTATAAAGTTGATGCGTGTGCAAGAAGTGACACTGGATGTACATTTGATAGCACGATATGCCTTACAGCTTTTTACATATGGTGTTTGAGTGAGCAAAGTAGTGAATGCTGTTGTATAATAGGTTCAATTAGTAGTTAGCATGATATTTTGGGCTATGAATTGTGATACAGTGTTGTGCTTTTTAGAATTGGAATCATATTTCGTCACATGAATACTTTGTATGTGGGCATGAGGGATGCTGAACAACTTAGAACTTCACCCTCTGTGCCAAGTAATTCATAGAAGATAACTCGGCTTCATCTGCCATTTTTGGCGTGTAGTTGCCAAAAATGTTGAAGACTAATATGAAATGGGTCAGTGGATACAGTTGGGATGAGAAGGAGCTGTAAAATTGTGTTCCAGTTGAAGACTATAATATGTAATGGGTCAGTCGAATTTTGAGTATAGGGCAGGAAGATGTTGAACAACTTAGAACCTTGCCCTTTGATTTGTCATTGTCTAGAAGTGTAGGAAGGACTGTCCCCAAGAATTCTTAGACGAGAAGCCAGTTTAGGTTGTTTCCTCCCTGCATGAATCCCTAGAATCAATGCCTGGACTCGTCCTACTGTTGCTGATGTTGGGGTTTCAAATCTGGATTCATCGTACTTCAGTGGTTTGTGGTGGCAGTGGATAAACAAATGGTATTGTTGATTATTGCATTGTACTGTAATTGACTATGCGAATGGTGATGCTGGATGTTATTATATGAATGCATTTGGCGATAGTCTTGTGTCTTAACAAGACATTTTCAGCTTTAGAACTACGATGTGGGTTGAGTGTGTGTTTTTTGGATTACTGTTTCTGAAAGTAGTTAGTGGCTGCCTTTTCTTGTCCATGACATTAACCATTAGGTTAGGCTAGTAAGCAAGGTGACACGGAACCATGTCTTCCCCTTGATCCTTGGGCATGAAAACAGTGGGCCTGGTTAGTAATTGAAACGTTGACTGCTTGCATTGCGTTGATGCCAGTAGCCGTCTGGTAACAAAATCAGACAGTAACTGTATTACCTGCGAAAACTGCTGAAAGAAAGTAGGATCGGAGACCTGCGATTTTCTGCTCTTCGTGTCATTTGGAAGCTCATTGAATTGCTATTCATGGCAGTGATATATATGTTAAAGACTAGGGTTATTATACTGGGACAACCTATTATACTGGGACAACCTCCATTAACATGATACAAGCCTTTGTAGAAGCATATATGAATAATCCACTGGTACATTATACTTGTGTTCACTATCAGATTCAACAGCCTTTCTGGATTGCCATTTGTAATTGCTTGCTACTATTGTTGGCTGAGGCCTCTGCAATCCCACCTCTTGGCATCCTTTCCTTTGTTCATCTTGTTTGAAATTCATTTTCAATCGGATGAAACAATGATGAGTAACGACGTCATTGTCAACTCCAGGGGGTTGGTCCCATTGCTAAAGAATAAAGCATGCGCAAAATCATTCCAGAACAACTCCCTATATTGGTGTATACACTATACAGTCACTGATTGTGTTACCAAGACGGATATATTGGACCCATGAACGTTTGCATAACTACTGATTATGTTCCCTTGTCACTCATTCCAGATGACTTCACCTTCATGAAAAACTGGACCGGTAAGAAATCAACACCAGGATTGGCCGCTAAAATTGCCAAAAGGACGCGCAAGCTGGTCAATCATCCGGTTATAAAAAATAAAAAAAATTTGCCAAAAGGTTCTATGACTTGGTTCTTGACAATTTCCGTGAAATGAGAATTCTACACGACGCAGGGTACAGAAAAAATGGATGCTAACAAGAGATTCTTCTTTTTGATGTACTAATTCAAATGTTAACCACAATGGAATTTGGTCAAGTAGATATGAGAAAGCAACTACCGCCCAAAAGGTTGCAAGTTGAATTCTACGAAAGGCAAAACATTCCAAATCATAGTGCCTCTAGTGGTTTGACCGGTCGTTAACTTCAAAGCACCGGAATTAGTTAAGGTGCGTGCAAACTAACCCTAAAATCAGGTTTAAAAAAAAATACTTACCCCAATGTTGGTAACCAACAGGTGAAATCTTTACGACTTTACCCCGATGTCAACGGTAGATGCCCAACAAGATTGTCATGTCTGCCATGTGCCCTTGTCCGAAAATTCAAACTGACATTTTCACTGGATACAAAGAACATTATTGCTATATAAGTAATATATATAATACAGGTTTTGCTACAGTCCCAAAAAAACACTCAAAAAGATGCTGCTCGAATGGTTAAAATTAAACTTAACAGACAACACTAGACAACACGAAAAACCCGCTTGGAGAAGTCATCTACTAGTCTCAAAAAGGAAAGGAGTGGTTGGCTTCCGAATGAATTTTAGTTGTAGCTGCAAGAACTGCTCGATCATGTTGAGGTGCACGTAAGCTGGCTCAGACACCCAAGTTATCAAAAAAGATGCTCGATCGTGTGCCCCAATGAGCACTCTTTTTGCACAAAATTTGATGGTGCAAACATCATAGAACCATGTGGCTGCTCCTGCTGTGATGGAGCCATAGAGGCAACGTTCTTTAGCTGTGCAAAAGTAACGATGCAGGTAGGAATTTGAAATAGCATATCTCACAGCATCATTTGTGCAAGCAATAGCAGCACAGTCACTTTCGTCTCAGCCATTCTTGGAAGTATGACTGCATCTTATCTCGACTAGCGGCATTTCCAATGTTGACAGTAGGAATTATCTTGTCAGGCCTAAGAAACTGGAAAAACAGGAAATGACATTGTGATTACTTGTCAGGGTTTGTTATAACATCCTTGAAGAAAGTTTCGGAGTAAAACCTGTACAAACTCTCGTAGTTCTGTGAAGCTGGAGTGTTCACTATAGGGAACTCCTGCAGAAAATAACCACACGACTGTTCAGGTTGTCATCGATAACTAGCCATCCGCAAAAGTCTTGAAAATAATAATGTAGCCGGTTGTGGCAAAAACTAAACCTTAAGCATCATCAGATTGATGCAAGAATTTGCACAATTTACAGTACAACAGTGATGCATAACGATTTTGGTTTCTGTGGATCAATAAGGCACCATTTGTTAGTCAGGTATCTGCCACGAAAAATCCAATGCACTCACCATAAATTGTGACCGTGCCTCTGGAAGTGGGTTTTATTAGGTCCAGGTAGCTGCCAATAGCTTCCGAGTAAGTCCAACCTGAATAATAATAATAATAAGAAGAAGTACTTATAAGATTAAGCCTTTTACTGCAAGGAATAACAAAGCACCAAGAATACGGTTAATCTGTCTAAACAGCATCTATGCCTACCTGTTGGCCTAAATGCCAAAACTGCTGTATATTGACCCATGTACGTCTTCGAGTAATCTTCCAATGCCTTCAGAAGAAGAAATGGTCATACTTATTTGACACCACAATGGTTCTACCAAAACAATTGCAGATGTAAGAACCCAACCTCAAATCTCAGAGATGATATGGGTAGAACGTGAAGAGGTGTTTCCTTCCCATTTGAACACAGATTCCCAGAGAGTTCGGGCCAACCAAAAGACTGAAGAATACGCCTCCTCGAACTGTTTGCATGTATTTTAACCTACAGCATTTACAAGTATTGTTAAATATAGTCAACTTTTAATTCGCCACTTTTTCTGTGTCTATGAAACAGAACTCGAGTAAAAACCTGCTCATTTTTCATGAATCCGGGGGATCTTAAACTAACAGGCAGATCCCTGTCATATTGGCCTAACAGCAAGAGAGATGTTGCTTCTTCTAAAGTGTAATTTATATCATCAAATAGGTTTTACATGTCCATGAGATTCCATTTCTTGAAATACATCAGTTCTGAGAACCTAATATTGAGATGATTCAGCTAAAAAAAACCCGTTGAGTTTCATAAAGTCCTGAACGTATATTACTTTAAATGGGCATTGGAATATTATCCCTCAATCATCAAAACGGTGGACATTCCTCTTTTCAGACCATTGTGCTATACTGGTAGTCTGAAACTCAAAGCCTAGATAGTATCTTACAAACAACAGGGGAGCTTTTCTATCAAACAAAGCAATGAATGTAACCAAAAAAAAACTCAAGCACAAAAATGGTGAACCAGCATACCCCCAACGCCTTGGAAATTGCAAGATAAACACATTCTTTCCCAATGCTATACGCCCCAACAATGATGAGGGTTTTGGGTTGCTTCCTTAAAAAGTTTTGAGTGACTCTCACAACAAAGCTCAAAACATCTTCTTTGGAAGGGAACCTGCCCATAGTCTCCGAAACTTAAGAATAACATTAATTTGAAAAAAGTTAGGCAACAAAAACTTATAAGGCAAGTGCTCACCTGTACTTTGGGTTGCAGTATGTTGTATCTAGATAAAGCACGTTAACTCTGTGATTTACAAGAAGGGGATAAGCATGCATGAGTTTACTAGCCCTGAAGTCTCCAGTGTGCAAATAACATCGTCCATTAGGAAGACAGAAGTGAATAAGAGCTGCACCGGGGCAGTGATTAGCTTCTAGCATTGTCACTTTGATTCCCTCAATGACGTGTTCCATACCTACTTCCAAAGGACGGATGAATCTGTGGAGAGCACAATGGAAAGCAAATGTCAATTGCACATTTAAGCAGAACACAATCAAGAATAAACTTAAAGAAAACAAGCACGACACAGTTATAAAGCTAAATAATGGCAAAGGGGTAATGCACAAAGTTAAATACATAATGCAGGACTTGCTTACATTGGATTGACATATAGGCAGAGTCTAACCAGGCGAGCAGTGAGAGTGGTGCAGTAGATAGGGCCATGCGACCATCCCTTGCTCAAGCCACCATAATGATCAGCATGAAAGTGGCTGAGGATATATGCATTGCAACCCTCAATTTGACCATATCGGAATGCATCTACAGTGAATGACGTCCCTGTTGATTGTTGAATAAATAAGAGCAAAATAGCATGTAATGTGTTCTACCACAGGAGAAAATGCAACTAACATGATTAGTTTTACTTCATCTGGGAGCATGTATGTTATTCCTTCACATTTTAAAGCCTGGGTGTTCAAACATGAACGGAATTCGTTTTAGTGAGCTAAAACACCAGAAGTCCAATGGCATTCAATAGACTCTTTCATTTTCCATGGCCAATGGTTTTTGGAATGAAAAGGACAACTATTGCCAAATGTAAGGCTCCTGAAGCATGTAGAACTGAAAATGGTGACATTTAGATGCCTGTATGTTATTGACCTGATGCTGAATGAATGTTCTCAAACAGAACTCAAAAAGTAGTAAAACTTAGGTGGTTTTGTCGCAGAGATGGGAGGATCAAATACAATTTCCTCTTACAGAAAAAAGTTGTAGGAACAATTCAATAAACTTAAATTCTTTATTTTCTCCCCTCTTTCTCTCCAATCCAAACAATTAGAGGGAAATTTTTTAACGTTCTTTTCTTTTCTCTCACTTTCCCTAAAGTTCCAAACAAAACTGTGTGAAGCGTTACGAATACTGAAAAAAGTTGTAGGAACCACGAGACAACGAACCTGGGATTTTCTTATAGAATGGACAGACTCGAGGCCGCTGTCTATCGGCAACACCACCAGAATTACTTCCAACAGTAGTCCTACCACTTGCAACCCTACCAGTGCTCTTACTCTTTGCCCCAATACCACTACTACTACTAATATTCCGAAGATAAAGAAAAGCATTGTTCTTGTTATCGTTAGTGGTGTTTGATGAACCATCAGACAACAAACCCTTCATCTTCTTGTTATTCGGATAACGAATTGAAGAACCAAAGCCTCTGTCGTCGGCTTCGCAATCGGGCAACTTGTCGCGGGCTCCCCACATCTGAAAAAGATTGGTTTGTTTGAGCTTCCGCATCGCCTTGGGGTCGATGTCCATCTTCTTCTTCTGACTGTCATTTTCTTCCTCGTACGACAACAGAGAAGAACAATCCGTTCCGCAGCTGTAAAAATCGGAGGCGAAACTGCCACAATCAGTACCTTGTTCGATTTGGGTTGATCGATTCGTATCGAATTCGATGTCGTCGCGTTTGAGCCCCGGTGGAAGGTGGGAAGAGGGGAAGCCGTTGTCGTCCAGCTGAAGTATTTTTGATGGGGAATGGGATTCATCGTCATAGTCCGAATCAGTTGCGTAGAAATTACTAGAAAAGTTGTGGTCGGAATCGGGGGGGGAGAACGATGAGAGGTTGTTGTGGGTTTCGTTTTCAAAATCAACCGGCGGCTCCTCCTCCTCCTCCTGGTCCCTTGACCTCTTCTCCATATTTTCCCTCCCCCGTTTTCAGATGAGAAAAAGGAAAAATCACAAATTCTCGAGTCTTTGGCGCCCTTTTCTCTCTCTCTCTCTCTCTCTCTCTCTCTCGTGTTTTCTTGTTTGATTGATCAATAATCCACCGCTCATTCGAGTTGGGTTTTTTTTTCAAACAATGCTACTCACACAACGATTCAAACACAGCAATTTATATTATTTCTCACATACGCACGGGACGCGGGATCCACACATAGTAGTGTATGTGGAGCCCACATGTATATGAAAAGTTGTGTTTGATGTTGTTACGTAAGTAACTAAGTATCATTTTTGTTTTTTTCTTATGCAAATTTTTGTCACACGCTAGATTTTTTGGGTACTACTACTACATATGCTAGATCCGGTCCCGGCCCCCTTTCGGAGTTTTCTTGTTCTTATTCAAATTTTTTTTTGTATTTATCCAAATTTTGTCATATTTTTGTGAATTGTTAATCCACCTCTACGAGATAAATAAAAAAGTACAAAATTATGATTTTTATCAAAAAAATATATATATTTGAAACATCCAAAAAAAATCTAAAAAGTCAAAAGGAATTTTTTTTTGGATATTTCCTTTTTTTTATATAAGTCATAATTCTATATTTTTCTAATTTCTATCGTCGAGACGAATCGATAATATACAAATGTTTAGTGCAAAATTAACAAATGCCGAGAAATTTGAATAAGAACAAAAGGGCAAAAAAATTCAAAAAAGCCGAAGAGAAACAAGGGTTTCTTTGGAGAATGATTTTTCACACACCTTTTATAGTTTTGCTGCTTTTGCATTCGTTTTCTTATTTTCATTCATGTGAAAGGACAACCAAAAAAACAAAAAAAAACTATTCACGTGTGACACTTGAGTATACTTTGGTAACTTCATCCGGATAAAAATAAAATAAAAAAAATGAGTTCAATAGAATAACATGGGGGTATAACAAACATTATTACCATTCATTTTTTCTCGTGATATGCATACATACCGATTGTAACACCCCAATTTTCGGACACGTTAGTTAAATCATTTTTAATTGATTTAATAATTCATAAAACTAATTTGAGAAATAAAATTTTATTAAATAGAGTTTAGCAGCAGAAATCTCACTAAATTCAAAACTACTTAACTGTCTTACAACCCAACGAAATAAAACAGAGTTTGATAAATGTGATAACACTTTTGGAAATTAAAATAGCAATACTTTAAATTAACAGAGCTTCTAAGAGAAGGGCATCCAAGGCTCGACAAACTCCCCTTCCTCAGTCGGGAGGTCCTCACCCTGGTACTGATCATCTTGTAGAGGATTCTGTTCTTCGGTCTCCTGATTACCTGGCATGAAACGCCAGCCCAACGGCACTATAATGAGTTTTGAAACTCAGTAGATAAATCTTAACCAATAACCCTTACCCAATAACCCTTACTCTACAAGCAATCACATTTATAATAAAAGGATGTAAGAATTGATTAGCACAGAACTGGTTTCATTATATAACCATCAACTTAAATAAATATCATGTTCTCAACTTTGATAATCATTCCAATACCACAGTATTCACCACGTTTTAAACTCAAAATTTAACTGGACATCCTTTACAGGTCCTACTAGGCTACCCTCAACAACCCGAGGTCCTAGTAGGCCACTCTCTCTACAATTCCCGGTCCATCAGCCGCCCTCAAGGTCCTGCCAGCTACCCCCGAGGTCCCCGCTTGGCATCCTCACATTCTAGGTCCATCAGGTGCCGCCGAGGTCCTGTTAGGCTACCTCGATACACGGGGTCTGCCAGCTACTCGGTCTTTGGCCATCTCACAATCACTAGGTCCATCAGTGCGCCTCAAGGTCTGCTTAGGCTACCCTCAATACTGAGGTCCTGCCCAGCTACCTGAGGTCCCGCTGGCCACCCTAGCGACACTTTGGGTCTTCAGTCGCACTCGAGTCTACCAGTGCCCCGATCACACGAGGTCTGTCAAAGTACCCAGAGGTCCTGCTAAGCCCACAACCTTTCATCTGTTTCCTTTTTCCTTTAACCATGACAACATCTACATAATTTCTCCAAGTCCATAACTCATCCAATGTCTCTAATGACCTTTCTATGTTCTCAATTCAATCAACAAAGCAATCATTTCAAATAAGGAGTAAACAGATCATAATATAACTACAGACATAGGATAACTGAACCACCGCACACCCACATCCAGTGAGCTTAAGTCCAAACTAGCTTCACAACAATTTCGATATGTTTCGACACCAAAGTATTTGCAAGTGGATCAATAATAACAACAGTTGATAAAGAGTCATTGAAACAATACATTATCGACAGTTCAAAAGACACAAGAATATTTCACATAGTGTATTTAGATTTGTCTTGGTGACTTTTGGGTTTCATTAGGATTTCACACATAGGTTCATTTTAGTAGTTTCTATTATTTGTGGTTTTAGAGTTATTTAGTAAATCGTATAGTAGATAAGTAACTTTGTTAAGTTGAAATCCCCAAGTGTAATTGATCTACTAGTTGGGGTAGTTTCTGTGAACTCGTAAAACCTAAGATAAGATTCATAATATTAATAAAATAAAATTTGTTATACAGTAACACAAAATAGATAACCAAGGCATCGGTTAAAACTTTACCCCTTTAATTATCAAAACTTATTCTTCTTTTATTAATTTTTTCCTTCTAACTGTTACTTATTCTTTTTGGCTAACCACACAATCTAATGCACGTAGTATTATAATTAACCAAACTAATCTAAAGTCCAAGATTTTCTAATCAACTAATACAAGTGAGATACACTCCAACCGTAGTGGATCAGTAACGGGTCAGAGTGATTTAATCTAACACCTAGGTTCGTTTATATACTCTAACATAAATGACAGTTGAAGCATTAAACAAGTTAGTATAGTGTTTAAGAATAATTTGTACAAATCCATACTATAACATGTTCTAGCATATGTACAGTGACAAAACAAAAATCTAGATTCTGACCCGGATCGAGTTTGCGAATAAAATACATATAGGGGTTACATACGCTTGGTCTAGAGGTGGCGTCCGTAGGAACATGATTATGGACGAGAGGTACAAACTGATTCGAACATGTTTTTACTAGATTCACATTTTTCTCCAATTGGGCTTTCTAAAAGCAACTAAATCAAGTCTAAATAATACATTATTATTATACTTAGAATTAAGGGGTAATGAGATATCTACCTTGATCCTTAGAGTTCAAGCTACGGTGAATAAAGATGGTGTTTTCGGAAGTGGAGCTTGGTGGCAGTAACAGTACGTGCGGTGTTCTTTTTCTTCCTCTTTTCTTCTTTTCCAGCCACACTTCTCTCCCTCTCGGAAAATTTGAAGAAGCAAACAAACAAAAAGAAAAAGGAAAAAAAAAAAAAAATGGACAACAATCTATTAATGCTCTCTCTATCCCTCTCGGCAAAATAAGAAAAAAAAAAGAAGAAGAAGATAGTGGAGGATGATGGTGATGATATCTCTCTCTTAATCTTGTCTCTGCCGAAAAAAAAAAATAGGAATAGGGAAGAGAACAATGGATAGTTAATATAAAGGAGGGGTGGAGTATATTGAGGGAGTGGTGGAGGAAGGTGGGAGAGTTATGTTTTTCTCTCTCCTCTCTCTCTCAGCCGAATAAATGGGGGATTGGGTGGGTTTGGTTTTTGTTAATAAAGATAAGAAGAGTTAATATAGGTTTCTAATCTTTGTATCTTTATCATCCTAAATCAATTCGAAGTTTATCTCTTATAACCCTATTTATCATGAAGGGAGTTATATATATACACACGTATATTGAAATTTAAAATGTTATATAGGAAATTCAAGGTAACTATATGAATTAAATACCTGGTTACAATAATTAAATCGATTAGTCTAATTTAATTAGTGAGTCTTAATAAAACATTGCGAATTTTTTATAAAAAAAAAAATTAGGGCCAAAATTAGGATTGTTACACCGATGAAGTTATTTTACATTATTTTATGGGATGATAAATGTATTAAGACTTACAAAATAAATGGCTTGAAATAACAAATTAGATAACGATAAATCTAATTTGGCTTCGCATGGAGAATCAACGATTTTTTTTTGAATCAATATCTGAAGGGAGATGATTTTTTTGCAATAACCCTTAAAATAATATTTCGATCATCAATGTAGATTTTCGAAATGAATACCGCACAAACTGGAGTAAGATACCCATAGTTAAGGCTCCAACATAATTTATTGTTTGTATTGAAAATCAAAAAACATAGAGATCAACCATAACGACTTCCATTTTGATTGATTAATTCCCGTAACGATTATTCAGTGTCTCTAGAGCACCGTCACATAATACCTCAATCTCTTATCGGTGCGAATTTCATTACTAAGCGTGCGACTTTCGCATGAATCGTACGAAAAGACCCGTAAAGCATCGCGTGACGGTGGCCCGGAAACAATGAGCAATTTCCCGTGACTAGCGCTGTCTCACCGGCAGATTAGGGTCAAAACCATATTTTATCCTGAACCCAATGGTACTTATCAAGTTTAGGCTCTGTTTGGAACTTGAAGAAAAGAAAGGAAAGGAAAAGAAAATAAAGTGGGAGGAAAATAAGAGGAAAATGGGAGGGAAAATATACTGTTCATTACCTTTAAAATCTTTATTTTCTTTACACTTTCTCTTCCAACCAAACAATGAAAAGGAAAATTTTTTTATTTTCCTTTCCTTTCCTTTCCTTTCTATGGGTTCCAAACAGACCCTTAGATTAATCTCAAGATCTAATTAATTCTGTAGATTCAGTTTTTTTTATTAGAGATACTTAATTCACTTTTAGCTTTCATTAATTTCTAATTAACCCCCGCTAAAAAGCGAATTTTCTTCCTTCTTCCAGCCGTCAGACTTCACCAGGCCGATCGAATATCCCTTTCCACGCCACATTTCTCCATCCAAGTATTCAAAGTCGCGCTTTCCCCCCACCCCCGTCAAAATCTTCGCGATATCGTTCGGATTCCGGAGGCCATTCTGTGTTCTCTGTTCATTGTCCATCTTGCATCCGGAAGCAGAGGTTTTTCTCTTTGTTGAATTCGATTTTAATTGCTTTTTTCCGCTTTTATTCTGGTTAAATACTGGGGACGGAACAGATCAAGATCTGAAGTGTTTTTACTTCAATTTTTTTTTTTTCCTGAATGAATTCATGGTGTTAGAATTGTGGCGATTAGGTTTCCATTTTACACGGTTTTTGTGCCGGTGGATGGATCATCAGTTTGGTTTTGGTTACGTCACCTACAGAAACCCATTGTTGTTGTTGCATTCCAATTCATCATATCTGCCCTATTTTGTATTTTGTTAGTACACCTGCTGGATCGATATTTCACTAGTCCAGAAATAAATTAACTCGATATGCCTCTTTTATTTATTTTTTGCTCGGCAAACGACAAATGCCTCTTTTATTAAGTAGTCGAACTTATTTCCTAGTTTATATGAAGAGAATCTCTTGAAGAATTGTAGTCTAAGACCTAAGTCACATAATGCGAGCACATGTGGGAGTGCGAGCGCAAGTGTAAGAGTGTCTTTCAAAAACATTTCAAGTTACTAAAGTCGGTGAGAGCGAGGACTGAGAGCAGGAGCGGAGGGTCATACTGAAGGATTATGTGACTAAGGTCAAGACCCCTATTCATACCATAATTGTTTGTGTTATCAAGTATGGCAATTAATTTAACCTGACTTTGAGCTGCAATGTACCGTTATGTTACCTGTAGATCAGGAAATTACTATTATTGTCTTTGATCTGTTGCATTCTGCCTGGGAGATTTGTGGTTGATGATTTTGGAACTTCCCTTTTCTGTTCCGTCTGTAGCTTTGAATTTTGTATCACTTCTGATGCTGATATTGTAGCTTGCAGGTAATTTGCAGTGTTCATAAAATTAGATGCAAATGTTTGCTTGAAGGAGGCCTTTAGGCGTCAGTGACGGATGCTGGACTTGTTGCCATCGTACTAGTGGTTTCTTCTCTCAAAATTTATTCTGCCAGAACGAGTAAATCACGAGGAGAGTATCATCATATCTTAAACAACAATTAGAGGCGGTTAATTGACATCTTTCTTCCATGGGAGAGTGGATAATTGGAGCCTTTATCAACCTTTTTGGAAGTATTGCCATCAATTTTGGGACCAACCTCCTCAAATTGGGTCATGACGAGGTACTTCTCGCTCCTCTACCCCATCATCTTCTCCCTAGTCCAAGCATGTGGGATATAAGTGGCATGGGCACAGGACACATGACGTTGCCAGGGCACTGCAACACATTGGTTTTAAAAAAATGTACGAATCATGTTTAGACACTTGAAACGCTGAATTAGCGTAACTCTTCTGTATGTTAGTCATATAAATAATCCATGAAAGGTAGTGAAAAATATGCAACACATCACCAATTAAAGTTAGAAGTCATGTACTTATAACTTAGACAATAATGTACTGGTCAGGCAAGTATTGCGTTCTAGAAGTGCAAAATAATTGCAGAATTTGTCATACGCATGGCGTATTCGTCTTCTAAATGTTTCACAAATTTTTTTGAATTGTATAAGTTCCGTTCAGAAGTGTGTATAACGTTGTTAATTTGATATTGTTCAATGGGTAGACCGTGTTTGGAGGGTACAAGTAGTGTTACTGAAGGGTTTGTCAAGTGTCAGTAATTTTCCTGATATTCAATTAAGGTCTGTTAAAGAAGTGTTGGACACCCTTTTA
This sequence comes from Rhododendron molle, assembly GCA_025413875.1. NCBI lineage: Eukaryota > Viridiplantae > Streptophyta > Magnoliopsida > Ericales > Ericaceae > Rhododendron > Rhododendron molle. The sequence goes on along the minus strand of CM046395.1, from coordinate 4,849,830 downwards.
GGAGTGTTCAAGGACTATCGGTTTTTGACATGGGTCTTCACATGTCATGCATCCTCCATAGAATTGTCCGTGCTTCTCTGGACATGGAGGTTCTGAACGCATGCACTCTCTCTCTCTCTCTCTCTCTCTCTCTGTGAAAATTTAGATTTCCATGTTGCTGACCAGTGAATTTTCTACATTAACTGCCACGTAAACAATATGGAATACAAATTTACCATGGGAATGCAAGCATTTTTTTGGTTTTTTCCGAGTGCCCTATGACATTTGTTACTGCGTTGCTGTTTGGCTTTACTCTTTATTGCAAAGCTATTATGAATAACTATCTTTTTCCCAGCGAGAAAGACATTCCGTGCTAGGCGGTGACGGTACAAATGGAAAGATTGTAATGAAGCCCATTATACACTTCCAGACTTGGAGAGTTGGTAAATTTCATTGTTTTGGTGCTTGTTTCCTTACAAGTGCAGCCTTCTACCCAACTTCATCTATCGTGACCCAATTGTATAACTTTTGCATGTAGGTATACTATTTTTTGCCGTTGGAAATTGCCTTAATTTTGTTTCATTTGGATATGCTGCTCAGGTCAGTACAAAATAGATGAAAACAATTTTCATTTTGTGTTTTCATTATACGACAAGTACATGCTTTGCTGGGTACAATTATCGGCAATCAGTCTCTCTCTCTTTCTCTCTAACTATGTTTTATCTTCTGCTTTTGCAGTCGCTTCTTGCAGCCCTGGGATCTGTTCAATTTGTGTCCAACATCGCATTTGCATACTTTGTTTTGAGTAAAACAGTGACCATCAAGTATGTTATACTATGATGTTAAGTGAGGCCATGGTTTTAAGATTCATGATGGAGGTGGTAACTTTGTTTACCATTACTCTTGCTGAATTTTTCTATAAAGAAACATTGCTTATTTTACAGGGTACTGGTTGCGACAGCATTCATCGTTCTTGGGAACATTTTTCTTGTTTCTTTTGGAAACCACCAATCGCCTGGTACGTCTCTCCTGCTGCTTTCATTTCTCAAGCATATGACTTGTGCCAAAGATCACTTTTTAGGCCATATTTGTCTGTGAAATACTATTAACTATTCTTATACTGAGGGTTCTTGATGCGTTTATGATATTAGCATAAGATGTGGTCTTGTGGTGGAAGTTGATAAAATGGTTATGAGGATCGTATCATCATATAATTGATTCAGAAAGTTGGACAAAAAGAACTGTCTTAAATTTGCAGGATAATCTAGCGCCAAAGTTTCGGGAAATGTCACCTCCTCTCACTGTGATCCCAAAAAAACTTTATCATGAATTGGTTTCATCTTTTTCTCTTGACAGTTTACACACCAGAGGAGTTGGCAGAAAAGTACAGCAACATTATGTTCCTTCTTTACTGTCTCATTTTGGTGTTGGTTGTTGCACTGCATCACTCTGTGTACAGGTGAAGACTCTTTTATCTGTTGTTTGTAGGGTAATATCTAGCTGAACGTGCGCTTATAAACCTAGGGTTTGTTCTCGTAATAAGTCTATGCCTGATTTTTCTGATTTGGTTTGTCCCCTAATGTTACAACTTGATGTCATTACTTCCTACCCTTTGTTCCATTCTATTAAACTGGTTAATGTGAGAAAGATTCTAAAGTACAGGCAGCGGTTTCTTCGTTCTTTGAAATATCTTTTTGGTAACTCAATATCTGGCCCAATGGACTCACTAATCCAGAGGATGAATCCCAACGTCAACTAGCGGGGTCCTAATTAAACGGGGCAAAGCCCCATATGGACATTGATGTCAATTTCAACTCTAGACTTAAGGAGACCAGGTCAGGACCAATCTTTTGAAGATCCCTACAATATATAAGAATCACGCAAAAATGATCCAACCATGCACTTAATGACACAGGATAACAAGACCTCTCATCCTATCTCTCTCATTTAGCCCCACAACCAACACTCCCCCTCCTCCCTCACACCTCCCCCTTTCCCTCTCTTTGGCACTTGTCACTCCTGTCACCTTTCCCGGCCCCTGCCACCGCTTCCTGACTTATCCCAGCACTCGTTGCTCACCTTCACTATCTGTCGCCTGTGGTAATCAGACGCCCTCCAGGACCTTCATAACCTGGCACCCCTTTTTCCATATTCCCCGGCCTTCAGTTGGAACACCTGTCCAATCGGACAACAAATCCCGATAGCCAAAATTCACTGGTGGTACTATGTATTCAAACACTGCAATCAGGAATTGAACACCAGAACATGTTGGATTATTATCCGCATTCCGCAACGGAGTTGGGTATTTGGCAATGGTGCCACAAGATGTTGGATTGGCAGTGGCAATTTGGGGGTGGGCGGAGGGTGCACTTTGTGTCTGTCAATTGTGCAACTGTGTCTTTGCAACTTGGGTGTTGGCGAGAGAGAAATGATTGTGATGGAGTGTTTAGAGGTTGCGTTGCTTTGTGGTGATTCAAATTTTGCTTGGAGTGTGCTGTGATATGTGAGAGGGAAAGAGAATAGATGAGAGAGAAATGAAAAGGGAAGAAAAAAGGAAACTAAGTGAGAGAGGGAAATGAGAGATTGGGTGGCTGGGGAGGCAACTGCCACCGGCCCACCATGATTGTGGCTTTTGAAATGAGGCAGGTGATAAAAACACAAATTTTCCACTCTCCGTTAGTCCCTTTAAAAGGAGATGGATGGACAGTTCAAAGTTGACACCAATTTACATGTTTAGGTCAATTTGGAAATAGTGAAACCTGGGTTTATCTGGTTACAAGGGTCAAACCCTGGGGTTTTTTTGGTTGCCATAAATAAAATCATCAAGCCACAATCTCAATTATCAGCACAATCAAAATTTGAAATGCAGGAGAGGAGAATTGCTGCTGGCAGTACCTGGGCATGACCTTAAGCCGTACTGGCGCATGTTGCTTCCTTTTTCGTATGCCATTGTATCTGGTGCAGTGGGATCATGCTCAGTGTTGTTTGCCAAATCCCTGTAAGCTGAAGCTTTCATCCTTATTGCCATCTTGGATGGTCTAAATGTCTAGATTATCATTCTGACATTCAATACCTTGATTTGCAGCTCTAACCTGCTAAGGTTGTCCATGTCTAGCAGCTATCAGCTGCACAGCTGGTTCACATACTCTATGCTTCTATTGTTTCTTAGTACAGCTGGCTTTTGGGTAATCATCACATGCATGTCATGCTTGCTCTTTTTAGGTTTACTTTTTTGTTACGTAATAGCGCAAGTATGTGTAAACAGTGAGCTTTAACAATTTCTGATTTTTTTCTCAATGTGTTTGTTACAACTGCAGATGGCAAGGTTGAATGAAGGATTATCACTCTTTGATGCAATACTTATTGTTCCTATGTTCCAGATTGCTTGGACTTTTTTCTCCATTTGTACAGGATTTGTATACTTTCAAGAATACCAGGTCCCTCTCTCTCTCTCCACTTGTCATATCAGTACCTAAGTTGAACTTTCACGTCAACTGTCCAGCTCATGAAACCACCCAAATGTATACTTCATCAGTGGAAATCAAATCTATCACATTGGAAAATAGGTGTTTGTCTAGTTTACAATCGATTGATTGCATGAAGTGGGCATTAACAGTGCCTGCTTATAAAATATTCTTCCTTTATTGCATCATTATACCCATTCTAAGGAGGGTGGTTTCCTTTTTCACAGTAAACCTGAGAAATGAACTAGCCTACAATATTGCATTAGTTCAATTCTTGGTAAAAGGACCAGAAACAAATCCGGTGAGATCAATTTTGGTTTGAGATTGAGCCAGAGCGGATCAAATCATCTTCTGGACATAATGGGCCAGTGTTCTTTCGATTGAGTGAGTTTTGGCCAACATAGCTGTCACGTCGCAACTTGAGGTTGAATATCTTGCGCAGTTTCTCTGCATGCATTCGGAGGAAAGTTATGAGTACTGATTCAAATGCTATGAGCAGAAGTGAAGATCCAAGAGGGTTTTGCATACGTGCCCAGAAAATAGCAATGGTATTGGAGTCCATTCGTCCAATACACACACAAGTCTTGCAGCTTTGATGCGTACTCGAGATTTAACCTGGTTTAGCTTATTCTGTCACCATATGCATATTCATCATGGAGTCACCATTGAGATATCTTGCAATATTCCGCCATGCTTCTCTTGAATACATATGCATGTCGGCAAGCTTATTGGCAGTTACTTTAGCAGGTATTTGGTGCTCTGAGGACAACAATGTTCATCATAGGAATGATTTTTGTATTCATAGGCATTTCTCTGCTGGCACCAGATGAGGCAAAAGGTAGAGTTGTGGGTCATGTTCTTCTGTGATTTCTGTCTAATGCAGCTGAGGACGACAATAGAAACTAACTTGGAATTTTTCAGGAGGTGAAGTTAAGGATGGTGCTTTAGTTTCTGTGGCATCTTCAAGCATTTCAACTGATGTAGACAGGTACAATACATTTTTATATTTAACTGAAGATTCAAGTTTCAGGCTAATTTTTAGAGGTTTAGGTTTCAACCCACTGTATAAAAGTTTTTCCACTCTCCGATGCCTATCCCCTCTAAGATGATCAACTCTACAAAACCCAACTTAACTGAGCCTTGAATCAAGGACTCCGACTGGAGGAATCCTTGGGATATTTTCAACATCTTTAATCTTGAGTGGGATGATAATCGGGTTACTAGGAATCAAATATCGAGTAGGAATCTAATTCATTAGGTAATGTGACTCAATGGTTTTGGTTACTTTGGAAACCTTACTTAGGAAACATATTTGTGGGAAATTTAATAGCATAAAACTTTTCCTTTTTTTATGAATTTGAGGCTGGAATCCAAGATTACTGTAGGAGAGGATGGGGATCGAATTCCTACGCAGTTAGGGAATGAGATTCCACATTGAATAGTCATTTAAAATCTCTACCTAATTTCCTATTGTTGTCCTATCAAGCGCATGAATTATAGGTGTTCTGAAATCACATCTCCTACTTTTTGTTCCAATCGAAATTGGATCTCCATTGTCACTTAAATTACTCAAATATTTTTTCCAGGCTGGTTGTGTCCTCTGAAGATACCCAAATTAAAGACATTAGATCGCTTGTGCAAGCAATGCGGGTGAAGGCTGCTGAAGTTGTAGTCAAGGCAAAGGTTCTGACTAGCCTGTTGAATCCCCTTTCTGGATGGAAAACCTGTTTTAATTTGTACTTACTGCTGGTAACTTGGTTTTCCATACAGGCTGCTTGCTCATTATCCTTGGGTTTGGGAGAAAACTCACTTCATGCATCTTCAGTTCTTGTGATGCCCATGGTTTCATCTAAGATGACAGGTTTTAGAGGAAGCGGTTTTGATCGGACTAAGCTCTCCTTACGAAGCTCTGGTTGGACTCAGATCTCTGGGGATGAGGACACTGAAAAAATGCTGGAGACGACTTCAATGCTCACCCCAAGCATTCATTAGGTCTAGGTAACACGTATGAAATTTGGCTTCTGATTACGGCAAATGATTCTTGTTGTTCACTATGTATAATGAGCATTTAGAATATCTTGCCCTTTCTCTTTTGTAATGTATCTAGTTGTGTATATTATTGTAATTTGGAAAGTATTCGATGTACCAGGCTGTTGTACACCTAGCTCACTTAATCAAAAAAGAAACCATATGGTGCTTCTCTTTCTTCAATTCTTTCTTTCCTTGCCTTCGTATTTCGATACTCGTTGCAAATTGGCCCGTTCGCTTTCTGATTGGTGATTTCATTGTATTTCCTCACTTATGTTGTACTAATAGCGAACTCAATCGAATCAATGTCTGTGTTGGGTCTGCCATCGCTGGGGAAGTGAAGGATAAAATGAAGATGATAGTAGTATTGAGATTACTTAGTTATCCGTAGTAGTTGCCTGGTTGGTTTCTCTGATTCTTTTTCATATTAGACCATCTGTCACCTTCAAAAGCCGAGAAAATGGTGCAGCAATCTCAAATACTTTTACGGTTCCGTTTCGTTTTTATGGCTTATGGCAGGTGTTCTCATGTCTCAAGTTTTTGTATACATGAACTATAGCTGGTGCTGCCGTTATTACTTGCAGTTTTAGACTTTATTCACTTGGCAATTTTAAGTCCCATGCCTGTAAAATGGCCTACTCTGTGCAGCTGATTTCTGAGTAAATTTGGAGGGATGAAGAAGTGAGACTTACAGATACTGGGAGGAATTATTTTTCTATCCCATGGAGTCTTAATATAAAATGTTTGAGTCATGGCAAGATTTAAGTATGCAAAAATATTGATGATAAATGTAAGGACTCGTAATTTCGGATTTTTTTTTTTTAAAAGGTTTATTAAAATTAGAAATTGAAGGAAAATATGGAAATTGTTAAGTTTAATTGATTTGGGGTTATTGTGTTAAAGCGTTGCATTTAAGGGGTGAGTGTGAAATGTATGTGTAGTGTGTATATAGCATGTGTGTATGTTTGTAGGGGATAACTTTCCCAATTCTCCCCTCTCACTCTCCCGTCCATCTCTCTCTCTCGGCTCTCACCCTCACTCTCACACCCATCCAAAATTTCACCCATTCAACCCAAAACCCACACAAAGCATCCTCCAATTCTTCTTTCCTACGCGTATTGCGGTCTAAATTTCGTGGGTTTAAGCTCGGTGGAGGCGTATCCCATCCGATTCCGAAGTTTGGAGCTAGGGCTTGGAAAACCTTTCGAATTTGTTCTTGAATCTTGAGGTAGGGGGTTCTAACTCTCAATATATGTAAATGACTTGCTTCTTGTAGCTTGATTCTTGCCTTTGATCGTGGTTTTTGTGGTTGACGTTGTTGTGGCTGAAAAACCCATCTCTGTCTGTCAAAAATCTGCTTGAAAGCCGTTGTTATCGATAACATTTTCATCGTTATCGATAACAACTTGTCTCAAAACCCAGAAAACCCTTTGTTATCGATACCCTTGGCTTCTGTTATCGATACCCTTGCGTCTGGAATGATCTTAACCCCGTAAGTATCGATACCTTTCCCTTTGTTATCGATACCATCACGTCTCGACTGACCGAAATTCTAAAGTTATCGATACCCTCCTGTTACGTTATCGATAACGTTGTGATTAATATTTTTTTTCGTCCATGAGTTATCGATAACTCTTTTGCTTATTATCGATAACAATCAGTGACTAGTAATGCTTTGTCTACTTTGATTCATATTCTAATATTATTAATTTTCGATCGTTCCTATTCCGTTCGAAACACCTACGGAAAGAGTCTTAATTGGATCACTTGCCATTATTAAAACAGTGGGGTACTTTCATCGGTTTTAATTTTGGTTTGGGCAAAGTAATCGATACTTATTCCTTTTGTTAGCGATAACTTCACGTTCGTACTGATCCCGACCACAAGTTATCGATGCCTTCTTCTTTTATTATCGATAACAACTTGTAAAGTGCATTGCTTTGTCATCTTGGATTCTTAATCCATTATTTTGGGTTCCAATTACACCTGATCCCTTCCAAACACCCTTCAAGTGAGTCATATTTTGATTACGGCTATTACCGAAACCGTTGGATATTTTAAGGAGGTTTAACTTCGTTTAGGCATGACCCTTTTTACAAAAAATGCTCTATGATCTAAATTTGGTTTGAACGGTACAAACGTAGCGGATAAATGATTCTTGGATTCGATTGAGTGATTTGATGTTCATGAAACGAAAGTGGAATGAATGTGGATAACAAATGGGCTTAGTACGTCATGTGCTATACGGATATGTTAATTAACGAATAGTCATGAACATATGTGTTTGCAGATGCATATAATGGTTGGTTGAAGAATTGTGGTACAATGGATAGACCGATGATGAAGTTGATTATGAAATGGTGGAGGGTCGGTTAAGCGATGTGCGTTTCCTAACCAATGTTTGTTATTATTAAGGAAAAAGACTCGGGGTGACCCTGCGCTCGAACTGGACCGAGGTGACCCTAACGATTATTGTTGAGGGAAAAGACTGGGGTGATCCTACGCTCGAGGAGATAGACCCGAGGTGACCCTAAGTGCTATTTTTTTATCAAGGGAATAGACTCAGGGTGACCTTACGTCGAAGGAACTAGACCCGAGGTGACCCTAGTGTTCTTTGAAGGAATATATATCTGATTAAATGAAAGGAAAGATTCTGTAATGAAGGGATTGAATAATGATGAGTGTAGACTCGATGAAGACTGTAGTATCGTACGAATGATAATAAAATGATTCGGAATTGGTTATAGACTAAAATGGATCAACGTAAGCTTATCGATGTATTTAGTCTGAGGAGTGAACGGTTAGTGACTTTCCGGTGAAGCCTAGGATCCTTAATCTAAGAGTATAACTCGGTGGCAATCATTCGTACTTTGGGCGTATCCATCTATTTTCACTCACTCATTCATGGTGCATGACTCATTTCATTTTCATATAGTTTGAGCATAGAACTCTCTACTGGGCACGTGTTTTGCTCAACCCTATCCTTCTTTCAGGTACCCTCGGAGATGGCGACATGGAGTGCTTGGCATGCATTTTGACATCATCTTTTTTTTAAGTTGATGCAGGAAATCACTTGGACATTTTTTTTGTAAAAACTCCTTGAGAATGTAATATTAATTTCTATTATGAATATTATTCGATCATGGAGGATTGTAAACTCTAAACCTTATTTTCTGTTATGTTATTTGGATCGTCAAGCTTGACAAGAAATTTTGTACTTAATTTGCAATTATGGGAATGAACCTTGATTTGGGGTATTATCTGTATTATTGCGAGATATTGTTATTCAGAAATCCTTATACTTTAAGTTAAAAATCGAGGGCGTGACAATAAACATCTCTGTCTAGTTGAAATATTCTTGTTAATTTAGCCGGACAAATTCTATTGGACTGTGCCAATGTTGGTTTATATTCTGTGGAAGAAATGTGAAATGAGCCAGAGCCTAGGTTTTTCAGTATTTATTTAAAAATTCATTTGTTGAGCTGAAATTGATTCTTCATTGCGTACTTTGGGTTTCAGACTGAGCAAAGGATTGTTCTTAGCTTTGTTAAGTATATGATGCTGTTCTTGTTCCTATTTGTCTTTGTAACCATTTCACGGATTAATGAAATTTTTTATGGTTAAAAAAATAGAGAGAGCTTTGTCTAACAAATAATTCAGCAAGTTGGAATCAAGATCCTCTCAATGTGCTGCGGATAGGAATCACCACAACTCTATCTGATTCCTCCCAATGTGCTGCGGATAGAAATCACCACAACTCCACTTTGATGATTCGAATAGTTCATCTTGTAGTTCTTCGCGTACACGTTGCATACAAAAAAAATAGCAATATTCGTAAAAAATTTCGGTGATTCTTAGGTTGAACGTATTTCTCTAAAGAGGCGGTCAAAATTCCAAGAATCATTCTCAGAAATCGCTTTCGATTAAAAAAACTGAAACATTTTGCAGAAATGTCGTATAGAGGCTCGACAGGTCGGGAAATTTGAACCATTAAAATGGAACCGTGTTAAGTCTGGGATTTGTCACATTAGTAGCATTGACGCGGAAAGTTATTACTATATTTATCTTCCTACGTAAGCAAGACATAGTTCCTGGAAATGTAGATATAATATGTACACCTGTTATATTTATCTTCCTATGTAAGCAAGCAGGTGATAGTTCCTGGAAATGTGGATATAATATAAGGAAATCGTGTAGGGCGGGCTAAACTACCATAGAACGTTCGTCTATTTCAGCAACTAACAGCTTGGATTTTAATCGAACAATGTACGATTCGATTCAACAGGAGCTCAAATTAAATTCAAGCACTTGGTGTCAGCATGGACTACGGCCCTTCGTACTACGGTCTGCACTATAGAATTTTCAAATTCATTTTGCTTACTCGTTTTGTTGCTTACCATACATACCTTCACCATATAGTCAAAGGAGACTTCCAGCTGCTTTCTGATCTAAACAGTCTCTTTTCTTGATTGGGTTTTGGTTTGGTTTCTTCAAAAGGGTACCAATTAGTTTGTTGGGTTGAGATTGAGAAATCCAATGGGTTCATCATCAAGAAGATCTCTGGAGCTCAAACTGATGGGCTGCAAAGGCTTGCAGGCATTCAATTTCTTCCAGAAACTGAAAGTCTTCGCGGTCGTATCCCTCACCAGCGACACTCCCGGCAACAAGCCTCTCCACCAGCAGCAGCAGAGAACCAAAACGGATGCGGAGGGAGACAAGGATCCCGAGTGGAACCACGAGATGCGGTTCGATCTCGACGCGGTCGGCCGCGAGGACTGCGACCACCTCTACCTGCACGTCGACCTGCGCTACGAGTTCTTCGGAGATAAATCTCTCGGGGAAGTGCGCGTCCCGCTCACGGATCTGGTTTGTGATGGTACCACTGGCCTTGGCGAGCACGGCGAGAAGTGCGGCGTGGCTCGGTTCGTGAGCTACGAGGTGCGCACTCATGAGAAGAAGCCTAACGGAGTTATCACTTTTTCTTACAAGGTTGTGAACCCACTTCATGGTGTTGGTGGATCTGCTACCGCTACCGCCACCACCACCGCCACGACTTCCACTACTTATGGCTATATCGACGGTTATACTGTCGTTACTCCTGTCGATGACCACCACCACCAAAGTAATCATGATCAGAATACTACTGCTGCTGCTGCCGGTTATAGTACTGTTAATCATGTCAACGGTGACCTCCTCCACCAGCAGCAACAGCAAAACCAAAACCAAAACCAACACCACCACCACCACCACCATCACCAAAGTGATCATGATCATGATCAGCACTTGCAAAGTCCTTATGGGCGGGCGGATCAAGAATTTTCTTACCACTACTCGGCCGTGGAATCAACCGCGTTTGGAATTCACTATCCGTCCTGGGAACCGCCACCGTATTTACCAACGCCGGCGGGGGAAGGTTACATGAGTTATTCGCGGTTTGATCATCATCAATTTCAGTATCCTCCACCACCACCACCACCACCCCCACCCCCACCCCCACCCCCACCCCCATTTCATCCACCTCCAGAGCTGACCCGGATATCGTCGCACCCATTTCCACCACCTCAACCACCACCCCCGGAGTTAACCCGGATATCGTCAGACCCATTTCCACCACCACTTCATCACCACCATCATCATCATCATGTGGCGCATGGAGCAGTTTACCCCCCACCCGCAACTGGGGATCTGTATGAACAATCTTACGGTACGTCTAGTAGCATTTACTACAACGGGGATGGAACACCCCGTTATTGAACAATTAGAGGCATTCTTCACCACAAATAGACATACAATTCAAAGCCTAGAACAGAAGCCAGAGGACCACCACAATGATGGCGGCGGCGCTGGTGGCGGTTGGTGCATGTGTTAGGTTGTCATGAATGGTAGCTGAAAGCGATCGCCCCCTTGTGAATGGTAGTTGTCATATAACTTTTTTTGTTTGTTTTTATTCCAACAGTATGTATGAAACCTTTTTGTTACATCACTCCTAAAGGCTTTCGTCTTATTTTATTTCTTACCACTTTGTATTTATATATGGACAAGCCTCACTCTTGGCCGTGGGAATAAAAGCCACTTTCTCTTTCTGCGCGATGCTACAAACACACCTTTAAAACACAAGTTCGGACACAACTGTGTTCAGAACCATTAGATGCACATATGGATCCACATGCATATCTAACGATTCTAGACACAGTTGTGTTTTAAATGTCTGTTCCTAGACTTTCTGTTTCTCTTTTTGGGTAAGTGGCAATCAAAGCACTTTCACAAAAAAGGCCGAAGGAAAGGTGCTTCCAAAAGGTGCAGATATCAGCTGTTTAGTTATTGAGATAATGTTGAAGTACCCAACATTATATTGTTTTATTAATCAAATTATATATGTCATGCTATTGAATTGAGATTTGAGACAATGAGTTAAATGCAGTGAATACTAAGTGTGTGAATAAAGGGTAGTGGGTTTGTAACACATTAGTTGACAGAACCTGTACTGATTATATGATATGCGTATTTAGTTTAGTTATCGAATCGAAGTGGGAATTCAATCCGGCCATTATCACCCATTGGACTGGAGAGGACAGTGAGACTGTTGGCCGGTTAGGATGCTGCTTTAGTTTCTTTTACAATGGCTTGCTTATCATGCCGTGACGTTTTGCTAGCGTAGGTGTCCAGGTTCGGTGTTTTACGAACTGAGACTAACTCAGTTGATCAGAATCCTTGTTCTTCACTAGAAGATTAAGGGAGTTTAGCCATAAGCAAGATCCCCTTCCTCAGGTTATAGCCTCCAGTGTACCAAAACAAATCATTTTTCTTTGTTTGTTTGTTTGAAAAGGTGCATATGATAACTTAAATTCTCAATAGCCAGGGTTCTGGTAAGATTGGAATCATCATTGAGCTATGCCACAGCTAGGAGTCCTAAAAGAAAACATAATTAAAACCTGCTTTGAGTTGGCGAAAATAGTAGCCTGCTTTAAGGTGAGGAAGAGATACAGAAGCCAGGAGGATCACCACAATGATGGGTGGCGCTGGTGGCTGAATGAATGGTAGTCGTTCATTCATAGGTTTGTATGAATGGTAGCTGAATGCGGCCGCCCCATTATGAATGGTAGTCATTCTGTACCCTCCTTTTGTTCAACCACAATATTACAACAATGTACTTCGTGTCCAGTATGTATTTAACCTTTTTGTTATGTTATGTCACTCAGAAACTTTCGTCCTATACTCATGTTGGCCCATGATTCACCTAAGTGGGAATTAAAGCTATTTTTCCTTTATTATTTGGGTAAGTGGGGAATTAAAAGCACTTTCGCAAAGAGGCCGAAGGAAAGATGTTTTCAAAAGGTGCGCGTAGCATTTAGGAATCAACATAATGGAGAAGTACTAAAAAATATCTTGTTTTTTAATCAAAATGTGTATGTCATGCTATTAAATTTAGATAATGAGTGCAATGCAGCCAACACTAAGTGTGGAATAAAGGGCAGTGGACTTGTAACACAATAATTGACATAAAACTGTATTGATTATATGATAACTCTATTGGTTAAGTTGTTGGATTGAGCTTTTTGAGTTCAATCCAGCTATGACCTTCCGTTGGAATGGAGGAGACGGTGGGGCTGTTGGCCGGTTGGTGCTGCTTTAGTTTCTCTTTCAATGGCTTGCTTATCATGATCTTTTGCTGGCATAGGTGTCCAGGCTTGGCAACTAGAACTAACTCAGTTGGTCGGTATCCTCATTCCTTGCTAGGTGATTAAGGCTTTGAGTTTTTTGAAGCAAGATCCCCTTGCTCCGGCTATAGCCTCCAATGTACCAAAAAAGATCCTTTTTCTTTGTTTCTAAGTTTGTTTAAAAAGGTGTAGATGATAACTTAATACTTGATAGTCATACAAGGTTCTGGTAAAATTGGAAGTTAGACCACAGAATTCCTATAAAAAACCATAAATTTTTTTGTGAATGGTAGTTTTCATGTAACTTTTTTTGTTTGTTTTTATTCCAACAGTATGTATGAAACCTTTTTGTTACATCACTTCTAAAGGCTTTCGTCTTATTTTATTTCTTACCACTTCGTATTTATATATGGACAAGCCTCACTTTTGGCCGTGGGAATTAAAGCCCCTTTCTCTTTCTGCGCAATGCTACAAACACACCTTTAAAACACAAATTCGGGCACAACCGTGTCCAGAACTGTTAGATGCATATGGATCCACATGCATCTAACGATTCTTGACACAGTTGTGTTTTAAAGGTCTGTTCCTAGACTTTATTTTTCTCTTTTTGGGTAAGTGGCAATCGAAGCACTTTCACCAAAATGGCCGAAGGAAAGATGCTTCCAAAAGAATATCAAAAAAAGGAAGGTGCTTCCAAAAGGTGCAGGTATCAGCTGTTTAGTTATTGAGATAATGTAGAAGTACCCAACATTATATTGCTCTATTAGTCAGGATATATATGTCATGCTATTGAATTGAGATTTGAGATAATGAGTTCAATGCAGTGAATACTAAGTGTTTTATAAAGGGCAGTGTGTTTGTAACACAATAGTTGACAGAAACCTGTACCGATTATATGATGACTATATTTAGTTTAGTTATTGAATCGAAGTGGGAGTTCAATCCGGTCATTATTACCCGTTGGACTGGAGAGAACAGTGAGACTGTTGGCCGGTTAGGATGCTGCTTTAGTTCCTTTTCTAATGGCTTGCTTATCATGCCATGACGTTTTGCTAGCGTAGGTGTCCAGGTTTGGTGTTATAGAAAACTAACTCAGTTGGTCAGAATCCTTGTTCTTCACTAGAAGATTAAGGGGTCAAGTTTAGCCATAAGCAAGATCCCGTTCCTCAGGTTATAGCCTCCAGTGTACCAAAACAAATCATTTTTCTTTGTTTGTTTGTTTGAAAAGGTGCATATTATAACTTAAATTCTCAATAGCCAGGGCTCTGGTAAGATTGGAATCAACATTGAGCTATGCCACAGCTAGGAGTCCTAAAAGAAAACATAATTAAAACCTGCTTTGAGTTGGCGAAAATAGTAGCCTGCTTTAAGGTGGGGAAGAGATACAGAAGCCAGGAAGATTACCACAATGATGGGTGGCAGTGGTGGCGCTGGTGGCTGAATGAATGGTAGTCGTTCATTCATAGGTTTGTATGAATGGTAGCTGAATGCGGCTGCCCCCTTATGAATGGTAGTCGTTCTGTACCCTCCTTTTGTTCAACCACAATATTACAACAATGTACCACGTGTCCAGTATGTATTTGACCTTTTTGTTACGTTATGTCACTGAAAAACTTTCGTCCTGTACTCATGTTTGCCCATGATTCACCTAAGTGGGAATTAATGCTATTTTTCCTTTATTATTTGGGTAAGTGGGGAATATATAAAATCACTTTCGTAAAGAGGCCTAAGGAAAGATGTTTCCAAAAGGTGCACGTAGCATTTGTTTAGGAATCAACATAACGGAGAAGTACTCAAAAATATCTTGTTTTTTAATCAAAATGTGTATGTCATGCTATTGAATTGAGATAATGAGTTCAATGCAGCCAACACTAAGTGTGGAATAAAGGGGAGTGGACTTGTAACACAATAATTGACATAAAACTGTATTGATTATATGATAACTCTATCGGTTAAGTTGTTGAATTGAGCTGTTTGAGTTCAATCCCCCTATGACCTTCTGTTGGAATGGAGGAGACGGTGGGGCTGTTGGCCGGTTGGTGCTGCTTTAGTTTCTCTTTCAATGGCTTGCTTATCATGATCTTTTGCTGGCGTAGGTGTCCAGGTCTGGCAACTAGAACTAACTCAGTTGGTCGGTATCCTCATTCCTCACTAGGAGATTAAGGGTTTGAGTTTTTTGAAGCAAGATCCCCTTGCTCCGGCTATAGCCTCCAATGTACCAAAAAAGATCCTTTTTCTTTGGTTCTAAGTTTGTTTAAAAAGGTGTAGATGATAACTTAATACTTGATAGTCATACAAGGTTCTGGTAAAATCGGAAGTTAGACCACAGAATTCCTATAAGAAACCATAAACCCAGCTTTGAGTTGGTGAAAATATTCGCCTACTTGTTTTTGGCTTTGTGGGAGTCATGATTTTGTTTTTTGTTTAGCATCACCGCGAACATGATTGAAGGGGATAGAGTTGAGAGTCTTAGATATACGAGGCTAAACTATATAACCTTTTATCCGGTAATTATTTACTCACAGCGGTGGACGACATGATAGGGCTAGAGCCGTCATAACTGCTGCTCCAATTCATATTGCTGCTGTATTCAATCCTAGCCAAGATTTCCGGTATCATGGCTACCACTATGCTTTTCTAGCTATACTTTGTGCAGTTGTCATCTACTTTCAACAATGGAGGGCGAAAATCAGCACACAGTCTATATCTAACCGTTGCAGGTTAACAAAATGGAAAACTATTGTCGAGTTGTTCTAAGAACAGGTCCACGCCGCGTGATACTCGAGTTTAATTGAGTTATATAACCTGCCTAAGTTTTCAGGTGTTGCTCCCTCCTTTTAAGGCATACCTAATGGAACTCCACTTTTCAAATTGGTTTACAGCATCGTTGCTTAGTGGAATGGCAAGCAAAAAAGCAAACAAAAGCGACCCTTGAGCATACAAACTGTTATTTTCTTGTTCCCTGGTCAAAAAGGCCACAAAAGTGGCTCCAGCACTACTTTAAGGTGCTGTAAACCTTCAATAATACTACTCCAATTTACATATCAAAAAGCCTACGAGCGCACTTTTAAAACACAACTCCGGACGTAACTGTGTCCAGAAACTGTTAGATGTATGTGAATCAAAGTGCATCTAACGGTTCTGGACACGTTTGTGTCCGGAGTTGTGTTTTAAAGGCGTGTTTGTAGCATTGCTCTTTACATATACCTCCCCTTAACCTATTTTTTTTCCCTTCTTCTTTTGCTTTTCCGTCACTTGCACTGCTCCTTCCCCGGCTATTTCTGCTGCCGCTTTGTCGCGAATTGCTCTATAAATTAACCAACTGGGGCATGTTCCTCTCTTTCATTCCTTGAACAAACTGCTTTTCTTTTTCTTCATTTCTTTCCTCTCAAGATAGGAAGCAGTCCCCTCTCTCTCTCTCTCTCTCTCTCTCTCTCTCTCTCTCTTGCCTGTGAATTAGGCAACTCCATTTGGTTTTTGTAGGGAGAATCCAAGTTAGAGTCCAGATAAATTCATTTAAGAAAGATGAAAAATAAAGCTGTAACAAGGCTGCTGAAGCAGATAGCGCAGGCGCTGGCGTCCATGACCAAGGCCAAGTCCCTGGCAGTGAACCTGAAAAGCAAAATCAGCGATATCAGGGCTCGGATGACGATATTCTCTCTGCTTTACTTGGACAAAAGATCACTGCTGGGATCCATCCGACCTAACAAGCTCCGCGCCTTTCTCTCTCACCACCAGAAGCCGCAGCAGGAGCCATCCAATGGTAGTGAGGACCAGTACCAGATCAGTAACCAGGCTTACATGGTTCTCTCCAGCATTAGTAATATTGTTCAGGATGCTACGGTGGCCAACCACGTAAACACCGGGTACATAGAGGAGGCGACGGTGGCTGCAAAGCAAGAGGAGGAGGAGGAGGAGGATCTGCCACAATCATTGTTGGAGGAGTTGGAGTTTGAGGATCCTGATGCGGGAAAATCAGCGAAAGAGATGGTGAGGGATTCCAAGGAAGTGGAGGAGGGGGAGGATTCCAGGCTGGAGGACCGGATAGATGAGGTGGCCGAGTTGTTCATCACCAGGATCCACCAGCAGATGAGGATGCAAAAGCAAGACTCTTTCAAGAGCTTGTCAATCCATCCCCCACCTCTACCTAGCTAGAAAATTTCCAGAAACACACAAAAATGTACTATCAAACTTCATGAAATTCCATGCCCACGGCTCCATGTTTTCATTAGTTTCGCCATAGCTAGAAACCTCCCCTTTGTTTTGTGGAAGCCCGATATTTGTTAGCCCAATAATATTTTTTGTTTGGCCATATATTTGTGGAACATTCTACACAATGGCACATGACTTGCACATGCTTTGTTAGAGATTACTTTAGCTTCCCTTGGAAACTTATTGGTGGTGTTATCTGGAAAAAGAAAAGGCAGTGGGATTTTGTTCTTTTCTCCAGAAAAAGAGAAACGTGTGTGCTTTGTGTTCGACGGTGCTAAGTTGGAAGCTTAAGGGCCATTTTGTTCTCCTAATCTCGTCAGCATCTTCGTGCATTTTGGGACAGATTCGGCTGCTGTATTTGGGCTCTCCATTCAGCAACTTTGGAGGGTTTTGGCTCAATTAATTTGGTGAGGTATTTCCTCTTTTGTATTGGTGATTATTGGATACACCTTAAGGTATTTGTGAGATCTTGTATCTCTTGTAAACCCATTTGTAAGAACATTTGTTGATAGTAGAATCGGACTCCGGTGCCGTGGACGTACCTCACACCTTGGGAGAATCACGTAAAAATTCCTTGTGTTCGTTTGGTTTGTGGTTTGCGCATGCATTTTCAGCCCGTGGATATCAGCCATTTCTCACCTGATCCAATGACTGAAAATGTACCAGTACACCGGTAAAGGCAAATTTGGATACAGGCCAGATTTGAGTGGTTCCTTTTGTGGTGCAAAAGAAGATACAAGGAGAAAGTTACAAAGAGGCAGAGTCCTGTTCGAACCCAATGCCTGCCATGGCTCTCCACTAAAACTTTGAAAGGGAAGTTGTGAAGAGGACTCCTTTTTACCATTCGAATCGACACTTCCGAATCAGATTCCATGCCAACGTAACTCACTACCTGCTTCTGTTTACTACCTTGGGCTGAAATGACAGAGTTAAAACAAGGTTACAACTTTGGAAAGTTTGAAATTAAGAGAATAGGAGAACCATGTCTTCTGTCATCTTCCTCTTCTTTCCTCACTAGAAGTTGGGCACACACATGTGTGCGCGTTTGAATATTGGGACGTGGAACTAGGTAGTTGGTTCAGGCAATTTTACCGTATTGTCCCTAACAATTACTTAATGGCACATCAAAGTAGTTGTAAAAATTTTATTTTTGGAGGGAAAATTAAGGAAATTTCTTTTATGACGAAGGTTCCAAAGTTGTTCACACCAAAAAGACTTCTTCCTTTCTTTGCATTGTTTTTTTTCCTTCTCTTGAGGACCGTAGTCTTGTGGGTTAAGTGGTATATTTGGTACCTCATTCAATTGAGCAATATTTCATAGGTCAGGGTAAAACCCAAAATACTATTAGTCTACTTGGGGAGTTAAATATGCTCCTTACATTGTCATGTGGAAGTTGATGGTTTAACAAAAGTATGTGGGTAGAGGGTGACAAATAGGTTCCTTAATCTTATAAAAATAAGGGTTACAGTCACCTCCCTTACTTTTTTTGAAAATTTGCGGCACTCTCTTTTGGTTCGCTTTTAAATATCTAATAACCTCTTCCGTCATATGACACTAACGGAAATTGCTGAAATCAACACATGACTTTATCCAAAGTTCCATTTTACCCTTAGTTAATCTATGTTGAAATGAATATCCTTTTATCCATGTGTAAAAAGACAAAGGACCAATTTCTCTAATCCAACTGAATTATACTTAGTTTGCAGATGAATGGAGGTTGGCTGAAGGTTAGTTTTGATTAGTTGGTGGAGAGCTGTGGAAGTGGTAGTCGGTGGTAGTGACGTGGAAAGATTTCGAATAGGGGGAGAGAGAGAAATCTAATGATGGTATGGAGAATGTTTAGGTGTTATAAGCTCACCAATGTAGACTAATGTGGCGTCACTTAAGTGAGAAGGCAAGTGTGTAAAACACCACAATCTATTAATTGAGTAAAGGGAAAAAGTATAAAATGGAGGGTAATGCAATCTTACTAAAAGTAGGGGAGCTTCATGCAATTGCCAAAATCCTTAGAGGAGGTGGGTGTCATTTTCCCTTAAAAATAGTTTCAAATTAATTTCCTTAAGACACGCTTGTTTCTTTGTTTCCTTAAAGAAACTCTTTTCTCGTTCGGGATTTCCACACTTTTAAAGATATATATATATATATATATATATATATATATACAACTTGACGTGCTATTGTGTTTAAAACAACTTTAGTTTCGATTGAATTCGATGATTCCGAACCGCTCAATGTGTTGAGAATGTGATGTACGATATAGAAATTAGCAAAAAAAAGACCGGGAAGGGCTTCATCCGAGCAGTTTTTGTTTATTTTTAATTGAACGGTTCAAATAAAAACTGCTCAAATCAGGCCCTTTCCGGTCATTTTTTTTCCCGATTTCTCGCGATTACCCTTAAAATCACGTTCTGAACACATTGAACGGTTCGGATCATCAAAATTCAATCGGGAAAGAGGAGAAATGGGGTGGTCCGCAACTTGTTTCAATGCGGGCATCCGCAATGGAAGGAGACTCTACATATATATATGTATGTATGTATCTTTGCTAACCATAAAGATAGGATTACGTCTCATTCTAGTGCAAAAAATTTCGGTTTTTGAGTTGTCACATTGTTGCTACATTTTGTGAGATACGGAAAAAAACTATGATATTACATATCGATCCAAACGACTATTCACTTTGTCAAAGTGAAAAGGATACCGAAGAAAAAAAGAAAAAAAAAACCCTCGCTGCAATTTTAGATACAAAAAGTTTAAAAATAAGGGAAAATTTCTTTTATATCCCTTCGACTTTGACCGAAAATTCAATTTAGTCCTTCACCTTTCAATTTGGACAAATAAATACTTCCACTTTTGAATTGGTTCCAATGTCATCCCTGACTTGGATGGCGTTTGGTATTTGGACGGAAAAAGTCATGTGCCCAGCACATGACCTTTTTTTAGGGTTAATTTGGTCCTTTTGCTGCTATTTTGGATAATTGCTTTTCCCCTTTTGTCTTCTCCGTCTTCGATCATCATCCCCCTCAGCCCCTCTCTCTCTCTCTCTCTCTCTTTACGTTTATCCATTGAAAAAGAGAATTCGGTGGCGGGTCGGAGCGGTGGAGGAGCTCAGCTAAAATAATGGTGAGTACGGCAGTGATGTTGCTCGGAGTGTAAGGTGATAGTGACTTCGGGGTGCTCTCCGGTTGCGGTGAGGATGTACGGTGGTGATGGGTTTCGGTGGGGAGCTCGGCAATGGTGAGGACCCAGTTGGTGGTGGGAACCAGTTGGTGAGTTATGGTGGAGATGGTGTTACTCCGGTGGTAGTGGCTCGGGTGGTGATGGAGGTACACGGTGGTGGTAATGGTGAGATGGACTATGCAGTTCGGTGATGAGTGGTGAGGAGTGGAGGTGGAACTGGTGGTGGGAAACGGTGATGGTGGCAGGTGGTAATGAGAGGTGGGGAGTGGGAATGGAGGTCTACGGTGGTGGGAGGTGCACGATGGTGCTGATGGTGAGAGCTCGGTGGGGACACTAACCTGGAAAGGGAAACAAATATAAGAATAGAATTAATCAATGTGTTTTTCAATTTGTTAAGCAAATGGAAACCCAAGAATGAGAATTTTTGCAGAATCGTGGGTGGGTGGGTTGTGCGTGTGGTGGTAGGGTGTGGTGCCGAAATTAGGGAGGGAATGGGGAGTAGGGTGGTGGATGGGTGGTGGTGGTGGTTTGGCTGAGGAGGAAAGGGGGAGGATGGGGAAGGGATAATTTTACCCCTCAAAAAGGGTCATGTACTGGGCACATATTTTTTTTTTTCGTCCAAATACCAAACGCCATCCAAGTTAGGGATGACATTGGAACCGATTCGAAAGTGGAAATATTTATTTGTCCAAATTGAAAGGTGAAGGACTAAATTGAATTTTCGGTCAAAGTTGAAAGGATATAAAAGAAATTTTCCCTTAAAAATAATATCTACTAACTCCCGTGAAATTAGGTTACCAAATTTAGAGGGTAACTTTGGACACGTATTTGTGAAAATAACTTTTGGGTCAAAATTCTCATTACAGTTTTTTTTTTTTTTTATACATCTACAAATCCGTAATTGAAGTGCACGTGTGAATTTCCCTTGACAGACAAATCAATAGTACTAAAAAGGATCAAAGTGAAAACTTGAAGTTCAAGTCAGAATTGAGTAATATTGTAGGGAAAATGACAACTAATAACGTGTTGTGATAATTAATACCCATCAAATGTATTTTCAGCATTAACAAATATTTTTAGTTTGTCATTGATGGATATTAATTATCAAAACACGTCCTGAACCGTCATTTTTCTTATATTGTACAGGTTTAGTGTAATCTATTCTATATGAATGGCAAAACCAACTTTTTTGGTAAATTTCGCCAATGCATCATGTGTTTGGTTAAGTTTCACTTTGGTCTCTATAGTCCCAATTCACTCATGTGAAGCCTTTTTGAATGGTTAATGCCTTATTCGTTTTCCTTTTTGAAAAAAAAAATTTCAACTCAAAAAATACTTTTTACCTATACTTCCAATTATTACTCTCCACTCATTACCCATATCTTCAATTATTAGTTTCATTTCTCTCTCTACCCATTATCCTTATTTTTAATCATTATTCTCATAAAAAAATTCTTAAAAACCCATTCAAGAAGCAGAAGATTCTAAGTTCCAACATTTCCTGGCCAAAACACACCTCTTATTGATCTCCATCATTTTGTCCAAGCAGAAGCATCATTGTTTATTAAAAAAAAAAACCAACTTACTTTCTTTGTCCAATTTTAAAAAACCAAATGATATTGAGAGAAATCTCACACAAATCTCGAAATCTTTAAATTTGACACGACAACTAAAGAGTATTACTTGTAATAAATTGCAGCAAAATGACTAAACGAGGACAAGAAGAGTCATAAGACAACAAGACTTACATAAATATGATCAAAAGAGAGCGCTACTCATGGTCTCTCTTCTCCCCTAGCTGCCAACATGAACTGATATGGTGATTACATTGAAACCGATTAAAACTACAGTATAAGGGTTTTAACTTACAAAATGTTATTGTAGCTACCAAAGTCCCGCTCCGTTAAGGAAAATAAATACTTATTTTTTGATTCAAATATGATATATTATGAGAGTGATCTAACTCGTAAAATAAAAATAAATTAAAAAATAAGAAGCGTAGCGGAATCGAAAAATAAACCAAGCTACAGGGACTAAAGGCTTAATTTACCACATACTCCTACTACATTATAAATATCTGTCGCTCCAACCACCAACGACCGCGAAGAAGTCACATCACGCGTGAACCATTAGCAGAGAATTTAAGCATATGCTTGCGTCCTCCTGCGTCTCTGTTTCTTCTGGACGATCATCTTTCATCAGAATTTGGCACTAAATTTTCCCGGATCGCAATCCGCGAGGTAATCAAACGGTTTTATTCTTCAATTCCATGATCGGTTGAAAGTTTAGTTGTATTTGCCTAACTGATCGGAACCCAGTGGATTTAGGATTGTTGAAAAAGGTTTGGACCGGTTTTTGTGGGTCCTGTTGTTCTGATTTTAGGGTTGCTACTATAATCTCGATTAGTGTTTCTTGGGTTCATACATTAGCTCATTTTGAGAACCTGAGGCTTTTTCCCAAAAGTGCTCAAATTTGGATACTTCCAAAAAATTGGAGTAAAACTCATAATTTGTTAGTTATCCGATTCTTTTTTTGTTGGGATGAACCAACAATCTACAAAAGTTTGACGCAAAACTAACGATTGCGAATTTTTTTTTGAATAAGGACAAAACCAAAAAAAAATAAAAAACCTAAACTAGGCCATTGCATCAATATCACCCTTTTTGGATTTTCTAATTCTTAACTTACCCTGGTCTTGATTTCTTATGTCGACATTGTCTATGTCTACTTGTTCTTTTTCTGGAAAAGGGTCTTGTTATCCAATTGTGGTCAGTTATGATACCTTGTAAAAAATCTACACTAATTTCTTATGTTGCTAAATTTTGACTCTTCACCAATGCTGTTAAACAATGTGGATGATGTCCATGCTTGATACAGATTTTCCTCGATTAATGTTATATGTTCGCCTTGTTGTTCATGGGGAATGCCTGTGTGATTAATAGTATCGTTTCAATTTGTTTCTAGGATAGCTAATGCTGTTTCTGATATGATTGTAATCTTAGTTGTGCATGTGACGGTGTAGAAATGAGATTTGTGTAGCAAACTTGCAATCCCTCAAATTGTGTAGTTTGAGTTGTTTTTCACTATCCATCTCTATACCATTTTTTGTTTTGGCGGCTTTTAAATCAAAACATGATTGGGTTGTGTATAGGATGGCTATCTTTCCATACTGTGTTAAAATTGTCTTATGTTAAGATTTTTGGAGCTCCAATGTCTATAAATAGGTGTCATCTTGATTCTCATGGCAGGTATTGTATTCAATCAGTAATCTTATTCCAATTGCAGCTGACTTTCGTTTTGTGGTTGTTCACTGTGTGAAGAAGCTACAAGTTGGGGTGCCCTGTTACATTATGAATAATGATACTCGGTATGTGGACGAAGGTTCTAGCTCGACTTCATTAAGCAGCCAGCAAGATGTTGATGACAGGATGATTGCTGTTGTACTATCTGAAGAGTATGCTAAGTTAGATGGTGCAGTTGGTCGACGCCTGTCCAACCTAGCACCAGTTGCGGTAAGATAAATGCCCAGTTGATCAGGTTATTAAGCTATGGATTTCTTTAGACTGCAAAGTCTGGATGAACTTCAGACCGTAGGACATACTAAGCAGCTAAATTTTGAATTCTCTGACCTTTTTTCATCAACTATAGAGTGTCTGCGTAACAAGGTTGTCACAGATGCATCACCTAGGAATGTTGATATGTAATCATGAACAAGTGTGTCTTATATATTCATGGGTAGAATTAGCATTAGCTCCCTGGGATTGTCGTGCCAAAAAATGGGTACTTCACTGTTTTAGGTGTCCATATAAAACTGAGAGATATCAGATTTTAATGTATGCTTTGGGCAACTTTTTCTTCCTTTTTTTTTGGATTAAAGGTTTTGGTTGGTATTCTTTTACCTTTTTGTTGAAAAAGAGTAAAACTCATAAGTGCAGCACTTGGAGGAAAAGGGACACCCCGCTACATTACCTGACAATGACATATTGGAGTAGAATAATAAGAACTACTGTGATGTCCCATTAGCAGAAGTCATAATATAGCAGAGAAGGGAAATAGCTTGGTGGCATTTCACGTATGTAATACTATGACTACTGATATAATTGCCTTTCCTTTTTGGGTGTGGATAGAAAAGAAAAGCATTTGTAAAATGAAATCTAGGTATCTCATGCCCTTGTGCTTTCGTCACTTTGTCCATTTCTTCCTTTTCATTCGAGACTGTTATCAGCTGGATGTGTGAAAGATTGAAGTTTTGGACTCCATGGCTTGGCTAAGAAATAGCCTTTTGTAGAGGTCTAGCAGAAAAAGCTATAGTGTGCTGTTTTGCCTGGACAATTAGTTAATTCTTTTGAGTGCTTAGAGGCCACTCGACTTCTCGTATTTTTACACCAAGTTGTATACTGGAAAACGATGCTGGATGAATGGAAGAGAGCTTAAAAGTTGATGCTTCAAAAGGTCAGATAAAGACTTCATCAGTCGCTAGCGAGTATTTGAAAAGTGGATGAGACTGTGGAACAGGACTTCTCATGTTTCATTGTACTAGCTGGTTCATTTGATGAACCAGATGGAAACAGAACTAATTATTTTTTTTGCTTGCCTTTGCACTAGTTCTTCCATGGGGTTATGCTCTTCTTTCTCAATTCCATTCATTGACTCCAGAGTGTGGAAATTAGGTATATAGACCATTACTTATGACCTAAATATATCATAAAATTGAATTTGGGTTACCCTTGGTATTTAAGTCCACAAAAGGGAGCCGACATGGCGGAGAGAAATGAAATCAATATGAGAAGTTATTATTATTATTATTATTATTATTTTTTTTGGGGGGGGGGGGGGAAGTTCAAATGTCTGGACTTAGATTGACCTTTATTTCATGCTTCTTAATTCTTTGTAAATTAAAGTTGACAACAATTGCTCCTTTTATTAAGGTATGTTAAATCAAAATATAGTTTTCAGATATAACATTCAAGTCTACTCCTCGAGAAAGTTACTTTTTGGTGTCATTGTTGGCCAGCAAACACCCTCATTCTGATGTTCTAACCTTTCATGAGTGTCCGTTCACGAGTGTCGGCTGTTTCTTCTACAGACATCCTAATAACACTTCAGTCTTCATTGGTAAAGGTTGGGTAATATGTGGGCTTCTACGTTTCATCATAATAAGCCTGTTATGTGAACTGATTTCTTGTTAGCAATATGTAGGTATATTTGTCACAGAAAAGGATCATTCAAATCTCTTATTCAATGTACTTTCATCAAGTGTTTGTGTTTCAATTAACTCTTGCCCTTTTTGTTTACTAAATTTTATAAAGCCTATATATTAACATTGGTGATTTAAAAATTTCAGCATATTCCGCGAATAAATACTTTCATCCCTAATATAAATGATGCCAGTTTGGATCACCAACGGTTGCTGCAGAGGTATGTCTTTTGTCTTTTATTCACACATGGCTATTGTAGAGCTTCTCTTTATGTCCAAGTTGGAGAGCCCTGACCCGAAGCAAAGCACTCATCCAAAAATGAAATTCTCTAGTACTAAATGCATTTCTTTTAGTTGTTGAAAGTATGGATAGATGAAAGATAACTAAAATCAAAATATCATCAACTGAGCTCCAAACTTGTAGGATCTTGGATTTCTTTTTGTCTAGAAACAAATTTGGAGTGCAATGAATCTATGAATCTAGATGCATGATTTTAATGGCACACTATGTAGGTCCCATTTTTGGCAAATTATGAGTGGGTTTAGGGCTTCTTACTGACTTCATTCAACTCAATTTTTTGCTCTTCATTTTTCCATGAACCCTGGGTTTTACCATCCTAATGGCTCCAAAATATCAAAATTTTGATGTAATCTATGTTACACGGTCTTGAGTAGAACTCGAATTCAAAAGCAAGCTCTAGAGGTGAGACTTGAGAATTCCTTCGTGCATATATACTACACATTGGCTTCATACGAGTTGTAAACAGAAGTTGTGGGGCTTAGCTTCACTCCTTCAGGCGCTAGGTGCTTACCTCGTAGCACATGCCGTGTCCATGAAGAAGATACACTCCCACCCATCCTCTGGTATCCCTCCATGGATACCATGTTAAATGATCTTGGGTAAATCTTCTTGGCTGTCTAATTTCTAATGGTGGTAGTCTCATCCTCATTTTTTGAGTGCAAAGAGTTATGGCCAGAGAGCCAAAGATTGTTCATAGGCTTCAGTCTAGGTTTTGCGCCTTCACTCCATTTCTTGCACAAAGGTGTACTCGAATTCACTAGTGCAGGACTGAATCCCCAAACTTGTATACATGGCGTCCATACTCCATACCGTTAACTCCTAAAAAGTACATCAAATCATGATTCAACGTAGAATGTTAGCACTTATGGCATGTGCGAAGGCGGAATCAACATAAGAGTTTAGTCCAAGAGTCTTTGAAAGCCTAGCGGAGATACCATGTTAAAGCCTTTGGAAGTCTGGTGATAGCTCTCATTCCATTTTTTTGCACCTAACTCAAAACCATTTGGCTATGATCCTATGAATGGAGAGACCGCTGAGGCTCACAAGATAATTGACCAAATGGGACATGCTCCAAAACTATTGACATATGTTGTGCTTATTGTCATCATCGTCATCCTATCCTCGATCTTGAAATGAGGTACTACTAACTTGCCTTTATCACTTTTTCCAGGCTAAATGTTTATGGTTTGTATGAGGTGAAGGTCTCTGGGGATGGCAATTGTCAGGTTTGTTCAGTTATGAAGAAACTCTGTGTTATGTCTTGGAGATCTATTAATTTCTTTTTCCTTTTGCAGTTTCGTGCTCTTTCAGACCAGATATATAAATCGCCTGAGTATCACAAGCATGTTCGAAAAGATGTTGTGAAACAGGTTGTTACCATTACCATAGTAAATTGGCAAATACTTTTCAATGGATGCATTTTGCGGGGTCAGAATAGCATTTGTGCCCCTTATAATTGTCTTGCTTTATTTTCTAGCCCGGGATCGACTAGAGTCCTTCCCAAATTTAATGGTAGTCTTTAAGTCAACATAAGGAACTTTATACCTCTCAAGAAAGGAGTTTAAAAAGCAACCTTCAAGCTCTTGATCTCAACCACCATCATTGTAAGATTCATGAGTGACACCATTATAGCATGCTTCCACTTCATGAAAATGACTGAAAAGAGGTACAATGGACTCTAA
Organism: Rhododendron molle; assembly: GCA_025413875.1. Lineage (NCBI taxonomy): Eukaryota > Viridiplantae > Streptophyta > Magnoliopsida > Ericales > Ericaceae > Rhododendron > Rhododendron molle. The sequence goes on along the minus strand of CM046395.1, from coordinate 4,822,129 downwards.
GTCTTGTTGGCCTTGAAGCATCACCACCAACACACGTAAAATGTTTTGCTTGCTAGAAAGCACCCTAAGTCTTGGAGGTACAGTTGCCGGTGCATTGCATGCTTAACCTAAAAGACCTCTTTGTCTTGCTGATATGTGATTATTTATTCTCCAGCTTAAGGACTACCGTTCTCTGTATGAAGGCCATGTCCCGATGAAGTATAAACGCTATTACAAGAAAATGGCTAAGTAGGGTACTTTCTTGAAATTCACTATGTCTGCTATTGGCTGCTTTGTACGTGTGCTTCAGTAGTACTGAACTATTTTTCTGATGAAATGTGTTTCTAATTCCAATGTGATGCAGACAAGGTGAATGGGGGGACCATGTTACCTTACAAGCAGCAGCTGATAAGGTATAGTATTCTTTGCAGCTATATTTGGGAGATTTAGTGATAGGTCCACTATAGACATTTCATAAGCCCACAAGTCCACCTAATAGTTTTGTAAAGCCACAAGTCCACACAACCTAAATCCTAGGGTACCCTATGAAAGTGCCTAAAACCCTAAACCCTATGAAAGTACCTAAACCACTAAAACCCTATAATAGGAAAGTGCACCCTAAAACCCTATAAAAGTGCCTAAACCCTAGGTTACCCTACGCTAGGGTGATCTACCCTACCCTAGGGTATCCTATCCTATAATAAAAAAGTGCACCCGAAAATCTTATGAAAGTGCCTAAACCCTAGGGTACCCTAAAATGGACTTGAGACCTTACAAAATTAATAAATGGACTTGTGGGCTTATGAAGTTCACGTAATGGACGTAAGACTAATTTTCTATATTTATAATGCTGGTTCTGTTAGATCTCTTTTCATCAAGTGTCTCTTCATTTGATGTGCTTTGATAATCATTGGCTCTAGGCGACGTTCATTTATTTTCTTATATTAGTTTCTTGAATACACCATTGAGTGTTTTGACGGTTTCTTATTGGTTGATAGCCCAAGAATCCGTGTTTGACCTTTAGACGTTCTCTGTTTCCCTTTCTCCTTAAATCTGAAACACCAGTGCGCATATAGGTGTGTAAATACATATATTGCCACTTCAATGGGGCTCAGTGCATATGTTTTCAAATTTCATTTTATGATTTCTCCTGCAAAAGATTTCAAAGTAGAAAATGATCGCGTCTTTATCTGGAAGAAATTCGAGAAGATGTCTCTATCAAGCTTGTAGATAATTCTGATCATTGTACAAGCACTGGTTAATATGTGGTTTTGCATATCCTTGTTTATATCTTCCCTGGGATATGTTAGGGAGTAAAACATACTTGCATCTTTTATTAAAAAATTCCAAGCAATGATTCCGTCAATGTTTCCTTATGAAATTCGTGTATCTTGTGGGAGCAAGACTGTTGGCTTGTGACGATGCCACCGCGACGTTCTGATGGCTGGTTATCATCAATTGAATTTCAAAACTACCGGTGGTTGATGTTGCTTGTATTTAAAGACTCACAAAATGAAATAAACATATGGAGGAAAGTAGTTCAGTCGAGGATAATACAACGCAAAGATTGATTATATGGTTCTACTCACCTCTTGTATGTTCAGAAAGACAATACGTAAATGCATTTGTAAGGAGGGTAGTGGCTGGAGTAGCTGCTGCTCTCAGTCTAGTTGGGTCTATTCACTTGGGACCCTGGATATTACTAATGCTGCACACTGGATATATCAGTGCCTTGGTTACTCATTGCATAGGTGGCTTATGTTTATCCCAGGACAGAAGTAAATTACTGAAAATTGGACACATTGGAGTGAACCTCTCTGTCACCAACCTCTTTTTCTAAGAAGAATTTGTTATAGAAGGGCTTGCTCGATCCTGATAGGAGCGAACCAAAGTCTCGAACTGATGCTCCAAAGGTGGGAGTCCGAGCATCGATGTCTAAAAGTTCCAATGCGTGAGTCAAGCCAAATTTAGTCGAGAGGGGGAAAGCTAGGATTCGAGCCAAAGGAAAGAGGCTAAAGGAACAGCCCATGTGCCTGTTCTTGTTGATGCAGAACACTGCCGAGTAGTTGTATACGCTTCCAGATGCCGATGTTGTTGATGATTCCTAGCAGTGATTCAATCCAGTCACAGCTTATCCCGTAACTAACTTGAGATGAAATCTTGTAATGAGAGAGATCACTCTAGTCCTGTTCCCTTACCTTCTTATTTCAAAACAACCAAAAGAAGAAGAGGATACCAGAAGAGCAAGAAAGCGCAAAGCGAATTCGGATCAAGAAGGTTGGTTTTTGGCCTGGTCAGCATCCCTTTATGAGTATTCAGCTGAAGAATCGTCGCAAATCGCTATCTGCTTCTGCGGATTGATCAGCCCCGCTAGCCCTTTCGTTTCGGGACCTGCTGTGGAGCGGGAATGCCTCTTTTTGCTAATACTGCCCGAAAATCCACCTTGCTAAGCCACTTAGAACCCCTTTAGTCGAATAGACAAAGAATCGGAAAATTCATTATTATTTATATATTATTTTAGGCTGTCAGAAAGATACTCGGAAACGACATCAAAGCCAGAAAGAGCACCTCTGGATGCCCCAACTTGAAACTCCGTGGAAACTGATCACTAAACAGCAAAATACAACTTGACTGCTAAGCTAACTGAAGATTGTTCAGTAGCATAGTACTATCCGTGCTGTCATCATATTGAGCCATGACTTGTCAGGTTAGATTAAGCAACAAAATTAACTTTGTGAAACTAATTGAAAATGCACTTTCTAATCAAGCGCAACACAGGAGGATCTCTCTCTCCCTCTGTCTCTCTCATGTTGTCGCTATATCTGTCTGGGGATTGTAAGAGTTTATTGCAGGTGAACCAGTTTAGTCTTGTTGTGTATGTGCATCAGCATAGTGCCATAAGTTTGTTCTTGCACACAACATGAGAGAAAGAGAATCAAATGCTCTGTTCGTCCGTTCGCTATTTTGTGATTCTGTTTGCCTACTAAATCATTGTGCTTGAGCATCATTGCATCAAACAATTAATCCAATGCTACAATCTTGTTTCTGTTTCTTGGGTGTCTGCAGTTTGCTGCGAAGATATGCCTTCTGACTTCATTCAGAGATACTTGTTTCATTGAAATTGTTCCACAATATCAGGCTCCTAAACGAGGTATAGTACAAATTTTGGTTACTATTGAGTATTAGGTTCACTGAGTTGTCAGTAGTATGCTTAAAAAAATTCCTCTCTCTCTCTCAACTGTTGTTTTTATGTTCATGATGCAGAGCTGTGGTTAAGTTTTTGGTCTGAGGTGCATTACAATTCACTCTATGAACTTCGAGGTTCGTTTTTTGTTTTGGTAAATTAAATTTGGTAACTTGGGCTCCTCAAATTGAGAAAGAGGAGTTTGTTAAGTTTGTTTTGTAACTCATGGAAATGATTGTTACACATCGTGCAGATGCTCCCATACAACATAAGCCGAGGAAGAAACACTGGTTGTTTTAGAGGGAAAATGTTTGCTATGGTTTCTATGCCATGTATATTCTGCAGATATTTGACAATCTGGTATACGTTTGGTACATACATTGCACACTCCATCGCATTTAGTACGATTTCCACATGATGATACCGAAGCAATCAACAATATTGGTTTATTCTTTTACTACAGAAACTGGTTATTATGTTGTATGACATATGTCAAACTTTTGGATTGTATCCAATCCAATGTAAATAACAGTACATTGTTCTCCTTTTGGCTGGCTATCGGAAAACATCATGAATTAAACACGTGTATCAAGTAAACTCGGTCCAATTTTGATTGATGTAAGGCTCTGGTTGTGAAGTTTTCGAAGAAGCAAAACAGATGAACAGCATGCCAGCAGTGACTTCATTGGCAAAGAAAAACACACAAGCACGGTCTGATAAATGAAAAATTGCAGAGCTTATCACACCTCAATAAGATCACATCATATCACAGAAGCTCGTCACAATAATGATTCTTGAAATGAAAAAACAAAAGAAACGTAACACATAATAGTCCGGATAAATATGCTAAAGATCAGGAATCCTAGCAATACCAGCATAAACCAGACATTGACCAGTCAGGTTTTCTTTGGCTAGAACCAAGCTTTGCTCCAAGCAAGCCCCCAACACCTGACAGCCATTACCACCGACACTGATGGAGCTAATTCCCAAAAAGGGGTTGCGTGTGTCTCGTTCCATCCATAACCACCATGAAAAAAAACCCCTGTACCATGGATCTCATCGGCAACGAAAATCTGAAGGTGCGCAGGTGTAGGAATGGACACGGTGAGACCTCCAGTTATTTGGCAACTGTAAGGACAAAAACAAGAACACAACCATATGGTCCATAACGAGAAAATAACTGAAAAGGGTTAGATGAAACACCGAGTTCATTGCAGCTGTTGACGTGTTGTGATGACTCCACATGAACCTCACTTCGGCAAAAAGAAACACTACATACTCCTGCAAGGATTTTAGAAGCCTCGGATCTTGGTTAAAAATGATGAACAAGGGACAAAGAGCATAAACTACATCTCTATTGAAAAGTCATGAGCCTAGCAAACCTTATGAAACCGGCAATGAGGGAAAGGCGGGGTAGTCCCAAATCCGATCAAGCCATCAACACAAAGATTCCCCAAAAGCAACTCAAACCAAGAGCCCATAAACCCAAGGTTCCAGGCTATAAAAACATGACAAGAATAAGCAATGCATCGCGGAATTCCAAAGATCTCTGGTATCCAACTACCTCTTAAAGATGGGTACAAAGATCTCTGGTATCCAACGCGGAATTCCACTGTTTGCCCTTGGGCAAAATTACACCAATGCCCTAAAACCACACTATTGGGAGCACCAGGACTTCGAGCCGGAATCCACAGGTGGACTCTGTTCTTGTGGACATCCAAACTTGGCAAATCAAGAGTCAAAACAAGGTACTATTCCAACTTTACTGATTCTACGAAAGAATAAGCCATCAGCTAAATACTCAATTTCAGATATGAGCAGCATTCAGTGTGATTTTAGAATTTTTAGATCTTTAGAGCACCATGAAAAGTGACATACATCCAATCCACATTGGCATCATGTTGTTTCAAACTATTAGTTTAAGGATACAAATTACTTCTTGTTATGAAATGGCAGAACCCTACACGATATATCTCTTTGTTTTGACAGTTAAATTCCCTTGGTGAGTCACAAGTGATTACCAGTTGAATTATCAACTAACCATCTTCCATAGCCACCATTCCTTTCAAATGCTAACGGAGGATGTCTCATGGCAAGAATGAATCATCTGGATGTAGCTCCAATATTCAAATAACAATTCCAAACCCAATTAGGTTCATCATCACACGCAGTTGTAATGATACTGAAATATGCTTCACCAGACCAAATGAAAGGCTTTAAAAAAATATAAAACAGAACTCTAATGCTACATGATTTCAGTAAGCTATCCAAAAAAATAAAAGAGAATAACTGAATAAGGTACTTAATCCCAATAGGATATAACATTTGCTTCTCATTCCAAACTAATAATTAACACATAACAATAGTTACAGCAATTGTTTCATAATCGTGAGAAGCGAATGAGAAGATGATGGTAACAAAACAGTGGCTTAATGATGCAGATAATCGGGACCATAAGTAACTAAGTTTCCTTTCCCGGCATCCAGAAGATCGGCGCTAACTCTCCTTGGTGTAAACGAAAGCAGCCAAAAGTTCCCAGAATATGACGCAGGAGCTTATGTTCAACTGTCACTGTCTTTTCTACACTAAAAGATTGAGTAAACAAAGAAATAATCCATGTACCGCATACCAGCAAGAACAGATTTGTAAGCATCCAAAACAGGAAACGAAATTAATCTTACAATGAAAACTTACAGTCGGAATCTGCATTTGACTTTCTCCACTCTGCCACTAGATTTAAACCAGGGTTCCAGATTTAAGGACAGTGACAAAGATCTTTACTTGAAAGACAAAAAGGAAACCACCATAAGAGTTTTGTCATAGAGTACACAATAGAGCATATAGATCAAATATACATGTCTTAAAATTCTGGTTTTTGACAACTGCAAAACCCATCAGTTGACCTAATGGATACAGCTTAGTCTTATACGCACAATCAGCAGTCTAAATGTTACACTTTTAAGCAATAGCTAAGGCTACAAGAATCAGAGCATTTCCAACAGACCAGCTAAATGGGCCATTAGCATTCCGCAAATTTCTCATAAATGGCTCTTCTTCACAAGAAAAATGGAAAATAAAACAAAGAATTTCTATAGGACACAATTACTTTCACTAAATAATATTACCTAAAAAGAAACAGCAATAAGACAGTAATTTAGAGCTATCAACTTATTCTTACAACCAATTTGTTCTTCTTTCCAGCTGATAACAGGAGAATTTTCCCGTCTACAATGTCATCAGCTTCAACCTTCTTGCCCTCGCTATCAACTCTGCTGTTATTAAGATATAACCCCCCTTGCTTCAACAGGCGACGGGCAGCCGATTTGGTGTCGAGGAGACCAGTCGAAACCGAAAGATCAACAAGAGAAAGGTCCAAGACCTCGTGGTAAGGCATAGAGCAGGACGGAACATCCCCTGCAAGCCTCTCAATGGTCTCCCAGTCTAATCTAGTCTCAGCTCCAGGCCTCAGGGCCTCAGTAGCCTTGAGTGCCTCCTGCAAACCTTCTTCCCCATGGACGAATCGAGTAACTTCCTCTGCCAGCCTCTTTTGCGCCGTATTAGGCACATAATCCGGTCTCTTCATTTCCCTCTCCAGTTCCCCTATCTCCTCCAAGCTCAAGAACGTGAGAGTCTTTAGGAATCTGCTTACATCCGCATCCGGAACGGAAAAGAAATGCTGATAGAACTTGTAGGGAGACAGCAATGAGGGGGAGAGCCAGATAGCGCCCTCTTCTGATTTTCCAAACTTGGTCCCATCACTCTTCAACAACAGGGGGAAAGTGAGCCCGTAGGCTCCATCAGCTTGCAAAATCTTGCGAATTAGGTCAGTGCCGGCTGTTATATTACCCCACTGATCACTGCCGCCAATCTGGACGTTAACGCCTTCCTTTTCGAACAGGTAGACAAAGTCGTAGCCCTGAAGAAGCTGGTAGGTAAACTCAGTGAAGCTCATCCCTTGCTCCGACTCCACCCTCCGCCTTACACTCTCCTTCGACAGCATTGTCCCCACCCTCGCATATCTCCCCACTTGCTTGAGGAAATCCAATAACCTAAAGTCCTTCCACCAATCATAATTGTCGAGGACCACGAAAGAACCTTCTGTATAGGGTTAGTTTAGGAGTTAGTTCAGTTTGGGAGTGAGTGACTTTTAGTTTTAAGTTTGATAGCAGAGGCAGTTAGTTTATTGTTAAGTTTCGTGTTTTCATTGTATGGATCTCAAATCAAAGTAAATGAAATAGAAGTCCCTCCCTCCCTCCCTCTCACTCACTTTCATTGGCGAGAATCAACTTGTATGCAATACTGAAAAGAGGTTAGAAATGCCATCGGACAACGAGAAATGACACCCAAAAAACGGGCTTTTAGAGCAAGTCCACCCATTGGTCCTAAAATCACTCCGCCGGAGCCAATTTTGGTCTGCTAGAGTCTCAAAATAGCAATGCTGTTGCAGCGGTTTGGTGCTATTCTGGCACAATCTCAAATCTAGACCATTGGCAATACAAATAAAATGGCTTGAATGATGTGGGGAGAAATGGTAATAGCCACCTTGGGTGCCAAAAATAGCAGCAAAGATGGCATTGCCATTTTTAGGCATCAATAAATGGAAATGTGTGGACTTGGAATTTGCCATTTTTTTGTATTGACCTTGTTTTTTGAAAAAACGAGGTTTAAGCAAGGTGGACTTGGAATTTGCTGAACAAGGTGATCGCTAAATTGTGGCTTTGGCACGCTAAATGGCAATTGCCAATGGGTGGGACTTGGTCTTGTTCGTCCATTTTTTGTTTCTCACCAAATCGGCCAAACCCACTATTTCAACGTTCGTTTTGATGTGAGAAACCAATCTTTCACGCTTTATTTTCTCTCCCTACCTTAGAATCCAAAAAGTTGCAGAACCGAAAAAACTCTTTACCTTCAGTGGCATTTTGACCGAGAATCCGGCGAACGGTATTGGCAATGCCGGCGGCATTCTTCTCTAGGGTTAAAGCATCAAGCTCGGGCCTCTCCAGGGTCTTTCCGGACGGATCACCGACCCGGCCGGTGGCGCCGCCCACTAAAGCAACGGCCTTGTGACCGCACCGTAGGAACCAGGAAAGCACAACAATACCCAGAAGGTTCCCCAGGTGCAAGCTCTCCGCGGTCGGGTCGAAGCCGCAGTAAACCCTAAGGGGAGGGAGGTTCGGATCGGAGCAAGCGGACTTGAGGTTGTCGCTGGTCAGGGATTCGAGTAAGCCCCTTTGGTCGAGGATTTCGACCACGTTGAAACGGCGTCGGAGAAGGGATTCTTTTCCCTGTTCGTGGATGGGTAGGGTTTCGTTAACGGAAGAAGAAGAGGGTGATGACGACGATGAAAAGGGACGAAGGCGGCGAGTGTGGGGGAGTAGGAGAGTGGGTAGGTTTGTGAGGAAGGAGGGAGAGGAGGAGAGAGAAAGGAGGAGTCTTTGGTTGTGGAAGAAGCAATGGCAGCCATGGAAGAAGGTTCTTGAAGCTGCAGCCGCCATTGTTTTCCCCTTATCCGCTCTCTGTGTTTTGGGTGTTGTCCTTTTCGTTGGCCTCCGACTGTTTTGAACTTTGGAACTGGAATGCACTCGTGCCAAATCTGAGTTGAATATTGTCAGAGTTTAGGTTTAATTAATTTTTTTATTATTTTTTTTTATTATTTTTTTCCCACAGCGATATACATCAGCGGGGTAAACTTGAACGAGTCAACAAGCTTCACCAATTTTAACTTTGAGGCTATGTTTGATAAGTGGGTTAGGAATTGGGATAGAATTGTTAATATTATGGACCTTTTAATTTTTTATTTGATTGTAATATAGTGATTGGGATTAGTAATACCATGGGATTACCAATCCTCCCAATTCATGGGATTATCAATACCACCTCAAACTAGGTATTACTAATCTTATCCCAAGCTTTGTGATGAAAAATAACCTCCTTGCCCATACTATTTTCTGTTAATACCAGTAGTACCCTTTTATTACCCACCCACTTGTACGCAAGAGGACTCCTCGTACTTAAAAACACCTAAACCCAGTCCATTGGCTTTTGCCTTCTGTAATGCAACATACAGTATTTGTCAAATACTTTTATCCAAATAAAAAAAATTACTTTTGCCTAAATATTTTTCAAAATATCTAAGAAAAAATCCAAAAGCCATTTTTTTGGGTTTTATCTTGGATATTTTCAAAAATACTTGGGTAATTTTTTACTTTTTTGATTTGTTTTGACGAGACAAATCAATAATCCCCACAAGTTAGGCACAAAATTAACAAACGCAAAAAAACTTCGCATGAATAATCATGAGGGATATGAAAAGATGGAACTCATTCATGCATTTGTAGCCTTAAAGCATCTCGTGGCCTCTATAAATTATGCAGGAGCCTTATTTGTCGTAAAATTAGAAAAAAATCAACTAAATGAACCGATCAATGATGTAGGGATGGTTGTCCAAATAAAAATCAGGAAATTGATTGGATGAAAAAAAAATGCAAATTGTCCGAAAATGATGAAAAATGCAATCTGTTAGTGGGACTTCCTTGCAATTTAATAGATCAGATTTTTCACCCATGGGTATAATTGGAAAATGCAATTTGTTATGCTATCCCTTGGTATTCCAATCAAACAAAGAATTGAGATTGGTAATCACAATCCCATGATTTAATCCTTACACAACCAAACACCCACATGGGATTACACTTGGGATTACTAGTCCCATCTTCTTACCAATCACATCTCCTTACTAATCATATCTAATCTAATACACTTATCAAACGTGACCTGAACAAATTACGAGTCGAGCTTTGAACGATTTACGAACGGTTAGGATCTAATACAAAGGATGAAGAATCATGGGGTGTTTGCCATAGCTTATTCCTAGATTGTAGTAGTAAATTTTAAATTATTAAGTTGCTTTATATTCTAGATTTCAGATTCTAGAAAAAACTATGAATAATATTTGCTATAGTTTTGGATTTACGATTAAATGATAGTACATAATCTGAAGAGTAGTATTTGTTGTAAAAGCTACAAAATAAGCTTTTTGTTGTGAATTAGTAGCCTATTTTGTCCTTGATCAATGGATAATTTTTTTTGAAAGTGATCAATGGATAATTGTAAAAATGGAAAGGGAATTTTTTTTTTCTTTACATTAATCACAACTTCTCAAAATCTATAAAAGCATGTAAGGAGTAGTTTCCCGAAAGTGCTAAAAGTTTTGTAAGTATTAAAAGCGCTTTTTAAAAACACCGTAGTTTCTCAAAATGCTACAAATTGTAGATTTTTTTTCAGTGGAGGGGGGAAAAAAAGGAGCTGCTACTCATACAGATTTTTTAAAAACAGAACTTGCACAGATCACGATGTGGGGCCCACTAAGGGTCCCACACAAATGATACGATCCGTTCATTAAATGTAAAATATTTTTTCAAAGGTCTCCGCTAAAAAATCAGCTCAATCCAATATCTATAAATGCTCAATTCAATCATCTAACTTTTCACTCAGCTTTTAGTATAATGAAAAGTTAGATGATTAAATCGAATACCTATAGGTATCGGATTGAGCTGATTTTTTGAGGAGACCCTTGAAAAAATGTTTTACGTTTAATGTATGGATTGGATCGTTTGAACGGGACCCAGAGCGAGCCCCACATCGTGATCTGTGCAAGATCTGTTTAAAAAAGTCTGTGTGCACAGACTTAAGGGTTTTGTTTGTGTGTGTGTGTGAGTGAGAGCAGATTAGGATATTCTAGCTAAATGTACTAGTACTTAAATTTGAAGATATTTATGTTTTGTTGCCAAAAAAAAATAAAAAAAAATCCAGTCTTATGTTAATGGAAAATTCCCGATTGTATTAGGCATTATATGAAGTTCGAGGAGGAACTTTTCCAGATATTAGTACTACTATCTCTCTTTTGGAAAAGAAAAGATAAGATGGCATCTTCATCTACAGCCGGCCATTTACATATTAGTACTAGTAGTTTTTTGGGTAAACTACAGCCATTTATATATGCATCTATATCTATAGAAAAGAAGAAACAGAGGTCTGTGTGCAAGTAGTAGTAATACTGTACTAATACTAATACATAGTCTTAATTTAACAGCAAAAATAAAGAGCTTTTAAAGCAGGCTTCCTTTCAAACTATTGCAGCTATGTACTGTACAACCAAGAATATGGAATTTTGAATCATCTTTGCTGTCATTGCAAAGACCACAAACGAGAAGTGGAAGACCCAACAGAAGGAAAGTGCCCAACAAAGAAAGAATTGTTCTTCCACATCCGAATGCAATATTGCATGTATTTTAGTCGTAGTACTAAGCACTCCAGTACTCGAAGAATATCTTGAGCAGAGAAAGTAAAATTCATTCCTACTCTCATTTGACAACGCGAAGCCTTTTGTCCCGTAGGCATCGATGTGTTAAACATCAATGGGATAATCACGTCAATCGGATATGGATAAGAGCAGAGCTCAGTCGAGTCATATTTTGAGAATAAATTCTACACGGAGGGTCCGTGTAACAGCAAGTTTCCCCCTGCCCAATAAAAGCAAGCCAGCTTTATCCCTAACCATTCAACCAAATCATGGTTGGGTATTGGATAATATGCAGACCATCGCGATCAACCAATAACCAACCATGGTTTAGTTAGTTGGACGGTTAGGGATAAAGCTGGTTGCCCCACTTATATTGGGTGAGTTTGGCTTGTTTTTATTGGGCAGGGGAAAACTTAATTCTACATGGACCCTACGGGTAGAATTTATTCTCTTTATCCCAATGCACAATAATGCCCAATCGGCCCCTTTTTTTACATATATAATCTACATATCGAGCCATACAAATTGAACAATTCAAGCGTTCGATTCCATTTGGGGCCCGATTGGATGCAGTCATACCAAGGGAGATTACCTAATCTGCCCGGATAAGCACAGAGTTTGGCAGTCCATTTTCATACCCAGATAAATTATGTCTGGGACGCCAAGGGGGATTAAATATGGATGGATTGAACCCAGTCCATAAATAATCCGGCTTTATCCAGCCAAATTTTGACCATTTTACCCCTCCTTATCCCCCTCCCCCATTGGCTCTCTCTCTCTCTCTTGGTCTGCTCAGAGAGACAACCAAAGAAGAAGAAGAGCAACAGATTACCATCACAAAAACACACACACAAAATATGTCGATCTGCTTCAATATTGAAATCACGATTCAATATTGAAATCACGAAAAAAATAAGTCTGATCTGCTTCAATAATTTAATCAAAAGATTTTATAAACAAAAACACAAAATTTGAAGGAACAAAAAACAGAAACACAGACTATCCCCACAGATCTGTGAAAGAAGGGAAGAATTTTTTTAATTTTGACATGTAATCAGACCATCATCGTTTGAACATCAACCATCTTCATAATCGGACCATCGTCGTCATCAGCAAGAACAAAACGTCTGATCTCTGTCACTGTTTGCCATTTGAGCTCTTGACGCCATGGGAGGAAGTGGGTGTGTGAATGAGTTCAGAGAGAGAGAGAGAGAGAGAGAGAGAGACGAAGTCACAGAATCACAAGAACCGTAGCTTTTGGATTTTTCTGAAAAAATCTTGGAGTTTTGATCCAGTGCTACACTTAACAAAAAAAAAAACTCCTTTGTGAAGTATTATTCAGACTTTCAGAGCCAAAAAACCTCCTACAGTAATTTTTTTTTGAATCCGCCCTACAGTATTTATTTGGGGGGCAAAAAAGTTATTTCACATCTTTTTACATTATTCACTCAACTTTATCTCCCTTAATCCCCCTCTATAAAAGTGGGCCCACCCTTCTTAAATAATACCCCTACTATTTTATCCCCCTTCATAAATAATATCCCCAATCCTTTACCCACATCCAATCGGGCCCTTGAGGACTTGTGACATGAGAGGATTCTCACCCAAGAGACCTCTGGGATAATACATTGTAGCTCCAGAAGTCTTCCCCTTTAAATACCTACCATATATAAGTCTTTTCCTTTAACTAATCATGTCAACATACAGACTATCACTAGTGTATCATTATGTACACCAATATTGAAATGCTATTACCCATTTAACTGAGCCAAATCGAGTATGGCTACTAGGTTCAAATTTTGGTGCAACCCACAACCCCGCACTGACATTTCACCCAGAGCTGCAACAATCATATCAAAAGTACGAACAAAACAGGCCAAACTACCGAGACGAAGCGCTGAATGTTCCATGAGACCGAGACGTGTGATAAAATTGCATGCAAATCAAGGCCTATGATTGTTGCTGTAACATCTATAGCCTAGTGGGTCACTTTTAGTCTTATGGTAACGCTTGGGGCTTCAACGAAAAAAGCCAAAGAACATTTGTGAACGTTCAAAGAAGGGCAAAATTGCGTACTTTCTCTGTAAGCTGTCTCTCTATATTCTACTTGCTTTGAACAATATCAAAAGCAACACTTTGTCCTAAAAGCAAAGGCCATTAAACACCCTCCAGAATCCCAAGTCTGACCTGCCTCCTAGACTATTTTATACTTGCGTTTCCTGGTTTATATATACGGGCAAACAAACAAACGAGTAGCTGCAAAAGTTCTCTCTCTCCCTCTCTACCTCTCTTTGTGCGTTCTGCTCTTTAAGGTTTCTACTTCGTGCCTTTTTCACTTCTGCTAGAGATCAGAATCAAGATACATGGCCAAGGAAGTGGACTTAAAGGTTGCCCACTCTGATAATTCCACTTTCTCAGCTCCTTTGTCTTTCCATGTCTTTTCTTTATGCAACTTTTCTCATGTGCTAGTCTGAAACCAAACTATTCCCTCTGTTCCAGAAGATTGAATTGAAAGTTACGGTCAATTGTTGTGATGGGTGTAAGAAGAAAGTTAAAAAGGTACTACGAAGCATTGAAGGTAATCAAATCAGAGCCGTACTTCTTTCAAGTCCACTTATTTCCATCATAAGATCCCTCTCCTCTGGCTAATTTATCATACATTTGCGAATATCAGGGGTTTACAAGACAGAAATTGACCCGGTGCAGCCCAAAGTGACGGTTGTCGGGAACGTGGAGCCACAGACTTTGATAAAGAAATTACTAACACTTGGAAAACAAGCAGAGATATGGAGACACGAGAACCGGAATGCGGCAAAAGAGAAGAAAGAAGTAGAAGCCGTGATAGCAAGAGAGCAAGACAGAGAAAAATCAAAACCTGAGAGCGAGCAGGCAAAATGCTTCGACATAAGCGCCACTGCTGCTAATAAGATCAAAGAGAGTGCATATGTCGAGGAGGGAGGCATCAACAAATCATCCAAGAGGGATCAGATGGATAAAAACAGCAAGTCCAAAACCTCTAGCCCTGAAGACATCAAAATAGAAAAAACTCTTCCCGCTCAGCAAGAAGTAACTTGCATCATACATCCAAGCATGTCGTATGATAAGGGTAAAGTCAGCACCGACGCACATTATTGCTACATGGTTGAACCTTACACAATAGCCTTGCCCTATTATGCAGTACATCCATACCAAGTGCCCCCTACTCTCTCTCCACCGTTCTACAGACAGGAAAACAGCTACTATGGAGGGCCAGTGTGTCAACCATCAGTCCAGATGCCGGTAGCAAAGGCTGGTGACTACTTCAGTGATGAGAATACCACTGGATGTCATGTGATGTGAGCATTTAAACGAAAAGAACCACAAAAGGAATGTTTTCTTCCAGTGAACTTCTAACTATGACTGAATGCCTGGTTTAAGGATGAATCAGCAAGCCTTTTTGTAGTCCACTACTAAATGAGATTTGTGTTTCTTCTTCCTTCTATGTAAACAAAAGTAGCAATTATGAAGAAAGACTATCGGTTATTTTCCTCTCGAAGACTTAATCTATTAACATTTGACATTTCTCACAATGATCAACAAGGTGAAACCAAACAGCTGCAGCATCCTCAATTTATCAGAAGATAGCAAAAGAAGATATCCATGGAGAACTCTCAGAGGCTAGAGACCCTGCCTAGAACTAGAAAAGCAACTTATAATCCTTGATAAGCTCTTTCTAATACTTTTTTATGACATATATACCTTCATACAAAGGTGAAAGGCCAACACTATGTAGCAAGCACACGGACACGGGACACGGACACGAGTCACACGACACGACACCACACCCCGACACGCAAATTTTCAAAAAATGGGGGACACGACACGTTGGCGGACACGTTATATATATAAAATAAAAATAAAAAAAAATATTCAAATAAGATAAAAGTTTAATAATATTATAACAAGATAGCCCTAAATCTGCTTAGAGAGAGGAAGAAAGAGAGAACGCATTCAAACAAAGAGAGTGTCGCTAAAGTGTACCCCTGAAGTGTCCCTAAAGTGTACACTTTGATCCATTTTAAAAGTCCTTGTAATTGCATTTTTACCCCCCAAAGTGTCCGTAAAGTGTCGGAAGAGTGTCAAACCCCAAATATTGGGAAAAAAAACAGGACACCCAGGGAAAAGTGTCGGACACGTGTCCGGAGAGCGTCCGGGAGTGTCGGTGTCCGAGAAGTGTCCGACACCGGTACGTGAGCTCTGACGAAGTGTCCGTGCTACATAGGGCCAACACAACCCAATACATCCTTAAATCACTAGCATGCTTTAGTCAAGACCACTCTAACTATGCATCTTCCACAATCAGTTAACAACGCACAAGCATCATTGTCAGCAAAACAGAAAGAGAAATAACAGTTGAACGGTATAAATTGAACGTTTTTCTCAAAGAGTTGAGTTAAAAGGACCATCAATTGCTGTGTATCAAGTGCCACAGAGATGCTAAACCAAATCCTTCTTCCCATAATCTAAAAATTAAAAAAAGAAGAAGATACAAACAGTCACAATCATACCCTCAGAATCTGAAGTTTGGTTGAGAAGGCAATCGCAACCCAATCAGGCTGGGACGAAGACCACTGCAACTGCTCAATTTCAGCCCCAGCTGTATATGCCAGTATCGGATCCAATCCGCCCTCTATCGGCTGCCCCATGGATGACAAGTCCCATATCAGCGCCTGAGAGTCGTCCCCGGCAGTGCATATGTGGCAGGAGCTGTGTGGAGCCCAGGCAATGGCATTGACGCTAGCCTGGTGCCTCTGCAGTTCCACCACAGGTAGCGTTGGGAATCGTATATCGAGCACCACCACCTTGGCACTGTCCATGATGATGGTGGCCATATATCTGACAAGAACACATAATTTCAATTTAAGGTCAACGAATGTATATGCACTACAAAAACTTGTGACAAACATCTTATACTGTGGGGCAAGCACTAGGTCACAAAATCACTCAGTAGCACTCACCGCTCCCGCTCTCAATTCCCTCTCTACACTTCCACTCTCAATCTTCTCACTCAAACGCTTCCGCTCTCGAACCTCCCTCTCACAAATTTTAGTAACTCGGTATGTTTCCCAAAGGAGTTTTCCTGCTTTCACTCACGCATTATATGACTTAGAGCGGGCCTGTTTAATTTGAAATAAACCGAGAAACTTTGGGCGAGCCCCAGGTCACATAATCCTTCGGTCTACGCTCCCACCCCAATCTCACAAATTAAACTAAACTTAAGATGTTTTCAATAGGCGCTTCCACACCCTCGCTCCCACTTTCGCTCACACACGCATTACGTGACCTGGGCGAGCCCTTAGTCACATAATCCTTCAGTAGTGTTCTCCGCTCTCGCAAGCGCAATTTGTAACTACCGGCGAGCCAACATAATTTCAAAACATCTTGAACAAATTCTGCTATAATAACAACATAATAATTTTAGCAAAACTCCGAATACCTGGGGTCCTGCTTGTTCCAACCCAAGCGCACCAAAGGCGTATCGGGCTCTGAACTCTCGTAAATAATCGTCGAATGCTCCTTATCACGAAGATCAAAAACCCTAACCGACCCATCCGCCGAAACCGACGCGAAAACCCCAACCCCACCCCATGCAATGTCATAAACCTCCTTATCATGCGCAATCAGCTGCGTATCCACAGTCTCCCTCTCGATGTCCCAAATCGTACACGTCGAGTCGATGCTCGACGTCCCGATCCGCTTCGGCTCCGCCTCGTTCCAATCGAACGACGTCAGAGGCCCGCAATACTCGCTGTTCCGGTTGTTGTTCAGTATACTCTTCATTTCCACACCACCGGAGGCGGCTTCGGTGTCGTCGGAGATGCGCCAGATGCGGAGGAAGTCGCTGGAGGTGGCGAGGAGGTCGGGTTTTTGGCATTCTTTGTCGGGGATGAAGATGGCCTTGGTGGGAGGGTATGGGTGCTCGAAGGAGAGGTTGGGGTCCGGTCGGATCTCGCCGTTGGAGTCGTCGAGCTGGACGATCTCGACCCGGTTGGAGTACTGCTCGAGGAGGCTGGCGATGGCGAGGCGGTACTTCTTGTCGCGACGGACGCTCCAGTTCATGGCGTATACGTGCCACGGGGCCTCGTACGTGTAGATCTCCGACCGGCGCTGTTGCTCGTCGGAGTTGCCGTCTTGGTTCGGATCGCTGCTCGCCCCCATCGTCAATTCCCCCTCTCTCTCTCTCTCTCTCTCTCTGGGATTTGTGTCCAGAAATGTAATCGCTGGGTTCGGGTAAACCCTAGTCAACTTTACCAAGTCCCCGTGGCTTGAGACAAGATTCTCAAGATTCCCTCTATTTGAGCTGTCTTAAACCATACGCCGGAGCGCAGTTGACTTTCCTTACATATTTTTCATACATATCAAAAAAATTCGATTCTCGTAAATCCGGTTCCCTTCCTCAAGTCTCCTAAAATAATATAGATTATGACTAACGAATGGTAAAGAAAAAAAAACCTTGAGAGACTCGATTGGACGCAATGAGTTTAGGGGCATTTATTTTTGGAATGTAATGATAGTAATATTATTTTGAAGGGATAACATGAGGAGACGGAATGAAGAGATCATCCCGCCCTCACTATTTTATGTTGTGCTCAGGTCTTACAAATTTGGCATCAAAAGGGGCTAAGGAGGTGTGGTACTAGAATTATTGAATGAGTTAATTCTCTAGTCATATGCAACATCCAATATGAGTTAATTCTCTTGCCATATGCAACATCCAATCGGGACCCAAGTTTCGGGGAAATGGTCTTGGGAAAAATGCCACGCGATGCCGAGCACCTCTCAGCACTACATAATTTTGGAATCTCCACATAAATGTGTCGTGTTAAGGAGATTCTGGGACACCACAAGCGTTGCCCCAGAACCACCTAATATATTTCCTAGTTCATTTTCCTAAATCACTTATTTCCCGTCCTTACCGATATCCCAAAGAAATTGTAGTCATTTTCAGGATAATATAGGACTGGAGGAGCGTACTGTGCACGGCAAATTGTCGATGCTTTGGTCTCGCTCCGATGATCAAAATCGTTCACTTCGTAGAGCTTGTCGTGTAGAACAAGTGTACCAAAAATCAGCTCAATCGTATATCATTAAGTGCTTCTTCTAAACATTATTATCTTGAAACGAATGGATCCAAAACACTTGATAAAATCCATTGTTTTTTTTTTTTTTTTTGGGTACACTTAATAATTTCAACATAAAAATATTCGGATGAAACACTTAATGATATTCAATCGAGCTGATTTTTGCTACACTTGTTTTACATGACGAGCTCTACGAAGTGAACGATTTTGATTATCAGAACGAGACCGGAGCGACGGCGATTTACTGTGCATAATACGCTCCTGCAGTCCAGATAATATATTCATTTTTGTGAAAAGTATATTGTTAGAAAAATTCATTGAACTTCTAATTTGTTTGGCATTATATGCATTTTATACCACTAAGTGCGTGACAGTTTAGCAAAATACTGTACCTTTTTTTATTGTTATGTGTACAAATTAAATAATTACCAAAAACAAAAGTAAGGTGCAATTCAATGACTTTAGAATATGTACATCCAAATTAGTTTATCACCTTTAGACACATCAATTACTTGCCCCACTCGGCCTTATAACAATGTGAAATTTACGAAGTGATAAAGGGAAGGGAAAATGACGACTCATGACGTGTTTTGATAATTACCCACCAAGAATATATTGAAAATATTTGTTAACACTGAAAATATTCTTGATAAATATTAGTTATTAAAACAAGTCCTTGGCCGTCATTTGGGAAAGGATGGTTCTGTTAAATAACACTTCCTCAAGGTTCGGCCATTCATCTTCTTGCTTCACGGGCTAATTGGGCTTCCAGGCTGGGTTGGTAGATGGGCCCTGCCTCAGCCTTATGCCCAAGCCAAGCCATCCCTATTTGGGCTGAGCTAACCCGTCCGACAGACCGGCTTGGGTCAGCCAAAAGCCCGATGGGCCAGGCGGTCTTCAGGGTTGCTGGTAAAATGACGACCCTTTATGCGTTGCCCGTCCAAATCCTGCATGCCGCCTCTTTAAGCCCAAGGACACACTCGATGCATGTGCACATTGAACTTGTCTCGGCCGATTTCCTTTTTTTTTTTTTTCTCTACGTGGGTGAGACTTTTCTCTCCTTGTGCTTTAGGCTTTAGACTACGTGAAAATACAATTTTATTTCATAAATTTGGGTTACTGTTGGGTGGGTGACACGTAGGGATTCAACAACTAAACTTGTTTTAAAATTCTGATTGGATTTGTTCTCCTTCTGATTAGCCTATAGTGTAAATAAATTGATCCAAACAGAACATAGGACACGTATAAAACAAACAAACTTCAACTTCTCTTTTATAGAATTATCAGAGATATCGTGGGTCGACTTAACCAATAAAGTTGTACTCATATTTTCAGAACACATAAATCTTCCAATTGACGTTGAAACCATATTTACTAAAAGAATTATTTTTGGATGGTCAACAAATCTGTAAAAAATAATAATAATAAAGGATTGCTGACACATCTTGTCATAAGAAATATTCAAAGGATAGATAACCTTTTTTTAATTACTAATAAAAAGTCAATTTTAATTGTGGGTGGGTTGTCTTTGCGCTAACAACTACTCCTACTAATATAAATGCACTTCTTAGTATCATATGCGAGTATTTTATTCGCCCAATAGTTTGGATATAATATACACGAATTTGTGACCCCGCGTGGCGTGATGTGACCAAGCGGCGGCTCCGGTGACATCTCCGGCGACCGGAGATTTATTTTTTGTTTACTTTTTCATGTTTATCTCCTTTAATAGAGATCTCTGTTCTTGGCCTGCATGGAATTTTCTTTAGTCTCTATGGGTATTTTTTTCATTCCTTGTGGGTAGGTTTTTTCTGCACGCAAGTGTATTTTCATTCAAACCACATGGATAACCCGATTATCGTGGGTTTGTTCCCATCGACGGGCTCCAGTTTGGAGTTAAAAGCCCTGTAGGCGGATTTTGAGTCGTCAAAATTTTTGAATTTGGTTAAAGAAAAAATTTGACGAAGGCCTAGGGTTGCTGCTGTGAATGGGAGTAAAAAATGGCTGTTATTTGGATCCAAAAAAGGAATCCACACCTTCTATCTTGCTTGGGTCATTGAGGTTGGTGGCTTGGTGCGTTCGTGAAAATACATATATGTTCCTTGTTCGTAGACAAGATGGATTCGAAATTTTCTTTTATTTCAAGGCATAACCTGTGTCCATGCGGGTAGCATGTATAATCTGGTCTGTCTATTTTGCCTTCGAACATCAGTACAACCATGAGCGAAACATTAAACATACGCATTTTGGGATTTTTTTTTCCCCCTCAATCAAAAGGTATTTTCATTCATTTCATCACCAATGTCCGCTCAGTATGATTTTTGTGCACACACGATTTATTTGACGAGGGAGACTACTCTTTTCTTTTGCCCCAACTATTCCAAAAACGTTAAACCAATTGGTTTTATTCCGAGACAAAAGCGTGCAAAATTACCTTGTTTGGTTGAACATTTTGAGAGTAACTTTTACTCTCGACACAATTTTCAATAAATTTCTCTCTCTATCTCTCTCCACTCATTACCACTCAACTCTCAAAAATAACTTTCTAAAAGCTCAACCAATCGGGGTTACTCGGAAAATCTTCAGTGAAAGCTTCCAAGTGGTAGTTATTTGAAGAAATGCGAACAAAAGCTTTGACTCAGAAAATGTCCATCTCCATCTTTCAGCTGCCTCTGAAACAAAATAAACAATTCAAAACACTTTTTTCGACTAAAAACATGACGACTCACAACAGGGCTTGTCATGCTGTCTCCAAAATACTCGTCTATTTTCTTATGTTTTTAGTTATCTTTTTTTATTTGATAGTAGTGATTTTCACACACCCTTAATTCATAATCGCAATCTCTTTTTATTATATATAATCCAAATTATTATATTAATTTTTTTTGTGTTTATTTTATATATACGATGTGACATTAATATATATTATACGTGAATAGAGATGGAAAAAATTACAAAATAAAAAATATTTGAAAGTCAATTATTTTTAAGCGAAGCTATGGATGCAGACTAAAGTGCACGGTCCAATTAGATATGGACGAGTCCGAGATCATATGATGCACATGGATCCACACAATAGACGTGAAACCATACACATCATTCATGACATAAACGTGTGCGAATCTTTGTATGTGGTCTTTTTCCGGTCATTTTTTTTATTACTTTTCTTTTGGCTTATCAAAACTTTTTTTTGTGGAGCGAATAGATCCTTGTCCTGCCTTTTTGAAAATTTCGGCCACTGCAGTTAAATAATTAACAAACGAAAAATACCAATAGAGAATTTTATGTGCTAACTTCTTTTTTTATTATTTATTTTACCAGAAATAACTCACAAAATTTTATTCTCCAATCAGGACTGGCCCAACACTTTGAATACTTACACATTGCATACTCAATTCAAAGTATTTCTACACATTATAAAATTCGTTTTCAGACATTTTAAGAAATTTTCTTTTGTTAGCTCTTAAACATATAGTACCCCACCAGGTCATATGACCAATACGACGAGCAAACAAAGTAAATGAAGCACTTATTTCAGGGCCCACTTGTGCCTCACAACAGGACTTGTTGTGCCGTCTCCAAAGCGCTCATCTATTTTTATTATTTTTTACGTTATCTTTTATTTGACAGTAATTTTCACATTTTCTTAATTTATTTTCTCAATCTCTTTTTCCTTTGATTATTATTAACCTATACTGTTTGATTTTTGTTTTTATTTTTAATAACTGATGTGACATTAATGAATGTATATTACATGGATAGAGAAGAAACAACTACAAAATAAAAAAGAATGTAAAAATCAATAGTTTTTAAGCGAAGCTATAAATGCAGACGGAAGTGCACTTTTATTCAATATGAATGTGTCCGAAATCATCTGATGCAGGTGTGCACACGTATATAGTGCATCATGAGTGACATAAATCTGTCTGAATCTATGTGGGGTCTGTTCCACACACTATAGATCATTCGTGATGCAAGGGTGTTCAAGTCTATATATGGTAGTGTGTTTCTGTTTCATTTTTATTACTTTTTTGGGACAAATTACAGTGAGCTCTCCTGAGGTTTATGATAAATACATTGACCTCTCATTTGGTTTGAGAAATTGCTCTAACTTCCCTTACTTTTGAAGTTATTCTCTAGATTTTCCTTTCTCCTCAAATGAGTTCTAACACTGTTGATTTTGAGAGCGAAAAGACTAAAGTGTCCCAGAATTTAAATGATAGAAAAACAACAAATTAAAGATCTAAAATCAGTATTTTAGATATTCCAAACTAAGATTTGTTTAATTATAGAGCTACCTCGTGATTTTGAAAGAAAAATGAATTTTGGATGTTTAAATCTTGAACTTGTAGAAGCAAAAAAAAAAAAAAGATAGAAAGATAATTAGGCCTCGTTTCGCTAATGTTCTTATTTTTTATTTTACGAGATAGATCATTTTCTCACAATACATCACTTTTAATTCAAACCATGGAGAAATAAATAGTGTTGTTATGTTGATTTAAGAAAGTGATTTTTTTATTTTATTTACTTATTCAATTGCCGATAAGTGTTCTTAGGAGTAAAAAAACTTAAGAGTAGTTAACATGTATAAAGTGATAGTAAATAAAAAAGTCAGGGGCTTGATGTTTTGCAGGGGTCAGGGGTAATCTAGGCATTTGCAAAATAAATATAGATGACATAAGCAAAACAGGTGGACTTACTTAACAAATCTAAACAAAAGGTGATGTTTGAATAATAGTTTCAGAAGTAAGGGAGGTTAGAGAAATTTTTCAAACCAGGGGCAAGTTATGTCATTTATCAAAAACCTGACGAGAGGTCAGTGAAATGTACTGCTCTTTGTTTGAATGGAATTGATATTCGCGCTCTTTTTTTTGATGTAGACGCTCCGCTATTTTACGGTGAAAGTGAAGCGCCTGCATCAAAAAAGGAAGCACGAATATTACTTTCTTTGTCAGAAACATCTCAAAGTGTCAAAAGAAAACACATAGAACGAGAATTGAGAGCGGAGAATCTTACCAGAGAATTTTGTGCCATAGGGCCTTCATTTAGCTTGAAGAGTGGTGAGGCTTAAAGCAAGTGTTTTCCCCTGTTTTGGGCAGGAGATAATGCCTTGTTCGTTTCCCTTATTTACTTTGTTTTAACTTTATTTTTCAATCATTATCTTACATCTTTCTCCAATCATTCCCCTATTTCTCCAATTATTAATTTCATTTCTTTCTCTATCTCTCTCCACTCATTACCTATTTCTCCAATCATTACCCTATTTCTTTTCCGCCCACTACCAAAACTAAAATCCCCAAAGTTGCTAAACAAACAAGGCCAATATGTTGTAGGGTGCAAGACCTAAAATTTCAATTCGACATGAACCAATATTAAAAACAATAACATTTCATTAAATAATTTTTTATTCCTCACTGAAACCCTACAACGGCTAAATTTCAATTCGACATGAACCAAGGTTAAAAACAATACTTCTCCCGTTTCATATTGAGAGTTTCACTTTCTCTATCTTGTCATTTTTCAAATAAAAAATCGACTACTTCTGTGTATAATTTTTCAAATTTTTTCGCACCATATTAAAGATCTCAATTAGTACTTTAATTTGGTGCGAAGTTTTTTAAAAATTACACATGGAAGTAGTTTAATTTTTAATTTGAAAAATAACACGACTTTGCGTGGTGGACTCTCAATACGGAACGAAAGGAGTAACATTTCAGTAAATAATTTTTTATTCCTCACCATACGTATAGAGTACCCCAGATCATATAATCCTTTGATAGGACTTATTGTTATCCAAAGCTCCCAATCATTGATCTCATAAATTTTAAATGTTTTTCAAAGAGTTTGACGCTATTTTCGTGCTCACGTACACACGCTATTGCTTTCATGATTTTTTTAAAAGTACCATGTGACGCATATTCATGAGCATTCAACTCTTTTGTACTTTTTAATTGGATAAAGAAGAGCACCATGTGACAAATATTCAATAATTTTCATAATTTTGTCTTGGGGTGTGATTTTTGTACTTTCTAAATTGTTACCTGCTCTCCTAAAATTAACAATTTGGAGAGTAGAAAAATCGCCTTAAAATCGCAGTAAACAATGGACAAGTGCGAAAATCTATTTTTTTGGCCTCGTGTAGTTCAGTTTGAGTAAAAGAAATTGTTGGATGGGAGTTGGGGACTACAAGATCTGCAGCTGACTCTGCTGAAAAATTCACTCTACGTATTCCACCACCTTGCCTCCATAACCAACGGTTTGGCCAAGTGGATATGGCATCGCATATTAGAATTTCATGGAGACAAAACCTTCTAAATTTTAGAGCCGTTGGAGAATTTGTTAAGTCATTAAACTCCAGTACTTGGAAATTAGTCGAGATAAAGTAAATTCGTCCGGACATGTGATTAATTAGAAAAAACCTTGCACAGTTGCATCCATAACGCACACTAAAATATACCCCCAAATTTGGAACGAGGGGAGATACTCACTTTGATTGAGCTTTTAGAAGTTATTTTTGAGATACTCAATTCGTCCGGACTACTATTTTTTTTATTTTTTATTTTCCAGTCAAACGGAAATATAACCGGACTACTATTTGCTTATGAGTCATGCATGATTAAAAATACTACAGTCAAGAAAGGATGGCCCTTCCTCCTCCTCCGTCGTCGTATAATAAAATACCCACCAAATTTCCGCATGAAGCTTCCCCAAATTCAATTCAGATCTTGCCTACCCCCATTAATAAACCCAAAATCCAAAC
This sequence comes from Rhododendron molle, assembly GCA_025413875.1. NCBI lineage: Eukaryota > Viridiplantae > Streptophyta > Magnoliopsida > Ericales > Ericaceae > Rhododendron > Rhododendron molle. The sequence goes on along the minus strand of CM046395.1, from coordinate 4,796,783 downwards.
ATCGAGGGTCAACTGTATCTCTCCCTCTCCCTCTTCTTCTTCTCAAATCCACCAAAGGGTATCCAAATTTCGACCAAGGAATCCCCGGATTCGTCAACAATTGGGAGAACCCAGAATTTTCAATAAATATTCAAGAGCAGGAGGTGTTGTGGTGAAGAAAATGGAGGATGTATCTATTTACAATTCTAATGGCAAGAGGAATGGGAGGACTTTGGATCACCTCCGGCACGTGGAGTCGATGGCGACCATGCCTTCTGGAGCAGGGAAAATACCCAGATTGAATGCTGTTATACTTGGTGATTCACTTGCTTCTGAAGAAGATGATCTTATTTGCCCCAATGATGAGTTCTCTTCACAGGCTTTAATCCCTTCTCCTCAAAAGGTCTGATTAACTGCCACTCTGGATTGAGAGATTTGATAAGAAAAGAGAAGGAAGGATCGGAGTTTCTTGCCAAATGACTCATTTTGATTTGAGTAATTTGGTGAGAAATGGAGAGAAAGTACAAAGATGTTATTTTTTGATTGGCTCCTTTCTCTTTTTTTATCACACCATTTCTATCAATTCAAAGGGGCTAATAACTTCTCTCCCTGATTTTTGTTCACCCCTTTGGATTGTGAGGAAGGGTGGGGAAAGAATAGGAAGGAGATTGAAAAGTGGTGAGAAATGAAGAAAAAAAGATGGGATTTTTATTGGTCATTTTTGTTTAGTGGGATTTGATGAGAAATCACAGTACTTATTGTTGTGTCTGTATTCTTGGTCACTTTAATTAATCCTATCCTTGAGTAGGACGGGGGGACCTTCACTCCCCCTTCATCCTCGCTCTCGCTCTCACTTTTCTGGAGACAGCTAGACATCTAATTTTAGGAGTTTGAAATATTTGCGAAAAAGAAGCTCTGTTGTGTACTTACGTGGCCTAGGACTTCTTCGTGACTCTTCGTTGCTCACTGATTTTTGTCTTATTCGTTGTTATGCTTTTATGGTTCTTTTCCTCCCCATCTTTCTAATTTTCAGTGACGGTCTTTTGTTTATTTTGGTGTTTTCAATATTCCTCCGCTTCTCACAATCCAAAGGGCACCTTGCTATGGATGTGTTCTTCTGTTTTGTCATTACTTACTGATTTTCCATCGTATGCGCGTTTCCAAACGAAGCACATTTCTTTTGTCTTATTAGTTATTCAGTTATTGCAACTTTGCCTTTTATGGTTTTTTCCTCTGCATTTCACGAATTTTCAGTTATGGTTTTTTGGGTGGTGTTGGTACCATTTTCACAATCCAACAGGCACCTTGCTGTGGTTTTGTTCTTCCTGATCTTTCATGACTTACTAATTTTCCCGTCATATGCTTGTTTCCAAACAAAGCAAATTTTTACTGTCTTAAGTTATTGCAACTTTGCTTTTATGGTTCTTTTCCTCTCTATTTTTCTAGTTTTCAGTAATGTTTTTGGGTGTGGCAGTATTTAGAGATGTATAGAAGGTCAATTGAGGACCCTGCTGGTTTTTGGTCGGATATCGCGTCGGAGTTCTACTGGAAGCAGAAATGGGGCCAAGAAGTGTATTCCGAGAATATGGATGTCAGAAACGGGACTATCAGCATCGAGGTCTTTTTATATCCCATTCATATGTTCTCTCTTCTAGAAACCATAGTACTATTATTGGTTTGTTTTGTGCTTTCCTTCATTCTTGTGGGAATTCTTTCTTGCTTGAAAATCCACTTGAGACTGTAGAAATCAAAAGAAGTAATAAGACTTGATTGCCTTCTTATTCTGACTTCCAATTGTATATGTCGTTTGTCACTGTGTTCCCGTGCAGTGGTTCAAGGGTGGTATAACCAACATTTGCTACAACTGCTTAGACAGGAACGTTGAATCTGGAATCGGCGACAAAATTGCCCTCTACTGGGAAGGAAATGAGCTTGGTGTTGATGGAAGTTTAACTTACAGGCAGCTGCTGGAAAGAGTTTGCCAGGTTGAACTTTGCGTCCTCCACCCATGTTGCACACCTTCATACCTTCTCTTTGTTTAACAAGAACCAGATGTGTAAAATGATGTTTTCATGTCTTGCCAACAGCTTGCAAATTACATGAAAGATATTGGTGTTAGAAAAGGTGATGCTGTTGTGATTTATTTACCAATGCTTATGGAATTGCCAATTGCAATGCTTGCTTGTGCTCGCATTGGTGCTGTCCACTCGGTATTGTTAATATGCCTTGTCCTTGTCCTGATCCTTTATTTTTATGTATCTAGCAAACATTAAGCGTTGAATGATCACGATGTGTTCTGTTCATTCAGGTTGTTTTTGCCGGATTCTCTGCAGAGTCTCTTGCCCAAAGGATCGTAGATTGCAAACCAAAGGTGGTGCTAACTTGCAATGCTGTTATGAGAGGGTCTAAGATTATCTATCTAAAAGATATAGTTGATAAAGCCCTCACAGAATCAACCGGAAATGGGATCTCTATAGGTGCGTGTGATACGGAACTCGATGTTTTCTGCCTTGAATGCACTAATATAGCATTTGTTTCCTTGATTAGGTTGTGCTTCTTTGGAATTAGGATTATGGTTGGAATTACAAGAATATAACTTTAGGCTTAGTAACTATATATTCATATCTGTTTGGTCACATTTATGAAATTCCCGTGCTAATTTTTTGCTTTACAAGAACAAATGACTAGCCTTATTCTTCAATGATGAAAAACTTATGTTAAAATGTGATTCGGTATTTATTGCTTTGCTTCACTTGCATTGGTGGTTGTTTCAAGTTCCAATTTGTTACTCTGCTATTTAAATAATATGCGACATGTGTAAGCCAATAATACAATACTGCTTGTATATGTATGTTTTACAGGGTATTTGAAGTTTGTGTGTGTTCCAGTCAGCGATTGCAACCTCACGTTGATTAGTTGCTAAATTTTAGTAAGCCTTAAAATGGTTTCTGTTAAAAAGCAAACAAAGCGATACATAACCTAGGTATTCGAGGCATACATGACAATATTACCTGCCAGATGTAATGGTTAGCCTAACATAGATTCAACTAATTGCATGGAAGGACTATATGATATATCCCATTGGTGTTGAAGCGGAGAAAGGAACCTTGCTGGTAGTTATGGTGAACTAAAATTTGTCGAAATAATATTCAGCGCTTATTCGGCCACAATTCTGTGACGATTGGATAGATGATAGAACTCTGGAACGGTGCTAAGGTTCTATGACGATTGTCAGGTAGTAGTTTTAGGTTAAAGTTTTTTGTTAAATAACTTGTACAGTTGGGGCAAGATTTCAAATGATTGTTTTCCGTCTCTTGACCAATTTTTAGATTGGTTTGAGCTTTTTCAGTCGAATAGGATTGCAAATGTATATGGCCTTTTTGTCTTGTGGCCTTCTATTGTATACGGGTGGCATTCCCTTAATGCCTTTTTGGTAGTATAATCTTTTACTTATAAAAAATAAATAAATTATAGGTAAAAATGTTAAGACTATGGAGGTAAGAATAGACGCACTTATGCAAGGTAAGAACACTTGCAAAAAGGAGCATCTACAAGTTCAATATAAGGGAGCAAAATACGACATTTACAATAGGCTATTATTACTTAGGATTACAATATGTATCTTCATCTGAAGTAGAAGTGTAATTTACCTAGTTTGTGTGCAGGCACAGGTATGCATTAAAACTTGTATCCACTGTGATATTTTTACTGAAAATTTTCTTCTTAATCTACTTCGTCTTTGCGTGGTATTTAGGCTCATTGAATTTACTTTCCTTCCCTAGCAGATACATGCTTGGTCTTTGAAAATCAATTGGCCATGAAGAGGGAAGCTACTAAGTGGCACGAGGGAAGAGATGTCTGGTGGCAGGTTGGTAGAGAATATTGCCTTCACTCTATGCTGTTAGTGTTAGTTGAATAATTTTAGGCGGAAAACTAAGAATTTTGAAATCATTGTAGGCTAAAAACTTAGATTACCTATGTCAATATACTTCATTTTAATTTTGTTCATTGCACAAGCTCTATTTAATTTCTTGTGTCTATGTGTGTATAATCAGTTTGATCTTTGTATTTCCATTTAATAGGAGTCTTTACCAACGTCTTTTGCAACTGTGGCCACAATCAGGCATCTCTGAATGCAATCATCCCCTAGTTTCCCCCAAATCATCAGTTCGAATTTTTTGTAACACTCATGATGTTTTACCTTCTAGGTACAAGTATTTGTGTTACCCCATTAATTTCCACACCTAGTCATTCCTTTCTTGCAATCTGTGACAAGTAGTTTTTTGTGCAATAAACTTTTGTTGTAGGGCTTTCAAATGTACTGCGTGTAATTGCGAGCTGATAATGATGTCCTCCTTGTAAGAATTATGTTTGACATCTTTTTCTTTGGTGCCTCAATGTTGCAGGATGTTGTTCCTAAATACCCAACTACATGTTCTGTTGAGTGGGTGGATGCAGAGGATCCACTTTTTCTGCTGTATACAAGCGGCAGCACCGGAAAGCCTAAGGTATATGAGGTTCCTTGAATAATTATGTTTTTCTGCAAGTTTCTTTTGATCTAATATAGTCTGTTGGTTAATGAAAAGGGTGTTCTGCATACAACTGGGGGATACATGATATGGACTGCGACAACATTCAAGTATGCATTTGACTACAAGCCATCAGACATATACTGGTACTCTTGGAAATTGAATTTAGCACATCATCAAATTTTCATCTGTGTTGATTAAATGAACAGTCATTGTGATTTGCAGGACTGAACTTTTTTTTTTTTTCTTTTAGGTGTACGGCCGACTGTGGTTGGATTACTGGACACAGCTATGTTTCCTATGGGCCCCTGCTTAATGGAGCAACAGTTGTAGTATTTGAAGGGGTAATTATTTCTGATCTTGTGATTCTTGCCATTACCTACACTCTCAATGCTTCTGCTCCTTTTCTTGCACTGAGTGGGCTTTCATGGACGGACCACATTATCCTCCATTTTTCAATTGCTACCTTTGAGAAGGCGCATTAGATTCATATCCTTTTGTAAACCCATCTCTTATAGCACAGCAATCAAGCACATCAAAGTAGTTGGATTGTGGAACCAAATCACTAGTCTTGAATGGAAAGACTCCCTTGAGCGGAGTAGACCACTGGAGCCGAAATATTAATTCCCTTGCCTTCATTTAGGGGAACATACCTCCATTCATCTTATGTTCCATCCTTAACCTCACGAAGCACCTCCTCTTTCTTCTTGTGTTCTTTCATAAGAGGCTTAGCATGATTCGGATCTTAGAGGCTTTAGGCCTCATTTTGAGGTATGTCTATATGTCTGACAACTGGCAGATCTTTGAGGATTTCAAGGGGTTTTAGTTTTAACCTCATTCGTCCCACATTACCCTCAATTTAGTCATCTTATAAAGGTAACTTTCTGCCAAGATGACAAGTTTATTGGAGTGGTTTGAGGAGATGGTGCTTCCTGCCACGTCAAGGATATTACTTGTTTGCTGATCACAAAATTAAAGGATATTAGGTATGAGAAATTTATTGATAAAATCCAATGCATTACATTTTAGATGGTATTGTTCAATCTGCTTGGATATCCAGTTATGGCTTTTAATTGCAAGTGCTGTTATTGATGTGAACCTACATCCTTGGCAAACATCTGTAATATGTATATTTCCTGCAGGCTCCAAATTATCCAGATTCTGGGCGATGTTGGGACATTGTTGACAAATATAATGTGACAATATTTTATACGGCCCCTACGCTGGTGCGCTCTCTGATGCGTGAGGGAGATGAGGCAAGAAATTTCTCTAACATTACGTACAGATTTGTCGTCGATATACAAACAAATGACAACTAGTTGAAGTTATATTTGTATGTACACATGGTTCTCATTTGATTTTTTTCACCGATTTTTGCTGTCTTTACAAATAGTGTAAAAATTGTCTGCACAACCTCTTATGGCCTCGGTCGTTCAATTTACTTGTTCACCTTATCTCTTCTAATTAGAGTTGATTATTTGTACCCTACTATTTGTGCAATTATTTATTTCTTTGCCTTTTAGGGGGGCTGATATGGGGGCAAGAGAGAGGGAGGGAGAGAGGAAGGGAGGGGAGGGGAGAGAGTTCTTGTCATGGTTACGATATCTGGCATTTAAGGAGAATTTGTCATGTTAAGATATATGTCCCGTCTGATTTCAACTGTTCTTTGACCATGCAGTATGTCACCCGCTATTCGCGCAAATCCCTACGAGTCCTTGGTAGTGTAGGGGAGCCAATAAATCCTAGTGCATGGAGGTTACACACTCTACTTTTGCTGTTTGATGCACATACTTTGAAGGGAAGATGCATATTAACTCAATTTCGATCTTAACAGGTGGTACTACAATGTAGTTGGGGATTCAAGATGCCCCATATCTGACACGTGGTGGCAAACAGAAACAGGTGGCTTTATGGTATGTTTCCCTCCTTCCTCAATATATCTTCCCACTCTTGAAACAATTTCTCTTCTCTGGTTTGCAATATATCTGGAGTTTCATGCTTTATATGGGGACCGAACTTACTCTATTGGATCACTCCAGTGCGGCACAAAGCCGTTGATGCCGAGTCGGCTTCTATACTGCTAGGTATGCCCTGCTTGGTCTCCCGGCAAGGTGGAAGTTCATATCACTCGGCTGCAATGAACTTAGAATCATGGAATTAACGGAATGCCACATCATATTATTTAACGACCTTTGTCCACCCCACTTTGAGCCAGACAGATGTACTAATATCCCATGTTAAGACTTTTAAAGGGTCTTGAACTAAGAAATACACTGCAGAAGCGAATAAGGTTTTAATTCATATCTGGACTGACAATTGTTGTAATTGTAACATGTTTAATTTGGGCGGTTGCTTGCAGATTACTCCTTTACCTGGTGCCTGGCCACAGAAGCCTGGTTCTGCCACTTTCCCTTTCTTTGGAGTTCAGGTCTTTACCACCCTGTTGTGATGCTTTAGCAGTTCATAAGTTGGTACTTTCTTGCTAACATGCTTGTGCTTTTGATGTTACTTCAGCCTGTAATAGTAGATGAGAAGGGTACTGAGATTGAAGGTGAGTGCAGTGGATATTTGTGTGTGAAAGGCTCATGGCCTGGGGCATTCAGAACTCTTTATGGAGATCATGAAAGATATGAAACTACGTACTTCAAGCCTTTCCCGGGCTATTATTTTACCGGTGATGGCTGCAGCAGGTACACTTCTTTCTCCCCTGTGCTGAAGTAGGTAATTTATTGCCAGAAGTAAATTGCTCAGTCAATGACAGTATTTCCTAACACAGTATTTGATTCTTAGCACAACATTTGGTTAGGAGGAAAGAAGAGACAAGAATATGAGCATTTTTAAATCTTTCTTTTTCACGCTTTGATCCAACTAAAAAGTAGAGAAAATAAGGGAAATCTAGCAATTTCGGGAAAATCTCTTGGGTCCCATAAACGGCTACTGCTAAAGACGAAGTATTTTAGCATGCTGGTAAGAGAACTATAGGTAGCTACCTAACATAGTTTAGTTTCGAAACTCCTATCTTGTTATCTCTTCTCTTCTCCTCTTCACCACCTCTTCCATTCTATTACATACAGACCCAAAAACTGTCATTGCTGTTGAATACTGTTTGTCTGGTAACATGTACTATGTGCTGGGTGCCTAATGTTTTTCTTCCTTATAGGCTACTGACAATTTCATTTCAGGGATAAGGATGGGTACCATTGGCTCACTGGAAGAGTTGATGATGTCATCAATGTCAGGTACTTGCTGAATTTCATCAGCTGTTCCTTTATCATCCCTTCCAATTTTGGGAAATCTTGTACAGGCATAGCCCCATTTGAAAAGTCCAAATATTTTTCTTGAGCGGTAAGTGATTTTTCCTTTTCCTTGGTTGATATCAATGGTTTATCATCCATACACGCAGTGGACATCGTATTGGCACAGCAGAAGTGGAATCTGCTCTAGTTTCACATCCCCAATGTGCTGAAGCTGCTGTTGTTGGTGTTGAGCATGAGGTACCTTTATAACCTTGTACAGCCGTGTCTAATAAGAATGTTTGGATACGATCAGGCAATATTGGTAACTGTGTTTCTGTATCATGTTAGATCAAAGGACAGGGCATTTATGCATTTGTTACTCTGGTCGAGGGTGTTCCTTACAGCGAAGAACTCCGAAAAAGTCTTGTAAATGCTGTGAGAAATCAGGTAAGTTGTTGCCTTTCTTGTTTACCAAGGAACATTTCACATGCATGGTTTACAATCCTTGTTGATACCATTTGTCATGCATATACATTAATGGAGGATATTTACACCGTCCAAATTAGTTTCCATACAAGGAGTATGTTTGTGCTTTGTATCCTTAATGCTTAGCTCTTTGCATTTCAGATTGGTGCATTTGCAGCTCCTGACACAATACATTGGGCACCCGCTCTTCCAAAGACAAGAAGCGGGAAGATAATGAGGAGGATTTTGCGGAAAATTGCTTCCAGGCAGTTGGATGAGCTTGGGGACACAAGCACACTTGCGGAACCAGCTGTGGTTGATCAGCTCATTGCACTTGGAAATTCTAAAATTTGAGTACAGAGAAGTCAGCAACAAATATTTTGGGTTAGCTCCACACTCAAGAAATATCTTGCCTGTTTACAAATATGAGAAGCAACATGGATTTGGGATTTTTGTGGTTTCAGCTCCCTTTTACTCAATAATCATGTTATCTATTCCTTGTATAATAATGCAAGTAGGCTTCCATTTGCTTAAACTTCTGAAAATAGGGATATCCATATTTTCCTCCTACATTGTGTATTTGTGAGCCTGGCAAAGTTCTGCCCATTATGAAACCCATGTTGCTTATTTTTTCCCTTTGTTTCCTTTTCTATCTGTAACTCTGCTTTTGCTTCCATTTTCTTTGCTTGTTTGCATGTATATTCTGACGAGGAATATATTCGAAGGCAGTGACAGGCCACGCCCCCCCTGAACGATATGACGATGTAAAGTCTGCACACGATGTTTATCTCCTGCATTTTAGATCTGTAACAACCTTAAACTGAAATGGATAAAGCATTGGACAAGAACTATCCATCTTTTATTGTTTATCAAGCCGGAAGAGCTTTCACAATCCATTAGGTCTCTTTTCTACGAGGAGACCATTACTCTCAAGCAGGAAGACGGGATCATCATTATCCATCCACCATTCTCTGCATCATCCATGAATACCATATAGAAACACGTACCAAACACCAGAGAATCCATTTTGATTAGTATCAATTTGTATCCGAGAATAAGTATACAGAGTACAACTGAAGTTTCTGCAATCCAACAAACTGACACATAATCAATACAACATTCTTCTTGTGGCGGAGTGAGTGCTTGTGCAAATGAAACCTTCACCAAACTTGAGTTTCCTAAACTCTGATTCATCAAGAGCAGAGTGCCTTCTCCAACAGTTCCTGCAGCTGCCCATTCTTATATGCCTCTGTAACAGAATCAGTTTCAATTTCAGAAGTCTTGCCATTAAAGAAAATCACAAGTCAAGTTTGCCATGCCTGCCAATGACTATTACGAACTTCGATAAGCTATAAAGACCAACAAAGAGATGATAGAAGACACATACTACTTGGTCATGGCATTGGTTCTACAAGATTGATGTCTAAAGGTATTGAATGCAAGACAATGGAACTTCTGTCTTTGCAATCACAACCCTTCGTCAACTCTCTTACGGTGAAATAGGGGAGGTCTGTATTATCAGAAGAAGAAACGGAGGGCAGCATATTTTAAGAAACTGCAATGAGGACCATGTGAAAGATAGAACCCTCGGTTAAGGTCCTTGTGATTATCCCTACACTTATTTTTCAAACTATGACTTTTCAATTAAATTTTCTTTTTACATTGTTGAACTTGTTTGGCACGTTCGGCATAGTTGTTTATATGAATGGATACCCTCAGAAGCAATTTCCTGGCTCTATCCCTAATAACTGGGCACCTTTAATTTTGCCATATTCCATAAGTTTTTCCCCATTGTCTGACGCTATTGCACTACGGTCTTATTTATCTATTCGGAATTCAGCTACTTCCTCTAACGTGAAATGCACTTGAAAACTTAACCTAACTCTTTCAAGTATTCAAGAAATCTCACAGATCAACACGAATAACTTTTCAAAAATCTCACCATATAGGCAGTGACGCTATCAACAACTACAGAAAAGAATGTGCAAATATATCAAAATAGCAGTACCATGAACTCACCTACAGCAATGTCACACCCACCAAAGAACTCCCCATCAATGTAGAGTTGAGGAAAGGTTGGCCAGTTCGAATACTCCTTTAGTCCCTGACGCACCATGTCATTTTCTAGTATGTTTACTGTTTCAAAAGGTACATTGAGAGACTTCAATATCTGGACAACAGTGTGAGAGAAACCACATTGTGGAAAATCCTTATTCCCCTTCATGAAAAGAACCACCTTGTGTGATGTAACAACTTTATCCAGAGTGGTCTTCAACTCAGGAGTTAATGCTGCACGATCACAACTCATCAATATTCACATGCATAGAATTTAGTAATCATGGTTTATCATTTCTTCTTTGAAGGGCTGGAAGCTACAAATAAATCAAGCACTTTGATGAACAACTTAAACGATTCACGGAGAGATGGTAAACACTGCTTGCTTTGGTAAGTTGGCCGAGACACCCTGAGCTATAAAGAAAGCATCACTCGTGTTGAGAATGATCATGCGGTCACATACTCATATTGTACGGCTGCACGATCAATGTCACGGAAGCGAAGAAAAGAATGAATATTTACAACCTTTTGATGCTTGATGCCCGAGTAACATGCTTTAAGCATGAGATACCCATGGCAAGGGAGAACTGCTCCAAGAGTTATTTCACTTTCAAATGTTGGTTCACCCTAAGTTTAACATTCCAGGCAGTATGCCTTGAGGCGGGGCTTTCACGTACATGACAGAAGCCCGGGTGTTCTTTTTGTGACATCTCCTTTATCAGTATGATGAAACCTTTCTTTTGTAAGGTTTGGTGAGAAACAAAAATAGACCCATAAAAAAAAAAATATTTCTTACCATTTCTAAGCTCTTTGAATTATCAAAACAAATGATAGGCTTATCCTTTCTTTTCTTTTACCTTACTTCCCCACAATTGAAAGGGGCTGGTTAGGAAAGGGCTGCAAAAGGATCGAACTGCTCACGAGCAGCTCGAGGCTAGGCTCCTTTGTTCAGTAATCGTCAGCCTTGGCTAGGCTCCTTTGTTCAGTAATCGAGCCAAGGCTGACGAGCTCGAGCTCAAATTTTAAGGTCATGTAGTAAACAAGCCGAGCTCAACACTCCAAAGCTGGGCTCGGCTCAAAAAAGCACGGGCTGAGCTCGAACACTGCAATCTTAATTTACTCATATTGTCCCAACTGTGGGAATTCAACAACACAAGGGCAATCAAGGCAGAACCTCCAAACAAGATGTAATTAGAGCGAAAGGAATCACAATTAACTCAACGTAATCAATGATTCACGAGCACCAGTGAGGTAACCAGCTAGTAAATATATCATAGTAACAGCGACGGCGTAGGGGAGAAGAAGGAGACGTACCGGATACGCATCGAACGGGGCCGATTCTTGAGAAAGCAACGCTGCAGCGAAGAGGGGTGGAGGAGAGAGAAGAAGGAGGGGGGAAACGGAGGAGGGAGGGGGTCGTAGCCCTAACGGAAACCCACGAGGGCTTTATGGAGGAGGAGGACAGTGAAGAAGACAAAGCAAACGACATCATCGTTGGTCTTCCTTCCCTCTCTGCTTTGCTAATGTTGTCTTGGAATGTAATCGGGATCGTCTTTGGCGGGTAATGCTGCTGCTGATGAGAGAGAGAGAGAGAGAGAGAGGATCCTCCTCGGCCAATGAACGGCAGTGTTTGTATCAGGACTTTGCGTTTTGGTCTTTTTTTCTGAATATTTATTCAGAAGTTTATTAGAACCAGTATTTTTTAGAGCATAAATTTTTTATACCGCTGGTATAAATATTTGTTTCCTCCAAATCAATTACAATGCGCTACGTTGTAAAACAGTGGTTCCAATCAATAAAACATAGCGACGTGACGCAATATAATTGATTTAGAGGAAACAAATGTTCTACACGGCGGTGTAAAGAATTTATTCTCTATTTTTTTATCTCGATAAAGAAAAGAAAATAATTTTCACGCTTCATTTTCTTTTATATCCGTACTTTCTTTTGTCTTTTAGCAATAAAATATACACACTTTCAATACTAAAAAAGAAAAAAGAAAAGTGTATTAAAAAGAGGAGTGCGAAAATCACTCCTCTAAAGAAACTTCTTGGTTTTTGAACTGATAAAAAAACGGAGAAGGATTTTGTTTAAAAATTCCACTAAAAATTTGTAACAATTTCGATTTTATTTCAGTGGTCTTTTGTCTTTTTGAATAATTCTCAAGATGAATCCATAATTTTTCATTCTTCCAATACCTATTTCGAGTTAAATCTGAAGAGTTAAAAGTCAAAATCAGAAGCTTAAAAAACATCATAAAGAATGAAAATAGTAGAATCACAAAAAGTTAAGTCCAAAAACTCAGCCGAAAATTCACTTGAATTCAAGGGAGAAATAGTTGGGGTCAGGTTTCTTTGTAACGAAATCTTGGCGTACACCAATTTTGGTAAACGTTCAGTTATTGGATTATGGAATTCAGGAATAATCTTGGTATAACCCTTTTTTGGTACATTTTCGAAGGGATTGTGGAATTCAAGGGCCACGTACGATGAGATAGGGGGTAGGAATGGGAGATGCTGCTGAGCATCTCCATATAGAGCAACCGATCCGGCCGTTTATCTCGTAATGGATGGTATAGAGCAGGGGCTGCTTGGCAGCATCCCCCATACCAAGAAAAAAGGATGGCAAGAGGGTTGGCAAGTTTTTCATCTTTTTTTTTTTTTGGGTCAAGCGGAAAATCATGCATTAACTTAGACGATCAAAGTCCACAAGCCAGATAGACGGCATACATAATGGTTCAAAAAGACTACGAGAGTCGTAGACTAGATCCTAAGATGACCAACACCCATGGCATCGGCCAAGGCAAATTCCCTAGCTGCAAAAGGAATGGAGCTAGAGACTACTAAATCTTGATCTTGCTGTGATCCAAGTCTGGCCATGCAGTCAGCAGTTTGGTTGGCTTGACGATAGATGTGGACGAATCTGTCCGGACAGCAATTTTTTCATCTTTTAAATCTGATTCCCAAATCACACACTACACAGTTCAAACTGAGCTAAATACTGCAGGAAAATCAACTTAAACGACTCATAATATGAGAATGGCGCAAATATTCACTTATTTAATTTGTTTTTACTAATTGGATCCTTCTCCTAGCCACCTTTACTCATGGCAAAAACGAGCCAAAAAATGGAGAAAATAACTCGACACTATGAGAGTCTGACAAAATTGGGAATACTGTACACAAAATTGTAGGCTACTTGGGAATGCTCATTGGTTGAATTTGGGGAGCTTAAACTAGATGGTCGACTCCGAGATCAGCCATACTTCAAAATGATGCAACAAGTGTTTCAGGTCATGCCTATCAACAGTCTCGATGACCATCAACTCGGATTCGGAATACTGCGGTGACTATCTGCAAATTCTCTGATTAAGCGCTTCAGAATTCTTCCCCCTTTCCCTTGCATATGCCCGTAACTGTTCTCTCCTCCATCACAGCTTTTGCTCTCGACATAATCTGTGGCTGCTCCAGCAAGAGCTTTCAGCCAAACGGGTACTAAAGCTTCTGCCTCCCCTTGTTTTAGATACTCAATCGGTAGGGTGTGTACCTGGTAATCATTCAAGTAGTGAAGTCATGTAAAACAGAAAGTCTGGAACAGATTCCATAAGGCCATGGCCAAATATTTGTCTAAGCAGCAGTGAGCACATACAATCAACTGGCAAAGCGACAGACGTGTATGGACAATAATGGTTGCACATCCAATTTTACTAACCTATCCTGGGATGTGTTTGCTGCAAATTGAGACTCAAAATGTAGTCCCAGAAAGAAAATTTAACCATAAAGAACAAACTGGATTCCAGAAGATAGTCTTCCAAAAAACATATAACCAGTTCCCCAAATAAATAGTGCTGTTAAAATTAGGGTCACCAAGAAGTTGACAAGCTGTCCATGAAGAACACAAACTTCAGCTCAAACATAGAACACCCACAGACATACAGAGAGAGAGAGAGAGAGAGAGAGAGAGAGAGAGAGAGAGAGGGAGGGAGAACTGACAGCAGAGCGAAGCCATCCATGCAAAGATTCCCAAGAAAGCATAGTGTTCCACTTTGTTCTCTCACTTAAACTGCACATTGTAGCCAATTGTTGCAAAATAGTAGCGGACTTGTGAACCTACAAGGAATAGAGCAATAATATTTTCTTATCTTTATATAAATGTAAAAGTACAATAGATATCAAAAAAATAAAAATCAGCGATGAAGGGAAGGAAACAACTTATGAATATGGTGTAATTAGGATCAGACACGGAGATTAAATTGGTTCATTGTGTTTACAAACAATTGGTTTTTACCCTTTACCCATTTGGATTAATATTATCCATTATTCATCTTATATTCTTGTTCCTCATATTGTTCGGTGGAAAAAAGGAAAAAAAAAAAAAAAGGATGGAGGGGCCCATGGATTCAAAAAAATTACCAAGCAGAAGAAAAACGTAGACTAGAATCATCTCTAATGGGAATGGAGAAATACAAGAAAAATAGAAGAGAGACAGAACTCTCACAAAATTAACCCTATCCCAGGTTAGACAAAGTTGGAGAGTGATGAAATGAACTGGAGATCGAAACAGTAACCATGCCAAATACTTTTCCTTATTAATTTGCATAGTTTTTTCACGTTCTTATGACTTCCAATTTGTAGTAAAATTATAGATTGAAGTAGATTAAAAATTAAACTAAACCAAACCAAACTAAGCCTTGTGTCCTAATCACTTGGGGAAGGATATTAATCATGTTCATTACTGTTAAAGCATCCAACTCAATACTAACAGGCAATGAGTGGAGGGCCTCCCAGGCTCATATACTAGTTTTGGAGGAGATAATTAACCGATGTGGGACAAACTCCAACATCGACAGGTAACGAGACGGTGGAAGGTGGTGGTTCTGGTGGTGTTGCCGGTGTTATGTATCTCGACCGATGGGTCTTCTCCAGATCGTTTATGGGGGCCGAATCGATGGTTTCTTGGAAAATCGCTTTTGGGATTTCCGGACGGCGACAGGGTCAATGTCGGTAAGGTCTTCGGTTTCATTTGTCACTCTCCCTCTCCTCTTATTTTTCGACCCATAGTCTGCTTCTCAGTGATATTCTTCACCAGTACATTTTCCGTCTCTGTTTTCGTGATTTGTTTAGCCTATCCCTGTTTTCTTCCGTCTGGTTTTCTATTGGGTAACCGGATTTTGCCTAACGGCATGGGGGTAAGCGGTCAGGGAAGGCTGATCGGCGTGGCTCCCACCATGTTTGCATTGTTGGACGCCACGGTTCTTGCCTAACGGCAACGGTGAGCGCGGTAGTTGGGGTGTTTGGCCGTCGTTTTGTATCTCCGTGGGTTTGCTAGTGGTGGCTTGGTGGTGTTTGGAGGTGGCGATCCGGTGGTGAAATGCTGTGACGGGCGGGCGGTGGCTGGATATCTCTGATGGGGAGTTTTAGGTTTTGGGTTTTCTTGGGGTGGGCTAGGTTTGTAGGCCATTATGGGTTTGTTTGAGTTGTTTATTGTATATTTTGGCTTTTTAGGCCTTTAGGTGTGTAGGCTTTGTCCCTCTGCCTGTATTTTTCAATTTTTGGTTGGATTTCCTTCCTCCCTTTCCCTAATAAAATATTACTTTTGCCGATAAACAAAAAAAAACTCCAACACTCCCCCGAACGCGCGACCTCCGACCCTCATGTGGAGAGGTAAACAAACGATCCATATGTCCCAACAAATAAAGGTAAACTTAAGGCACAAACAAGGGGAGCAAATTTTCCAAAAACCCTAGCTCTGATACCATGTGAAGAATCCAACTCAATATCAATTGGCAATGAGTGGAGCAGCCTCCCAGGTTCATATACTACTTTTGGAGGAGATAATTAACCGATGTGAGACAAACTTCAACAATTACCTAAATTTTTTGGAAATCCACCACTCCATACACTACAAGTCATTTTCTTTTGTTTAGTAATTACAGTCATTTAAAAAATGGGAGTTAAGGATCTTGAATTTACCCTTGACATTGCTGAAACGCCAAGTAAAGCATACACCACATTAGATACAATCCCCTCGCCACTATGAGATATGACCTGAATTGCCATGGCATCAAATGATCTTTCCGAGACACAAGTCGTTGATTCCAACAAAGATGCAAGCCCAACTTCCAAGAAACCTAAAAGTTGTGTTGACATGTGCAATCAACATAGAAACACCAACACAATGACGAAATGATGCTTACACAATTAGGTAAGACAAAGGCATAAGGTAAGACAAAAAAGATGCTTATGTAATCAGGTTATGTCCAACATAAATTCATTGGAGAATTAACATGTGTAAGTCCAAAATCAAAATCAAGCAAGGTAATATCTCTGGTTCCCCCCCCCCCCCCCCCCCCCGCAAAGTGCACTGGAGAATGCAATTCTTGAGGAGAAATGCTGTCGCTCATAACATTTCTAGTATGGCACATGGAATGGGTGCAATTTTTAACTACCACAATGGACAGTATATTGTGAATAAATGTATGAGTCGGCTTTCTTGAAGTGACTCACTTTCCAACTCATTCTCTTTTCTTTCTACCCTTTAAAAACTGTAACGAGTCCTTCAATTAATTTGTTCTTGGGGTATATTTAAAAGTAATTGCCTCTAATTTTGAAGACTGTAATCGTCTTCTATCTACGGTGGACTCAACTAAGAGCATCGAGTGTAAGATTGTGCCAGGCGTCTGCAAGTATATAGATCCACAAGTTCGATATGGGCACCTAGACACTAAAACATTTAACTATAGTCCATGTTGGATAATATCTGACACAAGGTGCAGAAATTAATTAGGAATGTGCTTGATCTTAAATGGCTTTTTGGGGAAAAAGGAGATTTCAATCTCTCACCCAAGTAACTGGCTAGAAGCTTGTCTTCACTATATGAAATGGTGTTTGGGGGGAAAAAGGGAGATTTCAATCTCTCATCCATGTAAGTGGCCAGAAGAAGAAGAAGAAGAGCCGCTAACGAGAAACACGAGTTTTGAACAACTTGAGCGTTGCAGTTATGTTTGGCCACCTCATTACACCACAATGATGGACCATCATAACAAGTTGCTGTTGAAGACAAAACCAGCCTACAAAATTCTTCATGTACAAGTGGTGGACAAGGAAAAAAGAGACCATAAGCCCAAGCCCTAAAATTACACATGTTACACATTTATATATTAGAATGATAAATGTTACCCAGAGTTGCCCTTCCTTGAAGAGGTTGGTCCTCATATGCATGTAGATTCACTAATATCTACGTGAGTACTCTCAGCACTAAACCACAACTTAAAGTTCAAGTTCTGCTTCATGTTCTCTCTCTCTCTCTCCCCTCATTTTTATTTTGTGCTCGTTGGGCAACTAAAAGTTTCTATATAAAAGTCAGCTTCATGTATTTCAGATCAGTGCTGGCCCATTGACTGAGGGAGCCATGATGTTATGGAGATCCCTCCCCTCCAATCCTCGCTCAGAGAAAAAAGAAAAAATCTTGCATTTTGCTTGTTGAAGAGTGCCTTTGAAGCGATCAAGCAATGTAACCATGTCACACGTAATTACTATAACAGAAGAGTTCATGTTGGCATCAGAACGTTGAGTAAGCTGAAGATATCTTTTATAGCAAGCTATGCCAAAATTGTTCAATGCTTTGATGAGGATTTGCACTACATACGGTTGTATGTGGAAGCAAGTTTTACGGGCCAAAATGCAATAGTTTGACAAAGTCTACTTGAATGAACATTAGTCCATCTTTAATATGAGTCATATGAAAAGTGGTAATTTTCTACCATACTTACATGACATATATGACATTGCTGCCAGTGCTGCTCCACGATGCATAGCTGTACAGCATATAGCTGCCTTCTGAAGGGATACTTCAAGAAGGGTACCAGAGGCAGCTAGTACTTCCTGAAACATGTCACAATGCTGGTCAAGTAACTCAACTTGTTTCGCTGTATCCACGGCTTAAAAAACAATAATGCTAAGGGAAGCATGGAAAACAGTAACTCCCAAAGTCTTTAAGAGCATGTACGAGAGAGAGAGAGAGACAGAGAGAGAAACTAGATGAAAGACATACTGAACCTTAGGACAGCCACACACAAAGGTAGATGCAAAATTAGAGTATGCCTCCACAAGATCTGGTTCTTGGTCGCATATATATGAAGAGGTAAGAGCCATTATGGATGCTGCATAGGTAAATCTTTCGAAAGTACTGATGAATAGAGGTCCATAGTCCTCCTTACTACCAAATTCCTCAATGACGACAGAAGCTGCAAAGGATAGATAAAATGGGAAAGAAGAATCGAACCAAAGTAACAATATGATTCAGTCCAGCAGCGGAAGGTGTAATAAGACAAAAGCAGGAGTAAAACGTTTGAACAAAATACAATCCAATAATTGGCCAACCATATGATATGCTGTAAACTATAATCCTCCAGCCAACCGTGCACAGACTAAGTGCTGATAAAAATTTAAAAAAACAAACAAACCACACACGCAATAAAATTGCATAATATGATACAAATGCCTGCAACATATGGATCAGTTGTTTTCAATTGTGCCCCTAGCATCTTTTACAAGGACAATTTTGGATAAAAATGCGACTTTCTGACCCGTGTTAAGATGGACAACTCAAACATCATGTTTCCTGTAACTGAATAAGATTCCTAAAAAGCTAGAAATCACGTCGCCATGCAACGTACATTGTAGCTCCTATGGAAGAAATAGAATCTGCCCAAATGAAACTCAAGATGCTACCTGCATCTCTCATCGCGTGGTGCTCAGTACAATGTAAACATCTTACCAGTTCTAATAAAGCAATCATGACTTTGGAATGCCAGAAAATTTGCCGACAGACAATCTAATGCTTTGGGCAATAGTGTTACAAAGTGCTGGCCTGCAAATAAGGTATGCAAATTGCATGAGAAGCAAGTTGCCAGCAGGTTCCAGCTCAAGCAAGGAAACTACAAATATGAATCCTCAATAGGAAAATAAATCAGCAAATAGAAACACCAATACCAGAGGAATGAATTGCGTGTGAAAGAGCCCTGCAAGCTGCCACGGATAAACTTCCATTTTCCATGTGATCTGACCTCAATAGTTTTTCAAGGACCGGACAGAAAACCCCCAACAGCACAAGGGTGGGATCATCTGCAGCAGGACCACTTGATAGAGGTGCTGCCAAATGACTGAATATAGTTCCTATCCTGAAAGGAGGTGGCAAGAAATGGAGCAAGATCAATTGCAAGTATACACTCCCTCCAACCCATATTGCTAGTCCTCTATTCGATTTGGGGATGTCCCAAAATGTATGTCAACTTTGAAAAGTGAAAGCAAAGTGTTTACAACGTTCCCAAGCCATCCATTATAAATGTATGAAAGTGGAAGAAAGTGGGGGCAAATGCCATTGATATGAACTCTAATACTTCAATTGCATATCCCCTTTAAAAGTTGGAATCAAAGTTAAGGACCAAGTATATGGGACTGAGGGAGAAGCTTTTTGCAAGGAGGCAATTTTTTCCTAAGTGAGGTAGGGCTCCTTCATGGTCAAGATGACATCGTCGAAAAATAAATTAGAAGCACCATCTTTACCAAATCAAATGTTTAGTACGGCATTTTGAAAGCAAATTTCAAGCGGATAAATTTGACAAGTTTCCTGTGACAAAAAATTGTCATGTTCCATGTCTGCCAATGAAGAAAGTCAAGCCTTTTGCAGACATAATTTAGTTCACAGAAGAGCAATTAAACCAAATCTAGATGAGAACAAACCTGTACAGTCCTCTTACTGCAGAGTTTAGTATCTGTGTATAAGTAGCTGGATTCTGCCTTAAAGAATGCCCATGAGCATCATCAATCTAAGAAAGATAAACATATAATTTAGCTCGGCTGGATTAAAATTAATGAATAACTGACAGTGATTCATGGGATTAACTCTTGGTTTCACATTGTGGAGATTGAAGTCAACATATTAACTCTTAGTTCAATTGCTCATTAAGCTTGATGAGTTGCTGTCACAAACTTTCACACTCTTTATTTCTCCAAATAAGCTAACCATAACTGGCAAGCAGCACAGGGTTTGCACAATACAAGGTTAGGGTGTTAAGTTACCAGTAGTACCAAAAGCTTAAGCTGTGAGGAAATGTGCCCAACAATGTATATCAAGCTATCTAACACCCTCCCTCACGTGCAACCGCGTCTTGCACGTGAAGATGCCAATTTTCATAGACAAAGCGAAACAGAAAGTGAAAGCAAGAAGCAGAATGCAAACGGGGTACAAATGCAAACAACGAGACTTGAACCCAAGACCTCTTGCAACCTCAGCTTTGATACCCTGTTAAGTTACCAGTAGTCCCAAAAGCTTAAGCTATCAGGAAATGGGCCCAACAATGTATATCAAGCTATCTAACAAAGGGGTGTATGTTTCTGGCAAGTTGGGGTGAAACCAAGACTCATCTCATAACTTCCTTCTGATCTTTTGTTGGCTTTTCTCATAAACCTAGAACAGATATGAACTTCAGACAATTATGGACCAAAATCCTTGCCTACACCCCTAATGAAAACTATACAATACAGCATTTAAGGGGCACAAAAACAAGAGACTGCCCTATCAGCACACATTTTTGTCGAAGTGACCCAGGTACCATGAAATGCCCAGGCAATAGGATAGGACTTAAGAAGCAAAATGACTGCATCAAGTCAAGGTCCATTCAGTTTTTTTTGTCAATTGATAGAAGAGATCATTTTACATCAGATATGAAATACAAAGTACAAACCCGGGACTCTACATCAATTGTGAGAGTCCACGAGACAACCAAGCCCAACAACTCATCCAATACAAGAAATAAGCCCATTATAGGGTAGAGAAGCGAAGAAAGAAATGAAAAGCCCTCTAAGGGAAGAACACCCATACGCAAGTGGCGAGACTAGAACTCTTGATCTCCTAGTGATATGCAAGATTCCTGGCCAATTGAGCTAGCCCCAATTGGTCCATTCAGTTAGAAAGGCCACATTTTCAACAATTTCAATAAAAATAAGTAGCTTTTGATTCACTTCATCAGGTTAGTCCCTAAAAAACCAATAACTTGACTACCCAATTAGATGCACTTCTTAGAATATTTTCCTTTTATGTTCTTAGTGTATGTGAATAACATTGGTGCACTTTTCTTTATTTTCATCTTTTCTTTGAGAGCCAATGAAACTAAGAACCAAACCCGAGGACTAACAAACCAAATGAAATTAAAAGAATGACCTGAATTTGCTGTTCCAATAGATGTCCTTTATATATGACCATAACAATATGTACAGGAGCATAACCATATAGCTGTAACGAAATATTGGCATCATCACAATCATGTGAATAACGTTAATAGAAAGAAACGGGAAAGCTTACAAGTTTCCCAATGGATTCATAACTAGGACAAAGCAATCTAGCTAACATGTTATTCCTTATCTCCTTGCTAGGAACAAAGCCAAGTAGTAGAGTAATTGCACTGACAACTTCATCCTCCTCTTCCAAAGGCAAATGCCTTTTCTCCAATCCCTGAGAAATGTAAAGTTTGGATAATACAAAAGCCAACAAAAAAATATAGAGCAGGAGAATTAACATTTCCAAATGCACTACTAGTCCACCAACAAAGACAAGTTCTCAAGCTGACGGGACTAAGAAGAAAGTGTACCATATGCAATAAAACATCCAAATCACATAACATCCTCAAAGATAATGCATGAAATATACCATTAAGAAACATGAAGCCTTCATAACTAATAAATTGCACACGAGACAGCAAATGCTGATTTATGCATGAGTGCATAGTCAACAAAAACAAATCATTGTGGCAGTGGCTATGATACTTCATTCTGGTATGACAACTGGCACCCCTTAGGTTCCTCAATGGTCTATTTTGGCCCGGATTTGCCCCGGATTCAGGATATTCCCTTCACTGCAAAGGTTTCAGCAATTATAAGAACAACCAGTTTGCTTGACCTTTTGACTCAGCTTGGATCCCACCCTCTCCTCCTAACTCAGAACTGGAAAAGCTGATTGCCTTATCTTTACCACTCCTTAATACATTGCAGCTTCCAACTGGAATGCTCTATGAGCCCACCGTCCTAATTTGAGTTCTCACAAACTCATTTGGTTTCCAAAACGAATTCCCCTGCAATTTTATTTTGTGAATGGCTATCAGAGGGAAAATCAGAACCAAACACAAACCCAACAAGTGGGGAATCACAGACAACTCTAACTCTTTGCTTTGTAATCAGGAGGAATACCACTCTTATCTGCTTTTAACTGTTCTATTTCCTAGGCAATCCGGCACCACGTTGCTCTTCTCGACAATATCTATTAAGGTTTTTCATTCTTGGCACCAGGAGATGATATTGATCACCCGAAAGTTCAGTGGAAAATCCTTTCAAAATGTTCGTTAGCTTGGGCAGCTTTAGTTTGATACGTATGAAGGAAAGGAACAGCAGAAGCTTAAAACAGATCTCTGCATCTCCTAATTACTTGCTTAATCAAATCAAATTTGATATAAAAAAGCAGACTCAGTTTAGATAAGTTAGAACCACTAGCCTCTACATTTGCTTTTCTGTAGGAAGAGGCATATTCCGCTATATGTACTTGACTCTCATATCACTAGACTCTTTAGCCTTCTATCTTTTCTTTGCTTTAAAGCAAGAGGGAATGCCCCTTGATACTCGTTGTCTCTTGGTTCTTATAGAACTCTCTTTCAACAAAATTTTTGAAACTAAACACTCCAGAACAAATTGCTCGAACAACAGGCAAGTTTCTTCCTAGCTGGAAAAAGGAAATTAAAAGCCAAGAATAATTCCTCCACATCCCTTTCCCTTATCACCCTTTCCTAGATAGATATCTTACTATAATCACAATCTCCAAAAACCAGTAAATCCAATACGAGAAATGACAATTTTGCAAACCTTCTATTCAAAATTCCTTGCTATTAAAGGGTGCATGTCCAACAATCCACGCCGCAAAAAATCGGCCAGAGAGAGTACATTATAGGTGAAGACTTCTATTTTTTGACAAACAATTCTAACGTACAGAGAAACTAAAACAATAAGACCTTTATCCTTACCTCCCCTATCCAGATTAAAATTTCCAAATTTGAGGGTTCATACACTACTGCTGAAGCATCTTCACAAAGTTTACGCAAAGCAGAAGCACAAGCAGTGGAAGATTGAGGTTGTGAAATCCCAGCAGCAAGAAATAATCTGAAAGCACCAAATCAGGTGAATGCCAGAAAAAAAATTGTAGGATTGGTGCAAATGATTAAGGAGTTCTGGGAGCCTGGTCAAAATGTTCATGAACCAAGAATTGCAAAATTTTAGGAACTAAAATAAACATCCATATAGTTCGCTCTTACAATAAGGGTCTGGCATTGGTTTGGAAGGCAGATAACCACTTGGAATAGGAACCAACAACATCTGCAACTGATCTATACACCTGGAAGTCACAGAGAAGGAATAAAATACATGAGATGAATGGCCAGCTCATTACAGATCATTATCTGCTAAATTGGCTATTCTATTGGTTGAGTCAAAATGTAGTTCATGTAAATGTAGCATAACAACGGAAGAAAAAGCTGAAGAGGAATGCATGACCTACAATGCACATAAATCCTTTTAGTTCATTAGACGCCCTACTGGACAAAATTGTCACCAAGTGCATGATCACAGAAAAGTCAAAGGTTTGGCCTTCCTGCAGCACCACTTCAGCAACCTGTACAATAAGACTTGCACAGAGTCAATTTCGTAAACAAGGATCAAGCTCGTATATGCTAATCATTAGCTGCAATGACCAATCTGTCATCTTACAAAGTTCCAAGTCTTACATTACGTTGGAAAAACAGAATGCTGCGAATAGTATCATAAGCAATTCAACAAGAACACAAAGTCCAACAAAGCAAGTTAGAATTTTTATGTCACCATGTCTAATACTCCGTCCGTCCCCATTTGCAGGTCCCTTTTGGGGGCTCCAACTTACTAAAAAAACATTATCATTGCACTTGTCATATTTTCACTCTCTTTTTACCCTTCAAGTATTTTAGGAAAATTATCTATGCCTTTTCTTGTTGCTAGTAATTAATTTGAAAGGGGAAGGGTAAAAGAGTAAACTCGTCAACTTCTGAACTGGGACAATATATTTGGGACAGCAAAAAGTGCCAAAAGGGACCAACAAATGGGTACAGAGGGAGTATAATAAAACAAACTTCCACATTCAGGCTGATTGGTGTAAGACAATCACAGGAAAGTTGTTCTCATTCTTAATGCTCGATTTGTGGTGGGTTGTAGTCATTAAAAGCTTCTAGGCCCAGGGTCTGAACACGCAGTAGCTATTATCAGAAGGCTTGTAGAAAGAAACTACGTCAGCTAAATCAGTAAAGTGTACTCACCACATTAAGTGCAAACATTTTAGTTTCCACCTCCTTCCAAGAAATTTCTTCATTGGAAGTCATCCAACCACCAAAGAATATCTGAGTTATGTTTGAAAACCAAAAGTGTCAGCTAACTGCTATAAGAATTGTCAGCACAAAGGAAAGAATAACTGCGAATTGTCATGGGTGTCATCGTTTCAAGTAATATAGCAAGGGAAACAGCAATGCAATAATAACCTGAAGAAACTTTAAGCAAACAACACAGACCAAAGAGAAAAGCACGAAGAACTGCTTCATGGAAGAAGGTTTCTCAACAGGGTTGTTTCCTTTAATTGTTTTCTATTGGAGAAAAGGAGTGAATATCAAGTTTCTGATCACGGTCGTTTCCTTTGGTCTGATTTATTGTAAGTAAGATCAAAAAGTGAACTGTAAGTTCACATCAAAGGGAAAAAAAAATACCAATTAGCAATTCTAATAATAAAACACGGACAAGTTGGCATTTTTTTGGGGAGTTACGGTGAAAATCTGCTCACTCCATTTTAAGATGAGAAGCAATAAGATTGGTAGCAAATGATTCCATCAAGCTGGGGGAAATCCTATTTGGAAAGATAGAAAGAAAGACCCCTCTCTTGCAAGACTGGACTAACAGGGTCATTTGCCTAGCTACCCTTCGTAAGCACATGCAACTGCTAAACACAAAACGTCTTGTTGCAATCCAGACAAAGATACTTTTACAGGAATATAAGAATCCCAAACACTAGACGCTATTTTAGAGAAGATATCAAATTGCACCTCGAGCCCACAAGTCCCTGTTCATTTCTTGGGATTGGCTACAAATCCACTTCCTCCAATTGGCTGTATTAAAAGTCACATTAATAGTCAAAAGCAAAGCTCCATCTATGTGCTCTCCATCTTAGCTCTGGACAACCTCAAGAAAAGATGAAAGGTGGTTGTAGACTGGTGTTCTATGTGTTGCCAAATAAGCGTATTTTTGTGTTGCCAACTCTACGACCACAGAATGACACTCAACTTCCTTATCTATCACGAGAATAAATTGGGTGTGTCGACCGTGTTGCCAACTCTACCACGACACTCAGTTGCCTAATTAGTGTATTGCCATCACCATCACTAAGTGATGGTCGATTGTTGCTGCTTCTACGAATAACACTGAATTTAATTGTCTAACCCTCCCTCCACACTTAACAGTTGACTGACTTGTTAAAGCTTTAGAGGCTCTTAGCTAATTGACGATCTATAACTCATGCCTATGAAATGAAGAAACCGCTCAAAGTGAGGACATGCACATTTTGTATGTGTCAAATAACCCGAAACCTAAAGGAAACAAAGATCACGCATACAGGAAAACAGAGCAAAGAACAAACAAATAGTCTAAGCTGACACTTAATACTAGTATAAGCAAAATTTATACTCAGCAGCAACTCAAATTTAATTTTTTTGGTTTGTAGTTACTTAAGACGCTTAATACTTGTATAAGCATAAAAAAGGTCCTACGACAAGCACCTTTTGTATAAACGTAGCAGATCTTAAAAGCTGACAAATATCAACCAAAAGCTCCACCAAGTTCATCCTAAATTGTGCAAGACCATCAGGCAGGTCAAGTGCCCCCGTATCATCATTAATCGTATAGTCATCCACCTGTATATAACCACTAGAAAGATTAGAACTTTGAAACGACGGCTACTTTGTGAAATAGAAATCTCTCATATAATGTAGTTTCAGAATGATGTTTTGTTTACATCATACTGTGTCTATCAGGGAAAGTCCTGTAGTGTAATCTACACAAATCCTGATTAAGTAATTATAAAACCTCAATGAACTGGGCCAAATCGAGAGGACTTTGGCCTTCTGCGAGAAATTCTGATAGTGTACTTTTTTTTCCCCTGGCAGTTTAAATGCTTAGCTTAGACCTTAAATGCCAATCCCTTAATGCAGGGCATGGTTTACAGTCAATTAAAGGGAAAAAGAGGTCTCAGATTATTATTTTTTGAATGGCGTGGACTCAGATGAGATAGTAGCAGGGACATAACCAAGACCTTATTTTACGAAAGGGGAATGGCGGAATACCGAGAAGATTGTGTTGTCATTTGCTCAAGTTTGCAAGATGTATGATGGGGAAAAACTCCATAACCAAACAAAGAACAAAGTTGTTCAAAAACACACAGATGCAGAGAAAGAGACCCAAACAAAGAGGGGGTAGGAACTACTGGAGATGATTGGGTGATGACTGATGAAGTAGACCAAACAGACTCTAGCCAAGTATGAATGCCACTTCAGGAAACACCAAGTTTCCAGCCATTTTTTTCTTTCAACCCCCCCCCCCCCCCCCCCATTATCAGAACAAAACTGTTTGAAAGCCAGAGTCCTCACTCGCTTAATGATGAAATTTGTTGCCAATAACTTCTTCAATCCAATAATAAGTTGATCTATTCAATTATGAGAGCACATAGATTAGTCAGATAAACAATGAACATCGGCTTCTATCTACAAGAATGTGTAACCTTAAGCAGAATAAACCAGAGAGAGAGAGAGACAAGAGACTTGCGACAGAAACCAACTGATAGGATAGTGAAATACCTGAGCACGCAACAAAAGAGCATCAAGTAATGCTGAGAATACTGAAAAGAACATGTCTTCCACATGTTTCCTTTTTCTCCCAGAGTCCACATCAAGACCAAGAATGTAGCTGGCAAGACTAATCCTGGGAAGTAGAGAAGATGAAAAAGCTCAGAGTTGCAGTGCTTCAATTTGATAGCTGATACAACACTAACAGAAGTTTCTAACAACATATAACTTGCAAAAACCACACTAAACATCTTCATCTTGGCAAACAAAGATTAATAATCTTCAATGGCCAAAATTGCAACCCTGACCAATCACCACTCTCGGTAGTGCACAATGGATACTATAAGTAGTAACATGATGCAGAAAAATAGCTCTAACACTTTTTAAAACTTGAATAAAATATGCTGGAAATACACACAAGCATGTCAACCCATAAGGGTAGTAGATTGCAAGCCTTTGGTTCACAAAATCATCCATGCCATCCAGGACAATTCGTTTGCCAGGACCAATCAAATATGGTCCACTCCACAACAAAATCCAGGAGCAACTAATCTTTATACTTCATGGAACAGCCAAAGATCTAATAAGGTGGCAAAATGGATCATACAAATAGAACACAAAAGAAAAAGTACCAGAACTGCAAAGTTGAGTCTGCTATTTCCCAGTCTCCACTTGGATAAGCTACACAACTGCCAGCATAGTTAACATGTCAAATGGAGATGCGTACAAACCTGAGACAAAAGTGACTGAAAAGAGTAATTTATAGTTTTGGAAGACTTAGCCTATGCAAAACTATGAGTCCACTTATCACAATATGCTCGTGCATGCTTGATGGTCCCCTAAACAATATTAGTTCTTTGTCCATACTAACAGTGGATGGACACAATTTACATTGCTTAAAGATCTAATCCCCAATAATTAAATGTTCACATAATTAACACATACACACTTGGCCTCGAGAAGATTGTTAGGAGGACACTGCAAGCACCTAAATGCACATGTAGTCGAGCATGCAGAGTGACCATGTCCAACAAACATATCCCACAATGACTTTTGAAGCCAAGTTTTCTGTAAAAAGCTAGAAATGAAATCTGACCTCAGAAGTGCATCCGCCATTGCAAGTGCTTCAGAACTTGCTTCTACAATCAAAGATGGTGCCTAGCTCACAACAAGAAAATAAGTAAAGCAACAGGAAATAACAGTTAGACCAAGATAAATTTCTCGTAAGTTCTAAAGACGTCATCACCAATGTCCAAGAAGCTTGTCTAAGAGAGAAATATCCACACCACCGTCATATGCAAAAGTTATAAATTCCTTTAGAACACTGTAATACGCAGAACTTTCGGTCCATCTACTGAAGAGCTGGTACTCGATCACCACTGGGAACTTCTCATACCAGCAAGGTATTCAAAGATGGGTGGTAGTGCACAAGTACGAGCCCCTTCTAAGGACACAATAATGTTTGATGAAGACCCAAACAATTGATTGTTGGGATTCGTGTGGGGACATCAATTTTTCACTTTTAAAAGAGTTCAATATTTAGTTTTGATTCAAAGATGCAATGAAAGCTCATAACTGAACTAGAACTTCAAATACTTACCGCCTGACCAATTTCAGACATCAAACACGCAAGACCACCAATCACTTTCTCATCTCCATTTGTAAGAGCTGGTAATAGAAGTACTTCTTTAAGATATCCTATTCTGCATAACAAAACCTGTGGTACGCCCTAAGGAAGTGGAGACAACTTTGTAAGATAAGGTGAATCAAGTGAGGTCATATCAATGTTTTAGATATCAGCACATCAGTTAATACGAATCGGGATTTTAGACCTCTGATGCCTACGTTAACCAAATATATCGCCAATACCAGCCAAAATTTTGACCGATATTGACCGATACATGGACATATCACCTACATATTCCGATACTCTTTTTTGAAATAGTCTCTTGTCTATAGTAACTTAAAATGGAAATGTTTAGGTTCTTCCAAATGGAACTTGATAAACTCATATGAGATCAGTTATGTTAGCTCTAGGATTGCGGCAAACAAGGCAGATGTGTATTATTGTTGTTATATAGCATGTCCATACCTCATATTGACTCACAAGCTCAACGAGAACTTCAATAGCTAGATCAAATGACAAAGCAACCTACATCACCACAAAGTACTGGATTGCATGAACATTTCAATAAGAATAATTCAGACGACCATTGATACGAGTATGAAAGATCACCTGCAAAGAGTTGAACACGAAACTAAGAAGTGGATGGGTTGGCAATGAGCTGGGGGGAATCTCTGAGAAGCACCCAGCTCGAACCTGAATGCAGGATGGCTTAGACAGGCAGAAACATAGTAAACTCACAAAATATCAAAACCGCTCTATTCTAAATGGTAGTTTACATTGCGCTATTTTGTGACTTTTGTCAAATGTACCTGGATACATAAAATTTAAACTACTGGAGCATGAACAAGGTCTACCATTAAAAAAACCACATTGAAGAATCAGAAAAGAAAATCACAGTTGCCAAGAATAAAATAAGTTCTAGTAACTAATCAGCAGGCAAGGGAAGTCATGTATTCTTACAATTTTCTTACCCAACTCAGTAAGCAACGCAATATCTTTCTGTTTCTCTCATGTAGTCGAATACCACCATCAAGACTTTTCTCATATTGCTGCAGTAGAAAGTCAAGAACCATAGGAGTGCGTGAAAGAAGCTGCTTCCAATATGAAAATAATACGTTAGCAGCCAAAGAAAAGAAAAAAGAAGTAAAGGTCAAGAGGAATTAAAAGTACACAAATGTGTCAAAATAAAGAGAATGCCTTAAACCTCACGTCCGTACTCGCCACGGCGAGCTGAACTTATGTTACAATCCGCACTCTGATCTTCAATCACTTCTGGCAGGACAGTGAGCATCTCCAAAACAGCAATATTTCCATCATCCTGGGTTTGCAGATTTTGGAGACTGTAAAAAAGTTGCTCTATAGGTTTGCTATGCTCAACAGCATGTAGCATGAGGGCAGAGAGCGCAAGACAGATCTGTGTTAAGAGCTGTCACAAACATAAACCAACATTCAGTGAGATACTTGTTCTGAGAAAACCCAATACATCCATAATCTGTTCGAAGCATTAGAACACTAGCAATTCCAAACAGAATGAAGAAGATGAGCTACCTGTGGGGGGCCCGAACTAAATCTTTTAGCAGCTATAAGAAGGGCATTTAGCAAAGCATCTTTAGCGCCCAACTGCAAATAATATCCTTCATTTTGAATCTGTAGATGGGTTCATAGATTGGAGGTTTAATTCACGTATCATGCATGTGGATGACCGAATGAAAATGTATGTAATAGTGTGCCACAGGCTGCCAACGTGCGGTACGATGACAATATATGGTATTTTCAACAAACAAAAAAAGCTGTCAAATGAATGCAAACCTAGCCAAACGGAAAAACTGTATGAAAGCTTGCGAACTAATTCTGGTCCTGATTATTTTGAAGGTTTTAAATTCACTGGTACATTGTTTTGACTGCGCTAGAGCTATATAGCACGACCGTTTATGTGGTGATGCATAAATTTAAAGAGTCCATAATACAAGCTATAAAGATTACTTCTTGTCTGTAAAGGAGGAACTCCAAATCTAGCCGTGCTACACACTATGGCAGTTTGCAAACTTCTAACAGCCTATTCGATTCACAATGTCCAGTAAATCATTATCGTTATTAAACTGAGGCTTCTATATTAAGATGGAACATATTAGAGTTCTGGTATAGTTTATCTTCTTCACATGACTACGGCTCCTAGATATACCAGGGCGGCAGGACAAAACGATACCCTCTGGAGTAAAACTAATGAATGGGATGCAACTTCTAATAGGTTTGTAAAGTGATCATAATGAAGAAACAAAGAGATGAGAATGTGGACAGCAGAAAAAACACTTGAGAAATTGCAAGAAAGAAATGGAGATATGATGAAGCGAAAACATTTGAGAAGATAAGATGAGGGAGTAGAGTGAGTTTCAAGGACCTTCTATTCATATCTTGAGCTACCCTCCTTCTACATAACTACGGTAAATCAACAACGTTACGACCCAATGATCAGTACCTTAGGTTATATCAGCACAATAAGCTCGTTTCTGTCAATGTATTTTCACAAATAACAACGCATTATATGATAGTATCAAGCTTTATCGGCTAGACCATCTTCAACCCTTACTCCTACTTTAACTTGATCCCCAAGTTAAGTAAAAAGTCAAGGCTTCCTTTCATCCGAAGCGAAGTGGGGGACCCTGCTGGGAGGCAGGGCCAGCAGGGGTGCCAAAAGTCCAAAACGGTGCTGTTTTTGGCACAAGAAACCACTACCTTTCATCCCTGTTTGGTGCCCATTAAAGGAGCAAGATAGCATAAAACCAACTATCGGCTTGAGCTAATTTTTTGCAAGAACCCATAAAAAAAAAAAAATTACAAAAAATGAGCGCCTTGAATCATCTTTGTAGGGCCCATTTGAAAATCAATAAATCATTAATATAAAATTGAGTTGGGTCCCACAAAAATGATTCAAACCGCTCATTATTCCTAAAATGTTATTTTATTGGTTCCTACCACAAAAAAAAAAACTCCGATATCGGTAAGGGTTTTTTCAAAATCAGTAGGGCGCCCGAGCAAACTCTGAATATCGGATTGAGCATTTTTTTACAAGAACCCATAAAAATATATTAAGAATAATGAGTGGTTTGAATCATATTTTTGGGACCCGAAACAAGTCCCACAAAAAATCAATAAATCATCAACTTCATGCCTATTTATTGGGCACCAAAGAGGGACCAAAGGGAATGGTTTCTAGAGCAAAAAATGGCACTGTTTTGGACGGTTGGCACCGCTGCAGGACCTGCCCCGAATCCATCTGAAGCACTCCAATGGTAAAGACAAACCTTACCATATATCCAAGTAAAATCTACATTAACGAAACAGTTATAAATTTCAGAGAGCACAATCGCTTCCAATGAAGTTTGAGTACAGTTTCGAGTCTCCCTTCATTTGAAAATTTGGTATGAGCGAGTTTTAACTAAGTTCTTACTCGAATTTTTTTTCTTCCACATAACTATAGCAAATTTGACAACGTTCCGGGCCACTTCCGACCCAGCGAACGGTAACTTAGGTCATATCAGCTCAATAAGCTCGTTCCATTCTTCCTTAACCTAAGTCACATAACACGCGCGTGCGCGAGCGAGAACGCGAGCCCCAGAACCAAACTCTTACGCGAGACCGATGATTGAGAGTGCGAGCTTAGAATCAGGATTGAGAGCGGGAGCGGAGGAGGGTACTACTGAAAGTATCATGTGACTGAGGATGCAGCTATAGCGCTATACTGAGAGGGGAAAAACAGAAGAAGAGAGAGGATATATAGCTACAACTAGGTTAACGGACCTTCCGTTTGAGGATTTGAGCGGCGAAGAACTCGACTTCAAAATCGTTAAGGAAAGAGCGATGATCGGAGGTGAGAATCGAGGTGGCGACTTCCCAGGCGGAATCGGTCTGCTGGAACTGAACCAGCCACTGGTTCGCGGCGACGCGGTTGCACGACTGGGAGTCATGGTTCAGGACGTGAACAGCCTGGGCCACCTTGATTTGGAGCTCCTCCATCCGATATATAAATGTATCCCCGTCTCTCTCTCTCTCTCTCTCACTATCCCTCTCTCTCTCTCTCTCTAGTTGGTCCGGGAAGAAAGCAACGGACAAAATCGAATCATGGCGAGGGATCGAGGAGAGCACGACGCCTGTAATTCCCCTGGGTTTCGCTTTCGCAGGCCTCGTTTGATCCGACGGTTTTGATTTGATAAAATGGTGGAAGCCATGTGGGGGAAGTGCTTCAGTGGAAGGGTTTTGATTCGATAGAATGCCAAAAAGTAGTACTATAATGATTCTTTTAACCCCTAATCTTTCAACTTGGCCTTCCAAGTACCAATGGCTCCTTGTTCCATTTGGTTATAACTCTTGCCTCTCTCACCTCGAAGTTAGGGTTCGAAACTCCTTCGTGAGTGGGTGTTGAAATTGGCAGGATCAATATTTTTAACGAGCTCCGTTCCGTTAAGATTTTAATTTTTTTTATAAGTATTATTTTTCGTTTTACGAAACAAATAATTTTTTCACAATATATTACCCTTAATTCAAAAAATAAATACTTATTAAAAAAAAGTTAAGTACTTACTGTATTTTCCTTACCGGAACATGGCCTTAGTAATAAAATTCCTCAATTGCATCTTCTTCTTCTTTTTGGGATATCTCAAGGTGTTTGGATCCAGCATACGCGCATCTCAATTAATCTTGGAATCAATTTCCTTGTCCACCATTGGGGAGGCCATTTAAAATCGTAGCATACTTCTGTATGGGCTGACCTCACAAGAGTTGACTGTTCCTAAGAAGTTTTCGAACGTGAGACCTTAAGTGAACAAACACGGAGTCAGACGCATGGGCCGGCATGCCATTGGGGTCTCCTCAATTGCATCCTTAACGTCAACACACTCTTTGGATTGTGATGGAGTTAGAGAAACTAGAGGGTTGTGGTTTTTTAATTAATCCCACGTAAAGGTGATGAGATTTTGCATATTTTAGGTGATTTTGTTGCGTACTGCAAAACTTGCAGCGAATCAATTCTAATGAACCTTTCAAATTGCTACCACTTGTAGTCAACCCTACTATTCATTAACAACCTTTGTCCATATCCAATTTATTTTTTAATGCAGGTATGATATTCCTTCACCTCCGGCGGAAGATACTTCCGTATCAAATTTCATGCTACCCTGACCCTTACGGCCTTACAAGTTCTTTCAATTTACGTTGCCAAGCTCTTACAAAATTTCAGACTGGGCTTGGGTTTATTTTGGCTGTCCTGGCCCAAGCATACAGGAGCTAAAAATGCCGGCCTCTAAGGGCAGAAGGGCTGCAAATCAGCGAGCTGAGCTTAACGAGCCGAATTTTTACTAAACGAACCGAAAACTTGAACTCGAGTTCGGATCGGCTCGTTTAGTAAACGAGCCAAGCCACGAGCCGAGCCGAGCCGTTATTATTTTGATCCACATGAGGAAAAATTATGGACTGCCCAGTGGTGCCTCTGAGCCTTCCAATACTACATATTTGTACAGACCCCAATGGCACCAAATAATTGCTCAAAACTATGGGCTCTACTGTTCAATAAGAGTGTTCACTAACTAAAATAAGTAGTATGGAGTACTTATATTTTAAACAAGTACGTATTATTTGAATTAAAGGTAATATATTGTGGGAAATGACATATCTCGTAAAGCAGAAAATAAATACTTAAAAAATAAGAATCTTAGCAGAACGGGGCCTAACTCACCTAAGTGTGTACTTACTAAGATTAGTTTTAGATCAACATAGTTAACCTGATTATCAAAACATAATTTTTTTTTTTTTTTTTTTTTTTGGGGGCATCAAAACATATTTTAGACATGCATCAAACATATATATAACTTGGACCACGTTAATCCAATACAGGTTTATCTTTCTGCAAAATGTTCAAGATCATGTTTCGATTCACCAACAATTTATTTTCAAGACTTATTTAATCCTATAGCAACTTTACCCTCTTACCCCACAGAGAGATAGAGAGAGAGAGAGAGAGAGTCTTACTGCATGGAGAAGGGACCTTCGTTCATAAATGGAAAAATTGTCCAACAAATTCCCTTTTCCGACTCCTTTGGATCTTGAGACATTCCTACTTTGGAATGTCCCAACTTTGGAATGTTGCTTTCACTCTCTCTCTCTCTCATCTTCCTCCACAAATGTAACTGAATCCTCTCTCTGGTTACTACCATCCCCTACATTCCATTTTGACCCCGTTTAACATTCCTCTCTGCATACGTCTCTCTCTCTCTCTCATATACACATGCATGCAAACAAGACCCAGGTGAACTAACCAACATGGCTCCCGGTAAGGCACGTAACAAGCAGCGGTCATCAGGCTCTTCCTATACGTCAACAGCAACCACCATAGTCTTTGTCGCATTATGTGTTCTCGGTGTGTGGATGCTGACCTCCAACTCTGTCATACCACCACAAACCACCTCTCGCAGCACCACCACCTCCGACGAGTCCACCTCTGCTGCCACTGCTGACTTCTCTTCGGCCAACAAAAATTCCCAGCCAACCGAACTCACCGACAAGAAAATCTCCGAGGCTTTTGAAGATAATCCGGGTCAGCTCCCTGACGAAGCCATCAAATCCGATGATACTACACAATTGAAGGAAACAAACGGCAATGAAAATCCTACACAATTGAAGGAAACTAATGACAATGAAAAGTCCCAGATGGAACGAGAAATTCATGTTGCGGAGAGTAATAACCAGGAATCTGAAAAAGATAGCAGAGACGAAAGCAAGAATGATGAAGAGAGTGTACCGAGGAAACCTGGATCGGGTGTTGAAGAGAACCCTCAAGGGTTACAAGGGAAAGTGTCTGTTGAAGAACAAGAGAAGCAAAAAGAACACGAGAATCAGGTGTCCGAGGAAAGTTCATTGACACAGAACCAACAAGAAGAAAGAAGAAAGAGCAATCAAGAAAGTAACGAAAAACAACAAATTCAAGAGGAGATGCAAATGAATGATCAACGTCAAAAACAGGAAGAAGCGCAAAAGCAAGAACATCATCAACAAAAAGGGCAACATGGGCTTGAAGAGGGAACAAGCCATGACCAAATAGAACATGATGAAGCAGTGCCCTTGCTGTCCTCTAATAAGAATGACAATCATGGGTCTCAAGCAAAACCTAGCCCCAGACGAACCAAAACAGGGAGGTCAGAAACACAAAATAGCAACGATCAACATGAGAGCCACTCAAAAATAGACAACAAGAAGGAAGAGAAGCCAACTCAATTAAATCCGGATGGATCTTTATTAGGGGGAGAGAGT
Source organism: Rhododendron molle (assembly GCA_025413875.1). Classification (NCBI taxonomy): domain Eukaryota; kingdom Viridiplantae; phylum Streptophyta; class Magnoliopsida; order Ericales; family Ericaceae; genus Rhododendron; species Rhododendron molle. The sequence continues at coordinate 4,760,642 of CM046395.1, read as the reverse complement.
TCAGGCATACCAAAAGAGTCCAAAGAGTCGAAGAAATCCTGGTCGACTCAAGCAGACCAATCAGAGAACCAAAAGGAGAGACGGAAGAATGGTCCGGACGATCAAGATGGGAGCATCTATGGGTACACATGGCAGCTGTGTAACGTAACTGCAGGTACAGACTACATACCCTGTTTGGACAATGAGAAAGCATTGAAGAAGTTGCGCACTACAAGGCATTTTGAGCATCGCGAAAGGCATTGTCCTGAGGAGGCTCCCACCTGTCTGGTCCCTCTCCCAGCCGGTTACAAGAGGCCTATCGAGTGGCCTACAAGCAGAGATAAGGTATGGTCTTAAGTCTTAACTAAACAATTTGACCATTGATTAATGCATGAATGTCTTTAATAAGAAATTTTTGGGTGTTGGCAGATATGGTACCATAATGTTCCTCACACGAAGCTAGCAGAGGTGAAAGGGCACCAGAATTGGGTAAAGGTTTCAGGGGAGTTCCTCACTTTTCCAGGTGGTGGCACCCAGTTCATACACGGTGCTCTACACTATATTGATTTCATTGAAGAGGTGAGTTTTCCCATTATCAGACAATCGTTTCTCTGGTAGGCCCACAATTTTGTATCAGATCATATTTATGCAAAATCTAATAGTGCCGTAATGTTAAATGTTGTCTCACTGCCTAGTGGACAGAAATTGCAATAAAAATTAAAACATACTAATGAATACACATATACAGCATACAGCGACAATGATCATCATGGTTTACTATCTGTGTTCCACTACTCGTAGAATATGTAATATAATGCTCTGGTCCCATAGATAAAATTGTATGTGTTTTCATCACAAAGGTAACCAAACCTGGCATTATGATTCGGATATTTTTATTGATTTGTAACAGAGCGATAGAATGACAGTGTCCCTGTATAGAATTAGCAAGATATGCGGCCAGTACCTAAATAAACTCTTGATGCACCCACAGCCTAAAGTGCCAGTCTTAATGTTAGTTGGGGCGTACAACTAAGGGATCATCTCCTGATTAGGAAGCACATGTATAAACCATCTAGATATTATTGCTCCTAGCTTGTGGATGGTTGTACTATTGAATTCATGCAGTACAGTTTTGACAGAATTGAACATGTAATCCTGATGAATGCAGGCAGTACCCGACATTGCATGGGGGAAGCGCACCCGAGTCATACTGGACGTTGGCTGTGGAGTAGCAAGCTTTGGGGGGTTCCTATTTGAAAGAGATGTTCTTGCAATGTCTCTAGCACCAAAAGACGAACACGAGGCTCAAGTTCAGTTTGCACTTGAAAGAGGAATACCTGCAATATCTGCTGTGATGGGCTCTCAGCGGCTGCCATTTCCAAGCAGGGTCTTTGATATTGTGCATTGTGCGCGGTGTCGAGTTCCCTGGCATGAAGAAGGTTCTCTCAACTCCCAAGTTCCAGTATCTAAGGTCAGATCTTATATCTCTGTTACTCAGCTTTCCATAAGAAAATTGGATTGCTTGCCATGCAGGTGGCCGACTTCTTTTGGAATTGAATCGTGTTCTACGACCCGGGGGTTTCTTTGTCTGGTCAGCCACACCTGTGTACCAGACACTGGAGGAAGACGTAGAGATCTGGAAAGGTAATATTCCGAACTTTTTGTTTTTCCTCTGAACTGCAATAGTTTTAGTATTTTCCCAAAAAACTGACATGTAGTTTGTTTTCAGAAATGTCTGCACTAACAAAGTCCATGTGTTGGGAGCTTGTTACCATCAAGAAGGATAAACTAAACTCTGTTGGTGCTGCCATCTACCACAAACCAACATCCAATGAATGTTACGACCAAAGAAAGCAAAATGCAACTCCAATGTGCAAAAGTGATGATGATCCAAACGCTGCCTGGTAGTTTTCCTTACAGACTGATGCATGCATTAACCTGGCTGAATTTCAACAGATAACTCAATTGTTTATCATAAAAGCACAATGTAGTAGCGTCCTGAATGTTGGCAATGCTTCATTAAGGAAATTGATAATTTTGCAGACATCGTGCGAACTATATACAGTCCTTTTACTTGAAGGTGGAACTATATATAATCTGTTGTTACATCTTCAGGTATGTAGCTCTGCAGTCCTGCATGCACCGTGTGCCAGAGGGTGAGGTTGAGAGAGGGTCGCGATGGCCTCAAAATTGGCCTCAACGACTACAGGCACCTCCATACTGGTTAAACAAGTCCCAGATGGGAATTTACGGTAAACCAGCTCCGGACGATTTTGCGAGAGACAACGAACACTGGGGCCGGATGGTGAGCAAGACATATCTCACTGGATTGGGTATCAGTTGGGACAACGTGAGAAATGTCATGGACATGAGAGCTGTTTATGGCGGGTAAATAATCTCTTCCCCCCAAGTGATTGCTACTATGATGTCACCCCATATGGTACCTAACGAACACTTACAGGCATGGGATACGATATTTAGTTTGATATTCTATATGCATCTGGAAATAAAATACTGTTTAAAAGTAATATCAAAATCTTTACACTCATATTAAGATAAACAATCACATAGTAATTGATTTCTCGCTTTCTCCTGATAGAGAGTGAAAACGAAATCGTTATATGCATTATGCAAACAATAAATAGAAAGCAAACTGAATCGTACCGAATCATAGTGAATAAAAAATGGAGTTGCAACATTCCCTTAATCATCGTTTCAATAGCAAGATTCGAATTGAATTGGTTGAATCTAGTATCAAGCGCAGACTAGAATCCTGAGTGGCACTATTCTAACAACCATGCTCACAGGTTTGCTGCGGCTTTGAAGGACCTTAAGGTGTGGGTCATGAATGTAGTGAACATAGACTCTCCAGATACATTGCCCATAATATATGAAAGGGGTCTCTTTGGGATATATCATGACTGGTGTGAATCCTTCAGCACGTACCCCCGATCCTACGATCTCCTTCATGCGGACCATCTTTTTTCAAAGCTGAAAAAGAGGTAGGCAAGTTAGGTTGTTGAATTAATATTTCATTGTCATCATTTTCACTTCTTTCTCATAATATATGAGATGAGTATCAGTACCTTATTTGTCTTTGGCAGGTGCAAAATTGAACCAGTGATGGCAGAGATTGACAGAATAGTCAGGCCAGGAGGTAAGTTGATTGTCCGTGATGAGTCAAGCACAATTGGGGAAGTTGAGAACTTGTTGAAGTCATTGCACTGGGAGGTTCATTTAACCTTCTCCAAAAACCAGGAAGGAATACTTAGTGCACAGAAGTCAGAGTGGCGACCAGATTCATATGCAGCAGGTTCTTGACTTGGAGATAACATCATACGGTTAACAATATAAGGACCTCATGGACAGTCTGTAAGCAAGGCGCGATATTTCAATAGCTAGTGTTGTAGTGTTCTGGTATCTCGGACACGTAGAGTTTGTCTGCTGAAATACTGCAAGATAAACATACTTGTCAGTAGGTTGTCTAATAATAGCTGTAAGGATTGGTGTAATGCAATCAGTTAAAAGCTTGTAGCACCTTTTTGGCGAATATTTCCCCTGAATCTTATATTGCGCAATACAGACTTGCACCCATTTTTAATCCTTCCTTTTACTTGCACTCCATAAGATTGGATTAAATCGAGTCACAGCAAGTTGACATTCAGATCCAAGGACAATGTGCATGATTTTCCAGCAATTCATGCATAAGTATACTTATCAGAAAAGTCAAATCATGAAGAAATGTACTTATGCAGTGCTGCACTGGTAGTAAAACCTTGCACAACATATTCCAAGCAGCAAAAATTAATGACATCAGCATTTTTTGAATGATATAGCAGAACAGCATGCATGAAGAGACGGTCTCTTTGGCAATTTTATGATTTCTTTCCTGAAAACCAGCATGCTACTTGATTCCGATTCAGGCAGATTCTCCACGAGTATGAGTAGATATCAAATCTGGAAGATGGAACCGATTTCATTTAAGAAAACACAGTGGAAATGAAACAGGGTTGAAGGTGCTCTCGAGTCATCTTCTCCGAGTATTTTGTAGAAACATCATACTTTGGCAAGCCTGACCAGACAATTTTTTCTCATAACAGATCTTTAAACATATTAGAAAGGGAAAAACAGGAACGCAGTTTGAAGGACTGGAACTAAGAATGCTGTTTGAGTAAAAACTAAATAGAGGTAATCTTCCGATTGACCAAAAAAAAAACTAAATAGAGGTATCTTCTAAGTCAGTATCTAACCAGATTATCAAACCAACGGTTGTGTTAACCCTATACCATACCAACTGGACTTCCAAAAACTTAGCATGGTCCTAAATATTACTGATCCCAAACGTGAGAAACCTACAAAACAAATTCCACCAATTTGGCTGCTCTATTCCCCACTTTTATGGTCCTGATCTAACTAACATTCCTGCCACTAGTTTAACAATCTAGCTGCCAATCCCCTGCTTCCAAGTTACAAACGAGCCTGGCCGAGCTTTGAAGTGTCCGAGCTCACTCGTTCGAAATTAACCTAGTTCGAGCTCGAGTTGAGCCCAAATAATTGAGCTTGAGCTTGGCTCGTTTAGTATCAAGGTGTTCGACCTCAGTTCTTTTCTTCAACGAGCATCCCGAGCCGCTACAAACAATCCGAATTCGTATGAAGGAGCCGAGGTGCAACTAACTCGAGCTCAGTTTGTTTACAAAACGAGCGCAAGCTTGCTAGAACCGAACCAACAACGAGCTGAGCCTTGAGCTGCTCGCAAAGAACTTGGTTAATCGTTAGCAGCCCTACTTCCAACTTAGTAATCCGTTGTCTAATGATGTAGTACAAGCTATTGATACATAGCCAAAACTACATACTTATCACAATTGTCTCAAACACTTTGATCCCTACACACACCCACCCACAAATCTCGCAAAAAAAAAAAAAGTGTCACGAACAGAACAACCAATCCATTCCATTAAATAATCATCCAAAATACAATATAAACCAGGACCTGTATACAATTAACAGAAAAAAGAAAAGACCTTTAATCATGAAAGTCGTCAATGAATTTCACACCTCAACTTTATGAGCCCTAGGGTTCAGCCTGTTATTACTTAGAACCAGAATCGCTTTTGCTTTTGATTTCGGAGACCAGTTTGTTGTAATCCTCGAGCTCTCCGTAGTAAATATCCCACACGCACCGAACGCACCCGCTGCCGCAACAGTCCCCCGGCAACGGCTTCTCCGGCGGCGGCGGCGGCAACACCACCTTCTCCTCCTCCTCCTCCTCTTTCTTCCCGCCCTTCAACGCCGACGATTCGTCGTCGCCTGGTTTGGTACCCTTATCGGCTTCGTCGGCCATGGGGCCTTTCGATGCGTCGACGGAAAGGAGCCGCGGACGGTGAGATCGTGCGCGGCGGAGGTGGATTTGGATTCTGTTCGTTGCGATTCTGGTGAGAGACAGGTGATCTCTCATGGCATTGGCTGACGACGGTGAGATGGGGTGATACGAGGTCGTTTTGTAGAAGCCAAACTGGAACGAACGTGGGACTGTTTTCGGACCCATGGAACGACAAGCACGAGTGCACGCACTCCCATCATAGATCGAGGGAAAACCCAAGTCACATATTCAGAGTGCGGGCAGGGAGCTCCCATGGTCACGTTCAAGGGGTTGCCATCCCTTTTGAGTCTAAAAAAAAACAACATATTCCGCAAGCAAGTGCGTGAACTGAAACATGAAAGAGCGATATTTGCGATATCGAGAATTGAGATGCAAGTGCAATGCAAGGATAGAGAATAAGAGCGCTGAGTATTTTTTAAAGAATTACTCCCTCCGTCCCGATTTGTTTGTCCATTTTTACTATTTGGGACCTCTTACAAAATTGCCTATATGTTTCAATTTATAATGTTTTTTATATGCAATATGGATCTTATTTGATAGATCTCGATTAGATCTAAAATATGATGTTTTCGAAATTATGTAAAACATTATAGATTGTGAGATATAAATAATTTTTTAAAAAGCACGTATGTCGAAATTGGACAAACAAACTGGGATGGAGGGAGTATGTTACTATAGGGGCGATCTCTCCACGACAGTATATTTGTGTGAAGCTCATAATTAAAGTGCATTTTAATTCTTTAAATAATACTTCTAGTAGTGGATTGTTGAAGTTTCTATTGAAATTTTAATGAATTTTTTTTATTTGGTGAATCGATATCAAACGAGCTTTGATGTAAGCTAAGCAGTCACTTTGAATCGAAAACTTAACACGCTTCAAGGAATGTTCTGAGATTGATTTGTGTAGATATTGAATGGGCTCTAACTAACAGAGTACAGATAAAAAGTTCGAATTTAAGTAGCTTAATTCGTTTATCAGCCTTAAATGTGAAAAGCGTTGGAAAACCACGAGACCGTTCCCTTACATACTCCATAAAGAGACACATAGAATCACTACTACTATTTGACAGAGGATCCTGGGTAGACAGGTTATTATAGTTTTGGAACCACAGAATGCTTTGCACAGAAAACAAAGGGCATTTTGATGCAAAGTCCCTTCTAATCTTGGTGGCCTGAGGTGAACATGCCCTTCAGCTTATGGCCCGTAAAGAGCAGGACAAGTCTCAAGTAATCAAACTTGTAAGCAAATCTGATGAACTGCAACTTGAAGTCATTCCATGGAGGATACCGGGCCTCCAGTTCTATGAAGAAGCTTCTGTGCAGAACTGCCTTTTCGTGGCTGAACGTATCGAACGAGTACTTCCCGTGGTACCTCCCGAAACCACTTTGCCCCACGCCTCCAAACGGTAACGAATCACAAACAAACTGCAGAGTACAACAAGAAAACACGATATATAAATTTTCCTACCACCGAAGATTTTTGTTCAGAATTTTGTACGATGTGGTCTTTGGCGCTAATTTCGTGATTTCAAGGGATTTTGACACGTTTCCACATGAAAGATCTTCAAATAAGTGTTTTCCCACTTAAAGATCCTTCTGAGAGAAATGTGCCCTTGAATCGATCTATATTGCACCGAGACACGCCCTTCAACATGCATGGCAGCATCATTGCGTTCATGGGGTGTCTGGAGTAATCAAGGGATCAGCGCCTGTAAAAGAAGGCGTTCGATACCTTTGAATTCCATTTAGTTGTATTGAGGGGATGAACTATGAAGTGTCAAAAATCATAATCTCAAGCCACAATTAAGGCTACATGATTAAAAATTGTGAATCCAGAATCATTCTGGATCGATAGAATTCTCAATTCTGCTTGTCGATCATTTTCCTTTGCGGATTCCGAAAAATTGAATACATCAGAAAGAAAAGAGGACATCACCAAGAAAAGAGGACATCACCTGAAGCATGGCATCGTTGAAGGTCAAACTTCCTGACGATGTTTCTGTCAAAATCCGCTGCTTGAATGCTTCATTTTTGGTGAATGCATAAAGGGCAAGAGGTTTCGGCCTCGAGTTTATGAACTCAATGCTGTCTTGAATGTTTGTCAACTGTACAAATCATAGCAACACAATTTAAGTGAACAGTTGTTTTTAAGTAAGAAAAAATGAGGGGGTGCATTGCATTTTACTGTAATAATTGGAAGCAACGGGCCAAATATTTCTTCGGTCATGATCTCAGAATCAAGTGGAGGATTCAACAAGATTGTTGGCTCGATGATCCTGTAAAAATTTATCAGATAGAAGTCAGAAAACTACTTGAGAAGTAAAATCCAAGCTAATTATTTTGTAATTACGAACTCGGAATTGGAGTAGGGGGAAAAAAGTATCACAAGTTCTTTTCATCCAGTGAACCACCATGAACAATTGAAGCTGCAACAGCTGGATCTTCAATAATGTTGCGTAGTCTGTCGAATTGGCGTTTGTTTATGATTTTGGAGAGGTTCTTCAAGGTTTTCGGGTTTTCACCGTAAAATCTATTGATCGTTTTCTTCAGATATTCAATCTGAAAAAAAAAAAATCAGTACTGGATAATCTATTGCACATTAGACCAACACATTATGCAGAATTAGAATCGCGAACGGTATCATTTTTACCATAGTAGATGCAAATTTATGTTCCACTAGCACATAATCTATTGCTATACATGCTTGTCCAGAGCATGGCCCCCACTTCGCTCCTGCTATTCTTTTGGCAGCCACCTGAACACATACACTCAGCATCAGAAAATACTTACAATCTGACCGTTATAAAGCTTAAAAGCTTCTCTTCGTTGAATCATTGCAGGGCAATAGCGCATAAAACCTTGATATCGGAAGGGTTGGAGAGGGAGTCGAGAATGATGGGGCACTTCCCGCCCAGCTCTAGAGTGACCGGTGTTAAATGCTTTGCAGCTGCAGACATGACGATCTTTCCTACTCGTTGACTCCCTGAAATAGAAGTGATTTAAGACAAGCCCTACATTACTCATCATTTGAGCTACTACGGATTGTCAAGATCATGGAATTCGGGGGATTTATGAAAAAGAAAAAAAAGATAACAAAGGGGAAACCCAAGAACAAATTTAGCTTCTTTACTTCACCATCTTTCTTGTGTTTCCTTTGTCATAATCTGGAAATCAGTTGTCAAATCCACACAAACACTGACGTAATAAACAAAATAAATGTACTGTTGGAATTAATCCAAGTGTTTGGTCCTATAATCCGAGGAACAGGATTGATGGTTCGATGAGGCATAAGGCAATACCGGTGAAGAATATCTTGTCCCATTTCTGCTGCAGTAGCTGTTCAGCAATATCTGTTCCCCCTTCAACGACTTTAATGGCATTGGAGTCCAAGTAAAGAGGAATGGTGTTGGCAAGAAAAGAAGAACATGCTGGGGCTAGCTCTGAAGGTTTTAGGACAACAGCGTTTCCAGCAGATATCGCCCCTATCAATGGATCCAATGCCAGTGCTGCATATACAAAGAGATGCAACTTGATGTAGATGAAATGATCGACATCGTTTAACTATATTTTCCCAGTAGTTGGGTTTATCCGAAAAGGGCATAGCTATGAAAATTTCTTGGTGATCAAAAGTGTCATGTTAGCAGTGCAATAATTCATGATTAGCTGGCTGAGAAACGTCAGAAATCAGGAGAACAAAATTTGGCTAGTTAATAAGACTCACAGATAGGGAAGTTCCACGAAACAAAAATCAGTGCCAGGCCAAGTGGTTCCGGCAACACTTCTCCACTTGCTGGGAAGAAAAGTAACGGTATCCGGCCCTGGCCAGAAAACAGTCTTCAGCAGCTAAAACAAACTAAGAAGATAACAAAGAGAAGAAGCTGAATTCTTTTTCAGTTTCCCTTGGTATATCGTCCATATATTCACGATCCAAATGAGCCTTGGTTCTTTTTTTTCTTTTCTTTTCTTCCAGTTATTACTTTCTTTCAAGTATTAGGAGAATTCACTAGCCTCAGATTCTCATGACTTCTGTCAAGCGAGTGAACTCCACCTACATATCCTGCATAACTTGATTGCCCCTTTGTTACTTCCAGTATCTTGAAGCACTAGGCCTAAGTTGTCGAAGAAGAAGAACAAAGAACTAGCTCAAATTGTTCCAATACAACGAGTACATATTCCTCTGCACTCCTGAATTTCTCATGGCTTGTCTACGATTTCCCATACTTTACTTTCCTATTTTCGGATAACAAATTAAACATGCATTTATGCCATTACCTTTACAAAAGGACCTTCAACAGTGTGCCAAACACAATTGAGTAGTTTCAATGTGATAAACAGAGGGGTCAATGGGTATTTGGTGAAAGCAAAAAACAATACGAACCTTCGTTGGGGCCATCCATTTCCCAACACAACTCAGAGAATAGCTGGCTGATTTCTTCACAACGCCTATCTACAATAGAGCAAACTGAAGAGTCATCGAATGATCTAGCGGAGTACTTTTTATTGCTATCGTAAGAACTATATCAACCTTTCACAACTTGTGAAAAATTAAGACTGACAACGTACAACCACAAACACAAAATAAGACCAATGATTATAACTTCCATTGGATAATAGACGGAGAAAAAGCCACCACGCACAGGGAAGGACCAATGGAATAAAACCTTACCATTTGATTGACCGGATATGAGCATCAAATTTAGCTGTATGCTACATATCCAAATTTCAGATTAAATTCTCGTGGTCTGGATTAAACATGCATCGAATACATAATCCACCAAGTATGCTGTATACAACACTATGGCGTGTCTATTATTAATTCCATACTTGGCAATTCGATGTGATTACATATCCTATAGAATTAGGATTGCATATTCTTTTTTGCTATTAGTTCTGTCAAACAAACGGACTTTGCCCTACTGAGCTAACCTATTCATTCATAACATCATGAAACAACATGGTCGATCGAACGCCATGCAAATCTTCGATTATATGCCATGGTTTTTATGTGAAATCTACAAGGCATCAGCATCAAGAGTTTGAGCGGATTTGTATTCAATCCAACGGTACTACAAAGCGTTTAACTTTTCCTCAAATCAAACTTCGTATGGCCCAGATTTATTTTTTTTCACCATTTGATTGTTTAATTGTTCTTCAAACTTTAATTCACCAAGATTCTCTTCGCTAAATTTATTCAATTTCAACCAAACCATAATCCAATGATACCATGGAAAACTTTCCCTACTACACATGCCCAACTTATAAATTTCCCCTCACCAAATTTCCAAGGGAAAAATTCAAATTTGTATGACAAAGAATTCTCACACACACACGCACATATATGTATATATGCAGAGAGAGAGAGAGAGAGAGAGAGAGAGAGAGAGAGAGGACTGACTTCATCGCGGTAAGCTTCAACAGGGTGCTTCCCAAGATCTTGTTGAAGAGCTTTACAGATTTGATCCTCGTTTTCATCCATCAACTTGAGGATTGCTTGGAGCTGGGATTTCCTCCATCCAACGCTTCTTGTTCTTCCGCTCCTGAAAGTTTGTCTCAACTCACCCAAACTCCTCCCAATTCCCTCCTCACCTCCCTCCATACCCTCCATCTCTCCACGCTCTCTCACCTACTCTACGGATTACAAACTCAAAACTAGTAGAGCAAAAGGGTGGTATATTCTTTTCCCCACTCTTTAACCAAACCCCAAATTTTGGGTATAGCTGGCTATTGAAGTCTGATAGAGCTGATTTTTCGGGTGAACATATTAATTTGCAAATCTTACAAGATGAAACGGTTCAGGTTATCGCAATATACGCTTGGTAGGGCCACAATAGACAGCGGCGAAACCTCATGGTTTTCACCTCATCCAGACAAAACACATTCTCCTAGCTATATGGTTACATATTCTCCTAGCTATATGGTTACATATTCCAACAAAAATGTAGCACCATATTTCCGGTTGCGTCTTGAAATATCTGTACTGGAGATATGACTGTGAGATCCATGCATTCAATGCAACGCTGCACCTAGAAAGTATCCTTTACTACTACTATGTGTGACGGAAAAATGGGACCATCTCGGTGGATACTGTCAGGATCGAAACACACACGCACACGATATACGAGTATAAACAGTAAATAATCGACACAGAGATATAAGTGGTTTTCCAAAACCGGGTACGAGAGAATTCTTTTTATTGATGATCCCAGTACATAGGGTTTTTACAATAGAGAGTATATATAGCCGCTACTTCTATTTCAACCCTAAATTGCCTTGTAATTACGTACCGTCCTTTTACGAGAACTTCTCAGTACCTCTCATACACAACATATGAGCCACAAGTTCCAACAAAATCAAATCCTACACCTCTCTCTCTCTCTCTCTTAAGAGTATACACAATGGCAAAACCATAAGTGCTAAGTTTTTAAAGTTAACAAGATTGATGCAAAATATGGCTCACAATGTTATAATCAAACTATGGCTCACAATTTTATCATATTTTAATAGATGGCGAGTATTATATACAGAGCATTGGTGTGGTATAAAAGTCAAAAGAAGGTAGTAAAAATACATTTATGCACTGTTTACCTGCCATTTCCACGAACCATTGATGTACTTGCTCTTATGCTTAAAGTTAAAGATGGTAAGAAACAGCAGTAACACAAACAAAAAAAGATGGTGGGATTAGTCCCACAGGATTACTCGAACGAATTGCACGTTAATGGCCGATCGGACACCAGAGTTATAAAAAAAAAACCACAAACAACATAAAACACAAGAAGATGTTATTTGGTAGTACTACGTACTTTAAGAGTGATTCTACCAAAAAAGAAGAAGAAGTATATTGTGTTCATCGTAATCTTCATAAGACGACTGGGGCAACTTTTTCTATGATTCTTCCAATTGAATGACCACACCCATGTGGGTTATAATTTTAGAAATTGTCGCAGCGACATCGATCTTAATTCCGTATCGAAATCCCAGTTTCCATATCATCTTCTCAATCATTTTTATGGACAAGGGTTTCACTATTTCCGTGACTTGACTTTTTTTTTTTCTTTCTTCCCTTTCTTTATGCTGTTCAGAAAGACCAGTAAGTGGTTTTTGGCATATCTTATGCAATCGATTGATTCGATCAGGGCCCATTCTTCGGTATTATTTGCTATTATGATTTGCACGCTAGGTTCCTATCACCCAAAAATTTGGGGGAAAAAAATCTGGTAAATTTTCATTCATGTCTAGCTAATTACGCCGGTATATATGGGAATTACAGTTTTTGTATATGAGGATTAGATAAGGCGTCCATTTCCATGCGAATACTAAAATGATAAATTGATTTTCGTGTCACAATTGATGGTTCCATGTAGGTAAACCGTAGAGGGTTTTTAGTTATGTCTTTACTGCAACTCGATTTATTTATTCAATCCCATTTTATATATCAACTCAATTTTGGTCAAAGAAAACAACGTTCTTCTCATTTTTATATATATATATATATAAGGAAGATTTAAACAAAGCCAACTTTAAGCAACGTTTTCTTCTCCTTTTTATTGGTGGGTACCACGTGGTGCCACTTGGCGCATCCGAGCCGTCCAAAAGTGTTTTGGAGGATCCGAATTAAAAGAGATTATTTTTAATCCGGATCGTCCAAAAACACTTTTCGACGGCCCGAAAGCACAGAACAGGTACCACGTCGATCAGCCTTACCCATCCGTTCCGCTCCGCTCGGCGCTGGCCTTTTACGAGAACTTCTCAGTACCTCTCTGCTCTCATACACAACATATGAGCCACAAGTTCCAACAGATACTTTAGATTATTCAAATCGCTCATTTCTTGGGTCTTATAGGTATTCATCATTCCTCGAAAAATCAGATTACTCGAAACATCAATATCAACCTCGGCGAAAACAAAATCCTTACGAGAGAAACATACGACACGTGGCTGGCCCGTTCGTTCTTTTCTCTTAGGAGGACCTTATCAATGTCCGATCAGCTATTTTTTTAATTTTTTTATTTGCATGAAGATAAACGCGTCTAAACTTTCAAAATGAACGACTTAGATCTCGATCGTCGAGACACTGTTGCAAGAGTTTTATTCTGCATCACGCGAAGTTCGCACGATTGTATTTTTTTTTTTTTTATTTAAAAAAAAACGAAACTTTCAAAGAGTCCTGTTTCCACCGATCAGCTCACTGTGGGTCATCGAAGGTCGTTTGCAAACAATAAATGCCATCACCTACCTTCTCACGAGCTTTTTATTATAGTACTTCACATTGGCATTGAAAGCAAACCGTATCGATCAAAATCAAGCAGTGGGTTGTTGTACAGTAGCTGTCTCCGTCATAAGTTCTGCTGAGATATTTGGATTTTTGCTTATTTTGTCATTGTTCGAATTTTTTCCGCGTTTATTAGTTTCATCTACTTTTGCGGATTATTGATTCATCTCGTCAAGATGAATCGGAAAAGTAAAAAATTGGCTTTTACCTAAATATTTTTGAAAATATCCAAGATAAAGAGCCCCAAAAGCCCGCTGTGAAACTAACAAACGCGAAAAAAATTTGAACAATGACAAAACTGGAAAAAAGCCCAAAAATTCCGAAAAAACCCTTGGCGGAACTTAGCCTGGAAAGGATGAGTTTTTTTAATCAACCTAATAAAGTATTTTTCTGCGTCATTTTCTAAAAATTTCTTGCACCAAATTAAAGTACTTGATGAGTTCTTTAATTTGGTGCGAAAAAAATTCAAAAAACTTATGCACGAAAGTATTTTAGAGTTTTTGTATTGGACAAGCAATTGGAACGGGGAGAGTAGTTACTTGCCTTCTCCATCTATACATGTGTGTGACCAAAAGCACTGCTACGTACATTGAAAACTAACTAAAATACGCGCGAAGGATTTGCATTTCACAACGCTTAATTAGGCTCAGATAACCAGACACAAATTCGGACAAAAATGTCTCGAAACTGTTTGATACGCGTCGGTTTTGCATACGTGCATCTTGTGAGACCTATCGAATAATTTCAGATACATGTAAAAATAGGTTTGTATCAAGATATCTATTCACCGTAGAAGCATATATGCATGGTTTTACGCCTATGCTAACCTTGTTGCTGTGAGTTCGTTTTGGGGTCTCAAAACCCTTGAGCACAGTCTCTGATAAATTTTATCTATCTATCTCTCTACGTACACTTATTACTTTCAAAAACCTCCCTCAAAATTCAAACCGAATAGGATCGTGACTTCATGTTTCCTACTTACTGCTCCAAAATTTCAAATTTTGCTGCGTACTGGTCCTACTGGATGGTTCCATTCCATTAATTTCGGCTTTGATTATTATTGAATGGTTTGCAGGAAAAATTGAAAACAGACCACGCACAATAAATTCTTGAACAATAATGGTGAAGAGTCTGAAGACGAACCAATTGGGTTCTCGGGTTAAAAGAAATTAAAAAAATCTCTCATCTGTATTTGTTGAAATTATTTCTTTCCTAATGAGGCTTGTACGTGGATTTTTTGGGTCAACATTGTATACATCAAAGGGGGTGAGTGAGAGGTGTTCGAGTTAGTACAGTATTCAGAGGCTATCCATAGCCCTAGCCCTAGCCCCCAAAGCCCCGTCCCTTGTGGGACTCGAACCCTGATCACCACTAGGGGAGGGAGATGAGCAACCAACTTCATTAGAAGTGGTTCTCTTGTACGTGGATTTGGCTTATATGTGATGGGGGATTATTTCTCCCCATAATGAGGCTAGTAGTTTGGTTGCCTCATAGTGATTTGAAGTTATTTTCAGTTTCGTGTAATTCTTATACTTGATATTCTCCTACCGCTTTACAATTGTAATTTTGAAATAATAATGGTACACCAAAAAAAGACCATGGGTACACCTGTGTGGGATCCCCTCAGGGTCTCACAAAAATGATTGAAATCGTTTAATTTGTGTAAAACATATTTTTAATATTTCGCGTGAAAAGAAAGCTTATTTGAGCTTCAATGAGGGCTTCATCGATTTCATCCTTGAACCTCAGGGATAAAAATTAATGAGTCGATTAATTAATCTCTTAACGAAATTCAAAAATAAACTACATAATTTTTTGCAGGAACCGTTAAAATGGTGTTATAGACAAATCAAACGGCTCCGGTCGTTAGCGTGAGACCCCGAAATGCATCCCACGCTCTGGTCCATATACATTTGATAAGAGTATGGAATGCATTTCGGAGTCTCACACTAAAATCTGCTGCAAGTTGAGTTCCTTCACTTCGTCGGCAAGGGGTCATCATGGACACCATTAGTAGTTAGGTGAAACTCTATCATAACGAAGCAATGAGATCCAGTGGGCTGGGCTCACAACAAGTAAATTACCTAGCTAGCTTGGTATTTGGTTCTGATTTGTTTTGGGCCTTGCCTATGTAAGGGAAGCAATTTTTGAGATAATTTTTTGCCGATCCAACTTTTTAATTTATAGCTTGGGGGAGTATAAAATTTCATGTCCTCTTCGGCTAAAAAAGTCGTTTGGTTTTTTTTTTTTGGTCTTTATTCAATTTTTTTTCGCTTTTGTTAGTTTTTAGTCGATTTTTTTAAGATTATTATTTCGTCATGACGAGAGGAATCTAAAAAGTAAAAAATTACAACCGAAATCCAATTTTTTTTTAATAAAGACGAAAATTAGATTTTTTTCGTCTTGACGAAGCAATAATTCTCAAAAAATTGACGAAAAATTAACAAATACGAAAAAAATAAATAATGACAAAAAAAAAGTCAAATAACTTTTTTAGCTGAAGGACCCCTAAATCCTCCCAAAAAACCGACCACTCGGCTCTAGCCATTTTTGCACGCGTTTAATGCACATTGACCCTCTGCCGCATTTCATGATCCCCCCTCCCCCTTCTCTCTCTCACGCGCACAGACCGAGGAATGCTACCAAGCACTCCGGTGCCAAAATGGGTGCCGAGCAACATCCGATCATTCATTTTGGTACAGACGATTTGGATTAAATTTAAACGCATATAAATTTAAACTATTTATTATTAATTATCAAAATAAACGGCTGAATAAACTGCTAGGCAATGGACAGAATATCTCAATCCCAAGTCCCCCCTCTCTCTCTTTTCTGGAGTGGAATTGTTTTAATCGAGAGAGAGAGAGAGAGAGAGAGAGAGCGGGGGCACATTTGTTTTCAAGAGCGGGGGCACATTTGTTTTCAAGAGCGGGGGCACATTTGTTTTCAAAGGTAAGCAGCTTTTTAAGGGGAGTATGATTAAAAAGGGAGGATTTTGTGGGAGGCGGCTAAACCTTAAAAGGCGAGCTGTGATGGGTGTATTTAGAGAGATGTGACCCAACCTAGGACTGATCTCAGACAACGTTAATTATCGTCGAACTCTCTACACCATGTCTCACTCAAGATCATAATTACCGTCCTTAATTAGGCCTCTAATCTTAGATGATGACTCCCTCATCATGATTATAGTAGCCTTCTAGATTCAGCTAAAGAGGCCATGCCCAACTTTCCATGCCCACCGAATCTTCGATCTTAGATCCGCCCAGTTCACAGCCCCTGCGTTGAGTTTATAGGGCCCACCTGACGCAAACTATTGAAGTACTATTTTGGATATTTTTTCCTGATCGGCTATCACTGTTCCGTTCTGATAAGATGCTTAGTTTTTATTTTACGAGACAAATAATTTATTTATAATACATTATTTTTAATTTAAAAAATAAGTACGCGCCGTTATGAACAGTAACATTCAGCAGCGCCTAATTTCATTATCTTTCTTGACAATTAATGCTCCCAAATTTAAAAAAAACTTTTTCAAAAAACGGGGGCAGCTGTCTAGCCTCTCGTCCGTTCCCTAGACAGCTAGACCTATATATGTGTCCTCCCTCAAGAGGTGTTGGTTGCTTTTGTATAAACCATCTAAGCTAGGCAATAAACCAATCCTCTGATAGAAGAAAACAATCACCAATCCCCCTCTATATCTTTTTATTCCGGACCTAAATCACATATCATCATCTTTCAAGGTGCCCTGCGCCCCGCTCTCAATGATCACTTGATTATAATTAAGTTGATACGTGTTTCGAGAAGACTTTTGTGTGCGCGCTTTCGCTCTTGCTCACACCCACAAATTATGCGACTTTAGTTTCAGACACAATAGCTAACTTGAGCGTGTTCTTCACTGTCGACAAAGAGGTTGAGAGAGAGAGATAGAGAGAGAGAGAGAGAGGGAGCTAGGGAAATGGGGTTGTCGTCTATGCATGTCCTGTCAAGATCAAAATGGGCAGACATCGACACGTTACTCAGAGCATCACCAGTAACAATAAACAGTGTCGACATGCAAAACAAAAGGCCCCTTTCACGAATTTGGCAACACACCTGCTCCACTTTCCCCCATATAGGCATCTACTAACCCTACTCCCACTCCCTCTCCCTTTTCTTCTTTCTAATTGAGCAGACACAATAATGTAAGTCGATTCCATGCGATCCGATTGAGATTTTACACATAACGTACGATAGCAATTGTGGTGTAACGACATCGTGCGTATTGAAAGGTACGTACAGATGCGATGGTTTAAGTAACGATATTGGAACACGTAACGATAACAATTGTACGTGTTGTAGCGACATCAAAAGTATTGAAAGATATGCATTGAGAATCAATTGTCACGGCCGAAGAGTTCTTAAAAATCATTTTTGACAAAAAGATACGTTAGAGGGCCTTAATTAGCCATAGTGGCAGCAACGGCCATGAGCCGCCGATCTAGGAATCAGAAACAAACCAATACGTTGCGGAAGTCAGTCGATACGCACGTAAGTTCTCATCTCACTTGTACATGGTAGCGTAAGAGCATCGGAAGACACGCGAATCGATACATGTTTAGGATCTTGATCCACACACATAAGACGGCTTCAGACACTTAATTATGTGAATGGACGTGTGTCCAAATAGTTGTGTCGTAATCATTGTCCTTTACCATTTCGCCCCTTCTTCTTCCTCTACAAAACCAAAGCCTTGTTTCAAGTTCAACTACCCAGACCCGGGGAGAGAGAGAGAGAGAGAGAGAGAGAGATGGGGCGTGGAAAGATTGAGATCAGGAGGATAGAGAACGCAACCAACAGACAGGTGACTTATTCGAAGAGAAGGAATGGGATTTTCAAGAAAGCGCAGGAGCTGTCTGTTCTCTGTGATGCCAAGGTCTCCCTCATCATGTTCTCCACCACCGGCAAATTCCACGAGTACATCAGTCCCTCCGTCTCGTATGTCTCACATACAATACGTATTCTTGCATTTTCTTTATCTGCTACGCCAGTTTCATGCCTTTGAATTAAAGACTTTGTTGTCACGATCCATTGAGATTCATAATCGATCGCTTAATTACCTGTTGTGAATTAGGACGAAAAAGATCTACGATGACTACCAGAAGGCTCTTGGCATCGATCTATGGAAAACCCACTACGATGTATTCTCTCTCTCTCTCTCTCTCTCTGTGTGTGTGAATTTAGGTTACTGATCCGTAATGCTGATTTGCATAGAGAATGCAAGAGCACTTGAGAAAACTGAAGGAGATCAACAACAGACTAAGGAGAGAGATCAGGTACAAACTAGAGGAATAGGCAATTACGATTTTTTTTTTTTTTACTTCTCTTATTTTTGGTAGGTGAGATGGGATTAAGGCCCCGGTTAACTAAAATAAGTATTTATTTTTTAAATAAGGGTGATTTATCGTGATAAGAATTATTTGTCTCGTAAACCGAAAAATATTTTCTTAAAAAATAAGAATCTTAACGAAATGGAACCTAAATTGACACTATAGCTTAAACGGTCGTGACATGGAACTTAGGTACCAAGTGTGCGAGGTCTCATGTTCAAGTTGATGAATGATGTTGGCGTGCTATAATAATCTAATTTTACTCTAACATCCTATCATTTTGCAAAAATAAAGTAGTTAAATTGTTATAAATATATACTTTGTGCCGATAAAAGGGCTTCTTTTCATAGATCACAGCTAGTATTATTTGTTGAATCAAAACAAGTGGTTACATAGAGGCAAAGATGAACAAAATAAAGAATTGGTTAAATTTTTAGGAACAAAACTAACAAGGGGCATTTTTCTCCTTTTTTTTTTTTTTGTTGTGTCGGCGTAAACTAATTTCGCTAGGGTTTGGTTTCACAGGCAAAGAATGGGTGAGGATTTGCACGGTCTGAGAATCCACGAACTGCACGGTCTTGAGCAAGAAATGGCAGAGTCTTTGACAAATATCCGCGATCGAAAGGTTGTAGATCATAGTCAAAAAGTCTAGATCTTCCGCATGTCATTCGTATTTGTTGTGTTGTTTTCCTTCGATCTTCCTTTTTCCTTTTCGAAAATGCTAACTATATACAATCTGCTGCGTAGTGGTTGATGTACAAATAAGGCATCATCGATATCAGTAAAATGCGTATAAACCTTTGTGGAAGTGCATGCATTGCTTAGATATTTGAGGAAATCGCGTTAAAACTAATTTTCTCAGTATTGTGTAGTTCTGTATTTTTTCTCCCCTCATTATTTCCCTTCACTACTCAACAATCATGTGTGTAATCAACCGTGTGTTTGGGTTATTTATTTATTTATTTATTTTCCCCTTGGACCATCTTCAAATGATAAATTTTTCATTTTTATTTGCTTCTTAATGTCTTTATTAATTTTCTGTATTACTGTATCGAATGGTAGATTGTTTCAGCTAACGAATTAATCGACGCTTAAATTTGTATGTTTCGTGACACAGTATCATGTGATCAAAACTTCAACAGATACCTATAGGAAGAAGGTCAGTGTCTCTTCTTCATTCTAAACTTAATTTTTAGTTGAAATTTAATTGGTCCATGCCGTTCTTAATCACAAGAGAGACCACTTTTTTTGTTGTTTCCATTGCCTAAAACAGGTACTATCTATTTGCAGGTAAAGAACTTGGAGGAAAGGCATGGAACTCTCCTAATGGGCTTTGTAAGCATCTTGAATCCAATTCATAAAAATTAATGTCATAAACTACGCCAATCAGGCGAGCTTCGCAAAAACGAATTTAACTCGTGAAATAAAATGACTCCTATATATATATATGGGGCTGGGGAAGTAATGATTAATTCTTGCTTTCGGTAAGATTTGATTTATTGATTTTTCAACCAAATAGGTTAGTGTAACTGTATTAGTAAATTTGAATTTAGAAGTTGAGTGAGCTTTAAGGAGTTTTGTACCCTCTTACTTTAAGTTTTTTTTTTTTTAAAATAAATAAATAAAAAGAGTACTGTAGTTGTTTGCACATAACTGTATTGGATAAATGTTTGTGTTAGTGATTTAAAATAAGGGCTACTTTTTAATTCCGTGGATTTTTACTCTAGGAGCCCAAATGCAAAGATCCACACTATGGGTTAGTGGATAACGACGATGGAGGCTACGACTACGGCATTGCGTTAGGAAATGGGGTCTCGAATATATATGCTAATTACCGTTCGCAACACAACCACCACCCTCACCTCGATCACCAAGGAGGGGGATTCGGATCCCACGATCTACGCCTCGCTTGATTAATTGGTACCATCGGAGCTCGCACCTCCCTTACAATCTGCAATGTCCTAAAATCTTATATACCAGAAGTACTACTGCTTTTGGCGATATGTATAAGCATGGCCACTCTTGATGGCATACATAACATTGTAGTATATCGTCGTTTATCGTGGTGCATGTCTGCTATAAATTGTTGGTGCACCGTGCACCTATCTCGCAAATAAATTAAATAGCTCTCGCTCTTCTGGTTGGAAAAACGACATGAATTGATCGATTATGGCGTACGTGCAGGCAGGGACGGAGCCAGAAATTTTACTACACGGGGGCGACCATGTACGCGAGACAAAAAAATAAAGAGAAACGTGCATAACAACGTGAATACATTAAAACTCAAAAATGTACAAAATAGCAACACTCCATACTTAATTATGCTTTTCATAAATTAACATATTGCAAAAGCATTAACAACTTACCTCAATTTATTTAGTAAAACCAGGCATCTTCAATTGCAGTCACGCTCTTTCATGTCATTAAAAGCATCGATGATAGTATCAACATCAAACCTTTTCGCAATATCATTCTCTATGTAAGTGATTTAGAAACATGCTAAAAGTTTATCCTCCATCGTGTTGCGGTGTCTAATATTTACACATTTCATAGTTACAACTTAGATTTCACCAAGATTACTTAAAGTTTTCCAAATTTCTTCTCCTAGTGTTCTTATTTTCTCGAAATTTCCTTCGAAGTTTTGACGATGTGGGATTTTTGTGCTGAGAGAGAGAGAGAGAGAGAGAGAGAGGGGTCTGGTGTGCCATGGAGATTTTTTAGGCAGAGAGAAAAAAACGTGTAAAATCCTTTTAACGATTGGAGATTTTTGTGGGTAAAAACTGGGAATTAAATAATTGAGTACTCACTATGTTAATCCTCAAATTTTATGTTTTGTTATATTTAACCTGTAATGTTTAGAAATTAACGTTGGTATCTTGTACTTCAAAGGTTACTAACTACTTACTATCATTTGATTTTTTTCCCCCAAAAATACTAGAGGGGGGCGAACCTCTATACTTTCGTAAGAAATTTTTATTTTACATATAATAAATAGAGATTTTTTTTTTCTCGCAGGGGCGACCGCCCCTACTGGCCCCTCCCTGGCTCCATTCTTGCGTGCAGGTGCGCTTGCACAGAGCTAGCTGCGCTTCGTTTTGCTTCATTTCCCATTTGAATTGAACATTTAGGTATAGTCTGCTCTCACATTAGATCTTTTTAAAGTTTTGACGTTTGATATTGGGAAATGATTTTGCCACTCCTTTTTTTGTTAATGCCACTCCCCTGCAAGTGTATTTTTTGTTCAAAAATACACTTACAGAAGAGTGACGTTAACAAAAAATAAGTGACAAAATCAGCAGCTTTGATATTATATGGTTAAACTTGAGCCTATTTTACGGCTCCGTACTGCACGTTCTACTTCCGAAAACAAAAAAAAAAGTCTGACAGCTAGCTATCTATAGCAAAATGATTTTTGTACTCATTTTGTAACGCCCCTGATTTTTTGGTACGTTAAATAACATTTTATTGAATATTAAAAGAGAGTCTGGCTCTTTATTACAAGATAACTCTCACTAGGGTTTAATATTTATACAAATGAAGGGTTCTAGGGTTCTTAACTACAGTTTCGCCTGCTGTTCCGTCCTAGCCAGCTCCTCAGCTCCAAAAGCCTCCAAAGTGTACTGTTCATCTTGATCATCTACAAAATCTGACACATTATACCAACGTCGCCACCGATATAATATGTCAGGGTCACCAAAGGTAACACCATGAGCCACAAGAGCTCAGCAGAATAATTCTATACCCATTAACCCATAACTTACCAATATCAGAGTAAAAAGTAGCATACCAAACTCTTGCACAAGCAGCGGAATACATACATGTTTAACATGACATTAACAATGACACATCCGCATTACTTAGTCTAACGTTGGTGTCTGCGTTGTATGTGTTTCTCCTACGCGACTCATCGTAGAACGTGTCCCATATTCATTAACATTTCTGAAATCATTTTCACTTCCAAATCAACATTTTGAAAATCACCTTTAACACACCCAACCTCGGTTCCGCCGCGCCGGGTTCCCGAATATCCTCACAATGGTTCCGTCGCGCCGGGTTTTCATTGGCACACAAAACCTTGCATTGGCTCCTTGCCGCGGATAACCAAGCCACATTACCAATGAGGCTACCACGTCCGGCCACATTGGCAATCTTCACGATGAGCTACCACGTCCGGCCACATCGAGGTTTTCACAACATTTAAATCACCTTCAATGAGACTACCACGTCCGGTCCCATTGACAACACAAACCGCACAATGGGCTACCAAGTCCGGCCACATTGCGATTTTTAACATCTCTTTACACAATGAGCTACAACGTCCGGCCACATTATGATTTCAAAACTTTTTCTCCTTTTCAATAACCACACCCTAGGTGTCATGTTTCTACTTTCTCGATTGTTGTGTCTCGTTATCATGCATAGATTTCGCGGTAGGACTTTCTCATCATAAACCATTTAAATCATTCATTGTAATCTAAACTAGCAAGATCATGCAAGCAATCTTATAAACAAGCTCATCACCATCCTTATACAACCACAAGTAATGCAATAACATGTAAACCAACTCATAACTTTCTAAAAAATCAAAATATGAATACTTCGAATAAAGCTTCTGATTTCTCTTGTTTTGAAATCCGTTCTTTCTTTCTTTGTGGAAAGTTCAAAAAGACCACATATGTTTATTGACGTAGAAATCATTTGTTCAACATGTCATACTTTCAAAAGCAAGATAGGTTTATTTTTAACATTCTTTCGACGTCAAGTTTCGTACCATATTTTTAAAGTTCAAGACAATCTACGTTTAGTTTAAAACATAACTTGGGAAAAATGAGTTGAGATTAATCAACATATACTTAGGATTAACGAGTAAAGGAGAATCTACCTTGATCTGAAACTAGTCGGGGCCGAATAAGTTAGTTGAAAAATTCTACGGGCGGTAAAACTTCCAAATCTGGACCAACTTTGGATGGCAGTAACTCGGTCAATACTTGGCCGAATAGGATCGTTCTTAAGTCTAAAACGAAGATCTCGAAATTCTCTACGACTTTCGCCCAGAAAAAAATGGTGATAAAGAGGTGACAGTAAGCTGTCTGGACTGGAAATTCGAGAATTTCACTGAATTTCGGATGCCAATATCTTGGTCATTTCTTGACCGTTTGGGGTGGTTCTTGGGTCTAACTTGAAGGTTTCGAAGTGCTCTACGACTTTCCCGAAGGAAGTTTGTTCTAAAAACTACTTTAAGCAGGAGAAAAATGAGGTTTTACGAATGGACAGTGGGCTGTCTGGAAATAACTGAATGGTTTTTAGAGAAAAGATGGAGCAATGCTTGAGATGTGAGTTGAATGAGAAGTGAGGAGGCTATTTATAGCAACCTTTGAGCCCTCTCATTCCCTCATATGGCCGGCCCCCCTCTCTCTATCTCCCATGGATTTGCTTTATGTGTTGGTCTCCCTCCCTCTCTCATGGTCGGCCCCCCTTCCTCTCCCCTTCTTGCTCCATGTGTCGCTCTCCCTCCCTCTCCCATGGTCGCCCCCCTTCCTCTCTCCTTCTTACTCCATGTGTCACTCTTTCATGGTTGCCCCCCTTAGCGGTTATTGTCCAATGGATAAAAGACAAAAAGGTTCAAGTGGTCCAACTAGGGTTAGGAAGAAGTGATTAGGCTAAATGGGCAATAGGCTATTCTAACTAATTGGTTAAGACTAACGATACTTAATCTAGGCTTCCATTGCTCGAGTGGTATTTTGGTTGTATTTTGTAGGAAATCGCCTAATAACGGAATATTAAAGCCCGACGGTGCCAAACGCCAAGGCAAGGCGTGAGCGTGGCCAAGGCAAATCAAAGCAAAGCGGCTGGCAGCCCGCTAGCAAAGCAGTGGCCAAGGCGGCCCGCTAGTAGAGCAGTGGCCAAGGCGTAGCCAAGGCAAGGCCAGAGCAAGGCAGCCCAGCAACGCCAAGGTAAAAGCAAGGCGCGACCCTACACCAAGGCAGAACCCGATGGTAGCCAAGGCAGAGCAACCCGATAGCGAGCCGACGCCTAGGCGAGGCAGGCCCGACAGCGAGCCGACGCCAAGGCAAGGCAGGCCCGACAGTGAGCCGACGCCAAGGCGAGGCAGGCCTAACAGCGACCCGATGCCTAGGCAGCCTAGCCAAGCCAAAGCAAGGCAGTCAAGCCAACGGTCAAGGCAAAGACCAAAAATTTCTACTAACCACTTCGGCATCGATGCATCACTCTAGGTTAGGGAAATGTAACTAAGCCAAACGGTAGTTAAGGTTTGCTAACTAATCGGTCAAGTAGAATTTGCAGCCGAGAAATATAATTTAAAGATATTATTTACTTATTAGGAAAAATATACGAGTACGTTTACAAGTATACTAGTCATGGGAGAAGGACTAGATTGTCCGGAGTAAAATGATTCAATTTTACAAGTTTCAAATCTAATTATGACGGATTATAAGAATTTAAAAGAAATTTTTAAAGCAATCCAAGTAAATAAAAAAAAAATCAAATATTTAACGAAATTTTTATTCACCAAAAATCAGGGTCGTTACACATTTTTGTGTGTGTGGAAAAGCTTGTACTCCTAATTAAATTGCCATTAACTAGTGCATAAAACTCTTTGCCATTAACTACTAGTGCGTTTTGGTGAAATTATATAATAGTTCGGGAGCACCCTCATATCATGACGTGTTGTGGACCATTTCACAAGTACATATTTACGTAAGGTGTATACTTTGAATCGTGAATTCCACTAGAACATGTGGTTGTAGAGTGATTCCCTTGAACTAAATAAGAGTTTTTTTTTTCTTTTTGTCCCCTGAACTATGCACATTTTCTCTACTTTGTCCCTAAATTATTAATTTAACAATTTCTGTAACGCCCCGATTTTCGAAAATAAAATCGAAGGCATTTCAATAATTTTTTTTTTTTAAAAAATTATTAAATTAAAGTTTAAAATTCAAAACAGAATTCTCAACATAGAGATCTATTTATTACAAACCACTAGGGAAATACTAAAGAAATAGTTTTTGGGATAATAAGATAACAGAGCCAACTTCTAAGTTTGATACGGATTCCACGCGTACTCGGGTTCGGCTCCCACATTCTGATTCTCCTCTGCATAGAACTGTTCGCCTTCGGGATTTTGTGTCTCTTCCTGATTTTGTGCCATCGAGGGATCCTCTCCATTGTATCTTGCGTACTCTAGCAAATTGATCGCCGAAGCAATCGATTTGCTAGGATACAAACGTATCCGTGAGTGATAAATCACCCAGTAGAATAATCCAACCCAACCACCCTTCTTACTTTACAGTTAGCAAGTAAACAGGATAATAATGATACGAATAAGTAAAACAGAGATTTTTCACATCAACCAGTTCATTACTATCCATTAGCCTAACGTGTGATCTAAGATCTCCCCGCGAGATCTTTCCTCCCCAACCGTTAACCATGCTCGGTCCCATGAGATCACTTCCCTTTGCTGTCGTAGATAACCTAAGTTACAATACTATAACAAAGGGATAACTTATCTTGCCTGAATCACAACTAGGGTTCGCTTATCTTATATACCACATCACAATCATTTCTCAATCATCACTGGACACACGCCAGTCTGTCAATTCACCACTGGACTTTGCCAGGACATCAATTTACCACTGGACTCTCGCCAGGACATCAATTTACCACTGGACTTCGCCAGGACATCAATTCACCACTGGACACACGCCAGGACATCAATTTACCACTGGACACACGCCAGGACATCAATTTACCACTGGACACACGCCAGGACATCAATTTACCACTGGACACACGCCAGAACATCAATTTATTCCACTGGACACTCGCCAGGACATCAATTCACCACTGGACACACGCCAGGACATCAATTTACCACTGGACACACGCTAGGACATCAATTTATTCCACTGGACACTCGCCAGGATATCAATTCATTCTACTGGACACTTGCCAGGACATCACCACAAAATATCGCTGGACCACCGCCAGGTTTTATCAACAGAAAATATCGCTGGACTACCACCAGGTTTTATCATCAAATATCACTTCTCAAAATCACGACTGCAGGCAACCTCTAAAAGAAAAGAAAAACTTCACAATTTATCCATTATCCAACATCGTCAAGGTAAATTCTATCTCGTATACCACCCCATGTCTCTAGGGTCCAATCTAGCATTCAAATCAAGCATCGACACAATTTTATTCTCGATAATAATTAAAACGAATAACAGACAGATCAAAACAAATATTAGACAATGCAATCACATAACTTTTTATGACTGGGCCGTTGCCCTTAATCTCGTATGACCACAATATGAATGGAAAGGTAGAAAATTTTATATAAGACTTTAAAAAATAATTTACTATGCTTTTATTAATTATTCTTAAGTAATTAGGTTGATTAAATACTAATTAAATACATTAATTAGGTAAAAATATTAGAATAATTTTCGCAACCTTAATAAGAGTCCTAAAGGTTCTCTATAACAAGTTTGAGTGTTAAAAGTTAGGTTTGGAGGTCCGTGGAATTATTTTAAATATAAAGATTAAGTTAAATGACAAAAGGAGGATAAATGAATAATAATTAATTAAATAATTAAAAATATGTTGATATTAACAAAGTTTCATCTCAGGACTGTAAGAAGTCTAAATAAAATTAATCGGAATTATTAACATCTTTTATAATATTTTAAAGTATTTATATTTAGAACCAAAGCATAATTAATAATAATTAGTTAACTAAATAAATAAAATATTATTTTAATAATATATCATCCTTGAGATGTGAGAAGCCTAGGAAAAAAATTTTAGATGTAAAAAACATTTTTTGGAAGGTCGCAATTATTTTTCGTTTGTAACTTTAATAAAAAATAAAATAAATAGCTAATAATATAAAAAATATATGAAATCAGTAAGTTATGATCTTTAACATGTTAGAAGTTTAGGAAAAATAGTACGGGAATTTATAAGGTAGTTTATAAGGTCGCGAGTATTTTTAGTTTATAAACTTTTACATGAAAATGAATACAAAATTTAATAAATAGTTAAATAAATAAAAAAATATGACATTAACAAGGTATGATCTTTGAAGTTTTAGGAATCTAGGAAAAATAGTTCGGGGTCAAAAACTAGGTTCGGGATGTCGAAAAATCTATTCGGAGCAAAACAAGTAAAACCGCAAAGTTGGACTGGGTTTGACCTTTGTAGAGACCCGTAAATTTTCGTTATATAATTTTTAATGTTTTATAAATGGATAAAGGATTGATTAATGAGAAAATTATAATTGTGGGTTAAATGTGTAAAGGTTTGGAAAGTATGGGGTGTTAGTGTAATTTGTGAATGTGTGTGCCTTGTATGTATACCAGGAGAGTTTCTTTTTTCCATTTTTCCATTTCACCTCTCTCTCTCTCAGCTCTCAGCTCTCTCTCGATCTCTCTCACATTTTCACCAAAAACTCACCCAATCACCCGAGACCCACAACAATCAACCTCAACTCCATCGTCTAGTTGCATATTCAAGCTCGTATCGCGTTGGATAGAGCTCAGTTTGGTGTATTTCCGTTCAGTTTGGATTCCAGGAGCTAAGGCTTGCTCAATCTCTTTATTTTCGGCTTGGATACTCGAGGTAGGAAATTCTACCTCTCTTTATATGTTATTTGAGTGTTCCTATGCTTTGCTCGAACTTGTTTTGGTTGTTATTCGGTTTGGATCAAAATCTGTCAAGCTGTGAAAAATTGCCAGAATTTCCGGATTTCTACCGGTAGGACTTTTTTCTCTACCGGTAGAATTTTGTCGTCTTGAAAACTTGTACCTACTGTTTCGAATTTGAACCGGTAGAATTTGTTCTCTACCAGTAGGATTACAAATTTTTCTCGGACTCTACCGGTACCATTTTCCCATCTACCGGTAGAAATCTTGCGAACCAAAATTTTGTTCCTGCAGTTTCCTATTCTACCGATAGACCCCTATTTCCTACCGGTAGACTACCATTAAAATGCTCAACTTTCCAGTGACGTTGCAATTCCACATTTCCAAAGCCTTATGCCATCTCAGTGGGATATTATGATTATTTTATCATATATAACAAGAATATTGGGCAATCATGTGTGTCCTTTTGATAAAAGAGAAATATCTACCGAATGTGTTCAAATTGGTGGAACCATGGCTTGATAAATATGATTTTCTTGCATGACACTTATACGAACGATTCACCTGAGCATGTCTAGAGATCCGATGAGTAGTATTGCAATCCCTTTTTCTCTCGACTCGTGGAATCCTTTAGGTTCTTTTAGCATACGCTTTACGGACTCCAGGTAAAGAAACTAGAAAATCGGGTATCGCAGAATTTAGTCGTGGGTTGATAGGTGGTTTGAGAGGGTATGGGGGCGTACTTAGAGGTACGGTAAGGACGTGTGTATTCGATTATATGTGATGTGATAAATTGTTGGTCTTGTAATACCATGTGATTGATTAAATAGCTTGTGGATCCGATTGAACGTTTTAATGTATGCGAAATGAGAACTTGACAGGAACGCATGAGTATATACATTTGGGAAGTTGATTATGAAATGATGAGATTCAAAAGAAAAGATGTAAGAGGTGACCCAAGTGGTCGTTATTGAGGGAATAGATTCGGGGTGACCCTGCGCTCGAGGGAATTAGACCCGAGGTGACCCAAGTGATTATTATTATTGAGGGAATAGAGTCGGGGTGACCCTACGCTCGAGGGAACTAGACCCGAGGTGACCCAAATGATTATTGTTATTGAGGGAATAGACTTGGGGTGACCCTGCGCTCGAGGGAACTGGACCCAAGGTGACCCTAGTAATTATCGATGGGAAATGCCCGATTAGAATAAAAGATTTTGGTTAAAGGATTTTGATGGAAATCCTCCGGTATTCTTGAGCGAATCAACGGCTTCCGGTATGTGGGCACAAATCAACGGAATCCGGTATTCGGCCCGAATCAACGGAGCTCGACCTACAATGGTCGTGAGTTTTCTTTGAATTGTTTGAAGTCAAAAGGAAAGGCTTTTGTAATAAAGGGATTTGATGGTAATGAATGTGGACACGAGAAAGATTGTGGTATCATACGAAGAGTAATAAGATGATTTTGAATTGAGTATGGACAAATGTGGAACAACGTGAGTTTATTATTGTAATTAGGCAAAGGAGCAAATGGTTAGTAACATTTATGTGAAGTCAAGAACCCTAGGCTATGGTCGGCGGCTCGTTAGTAATCTTTCGTACTTTGGGCGTATCGGTCTTTGTTCACTCACTCTTGGCATTTGATTCATCTCATTTGCATATAGAGTTTGCGTAGACTTTTCTACTGGGCTAGTGTAGCTCAACCTATCTTTTTCAGATATTTTGCAGGTCACCGTCATGGAGTGCTTGGAGTGCATGCTGTTGTTATTGATAAAAGCTATTTTTGGGAGTACTCCACTATTTTTGTAAAATAATCCACGTTGTATTATCTTTATCTACTTTGGAACTCTGTAATTTATTGAGCAGATTTTTAGAATTGGGGACTGAACTATCTTTTGGATTATTAATTGTAACTCCTGTGAGGATTTAAATTATTAAATGTTATTATTATTTATGTTTGAAATCGAGGGCGTGACAACCTTGCTGCCGCAAGGTCAGAATTCTGGTGCATGCGGCTGAAGAAACCGAAGGTTGCGGCCGCAACCTTGCTGCCAGGTTTGGTTTTTTTGCTTTTTCTTGATTGTTTTCGATGCATGGGGCCACGGGGGACGTTGGGCTATGTCTATAAACATTAAATATACTTAGAGGAGGCTTCGGATCGAATTATAATACCTTGAAGCGGATTAAATTTGATTTCGATCGAAACTTGACACTTTGGAAGGAAAACTTCGGTTTCTTCGACCGGGAGACCTTGGGGCCGAATTGGTTGGTGGGTGGCGGTGCTAGGGGTCGTAGGAAGCAACTCGATTGATCAATTTGAGTCTCGGACGAACGGATCTACAAAACCCACTTTTCTCTCTCTCTTTTCTCTCTCTAGAACTCCATAGCTTTGGAGCTTTGATTTCCTTTCGATCTTCTCTCTTTTCTGGATGATTGGAATGTGAGAATTTTCGTGCGTGCCCTAGGGTTGGAGTAGTGAGGTATTTATAAGGGAATTCGGATGAGGTAGGATTAATTTGAGTCCTAATCGAAATGGGTTTTTGCATGGATGAATTTAGCTCGGTTCTAGGGTTATGGAGAAGGTAGAAATCAAGTAGGAGTAGGAGATGGAGAGATAGAAGGAGTGTGCATGCATGTAGAAAAATAAAAAGAAAATATGCATGCATGTTTTTAAATACTTGCATAATTGTATCAAAATAATAATAATAATAATAATAATAATAATAATAATAATAATAATAATAATAATTGTATTAAGAAATATAATTCTAATAACAAAAAAAAATTGGGTAAAAAATCCGGGTCGTTACAATTTCATCCCCTCAACTATCATACCGTTACCTACGTAGTCCAATAGATAACAGAAGTTAGGAATTTGGACGGAAAATACCATGTAAGGCTTGTTTGGGATATTTGATTATGAGAGCGTTAGAGACAAAAATAATTATGACCCTTCTGGCTAAAATGATTAGAAAAATAAAAGCTTCACATTGGTTTCAATAGATTTAAAATTGGAGCACTTAATTTTTTAACCATATTTTTCAGTATATAAACCTTCTAAAAAAACTTAAGTACTCGAATTTTTAATATGTTGGAAATGTGCAAAGTTCTTATGTTTCTAATCATATTATTCTGAAGAGTCATGATTAATTTTTATTTGTAGAGCTATCATAATTAAATATCTACTTTTTATTTGGGACCCTTTAGTGTAGATACTTGATTATAAGAGCTCTATAAACAAAAATTAATTATAAACTTTTAGCATAAAATGATCAGAAAAATAAGATCTTTGTATCGATTCACAAGGATTGAAAATTAGAGCGCTTAATTTTTAACCATTTTTTTAATATATAAACAATTTAAATTCTATACTATAAAGAACTCAGTTTTGTTTAAAAAATATTTGTATTGTTAGTCTCTATAAAATGATACGGAGTACGTCTAATATATGAACCTTGTAAAAAAATTAAGTGCTCCAATTTTCAATCTGTTTAAACCAGTGCGAATATCTTATTTTTTGATAATTTTATCCTAAAAGGTCATAATTAATATTTATCTCTAAGACTCTTATAATGAAGTATCTACTCTACAGGGTCCTAAACAGGGCATTACATGACATTTTCCGTCCAAATTTCTAATTTTCGTTATCTATTGGACTAAGCAGGTAACGGTATAATAGTTGAGGGGATAAAATTATCAAATTGATAATTTAAGGACTAAGTAGAGAAAATGTGCATAATTTTGGGGAATAAAAGAAAAACCTCAACTAAATAATTGCTTAGTTAGGGGAGTACATGCATGTAAACATACAAAGTAGTGATAAGAGTTTATCCTATGGATTTGAGAGTGGTAATACACGGTGTAGTGTGACCGATCTAAGGCCGTTCGCTTCAAAATAGATGGCTGAGTCAGTCGCACTGCACAGTATAGTACAGAGGTGCACTACATCACTCCAGTTCAAATTATCTATGCCTTGCATCATGCAATTTGAGTTAGGCGTGAAGATATCCAAAAAAATTACACGTATTTTAGTAGAAAACAAAACAAAATGTCAGACATATATAGTGTATATTTTCTAAGTTTTTAACTCCATGTAAATTCAAAGTG
Source organism: Rhododendron molle (assembly GCA_025413875.1). Lineage (NCBI taxonomy): Eukaryota > Viridiplantae > Streptophyta > Magnoliopsida > Ericales > Ericaceae > Rhododendron > Rhododendron molle. The sequence goes on along the minus strand of CM046395.1, from coordinate 4,727,874 downwards.
TTCTATTTTAAATCAAGTATCGCCAACTTAAAATGCATTGTGGTTAATATCGAAAACGAACCATAGTCCATTAATTTGAATTGGTTCGATTTTATGAATTTCTCAAGTTAATTTGATTCCCTAAATCTTTAAGAGAGAAACTTATTCACGGCTATATGTAATCTCAACCGTTTATTTCGACAATCAATAGTTCGAATTTAAAAAAAAAAACACTCTTCGAACGAAGAGTACTTAAACTCTTCTAGCAAATAATTTTTTTAAAATTCAGACCGCTCAAAACACATTTAGATGCGCGCGATTGAGCGCCGTAAACTATAATCACGGCTGCTATGTAAACAAAAATTTCTCAATCTTTAATCCCATATATAAAAGTGATTTGGTTCTTTGCTTTGCAACAAAAAAAAAACAACAAAATTTCTGTTTTTAATTGTAGTCTGTACAAATTCCATGGAAAAAGAGAGTCAAAAGAAAGTCCCAGTATTCGGCAACGCAACGCACGACGTCGTTCTCACCAATACCATTCTACCGTACCGCAGACAGAAGGAATCACAGGAAAGTATTTTCTCTCTCCAGGGGACTCCGCGAGCGAGCAGTTACCCGCGCCGATGAATTAATCTCTCTCTCTCTCTCTCTCTCTAAACCACCAAAATCTCACTCCTTCGAAAATCTCTCGATTCCTGTTTATCCAAATGGTTCTGCAATCAATTGAGAGACTCTTCTCTCTCCGATATCGAGAATCGTACGTATAGCGTCATTAGCATACAACATTCTAGGGTTTTAGGAAGTGATTGGCGATGGCAGCCCTCGCTCTCACCCCTCCGTGGATCCCCGAGGTCGACCTCTTGTTGAAGAACGCCGTCGAGGTACGCAGAAATTGAACCTCTCTCTCTTATTTAGGAGTTGATTTCCTATGCGTACATTGTAATTTGGCCGAAATTTGATGAACCTTCTTGTTCTATGATTCTACTAATTAGCCTAGGATTATCGACCGCTTATCCTTCTAACTCGGAACTATTCATATTGTGCGTAGTATACTAGTAGTAATTATTGAAGTCACATAATGTACGTGCGTGGAAGCATCTTTCGAAACTATTGCTAGCTATTAAAATTCACGAGAGCGATAATTGAGAGCGAAAGCTTAGGGTGAGGATTGAGAGTGGGAGCGAAGTGTCCTGTTGGAGGACTATCTGACCTAGGCCACTATACTTAATTAACTCTTTGATAGTTCAACTACGACTCGGTGTTGTAATTCCTTTTAGCAAAACACTGAGACTGGTTGCCTTTGTTTTACTATTACCCCTTCAGATGATATTATTACACTAGTTTCTCTTTATGTATAAAAATTACCTAACAAATCACTCACATGTTTACAAATAATGAGAGCAACCCGTTAAATTAATGTGTTTTACAACCTCCTCTCTCTTAATTATAGTTATTTGTCACACAACTAAAATAAGATTAAGCTTTTGATTATTTAGTTTTTGTATCTGATCTCTATTAATTAAGTTGTGCTCTTAGATGCTTGGGACCTAGATTTATAATTTAATTGTTAGGACCTTTCATTATGCCCTTTGATTTCTTCAATTAATGGTGATTGTGTGTAAAAAGTAGGGAACACGTCTCTATAATTTAAGAAACTAGTGTCATGCTTAAGTTGAGTAAATATTTTGAAGATTATGATAAAAAAAAAAGTGCCCCCTATACTAAATTCCTGACTCCGCCATTGGCCACCAGCCATACAGAAGTAGAACATGGTGAACCAAAAAGAACATGGCAAACCAAAATGGCTGAATATAGCTGCAAAAGATGTTTGAAAACATTCAACATGATAAAATGAGATGGTTGATCAGTTAGAAAACATATTTACAAGGCCCCTTGAACTCATATTCCTGTTTCCAAGGAAATTATTATCCTCCTCAAATAAAATGAGATGGTTGATCATTTAGAAAACACATTCACAAGGCCCCTTGAACTCATATTCCTGTTTCCAAGGAAATTATTATCCTCCTCAAATAAAATTGTACTCTATTATATACGTGAATGGAAAATCCTGTAGTCCAATTCGTCGCACTACAAGGGTTGTAGGGCGACTGAACCTGTCGTCCATTTTGACGCGGACGACTCGGATTTTAATCCAAGTTTCTATTGATGCGAGCCTTCCATTGTTCGGATTAAAATTTGCGCCATCCATCACCGAAATGAACGGCCAGATCACCGCCCTAGTACGGGCTGTACTGCAGGATCCCTCAGCACATTCAATTGCAAGCTCCTGGATTCTGCCTTTTCTGAAAAGTGAGAACTGCTCAACGTCCCTTTCTTGTCTGTAATTAACATTGCCGTTTGTTTTGGGAAACAGGGTGGCCAAGCTTATTGGAGATAAGAGGGCTGTAGTTGCAGAGAGAGGCTTCAACCGCCCTTACGCAAAGGTAGTAGTCTCAAATTGCGGTTTGTTTGATTGACCCCGAAAGTTATTCACAAATCCTCATTTGGATGTCCAACTTTTTTCTTGTAAGAGAAAACAGGTTAATGCAAGATCAATGTATTCTATTACTTCTGCTCACAAAAACTCAATATATTGTTCCACTGTTTAAGCTGGCTTAAGAAGAATACAGGGAAAACCACTGACATATGGTGCATGGGCTGCAAACAGCACATGCGTCTATACTAGTAGATACAACACTATGCTCATCCAAAAGAGAAGGACAATACAAACACAAGAAAAGAATACAAAAGAGACGGAAAGATAGATTCACTTTGATGGCTTTCCGATGGGTGTAAAGGTCCGAGTGTTCTTTCAGCACAAGCATTCGACCATCGCAATTGACATTCTATGCATGCATGAAAACGGTTCGGACACCCTTCAAATTCTGAACAATTCCGGTTGATCACCTTGGACCAGGATTCAGCTTCATTCTTTTTGCAGATGGAGGCGTGAATAGCTTTTTGACTGAAGCAACAGGATCATCCACCTGTGAGAAGTTAACAAAGAACAAGGTGATGAAAGATAAGACCATCAAAGAAAGAGAGGTGATGATAGATACACAGGCAAAGAATGTGACAACAGACCATTCATAATTACGGCTAGTATGGGTGGGTAAACCTACACACATGCTCATCTGCAGTGCTAATGCTGTGTTTGGATCAGGATTTGTGGAGGCAAAGGAAATGGAAAAGATAAAAGGACAATGATGAGTAGAAGAAGCTACATTTCTTTCATTAGGTTCCTACCATTTTCCTTGGCAAATCTCTGAACATAATAATCAACATATGCATTATCAGACCCAGCCTTCATGTTTGATAGGATGGAGATCCTTATTACAATGCATATGACTTTGTGCCAACTATAGGCATGATACAGCAATTTCTGCCACCATGCATGATTTTTAGGATGGAGATCCTTATTACAATGCAAAAGGATTTAACTGCACCACATTCGGAACTACCTTATAAAAAATGTCCCGCAATCATGCTCGATAAAATGAGGCTTCCTTGCGGAAAAGGGGAAAACCCTATGGGTACACACCATATCAAACTTTTCATAACTAGCCACAATAATTAGTTGCTAACACTAAACACTTCCGTAACTAGACCCTATAATTTTTCATCTTCCATGATCACCACACACACCCATTCATAACTACTCAGACGTTCAGACAATAGGTCACCAACACCACAAAAAGTCGGGGACAAAAAATTCTAAAATAATATATAAAAATTCACGCCAAGAAAATGCATAAAATCGAAACACTAAGTGCATGACCAACCACAAATCTGCATATAACTTCACTTTTCTATGATACACACCTTAACTGTCTATAGTTAATACCCCTCTGTACCAATGCTTTTTCTGCAATAAAGATTACCAGCTACATGCTTGAAGATTGAATGCTAGTTCTTCGCGAATATAAAAGGAGGTTTCAAATTACCTCAATCAAGGAAGACGATGAAGCATTAGGGGATGAAGGGCAAAAAAACTCCTCCTGCCGCTGTAAAGCAGATAGTGTTTTTTGCCATCCTGGAGGTGAATTGCCGGTTGAAGCAATCCAGGGACAAAAATGCCTGTGCTGCCTAATTGGATCAAATTCCATTGCTTTATCTGATGGTAGTTGATCCTTATTCTTCCCTGGAAATTGGAGAGACCAATTCATCAATTTTTCCACATGAATCCACAGCTCTACAAGGTCGGATTGAAATAAAAAAAGGAGACAAAAAGGAAAACATTTGGCAACCAAGAGATTGACAAAGTCAAAAGCAAATGAAGCCAGCATGAAATCTTCCAAAAGTGTTAATGCAAAATGAGAGTCAAGAGAAAGGACCCGTTCACATTTTACAATCATAAAGTTCACAAGCACAATTAGGGGAATTTTGTTGACTTCACAACAACACTTGATTAATACCTGATTTTTGGAGTTTGCCCAAAAGTAAAAGGTCAGAGGAGGGAAACAACCATATGTTATACAGGATTATCGCTTTGTATTTACAGAATGAGGTAATTGTTAAGAACAAAGTGTACTGAAAGTAACCTGCTAGAAGCAAAACGTCCTACTAACCTATAACAAATTGTACAAAATATGCCAAATGAATAGCCACGGAGAAATCTCAAAACTCTGCGACTGAACTCCTGGTCCTTTGTACAAGATATAAGAATTAGAGCATGCAATTATGTGTAACCACAGCCTACAAGGCCAGACACGAGTTTAAGAACCAAGATCACCTGTTAAGTCAACAAACGTACAAGTACTACAAAATTTTCAAACCAAGTCAATTCTCTCCAGTTAAATTTACATTACCTGCCTCAACAAGGAAACCAAGTTTGACACCTACATAAGGTTCATATTTGCAAGAACAGAAGGCTTATAGGGAACCTGTATCATTCCACCACCTTTATATCCTACATATTTGCAGTAGACCTGTTTCTTTGTCACTCGGTTTTCTATCCTAGGCTCCTGGCCTAGTTGCACAAACAGTCCTTTCCTTGACATATGCATGTCTACCAGGCACTCCCATTTAAACATCTGAAGTCTGATCTAAAAGGATTTTACTCCATGGCACTAGCTTTTCCACCAATAACAGGATTCTGCATCTATAGCAGTAGAGGATGAGGAGGGAGGTGGAGGATGATACAGGAAGAGACTGAAGGGTTAGTGAATGTTAGCTTTGGTCTCACTTCCTCGTTTTGTCCACATTAAGCACATCTCAGGGCTAAGGGAAGTCAACTATCTCAAGCACAGACATGTGAAAACAAAACCAATTTGCAGGTGAGAGGCAATAACAGTGAATGCTCTCTCTGCAGGATAAGGATAGCCAGTCAGAATGGAACCAAAAGTCATTCCAGTTTACCCTCTCAAATCAACAAAACCAACAAGGCATTCCAGTCTTTCACGTCAAAAGGGTTCCAGCCTTTGACGCCACCCCTAATGGTTGAGATTCTAAAGGCCTAAACCGCCAATTAGCCAACCAGGAGGGGATAACACAATTTCAAACAAAAGGCATACCAAACTCGAAACAAGGGACACAAAATACTCGGTAAAAATTAGTCAGAGTTAACCACAAAAATACATATGACGATTTGAAAAACCACAAAAGGCATAACCAAGTGGCCCGTCATAGATTCAGAATCATGGTTGTGTATCAAAAAGAGAGGGGGGGAGTACTATCTGTAAAAATAAATAATAGAAGTAGTTCATTCAGAACACACTAAAAGAAGTACGAAAATACGTCTGCTTTCCATTTTCCAATGACGAATTACATGACATAAGAAGCAAAGTGAGGACAGCAAAATTTTAAGGAAAAAAGAGAGAAAAATCTGGTTAAAGAATCCAGAAGATGCGCTATAAGTCTTCATACCTATACTCCAGGGCAAGACAGCATACTCTACTGGCTGCAATCTCGCCTTGACCACACTACCGCATACTGTACCAGTTACAGGACCCTGTTCCAGAGAACTAGCACCAGCCTGAACCGTAGTCGAAACATCATTTTCAACAATTTCCCCATCTCTTCTAGTCTCAGAGACACTTGTGGTTGAAACAGAAGAGTCCCTGATATGAGAACTACTGGAAACCGGCACTGCTTGAATATTTTCAGTGTTTTCCAGCATTTTGTCCGTTCTGCTGTCGCCATCAGCACAATTTGGAGAACTCTCTACCTGCTTTTCCTTGTTGGAATCTGGCGTATCGGTTCCAGGGAATCCCTGTAAACCACTTTTACTTCCTTCAGATGATATGCCACAATTTCCGTCTGCTAGTGTATTGCCCTGCTCAATGACATCCTCATCCAAACATGACATTAACGACATCTCCACGTGACTTTTACCTCCCTGAAATGAATAATTAGCACACAGACGATCTCTAAAATCTGGATCAGAGGAAATCCGGGATCTCAAATTCCGCCCAATAACAGGCAAAGAGATTGTTGCTCTGAAATTCTGTTTTGCTGGTGGAGGGCCCCCAGCAATCGTTAAACTTAAATTCAACCGCTTTCCACTTGCAGATGCGGCACTAGTAAAGGCGGTATTCAATGTTCCTTCCTTATTTTGCACACCATTTACAATGCTCAAATCATGGGTTCCAGAAGTGCTCATATCACCACGATTGACAGCTTCTTCATGGCGTGCAGAATCGTGTTCACTATCGACTTCTGTGATTCCAACTAGTCTTAAGAACTCCAAAGGCCGGGGAACTGTTGTGAAAGTCCATAATCCAACACTTGCTCCACAAAGCCTGCAGTCTAAAACAACAGAATTGGGATCAGACTGCACTCTGTTGGAAGCCGCTGGATCATCATTTGCCTCCATGGTCTCATCTACATTAGAAGAATATGTAACTATGCTAGAATTATGTCCATCAGCGACCCCATGAAATAAATATGGAGGATGGGCATCTTTACTAGATTGATATTGCTGGTCCTTGCACTCAACAATATATGGTAGCGAACGAGGTTCCCATCCGCATAAACTTATGATTTTTTGTGCCTGCAAATGGTAAGAAACGTCTTAAAACTGTAGTAACATCAATGACACTGATATGCATAACCTCTATAAAAGGTTCAGAAAATCATTTTCTTCTCATCCAAACGGATAGACAATAAAAAGTAAAAGACGACTAAGATGGCGACAGTAGCAACTGAGAAAAGCCATATCAATGACATGATCACACTCGCTATACAGAGTCAGCAAATTACAATTACATGGGACATGGGTAGGCAATAAAGCTATCAAGTTCCTTCAGCTGACATTATTACCAAATAAGAAAAAAGAAAATTTTGGAGCATCATCAGAGACAACACCAGGCCAGCTTGTCAATATCTTTAAAATCACAGGCAGGATTTGATGGGGTATATTGGATGGTCTGACCACCTTTCTTTCTCAGTGCGTATCACTATGTCAGTAGCTAAAATTACTTTTTTTTTTTTGAAAGGCGAAAAATTTCATTAATCTCTGAATTTGTTACAAATATTAATAGGAACAAGGAGTGATAGCATCATATCCCTAACCTGAGACCCATAAGAGCTACAACGCTAAGAATAATCCTATGCCCATCCAAGACCTAAACCCAAGTTTAGCAAGAAGCCAAACATGGGAACACCCATTGGGACAAAGCCCACCCCTGTTGGCCTAACAGCCCGAATAAAATGGGACAATTGGACAAGCCCATACAATTGAAGCCCAAACCCTTAAAAGGCCTACAAGCCTAGAATACATGGGACAAGCCCAAACAATAAAGCCCAAAAACAAAACCCTACATACTGCAACCTAACCAAACACCACCGAATCTACCGCTAGCCACCACGGCAGAACCAGTCAACCACCAAAGCCGACCGAAACACCGTCGCCGCCACACAAGCCGTTAGGCCAAGAAACCAGTAGATCCCAGGAGAAATACCAGCAGAGGCGAACAAAACCTAGCTCCCACAACCTGCTGGGCCAGACCTTGCCGTTAGGCAAATCCGGATGACCCCAGCAGGAAATCCGACAGGCAAACCAACGGCGAAGAAGCACGAGGCCAAGGAGTGGAGACAAGCAGAAGATGCGGCAAGGGAGGAGCAGCAGAAGGAGGGACCGCCGCCGTCGAGAACCCAAAGCCAGCCACCAATCGCTATGAATCCGCGAAATTACAGATCCCAAAAACAATCAGAGAGGGCAGCAACTGAGCTCAACTCCAGCGGAAAACAAACTGCCCACAACCACCACCACAGCTTCAAACCGCCTGCAAAAGAAAAAACAGAGGAGAGAGAGGAGAGAGGAGGGAGGCCCGGGGGGAGGAGGGAGGAGACGCCAACCCCCCCCCCCCCAGACGGAGAAAACCCTAGGTGTTTGTATGTAGAGAGAAGGCAGAGGTCTTAGTTCAGAGAGAGAGAGAGAGAGATGAGTTCCCTTAGAGGGTTCACTGACGTAATATCCTAGACTCAAGCAACCTAACTACCATTTGTAATGTTTTAGCCTTTCATTTTTTTGCAGTCCAGGTTCACTTCAAGCAAGCCAAATTATTTAGGGCCAACACATCATAAAAATGAACACTTTGTCCCTAAAAGGAAAACACCCCCTCGTTTAGCTAAAATTACATTTTGATTCCCCTTCAAGAGCTAATCCTGGCTCTATTATCATTGGGTGTGTTAGGGAGGATAGTCCTACCATCCAAAGCTGTGTGCTAAAGAACTCTCAAGTTTCTTGCCATCTGCTTGGTAAATATTGGTAGCTGATTGGCATATATCAAGTCTGGAATGTTTCTTCTAGAGTTGCAGGCTTAGCTTTTGGGAGTGGTGGATGTCTTGTGCTCCTTAGTATCTGGCTACTTGTTTAGCAGTTGTTAGTTATAGTCTTGGTGCTACTGCCAGTGTAGTTATAAGCTGCGTTTTCATGATAAGATAATAATTTATCAATAAGGACGCAAAAAAAATTCTATTATAAATCCATTAATTACCAAAGCAAACATGTGCAGGTGAATAGAGATTTGGCTAATGAAATTAGAATGCCCATGGCAGTGAAGATAATGGTGTGAAGAGACTGATGTAAATGAGACCAATCGCCACCATTATTATGACTGATGTAAGGGGATTGGCCACCAATCCCCTTAAAACTTGTGATATGAAGAGACTGATGTCAAATGAGCAACACCTTCATTGTTAGACAGAGGACAATCAATGCGGGGGGCATTCCTATATCTTGCTGTTAAATTGCTAAAAGTCTAGTATCTACTAAGAAGTGCCTTACAGTGCTGAGTGAAGACAACATAAAACCAAAACTTTAAACCATGAATTTCAAATTCATGTACATAATGACACAGAAACAAGTATTGACTATCGAGCTTGAGCCCTTGCTAATCTACAATCGTCAAACCTGATAATATGACATAGAAGAATCTCTGTCGTTTTCATTTCCCAGGTGTTCTGCTTGAGAAATGTCTGGAGACCAACTGCTGCGCCCAGCACCTGAAGATCCCCTGAGAAAGTTCTCTAGCTGAGGGCTTCGCATATAATCGATGGCCGAGAATGAAATCTCAGGAAGAGCTAAAAGCTGAAGGAGTACAGAAAATCGCTTCTTGTACTCGTCAACCAAAACTGCAGCCGGGGTAGGTGGAAACTGTGATAGTTTTTCATCGCAGGTATTGTCAATCCATGGGCAGAGTTGCTTGTGTCCGTTATCCAGCTTCAAGCTAAAAACTAGTGCTGCTTTCTCAACTGGATACAGCAGTGAAAGGTAACAAATGAAATAAAATTAGAAGGGTTCCCATATATTTAAAACAATATAATATTAGTCTCATATCAATTTCTACTGCAAAATAAAGAAATGACAATAACAGTTATACTAGAGCAAAAAAGAGAAAAGACAAGAATACATGCCTTGATGGTGGGACCAAGATGATGGTGTAGAGAAGAAAATGCGTGCACCACATGCCTCACACGCAATGGTGTCCACATCTACGTTGACCCAACCTCTTCTAGCACAATTTACCACGCTTACTACCTAACAAAAACAAAAAAATGTTATGATAAAACCACTTCATGAGCACCAAATAGAAAAACACAAATGAACCAAGTACTTACACAATCTAAAAAATACCATGCACATGTCTTCTAATGTGGAAATATAGCACAAGGTCAAACAAATTATATTGTCTACACAGTTTCTAATATGCACAATGGGGTGCGAAATAAAATTCTAACTGACAAATCAAACTCACTATACTAACACGATGTGAAATACTGAAACTTAAATTCCAATATTGCCGTGTTCCATATCTTAGGTGTGTAAGCAACTTGGAAGCTCAAAATACTAAAGTACAGAGGAAATCAATTTTTCGGAGCATGGTTCCATAAACAGAAACAGATTGTCCTCCACTACTTCGGCTGGCAGTTTCCTTCTGTATCTGTGTGTGCAAGCGTGTGGGTTGAGAGAAAGGGCTTGTGGCTCCACAAAGAACCAACCAATTATTCCCACTTGTTCACATACATATTTGTAAATCCTTATTGAGATGCCCACGAAGCTCCCTGCCATCACCTTCTTTTCCAAATGTTTAGATTTCATACTCCTAATCTCCTGATTTCCAGTGCAACGCAAAACAAACTACTTGCACATAGGACCGAATACCGATAGCCTTCAACCACAATAGGCTGAGAGGGGTCACGTTTCCTCCTTCAAATTATCAAGTCCTTCACCTACTACTATAGCAAAAAGTCCCATCACACATATACTTCGTACTCTCTTCCCCCTTCCCTCCCTCAAAGAAACAATTCCTTTTGCATCTCTTGTTTTTTCCTTAACCCACCCAGCTAGACACACAACCCAGTCTCCCACTGATTTCACAATAAAGTTGATAGTTTAGGGAGTGAATTGTGGAGAATACAGCCAAAATCCAACGTGAGTGATAATTAAACCAACCACCCCTAATATAAAATTTTTTGATTCCACCCCCCCCCCCCCCCCCCTAATGAAACATCAGTAAATTTATAAACAGTACACGTATCTGTGATGATGGTCTCGGCTTCAGTATGCCTAAGGCTAATCTAGGACAATCAAGTTCAGTCGTGCTTATATTCTCCTTGTCAAAACAAAACTCCTGCCCTCCAACAATGTTTGATATATTGTGAAGTCCCACATCCCAATTTGGGAAAATTTGAAAAGATTAAATGGTAGTATATAAGGATTCGCGAGCAGCCATTGTATAACCTGAGGTTAACCTTTTGAGTCATGTGGTTAGGCTAAGGTTAGCAAGTCAACTAGCATGGGTCGTTAAACCAAAGAAAAACAGAAATTGTTCGACAATTTAAGACAATATCTAACCATTCAACAAGCTCCTTCTTACGTGGAAGAATTTGAACTCAGACATGAGTTTTCTGAATTCAAAGTCCAAACCAAACAACACTTAGTTTGAAACCTGACCCATTGGATGACCGATTGAAACCAAATAACCCATGTCAAGCTGTGATAACACTTAGCTTCATACAAAATACATGATAATAGATTTTTGTAAGAGAGACAAAACATAAAAGTACGGTAGGAGTGGACTCTAAAATCAAACCTGGGGTTTAGCAAACCATGTCATAGACTTGAATGTAGCTAATCTCCTCATAAGATCCCCTCGGTCCCACGGTCTGCACACCGGAGTTTGAACTGATCCACCCGAAACCGAAGAATTCTGTAGTCTCTCAACCATATCCCCCCTTGATTTCTGTCCAAATACTGATCCCTCATTCAGGCGTCTTGTACCTCTTGACAACTGAACTCTGAACGAGCTACCAAGCAAAATCAGAAAGAACTCAATCAAATTAACAATTTGAAAAACAAATTGAACTAGGAACACAAAACGAATCTGATAATATTTCGCAAACTTCACACGGATAGATAAAAGACGATGACGAAATGCAGAACATACTATGAAAACGTAAACAAAAAACGGAGAAATATGAGCTTGAAATATAGACAAAGAGCTCTGATACAGTAATACGAAATGCACTAACCCTAACATAGAAGAGCACAAAAAGAAACAAAGATTACCTAGTGGACTCTGGCTGTGCGTTAGTGGTAGGGTTTGATTTGGATTTAGGTTTGTGAGGAGCGTGGAAAAGCCTGTCCATGATTGCGTGAAACCTCTGCTCTGATTCTTCCGCCATCGCTCTCTCTCTCTCTCTGGAAAAATTTTCAGTGCCGAGCGGGTATCACGTGATGCCCGCTCGGCCATCCGAGCCGTCCATTTTCTTTTTGAACAGCTCAAATTTGGAGAGAGAGTGTTTGGGAGGGAGGAGAGAGAGTGTTTCAGTCCGAATCATCCAAAAGTGAATCCGACGACTCGGATTTGCCAAGCGGATACCAGGTGGGCAAGACCCGCTCAGCACTTGAAAAATTCCTCGAATCATGGAGTATCTCAATCTCTCTCTCTCTCCCTCACACACACACACACACACACACAGAGAGAGAGGTCAGGTGTAATTTTTGTCTTTGTTTGCCCCTGAAAATGCAAAGCTTGCCTTCCGTTTGAGACTACGATGTTGGGCAAGTCAAGTACGATTCCAACCAGTTAGGGTCCAGTTTCAGATAATTTGTAGACTTTTTTGGGTTACAATAGTAATCGGAATGGGCCATTTTAGAGCTCCTTAAGAATATTGACCACGCCAAAAATCACCTTGATCGGATATAGTTTGACGTAATATCGAAACGCATTTATCTTCCGATACTAGTGTCAAATAAGTTGTAATACAGTGTTGCACACCGTTTTTTCTTACAAACTTCATGCATTTAGAAATCATATCAAACAATATCCGATCGACGTAATTTTTGACATAATCAATATTCTCGACAAGCTCTAAAAAGTGAACAATTTCGATGATTGTTGTAGGCTCGAGAAGTGCCTACAAATGATCCAAAACTGGACTGAAATGGTTGGAATCAAATTTGACTGGCCCGATGTTCAGGCCATCTTCCAGCCCTCCACTTTTTTTCCATCAAATTTGAGTAAAAAAATGTGGCCAAAAGTTAGATTTGAAATTGAGTACTCCAAATCATTTCTAAAATTTCCACCTTGTGGGATGCCTAGAAAAGGAATAGGCCAAGGCATTTAAAATATTAACCGTTGAATTTAAGGAAAGATGGACACAAAAGGTATTTAGAATTACAAAATATTACCATAAAAAATTTGGTGAAGGAATTGATAGTGGCTAATTATCCCTTGATTTGATGAAAGATTTGGTTCTCCCTTGATTTGGTATTAATCTAATGAAAGGACTGAAGAATTGATGAAACATTTGGTTAAGGGTTGGAGATGGCCTTAGCCGGGGATTGAATGCTTGATTACATGTTATGGCTTTATTCACGAACGGATATTGGTGGAATCGTAGCCGTTGGCTAAAGAGCATCCACGTTTGACTCTTTAATAACAAGTTTGTCATTATGACAAAAAGCGTTAAAAAGTTAGATTCAAAATACTCAGTTTTGATGGTGACAAATGAGGAGTATGACAAATGCAAATCCTCCCACCCAATGTTCATCTCCAACAATAGCGACAGTACCGTCTTCAAAATTGACAAGCCAGGGCTTTTCTACTTCATCAGTGAGGTGGCCGGACACTGCGACCAAGGCCTGAAGATGATAGTCAAGGTTTTGGAGCCGGAGAGCAGCCCACCACCGCCGCCAATGCCACCGTCCAGTACTACTGCTCGACTACTGAGAGCAGTAGTACTACTGGTGTTGTTGTGAAAGAGGCTGGAATCATTTCTTCTTCGGCTGTTGTTGTGCTCACGACCATGTCATTCTTTGGGGCTCTCTTCTTCATGTAGTTTTCGTGCCACGCCATGCGTTCTTAATATTGGTGGTTCTTTGGATATCAAATTTTGAAGTCTTAATTAGGTGGCTGCTCTTGGATTTAATTACTACTCCTAATTAATTTCCTTCATTAGGTATCAGGGGATGGATTGTCTTAATTTTTGTTCAATTGATTTTGAGGTTTTTGTTTTGAGAAATGTTATATGTGGTTGAATATCACCCACACAAGAAATTTAGATATGAGAATATTGGGGCAAAATCAGAGTTGGCCCTGACTTTTCAGAAGCTTAAAGCGAACATTAAAAATGAGGCCCTTTTGTGGGACTATTATAAGGGGTAAAAAAGTTTGAGGAGCCCCCTGAAATTCAAAATATTTGAGGCCTAAAGCGACCGCAACGCAATTTTTAGCTCAAGACTGGCTTTGAGCAAAACTAAATAATGGATAATATTAAACTAATACTAGAAAAGATTAATGACAACACAATCGTGAAATTTGTGGGCACTTTCTAAATATTAATCCCCCCATTTTTTTCTTTTCTTTTCTTTTTTGTCAGCGAAAATTAATCTTCCATTCTTTTGGGCACTTGTAGTTTTGGCGCACCAATATTATATTATACATGGAGCTTGGATATGATTTATATAAGTAGTGTTCTTAATTCATTTCCAAAACCAGTTAGCCTCTATGCCTTCACGTCATCTTGTTCAGTTTTGAATCTTATGTACATATATAAATATAGCGGTCTAGAGTAGTCCTTTGAATTCAACGGTTGAGATCCTAGGGTTGACTATTTTTTGAAAAGATGCAAATCCAACGTCCAGAGTGGTCTCTCTCTCTAAAAAATCATTACCAAAACAGGAGTTTCATAAATAATACTATTCTCTTAGTGTTGATTATGAGCTTGAGATCGTCATATCAACTAGGTTTAGTTAGGACCATGATTTGTTTAGTAGGGAGAAAATATATAGAATACTGCAGCTGTAACACCCCTAATTTTGGGTACGTTAAATAGACATTTTTCATTGAAAATCTAAATAGAGTTTGGCTCATCATTACAACAAATTCCCACAAGGGTACATTTATTCAACAAAAGGAAGGGAAACTAGGGTTCCTATCTACAGCTCTGCCTGCTCCTCCATCCTAGCCAGCTCCTCGGCTTCGAAAGCCTCCAAAGTGTACAACTCTCCCTGGTCACCTACAAAGTCTGACACATTATACTAGCGTCGCCACCAATATTATATGTCAGGGTCACCAAAGGTAACACCATGAGCTATGAAAACTCAGCAGAACAATCCCATACCCGCTAACCCATAAGCATGAAACCTTGGAACATATGCTCTTCCAATGTAAATTTTCGAGAGATATGTGGTGTCAATCCCCCTTTGCTCATACTATTTCTAGTCCCTGGGATTCGGCTCATTGTTTAGATTGGTGGTTTGGTCTTGCTATCGTCTCCCAGTCATATGTTGGTGGTACTGATTTGGGGGCACTTCTTGCGTCAATTTGCTGGTTCTTATGGAAGGCTCGCAATAAAATCCACTTTGAAAGTAAAAAATGGAATAGCTCTAGAATCTTGGAAGAAAGTTTTGCGATTTGTTCTGAATTCAAGGATGCCAATGCTCCTACTTGTGCTTCCTCTAATACTGCTGCTTCTTCCCCTCCTGTTAATTGGTGTCTCCCCCCTCCTGGTATCACTAAACTTAATGTTGATGGTGCTGTGGATAAGAGTGGTGGTCTGGTTGGTGTTGGGATAGTAGCACGAGATCATGCGGGGCAAATTTTGGGAACAACATCCATTCTTTTTCCTGGTTTATTCTCTCCGAGAACTGCGAAAGCACTGGGCTTTCGTGAAGCGCTGGTTACTGCTGCAAACAAAGGTTTCTCTAGTATTATTGTCGAAGGTGATTCTATTCAATTGTGCAAGCTCTTACTTAAGTTGAAAAATCTTTCTCCGATTGTTACTCTATTCTTTCTGATTGTTTAGAGCGTATTCTTTTGTTTTCCTCTTGTGCTTTTAAATATGTTCATCGTTCTTTCAATAAGATAGCCCATTCGTTGGCTAAACAATCCCCATTAGGTGTTAGGTTAGAGCATTGGGGGGTCCAGTCCCCCATTTTTTGGCTAACCTTGCCCTTGATGATATACGGTATTCGAGCCGTCTTTCCTCTTAATAAAATCCTTATCTCTTCCTGAGGAAAAAAAAAAGGAGAAGAGGTTCATGGGTGTGACCGTATCCAATCCGGTCATATATTCCAATCCATTCACTCTTGACCCATGTATAACCCGTCCATATTCAACCAATACGCCGCCCAAATCCAGCCCAACCCACCTCTACATAACAAATTTACAATCCAAACACAGCCTTGAGAGAAAAATGAGCAAGTCGAAGTCGCTTTCCTTCTCCACACGGTTTAGTAAACTTTAACAAAAAACTTCTAATAACCAAGCAAATGAAAATCTTAACAGAATTCATGTAGCACAACATACAACGGCTGGATTAATGCACAATTCAAATTGCTAGTTCTGACTTACACGATTAATGTTCAAAGGGCAATTATAAAGAAAAGAAAGTATCACTGAGACCACTATTTGCCCCAGAGGGAAAAAAAAATTACTTGAACTACAAAACCTCATATCACAAAATTGGTGCAAAAACATGCACTTGATATTGGATACATATTTTGCTAGTACCTCACAAATTGCCGTGTATCATCTTCAGCCCGTCTCCCATAAGGGTTGCTCTCACTAAATCCACTCCGGCTTCCATCAACCTTGGGTGTTTTCTTCCTGAACTTGGATGCATTACTGTCTATGTTAAGATTTACCTTCGGGGGACTAGTAAAGCAGAACGAAGCAGCAACAGCCTGCAGAATATCCAAATATTCATTCTACACATTGTATTTGACAATTCTAGTAAAACCACAGAAGCTCGTACCGGAAAATGTTCCGAGTTACAAGAGGGAAACTTTTATGTCTCATATCTATACCGTGTTAGGAACGTGGATTTACAAAGATATCTGTCAGGGACAAGAAAATGAAAAGAAAGCCAGTTTCTTCTCTTTTTAGTTTTTATCATGCCTTTCCATCAGCTAATCATCTCCACAAATCCAGTATTGAAAAAGAATGTTCACAAATTAACACACTGAGAATCAAGTTTCTCGTCCACAAAATTCAGCTGTCACAATTTATATTCTAGTGCAGTAATAACTAGGAGTATATATCAACCCAGGGAAAAAATTTGTATTCCAATGCTATGACATGCGTTACGTATATTCCCCACTGAAATCAATGTTTGAACTTTATCCAACAAGATCATTCTCGCCAGAACTAGTTTATGCCAATGGCTTCCTGGATTTCCTGATTAAACTTCTTCTGATAAAAAAAACTCCTGAATTGAATTTACACAGGTGCTTGGAAGTGAGGATAGACGTAAACATAGTTGCCTTAAATGAAGGTACCTGGAGATCTAGGCGGTGAACATTAAAGATGTCCTTCATGGAATGTGAATTATAGGCTAATAAGTAGGATCTATATGCATCTTTAGCGGACTTGTTCAAATAATAGTTGTTAGCCACCAACTTTTCCTGCATCAGCCCGAGGAGCCCATTGTAAGTATCAAGAGTTGGTCAATGCAAACATGACAAACAAGGTATACAAACATGTCGAAGAAGAAAATACCAGGTGAGATTGCACATTGGCCAACTTCTTCAAGTCATATTCATACTCCTTGACCGGCACTTTTGCTTTCTATGGGGAAAAAAAGAAGCAAACAATGTCAATCAAACCACACACCAGAGCAAGCAAATGACCAGGTGTCTCTTCGTTCAAACATTCTTGCTCTTTGGATAAGAATTTTTGTTCTTGTACTTGTGATGAAAGATTAAATGAGCAAAGATTAGAACTGCACTAGCTGTGCAATTTTAAAGGACAATACTCTCGTTGTATGATGCAAATAGGATAAGTTCCACTACTGAGGCTCCATTTGTGCTCTGAAATGATAATGGAAGCAGAAAGGGTAGAGGACAAGGAATGGTTTGCTTTTGTATTTACCATAAACATTGCAAAAGGCTAAAACATTTTTTCTCATCATATATTTATTTTTTCCCCAGTCTTCCACGGTAACTACATAACAGGGAAACTGTTTATATTTGAAAAGTTGAAATTCCATTTCCTTTCCATTTTAGAATCCATGAACCATATGGAGTACCTTAAGATAGTGCAAAAACTGCATTTCTTCTGGAATCAAGAAAAGCAGGGCATTTCCCTTTGCACCTCCCCCACGGGCTGTACGACCAACTCTATGTATATATTCCTGGTAATAATCATCCAAAAACAAAACATGTAATCACGAGGGAGCAAAAGATGGGATAATAAATTAAAACTGAGGACAGCAAGTTAACCAAGGAAAAAAACCAAGAACCTTGGGTTCATCTGGGGGATCATATTGCAGAATCCAGTCCTACGAGAACAGCAGGGGAAAGGAAAAAAATGAATCAAAGCAAAAGTAAATAAACACCATCTTGAATAAAATAACTACGTTACAAATCAGTCTTTTTCATGTGTTCTTTATATTTATGCAACCGTTTCTTACATCACATACGAGGAAATTAGATGCTACATAGTCTGCTTATATGAGGTAAACTCAAATTAAAGTGAAAAGATTCAAGCAATGCAAGTAGAAGCAGTCATCACCATAGCATGTTTGTAAATTGTAAACACCTTTAATCATATAAATACGTCATGTATTTAACCATTATACTACCTGTTGCACAATTTTATAAATACAAATGTGCCATGTATTAAACCGTTACACTGGCTTGCTAGTGCAATTTCCCTATTGAGGAGGAGATAGCTGTATTATACCCAAGACCAACAAGAAAAGCAGGAAACATACCACAGCTGGGATATCAAGACCACGAGCAGCAACGTCAGTACATAGTAAGATGCCCTTCTCTGCTTTGCAGAAGTCAAAAAAAGTGGTTGTACGTTTCTGCTGCTTTTGTTTTCCATGGATATCAAAGCAATCCACGTGAATGTATCTGAGAAGTTCAGAGTGGTATTTGACAGAATTACATGAAGAGAAGAAAACCATCACTTTCTTTGAGAGATTCCTCTTCAAGAAGGAATATAGTAGAATAAATCTCTTGGCACTTGGCACAATACAATAGCCTTGCTGCAGCCCTTCATTAGTGACCTACAATACCAGACATCTATCAGGTTGAGGAAGTGGGATTGAAGAAAATAACAATTAACCACCAACAAGTTTCATAAGTATTAACCAGTAGTTTACCTTCTTCCGCCCATCATCCACATCAATATAGACGGGGGTTGTCTGAAACGATAAACGAGCAAGATCTTCAACCTGAAAGTTTATATATGTTTCTTTTAACCCGTCAGGACACAATATAGAATCGGTATATTTCTGTTTAAGACACTCTACAACTGAAATTGATATATTGATACAAAAGATATATCAGCATTGAAAACAAATTGCACAATTGTGCTATTTGATAAACCACTCCATAACCAAGCAGCTAATATGATGCAAGTATAGAAATACCTTCTTAGTCTGCGTAGCTGAGAAAAGAGCTGTTTGCCTCTTCTGCACATTTGATAACATCTCAATTAGTTGAAAAATAATGCTAGACACCCAACATAAACATATGTAACATTCCAACAAGTTGAGAGAAAAGAATCCAATCAACATGCTACAGGAACGAATCAATATCGAGGCTTCAGGAGTACAATAAAACCAGGAAATGGATCCCAGGTGTTAACTAGTTGAGAGAAAAGAATCCAATCAACATGCTACACGAACAAATCAATACCGAGGCTTCAGGAGTACAACACAACCAGGAAATGGATCCCAGGTGTTAACTAGTTGAGAGAAAAGAATCCAATCAACATGCTACAGGAGCGAATCAATATCGAGGCTTCAGGAGTACAACACAACCAGGAAATGGATCCCAGGTGATGGAATTCAACAAGCAATTCAGAAAGCAACAACACCTCTATCCCTGGCTATTCTGTCCCTTTGTGAATTCAACAATAAATGCAGAAAGCATTGCATATAACTCAATGGAAATGTCTCCGGTCATCTTCATGAAGAAAAATCCAGCAATTGGATCACATATTGATGCAACTTATCAAATATTGGAACTTAAACAGCTAAGTTCAGGTATGGGGGTCACTCTTACAAGTGTAACTTGTCTACCTTGTTAGTGCAGTGTCTCTCAACTCTCATCAGGAATATAGATTTGAGCATGAGTAGAGTACAGTGGGGCATTCAAGATTTGGAAGTGAAAGTCAGAAGAAGGTTGTTCTTTGGAGTTCTTAGATGGCATATCATTCACAGTAGCAGGGATTCTGAGATGGCAAGATTCTAGTAAGACAAATTCTAGGAGCACAACATTCATATAATTATCTTTTTGAACGGCAACATGCATAACATTCTACATAGCATGCTTATGCGGCAGTGTTTCATTCGCAACATGGTGAATTGCTATTTTTCAACTACCAAGGAGACTGCCACATTAGCATGTCATACAAAATGTTGTCTATGTTTTTTTTTTTTTTTGATAACTCGGGTATCCGAGCCAGCTTTCGTGCACCTCGACTAATCCAGGGGACCCAATCCCACTACCCACTTGAGTGGAGCCCAATTAAAGTTTGAGCAAAGCTCCATCTGAGCTGGCCCCAAAGGAGTTAATAGCACCAGGTTTCGAACTTGAGACCTTAAGAGGGAGCAAACCCCTCCCAAGTCTAGACCACCATGCCAACCCCTCGGTGTAAAAATGTTGTGCATGTTTCAAAAAAAAAAAGACTTCCTCTTCGAGTAATGACAAGTTCAATGTATGCAGGGCCCCCTTTTTGCTCTTTCAGTGTATGAAAGTATGTTTAAGGTGGGTTTTCTGGCAATAGTACCTAGGAATGTGTCCAGAATCTCCTGATCACAACATTTGGTGCCCAGAAGAAAAATAATACTCCCACCATCCCAAAATGTTTGTCCCTGTCCGCAAAACAAGGACAAAAAAATAATGCATTCCTTCCAAGGAAAAACTCAAACCTTTTTCATAAATTAAAAGAACTCATTGATATCTAGTAGATTGTTCAAAAAAATTGAATTTTTCTTGCAAAAATTGAATTATTTTAACTTTACGTTTAGAATGGGACGGAGTAGTAAATCGTATCTTGCAGCATTGCCCAAAACATTAGAGAGCTATCGCGCCCTCTTATTTTCTCTTTGTTGTCAACTGGACCATGCCTGGATGAGTTGAAACGGCATTGAGCAATTGGCATCGAGTTCTGGCTAGGGAAGTGTTAGGACGACCGCAAAGGAGACCCATGCCAACTTTCCAATGCATTATGGACATGGATATGGACACAGATAGGAATACGAACACGAGAAATGGTAATTCTAAATTAATGATGACAGAAACAGCGGGTAACCTGGCAAGATTAAACTAAATAAAGAATCCATATATTTTTATTCATTCTAATTGCTACTTGCTAGTATAAATCATGCATCCGCAAACACCCCAACTATTGGAGAGCAAAATAAACTTAGCACAAATATGGAAACTAACACTGGTGTTACATAATAAAGAGATGATTGGTCCAAAAAATGGGGCACAAGTGACAAGTTTGTTATGAATATCAATCCTTGGAATAGGGCTTTTAAATTTTCAATAGATACCACATGTCTCACGTGAGACCCGCTTTTCGCAGCATGTCGTAGATTAAACTTTAACATGACTAATGGGACATGCCAGACAAGTCCCATACGGCCATACGCGTCCTTGGTTTGTCAGTGGCCCGGGCGTGTCTGAAACAGATACGTTAACCATTGGGTGTGTCGGTGCTTCATAGGATATGGAAATCATCCTTAGTCCGTGCATCCTCAAGTCGAGGCGTTTGATGTTGCGTTCTGATTTTTTTGGCTTCTTTATAAACCATCCCTTGTCGGTGCTCTTTCTTTTCAGTAACCATAATAGATATCAATGTTGTTATTACTCATATCTATCCATTATGATTGACCTTATCATGCATGGGCACAAGAAAAGTGGAAAACAGAAGGTTACTAGCTTGAGAGGAAATTACAAACTGCTGTACATTAATTAATGCCCAATTTCATTACGCATGCCATTTTATTTTGGAGGTATTTTTTACATTTTATTATTTTGCACAAAAAGTGAGAAAAATAAAGGGGGTCTAAGGAATGTAAGAACCATTACAGTTGCTATTAATCTGTTACTTGATATTGAGCTTGTGAAACAACATGCTAAAACAATTTCATATCATGCAAGAACATGATATTCATAGTGACCATCCAACATTCTGTACCACGTTGTAGTCATTTATAATCACTAAGTGGAACTTAAATAGTTAAATGAATGAAACAAGAAGCAAATTCAATTTCATCTCCTGCAAGCCCTTGATTCATAGTGTCATTCTGACATTAGTCATTCTTAACAATTTACCTTTGGCAGAATCTTAATGATTTGCTTCATCTCTTCTTCAAAGTTGGCTTCCAATATCCTGTCAGCTTCATCAATTATGAGGCACTGCCAGTCCAAGAATACATAAAAGAAGCTTAGACATTCATACAATAGAATACGCTTGAGCAGCTTTTTCTTCCTCAAGATATAGAGCCTTATTTGAATTTATGAATTCGTAATCAGGGATTGGGAGGGCATATCTTCATTCCGAATAGGTCAGGGACTGGGAGGGCATATCTTCATTGCGAATTGGTAATCAGGTGTTGGGAGGGCCTATCTACATCGCGAATTGGGAATCAGGATTGAGGGCATATCTCTTCAAACAGGGGCAATGTGTGCCATACAAACTTTAAAGCAACTAAGAGAAAAAAGGAATGACCATTGACCACATGACACATGAAAGAGAGAACTTATGAGACAGCTGAAGATAGTTTCTGAAAAATTGTAACACAGCCAACAAAAAGGTGAGGCATGTCAAGACGCAGGCAGCATTATGCTCTTAACGATAAACTCAAAGCAACCATCCAAATGTCCGAGAGAGAGATTCTCAACTCTGACTGTATGTTGTGACTTGTAAAGTCAAACTAATACTAAACTGAAAGAAAAGATTAATCACTCAAACTCACCATAAGAATCTAACTGGGGCACCCAACCTCTTTGGAGGCCCAGGGCGAAATTCGAATGTGAGGCATTTAAAAGTTTAAGTGTCAAATACTTTAACCATATACATTTTTCTTTAGTTGAAAATTGTAAAGTTATTACTCAGGAAATGCTTAGTTCTACCACATAAAATTCTGTTATTTTGCATTTCAAATGTGAAATATGAGGTTGAACTTATGGTACGATCAATCTAACCAAAAGCTCTTTTTCTAGGAAGCTTTTTACCTAAATGAGGCTATTTAAAAATTGATATTGTTTTTGAGAAGTCAAATGTAGTATGACAGTGGGGCATCCCAAAATTGGAGGCCCTAGGCACCAGCCTTAATAGCCCCGTGCTTGGGCGGCCCAGGGGCCCTAACATGACTGAATTTCCACTATCTCAAAGAATACACTTCAGGAAGGTCATGTTCTCCATCTCAAACTTCCATCAAAAGAAAATTGGTACAAATGAAGTTCTCAATCAATTCATATCTATGATATCATATCCTCTTGAAATTGTTGCATAATTTCATTCGTTCACTATCCTTGCTAGTTCAGCTTTATGAGAGATGTGATGACCTCTTCCTAGACCCATAATCGTGAAAAAGTCTACAATGATATATTGGTTTGGTCCAGCGCTCATACTCTTCCCTTGCCAATAATTAGAGTTTTACCTCTGTTAGCACTTCCTCAAACCTAAGTACTCCATATCATCCACAGAATTAATTAGAAGACCAAAATCCTATATCAATGAGAGCATCAAAGCAAGAGAAATCTTAGTTGAGCGGGGGCGGTGGAGTGGATGATCATAGAAGTGTGGGAGCGCTGTCGGGAGCGTTTAGGAGAAACTATAAATATTTTAATGTTTTTTATATACTTATAAATGTCAAAAAGAAAATATTATTTTTGAAGATGGTTAGAAGGTACAATTAAAAAACTGCATAGAGAAAAATAAATTCCACACATAAGATGAAATGAATTTTATTAATACAATAGCAATTGACTTTTACACTTCCCCAAAAATCTACTGTATTAAATTACCCTCCCCTTCCAAGAAAGTGTTTTGTACTTTTGTATAGCACCTCTTCAACGAAATCCAGCAGAGGGCATCTACCAATCGTAGCTCGAATCGCAAGTCTCTCAACCGCTTATCGGGTGTAAGTTCGCGTATAGGTTAGGACGATCAAATGATCCCAAAGGAGCTCATACGAGTTTTTTTTTCTTTTTTCTTTTTTTTTTTGCACTTGCCCTATGTCAGCTGAAATTTCTCAAAAAGACACTACTTGTTTGGAGATCAATCTGAGTGCAACGAGAACAACATGAATACTAACAATAATCTGATGTGAAAAAGTGCCCAGCTGTCCATGGCATGCACACACCCACACTGCATAGACAAATAATCTGATGCGAAAATTTGGTTTGGGGCCTTGGGCCATAATTACTGTCACACAAAACCAACCCAAGCCTGGTGACCTGGTTCTTGGCTCTTCCCCATTTCCATCCCTTTAAGATGCCAAGAAAGCAGAAGTCTACCCACGAAGGGTAGTCTCTTACTGTTTGCAAAGGAATAGATGCTCCCCAGTACTGTTATCCAGCAATTGTCCAATTCCATCCTCGAATTACCTATCCATCTTTCACCTAGCAGCTTGTGACCATAACATTTTTCACTATCTTCACAAGTTGTTTGGAGTCCTGTGTTTAATCCAATGAAATTGCTTGAGCCCCCCATCTATACCCTTTCACGAAGAGAATTTTAACATCCATTGACTTCATATATAAGATAAAAAAATATATATCTGACTCCTAGGTCCACTAATCACTATGAACAATGGAATATTTTACGACCAAGAAAGGTCAGTTGTAAGTAACTTTTGCGCATACTCGATCCAATCTTCCATATTTTCATGGATCCGAAATTTGAATAAAAAAAATGAAAGATTGGATCGAACACCCACACATATCGGATTGAGTTAATTTTTCACAGGCCCACTCGATTTTTTTTTTTTTTGAGACAAGAAATCTTTTTTGGTATGGTCTATGAATTTTGATATTTCTCTATATTTTTCTTTTATTTGCAAATTTCATGTATTTCCATCCGATCTCTTCATTTTCATTAATGATTTTTTTTTTTTCTATTTATGAGGAAAGCAGCAAGCAAAGAGGAGTCACGACAAGTCACGTAGTTAATGAAAACCAGAAGCTTTGAAGATGCATAGGGATATAATACCTTCAGATTTTTATATATGAAGCCCTTGGTGTTCTGTAGGTGGTCAAGAAGTCGGCCAGGGGTTGCTACTAACAGATTCACTCCTTTCACAATACGCTCTGCTTCACCCCTGCGAGCTGCACCACCAATAACCAAGCCAAGAGTCTGGGAATGATACTTAAGAAGATCCTTTGCCACTGCATGTGTCTGCATCATTTTGCTAGAAGATTAGTCAAGGATTCTACAAGGATAGAATCTACTTTCTTGTAAAGATTCTAAAGAAATAGCACTTCAAACGTAAAGAATTCCTTTAGAGATTGAATAAAATCTTTATACTTTCACATGTATTTAATATAGAAACTCTGGAAATGCATTGCAGCAAAATTGAAGAGACAGACAGTTAACCCAGAAACCAATGTGACATCAAAGAGAAAGATGGGTCAACACGGCACAACAGCTGACAAGAAGTAACTTCCATACAATAATATTCTGCATGGACCATAAGGCACAAGATATATCAAGTAATGAAGGGAAAATACTTAACCAAGAAGGCAAGATTTATCACTGCAAAAACGACAGATATCTAAAGAATCAGGGATAGGTTTAATTTCAAATGATTTTGACTGAGCAAATCTGCCCTTTTGACATGAAATATAAAAAACGAGTTGTCAAGGGGAGGGTTGTACAATAAGGCTAATCACTGCTACAGGGACTCTTCTATTTCCCAGTGGATCCAGGCAAAAAAGGACCTTCCCAAATAATTGCATAATGCTGCCAAAATATCAACCAATAGGCGATCAATTTAAATAATTCCAACCCGACTTTTGATACAAATCCTGATATGCTAAGATTTAGCGTTTAAGGAGATTTGGCACTTAGGCATGCCGTCGAACATATTTCACTGGAGCCCGTGTAGCGTAAAGATTACCAATTAGAATCGCTATATCGGCAAAGACTAATACAGATAAGTAGCTGCCAGATATTGTACAAACTGATAATGTCAAGTAATAATCCACAACTCCAACACATACGTGCTTTTTGTGCCATATTTTACCAGGAAAGACCACCACTACATTACCTGTATAGCTAGCTCTCTAGTCGGGCAAATGACAACCACCCCCGTCCCATTACGAGGAGTAAAACGGATATGATGTAACAACTCCACAACAGGTATAAGAAAAGCAAGGGTCTTTCCAGAACCTGTTCTTGCAGCTCCAAGAACATCTTTTCCCTCCAAAAGTGGTGGAATAGATCTGGCTTGTATCTGCAATCATAATCAGATGTTTTTTGGTGAATATATATGAAAATTCAGATAAAACAATAAGCATGTACAAATCAGATACAGATAGACAAGCTAGCTGCTCACAAAGAGATAGGTAACTCATGCTCTCCGGATCAGACTATGCGAACAAAGTTAACCGAAAAGAACAAACTAAAACATTCACTACATACCAGAAGCAGGCAATGCACTATTTAATGCACGAAATTTTAGTGCACTTGCTTCAGAACCTAAGGTTTCTTGTTTTCCGTCAATGACAGTGGGTGAAGACTGATGTGCTGCTTTTTCATAACAAACGACGACATGGAATCTGGTAATAGGTTGAGACACAAACTGCTATTTAAACAACAAGATTTTCTAATTCTCACCCTCACTTTGTTAACTTCAAGGACACATATTTCTGATGAAATACAACCTCCAGTTGCTTACAGAATACAGAAAAGGGGGAGATGAAAACATGGGCTTTAGTAACCCACCCTAAGAATCACAATTTGTTTCTCCCAAACTGGAAGGAACCCAACTAGGAGTAGGAACTGCAAAAAGGAACAAACAAATCGAGGGTCTTTTAGTTTAGTTACCTGCGTCAAGCACTGGAAGTTCATCTCCTTTATAGAATTAAGACTCAGTTCAGAGATCGGCAACGACTCAAACCTCTCCGTAGTCATTATCCCAGACCCACTATTCACCTTCACCTTCCTCTTCTTCTCCTCACTCTTTGACCCTTCTTCTCCTTCTTCTTCTCTTTCTTCTTCTCTTTCTTCTTCTTCTTCTTCTCTCTCTTCATCCGCATCCTCTACCTCTCTCTCCAACTTCATCTTTTTCTTCTTCTTTTTCAACTCAATCGGCTCTTTCTGTTCTCCTTCGCTGTTGGGTGCATCCGATTCCGGTTGCTTATCTTCTTCCTCTTCTTCGTTGATGAGATTCTTCTTCTTCTTCTCTCTTCTTCTCTTGTGTTTCTTCTTTGCCTTCTCGCCGACTACCATTCGGTTCAGTTCTCTGGGTGATGCCATAGAGAGTTGCTGTCCTGCGGAGAGAGAAGAGAGAGAGAGAGAGAGGGGCCGAGGAAGACGAACAAGTTTTTAGGGTTTTAGGTTACGGTAGAGAAGTTATTCCGTGGTTCTGGACCACCAACTAGTTTTGGTCGGGAAGAATAGAAGTTTGACACTTCAGCTAAACATTGCGTTCGGTTTGGGTCCAGCGACCCAACCCTTTTTCGCAGTAAAGGGTGTCCAATACATTTTTTTCTCAATTATTATTTTTATTTTTGATTTTATCTCTCTCCACTCGTTACTCTAAAAATTTCTCTTTTCCAAGTCCCATTAGATTAGATAGAGTATAATAGAATAGATCATGATTAACAAATGACCAAAAAAAAAATCCAAATGCAAAAAGAAATTCACTAAAACTCTATTTGGTTTTGATGGAAGGGAAAAGAATGGGAAAAAAACAATTATCTATACCTATTATAAAATCGGAAAAGCATTTTTTTCCAGTTGTTTGCAGACGCAAAGTCGATTAAATATCGTTAATTCATTTTCCAAGGGCAATCGGGTCATCATCAAATGGGACTACCACATTTAGTTAGCACATAAATATTCATGGTTTGAAGAACTGATATTGTTATTATATCTCTTTTTCTCATTAAATGAGGCATTTTATGTGGGACTTGCGCCAATAAATTTTATTTAAAATTAAATGGGTACAACAAACGAGCCCAACTATGGGTATACCAAATATATATTACTTCCGTTTCAAAAAAATTGATCGATCTCCAAAACGAGAACTTAAAAATAACCCATTTTGTCAAATAAATTTTTTATTTTTTTGCCTCTAATTATTACCCTAATTTCAATTTTTTTTTTCCCCTGCATGTGGCCCTTTGGTCTTTTCTCTATGTTAGTGACAGAGGTGTAAAATGTTAAAATTGTTTAGAATTTTTGAGGTTCCCTAGTTGGGTTGTTAGTGGCAAAAGCTTGTGGTTTCATTGGCTTGTTTTTTTCGTCTCATTATGTGACTTTTGTGGATATTATTTCGGAGAGACATCGTATAACATTTGTTATCCACTCCAATACCACAGCTGCTAGCTGCTAGCATATTGATAAGCACCAAAAAATGCATATTCTTGGTGTTTTTCTTTAGTTTTATCGTATTTATGTTAATAAAGTTAGTGTTTTCTTTGATATTGCACGTAAGGTATGTTTTTAGTGTTCAGGCAAATCGTGTGAATAAGGCATATTTTGACGCCATGAATGGCCCGAGTGCGTCTAAGTACCCGAGGAACCAACGAAGACCCTTGTTGGCCCCTGAAAATCTACCAAGCACACTGCTTTATCGGCAACATTCAGTTGCCCTTTTATTAGAAAAGAAGAATCTAGTGGTTTAAGTATTATGCATGTGTTTTCTCTCCCTCCCTATTGTTGATTATCTTAATGTGTTAATTTTGCATTCGTAACAATAACTACTTTTTTTTTTTTTATCTAGTTAGCTTATAAAATTAAAGACAGAGCTTTAAAAAATTCAATATCATACATTCCCCCTTAGCTTGAATAATATTCCTTCGAATTTAAGATTAAGATAGAAAATCTCATCATGGCATCCTAATGAACAATATATTTTTGAAAAAGGTCAGCCTCAACATACTCTCTACAATTTCTTTCAAAATGATTTTAGTAGATTAATACACCGATTAAATGTTGGCCAAAAATATGATAACTCGTCTAGAATAACTCTAAAATTTAAGTCCCTCAATTCTCGAAACACTATTAACTACGCAATATACCAACTTAAAAAAAATTGATTTTTTGTTAAAAAATATGGTGCATATTTTTAAGTTCTCGGTTTGCCTCGTAATTAATTTTTGTTTTTTTGTCTGCACTATTTATACTAATAAATACATGAGGTTTTGCACATATAGGATTGGTTGATACATCAGCTAGTAGAATTAAGGTAATTTTTGAACCCTTATCACAAATTCCTGGAGCCGCCACCGTTTTCATTGATAGTACTTGAATTTGTTCAGTGATTCATGCATTACCACTTGCCCATGTCTCTTCAATCTCTAGCTTGACCACCTAGCCAGCTTGATCATCCCACTTTGACAAGAAGAATTTGACCGTATTTTATTCTCGAAACACTATTGACTATGCAATATACCAATTTTATTCGTCTTTCTGTTTTTTGGCTACCCCACGTGTTTGTTCCTTGGCTACCTATAAGACTAGTGTAGTAGTGTGTACTATATAATATTAATGTTCGTGTGTTTTTTTAACTAAATGTTCGAACCAATTTAGTCGCATCTCGACTAATTTTGGGAATCATAAACCCCCACCGTCCACTTAAGTGGAGAATGGTGATTGATCCACGGTAGAGAGGCTACTGTGACTAATATTGTTAATGAAAACTTGTTCATTTTTATCTGTTCTATCTATATATATACTCTTCCCCCATGTATAGGGAACCTGAGAAATTCCTCAGTCAAAAAGGCCTCAAAATCCAACTGAAGCCAATTCTTGGATTTTGACTAAATAAGTGAAAAATTAAGCTCTCATTTAATTCACACACACAAATAAAACCAAGTAATTTAAGATCAGGCAAGGTGCCCTCCACTACTATTAGAAACTGCACCGGTCGAAAACTCTATAACCACAAAACTCTGCACACACTTTGTATATGCATGCACTCACATGAGTGTGAAGCTCACACAGCCTAAGAATGTGTGCAAAGGGTTTATAGTTGTAGTATGAGTCTTTCTTGTGACTCTTCTTTCTCAAAACAAACTTTTACAGCAACTTCAATATATATATTTTTTTTGCCATTCGTTAATCCTAATCTACACTATCCTTTGGGATTTTGGAGAGGGGGAGAGGGCTTACGGAACTCGAACTTTGGCCATGTGCATGAGAGTATGTAAAAGAGGCCAACTGCATTCCACTTCACTTGCCATGCAATTTCAATATTAACTAGTGCAAAAATTCATTTTGTACAATTTCCTTCTACTCTTGATTTACCCCTATCGCTTACTCCCTCCGTCCGGATTTAATAGTCCCTAGTTTAATTCTAACCGGCTAAAAAATGAGTTATATCTTTAAATTAGTACTAATAAATTTTATATTCAATATAAATCTTGTTTGATAGATCTCAATTAGTTCTATAAGACAATATTTTCAAAATTATATAAAACATTACAAATTACAAGATATAATTGATTGAAAAGTGGCACGAACTCTCAAAAAAGATTATTAAATCCAGATGGAGGGAATATTTAACAAGACTTTTAGTAAAAGTAGCATTGTAAGTTGTAACAAATTTGACAATGTCATTTTCTGACAAGATATTGTAGCTCAATTAGTACGCTATTAACCACAATTTACTTAAGAAATTAACCTAGATGACGTACAAAGCTATACATAAAACTTGGCGTCATTCCACACAAAAAAAAAAAAAAAGTAGTTTTACAGACAAAGATTCTTTTTTTTCCCAGCATTTGGATACCAATGTCCGAAGTGTTGGAGATAGAGTCTGTCCCATTAGTATTGTTGCAATGTTGGTCATGTAAATACGAAAAGAAATGTTTAAGTGCCTTTACGGGGGCCTCGTCCTGATCTTTTTTTTTTATTTTTAATTTTAAAATAAAAATCTGCTTCAGCTCTCTTGTGATCTTTTAGTAAAATAACTTCTTTTTTAGGGAAACCGGGGGTGGACGTGCGTCACGTACGTGCCACATCCGCTCGATATACTTCCGCCCTTGAATGTCCTACGTACCCACCTCCACTCCGTCTCCGTCCCTGTAGCTAGTCACTAACTTCACTAAAGAAAATCAACAGCAGTGCCCCCATATAGTTATTTAAATATACGGACTAGAGTTCCGGTCTTTCAATAATACTCTATTATTCACACGTACCCTTGGATTTTGTGTAGGACGCCAAATCAAAGACTCCTCGTTGCATGCATGGCGGTAGACAGGCGCAGAACACTCGTATCTTTCATTCCACGTTACCATATGCCTTTTCCCTAACATTGTGATCCCCAACCAAGAAAACCATTTCGAACTTTTCAACTGCTGCTTTGGAAACTGCTGCCCACTTTTGAGTTTCCCCAAGTGTGCGCGATATATTAACCATTACGTTACTAAAATATGGGTTACAACACTTGGCTTTGACTTGAGCAATTGGAGTTTTGACTTCTCTCTATAAATCCCTTCTGCTGCTGCTTCATATTCCCTTTGAAGTTCCCCTCAATTCTTTCTGTGTGAACAGCAAGTCTACCGTCCGGAAGAAGAAAGAAAAGCAAAAATGGTGGAAACAAGGTCTAATTGCTTTGTACTTGGACTTGTGCTCGTTTTCCTCTCTGTAAGGGATTCTCTAGCATATACCCACAAAGGTAATTTGATTTGCGCTTGGTCTCTCTGTTTTTCTTTTTTATTCCTAGCTAGTTTTTATAAAAAAATAGACTAAGCAACTGTTTGTTATATATGCTTCTCGATCACAGCTAAGGAAGAAATGGTAATTATGGTAGTCAGAGGTGGAAATGCTTTCTTGGCTGCAGGAGTGAGTCCGTCCACTCTTGATGAGAAGGTAGAATTCTCAAGCTTCTTTTTATGAGTTACATGATTAATGAACACATCATTCTAGTTCTTTAGAAAAATTAAGAATATTTTTTTTTTTTCACTTCTTTGAGAAGTACCAAGAATTTTATGAAGAATTGAAATGAGTGGACCAGATTCACTTGAGCACGATCGACCCGCATTACAACAATTGTAGAATACTATGCCATACATTTCAACTTTTGTGTTAACTTTTGAAAGTAATTTGTTTTTCTAGCATTACTGAGAAAAAACTGTCATGTGTATCTGTTGTGTGTATAATAACTGTTGTAAATACAAGAAAGTCGTAAAGAACAGTCATGTACTATGATTATGGGGCTTTTCTAGGCCTCTATTTTGAAAGCAAAACACATGCGCACCTTGATCACTTAGACACTTACGATTCAAAAAACTACTACTGCGTACCACAAATCGTTCTCGTCTGTGTAACGGCAACGTCTAATCGCGAGAAACATATCACAGGAAAATTTTGATGTTGCGCCAAATGCAGCTGGAGCAAAAAATGGAAAACTGGGAAGAAGGAAAATGATGGAGAAAGTGGTGATGGGTAAAGAGACGGAGAAACTAGAGGAAGCCATGAAAGGATTAGCTCCAAAGAATTCAGGTGCAAACTGCTTTGATGGAAGCTGTAAATTGGGTGCTAGAAGTAGTAGTAGTACTCAACCTGTGAAAGGGGAGCTGGGGGAAGGATTTTTGGCTTTCAATGCTGATTATAATGTGCCCAGAGCCCACCCCCCTAAGCATAACTGACAAAAGATGTATTCTTCGTCCTCTGTTTTTTCTTTTCTTTTTCTTTTTGTTTGATTTTTTTGAGATACAAGTGCGGGATTATTACATATACTTGCATGTATGTACGGGAGAGAAATTAATCCAAATGGTCAGGAGACCAAATTTTGATAGTAGTATAAGTTCAACAAGTTTTTGATTTATTTTATGTCTTGTCTTTGTTTTCTGGCCAATCGAATGGATGGTTTTTCTCTGTTAGTAATAAAATAGCTAGCTTGTGGTCTGTTTGGGCTACGTGCATAGCTGTTGACCGGAGTGCAATTGGACTAAATGGGTGCAGAAGATGGATGGGTTTCATGGTTCAATTTGAGTATTGGTTTGTTTGGATGCAGGAAGGACTGTGAATGTGCAGAAGAATCTGTGGGGTGAACAGGGCCGGCCCAACCCCAAGGTCGAAGAGGCCTGGGCCTTGGGCATCTCAAAAATGTCTAATTTTGGGGGCACTCCATTTTTTTTTGTATTTGGGTTTGACTAGGACTCTTTTTTAGCCCAATATCATTAAAAAATGCCCATTCAGCATGCAAATAAAGGCCCAAAAACTCGGTGGTATTTTTGTAAATCAAAGAACTAATTGGTCTATTTTCGAAAAAAAAGAAAATCACAGCTCTGCCACGTTTTTTTTACTTTTACCATTACAGTGACTCTCTCTCTCTCTCTCTCTCTCTCTCTCTCTCTCTCCCACTTTTTTTTTCCATTACAGTCACACACACACACACTCTCTCTCTCATCTGAAAAATAGTAACCAATATTGTTTTTTTTTTTGGTCCGTGACCTATTGTTATTCCAATTCTTAATTTTAGCTATAGCTTAATTTTGACTTTAAATTTTCAATGTATAACTAGTGCTCAATGATTTTTATTTCCCTCATAAACTCCTAGCTAGAATATATTTTTCAATTTTCTCCCCCTCATCCTCTTCTTCATCTTATCTGTTTGTTCAACTCTCTATATTTTGCTTCATTAATTACTACTCCCTCCGTCCCTAAATAAATGTTTGCTGTGCAAACCTAGTCCTTTAAAAATACTATGTATTTTTTTTGTTAAAAGATTTAAATTTTTTCACAACTTAAAAGAACTCATTGATATCTATTAATTTGTGAAAAAAAAAATTGATTCTTTTTACGGAAAAATGCATCTTTT
This sequence comes from Rhododendron molle, assembly GCA_025413875.1. Classification (NCBI taxonomy): domain Eukaryota; kingdom Viridiplantae; phylum Streptophyta; class Magnoliopsida; order Ericales; family Ericaceae; genus Rhododendron; species Rhododendron molle. Next base: position 4,693,971 of record CM046395.1, on the reverse strand, counting down.
TATAAGTCTAAATTTGTTGAGATTCAACGTAGTACTATTTTCATTTCTTTTCTTATCAAATTTTCTTGGTGGTCACACAGACTATTAGGTTATGTAGTGAGGATGAACAGAGTTGATTCGAATACATGCAAACCGGAGGGTGATGTTCCTCCGGGAAGATACTCCGACAATCTAGTTAGTAGGTGAAAGTGAGGGAAAAGAAAGTAGGCTCTTGTTTCTTTTGAGAGAAAAGTATGAAGAAGAAAAAAGGGGGATCCAGACCTGTGAGGAGTAGTCCTCTATTTATAGGCAACCTTGGGGTGACAAACAAGTCTTTCGCTTTCTCCACGTGCATCGTACTGCTCGACTGACGTCACATGTTGGAATCATTAATGAACGCTTCCCTCGAGACTCGCAGAGCCACATTAATCAATGTCAGAGATGTCCCATCAAGGAGAGGTGTCACTTCGTTCTGACATAGTTGACCGCTTGACTCACCGTAAACGAGCTCCCTGACTGTCACCCTTAGCGATTTCCGAGTAACGTATCCACCGAACGGTCCTCTGTTGAACATTCTCTGGATGACGGGGAATGTTACCGAACGTAATACAGGAGGGGGGGTTAATATGCCTCTGCCGAATAACTGTGGGCTATGCCGACGAATGCACAATATCCCTCGGTGACGACTGCGAGCGTATTGTAACGCTCGGCGAAGTAAAAGTGGATAACGAAGAGTCGTAGGTGGGTTCACAGGTCACACTCTTTCTGAACCTTAGTTATTTCGACCCGCTACAAAATCCGCTTGAAATCTCAGATGAGCGTGCAAATTATCATGTCTCTCTCTCATGAATAGATTCAAAATTAGAAAATTAGAGGCAAGTCCTAGTTTTTAGATTCAATTTCATCCCAACCCTAAATATTTTTACAGATCCAATATTGGCTCGGTTAAGTTGCGTGTACCTTTTTTGCCCCACCCCAATCCAAATATTGATCTCAGTCAAATCTGAGATAAAGAGGAAGAACTCTCTCTCTCTCCTCCTCTTCCTCTCTCTCCACCTAACCTCCTCTCTCTCTCCTCCTCCGAGGTCCACTACATCAAGCAGCGCCAGCTCCTCTCCTTCACTGAGGACGAAACCGGCGACTGCACGACAGCGCAAGCGGTGGCGATCTTGAGAATCGTCGACGATGGTAGCCATGGCTAGCACCGGTACACGGGATCGTTGGCCAAGCCCGTGCTTAAATCGGGCTTGAAGAAGTGCTTCGATGGCGTTCTGAGACTTCATCGGCGACGGCGACGGCATTCTGAAGACTTCTCCAACCTTATGGGCCTATGGCCGTGTGGGAGGTGAGAGGTGAGATCTCAGGTGGTCGTGGGACAGTTACAGTGACAACTTCAAAGCTACATGGCTCGTCCCTTTGATCCAACATTTTAGACGTTTCTCAACTTTCTGCTTTCACTGATGTTAGGACCACAGGTCACGGTCTCTTTGTGTTGGTAAATTCCAAGACAAAAACACATTTATTTGTATCTCCATTTATCGAGTTGTATTTTATTTATTTTTATTTCTAGAGTGTCTGTTTAGGAAGTAGAAGGAAATCAAATCTTTTGTAATTGAGAGGTTGAGTTTTTAGGAAACAAAGTGGAACCAAATCAAGGACAAGGAAATCAAGGTGAAGCAAATCAAGGGAAATAAAAGGCTATTAGGGTTGGTGCCATCTTATAAATACAGCCGCTCGATATCACATTAATTTGGAACGAAAAATTTCAGAGCAACTTCAAAGGATATTTTATGACTTAGAGAATATTAAAAGGAGGGTGTTTCTTGTGGGTCTTGGAGTGTGATTGAGGTTTATTGACCCGTGGGATTAAATGATAACTCAAAGAAGTTTCGTCATCTTTGATTCAACTAAATGAGTCATCTTCCGGTGGATTTCCGGAAGCATTTTGGAAGATTTGTAGATTCAAGGCAGTGGCGGTCAAGCATTGGGTGTGGTGAACGTGGATTCAGCAAGTAAGTCTTAGGGCGATTTGTGAGGATTCAGAATCGTAGGGTAAGATTATTTGTAACTGCACAATGTTTATAGTGCTTGATTCCTTCCCGTGGTTTTTTCCCGTTTAGGGTTTTCCACGTATATCGATCCTTGTGTTATCTGTTTATTGCTTTTCGTTCTTGCGATTCGATTGATATATTGATTTGTGGTTTATTAATTAAAGAATTCATATATAGTAAATATTTATAAACCTAGGCGAACTAGGATTTTTCAACTGACAACGTACAACCACAAACACAAAATAAGGCCAATGATTATAACTTCCATTGGAAAATAGACAGAGAAAAAGCCACCACGCACAGAAAAGAACCAATGGAATAAAACCTTACTATTTGATTGACCGGATATGAGCATCGAATTGGGCGGTATGCTACATATCCAAATTTTAGATTAAATTCTCGTTTGATCAAACATGCATCGAATACATAATCCACCAAGTATGCTGCATACAATACTATGGCGTGTGTGCTACACTGTGTAGTATTATTAATTCCATAGTTGGCAGTTGGTTGTGATTACATATCCTATAGAATTAGGATTACATATTACTCCCTCCATCCCAAAAAAAAAAATGACAATTTTTGAAATCCGTGTCATTTTTCATCACTTATATCTTTCAATCTATAATGGTTTTCATGAGTTTGAAAATTTTGTATAATAGAATTAATCAAGAACTATCAAACAAGATCCATATTGCATATTTTTTAAGATCTGTATTAAAAGATATAAGGAGTTGAAATTGGCACGAATATTAAAAATTGACATCCATTTTGGGACGGAGGGAGTATTTTTTACTATTAGTTCTGTCAAACAAACGGACCCGACTAACGGACTTTGGCCTACTGGGCTAACCTATTGATTCTTATATCCCCTTCCTATGAGGGATTCCGCATGCTTTTTGCGTTTTTATTCAAGGCTTATTTTCGTCTTTATTCAAAAAAAAATTTAATTTAGATTGTAATTTTTTACTTTTTAGATTTCTTTCGTCTTGACGAAGCAATAGTCCTCAAAAAAATTGACGAAAAATTAACAAATGTGAAAAAAATTAAATAAGGACAAAAAAAAAGGTCAAATAGCTTTTTTTAGCCGAAGGACCCTAAATCCTCCCAAAAAACCCGCCACTCAGCTCTAGCCATTATTGCACGCGTTTAATGCACATTGACCCTCTGCTGCACTTCACGATCCCCCCCTTCCCTTCTCTCTCTCTCACGCGTGCGCAGATCCAAGAATGCTACCAAGCACTCCGGTGCCAAAATGGGTGTCGAACGGCATCCGATCATTCATTTTGATACAGATCGAATTAAATCTGAGTACATATAAATTCAAACCCATTTATTACTCGATTAAAATTGAAGATGTCAATTACCGAGATAAACGGTCGAATAGACTGCTAGGCAGTAAGCAAAATCTTCCAATCCCAAGTCCCCCCCCTCTCTCTTCTGGAGTGGAATTGTTTTAAATCTCGAGAGAGAGAGAGAGAGAGAGCCAGAGAGAGCAGGGGCACATTTGTTTTCAGAGGTACGCAGCTTTTTAAGGAGTATGATTAAAAAAGGGAGGATTTTGTGGGAGGCGGCTAAACCTTGAAAGGCGAGCTGTGAGAGTATCTCCAATCCAATACTCTATTTGAGAGTATCAAAATACTCTATTTTATTCATAAAGTAATTTTTAGAGGAAATCACTATTCCTATTTACTCCAACCACAAACCCTCTATTTTTCCCTCTAAAATAGAGAAGGCTTGAAATGATGAGTTGAAGGAGTTCCATACTCTCAAATGGAGGAACAGAGCATTGGTTAGAGATGCTCTAAGGATACAAATGTCATTTTAAAAAGTGAATAGTGTTATAGAGGGGATCCTCTATATTTTCTCTCATCCTCTAAATATGGAGGATCAAACTCCCATCCTCTCAAATAGAAGAGACTTGAGAGGATGGATTGGAGGAATTCTATACTCTCAAATGGAGAAATAGAGTATGAATTGGAGATGATTTGATGGGTGTATTTAGAGAGATGTGACCCAACCTAGAACTGATCTCGACAACGTTAATTATCGTCGAACTCTCTCATCATGTCTCACTCAAGACCATAATTACCGTCCTTAATTAGGCCTCTAATCTTAGATGATAACTCGCTCATCATGATTATAGTAGCCTTCTAGATTCAGCTAAAGAGGCCATGCTCAACTTTCCATGCCCACCGAATCTTCAATCTTAGATCCGCCCAGTTCACAGCCGTTAAGGTGAGTGTATGGGGACCACCTGACGTAAACTATTGAAGTACTATTTTGGATCTTTTTTTCTGATCGGCTACCACGGTTCCCTTCTGCTAAGATGCTAATTTTTTATTTTACGAAATAAATTATTTTTTTATAATATAATATTTTTAATATAAAAAATAAGTACATGTCCTTGTAAACAGTTATATTCAGCGGCGCTCAATTTCATTATCTTTCTCAATAATTAATAATCCGAATTTTAAGAGAATTTTTTTAAAAAAGAGGGCGGCTGTCAGCTGTCTAGCCTCTCGTCCGTTCCCTAGATGACTAGACCTATGTGTCCTCCCTCAAGAGGTGTTGGTTGCTTTTGTATAAACCATCTAATAAGCTAGAAACAGCAGGGCAATAAACCAATCCTCTGATAGGAAGAAAACAATCACCTATTCTCTCATTTATCTTTTTATTCCGGACCTAAATCACATATCATCATCTTTCAAGGTGCCCTGCTCCCTGCTCTCAATGATCACTTAATTCTAATTAAGTTGAGACGTCTTCCGAAAAAACTTTCGTGTGTACGCTTTCGCTCTTGCTCACACCCACAAATTATATGACTCTAGTTCAAACACAATAGCTAACTTGAGTGTGTTCTTCACTGTCAACAAAGAAGTTGAGAGAGAGAGAGAGCGCGCGCGCTAGCTAGGGAAATGGGGTTGTCGTCTATACATGTCCTGTCAAGATCAAAATGGGCAGACATCGACACGTTACTCAGAGCATCATCAGTAACAATAAACAGTGTCGACATGCAAAACAAAAGGCCCCTTTCACGAATTTGGCAACACACTTGCTTCAAGTTCAACTTCCCCTTTGCCTTGTGTGTCCAAATAGTTGTGTCGTAATCATTAGCCTTTACCATTTCGCCCCTTCTTCTTCCTCTACAAAGCCAAAGCCTTGTTTCAAGTTCAACTTCCCAGAGAGAGAGAGAGAGAGAGAGATGGGGCGTGGAAAGATTGAGATCAGGAGGATAGAGAACGCAACCAACAGACAGGTGACTTATTCGAAGAGAAGGAATGGGATTTTCAAGAAAGCCCAGGAGCTGTCTGTTCTCTGTGATGCCAAGGTCTCCCTCATCATGTTCTCCACCACCGGCAAATTCCACGAGTACATCAGTCCCTCCGTCTCGTATGTCTCACATACAATACGTATTCTTGCATTTTCTTTATCTGCTACGCCAGTTTCATGCCTTTGAATTAAAGACTTTGTTGTCACGATCCATTGAGATTCATCATCGATCGCTTAATTACCTGTTGTGAATTAGGACGAAAAAGATCTACGATGACTACCAGAAGGCTCTTGGCATCGATCTATGGAAAACCCACTACGATGTATTCTCTCTCTCTCTCTCTCTCTCTGTGTGTGTGTGTGTGTGAATTTAGGTTACTGATCTGTAATGCTGATTTGCATAGAGAATGCAAGAGCACTTGAGAAAACTGAAGGAGATCAACAACAGACTAAGGAGAGAGATCAGGTACAAACTAGAGGATCGGAATAGGCAATTACGATTTTTACTTCTCTTATTTTTGGTAGGTGAGATGGGATTAAGGCCCCGGCTAACTAAAATAAGTATTTATTTTTCAAACGAGGGTGATTTATCGCGATAAGAATGATTTGTTTCGGAAGTCAAAAAAAATTTTTCTTAAAAAATAAGAATCTTAACGAAACGAGACTTAATTTGACCCTATAGCTTAAGGGGTCGTGACATGGAACTTAGGTGCCAACTGCTTGAGGTCTCATGTTCGAGTTGATGAATGATGTTGGCGTGCAATAATAATCTAATTTTACTTTAACATCCTATCATTTTGCAAAAATAAAGTAATTAAATTGCTATAAATATATACTTTGTGCCGATAGAAAGGGCTTCTTTTCATAGATCACAGCTAGTATTATTTGTTGAATCAAAACAAGTGGTTACATAGAGGCAAAGATGAACAAAATAAAGAATTGGTGAAATTTTGAGGAACAAAACTAACAAGGAGCATTTTTCTCCCTTTTTTTTTTTTGTTTGTTTTTGTCGGCGTAAACTAATTTCGCTGGGGCTTGGTCTCACAGGCAAAGAATGGGTGAGGATTTGCACGGTCTGAGAATCCACAAACTGCACGGTCTTGAGCAAGAAATGGCAGAGTCTTTGACAAATATCCGCAATCGAAAGGTTGTAGATCGTAGTCAAAGTCTAGATCTTCCGCATGTCATTCGTATTTGATGTGTTGTTTTCCTTCGATCTTCCTTTTTTCCATTTCGAAAATGCTAACTACAATCCGCAGCGTAGTGGTTGATGTACAAATAAGGCATCATCGATATCAGTAAAATGCGCATAGACCTTTGTGGAAGTGCATGCATTGCTATATATTTGAGGAAATTGCGTAGTAGTTCTGTTTTTTCCCCCCTCATTATTTCCCTTCACTACTCAACAATTATGTGTGTAATCAACCGTGCGTTTCGGTTATTTTTATTTTTATTTTTTCCCTTGGACCATCTTCAAATGATAAATTTTTCATTTTTATTTGCTTCTTAATGTCTTTATTAATTTTCTGTATTACTGTATCGAATGGTAGATTGTTTCAGCTAACGAATTAATCGACACTTAAATTTGTATGTTTCGTGACACAGTATCATGTGATCAAAACTTCAACAGATACCTATAGGAAGAAGGTCAGTGTCTCTTCTTCATTCTAAACTTAATTTTTAGTTGAAATTTAATTGGTCCATGCCGTTCTTAATCACAAGAGAGACCACTTTTTTTGTTGTTTCCATTGCCTAAAACTGGTACTATCTACTTGCAGGTAAAGAACTTGGAGGAAAGGCATGGAACTCTCCTAATGGGCTTTGTAAGCATCTTGAATCCAATTCATTTAAAATTAATGTCATAAACTACGCCAATCACGCGAGCTTCGCAAAAACAAATTTAACTCGTGAAATAAAATGACTCCTATACATATGGGGCCGGGGAAGTAATGATTAATTCTTGCTTTCGGTAAGATTCGATTTATTGATTTTTCAACCAAATAGGTTAGTGTAACTGTATTAGTAAATTTGAATTTAGAAGTTGAGTGAGCTTTAAGGAGTTTTGTACCCTCTTACTTTAAGTTTTTTTTTTTTTTAAAATAAATAAATAAAAAGAGTACTGTAGTTGTTTGCACATAACTGTATTGGATAAATGTTTGTGTTAGTGATTTAAAATAAGGGCTACTTTTTAATTCCTTGGATTTTTACTCTAGGAGCCCAAATGCGAGGGTCCACACTATGGGTTAGTGGATAACGACGAAGGAGGCTACGACTATGGCATTGCGTTAGGAAATGGGGTCCCGAATATATATATATATGCTTACCGTTCACAACACAACCACCACCCTCACCTTGATCACCACGGAGGGGGATTTGGATCCCACGATCTACGCCTCGCTTGATTGGTACCATCGGAGCTCCTCGCATCTCCCTTGCAATCTGCAATGTCCTAAAATCTTATATACCAGAAGTACTACTGCTTTTGGCGATATGTATACGCATGGCTACTCTTGATGGCATAACATTAATGTAGTATCCCTTTTATCATGGTGTCTGCTATATATTGTTGGGGCACCTATCTCGTTAATTCGGGATTAACGTCAACGTTAAGGAAGTTATAATCCATCCTGTGATGATTGTCCTATCGCAAATAATTAATAGCTCTCGCTCTTCTGGTTGGAAAACGACATTGATAATAGTTTGGGAGCACCATCATGTCATGAGGCACTGTGGACCATTTCACATGTACATATTTACGTAAGATGTATACACTGAATCGTGAATTTCACTAGAACGTGTGGTTGTGGGGTGATTCTCCTGAACTAAATAATTGCTTAGTTAGGGGAGTACATGTAAACATACAAAGTAGTGATAAGAGATTGTCCTATGGATTTGGGAGTGGTGTAGTGCACCTCTCCGTAATACACAGTGTAGTGTGATGGATCTAAGGCCGTTCCTTTCAAAATAGACGGCCGAATCGGTCGCACTGCACAGTGTAGTACGGAGGTGCATTACATTTCGATTATCCATGCATTGCCTTGCATCATTCAATTTTGAGTTAGGTGCGAAGATATTCAAAAAAAAAATTGCACGTATTTTAGTAGAAAACAAAATAAAATGTCGGACAGATATATTGTATATTTTCTAAGTTTTTAACTCCATGTAAATTCAAAGTGTTCTCTATTAAATCAAGTATCTCCAACTTAAAATTCATTGTGGTTCAATATCGAAAACGAACCATAGTCCATTAATTTTAATTGGTTCGATTTTATGAATTTCACAAGTTAGTTTGATCGGAGTGGTTCCATAGACATCTTAAAAAACACCATAAATCTCAATCTCCCGAGCTGCTTAATGTGTGCAGAACATGATTTTAAGAGTACACGAGAGAAATCGGCAAAAAAATTACCGAAAAGTGATTGTTTTGAGCAATTTTTAATTGAACCGTTCATCAAATCTAAGTTAAAAATTGCATAGATCAAGCACTTTTTGGTCTTTTTTGTTCCTGATTTCCCGCTGGTACACTTAAAATTATGTTCTGATCACATTGAGTGGCTCGGATTATCAAAATTTGATTGGGAACTGTGAGGTGTTTTTATACATGTTCCCGAAAACCGCCCCGTAATTTGATTCCCTAAATCTTTAAGAGAGAAACATTCTCCAAATCTTTAAGAGAGAAACTTATTCACAGCTTTATGTAATCTCAACTGTTTATTTTGACAATCAATAGTTCGAATTTCAAAAAAAAAAAAAATCTTTCAACGAACAATTAAACTCTTTTAGCGAATAATTTTTTTAAAATTCAGACCGTCTAAAACACATTTAGACGCGCACGATTGAGCGCCGTAAAGTATAATCACAGCTCCTTCGTAAACAAAAATTTCTCAATCTTTAATCCCATATAAAAGTGATTTGGTTCTTTTTTTGGGTCAAACGATTTGGTTTTTTGCTTTGCCACAAAAAAAAAAAAAAAACAAAACTTCTGTTTTTAATTATAGTCTGTACAAATTCCATGGAAAAAAGAGAGTCAAAAGAAAGTCCCAGTATTCGGCAACGCAACGCACGACGTCGTTCTCTCCGACACCCACTATTATTTGTAGTCTATTATTTTTCATGCGTAATTTATGTACTATATTATATACAGATGTGTATCATATTATATATAAACTACGGTTAAAAAATAATGAACTGCAAATAGACATGGGCAAGTATGTTCTCTCTCCAGTTACCCGCGCCGATGAATTAATCTCTCTCTCTCTCTCTCTCTCTCTCTCTCTCTCTCTAAACCACCAAAATCTCACTCCTTCGAAAATCTCTCGATTCCTGTTTATCCAAATGGTTCTGCAATCAATTGAGAGACTCTTCTCTCTCCGATATCGAGAATCGTACGTATAGCGTCATTAGCATACAACATTCTAGGGTTTTAGGAAGTGATTCTCGATGTCAGCCCTCGCTCTCACCCCTCCGTGGATCCCCGAGGACGACCTCTTGTTGAAGAACGCCGTCGAGGTACGCAGAAATTGAACTTCTCTCTCTTATTTAGGAGTTGATTTCCTATACGTACATTGTAATTTGGCCGAAATTTGATGAACCTTCTTGTTCTGTGATTCTACTAATTAGCCTAGGATTATCGACCGATTATCCTTCTAACTCAGAACTATTCATATTGTGCGTAGTATACTAGTAGTAATTATTGAAGCCACATAATGCTCGTCCATGGAAGCGTCTTTCGAAACTATTGCTAGCTATTAAAATTCATGAGAGCGAGAATTGAAAGCGGAAGCTTAGGGTGAGGATTGAGAGTGGGAGCGAAGTGTCCTGTTGGAGGATTATGTGACCTAGGCCACTATACCTAATTAACTCTTTGATAGTTCAATGACGACTCGGTGTTGTAATTCCTTTTAGCAAAACACTGAGACTGGTTGCCTTTGTTTTTAATGTTTGATTGGTTTATGTGGTGTTTACATCATGGCTGGATATATAGTTTTGGTGAGCAGCAAGTGAGGGAAACTCTATAGCTGTGTTTTCGGGTGAATAATCCTTATGACTTATGAGTCAAGCTACCGAGGGTTGGTAAGTCTGTATTATTGCACATCCATCGTCACTTTTATATCTGAGATTGCTGTAATTCAATCTGCCCCCTACGCAAATTTAAAGTGCTACTTCTCTAAATGACAATTATTTCTTTGGAGGAGGTGTTAGGAAAAGAGAGTGCATAGCCCAGAGTTCAAATTTTCTCCCTTTTTAGTCATCTTTGTACTTGAACTCTGTGTTAGTTTACACTTTACAGTTTACACATTGCCAGTTCTTTGGTTAATATTGGTGTGTGTCTATCACTTAGTTGCAGGAACGTGGGTGGCGAATCCATCTCGGAACCTCGCTCCCGCGCTCCCAAGTCAGGAACCTCGCTCCCGTTGAGAAGGAACCCGCTCCCAACTAGGATAGAACCTCTTAGGCATATAAATCCCAAAAGAAACAAAAATAAAAGATACCAACCAAGATAAAAGATAAAGTAATGCTAAGATATTAGAAAAATATTAACTTAAATTTGCTCAATTAGTCAATTACATAATATAACTATAATATTACTTAGTTACTAAGGCAATCTTTGCAATTGACATGATTGACGCATAATAATATTTACCTGCATTATATATTTTCATGTATTATTCTTAAATGCTCCCTATCCTGGAAGAGGAGCTCCTATAATTCTCCACCACCGATCCCGCTCCCGCCCTCGCTTTGTGTAGCTAAGATATGAAGAACAGCTGGAATCACATATTAAAACTATATATATTTTTATGTTTTGCATTTTAAGTGGTAGAATAATATTTCTTTTTTGACATCTAACTACATTAAAATACATAAAAATAAATAATTTTTCCTAAACGCTCCCGACGGCGCTCCCACACTTCTATGATCATCCGCTCCCCCGCCCCCTGCCCCGCTCCCGCTTCCGCTTCGTGTAACTAAGGTCTATCATCATACACTGTTGGGGTAGTTAGTTGATTTTCTGGTGTATTAGGCAAGATAGAGAGGGAGGGAGAATGCATGTATTGCAGTTTTTCCAAAAGTTTTCTTGGTCCTCTTTCTTCGGGATTTCTCGAAGCACAATAATTTGCGTTTTATGATCCAATTGTGCTGTGTGTTACTTAATAATGCCTTCCATCTATTGTACATTTGTTCATTCTTGTTTTGCAGGCAGGCGCTTCTTTGGAAGCACTTGCTAAGGGAGCAGTGCAGTTTTCTCGCAGATTCACCTTTCAAGAACTGCAAGATCGATGGCATTCTTTACTTTATGATCCTGATATTGCAGCTCAAGCTTCTGCTTGCATGGGTGAGCTTCAAGGTTCTGCTTCCAATCTCTCGTCAGAGTTCAATAGATCAGACAAGGCTGCACAAAGCAAAATGGTTCACGAAAAGAGAAAAATTGGAAGCATTCGGAAGCAGTATTATGCCATGCGAAAGAGAATTCGAAGTGAGTTTTTTAGCTCTGTTGATCTAGCTTTTCTGGATGAGCCCAATCTTCACAATTGTAGTGGTAATGGGGGTGACTTTCATGAGCATGTCACACTCCATAATGGGCCTCCTGTTGGCAATTTCACGCCAAATCACTTTGGCCTCCAGGAATCAGATTTTAATATCCTGCAGACAATGACAGATGTAGCTGCCACTAATGTTCTGGGTAACATTGGTGATGAATTTCATTCTGAAGGCCCAGATCCGCTTGCAGTCAACCATATAAGTAGAGTTGCAAGGAACGACTGCTTACACGAATTTCCTGAAGATGTCTCCTCCTTTTCAGCCCAAGATTCACTGAGAAATGTTGAAGCAGAGTCTTTTCAGCGTACTCTTGCGCACAAACGTTTGCCCCTTAGTCTTGAAGCTGGGAAATGCTCAAATGTTGAGGGAATGGGGTCATCACAACCTTTCCCGGGTACAAGACCATTTGAAACTGATGCTTCAGAGGCAAAACCTTTGGCTACGTTTGATCCAACTAGTAATAACCTCCATAACGCCTGCTCTGAATTGGGAGGCGCACCACACTTGAGCTCCCCCAATCCAGATGGTAGTGCTTCATTCCATACAATGGAATTTTCACCACAGTTACCTCATCTCTGGAAGACAATGGAGGATATGTCAGCACCTGCTATGCCGGTTGATATGAGCCTCAAAGATAAAAATCCGGTTGCAGAAGATGTTTCCGCACTTCCTGGTAATGCTGATAATGAGAGAAAAGGTTCATCAGGCCCTGGCGATCTTCATTCAGTGCCCTCACTGATAGAGCAACAGAATGGTGATGATTTTATTAATTCAGCTGCTTTATCAGATGGTGAATTTGCAGATCTTTCAGTGTCACTTTTGGACTTTTCAAACGAGGGTGATCTCTTCATCGATATGGATCTGGTGAGTTCTCCTTTGGAAGCCATCGGAGGGGATGCGCCCAAAGTTGAACCTAAGGAAATGATTGTTTCAAACACGGGCCTTGCAACTGCTGGCATTGCATATCCAGCAGATTCAGAAGTTCCCACTTCCCAACTGCTCTCTGTTCGTGGTGATCAACGAAGTGTTTCTCATTCACGGCCATCGACGTCAGTCTTAACTTCCAAGCCTCTTGAACTTAATCTTGGGAATACCAACTGCACATTGAACACTGAAGACCCAGAAATCCCGTGCAATGATGACATTTTCTTGCTTATCCATCCAAATACGTCATTTGCATATCCTGCTACAAGACCAACTGTCAAAAATGCTATTGACCCTTCATTGTCTGCTGATGTGAAGGATGCTGGACTAGGACTAAATTTCTTGAAGAAAGGAGAAGATCTGGCACAATCTTTTGTGCCGTCACAGATGGTTGGACCACACATGTTGCCGGCGCAGGGTCCAAAGCACGCACTTGTTGGATGCACTGTTAAATCTGAGTTGCCTGATACTAGCCGTATGGCTGTGGCTCCCAGACACGCTAACAAGGCCATTGGAGATTCTCAATGCAAAGCAGCACTCACAACTCCAAATGCTGCTGTGGATGGAAAGCTGGAGAGCATTGTTCCAAAAGTTGAACTCGCGGTATTCTTTTTTATGATAGCAACAACTGCCTCTATCCTAAACCAGCTCATTAAGTGTTGTGATTACGTTCCTATCTTCTCTGACCCTGGGATTTGCTGTAAACAGGTAGTAGACACCCTGGGTACTTTCGGGGAAATTCCATTACATGCAGAAGCAGGTCCTGTTGAAATAACCCTTCCAGAATCAGTAGTAAATCCCTTGACATCTGATCATGAAGAACCGGAGAGTGACAATGATGTGCCTTACTTTTCCGATATTGAAGCAATGGTAAATCTTCAGACTTTTGTTTTTTTACGTCTGACTATATTCTTTTAAGTTATTTGTGCTTGTTACGAGATTTTGCTTTTCTGCTTCTTGATGGGTTTTTTTTTCCCAGATCCTTGAAATGGAATTATGTTCATATGAGGAGGATGCATATTTTACTACTCGAGGTAATTTCTTAGAGGTATCATTAACTGATAAATTGAGTGCTTATGCTCTGCTCATGTTTCATCTCGCATGCACTCTTTCATATACAGAGGATTAATCTTCGATAAAAGTGGCCTTACTTATGAAGTCTATCACCTTTAGTTCGTTAAGTACCTACGCGATAGGTTCCACGAACTTAACATTTAATTAACATGTCAGTGGTAACTGATTGCAATAGCTAAGTTATGATGGCAGATATGCTTATTGATTCATCTTCGATAAAAGCAGCCTTACTTGGAAAGTATATTGTCTTTGGTCCGGTAAGTGCCTAGCTGATAGGTTCAATGACCTTAATGGCTAAACATTTAGCTAAGATGTAAGTGAGAACTAATTTCGATAACTAATGCTATGTTTGGATTGGTGTTTGAAATTTTTTCTGAAAAATAGTAGAGGTAATAAGTGGAGAGAGAAAAGTTGGAAGTAGGGGGAATCTAGGGGGAGTTTTTTGAAAAATTCTTTTTAAATTGTAAAGAGAACAAGGCATAAGTTATGATGGCAAATATGCTTTATTGATTAAATGCCGTGTAGTTATACTTTTGCTACCCAAGTAAAGAGAAACTAATTCAAACAAAGTAAATTAAGTTCTTGCCTTTCATTCTTGACGCTTGGTTTAGTGTAGTCAGTTTGAGTTCGTTTTGTCACCTGTTCCAGTCTCAAGGTACCAACACGAAGATTCTAAGAGGAAAATCAGACGGTTGGAACAGTGTGCTCAATCTTCTCTGCAAAGAGCCATTGCATCTCAAGGTGCACTGGCAATATTGTATGGCCGTCGTTTGAAGCATTATATCAGGGAAACTGAGGTACTTACTGAAATTTTGTTCTTTGAACTATTTTTGTTGGCTCTCAAGTGCAATTCATGGAGTGACTTCACTTTTTGCCATGGTTTGTTGGGATATTTAATATGTCGCAAATATACTACGTAGTCAAACTTTCTTTTTGCCAACCAAAGATTTTTGTTTTTGTCCATTACTTTTTGGGGTAATCACATTTACCCCCCTTGAAAACAATAATTCCCCTGTAATTAGAGCAGGAAGATACAAGCCCCTTGTTTAAAATGGACGGATCTATTGGGTGTGATTCATGAACTCGCAATGATCATCCAACTTTTTCTTTTCTGCTGACAGTTGTTCTCATGGAACAACCATTTTATTTTTATAGGTCATACTTGGAAGATCAACAGAGGAAATTGATGTAGATATTGACTTAGGGAAAGAAGGGCGTGCTAACAAGATATCCAGACGGCAGGTGAGATTATTTTAAAGACCTTTTGTGATACTGTTGTGTTTATTTTGATCTATGGGGACGAGTATGAGTGTCAGCTTTCATACACTTGAAATTTATTAACTAAGATTGATTACCTCATATTCAATTATTCATAGATTCTTGCCTCAATAAGAAGATAAAGGCAAAAACATAATCAATTGACTTGGGCATCCAGCAGAGTGATATTGTTAAGTACTTTTGGCCATCAATGTCTAGTAGTATTCTTAAGTGTGGGCACACGCCCCTGAAAATCCCCGCATTTTCGGCGTGCGGGGGTTAGGTTTGCGCCCTTTTTGTTTGAAAGCATGACGAAATGCCGTTTTGAGAGAGTCGCCACCCGGGTTTTGCGGAAAACACCCAAGAAACCGATTTGAAAACGTTTTTGTTCACGCTTGTTTGATTTGAAAAGGCTTGTAAGCTGACCGTCGTTACCTTGATATATGAGGTTCGGAGCCAGTTACGAGAGGAAGGTTTTATGGCACCTACCGCCCAATCCGAAAGATCGGTCTCTACTTAGGCATTTATGTAAAACATTTGCATTTTCTCTCTTTAATCATTTATTAGCCAGTTAGAGCGGGGGAACAGTTAATGAGGATTGACAAATGACAAATTGTATTTATGTGGCAAAATGTAATGTATGGATTATGAACAAATGTATAATAGATTGAGAAACAAAGCACTTAGTGAATGTTTTGAACAAAGCGGAGTCGGCGCTGCCTGAGTAAATGGTGCGCAAAGCTAACGTATCGGCATGCTTGTTGATGCATGCCAAGACAACGGCGCCACGCCACCCTCATAGCGCGCCGGTGAGCTCAAACTCACAGATCTGCTCTCAACCCTCACCACTGGAATGGACCAGTGCACACCAGGACAAACCACGCGTTGATATAGCGGCATATATACGGTTTGTGCAATGACAAATCAAGCGAGATAAATGGTGAAAACCCCATAAGCAGTGGGGGAATCAAACAGAAGCCCGATCTAAGCTATCAAAACAGGCCCCATGCTGGGACTTAAATCTTTGGCGCCTGGCTGGTCATGGAATGGCCGTCGGCCGGTTGTCAATATCGATGCTTGGCTTTGCTTCTACGGGTTACAGAGCAGGACGAGAAGGATCGAAGGCCTTACTAGCGGTTAAAGAGATAATAAGCTACAGTCTAAAATATAAGCGATGGCGATTTTTAGCATGCTTGGTGATCGAAAATAAGAAAGCGAAATGAGGATGATGGTGATCCCACACTAGTCTGCCATGCAGCCATGGTAGCGACATCTGCACGGCGGCGCGTCGCGATTTTCCACTACATTTGCTTTGTTGCTAGCTTTGAACTCGGGCTTGGTATTGATTACCACTGGGTTACTGCTCCTCGAAATGAATTCCAGAGCAGAAGGTGGTATACCTTTGGTTTTGAGATTGATGGATGGTTTGAACCTTGAGATGGATGGATGGATGAATGGAAGATGGAAATGTAGGTTGTATGATTGATCAGTGGAGTGGTGTGTTGCTTGCTTACTCTTTCAATGCATGAAAGGAGGAGACAAGAAAAACTAGAGAGAGAGGAGAGAGCATTGAAGTTGTTGAACCCTTGACTTGGTGAACCCTTTACAAGAGTAAGGGGGGTATATATAGAGGAGAAGGGGCTGGTAACCAGCTGGTTGGGTTGGTTTGAAGGAAGGCTTCCTTCTCTTTAATGAGAGGGAAGGTGATGGGAGATGTGTAGGAGAGAGGAGAGCGATTGCGGGCGATATAATCATCGGGAGAGGTGAGACCACGTCGAAGCGGCTAGAAAGTCGGGCAAGTGGTCCCAAGGATTGATTGGGCGGGGAGAAGTGGCGTCGCCACCCATGGGTAGCGTGCGCATCGAAACCGGCTCATGCTCGATGGCCCGACCTACGTGGCATCGCACCAGTCTGTCGTCGATTGATCACTAGCGTCTTTGAAGCGAGGTTTCTTTGAGGCCATTTAGTTCCTGGCTCGAAGGGTTTGAAAAGGGATTTGAAAGAGGTTTGAGCAGGTTGACGCTTTCGAGCTCAAACATCATCGACTTGGATGTTCTCGACCTTTAATCATCATTGGGGAAACAAATACCGTAAATAAACTACTGGATAGTCCAAAATAGGGTGTCTACTGAGCCCCCCTTTGGCGGCACTTGGAGCACCATTGTCTTGCATACAGTAACGTCGAAAGGTTTTCTAGACACCTCTCAAGGCTATCCAGAACAGAACATACAAGTCAATGAAAGTACAGAACTTTAAAGAACCTGGTTGATTGAATTGATTGGATGGATAAATTGCCACTTGATTGAAGTTGAGCGGACGGAAGGCGTGACTGAGGACAATATGGATAGCGTTGATCGCCAACGATTGAAGTTGAATGGGCCAGAATCGGCGCACCACGGAGGTGGACTCTCAGGATAATCTTCTCGATGTCGTTGATTTGAGATTGATAAAGCTAGATAAATCGCCGTTGACTTCGAATGGGCCAGACGGTATCATTGATTTGAAAGTGGGCGGCGAACCGTCGTTGATTTGAGAGTGGGCGGGCGAACCATCGGTTGATTTGAGAGTGGACTGGCGAACCATCGTTGATTTGAAGGCGACGGGCGGACCATCGTTGATTTGAAGTGGGCGGGCGAACCATCGTTGATTTGAAGTGGGCAGGCGAACCGTCGTTGATTTGAAGTTGGACGGGCGGACCATCGTTGATTTGAGAGTGGGCGGGCGAACCGCCGTTGATTTGAAGTTGGACGGGCGGAGTAGTCGCTGATTTGAGAGTGGGCGGGCGAACCATCGTTGAGTGGGCGGGCGAACCATCGTTGATTTGAGAGTGGAGGGGCGAACCATCGTTAGTGGGACGGGCGAACCATCGTTGATTTGAGTGGGCGGGCGAACCATCGTTGATTTGGACGGCCGAACCATCGTTGATTTGAGAGTGGGCGGGCGAACCATCGTTGATTTGAGAGTGGGCGGGCGAACCATCGTTGAGTGGACGGCGAACCATCGTTGATTCGAGAGTGGACGGACGAACCATCGTTGATTTGAAAGTGGGCGAGCGAACCATCGTTGATTTGAGAGTGGGCCAGGCGAACCATCGTTGATTTGAAGTGGGCGGGCGAACCATCGTTGATTGTGGACAGGCGAACCATCGTTGATTTGAGAGTGGGCGGCGAACCATCGTTGATTTGAGAGTGGGCGGGCGAGCGAACCGTCGTTGATATGAGATTGGAGACAGGCGAACCATCGTTGATTTGAGATTATGCAGGCGAACCATACGTTGATTTGAGAGTGACGGGCGAACCATCCGTTGATTTGAGAGTGGGCAGGCGAACCATCGTTGATTTGAGTGTGGCGGACGAACCATCGTTGATTTGAAAGTGGGCCGAACCATCGTTGATTTGAAGGCGGGGGACGGGCGAACCGTCGTTGTTTTGAAATTGGACGATGGCGAACCATCGTTGATTTGAAAGTGGACGGGCCATTGTTGTTGGGATCAAACTATCTTTGGCCCAAAGAGATCCAACAATCAAGGGTAGGTCGTGTCAGGCGGGTTTAATTCCATCTGTTGGGAATCGAGCCAATCTCCTTATCAAAGACCATCGGAGGTAGAAATAAGACTGTTGGAAAATGCGCTTGAGGCTAGCCTCAAGTAGAAGTGGCCGTTGGGGCGGGCAGCGACTCTTACGGGAGAAATTGTTGAGCAGCGGATCATGGTGGTTGAATTGATAGGAAAGGCAGGCGGACCATCTCAGGAGATCGTTACACCTTTGTTGGGAAATAAGGATGGGTGGACCATCATTGAATGTCACGGCGGACTCTCGGGAATAATCAGCTGCGAACAAATCATTGCCGCATGGGATCAAACCTTCTTTAGCACAAAGAAAACTCCAACAATCACGGGTAGGTCGCGTCAGGTAGGTTAAATTCCATCTGTGGGGAATCAGAGCCAATCTCCTTATCAAGGACCATCCGAGACAGAGCAATAAGATCGTTGAACGATGCGCTACTTTTAGACCAATGTGGACCAGGATAAGCGGACGGTGTTGTAGACTAATTGGACAGGCAGACCGTTGTTATGGATCGGTCGGACGATATTACGATCGTCATTGAAAGGGTGTGAATGCGAGCGATATTCCGATTACCGTTGATCGGGGTGATGACATGGCTCTGATCATCGTTGAGAAAGACGACATAGGGATCGTCGGTGATGACATGGCGATCATCGTTGAGAAGGGCGACATGGGCTGATCGTTGGTGATGACATGGGCGATCATCGTTGAAGGGCGACATGGCGATCATCGTTGATGACATGGCTGATCATCGTTGAGAGGACGACATGGCTGATCATCGGTGATGACATGGCTGATCATCGTTGAGAAGGACGACATGGCTGATCGTCGGTGATGACATGGCTGATCATCGTTGAGAGGACGACATGGCTGATCGTCGGTGATGACATGGCTGATCATCGTTGATTTGATTTGATTTGAGAAGGACGACATGGCTGATCATCGGTGATGACATGGCTGATCATCGTTGAGAGGACGACATGGCTGATCATCGTTGAGAGGACGACATGGCTGATCGTCGGTGATGACATGGCTGATCATCGTTGATTTGATTTGATTTGAGAAGGACGACATGGCTGATCGTCGTTGATTTGATTTGAAAAGGACGACATGGCTGATCGTCGTTGATTTGATTTGATTTGAGAAGGACGACATGGCTGATCGTCGTTGAGAGGACGACATGGCTGATCGTCGTTGATTGATTTGAGAAGGACGACATGGCTGATCGTCGTTGATTTGATTTGATTTGAGAAGGACGACATGGCTGATCGTCGTTGATTTGATTTGATTTGAGGAGGACGACATGGCTGATCGTCGTTGATTTGATTCAACTATCCCAAGGAGAGATTACCCTTAAACATAGCATGGATATTGGTAAGCAGGACTGCTGCTGGGGAAATAATTACAGCTGTGGACAGATAGACCGTCGCTGTAGGGGATTAAACCTTCTTCGGCACAAAGAAACTCCAACAATCACGGGTAGGTCGCGTCAGGGAGGTTAAATTCCATCTGTTGGGAATCAGAGCCAATCTCCTTATCAAGGACCATCAAAGCGGTGGCAATAAGGCTATTTGGAATGTGCTAAAGGCTGGACTGAATAGATGCAGCCATCCGGGACAGGCGAACTGTCGTTAGAGACTGCTTGGAGTAGGATAGAGAGGCTGTGTGTTTGACATTTGCCATGGAAAAATGGGTAGGGAAAACGGCATGTGGCGCATCCCTTTGAAATTGCACTATCCCAGAGCAGCAGTTTCGGCTCCAGTTCCAGTAGTGATTAGACCCCAGGTATGAAACCCCCAAGATCCCAAACTAACTTGTTGCCTTCGATGCTGGATAGGTGTGCTTCAACACTTGATGGGCTTTTCCTGTTTTCAACAATTGATATACAATATGCAATGACATGTATACCTGAATTGAATGCGCAAATTGAAAATGCAGATCTGAGACTAGGGCGGCCTCTAGAGGATGACGACCTAAAATGACCATAGCCACAAGAGCTACATAGAGCAACACTGCCACTTTAGCCCTAGCTCACAAGTATGAGAGCATTAAACAACCAGTGGCGGTGTGCAGTTGAAAGAAAGGTACATAGAAAGGGCAGCTTGTCTTCAGAGACTCAAAGGTGAAGTCTAAGAGAGAGAGAAACCTCATCGGTGAAAGCCTCCTCGAAAGGGAAAGATGGGAGCGGAGCCCCAGGTACTTCAAGGAGTCCAGGAGTGACGACAACGACGAGAACGAGGCCGAACTCTATCATTGAGGACTACCACTGAGCTCTTTTACTTTAATGTCTTTTGCTTTTGAGGTTTGGGTCAGGGTGCCCATGTAGATAGACTTAGCAGCGGGCCACCGTGCCCTAGTTGACATTAGCAAGAGAAGCATTGGGCCTGTGCGCCCCTTGACTTCTGGGTGGATGTGCCTTGTAGATATACTTTTGCTTGGGCCGTTGAGCTTTGACATGCATGATGTTCCACCGTTGTTTCATGGACATTGCGAGTAGCAAATAAAAGTTGCATTTTCTGGTTTTATTGGCTCTCTTTGGGAGAATTAATAACAAAAAGCCTAAAACCAACTGCTAATATCCAACTTGCATTGACGAATGATCTGAGTTGACAAATAGACGCGCGTATATGTACGAATTTGCCTAGCTCGAACGAAAAGGAACGAAGAGCCCCAGAATAATTCGTAAGCTCTTTGACACATGAAATATTAGGCATTAATGAGCCCAAACTCGGATATCCCTTAAACAAGTGAAACTGACACTTGCAAAAGGCCAAATAGATGTACAATGACCTGTACGAACTGATAAACCGAGAAAAGTATCCCGAAATGACAATGAATTGAAAAACTGGAAAAATGTCACAAAAACGGACAAAAGACGCCAAAGATGACTCATATAAGTCCCGGACTGAAACCGACACCCCCGTACAGTCACATTAGGTCCATATGACGTGCATGGTATGACAAAACTTGGCAAGAGCCCTTAAAACCAATTCGAGGCGCCGAAACCTTGGTTATAACTTGAAATACCCCCTTGGAGGTCCGAAATCTTTGTTAGGCACGATGGCTGCCAATTGTTGTCTGCTACAGGAATTGAAGAAGCGCGCGCAGATTTAAGACCAATGCGCATCATTTCGAACAAATGTGCATGAGCTTCAAACTAGCGCGCGTAACTAAAAAGCCGCTGCAACTGCGCAAACTAGACTCCGTTGGTCTTTAGAATAAACTGTGAGCCGTTAGGCCTCGCAAGCATTTTGTTCTGTTTTTCATGCTTTAACTTATTTTAAGGCTTTTGCTCAGCTTTGAAATTGAAGTAGTAGTTTGCATTAAAGTTCAAAGATAAAAGGTTTCCCCCTTCTGATTCTCCAATGAAGTTTCTGACTTGTTCTTGCCCCTTCTCGACCTTTGATGTGGACCACAAAATGTCAAACCATGGATCAAGTTGATAGAGTATGACCGGGTCTCAAGGTGGGGCGCCTCGTATCCTTTTCAGTGGAATCAGGTTAAGTAGTTTAAGCCAAAGTTCACTCGTGTGTTTTACCCTCTTTTTACGCTCTAACTTTTGCACTAGAACCGCCTTTTCAGGTTTCGGTCTAGCGAGCTTTTGACTTTTGCCTACTTGTTTTTGCTGGCTTAGACCGCCTCCTTGGGTTTGATCAGCGGTGCTTCTAACTTTTTGCTTGGCACCGCCCACCCTTGTGGTTTCGGTCCAACGAGCATCTCTCAGGGATAGCGAGTTGATCCAAGTTGACTAGAGTGTTGAATTCGTTGCCGTCGAGATCGATGAGCTTAGCGACATCCAGATAGGTTGGCCTTGATAATGTAAGGCCCAGGGCGCTTCGGCGGAACTTCCCGTGTGAGCACGAATTTCCTTGGTGACCCAATGTATCAAATTTTGTCGCCGTAGAGATCGATGATTCTTGGTTACACCCTCGGATAAAGCGGCTTTGATAACACACAGGGTTTAGAGTGCTTTGGTTGACATGCCTTGCTCAGGGCTGTTTTGTACATTTTCCGTCTTCGATGGAAAGTCATTCTTCTTTGCTGAACATGGTATGAGGCTCAAAGCCCTGAGAGCTTCTGCTTTACTACGATTCGGCGTTCGATAGCAGGGGATTTGATGCTTCTTTATTTCAGGATCGACGCCAGGTGTGTCTTTGTAAAATCATGCCAAAACATTGATGAATTTTCTGAGCATGTCAACGCCAAGTGCATCTTTGTGAATCCATGTCAATACGTTGATGAATTTTCCGAGCATGTCTGACCGAGCGCCATGCTCCTCTGGGGACTGCGTTGAGCCAATTTGAACCATTCGGGGGTCTACCTCATCTTTCAAGTTTATTGAAATTACTTCTTCTTTAGTAAATTTGAGCATGCTCTTTCGCTTCTCCACTTTGGCGAGGAACACATTTCCTTAGCGAATGCTCCCGCATCGAAATCTATCCGCCGTCGTCGGGAAATCGACCACGGTTTATTCAAAAGTCGCGAAGTACTTAAGCGAGGATAATGCATATCCACAAAGCGAGGGTTTGCCAAGTTCAAAAGACACAAACTAAGATAGAAGTTACGACATGGAGGGCGAGAGGCCTGAGCTCCGACTGAGCTAGACTTAGACTCGATCGACTCTGTGCCAGACTCAGGCGTGTCGTCAATGCAAGTTAGGCGCATGCAGTTTGAAAATGCAATATTTAAAAGCTACTTTTAACTTCCGCGATGAAAGGGGTAGAGCCTTAGAGGGTGTTGGGCCCAAGCATCAGCACTTCAGCTTCTCCAGCATCTTCGACCAAACCTACTTGGGAGAACAGCAACTCCAAACTCCCTTGAGTGAAAGACCTCTGCCAGTCAGTCTTCTCCCTTGATTGAATAAGTTTCCTCTTGAATTTCTCCTTTGACGACTCTTCATCACTGTCAGTCCAGGTGTCGGGAGAGAAAGCCTTAATTGCACCACCTAAAGCCACCAGGCTAGCCTCAGGTTCGGATGGGGTGGATAGGATTGGTTTGGCTTGATTTGCTGGGATAATACGAAGAGTTGCGTTGAACATGGTGGAGTTAGGCTTGATTCGAGTGGAGATGAGGGATATCTGGTTAACATGTGGGCTGGAATCATGTTGAGGTATGGAGTTGGAGGTGACATTGGCCTTTGATGAGAGTGGGGCTGGGATGATGCCATTATCAATGAGATCTTGGATGGCATGTCGGAGGCGATAGCAGGCGTCGGTGAGATGGCCAGACATTTGGTGGTAGGTACAGAAAAGGTTAGAATTGTGGGAAGCCGGGAATGTTTGAGGCGAAGGAGTTGGAAGGAGTGGCTCGATGAACCCAGCTTCGAGAAGCTTCTCATAAACTGAGGACAAAGGTACAGGGAAGTGGGAGAAGATCCTTGGTCGGTTTCTGCAATTGGGACGAGGATTGGCGGAACTTTTACTCACTCCACCGCTGTATAGCGTTGCGCTATCAATGGAACACATTCTTTTGGGATTGGGCCGGACCTTGTCAATGTGCGCCTTTCTATTCAACTCCGATTTTAGACAAGGATTCAGCATCCTTTTCTGGGTGGACTCCTGCCTTACGGAATTCAGCTAGATCTTTGAACATGTCTTTCGTGCAAGGCTTGATTTCGACCGGAGGAGTGTGGTAGGCTTGAGGAGGTTCTTTGACTAACCCCATATCCGGTTGCGGGGCTATGGAGGTTACGAGGTCAACCAGTCCCTGGACCATGATCATTTGTTTGTCCATTTTGAGGCCCAGCTCCTCTACAGCTTTCTTCAGCTCAACCAACTCTGTTTGTGCTGCCATTCTGAATTGATGGTCGAGGAAGGTAATATGGCTTTGGATGTGCTGGTGGTGCCGCTGTATTTGATTGAGTGACAAGCCTTGTAAGCCTTTGCAAAAGCCCCAGTAGATACTCCCAAGTAGGTTTGGCTCTTCTCTTTGGTGAAATGGCCTGGAGCTTTAGACAGCAAAGTAAATAAGAACTCAGTGATGTTCCTGCAACAGTTAGAATGAAATGCACACATTGACGTCGTCAGTGTCCTCCTAGACTCTAGAACTAGAAAACAAGCCTCTCGCGAAGTTTTAGGACGACGCTGTGATCCTCAGATTTCTTTTCGACAATGTATCCTTGTTTGAATCGACTAACACTAAGAGATGTCAAAACAGCCTAAGTCTTTGACTATTCCGTTCTTGACGTTTCAATTTTTGATTTGGAACAACTCGGTGTAGATGACGTGATACTGTAACCGAGGCGGCGTCGTGGCAACACTCCACTTAGCCTAAACGGTGTACGTGCTTCGCACGATAACCATGGTGGTGTAAGTATCACGGCATTCTCTCCGTTGTTCCTCGTTTTCTGTTTGAAACCTCGATCGGGTATTAGACAAGGACTTAGAAAGTCTTGATTTCCCAAAGTCTCGTTGATCCAAGGACTTTGAAAATTGATAACGCGCATCATCAAGATACACGACTCTTCATCGGTCCAAACGGCGTCCTAGCAGGGACGAGATAGACTTGTCAAACAGACAGACCTAAAAGCCGCCCTAGCATGCTCCTACGCAAAACGGTATGGATGTATGTACAGACATGCGATACGGAAAGCAATAACACGTAGACAGGTTATGGGTGTTAGATGCAAGTAAACCTTAACCTGCAGGTTTCTGTCTTAGTTTGAAAGGTTCTATTGCTTTATACGCATGAAGAGGCTGGTTTTGGCTTAAAGGGGTTCCTCCGACTAGAGCCACGGTATACCTCCCAAAGCAACGCGTATACCAGGAACAATGGTCGAACGGTATTGCGATTCATCATCGTGAAGGTTGTTGGCGTTCGAGGACCGGCTCAGATGCGTATTGAACCTCAACGGGGCTAAGTATCACCGATGCAAATGGAAAGCGCCAACGAATGATTTTAAGAGAGAGAGAAATGCAATGTTTAGAAAAATGCCCCTTTTCAAGCTTGGCTCACTTTTATTAATCAAAATTTGGAGAAAACTACACAAGTGAACAATAGTAAAGCCCCAGTCCGGAATGGTCGGATGCAGAATCCTGTTACGTTACCATTCCGTTCTTCAGCAGCGCGGAGCGTACTGTTTTGACAAACTTTTGAAAATTGTTTCAAGTATGTATTAATTCCCAAATTTTAATTAATGTAATATTCCCCAGGTCGCCACTTTGTGAGCTACGCCCAAAAATCGCATTTTAAGCGTGCTGAGGGTTAGGTTTGCGCCACTTGTTTGAAAGCATGAAAATGCCGTTTGAGAGAGTTCGCCACCGGGTTTTATGGAAAACGCCAAGAAACCGATTTGAAAACGTTTTGTGTTCACATTGTTTGATTTGAAAAGGCTTGTATGGCCGTCGTTACCTTCGATATATGAGGTTCGGGAGCCGTTACGAGAGGAAGGGTTTTATGGCACCTCTCTCATCCAAGATATCTACTTAGGCATTTTGTAAAACATTTGCATTTTTCTCTCTTTTAATCATTTATTCAGCCAGTTAGGGCGGGGGAACAGTTAATGGGGATTGACAAATGACAAATTGTATTTATGTGGCAAAATGTAATGTATGGATTATGAACAAATGTATAATAGATTGAGAACAAGCACTTCTGTGAATGTTTTGAACAAACTGGAGTGCGCTGCCCTGAGTCGTCGTGCGCAAGCAACGTATCAGCATGCACTGATTTGACCAGTGCATGCCAAGACAACTGGCGCACGCCACCCATAACTGGCGCACTTCAGTGAGCTCAAACTCACGACTCTTGCCATCAACCCTCTGGGCTCCTGGGAATGGACGGTGCACACCCAGACAAACCACGCGGTTGATATAGCACATATATACGATTTGAAATGCGGCCGGCAAATCAAGCAGAGATAAATGGGTACGAAAACCCATAAGCAGTGGGGGAATCAAGCGAGGCCCGATCTAAGCTATCAAAACAGGGCCAGCGTACCAGGACTTGAATCTTGGCGCCAGCGGTCATGGATGGCCGTCGCCGGTTGTCAATGTATCGATGCTTGGCTTTGCTTGCAGGTTCAGAGCAGACAGAGAAGGATCGGAAGGCCTTACTAGCGGTTAAAGCAGGATAATAAGCTACGGTCTAAAATATAAAGCGAAACTGATTTTAGCATGCTTCAAGGTGATCGGAAATAAAGCTGAAATGAGGATGATCGGTGATCCCGCACTAGTCTGCCATGCGACCATGGTAGCTGGCGCACGCACATACGGTAGCGCTGGCGTCACGCGATTTTCCAACTACATTGCTTTATTTGCTAGCTTTGAACTCAGGCTTGGTATTGATTACCGGCACGGTGCGCTCCAGCTCCGGGGTCGAAATGAATTCCAGAACAGAAGGTGGTATACCTTTGGTTTGAGATTGATGGATGGTTTGAACCTTGAGATGGATGGATGGATGAATGGAAGATGGAAATGTAGGTTGTATGACTGATCAGTGGAGTGGTGTGTTGCTTGCTTACTCTTTCAATGCATGAAAGGAGGAGACAAGAAAAACTAGAGAGAGAGAGAGAGGGAGAGCATTGAAGTTGTTGAACCCTTGACTTGGTGAACCCCTTACAAGAGTGAGGGAGGGGGTATATATAGAGGAGAGGGGGCTGGTAACCAGCTGGTTGAGGCTGGTTGGGTTTGAAGGGAAGGCTTCCTTCTCTTTAATGAGAGGGAAGGGTGATGGGAGATGTGTAGGAGAGAGGGGAGACAGTTCTGGACGATATAATCATCAGGGAAACTGTAGACCACGTCAGGGCGGCTAAGAAAGTCTCGGGCAAGTGGTCCCAAAAAGGTGATTGGACTGGGGAGAAGTGGCGTGCGCCACCCATGGTAGCGTCGCCATCGAAAGCGCTCATGCTCGATGATCGACACGTGGCCTGCAGCGTCGTCGATTGATCACTAAGCGTCTTTGAAGCGGTGGTTTCTTTGAGGCCATTTGGTTCTGGCTCGAAGGGTTTGAAAAGGGATTTGAAAGGGTTTGAACGAGGTTCAGGACGCTCAGAGCTCAAACACATCATCGACTTCGGATGTTCTCGACCTTTAATCATCATTGGGGAAACAAATACCGTAAATGAACTACTCTGGATAGTCCAAAATAGGGTGTCTACATTAAGTAGGTCAGATTGCATGGTCTCCCCACGAAGTTACCCATGCACTTCCTTGATTTTTCACTTACTTTAGTCACATTTCTCGAGCAACCGAATTTGACTTTGTTTACATGGGGTTTAATCTAGTTTTAACTTTTAACAAACATGTTATGTCAAGGGTGGGTTGACAGATTTAACATGATATGGCCTATTGTACTAAATCATCGTAGTCTTTTCAGCTGGTGGTTGAAGCATTCTCTCTTAATGGAAGAAATGCTAACACCTTGTATATGTTTGCATTACATAATCTGCTGTGTTCTTCTGTTACCTATTGTTTATTATACAAACAACATTCTACAGCACAATACTAACCCATGAATCGACCAACAACAAAAAGACAATGATGACATTGCTGGAGCCTTGACGGCAATGATTATTTAAACAAAATTGGGTTTGGGGTTCCAGGGAAAGAACAACGAAGGAAGAAATATTATTTCTTCTATACCCTCTAGGGAAACGCTGAACTTTCCAAGTGGTAATCTCAGTCCTTCAGAATCGTTTGTTAAGAGGTATAGTGAGTCGGTGACTCTGTGGGAAAAGTTCAAGTAACAAGTTGGTGACACACACTAGAATTCAAATGACACATCTCTTTCCAAAATTTAGCCTAATCAAGCGTTTTGTTCTGAGCAAGGCATCCTACTGATTTTGAGTGTTTGGTACTTTGAAAATGGATAATGTTCATTCTATGTGGTCAGGCACTTATCAAGATGGAGACAGATGGATCTTTCTTTTTGAAAAATCTGGGGAAGACTTCAATTTCTGTAAATGGCAAAGCAGTTGCTACGGGACAGTCGTTGGGTCTAACTTCAAGTTGTTTGATTGAGGTATGCGACTTTCCCCATTTTTGGGTATCTTGTTCCCTCTTAGTACTTGAAAGGGGACATGTATATTTTGTTTTGCTACTTTTATCGACCAAAAATAGTCACCAGCACATTCATTTCTGATGCAGTGACGGCTTGTTTTAACAGTACAGCTGAGCAGACCATGCCAGTCTGTTCTGATTACTTTGGACGTAGTTGTAGTGGCACTAATTTTTGCATGTTTCCCTGTCTGCAATATTAATTCCGTCGCAATGACAACGTTGTGGTCTAGTAAGAAAGGTGGATACTCTTGCATGGCCTTTGTAGTAGTGCTTTACCCAAACCATTCCACCATCTTGAAATTCTTGATGTCTTTGGTATTGCGGTGAAAGCATGACAATGGTAATAGCACGTATGGAGCAAAAACTTTATGTATATTTGGCTTGCATTACTCTCTGTATTGTAGTGTTTGCATGGATGTATCTGGATTTGACTATGCAACTAACTTACCTCAAATGATGACTATGTAGATAAGGGGGATGAGTTTCATCTTTGAAATGAACCACAAATGTGTCCGGAGGTGCTTGGACAACATTGCCAAGAAAAGCCAACTAACCAAATTTGAATGGTCACCTGCAGTGGAGACCTGAGTTCAGCCATGCTATGAATAGGTTTCTTCTATTTTCCGATTAGTATTTAGTTACATTTAGTCTGTTGTATGAATTTACCCTTCTCATGTTAGCTTCTTTATGCTGCCTAAATCCGAAATGTATAGTTATCTCTTGCTTTATGTGAATGAGTAGTTGATTATTCAACCCTTGTGAGCACCACGAACTTTGTTTCCCCCTTCTCCGGCCCCCTTTATCTTCTATTCGTTTATTGCTTATGCTATTGCTAATTTTGACTCTTTTTGGTGAGATAGTATTTGCGAGAAGGTGCAGAGGATGTCTTTTTGGTGCCCAAAAAAAAAAAAAAAACGTGGGATGCCCTCAGCAGACCATGTCATATTTATGATTCAATGATTTCCGATTAGTATGCCCCCGTCTTTTTTTCTGTTTAAGTCGCTTTATATTACTCCTACTACTGATGATAAGCTTCGAGTGGAGTAGTGGGATGCCCTGATTTTGTGCAGTGATTCAATGCCCTTTTCCCTTTGGTTTCTCCAAATCTCCATGATTCAGGTCAAGTACATGCCAGTATCTTGATTTTCCATCATCGGTCATCGGCCCGACCGTAAAATGACGGTTTTGGGTAGTTTTCTAGCTCGGAAAATTGGGATTCGTACCTTATAGACAACCTTCCGTTGATTTGTTTCCAAGTACCCTTAGAGAACCTTTTCCTATGGAGATGTTTGCTCTTGCATCAAGGCTTGGTTACTACTAGTAGTTAATACGAACCTGATAATTGGAGATCTAGGACACTGTTAGTGGAATGCGAAAGCGAGACATTGCTTAGGACCCTTGGTTTCCTTTATTGTGCTTTGGATCTTGGTTTCCTTTACTGTTTGTGGCGTGAGAGTGCTATAACAGGGAAGAAATAAACCACCAAATCAAGGATTAATAAGTAATGATCGGGTCTATTCAGTCGGATGTTGAGTTTAAAATAAATATAAAAAAAAAAAACTTGGGGGTTGAGGTTATAAAGGGTGACATTTTCTTGCTTGTTTTGGGTTTCGAAATCTCTGCGCATAGTCTCGAATAAATTTTCTCTACTCATTACTCGCAAAAATTTCCCTCGAAATCTAAACAGAACAATAAATTTTCGTTGGCCCCACTTTAGCAAGTTTGATGTACACTTCTAGCTTTAGTTTTCTTTTGTGACATTGGAAATTTCATTCAATAATATTCCAAACGTAGAACTATTTGTCACATTTCCATTGTCGTTCAAATTTGTGTCATCCAACTGGCATTGCGCTTTGTTAAAATAAAAGAAAAGAAAAGGCATTGGCCAAAACTTGGCCCGAATAAAATTTGTTTTATTTTATTTTATTTTATTTTAGGAAGAGCAATTAATAAAAGGAAGATTGCAAACACAAATCCACCATGCGCATCTAATTCAGGAATAACGTAGTGATAATGTTGATACACCGATGAACATTGATAATATTGAAACTTGTTAGAGATGTGCATGCAAATAGAGAATGAAAGACTGCAAACAGTGGTTCCACTGACTACGAACTTATCCACAAAAAATCGACCGATAATCAACCAAATAACGAACACACTATGTACAGAGCTCTACTTGCATCGAAACACATGTGAACTGGTAATGGTACTTTATTCTTCACCCAAAAAAAAAATGGTACTCTGTATTCACGAGTTGTTGTCCTGCAGTTGGGTGACACTGGGGCATGGCCCCCACTACTACAAAACAAACACTTTTATGTTTGTTTAGCCTTTTTCTGCTTTAATTTAACCTTAGGCGGGCCAAGGAAAAGTCCCTTTTTCACCAGAAAATTAAAATGTAAACATAGATGAATACAAAGCTCACTGAGGTCTCGGTTTTACCTGGGTGGTTTGGAGTAATTATTTCATGGTCCTAAAACCTCCTTTCTCTCTCTCTCATGGTCCTAAAACCACCTCTCTCTCTCGGACTCTCGAACTTATGTTGATCACATCTTACAAATTTGACCTTGATATTTCACTTTATAATATCGCCGTTGAGCCTTTTTGCTTTTCGATGATTCGGGTTTGAGTGACTGAGATTTATAGCTAGCCTCTTATGGTTTGATTGATGTTGTTGATCGTAGGTGTAGATTTCTGGAGATGATCAATGTGGTGGTCTTATGCTACAAAATATTGTGTCCTCAGGGTGGATGAATTCAACTAGATCTTTGTATTCTGAATAGTGGAAAAGTATTTGAAAGAAAATTTTGTTTATGAATTTGAGCTAGACTGGATTAATGATTTTCCCCAACTAGGGTGTCCCAACTCCCAAACAATAATCAGAAATTATGATTTCTTCAGTTTGGTATGGTGGGGTAAGAGATTATAAATGGAGTACTGTTGCTGTTTATGCAAATAATGAAGGTGCTTTTAACCAACCAACTAGGGTCTAGGAATCTAGATTTACATGTAGGCTCTTGCTTTAATTCAGTTGCTTAATGCTTAGTACCCCAAACCAGTGCTCAATGCATGAGAGTTAGGGGTCGGCTCGTTCATAAGTTTTCAAAGTCCGAAACCTCTCATGTGCTATCTAGTTATCAACTCATTTGGGCTAGTCAATACATCTCTACAAAAGAGTGGTGAGATTAGTACCCCAACATTAATCGAGGCGCGTGTTTGACTAATAGAAAAAATCGGTTGCTTTGCAAAGACAAAAGAGAAATGTATTTTTGCTTCTTTTTTTTTCCCTGATAATGATGAGAAATGATTCAACCACCAGCAGCTTTTGCGATATGGGCGACCATTTGGATGATTAAACCACCACCCACCAGCTTGGGAAGTTACTCCGACAACTAACACCTCAGCTACCACACACATACATCAGCAGTGCTATGTCCATCGTTCTTGTTCCACCGCTCAACATCTCATCCTCCGTCTCGATAATCAATGGTCCGAATTTAAAAGAAAACCTCTTCCGGGGAGCTTGAACTCTTCCCTGAAAGAGTTTTTTTAAACTCGAACCGTCCAAAATACTTTTGAACGATAAAATTGAGAGCGGTGGGGGAGCGGAGAATTTTGAGCGGTGGGTGTAGACTTTCTACACATGCATACCTATGTCAATATAGTATGTGTATTTCTTGCCATATGATTCCAGAAGCCAATGACTCACAAATGTTCTAAACATGCATGCATGGATAAAGATAAGCTCAGCTACAGACGGGATTCACAATTCTCAAATGTGGACAGAAGACACATGCCATTTGCATGTACCCTTTTGGAATGCATTGTCATACTGGGGCCTATTGCCTTTATGCCTGTGATGCTAAGTATTTTTTTCCTAACCACAAGGTGGAGGGAGAAATTTTTCAGTGCCGAACGGGTACCACGTGGTGTCCGCTTGGTGTATCCGGGCCTTCCATTTCAATTATGAACGGCTTGGATTCTGAGAGAAAAAAATGAGAGAGACTGATGGGGTGAGAGGAGAGAGAGTGTTTAATCTGATCCATCCAACACACTTTTGGACTGTTCGAATGTGGGTGCTCAGCACCACGTCAGCCGGTGACGTGGGATCCACCTGGCACCCAAAAATTTCGGGGGCGATTCCGCCTCGCAATCCTCCTTCAGGTGTGATCATAGGAATTCCAAATTCACGACGGACTCCAAGAAGAACCAAAAGAGAAACAACTTCTACCGCCCCACCAAAGACCACCAAAAACAGCCGGACTTCGCATGAAAGCAAGGTTTGAGGGGGTGCCGATTGCACAACCTGAATCTTTGACCTCTGGACCCCTCAAATCACTTGGAAGTAAGCCATAAAACCAATGGACTACTCACCCTTGTGACGTCTGTGATGCTAAATAAACCCTTTTAGCTGAGATTCCAAGTGAAATTGGATAGAGTCAAAATGGTTAGGATAGTAGTCAAGACCTGAGTCTTAGGAATTTGCTTCCTTCAAAAGTCTCAAACGAAATCTTTCAGATACTATCAATTCTTTTAGGGCCAATTTATACAGGACTTTGTTCTAATTTTAATTGGACTACCTACAAATGCGCGGTAAGATTGATATTCCAAAATTTTGTCGAGGTGCACATAATCACGTCAACTTCGACTTGGGCGTTTGGACAAATAAGCCAAAGTGGCTTATTTTTTGTTCTTATTCAAATTTTTTTCGCATTTTGTGGCTTATTGTCAATTTTTTGGGGATTATTGCTTCGTTATGACGAGACGAATCGGAAAAGTAAAAAATTTCGATCGAAATCCAAATATTCGTCCTTCCCGCCAAAATTTGGCTTTCCCGCCAAATCTCGTCGAAATTCCAAAAAAATTGGATTTCGATCGAAATTTTTTAGTTTTCCGATTCGTCTCGTCATAACGAAGCAATAATCCCCAAAAAATTGACAATAAGCCACAAAATGCCAAAAAAATTTGAATAAAGACAAAAAATAAACCACTTTGACTTATTTGTCCAAACGCCCTTGAAACTACTTTCAAATTGACTAAAGAAATAGACAAATCTTAGTTAGTGGTCTCTTCAGTCCAAATCTTAAACTCAGCTATGCAATTCAATTCATGATGGGAATCAATCACATTTCTCGTTTAGTTGATCTGATCCACTAATTATTTGGTTTCATTCTCGACGAACACATTTTCTTTGATAATTGAAAAGACATTTTAAAAAGTAGATGATCACATTTGTGGTGAAAGAAATAGAAGTTCTATTAAGTAATTGATCGCTTTATTTTAACAATTTATTATTTCAATTATTTGTCTACTACAAGTCTACAATCCGATTAATGTATTGCTCGGATTATTGAAGTGGATGGGGGGCTAAGTCGCATAATTCTTGTGCGTGAGAGAGGAGAGAGTGCGAAAGCGCGTTTGAATTGAATCACATGTCATGCTGCTAAAATCCGCGAGAGCAAGAATTGATAGTGCGAGTGCACTCGAATTGATAGCGTGAACGAGAGACATTTTAAAAAAAATATGTGACTAGGTAATAATCATTGACAATCCAAAATATCAAATAACAATAACCCCTCTTTCCTATTTTGTTTGCATCTGGTCTTATAATTTTGACCTCAAAAAATAAATCACAGTAGTTTTTACAATAACTTTTTGCATTTTTCCACTGTTCGATGAATGCCAACGAGTATTTTTGAGCGGTGTAAAAATATTTTAAAAAAAAAAGAATTTAGGTGAAAATGACGCTATTTTTCGTATGAGATAAACGAGACATGCAATTGGGCCTACTATTGTATTGTATTACAAACAAATTCTCATATTTTAGTGACTATCTTTTAAGAGAAAAAGTTCTTTCCGGATCAACCGGACAAGGGTTTGTCCGGACAGCCCCATGTGAGCTCCCTTCGCGTGTTTTTTTAGAAAATCTAAATCGTGTATCTTGTAGGGCCCGCAAAATAATTCATTTACGCCAAAAAATCAACTTGTCCGGTCATCAAGCTGAGTTTATACACGAAAAAATGAACGACCGTGATTTGTCAACTATTTTTAAAGTTAAATTGTTCACGGTCGTCCATTTTTTTGTATAAAAAATCAACTTTTGACATATCTATTGAGATCCGGACAAGATGATGTTTTGCGCAGATACATTATTTTGCGGACCCTACAAGATGCACGATTCAAATTTTTCAAAAAAACGCACGAAGGGGGGCCCACACAGAGGCTGTCCGGACAAGCCCCTTTGTCCGGTTGATTCGGACAAAACTTATTCCCATCTTTGAATACCATGTTATGTGTCATCAATATATTAGTGGAATACATTTTCATATTCTACTAACTTTTCGGTGATACATCACATAGTATCCACAACATAGTACTCAGGCCCATTTCATTTAGGGGAATTTGCACTTACACCCCCTATACTTACATAGTTTGGCAAATACACCTCTCGTACTTTAAATTTAGGCACTTACACCCCTTGTACTGTGCAGTACCGTTAAATTGGATGGAAAAGTGAGTGGCGGGAGTTTTTCCTCCAAAATGACCCTCGTCCGGTACGTGTAAGTGCCCGCTTTTGGGTGATTTCTCACGAGTCCCACTCGGTTATTTTTTTAAAAATTATTGAACGGCTCGGATTATCCGTGTGGGGCTCGGATTATCCATTTGGAGGGCTCGAATTATCCATTTTGGGGCGGAGCTAGTATGTGGGGGAGGTGGCACGTGCCACCTTCGGTTTCAAAAATATCAAAAAAAAAAATACACATAATAAGGTTAAATAAAAAAAATTTGAAGAATTGTACATGAATAGTACTCCCTCTGTCCGGATTTAATAATTTTTTTGGAGTACGTGCTATTTTTCAATCGATTATATCTTCCAATTTATAATGTTTTACGTGGTTTTGAAAACATTGTATTATAGAACTAATCGAGATCTATCAAACAAGATTCATATTCGATATGAAAAAATTATTACCGATTCAAAGATATAACTCATTTTTTAACCGATTAGAAGAAGTATCTTGGTAGAGTGGCAAAGTGTTCTGTTGGCTGGTGCCTTGCGCCACGATTCGTAAGAATCGAAACCCCTGGCACCCGATGTGCTTTCTTTTTTCAAAAACATACACACACACACACACTCTCTCTCTCTTGTGGCACAAGTTTTTATTAACAAGATTTGTAATTTTTTTCCCACAAATTGGAAACGAATGTAACCCATTTGGAAATTAAATTTTTTCCCACAAAAAAAAGTTAATACTTTATACAAATACTGTAAAAAAGTCCACGACAACCTAATTATACGACTTCACAATTAATTTGTTTTTCATATTTTTTCGCATAACATGTAATTAGATTTTCATTAAACGGTGCCACCCCCGCCTCCGAATCCCGACTCCGCCTTGCTCACAATGGCCTCTAGGGGTATTTTAGGCATTTTTCAGTCATTTTGGAGGGAAAACTCCCGCCACTCACTTTTCCATCCAATTTAACGGTACTGCACAGTACAAGGGGTGTAAGTGCCTAAATTTAAAGTACGAGGGGTGTATCTGCCAAACCGTGTAAGTACAGGGGGTGTAAGTGCAAATTCCCCTTTCATTTAACTTTTAGCAATTTTTTTGGAGGTTTTGTCATTGTTAAAAAAAATCGCGTTCGTTAGTTTTGCGCCAAAATTTTATTGGATTATTGATTCGTCCCAACAAGAGGAATCAGAAAAATAAAAAAAATTTCACACATATTTTGAATTGTTTTTTTGGAAAATACAGGATTATTTTCCAAAAATATTTAGATAAAAGTAAAAAAAAAAAATCATTTTTTCGATTCCTCTTGTAGAGACGAAATAATAATACACAAAGGTTACGCGTGACTAACAAATGCCGATTTTTTTTTTAAATTAAGACAAAACCTTCAAAGAGTCATTTTTTAGTTGGGGGAACTTCACTTTGAAGATAGTCACCATAAGATTGCTCGTTGAAGCGTCCCAATTCTTCTCTCTCCAATCTCCATAATCTATATGCGGATAAAAACAAAAAATCTCCGTAATCTATCAATGCAATCTATTTATTGAACAAATTCAAATACAGCAGCAGCAGCAGCAGCAGCAGCAGGTGGTCTGACAATTGCCCAATGAAGGCACTCAACCCAGAACGCCTCTGAACCAAAGTGAGGTAAGAAAAACCAAAAACCCATCTCATCTCTCTCTCTCCTCCCAATTCGCACTTCTCTTTCTCTCTCTCCTCCCAATTCGCACTTCTCTTTCTCTCTCTCCAGCAGCTCCCACCCAAGAGCTACACCAGGAAAGTACACAAATGGGCACTTCTCTCTGTTTCGCCTTCTTCTCTCTCACTCTCTTCATCATCACATTTACACAACTCCTCCCCAAAGCCAATTCCGCCACCTACTGGGGAGACACTCAGGCACTGAAGCAGTTCAAGAACGGACTCGACCCCAACTCACTGAGTCCCGGCTCCTGCCTCGCCTCGTGGGACTTCAATTTCGACCCCTGCGACAGCCTCTTCACCGAAAAGTTCACCTGCGGCTTCCGATGCGACGCCGTGATCTCCGGCTCGAGCCGGGTCACCGAACTCGCCCTCGACTCGGCTGGTTACTCCGGGTCACTTGCTTCCTCTTCTTGGAACCTCCCCTACCTCCAAACCCTAGACCTCTCCAACAACTACTTCTCCGGCTCGATACCCGACTCGCTCTCGAACCTGACCCGGCTGAGCCGACTCATTCTCTCGTTTAACTCGCTATCCGGGTCAGTGCCCGACTCCATCGGGTCTTTACCCGGGCTTCAGGAGCTTTACCTTGACAATAACAAGCTGGAGGGCACAATGCCGTGGAGTGTCAACGCTCTGAAGAATTTGGTAAGGCTCGGCGTCCAAGGGAACAAACTCAGCGGCGAGCTTCCCGATCTGGGTCAACTCGGTAGCCTTAATCTCTTGGACGCCAGCGATAATGCCATCTCTGGCGAACTCCCGGCGACTCTTCCGGCGTCTCTTGTTGAATTTATCATGCGGAATAATCAACTGGAAGGGAATATTCCGGCGAGTGTAACGAATATGGTGAATTTGCAGGTAATCAGTTATCCACTTTTTAGACTCCGGTGGCGTTCCGGTACGCTTCTAGTAGCTAGCTTTTTGTTTTCACTAAATTAAAAGTTGTAAAAAAATGTGTTTGGTGTTTTAGGCTATGTTTGAAATCTATAGAAAGGAAAATAAAATAAAAGAGAAAAAAAATAAGAGGAAAATTTTATTATTTACTATATTTGAAATTGTTATTTTCTTCACTTTTTTTTTTCAACCAAACGATGGAAGGAAATTTTTTTTAATTTTATTTTTTCTATGAGTTCCAAACAGAGCCTAGTTGCCTAGTTTATGAGAGAAATTGTGTTAGAAGTTTTGTTTAGGGGGAAAAACTTTGGCCTTGTTCGTTTAGCACATTTGGATATTTTAGTTTTGGTAGTTGGTGGAGAGAGAAATAGGGTAATGATTGAAAAGAGGGGTAATGAGTGGGGAGAGATAGAGAGATAAATGAAATTAATAATTAAAGAAATAGGGTAATAATTGGAGAAAGATATAGAGTAATGATTGAAAAACAAAGTTAAAACAAAGTAAATATGCTAAACGAACAAGGTTTTGGGGAAAAAATTAGTGAAAACTAGGCCTCCATTTGAATTGTCTTTTTGGATATTTTATGTTAAGTTTTTCTCTTTGGAATTTTTTGGGGGAGTCAAATGCTTTTACCTTTCGGAATTTAGTACTACTAGTAACTTGAAAGTACACAATATGATTAAAATCCAAAAAAGGTACATTAAAAAGACAGAATGTATTTTAAAAAAAAAACAGACAGAATGTCAGTTACTAAATACTATACTACTCCATCCGACTTAATTTAATTGTCTTTTTTAGAAGTTGTATTATTTTTTAATTGATTATATTTTATAATTAATAATATTTTATGTGATTTTAAAAATATTATATTATAGAACAAATCGATATCTATCAAATAAAATTCATACTCCCTTCGTCCCAAAAAGAATGACAATTTTTGAAATTCGTATTATTTTTCATCGCTTATATTTTTCAATCTATAATGTTTTTCATGAGTTTGAAAATTTTGTATAATAAAATTAATCGAGAACTATCAAATAAGATCCATATTGCATATTTTTTGAGATCCGTATTAAAAGATATAAGGAGTTGAAATTGGCACAAATATCAAAAATTGACATCCATTATGGGACGGAGGGAGTATTACTTATACAATTCATTATCAATTTAAAGATATACTAACTAATTTGTTTTTTATATAGTTAAAATAGAACTGAGACAAATAAATTAGGACTGATGGAATATTTTTTCCGGCGTCATTGCTTTTTCGAAAAATTGGGAACATATATATATAATTTAATAAAACCTTCGATTTGGCACTACTAGATTTGGTTAAAAAAGTACCATGAATTTAATAAGTTAAGTAGTTGATTGGAACCACAAAAATTGACATTTTTTTTCCCACCCTTTATTGGGATTATCATACGGTTTATTACAAAGAAGTCAAAACAATCTTAAATACTTTACCATACCATTTACGAACTTATTTAGGATGTGCGGAAAAAGGCCAAAATGCGGACAGAATAGAGGTATGTCCCAAATAGTATTCATCCTTATTGTAGTTTCAGTTTTACTACCATTTCTGTTGTACAATCATATTTTCGAAATGCTTCCACAAATGTATGTGCAGATATAGATATGTTTGCAATCGTTCGGTACGTGTATGGTCCATGTACAATCGTGTGAAATCTAAATGCGTCGAACAATTTCAAACACATGCATGGCATATTTGTATTGTTATTTCCGTAGCGCCATTTATTTTTGCAGCATTTGGATCCGATGATTAGACCCCGTTCCACTAAGGCTCTGTTTGGAACCAGTGGAAAAGAAAAGAAAGGAAAGAAAAATAAAATGAAAGGAAAATGAGAAGAAAATAGAAGGGAAAATTTACTATTCATTACACTCAAAATTCTTATTTTCTTCACATTTTCTCTTTCAACCAAAAAATGGAAAAGACATTTTTTTTTATTTTCCTTTCTTTTCCATAGGTTCCAAACAGAGCCTAAGTCAAATAAGTACTTGTTTTATAAATTAAAGGTGATATATTGCGAAAGAATAACCTAACTCTCTCGTAAATTTTAAAATAAATACTTAAAAAATAAAAATTTTTGCAGAACGGGGGCCTTCCTACCACCATAATCAAATACTCCTTGACCAATTTCCAAGCAAATTTCACCATAACATTTTCAACTCATTTGATCAAAAAGTTAGCTCCTTTTCCTGCAGGTAATGGACCTGAGCCACAACAAGCTCAGCGGGTCAGTCCCATCGGGTCTCTTCACCCACCCGTCTCTCGAGCAACTCACCCTCTCCTACAACCAATTCGGGTCGGTTCAAGTACCCTACAACTGGGACCAACAAAGCCCACCACTGATAGCCGTGGATCTAAGCAACAACCAGCTCCAAGGACTGTTACCGGCCTTCATGGGTTTAATGCCCAAGCTCTCCTCCCTATCCCTGGAGAACAACAGGTTCACGGGTATGATTCCGACCCAGTACGCCATCCGGGCTGTTTTACCCGGCGCCGGGGTGTCGCAGTTCCAGAGGCTGTTGCTGGGTGGGAATTACCTGTTCGGACCCATACCGGGCCCGTTGATGAAGGTGACGGATCCGGGTTCGGTTACGGTCCAGTTGGGGAGGAACTGCTTGTACCGGTGTCCGATGAGTTTTTTCTTTTGCGAGGGTGGCGAGCAGAAGTCGTTGGTGGAGTGTAGGAGGATGTTTGGGCCAGTGATTCCTTGAAATGTACATGTATGTGTGAAATCTGGTCTGAATCTGATCATCATGGTGACTATCCATGCATGTATGTTTTGACTCTCTCACTCCTCATTTCTCTCTCTCTCTAGAACTAGAAGTTAGATATCGATGCTGCCTTGCCAAGCAGCATTTAAAGCGGTGTCGACCAGCCAGTCCAACCTTTCATCTCGGTATGAACGGTTTAAATTGAATCTGAACACATACGAATCTAAACCGTCCAATTCGAGCAGCATTCCGGTAATAGTGATATTATTGGGAAATCATGAGGATCCAAAAATAGTTTTGGCAATACTGTGGTAAGATCTTTAATTGTTCAGATGAGACGAAACTACTAATCAAAAGTAGATTTGTTTTTTTGTTTTTGCCGCATCCAGATTCCAAGGACAAAAGGTTTGTGGATGACCACGTGACTTGTATTGTTCGCACGTGGTTTCTATTATCCGCTTTAAAATAAAAAATACAAAAGAAAAATTAAGAGAAATGATGAAAGATATTTTGAATATTCAGATTTTAAATTACTGGTAATTAATAGCCGTAAAACGAACAAAGTTAATTCAAAGTTGATTCGGGCTTGTTCAAATTTTCGAAATGGATTTGTTACACACAAGATGGCCTGCATGCATTGGCGGAGCTAAGTAGGGGCTCGGCGGAACCCGCTCTCCGCCCCTAAATTTTTAACTAATAATAATGTGTTATATGATTATAAAATGTTTAATTAGTATAGAATTTTGTGAAAATATAAGTAATATTGTTGATTTTAATCTAGTTAGAAATTGAAGTTATTTCACATTTCCGTGTAAAATTTTCTCAATTTTCTTTCATAAACGAAAAAATAAACACGTATGGGGGCGTTGCAAATGTTGACAAAAAAAATAAAATAATATC
Source organism: Rhododendron molle (assembly GCA_025413875.1). Classification (NCBI taxonomy): domain Eukaryota; kingdom Viridiplantae; phylum Streptophyta; class Magnoliopsida; order Ericales; family Ericaceae; genus Rhododendron; species Rhododendron molle. The sequence goes on along the minus strand of CM046395.1, from coordinate 4,652,554 downwards.
TGGTGGAATATATTATTGTACTACAAAAGTTACACGATATATTTAGAACATATTCACACAAAAATACTTCCCTTAAATTGGCCTTCCTCGGGACAAAATTCTAGGTCTGTCACTGCCTGCATGCCCAAAATCGAAAGTTCAACCTAGAGAAGAAAAATACTCCAAGAAAAGGGGAAAATATTGTTGCATTTTCCCTTGCAATAAATCTGCTGATAACTTAAAAAGTATTTTGCTAAGTGGGCCACAGAAATTGGGCCGATTACTTAGGGAGGCCTGTGAAGCCTTGCCCTCAGTCGCTAACAGTCAAAGTGTTAACCGTTGTACATTGAGCACCGCATTGAGGCCTCAATAAGCCCAACTAATTAAGCCCAAATCTTTTTTTTTTCTTTCTTTCTGGTAACTAAAATTTTATTTCACCGAGAAACTGCAGGAAGCTACAAAATCTACATCAGTTTCAAACGGAAAAACAAAGTCTTATCTACACGTATTTATCCCAAAAATCCGAGAGTCGAGAAACCAGTCATCACACAGTCCCCTATTCTGGGGAGTAAACTTCATCATGATCCAATAGCTTACCTGGTTCAGATGGCCTGAAAAATAGAAGCTAGTCATCACACGGTCCCCTATTCTGGGGAGTAAACTTCGCTGTGATCCAATAGCTTAACCTGGCTCGGATGGCCTCGAAAATAGGATGAACAACCTTAAGGACACCTGTGGACACCTGCCTTGAAAAATCCTGAAGTTTCGTTCTCCTCAAAGAATAGGGGAATCAAATAGTATCAGATTAATTATCATTAATCCTTCTAATTCTATCATATGACCAATTCAAAAAATTTAATCCTTTTGTATCAACCGATGGAACCAAACGTAACAAGTCCAAGGAAGGAAAAGAACGACATTTAGCTGCATACAATTTTTGAAGTTGAGTTGTGGAGCAGCTCCAATGGCTCGAAGATCGTTCTAAGCATGCAGCGACATGAAGGGAAAAATAGAAAACAGATCAGAGTTAAGACTTAGAGAATGCGCCGATGGATGAAGGCCAACTACTCGAAATTCTCCCATGCCGATTGAAGAATGAAGAAACGTGATTGCTGCAGTGGTTAATTTGATAACTCTATTTGGTCACACAACTTGCGAGTAGGAAATTGTCCGGCAAATCGGGACTGAACAAGATACAAAATTTAGTCACTAAACCAAACCAAACCAAATCGAGCGTCATGTCCCAATCACTTGGGGTCGACTACATGAATCATTTTCCTCTATTGAGCTCTGTCAACGACACAAAATTTTAGTTGCTCTGGTGATGAAATTTATTTGCCAAAGAGGGCCTAGTCCGTTGACATTAGTGTGAAAAAAGAAGTCATTTCTAAAACAACCTTATCTGTCAATTCGAAGATTTTGATATTTTCTCATGGCAAAGTTCAAAGTTGAGACTTTGAGGATTTTGGTTAACTGGTCGTGAGAAAACAATAGGTACTCTTCTATAAAGTTGCATGTTTCATTTATACGGAGGCTAAACATTTCAAACCTTGGGACCACTAGAAGTTATGTCCGGTCGTTACCTTTAAGATCCCGAAATTAGTCGAGGTATGTGCAAACTGACCCGAATATTTGATTATAAAAAAACAAAAGTTCAAACAGTCCCTAAATCGAGGCGCGTACTGGGTGAAATCAACTCACACATCTTCTTCATTCTTATCACTTTATCACAAGTCAAGTCAATATAAACCCACCCCACTATATTTGGCTTTGTTATTATTAATATATATTTTTTTATGGGTGGCTTTCCCTTCAATGGTGAAATTTTGTTTAGTGTTTGTCCGTACCTACGGCACTATCCATTCCGATTGGAATTGGAATTTCCCTTCGAATCTCGATAGTGGGGCTTTTTTGTAATACATTTGTAAGAATTTGGGTGCTTTCTTAAGAGAGTTGGGGAGCACACATCAACCTTTGAATCAAATAAATCTCAGCCTTCTAAAAATTTGTATTTGTATGGGGCCCACATCCTTATGATTTATGATTTATAATTGAGATCTGCGTTTTGACAACAATGGTAGGGTCGCGGCCCATAGTTTTTGGCATTATCCTAGATCGATCCATCAACAACTTGAATTAATTTTGATTATCTCCCAGTGGAAGCATGCATTTCTAAGCTTCATTTGCCAGTAATCCCACTCCTGTGTGATCCCACTAATGATGGATTAGTGATACTTTGCGTCATTTAGTCGCATGTTTAACGGACCAGGGACTTCTTTTTTTCTTTTGGGTATGATAAGCTATGTTTCATTTTTTTTAATAATTGGATGTCAGTGCTAACTTGCGCGCATCTCGCCTAATTTCTGTACCCTGAAAGTAACGATCGAGCAAACCTTCCGGTGGCCCCAAAGTTTGAAAATCTTGAATTTCGCAGGATTCGAACATGCAACTACATGAAGGACAAACACTTATTTGTTTTCTCATGCCTACTTAGCTAAATCCCTTGGGATTGATAAACTTTGCTTCGTTGCATTTTCAACCACTAAATTACTCCCTCTGGTACATATTGTTTGCTCTATGCGGGGAGCCGGGGACTTCAATCTTTTTAAGGAGACGTGCATTATGCGTCATCCCTTAATTCTTTACATCTAAAAATACTTTTATTTATAAGGGTTAGTTTATACTAATAATTTGAAGAAGGAAAAAAGTAATTGATTTTTCAGATGAAGTAAACATTTTTGGACATTCCGAAATAGAATACTAGTAAGAAGATAATTTGGGATAAAAAGAGTATCTCTAAACACGGGAACTCCAAAATATTAGTATAGTATACACAAATTGGAAATGCACCGGAATAGATGTACCCAAGTCAGTGCAAAGGACCTGCCTTGTGTTCAGTTTCCAGCCTTGACAGAGACACTACATTCCACCTGAATGAATCATGACGAAGGGGCGGTGAGCTTCAGCAGCAGCTGATATGATTTCTTTTACTTTCTCTAGTCACATCCACGAACAGATCGGTGGTCTTCAATACTGTGACCGTGACTGTTAATTATTTTGTGGTTGTATGTTTTTCTTCTTGTTTGTTTTTTCTTGTTATTCGGAGCTTTAGCAATGAATATACGTTTGTGTTTCGTTAAAAATATATATATATCTGCATGTTTCGAATCTATGTTAATAGGTCCAATGAACGAACCTATATTCTCGATGACCTTCAGAAGTTGGATGATATCAATTATGAAATTGGTCCGGAATAAGCTCCAGCAAAACGAAGCTGGCCGCTCAAGTATTCCTTCAGGATTGGAGAGGAGACGGTTCCTTTCTGTTCCATTGCTGCAGCGCATTGATGCCCTTTCCAATGTGGCGACTAATTGGGTACATATAATATAACCTCTTTGCTACATGTATTCTTCGTTATCAAATTCTTAATTCCAACACTTTGATCAAATTGTTGACCACCTCCACCTCCACCAACCATATACACTTACAAGAACTCCAATGATCCAACTCCCATTTCCACACTCCAATCTCCAATGTCTATTCCCATTCAGAGAAAACCCCTCTCTCTCATCCTCTTCCTCCTCACACTCTCTCTCATCCAATCCCCATCCCAATCATGCCACCAAGTAGACAAACTGGCCTTACTTGGATTCAAACACAAAATCACCTCCGACCCATCAAACCTTCTCTCCACATGGACACCCTCCTCCGACTGCTGCGCCTGGGCTGGCGTCGCCTGCGACCCCACCTCCGGCCGAGTCGTTAACGTCTCTCGCTCCGGCCTCATGTCGGGCGCCGACTTCATCATCGACACCTACATGGCCGGAACTCTCTCTCCCTCCCTCTCCAACCTCTCTTTCCTCCACCTCCTCGACCTCAGTAACCTCAAAGAGTTGAAAGGCCGAATTCCGCCCAAATTCGGAAGGCTTTCGAAACTAACTCACCTCTTTCTCGACAAAAACAAGCTCGCAGGTTCGATTCCCACGTCATTCCAATTCCTCACCAAATTGGAAAAGCTTTTCCTCAGTGACAACAACTTGTCCGGTACTGTCCCTTCCGCTGTTTTTTCATCTCTTTCCTCTCTCTCCCAATTGGGTCTTTCTGGTAACCGATTTTCCGGTCAAATCCCACTTTCACTTGGCAATATGGCTTCACTAACACAACTTGATCTCCACGAAAATAACTTTTCTGGGAAAATTCCGGACACCATTGGGAAACTCAAGTTGCTTGAATATCTCGATTTATCCGAAAATCAAATAAGTGGAAGCATACCCAAGTCAATTGGCGGACTGTCCAAATTGGTTTTGTTATATCTCAACCAAAACCAACTCAATGGAACCGTCCCATCGTCGATTTCTGGACTTGTTTCCATGCAATTCTGTCGGTTATCCGAAAACAAGCTGACCGGGGCATTGCCGGCATCCATCGGGCAGCTTTCGAACATCCAGAGGCTGATTTTCGAAAACAATATGCTGAGCGGAAAACTGCCCGCAACCATTGGAAACCTTGTCAATGTCACTGAAATTTTCTTCTCAAACAACAGGTTTTTCGGGGAAATCCCATCAAGTTTTGCCAATTTACGGAGTCTTCAAACACTTGATTTGTCGAGAAACCAACTCTCTGGTCCAATTCCTCCTCAACTTGTGAAACTACAGAATTTACAAAGCTTGGACCTCTCCTTTAATCCTCTTGGACTTGTGACCATACCAGAATGGATTGAAAACTCGAGACTTTTTCGGCTACTGTTGGCGAAAACAGGACTCAAAGGTCAGCTCCCAAATTGGTTATCTTCCTCATCAATGTCGACACTTGATTTATCAAGCAATGGATTGACAGGGAAATTACCCACTTGGATTGGAAACATGACAAACCTTTCATTTCTTAACTTATCAAACAACGGATTCCACTCGTCGATTCCACTAGAATTCAAAAACTTAGTGCTTCTCATGGATCTTGATCTCCACTCCAACATGCTATCAGGACAATTAGATGCAGTTTTTTCGAAAAATGTCCAAGAACCACTGGGGCATTTCAACTCCATTGACCTATCCAACAACATGTTCAAGGGTTTTATCGACGAAAACATTGGGGGAAAAACGGCTATGACTTCCATCGTATCGCTAGTCCTTTCGCACAATCCATTGGGAGGACCAATACCGGCGTCATTGGGGAAACTGAGTGCATTGCAGGTGCTAGAACTTTCGGGAAACGAGCTTTCGGGAAGGATACCGATGGAGCTTGGCAATGCCACGGAGTTGACAACGATAGTGCTTTCGAATAACAAACTGAGTGGTACTATTCCTGGAAATATACTGAACCTGAAGGGGCCGATAGAGTTCGATGTTTCTGGGAATCGGCTAAGTGGGAGAATTCCTCCTCATAAGGCTGTTATACCTGTTTCTGGTTTTTTGGGCAATCCGGGATTGTGTGGAGCTCCGCTCCCTCCTTGTAAAAACCGCTAATTCCTCCTCGTTACAATCATAACATCTGATACATACATGGGTTGTCCTTAAACGCAAATTTTCGATCGGTTAATTTGTAGCAACAGTTGATGCAATTTCATACTTAACAAGTTAGTTTTTTTTTTTTTTTTCCCCCTCTTTGTTTTCTCATTCTTGTGGATATTGTTTTTGAAAGCTTGGCATTTTTGTTTATTTTTATGCTTGTTAACATACTGGCGCGCAATGTATCTCATCTGATCAACTATTGATGTGCGACATTCTGATTCCTAGACACTTTGTTCAGAAAGGTTTCCAGATTTTCTTTTCTTTTCTTCCGTAGGTCCCTTTATTTGTCGATAATGTTTTGTCCCTATGACCGATAACCTTAGGTTTGGTCTATAATTCAACCCCTCCTTCGGATAGTGTTTTCTACGATATCATCGGTTCATCCTCTTTTTATTTCAAACCAAAACACTAAAAGACTTCGAATTTAAAAAAAAAAAAACTACTGCCACATCATTTGAGCTTGGCTTCTGCACGTGATTTTCGGAGAATTACTCAGTGCCCCGAGGCCAAGGGGTATTTGCCACGTGATGCCCCAGCTCCTCTCTCCTGCACATAATTCGGATCTAACCATATTATTTGGGGGAGAGAGGACCATATTGTGGCAATGCCATTGACGATTACCAGCCAATTACCTCGGAGCTTAAGATAAAACCAGTAAATTACCTTGGAGATTGCCACAATCCAGTCATAGAGAGATATCTTAATGGACAATGAATGGAATCATTACATACTTGAAATCTGGATTTGATCTTGTGGATGAAACTTTCAGGCAAAAACATTTGTATCATCGGGAGAAAAAGGCAAGACTTATGTTGGGGGTGTTGCGAGAATCGAACTCACGACCTCTCGCACCCGAAGCGAGAATCATACCACTAGACCAAACACCCACCTCCATAACATTTTACCCTAGCTATAAATAAATTTTTCCAACCTTTGTTAACCCTACATTTTATTCTAGCTATAAATACATTTTTCCAACCTTTGTTAACCCTACTCTGTGGTAAAGGCCAAAAAAAGATGGAACTCAAGAACCCAGGCAAATATATTATGGAACGATGTTTCAAGACAGTTGCACCAATCGCACATGAATCTCTTAGAGGGCCGGAGGCCAAACACTTTAAACTTTGAGGCTGCTGGAACGCTTGTCTGGCTGTTAACTTAATCTAGGGCTTCGAAATTAATCAAAGTGCGTGCAAGATAGCCCAAACATCATATTTAAAAAAAAAAAAAAAAAAAAACAATTGCATTATTAAGTACAACACCACTAGAAATACTCGAAGCCTATTTCAACCAAATGGAAAAACTAATAACCAAAGGTTTATTCACTTATGCGAATATTATTGCAGTTCCAACATATGAACGTGACTATGCTTGTGTGCTTAAAGTTGTGGGAGTTCGGATCTTCTCATTTATACGAAGGCGCTAATCTTGACACCTCCGCATTTTCATCGACGGCCGAGGCTCCTCTTTCATTGAAAAGATTCAAAACAACACGTTGTATTTTTAATTTAAATTGAAAGGAGGGACGGAAAAAAAGGAAAGGAAAGAGAGCATTACGGTTAGCCAGTGGACTCACTTGCGTCTCAAAACTAATACTAACACATGTAAAAGTTTTGTAATACTCGAATGCGTCCACAACCAAAATGGAGAAAGTTATTAGCAGAAAGGTTTATTCACCTATGAATGTGGGATTGTGTTTGTGTGTGGGAGTTGTGGGAGTCCAGATCCTCCCATTTGACGGCTCTCATGTGTTCCTCTCATACGACGCACTAATCTTGCCGCCTTGTACTTTAAGAAAAATTGATGGCCAAGATTTCTCTGTCGCTGAAAAGTTTCAAAACAACACGTTGTTTTGGAGTTTAGGCCATACCGAAAATCTAAAATCGTTGGGGTATCTCATCGTTTGTCATAGACTCAGAGACAACAACAAAAAAATCGGAATGTATAGTTACAGGTTGAAAGTAGCATGGTTGCAACAGGAAGTCTGATCACACAGACTATTAGTGTACAGATTGTGCATAGATTTTGTTGTGGAGCACACAACGGGTCTCATACAAATAATCCGAGCCGTTCATTAAATTTAAAATATTTTTTAAGAGTCTCCGCCAAAAAATCAGCCCAATCCGATATTTATAGATACTCGATCCAATCTCTAACTTTTCATTCAGATTTCAGGATATTGAAAAATTAGACGATTAGATCGAGCATATATAGGTATCGGATTGAGCTGATTTTTCCCTGAGACCCTCGAAAAAATGTTTTGCATTTAATGAACGGTTCGAATTATTTATGTGAGACCCGTGGTTGGTCCCACAACGAAATCTATGCACTAATAGTCTGTGTGTGTAACAGGGGGACTTCTCTAAAACAACAAGAATATCAGAATTTGGGTTTTTGAACAGTAATAAGAGAGATCCAAGGAGTGAGGTCCCGTCCCGAGAGGGAAATAGGTAGGAGTACTTATTTTTTAAGAAAATAATTTTAAATTTAAAAATTATGTGTTTACGCAAATAATTTTTCTATCAATATGAATCTTATTTGATAGATCTTATTGAGATATTTTATACAGTGCAAAAAAAATTAAAAAAATAATTTTTATTTACATTATTTTTGACTTTAAAAATATGAAATAAATACCTATTTTTAAAGAAAATGTTCTGAAAAGGGGTCTGAATTTATTTGCTATTTCTTATCGGCAACGGCAAGTGAATTGATTTGTGAAAGGAAGTCTATCTCTAACTAGTTCTTGGCGAGGAGTCAACGAGTCAGGCCCCCGGGACTTGGGGGGTTGCTGTGCCTTGAGAGACAGCAGCCTGCTGTTTCGGGGCAAAGCAATACTGTCCCGAGCTCGGAAAGTTGATCCGAAATGTTCGCTTAAAAGATCTCATCACTTATTGTGGCCTTGCAAAAAAAAAAAAGTCGATCAAACATCGATAACCTTGTGAACAAATCACTTTTTTTACTGAATTTTTGGCTAAATATTGTAGACATTGCTAACAGCATTTAAAACAGATGATTTGTTCACTAAGTCATCGATGTTCAATTGAATTGATTTTTAACAAGGCCATAGTAAGCGTTGAGATCTTTCAAGTGAACGTTTCGGATCAAGTTTCCGAGCTCAAAACGATATTGTTGTCCCCTCGGGACAGGAGGCTGCTGTCCCTCAAGGCACAGCAACCCCCCCCCCCCCCCAAACAAACTCCCTAGCAAGGCTAACATGGCTCTTTGTTCTTGGTGGCACGTGCCAGCTCAAGTTTTTGATAGCATGTAATTTTGTGTTGTTGGTTCCTTTTCTTTGTTCTGTAATGTTTTGTTTTCAAGCTTGGATTGATATCCATTTGTATGGTTTTATTTGACTGGGGTATGCCTTGTCTCGTGTAACGTGGTTTGTTTAATAAAATTTTATCGCCCAAAAAAAATAAAAAATAAAAAGAAGTCTATTTCTAACTGGAAAATATCTGCGGATCAAAAAAAAAAAACTGGGAAATATCTAGTACAGTAATGTATAGTAACTGATAGTATAAAACACTGGTCCAAATGGGGGTGTGTGGTTGTTTCATTTGTTTCGTGCAATTTGCTTTTCTTTTTGTTGCCGTATTGAGCCTTTTTTAAAAGTATATATAAAAGTTATCTTTTTTTGATCGGCAGTAAAAGTTGAATCTTTACTTTTTGTTTGGATGAGTTTTCGAAAAAAAAAAATTAGGAGAGTAGTAGAGGTAATAAGTGGAGAAAGATAGAGAAAGAAATGATTGAAAGTAGAGAGAATCTTTTGAAAAAAGCTTTTCAAAAAGTAAAACAAACAAGGCATTGAAAATGCGAGTTGTCAAACTTATAGACCCTATTCATTTTGGATTTAGATTCGTAGGTAACGAGCATAGAGACAAATAGAGTAATTATTATAAATAGACGTAATGGTTGGAGAATAATGATTGGAGATAAAGGTAATGAGTAAAAAGAGAAATAAGAAAAGGGAAAATTTTAAAATAGCACCTGACCTTTCACAGAAATTATGCATAGGCATCTGATCTTTTAATATTATCAAAAAAACACCTGACCTATTTAAAAATCCATCAATTTTTCACCCCTCATAAACTTTCCATCCAAAAAGACGGAAAGGCTGAAATGGTCTACACCTGGCCATTTGGAGGGAAACCAATAAACATTTGGAGGAAAAAACACATTACTCTACTGGATTTTCCAGCTAAAACTCACTTGTGGGGCCATGGAGTTCTAATAACAACTATTTTTATGTTTTCTATAATTTTTAGTTTTGTTTTTCTTTTCTTTTTTTCGCGTTTATTAGTTTTGCGCCAACCTCTTGTGACTTATTGCATCGTCTCAACAAGACAAATCAGAAAAGTATTTTTTTTTACTTTTACCCAAATATTTTAGAAAAGAACCACTTTTAAGTTTTAAAAATTGATTATTTCCCAAAACATTTGGGTAAATATATAATAATTTTTTTACTTTTTCAATTTTTCTTGACAAGACAAATCAGAAAATAAAAAAAAGTGAGGTGCGCAACTAAGAAACACGGAAAAATTCAAATAAGAACAAAATTAAAAATTATAGAAAAAGTAAAATTAGTTATTATTGAAACTCAATGGCCCCATATGTGGGTTTTAGCAGGAGAAATCAATAGAGTAATGTGTTTTTTCTTCAAAATGTATATTGGTTTTCCTCCAAATGGCCAGGTGTAGGCCATTTCAGTGTTTCCGTAAGTATTTGGATGGAAAGTTAACGGCGAGCGAAAAATCGATGAGTTTTTAAATAGGTCGGGTATTTTTTTTGATAATATTAAAAAGTCAAGGTGCTTATGCGTGATTTGTGTGAAAAATTAGGTGTTATTTTGAAATTTTTCCATAAGATAATGATTAGAATCTAAAATCCGAAACTCTTAACCAAACAAGGTCAGAGTGTCGCATAATAGGATCACATGAGAGTTGTCGTGTGAGATGATAGGATCCTAACCGGTTGGAATGGGTTAAGCTCTCCTCGATACTGTAAGGGTTAAGCTCTCCTCGATACTGTAAAAGAAGTATAGTCAAATAATTTTAGAGAGTAAAATGAGTGATTACTTAATAACATTTGAGATCTTTTCACTCATCTTCAATCGACTTTGGGTTGGATATCAAGTTTTCACACATACCCCATCAAACTCAACTATTTTGGTTCCATCTCGGAATCAAAAGAATATTCAAACGGTTCATCTCGTAGCTCTTGCATTCTAGAACATGTGCGCACAAAATTATCTGGGTTGAAAACCAATATTAGTACGAACAAATAATTTGATTTTTTGTACACATGTTTCGCGAATACGAGAGCTACGAGATGAAGGGTTTTGATCTTTTCTTGGGCGCGGGATTGTGCCAAAATAATCGAGTGTTATGGGGTACGACAGACTAAGGTGTGGAGTGGAGCTTAACCCGGGTTCAATAGACTCATTTTGCCTTATCTTTGTAGTCGTGAATCCCTAAACCCTGGGGGGATGGAATTTATTAGAGGTGTTCACAGTCCGGATTGAATCAAATTTTTAGAAATTCGAGGATCGAACCGCTAGTCACAGTTTTTACAAAATGAAATCCATGTCCAGACCAAAAATCCTACGGTTCGGTTCCAACCCAATCCATAACTCTCGGATCGGTTACCATTTTATCCACGGATTTCGTTCAACTTTTTGTACTCTACAAAGACACGATCCAATACTTCTTTTGTCATTTTTGTTAACCCTTCCTCTAACTCATAATCAAAAAAAAGTTGGCCAAAACAGAATTTCACATACTTCAACTTAAAATGGGGATCCAGCATGATAGCAATGAAACATCATCATGTTCCTCTTTTCCACTTTACTCCAAACTAGAAGAATAGAAATGTACTTTATTGCACCTTAGCGTTACTTATACAGAAAAATTGCGCTTTACCTTTGATGTTTTATGTAGAACTACACTATATCTCATTATTAAGGTAAAATATTAAAATTGATAAAAAAAAAAAGAGAGTTTTGATAGTACTGACAATTATTTATATCTATACATATTTGTTATTTATATAAAATATGTTATCTTACGGTCCGATTCGGTTAATCTACGGTTTCGTAATGAAAATCCGTGAACGTGAGTCACGGATTTCTAATTTTTCAATCCGTGTTCGAACCAATAATCCACAGACGCAATCCAAGATGTACAAATCGGTTCGATCCGGACCGATTTCACGGTTTACCGGATTATTTTCACAGCCCTAGAATTTACATAACGTCAACTAGGAGTCGAATCAAAAAAAAAAAGGGAAAAAATTCAAAATACCCCCCAACCTTTAGATCGAAATTCAATTAGGTTCTCAACCTTTTCAAAACTTCAATTTTACTCCCAACGTTATCTTCCGTTAATCAAAACGCCCCCTTCCGTCAGAATGACTAACGAATTTCGTTAAAAGCTCTGTTAAATAGAATTCCGATTGAATTTTGATGATCCGATCCGCTCAATATGTTCAAAACGTGATTTTAAGGATACCCGCGAGAAATCGGCAAAAAAAAATGACCCGTAAGGGCTTCATATGAACATTTTTTTTATTGAATAGTTCAATAAAAAAACTATTCAGATGAAGCCCTTTCGGGTCTTTTTTTTCCCGATTTCCCGCATGTACCCTTAAAATCACGTTTTGAACACATTGAGCGGCTTGGATCATCAAAATTCGATTGGGAAAAAGGAGGGGCGGATTGATCCGGATTTTGTTCAAGTCCGAACGTCCGGATTTTGCTTCGGTTTGCACCTTTCTGATCAAATTTCGATGATCCATGCCGCTCAATGTGTTCAAAACATGATTTTAAGGGTACCCTCAAAAAATTAGCAAAAAAAATGATCGGGAAGGGCTTCATCTGAACAGTTTTTTTATTGAACTATTCAATACAAAACTGTTCAAATGAAGCCCTTCCCGATCATTTTTTTTACTAATTTCATGCGGGTACCCTTAAAATCACGTTTTGAACACATTGAGCGGCTCGGATCATCAAAATTTGATTGGGATGATATTTAACGGAGCCTTTAACGGAATCCGTTAGTCATTCGGACGGAATGGGGCGTTTTGATTAACGGAAGATAACGTTGGGAGTAAAATTGAAGTTTTTAAAAGGTTAGGAGCCTAATTAAATTTTGGTCTAAAGGTTGGGGAGTATTTTGAATTTTTCCCAAAAAAAAAAAACTAGGAGTCGAATCACGCTTGAAAAAATCGAACGCTCCAATTTATGCCGGTGGTGTGGCTCCACACAACGAGGCTCCAACGTGGACATACGCCATCAAATGACTGGCCCTCCCCGCCATTACTGATTTGATTAAACATGCAGCTAGCCAGCTGCATTCGAATTTCAAAATTCAAAAATCCATTTTTCAAACCCTAGCAGAAGAAAACAAAAACAAACGGTGAAGACATCAATTCAAACCCCAGGCGACTACCTAGCTCGGTGATTTTGGCATGAGACTTACGGGTTTCGCTCCTTCTAAGGTTTTAAGTTCGGTTCTTTTTTTGTTGACAATTCTTAAGGTTGTCTTCTCTCGAGAGTAAGCATGTGTTAACGGTTGTAGGAGAGATTAAAAAGATTAATTTAAAATGCGAGCAAAGGGATTGACCCGAGACACGGTGCATTACAAGGCAAAAGAAAGTGAAGATGATTTGATTTGAACGTCAAACTATCAGAACCCATGTTGTCCAATTACTATAGAGTAGTAGTACACAACCACACACCACGTGAATCCAGCAGCTCGTACCAATGGGCTCTCATCCCAGTTCGAAACTCTTTGTTCTCCCAACGTGAGAGGAAGATCAGGATTCGAGCTCCATCGCGGGTGTTTGGAACTCAGGATTATGAATAGCCCCTGAAACTTTCCGTGCGCTAACCTACTAACACCACTTTAACATTCGCTGATGTATATAATATTAGAGGGAAAAATAAAAAAAAAACCCACCTCGCGGACTGCCCGTAGAAAACGACTTCCATTAATACAATAATTTGCTCGAACCGGCGGCTCAACGTTTTAGCCGGTGAAAGGACCATTTTCTTTCTGTTGACTTTTCATGGGTTTGTTTAATCTCGGGTTGTTGTTATTTTTTTTTTTTTTTTTTTTTTTAATTTTTTGGTTGCTTTTTCCACTGGATATTTTATACATTACGTTTGGAAGAGTACTGTGGGCTTTATCCCCGAGGGACTGGAGGGAAGTGCTTGGCGAGGGGGGGTGTGGAGGGAAGGAATCATTTCAGTTGAGCTACTTGATGACAAAAGCTGGCCCATTGCTGGACAGTACCCACTTTTTCTCCCCTTTGCTTCCAAGGCATGCCTAGCCTTGTCCCCCTAAAATAACCATCATGATTCAATTAAGGGCAATTTGGTAACTTTCAGAGCGTTTCTTCCTTTTATTATTATAGGGTGGTTGATGATTCTGAAGTGTGCTCTAAATTGTTTTTCCCAAAATAGTACTCCTCCTCTGTCCCACTTCGTTGTGCTTTTAATTCTTTTTGAAATGTTTCAAAATGATGTGCTTGTTTTAAAATTTTCTAATTTTGGCCATCTTATCATAGTATTACCCCTTCATTTTTCCCTCCCAAATTCAAATTTTAAACTTGATTTGGAAGAAAAGTGGCGCAAATTAATGATATGACAAGAAAGTTGACAAAAGCCATAAGTTACAAAGGGGTAAAATGTTAAAATTGACATAAAGTCAATGTAATTATGATCTTTCTTTATAATACGTGAAAGTCAAAATAGGTGCAATAAATTGGGATGAATGGAGTATATTGGTGTGGACTCCGTGACAAAGTATGCGAATCCAATATCTGTGTGGTGAGAAAGGACTTGAAGCATTACGTGACAATGCTCCAATAGAACTAAATAAGCGGTTATTTTTTTTAAGTGATTTTTGGAATCTTGAATTGTGAAATACATTGTATTATTAATGATCATTAGAATGTAAAAAGCGTTTTAGATATAATTTCAGAGATATGATTGCACAATAAAATAAGGTGTAGGAGTGTAACATTGACAAATACAACTTCAGATGTGAATTCGACCAAAAATGACATTTTTCAATTGTGGCGGCAAAGTTAAACTTGCAACTAGTGCGGTGGAGGTGGTGGTGGGCGATGGAGGCATTAATGATTGGAAGAAATAGAGTAATGATTGAAAGTAGGGATAACGAGTGGGGTGAGATAGAGAAAAAAATAAGAATAATGATTGAAAATATGGATAATGAGTAAAAATAGGGAAAATGAGTATTTTTTGAGTTGAAAAATTTTTTTTTCTTCCAAAAATCAAACCGAACAAGGTTACTCTTTTTGCTCCACAATCTGTATGAAATAACTCTATATAATCGCTTCTTCATCTTTTTCAAACAAAAAGAACATTATAGATAAAAATTCAAATTATTGAAAAAATATATACCAGACACCCCATAGTAATCTATACGCGAGGGAAGATATCAGGGTGTCTCTAATGACATAATCAGTACCGAAAGGATTTCTAAAATTAGCAATGTTAGGGTATCCACAATTACTATAAATCAAAAATTGATAACCAAAAGACTGTGATTAATAGAAAATAGTTTTGAAAGTTATAAAAATTATTTACTAGAAAAAGAAAATAGTTTATGAAACTTTTTTTCGGGGAAAAACTATTTTTAAGTAAAATGTTTTTTTTTTTTCAAAAATATTGTTCGAAGAGAAAGAGAGAGAGGAAAAGGGAAGAGAGATAGAACATTTTTGTATAATAATTGGTATATTTGATAGAGAATATGTAAAGTATATTAAATTTAATTATTGTCAAAATGTTAGCTGGTTTTGGTTATCTAAAGTCTAAAAATTTGATTACTTTCTAAGGAGATAGTTAAATTTGATTATAGCACCGTGAGCCATATTTTACACAAACATTGTTAACTTTAAAAACCATTTATTTTTAAATATAGCATGGTGGATATTCTTAGTCCAAAATATGGGGTCAATGGTATAATCAAAATTGGAAATGCACCATCTTTCGTGACTTGTGTAGAGAATTTTTCAGCGTCCGGGAAAAAAACAAAAGAAGGAAAAAGACAAAAAGGAGCTATAATCATGCAAAATTTGGTTTTCGTAGAAGAATTTAGAAAGTGAAGAGCGGGAAATGGTGCACAATTGAGCTGAAAGAGCGGCGATCAATGCGGTAGCCGAATTATATGTCTGAAATTTTAGTCAAGCATTATTGTGAAAAGCTCACTCCTTTCGAAAGGCGCAAAGTTGGTTACGAAGTTTCCCCCTTTGTCTTTTCTTCTGTTTTGGGTACTGCCGACGAGCCAAACGAGCAGAGCAAGTGGTTGATCAAAGTTTGGTTTCGAAGACTAATCGAGCTTCGAAAATATGTTTCGTAAACAAGTTAATCGCAAACAAGCTTTAATCAAGTCAAATGTGGACCAATCTTGAGTAACTTGGATGTTTCTATACATCTTTAATTGAGCTTGGCTTGAAACCTTTACAGCCTTCAAATAAATGTTCAAGCTTGGTTCGTAAATGTAACAAATTTAAACGAATAAATACGGGCTCAAACTCGAGTAACTTGATTTGTTTAGGGGGTGTTTCCGATAACAATTTGAGGAAACCATGTCGTTCACACTAATCAACAAATTTTGGCATTTTACCCACCTCGTTCACACTAACTAACAACTTGTCAACAACAACTTCTTTCTCACCATTTTTTCCCTCGCATATCCATTTACAACTAATTCCCTTTCGAAAATAGTACTACCTAATAACTCGATCGCAACAATTTTTTTTTCACAGTTGACTACCGGAAATACCCCTTAGTAGTCCTACTTTTGAGGAACACGAAACATAAATTCCTTCTCTAAATTTATTTTGGAAAATAGGGGATAGGAAAAATTAGAAGTTTAAAACCCAAAAATGGCGGTTCCGTGGGTGATTCCCCAAATTGGATCTCGTGGGCGGTGGGTGGGCCTGATTAGTGTTATAGTTTCCCCATATAATTCGAATTCATGCGGATGAGAGGATTAAAAATGTTTAATAAAATATGAAAAAAAAAAATTTTAAAAGTACCAAACCATGAAAATGATTCAAAATGTTTTTGAATTACTTTTGTCTGACGTGAATTATTATAACGATATTTGAAATGCAAGTATTTTTTTTTTTTGAACGGCAAAAAATAAATTTCATAAATATTTGAAATTGTTACAAAGACTAATAGGACGAGGAGAACGGCATCGTATTCCTAACAAAGCTAAGAATAATCATTTGCCCAGTCCGAGACCCAATCCCTCGATTGACATATGCACGTATAGTACCAAGGAAAGGTAATTTTAATTAAAATCTATGAACTAAAGTAAGGTTTTTTGAATTGTGATGCCCTTTGATGTCGTTAAAAGTATCGAAAATGTACTTCTATGTGTCATTCTCGACTTTGAAAGAAAATTTATTTGTGAATTCCATCGCCATTCAATCACAGTCATGGATACGTTTGCTTCCTTTTCTTTCTGTTTGTTTTTAGGTGTTTATCTTGTTTGTTTTTTTCCACATAGGCATAGAAAACACAATGTGAAGTTTGATTTTTCTTAATTTAGACCTCATGTTTCATAATATCTCACTTGGCCCATTGAACTTGGTTTTGGACTATTTTTTTGGGCTCCATCAATTTTAGAATTCAGAAACTTCCTTTATAACAAAATTTAATGGAAAAAAAAAAAGAAGTAGTGGTGCCGCTCTGTTTTGGAATAAATACATTTTTTTCATATAATAATAGTATTTTTTAAAAATTTCTTAAAGAAATTTTTGGGTGCTGAGCGGGCACCACGTAGCGCATCCGGGCTTTCCATTTTAATTTTGGACAATTTGAATTTGGAAATGGAAAAAGGAGATATCATAAAGAAGAAAGAGAGTGATGGGATAAGAGGA
This sequence comes from Rhododendron molle, assembly GCA_025413875.1. Taxonomy (NCBI): domain Eukaryota; kingdom Viridiplantae; phylum Streptophyta; class Magnoliopsida; order Ericales; family Ericaceae; genus Rhododendron; species Rhododendron molle. Next base: position 4,635,149 of record CM046395.1, on the reverse strand, counting down.
GAGAGATAGTTTTAATCACGACTGCCAACACACTTTCGAACTGAACGAGCAGCTCGAGCACCATATAAGCACGGCCACGAGTACCCTCCAGCCACCCAAAAATTTACAAAAATACTAAGAGCAGGGACAATTTGCAGGGAACGTTTGGCCCCATTCCGGGTCTCAGTTCGCCTCTATGAATCCAAAAATAATACTTACCGATATCCGCAGGAGCTGATTTTTTACACGACCCTATAAAATAATATTCAAAAATTTATGTATATATTTTTAAATTTTTTTGAGAGCCAAAATGAAACCAAACTTGATTATCTCTACATAGATCCTTGCAAGTTATCCCTGCTCACAGCAGAGAGTGAAAAATTTATCGCTAGCTACATTTCCGAGTCTTCTGACCCATACACAGAAAAGTCTGGTCATCTCTGAAGGGCATCGAGCAAGTCTTTCAAGATTTCAGTTATTCTCCCCGTTTAAAAATATTTTCACGTCTTTTCCTAACGTAAATGCAAATTACGAGTATATATAAAGACACGGGAAACAATAGTGGCACCATAAATATAGAGAGAGAGAGAGAGAGAGAGAGAAACAAAGAAGAAACGGACGCTTTTTAGACAGAATTTGGGCGCAGGAACGCTTAAACCCCCCCCCCCCCCCCCCCCCCTCTCTCTCTCTCTCTCTCTACAATTCAATGCTTTACCAAACTCACCATCCATTTTTCTTCCCACTCAACCCTTTCACCACCCCTATCCTCTCTCTTTCAACCACTACCACTCCCCCTCCTCTTCCTCCTCCTACTCAGGTAATTTCCCTCTCCATTTTTGCAATTTTCTTTTATAAATATTGCTCACATATGTACGGCATGCGTAACGGTTTTCTGGGTTGTTTTTTTTTTGGTGGGCGTAGGAAATGGACTGCGTTGAAGGTGCGTTGAAAAGCAGTTTCGGGCCGGACCCGTCAAAGAAGACCCAAAACCAGCCGTTTTCCGACGACCCGTCGGCGGTTAACGGTCAAAGCGGAGTCTCCGGCGACGACTTTTTCGTTGACGACCTCCTCGACTTCTCCGAAGGAGGTATCGAAGATGGGTTCTGCGAAGTACTAGTAAAGGAAGAAAATGGAGATGGGTTTTGCCAAGTAGCGAAAGAAGAAAATAAGGAGGAAACAGAGGAGGAAAACAAGAAAGACTCTCCCCCCAGCAGAAGTGCTAATAATTTCTCAGTAGTCGATGATTTCCCTTCAGTACCCTGTACCGAACTCAGCGTACCTGTAAGCCCTACCTCTCCTTCTCTCTCTCTGGAAATTCCATACTCTCACTCCAGGACAGGTGGGTTTTTTTTCTGCTAACGGAGTTACAAAAGCGTGAGCGAGAAAGCGTCTTTCAAAATATCGCAAATTATTAAAATTCGTGGGAGCGAGGATGAGAGTCCGTACTGAAAAGATTATTATGTGACAGTTTTTTCATTTTAATTACAGGCGGATGATTTGGCGGACCTAGAATGGCTGTCGAACTTCGTGGACGACTCCTTCCCGAATTACTCTTTCCAGTACCCCGCCGGAAAATTGCCGGAGAAGCCCGTTCCCGTTTCCCGCCGGCCCGAGCCTGCGGAGACTCCGGTGCAAACGAAGCCGTGTTTCAGGACTCCGGTTCAGACCAAGGCGAGGAGCAAGCGGTCGAGAACCGGGTTCCGGGTTTGGTCGCTGGACTCGATTTCCCTGACGGATTCTTCCTCCACTTCCTCTTCCTCATCGTCCACAACTCAGACGGCCGACTCGGTCTTGTGTCCGCCGCTTCAGCCGGCGAAGAAGCAGAGGAAGAGAAAGCTGGCCGCCGCCACCGCCGGAGGAGGTGGCGGGACCCAGCAGCCGCGGCGGTGCAGCCATTGTCTCGTCCAGAAGACCCCGCAGTGGCGGGCCGGTCCGTTGGGCGCCAAAACGCTCTGCAATGCGTGCGGGGTCCGGTTCAAGTCGGGCCGGTTGCTGCCCGAGTACCGGCCCGCTTGTAGCCCGACGTTCTTGAGTGACGTGCACTCGAATAACCACCGGAAAGTGCTGGAGATGCGGCGGAAGAAGGAGGGGGAAGCCGGCATGGCTCCGCCGGTCCAGAGTTTTTGAAGGATGGCGCTTAGTTATAGATAGGTGTTTAGGATGAGAACCGGAGATGTTGAAGTTGAACCCGGTTCAGAGAGGGGTCTATTTAGGTAGGGTTTGAATGTACATTACTGTCTTGGTTGGTGTGCGTTAGGCTTTCTTGGCATGGAGTAACTGATTTAGGGCATGGAGTGTAGACTTTTTAATGTTCTTAGCTTTTATTTAATTTTCTACTATATATTTTCCTCTTTATTTTGGGAAAATATTTTAAGTATATGTGGAAGAGGCCGTTGGAAAGCAAAACTATTATGAATTCAACATGCCATGTGGGTGGGAAATGGAGAAGAATTTGTTGAACTCCTAAAAAGGGAAAATAAATAAAACTGTTGAGAAAAGCATAGAGAGGAATTACATTAGTACGTGACATTTGAATTTCACTCTCATTTTAATGAAATGTGACAAAGAAATTTTTTGGCGCCGAACAGGTACTACGCGACTGGACTCTGTTGACAATCTCACTAGTCCAAACGTGTCTTGGACTTTCCTCATCTGACCATTCTCTTCTTTTTCTTTCTCTAAAATCGAACCATCAAAAATACCTTTAGACGGTTGGAATTGCCGATGGGATACCACGTGTGTTATCTCACATGGCACCCAAAAAAACTTCTCCATTTGACAATACCATGAATTGTGGTTGCTGATATGGGGGACTATGGACCACCCAATCTTGATATTTTCAAACGTACCATGGGTGGGATATGTGTGAAGGAAGCAAAGCCCTTTTATCTGCTTTTGCATTCTTTGGTGAGTTAAGGAGATGTGCAACTTTTTAGGGCAAAAAAGGAAGGTTCGCCCTTCAAAATGAATCAATATCCTCGCAACAATTCGAAGGTATCCCTAATTGTAACAACAACTCGCCAAGAGGCCTTGAAGAAGGAGCCATTTTCATTGAGGACGTTAAAATAATTAGGTTTGCTCGTCTAGGACTCGATCTTGGTATCAGCCCATCACGATCAAAATCGAATTGTGAACCTATTAGTCAAGCAGATTTAATGAAGCAGCTACTAGAATCATAGACAATGGGCCATAAACTAGAGAGTCTTGACCAATTTGGAAGATCATTTAATGTAGTCGAAATTCCTCACAATAATGAAGCTTATCCTCCATTGTTTCACTGGCCAAACTTGATCCCTGTTATTTTGATTTGCCACACCAGTGGCGGATTCAGGAATTTTGTACAAATGGGTCACCTTTCGAGTACAAATCCGGCCCTGAGATTTCATAGCGGCAAAACCATAGATCTGGGCTCTCAACAATAATTGAAGGCTATAAAATCACTCAAAATAGTAACGTTATTTTTGAATTAAGATCATGTAAATGGAGCTTGTCAAAAGAAAAATAAAATTGACAAGAGTACAAAATAAATAAATAAGGCATGCTATGATTACACTAATAACAGATTTTCAAAAATTCATGCTAGTCCTTTTAGAATTGGATTACTCCTATAATCTTTTTAATGATTACAAGTTATAGGAAGAGAAATTGAAACAACGTCAAAACATATTGCGGACAAAACAAAGTAGGAAGCTGTTCGAACCTGCGCTCACCATTCCTTACACTGCTGCCAAACCACTGAACCACACACGTGTTTGTGACATATGTCTATATATATATTATTTATACTTCGCCAAGTGGGTCACCTGACCCACCTGGTCTACATTGGATCCGCCCCTGGCCACAACATAAAGGGTGCACTTTTAGGTGCCAAAAATAAGAAGGTAATTATTAATAAAATTGACTTTCGCTGATAAGAAAAAAATCTACTATTATCTTAACTCCGAAATTGATGTTTATATGACACGTATGCTCGTAATAAAGAGGACAAATAAAAAGAATCTACTTTTTCTCAATCTTTCTCGTTTGCTCCTTTGGAACCAAGATTGAAAAAATCGATTATTCAATTCTCACCGGAGCAATGTTTGGACAATACGTTAACAAAACACTAGATTGACATTTCACCTCCTAACCACAACTCATCCTCTATTCTTGGTGTCAATAAGGCAGTTTGTGGACTACAAAATCTACCAATGCGATTGTAACAGTCTCTCATAGTGTTTAAGGCTGGTTGATAACTTCTAAATCTCTCTCCTGATTTTCACGTCAACCGCAGTTAAAGTTCACAACATATTTCGATACGACACGATCTAATCCCACAATCAAACATGGTTATAAACTAATCCTCCTGAATTATGTCTATCCAACAAAAACAAGCTGGATGACACCAAAATAGTTCAAACTCAAAGAGCCCAAATACACAATAATCATGTTACACTAGACATATTGATGCATTTTTGATAGGTTTGGCCCACATCTAATCCTAGGATATTCCACATTTATTTAGTTTTGAGACTCTTGCTTTATAAGGTGAGGTTGGAGATAACTTTTGGGTATACATTATATAAGCTCTCTTTTCAAAAGTTAGTTAGTTAGGTGCACCTACAATCCATTATGGTCAATAAGTTATATATTTTCGTTTTGCTCTAGAATTACAATAAAAACAACATAAATTGGCATATTTCTCATACCAATGTGCTGCAAATTCCTATGAACTCAATAGTGACGAGGGTCATTTTATAATTTATCTGGTCTCCTATGTAAATCCTTTTACTATGCGAGAGGAAGACTGCAATTTGGACTCATGGGGCTTGCTGTTCCTTCGAGGGGCATGCAGCACCCTGCTCCTCCGTCAAGTGAGCCCCGCTCCGGTCTCAAACTTTTGGTTTGTGCAGTTATGTAAATATTGGTGTAACTTTCGGCTTGTGCACTTAGATAAAAGTTTGTGAGCAAATGGAAGTATAAATTAATTGCACATGAAGGCTAAAAATGTCATTTCAGTGAGCCAAACACTTTAAGAAGAAAATGAAATTGTTTCATAGTATTAAGGGCATGTTTGGAAGCAGCAATGTAAAGGGGATTATGATATCCCCTCCTAATACGTGGGCCTGTGCATATGGCGTGGTTTGGGAAATCCAAAACTAGGGTGGATATCTTTATACGGCCTCTTCCATAATTCCCCCTAATACCCCCTAAGGCGGGCTTACACATGGCTAGGGTAGGAGCCGGCCATGTTGAATCCCCCCTTATAATACCTCCTCTTTCTTCCATTCAACTACAAAACAACCTTATCCCCTCATTTTATACCTCATTCAAACCAAGTATTATTTAATTCTCTCGTCACATCAATGTGGACCTGCCTTTCTTACATAATACTTCCAAATTTAACACCTCATCCAAACGAGCCCTAAAGTAGTTTGGTCATTTAGAGAGAACCTTTCTCATGATGGCTCGTGCTTTACACATGGCTTCCAATGGCTCTAGTTTAGGCATGGTTAGCCCTTTGCCTTCACTAAGATCAACAGCCTCCTCACTTACCCTCTCCCATTCAAAACACTGGATCAACGAACCCAAGACCAGACCCACAAGACGTTGGGCCAGGCTTGACCCTGGACAGGCCCTCCGTCCCATCCCGAATGATATTAACTTGTGTCCTTCCACTTCACCATCTTTAAACCTCTCGGGATTGAAGCTTGTGGGGTCATCCCAAAGCTCAGGATCCCTATGAATGGCCCATGCATTGACCAACAACATCGTGCCGCGCGGCACATCGAACCCTCCGATTGTACAATCACTAGATGACATGTGCGGTGCTAAGAGTGGTGCGGCCGGAAACAATCGAAGAGTTTCCAAGATGATGGCTTGGAGGTAATTTAGTTTTGAGAGGTCTGATTCGTCAACCAAGCGATCTTGCCCCACATAAGCATCTAACTCGGCTCTAGCTTTCTTTAACACCTCTGGGTGGTTAACTAATAAAGTCATTGCCCATTCCATTGTCACCGCTGAAGTATCGGTACCTGCAAGTATCAGGGCCTAGACAAAACAAATAAACAAGTTCGGGATCAGGGCCTAGACAAAACAAATAAGGAAGTTCGGGATTTACTTCACTTTAAGGAAATACGAAAAGAATATAAACATTGCAAATCATCTAACTTTTGGTTAAAGGTACAAAGTGGAATACGAGCTAGGGGTAAAATGTCTAATATCAATGACATGCTGCCAAGAGGCCAAAGGCCCAATGGCATCAAGAGGTACGTTCTACGGTGCTATGAGAAATGAGGCCAGGAGTTCAACTCCTTTTTTTAATGTGCTAATCTAATTATTCTCACGATACTAACTTTTGCCGATTAAAAAAAAAAATCAATTATAAGCTATTGATAGCCATGAGCTGGAAATTTTCCACGTAAACTTGATGAAAGCATTATGAACAATATACTCAAATTCTTGCCATTAGTTTGAACTTCAACAGTTTGGTTCTCGTAGAAACATCTGCGCAGGCACATGCACACAAAAATGTTAAATTTCTGTCATTCATAAATTGGTGGTGGTTGTCGTTAAAATTATTTTAATTTGGAGTGCATCTGCTTGAGATTTCATTAAAAATTTGATCTTTAATTGTTTTTCTTTTCTTTTCCAAAATAAAAAAAAAATCAATACATTGTTCTCTAGAGTTGACTCCCCTTAGGGTTGCAAATGAACCAAGCTGAGCTTCGTAATGTCGAGCTCGAACTCGGCTTGTTTGTAAACAAGCTGAGCCTGGCTATTTTATTTAACGAGCCTCTTTAAACGGCGAGCCTATACAACAAAACCGAGCTTTTGTGAGTAGAGCCAAACTTTTGAGTGTTGAGCTCAGCTCGTTTAGTAAATGAGCCTAAAACTCGAACTCAAGCTTGACTTGAATACTAAACAAGCCAGCAAAATTGGTTGTATTGGATTGTTTATCGTTTGTGAACGTTTTAAACATCTGGTCATAATTTTTACCTTCTAGATTTTTCTCAGTCAAGATTTCACTGCCAAGATTTGTACTAACTTCCAAAATTTTCTCGTCAAAATCAGTACGTAATTCTACAAAATTTGGAATATGAAAATTCCTCTAATGCCTCATGGACGATGAGGAAACTCTTGAAGCTTAGAAATAAGGTGCAGCCTTGGATGACATACAAGGTTGGGAATATAATAGGGATAATACATTTTTGTGGCTTGATAACTGGCACCCATTTGGACCCTGTATAGCCAGACACATGGAGAACATGTTGTGCACAACTTGAGAAGCTAGGTCTCTTTTTACTAAGGTCAGTTCTATTGTTCTAGGGCATGGATGGTCTTAGCCTAGACATAGGAACTATTATCAGCTGTTCTTGATGTCTATGAGAGCAAGATGGCACAATGGGAGGTTAAGGAATCAAACCCCGAGACTTTCTCCTGTTGTTAACCGTAGGGTGGTCGAAGATTAGTAGAATGTGTTGAAGGCAATAAGGGCTATAAAGGAGAAAGCGGACTCCCTTCACGAGCTGTAAGTCATAATGGAAATTATGCAAGGTACTCCTCTCTGGAGTACCTTCCTGATCCTTACTCCTCTGATTCAGTGTTATGGAATAATGGAACCTCACAGCTAGTAAGGTCAGCTTGGCAGGCCTTTAGGGGTTCTTAACCTGTTTTCCCTTGATTCAGGGTTATCTGGTTCAAACATCATGTTCTATTTATTCAGTGGTTAGCTGCTTTGGGGAGGCTATCTACCAAAGACAGACTCACGTCTTGGGGCACGCAGGTGGGCTCTCTCTCAGTGTACTCTTTGCCTTAGAGAAGATGAATCTCATAACCATTTATTCTTCTCCTGTTCTTTTGCTCAGCAGGTATGCAGTTCAAATCTGTTGTATAATGGGATCAGTAATGGTTTAGTAGCTTATTTGCACGAAGCGGGGAGCGTGGGAGCGACGAATACAAAAGCTCCCAAGGTTGAGAATTGAGAGCATGAGAGGAGCGTGTATATATATTATGAAAATAACGTAGCATAAAGTATTCACTTTAAAAGTACTTTTGAGGTGCCCCTCATCCCCAGCCAAAGTCTCGGTTTCGAGCCTTGGCACGTGGCCAGGGCTTAGGGGGATAAAGCATTATGCCAATTTGTACTTAGGTGGTGCTGTGGTGACGGCCTGTCCTTCCAGACAGTAGCTATGGCTCAAACCGGACATTCCACAGCGGGTAGGGAGCCCCTATGGCAACGCCCAAGGGGGTTGCTACGCTGGTCGCCCCCTCCCACCCTTTTAAAGGATCAAAAAAAAAAAAAGTACTTTTGAGGAAGTAAAAATATGGGTCAAGTTTTTCATAAATGGGCTAGTATTACAATATAGTAGGGGTGTACAAAAAACCGACCGAACCGAACCGAACCGGTTCGGTTCTTAGAGGTAAAAAATTTCTGAAACCGGTTCGGTTCTCGGTTTTTGAAATTTTCTGCAAACCGTACCGGTTTTTAATATATATATATTAAATATTTTTAAAATATAATATATACCTCACTAACCCTATTTCCTATTTCCTAACCCTAACTCGGTAACTCCTCACTCTCTCTCACACCACAGATATATATAAATATTTATATTTCTTTTAAATATTTTTAAAATATATTAAATATTTTTTAATATATTTTAATATATATATATATTAATTGCTTTTCCTGGACCGATCCGAACCGGCCCCGAACCGAACCGAAACCGAACCGAACCGGGATCAATATAACCGGTTTCGGTTCAGTGAACCCCCCAAACCGAGTTTTCCCGGTTCGCACAAAAATGTCCAAGAACCGAACCGATTTCAGCCCTGCAATATAGTATGATTTTCTTTTCAAGATATGACTTGAGCTAGATATATGAGTTCATCAAAGACAAATTAACAAAGCCAAGTGATAAAACCCTTTTTTTCTATACAAAGATCATACAAAAGCTCTCATCTTTGTAAGGAGCGAGCTCCCATCTCATTGGGAGCAGACTCCCACCAAGCTCCTTAGTTGGAAGCGCAAAAGTGAGCTCCTAAGATGGGAGCGGCACCACTTTAGGAGCTCCCCAGAACTAATCAAAGAGGGGGCCGGTTTTGGCTTGGACTAAACAGCATAGATATGAGTTCTTGGCCGTTCAAAAAAAATAGACATGAGTTCTTGGTTAAGATGATAATTTACCCCCAAAAAAACAAAGGGTCAACCCTAACCTAACAAATGAGAGAGAAACAAAATTTAGAAAGAGAAAAACAGAGCGAGGGAGGAGAGGCACTAACCATTATGAGCCCTCTAATAATCTCATCAGTATAATATTCTGGCTGCGATTCTTGCAGGGAAAGCAAATGATCAATCATGGAATCGTTACCCCTATCGCGCCGATGCTCGTCGATCAGATGTCGGAAAAACGCATCCAGCCTCCCGTGAGTCCTCTTCAGGTTCTTCTCGTAACCTCCGAAGTCAACCCACCGCAAAACCGGCACGAAGTCGCCCGGACTCGCCGCGTCGGACAACTCGAACGCCTCTCGCACTAGACCCCGAAAATCCCCTGGCTCCTCAGAAAACCGCTTCCCGGCGATCATTCTCTTGATCACTTTGAAGCTCAGCTCCGAAAACTTTGACTTCAACTCGACTCTCGAGAAGTTAACGGACGAGTTTCTGCACAGGTCGAGAAGTAGGAGCTCGACTTGGGCTTGGCGAATGGGTGAGGAATTGTTGAGTCGACTCGCGGAGAAGATCTCGAGGGACATGAAGCGGCGGAGGTTGCGCCAGTGGTCGCCGTAGGGGGCGGTGGCGATGCCGGTGTCGTTGTAGCTGAAGTACTTGCCGCTGAGGAACTTGGGGCGGTTGGCCAGGACGACGTCGTTTCTCGTGAAGCATTCCTCCACGAGGGGAGGGGAGGACACGACCACGACGGGGCGGGAGCCGAACCGGAGGGAGAAGACCGGGCCGAGTGCTTGGGAGAGGCGGTGGAGGGTGCGGTGGAGAGGCGGTTTGAGGAGGTGGAGGTGGCCAATGATGGGAAGAGACGGCGGGGTTGGTGGGAGGTTGCGGTGGGGATTTGGTTTTGACGAGAGGTAGTAGTAGAGTGCAGTAATACTTAGAAAGAGAGCAGCAGCGCATGATAATGATTGAAAACTTGGTTCCATTTTGGTATGCTAAGTTCATGAGACAAATGGAATCATTCATATGGATTATTTATAAATGAACTTGCAGGGTGGTGGCGTTTAGTGAAAATTTTCAATGTCGGGTAGGTATCACATGACGGTATTCACGTGGTATCCGAACAATCCATCTAGGCAATTCTTTTGGAATTAAAACCACCCCTTTTCAGAATAATAACGCTCACTTTCTTTTTCAACAAAAATGAAACCATTCTTTTTGAACAACAAAGGGCGATTAATCAAGTCCGACAACGAGTTTTTCAACAAGTCTTACAAGCCACGTGGTGTCCGAGCAACCCATTTGGACAATTCAAAAGCGTACATAACATTCGTCTTTAATTATTGTTGAAAGAGAGAGCAATTCCATCCGATTCAAACATTAAAAAGGTGCTTAATTAATGAATGTGACCTCTTGTTGGTGTTGGACCATTGATTTAGGGATGAAAAAGACAAAACAGATTTTTAGCATAGGAATGTTCAAAACGGAAAACACTACCGACACTAGGAAGGAAAATAGAAAAAGGGAGCGCCCACCGTGGGGCTCGAACCCACGACCACAAGGTTAAGAGCCTTGCGCTCTACCAACTGAGCTAGACGGGCTTCCGGCGTGTGATTTGGAATTACCTTATTTATACTTTAAACCTTAAATTAACATGCATTCTTCTATTTTAAAATCTCTTTCAATTTAAAGTCCAATTTCTATCCAGACAATATATCCGAGTGACTTGGAATCTTGAAAATCACATAAAGAGCAGCAAGTAACCATATGAATTGACAAGCACAATATAGGTTAAGGAGGTTAAATAGATGCATTTAAGCACCTATCACACTCCCAATTTACACTTTGCTAGTCCTAAACAAATACAATTAATGAAAACAAATTAAAATGGATAATTCTTTTAAACCTTCGGGCAGTCCCAATAGGACGAGTGAAGTCTCGTGAGGGTTTTCAGTAGTGATCACCCACAAAACACCATGATCAAACTTATTGACTCTTAACAACAAAAAAAACAATAACATGCTACCACACTAAGAAATTTATTCGGTAACCGTATTTCCCATATCACATATTTTCTTGTTTGGTTTCGTAGTAGAAGTTGTTGCTGTTGATGCCGGTGTAAACGCCATCATCCTTGTTGTAGACAACTTGCTCGCCGCTGATAAGCGTGTCGCGCTGAGTATAATTAAATGAAACGTCGCATGAAGCCTGTGTCGCTAGGACACTTATTGTGACCTTGCTCATTGGCGGCACGGTGATCGTGTACTCGCTCTCCACTTCGGTCTCTGTTGTCACAGTTCTGTCCACTGGTATTCTGTGGTAAACTCAGTCGAAACTTCTATCTCTCCTTGTGCGATGAGTGGAACGCCCGTTGTTATAGTTGTTGACACGCCTAACGTCAAAGAAACGCTGGCATTCCAAGTATTGCTCTTAGTCTCTCTACGGAAGAGGCTCAGTGTTGCAGTGTTGGATTCTTGTGTATCGTTAGTGGCAGATTTAGTTACCATTGTAATGATGTTCTGGTTGTAGATTCTCGCATCCAAGAGGCGAAAATTGACACCTTAAGATAACAAGCTCTTCAACCACCAAGCGGGCCTCTTGGGAAATCGTGGTTACTGCAGCATTGAGACAATTCGTCTTGCCCTCGGTGGTGAGCCTCTTGCAGAAATTGGCATTACCTGCAAATTGCGGAGAGCGATGACGTTGTCGCCAACTTTTACGGCGTAGAACAACGTGTCCGAGTTGTCGGTGGTGGTGTCATCTGAGTCAGCCCAGATCCAATTAGGACTGCGCCTCCAGAATTTGCCAAAGTGATTGTTCTTGATGCGGATGCTTCCATCTTTAGTGATGAACACCGCTTTCCCAACCGTCGGATCTCCATGGTCCTTGGACGCGAACTGCAGATACGGGAATCTCTGGATCGTGCGGGCACTGAGGTATAGGTCGTTGTCCCCCTTGAGCGCAATGTGTTTGGGCAATATCAACAGTGATGCCCAATCGCCGACACGGAAAACGTGAAGCCCAACAGAAGTAACAGATGTTGAGTTTGCTCTTAGGCAGGCGCGTTTTGCGGCACTTCAGAATGAAACGGTTAAAAAGCGCCCTAGCTGAACGTGGCGAAATTGAAAAGTATCATCAGCTACCCAAATAGGCTCGAACAAGGTACAAGACCATTCGGATTGGTCTTCATTAGGTTCATCAGCCGCTGCAAGAATGAAGCAGGGAGATCTTGATCTAGCTGCTCTCCAGTATTTGTTATTGTAACAGCTTCTTATGTGAACAAATCCATTGGTATCATTCTTTGCCCTCTCAATTTCGAACTTTGCATATGGGCTCACGATCTCCTCTCCAGTGGCTTGGAGATACTGATGTAACTCTCCATCCTCGTGTACGTAGCGCAAGTAGGTTTTTTCGGAAAATGATGATTGGATCGTCACAAACCTTGGCAATGCCGACGCCATTTCCTCTCCTACCCTCTCTTCTAGCTATAGCTAATTGATTGATTAGCTATTGATATGATTTCTCTCTCTCTCTCTCTCTCTCTCTCTCTCTCTCTCTCTCTCTCTCTCTCTCTCTCTCTCTCTCTCTCTTGCTTCTTGTGCTTTTCCCCCAATCATATATGTATGCAATTTATAGTACTGGAACCCAATTGAAAGTAGTGGAGCTAAGAAGTTAACTCTTTCACTCCCCGGACGATCACCTATTGTCAGTCCTCTTTCACTCACGGACGGTCAGTTTCTATTGTCCTCATTTCATTCCCAAGCGAAAAACTTGTTAAATCACATGCAAGTTGTAATGGGAGTATCTTTCTAGGGGGAGTGTTACAATCTTTCTAGGGGGAGAGAGAGACCCATATGTAAGGGGTGTTTGCGAGCCTACTTTTTTATTTTTGATTTTCAATTTTTTGTCTTTTTGACTTTGAGATTATGATACGAATGTATTTTGTATTTGGTAGAGTGTTTAGATGGAATGTGTAAAATGTATTTGATTAGCACCCAAGATCGCATGATCTTGGGGCTCAAAACCTCTAACTTGTAGCCTTTCTTTACTTTAGCCGTCGTTTTTATCCAATTTTACTCGTAAGGTATTTTGGTGTGACTTTCAGGTTGAACGTGCTAACAAGGCGGTTTTTTAGGCCAAGCATTGTTCCGGGATGAACTCGGAGTCCAAGAGGCCGCTAGCATTCTCTTCATTGTCAAAAAGGCCTAATGGTGCCAAGTGAGGCCCCGGAGATTGGCCGTTGGCCATCCATGTCATAAAGCATGCCAAAGGGTTTCAAGCGAGGCCTATTGCTTAAGGGATGGCTCTCGAGGGTATCCGTGAGATCAAGGTTCCATAGCATGCTCCCGCCAAGTCCCGTTGACCGAGTGTTGAAGCATCGAAGGGCCGTCGGAACAATCCAAGGCATGGAGGCCAAGCTGAGCCAAACCTGCAGAAAAAAGACCAAGGTAGCGCTACCATGTTTTGAGGTAGCGCTACCATGTTTTGAGGTAGCGCTACCATGTTTTGAGGTAGCGCTACCTTCTTCCCTCGACCAGTTCCTTTTATGCTGACTTTCCAACTTTTCATTTATGGAAACGTTCCTTTTGTAGCATTATTTTGGGATATTTTGGGGACCTTTTGGTCCATTTGTTGGCTGATTTGTTAGGCCTTTAAATAGCTTTGTAAGCCATAAATGGCCATTATGTACATCTTTCAATTACTACGTCTTTCATTTTTCTAGAACTCCTTTGGTAAGTTTTTAAGCTTTTCTTCCTTGTTTTCTTCAAGAACACTAGCAATCAATTGTGTTACGTTAATTTCTCAAGTATTAAAGTTGCTCGTGTGGTTTGGATATTAATAGAAATCATGTTTATTTTCCTTTTCATTGGTGAATCATGTTTTCAATATTTAGCATAATCTCTAGTTTTTTCCCAATGCGTGAGTAGTTAATCGGTTCGGTCTCGGGGTGAGGTTTACTTTATGAGTTAGTCGATCAAATGGTTTCGTTTAACCTTTAGCTCGTCTTCAACGTATTGAATGAATTTAACCCATGATTTCTAGTATTTGAACATGGGATTGGTGGCTTCTTTGATCAATGGAGTCTATCGGCCCATGCTATGTGCTCGATAATCGTACGCGTGCGAACGATCCATTTTCGTCTCTCACTTGCGTTAAATGAGTTCAGTTTGAATTAATACTTTGAATCGAGTTACAAGTAGTTTTCAGCTTTAATGCTTTTAGTGGAATCCGGGAGGTTTCGGTCCACTCATTCGTTAGATAAAGGAACCTTTTGAATGGCTAAATCGTGAGTAAACCGAGCTCTCTTGACTCGACCACCTTAGTCTATTTTCAATCCAAGTTTTATTGTCATTCCAAATTAAAATCACAAAGTTGGCTGCTTGAAAGCTAGAAACCTTTTTATTTCATCTATTCCAAGTTCGCTTAAAAGATTTCTCCGTGGGAACGATCCGGTCTTACCGGTTTATATGCTTTACAACGACCTAACCCTTGCCTTATTTGGAGGGTAGGTTGCGGAGTTGAGCAGTATTTTGCAGTAGGAGTAGTGTTTAGGAGATGGAATGAAAATGAATTATAGATTAGTTTTTTACTATGTTGCCCCCGATTATTAATAATGGTGTATAATGTATATAAATAATGCTTTAATTAATTATTTTTAAAATTTACTTCTGAAATCGCTCATGTACATGAACTGAAAGTGTCCCCCCTTTTTTTAATTATATTTTTATTATTTCAATTCTTGTTTGCTCTTACTTTTCCACCAAAAATGTTTTTTAAGCTTTAAATTAAATTAATAATGAAGTTTAAACCAAAGGATTGAAAAAACCAAACAGTACAACATTACAGAAATTTATAATCTAAACATTACGACATTACAATACAAAATATTACTTCAATCCGGATTAAATCAAATTACTGAAATTGAACAAACATACTACAAAATACATTACAACACAAAATATTATAGAAATTTGAATTAAAAAAAATTACAGAAATTGAACAAACATACGACAACACCGAAGAACTCATCTAACGGATACGGTGAACGACAATCCAATCCCGAATTGAAGCCCTTACATTTTCCATGTCCTAATTATCGCCAACGAACACATTTCCATGTTGACCATTAGGTGCTGTATTTTCCACACCAGCATCTGAAGGCAAGAAATTAGGTCGCCGATCATAGAAGTCAAAAGGAATATCGGGCATGTTACTCCTTCTTATGAAATTGTGGATGGCCATTGTTGTAATTACAAGACCTCTTCGCGTTTCCATGGGGTACCCAACAGAAATGTCGCATACCAAGGGCCAACGCACTTTCCATACTCCAAAGGTCCTTTCGGTTGTGCACCTAAGGGATGAGTGTATTTTGTTAAATTTTTCATATGCATTCCTTGGTATGATTATTGGTGGAGGAGGTGAAAAAATACCTGAACAAGAGACAAGAACGTGAAAGAGGTGAACGATTTTCCCACTTTAGTCGAAGGTCCAGTCGTCTGCGGATCCGTCTTCTCTCTTCTCGTATTCTCCTTTGGTCTCTGGTATGTGAAGAACTGTGTGAGATGAAGGAAAATCAGTAGAGAAATAACGTTCAAAAACGAGGGCAAAGTGAAAATTATCCCAAAAGGGAGAGGGTAGGGAAGGCATGGCAGGATTCCAAAATGATAAAATGAAAATTGAAAAAGCTCCTCTTCACCTTTTTCTGCGTTTTGTTTTAGAAACGTGAAAATGGAAAACCCACTTTCCTCAAAACCCATTTTGCCTCTTTCAGCCAAACACCCAAAACCCAAAAATGAGAAGTGGAAAATGTAAAAAGGGGCCATCCAAACACCCCTTAAATGCTCAAACCCATTCCTCTATCAAAGAGAGACAGAGAGAGACCCATATGTAAATGCCTCAAACGCATTCCTCTATCAAGTCGTTTCATGCGATTTATTTTCAACAGATGCGAACACCCATCTGCAAGCTCAACAGAAATTTCAGAATTAATTTCCAAGAAACGCTAATATTTCAGAAGTTTAACTCTCGATTTCATCCCCATAATTTGGAACTTAACATCCGAACAAGTTTCAGAACTCAACTTTTCCATTCTTTTCGATTATTTCAGACGTTAACTTGTGATTTTGGCAAAAAAAAAAAACTTGTGATTTTGGCAGCAGTTTTCGAAATTAGATATGCACTTTACGGTTCCAAATTTAGAACTCGAAATTGGAATCATAAGAATATAGATGAGTCTTGCCAGCCAAAAAGATTTCTGAGATTAATGTTGACAGCAATCCTGTGTTTCAGTAGTTTTTTTTTTTTCTCAATATTATATACATCAATAAGAATTAACGAGATGATTAGTCCACATAAAATTTCAAAGCCTATCATACATGCCCCTGGTTCCCCTACGCCCATGATATGAAGACTGTTTATTATTGTCACCGACCTCTTGTCCTCTTTCCTTCCCCAAGTGAAAAACGTTTACACTTGTGTACTCTTATCTATATCACCGACCTCTTATCCTCTTTCCTACCCGGGAAAAACGTGTACTGTAAGTACACAACACGCAAATCCGAGCCATCCAAATCAAAAATGAATGGTCGAGATGCATCGAGCGGGCACCACATGCTATCACCCGGCACAGAAAAATTCGTTTGTGTTTACTTGTATATGCTTTCTGCATGTGCTTTGGAAATCAAATGATGAAGAGTAGAGGACTTCCCATCAAGGCATGCTCTTCACAGTGTGTAGGATTGCCAATGTTTTTTCTTTTAACATGTGGTTGAGGAAACCAATATTAAAATGAAATTCAAAGTTTCTATTGCTCATCTTAATTGTTGTTATGTTATTCGATTCTCATATTCAAAAATGAGCTCTTTCAATCCACCTGCCATTATTCTCAAAGAAAACAAATTTACTGGACCAAACTATGTTGACTGGAAAAGACATTTGGATATTGTGTTAATCTGCTAAGGGGCACAAATATGTGTTGTTTGAGGACTGCCCTCTAAAAGCTGATGAGAATGTCACAAAACAGGAAGCAAAACCTTATAAGGATTGGGTTAAGGCTGATGAGATGGCGCGGTGTTATATTCTGACTTCTATGTCGAATATATTGCAACATTAGCATCAGTCTATGGAAACTGCTTACGATGTGATGTTGAACCTCAAAGAAATGTTTGGGGATCAAAATCGTGCAGCAGGGGTAGTTGCTATGAAAGAATTGGTGAGCATAACCCATGTTGAAGGGACCCCAATTAGGAATCATGTTCTGAAGATGATAGCTCTTCCAAACAAAATAGAGATCTTTGGGATTGAAATCGATACCAAAATCGTCCTTAACTCACTGCAATCTGAGAGTTTTAAGAATTTTCGCTCCAACTATATACACTATAAACAAAATACATTTATCTTTGATGGAACTTCTTAAGGAACTCCAATTTTTTCTTCATTAATGCTGGACATCCAAAAAAACTTACCTAGAAAGTACCCCGAAAAGGAAAATCAAAGGTCCAGATCATCTTTTGAGTGAATTTGGACCCTTGATTTCCCTTTTCAGGGCAAGTTGTTTGGGTTTTTAGGATTGCTCTTTTTTCTTTATCTGTGAATTAACATGTATTCCGAATCCATCACTTTTTCATGTGATTTCATAATATTCGTTCGAATAGATATTGATGTTTGATCAAGCTATTTTTACATACAAATGAATTTTTATGCGTGAGCTAGAGAACGAATAGTTCTAATCCCCACTGTGAGCTTAGAATGGGGCCACGACGGCCTAAAGCTGGACCGAACTGGAGGGAAACTGAACATATGAATGCTAAATGATCTATCCCAAACCTATGTAAAACTGAACTTACTCGAGCTTGACTTGTGTTCAATTCGGTAAAAACTACATCGACATTCTTTTTTTTGAACGGCGAAAGAAGATTCCATTAATCATAAAGATCACAGGAAAACTACACCGACTTTCAACTCTACTTGTAAACGAACCGAGCTTGAACACAATTTTAAAGCTCGTTTCGGCAAGCCGGAGTTCAACAACCTACTTTCTGGCTCCTCTACAGCCCTATACTAGACTTCGACCTGATCTAATTAATCCATTAAACCACCACCTTCTAAACCAACAAGAAGAAAGAATAATAACTCTCTACTTCAATGACACTGCCATATCTAAGAAATTTCATTTCACTGGAAAATTTTCAACCACAGCATCCGAGAACCATATATTGAATCCAATAATAACATTAAAAACCAGCATTTTACAGAAAACAAGAGTCAAGACTTCACATAAGAACAAGGCCAACTCTCAATACAATCCAAGCTCTCAGATGCCTACGCTAGATACCAACAATAGACAGCCATCAAAACAGTATCGAACCGTTTTCAACATAAGAGTGAGAAAATGCCATCTATCCCTTGCAACTGGACAAATGCTTTGAGGAGCAGAACAGAATGGGAGGAGGAAGAAGAAGAAGGGGAAGAAAGTGTTTGGGTTCAAATGGAATGCAGCATTAGGTCAATGCCAGGTTGCTGCTTGTTTATTTTCACTAGTGTTGTACAGGGAAATTAGCAATTACTTTGGTCGGCTTCGGTACGGGTACAGAATGCCATCGATACGTCCTTTGATGGAATTGCCTACTCGATACAGGTTCTTGGCCACCCCCATTGCAACCAAGCCTGCATTTCTTGAAAATCTGCAGTTTTGACAAAATACATATCTCAATCCTTTTGGGTCTTACACAAAGCTTATTGAAAAAGAAATCACATTGTTGACTTACTTGCTCATGAACTCATCCCCTTGGAAACGAGCAGGTTGATGCGTTCGAGGCTGTGGCTGTGGCTGTGGAAATCCATGAGAATCTTCAAGAAAGAAACAGCAAATGGTAGTCAACAGAAGGGAAGCCACACAGCATACCAGGTATTGAATAAAAATAACTATTGCAAATAATTAACAACAACAATGATAATCAAATAACTAACTGAAAATGCCAGTAAATGGAATGATAATAGATACAAGACATTAACTTCCCGTAACAGTTGATGTCACCAGAATTCAGAAAAGACAAGATAAGAAGCCTAGTCCTTGCCAAATGAGGGGCTCTCATATTGAATAAAAATAACTATTGCAAATAACAATAACAATGATAATCAAATAACTAACTGAAAATGCCAGTAAATTGAATGATAATAGATACAAGACATTAACTTCCCGTAACAGTTGATGTCACCAGAAAAGACATGATAAGAAGCCTAGTCCTTGCCAAATGAGGGGCTCTCAAACATCCTCTAAATAAAAGAATTATGCCTTGACACCACACTAATAAAGTCCAATTTCTATCCAAACAATATATCCTAGTGACTTGCAATCTTGAAAATCACATAAATAAATAAAAAAACCTGATAAAAGGTGTGGGTTTTCCTCTCTCTTTTTTTTTAGTGATATGTATTGCTAATTTTTGGTTTTTGATTACTGTAGAAGCCGAATTGTTGTACCATTTTTAGATGATATGACCCCCCAACTTGTGCTAGAGGAATGGATTATGGAAGGCAGAGTCATGCAAATTGATGAATTTGCAGGCCGAAAATGAAGAGCTGCTAAGGAGAAATGAAACAATGGCGATGAAAATTGAGGAATTGATGATGTCAAATGAGATCGCGGCCAAAAAAATTGAAGAGTTGTGCAACAACAAAGGAAACATATTGTTCTTGCCATGAGGGAGAGGTCAAATGTAATGCAACTATCAGGGTCGGCCCTGAGGTGAAGTCCGAGGTGCGGCCGCTTTAGGTCTCCGGATTTTATGCAAAAATGGGACCTCATTTTCCATAACAAAATCATATACTCCTATATACTAAAGTTTCCGCATTTATAACAAACTGACATCAAGCCTTAGTGGTCCAAGCATACTTTGTACACTCGAAGGTCCCTTGTTTGATACCTGGTAGTTCGTTTTAGTGTTTTGGACTCCCTATTTTTTTTTTATTGGATCTAGGTGTAGATATGGAGTGGATAATACACGACTTTTGCCCCTCTTGTAGCAATTCCTTATGCTTTAATGATTTTACCTCTAGTATAATAAATTAATTATGCTTTAGAGATTGTAGATGTTATCTCAAGAATATTTTGATTAGTTTTTTTAATTTTAGTTTTAGTTTTAGTTTTAGTTTTAACTTCTAAATTTCAAATTCACAAATTAAACCCAATTGACTAAAATAAACCAACATCATTTATTTTCACTCAACAAACTTTGACAAAATAATGTTCAAAATATTCATTAGAGATAACGCAGTATATGTGCACTATTTTGTCATATTTGATTCATATATTTATAATGGTGTAAAATTTTTAGAAGTTTATTTTAGTTAAATTATGAAGCTAAAATACAATTTTTAATCTTCTTTTACCTTATATTAACCACCTATGTTGCATTTTTTTCCCGGAAGAACTAGGGCCTCATTTAAAAATGTGCTTTAAGCCTCCGAAATACCAGGGTCGGCCCTGGCAACTATGTAGATGAATGTAACGGTCGTTTTCAATTTCCGTTTGACAAAAAAAAAAAAGAATGTAATGATCGTTTTGATTAGGTTATGAATGAAATGGAATGCCACTGTGGTTTCAGGCACCCGACTTCTTTTTATATTGTGTCTACATCATTTTTATTTAGCAAATTCCTCACATGTCATTTGAGGATACAAATTTGTTTCGTACCGGTTAAAATCACTAGCAGAAAAAAAGAACATATAGAATCTGTGATTGAAGGGAAACAACAGGATACAGTGTGCACAAATACATTACTTTTCTGTGTGGGAGAGCATTCCAAGAACACATAGTCACATACTGTATATGATCAAATAGGTGCCCCTTAATTAAGCTCTGCTACCTTAATTTGAAAATTCAGGCACAAAAAGTCCTGCAGAAACTTTCCATCTTCAAAATATAAGAGTCATAACATTGTCATTTCATTACAAACCAATCACAAAAGCTAGGTGTTGCCATTAAACAAAAGATAACAGTCATAACATTGTTCTTTGATTCAGATCCAATCACAAAAGCCAACAGTCATAGTTTTTTCCAATTCTAATCACAAAAGCTAACCGCTACCATTAAACAAAAAGTTGCAGCAATGACTCAACATCCCTCCCTAAAATAGTACTAATTTAAGTCATAATAAAGTGTTTCATCCATTACACAAATTGATTGTTGCCATTACACAAAAAGTTGCAGCAACTGAAAATGCAGCCCACATGGATACTTGGTTCAAAAATCCTCCTCATAAGGTGCCGATGAAGATGCTTGGCTACCAATGCCAACCCAATGACCAATGCCAGTGTTCCTCCTTCCAATGGTTGCTGCAGTGACTTGTGAAGTTCCATTTGTACCACTTCCTCTTCCACCTCCTACAACTACCCTTCCTTTTCCACCACCCCCTCCAGTTGTACCCCTTCCTCTCCCACCAACTTCAGCCACACCCCTTCCTCTTCCACCACCTACAACTGCACCCCTGCTTCCCCCACCACCAACAACTACCCCCCTCCCTCTTGCAGCACCACCTCTAGCTCCACCCCTACCTCTCCCACCACCAACAGCTAACCCCCTTCCTCTTGCAGCTCCACCCCTGCCTCTTCCACCACCTATAGCTACACCCCTTCCTCTTCCACCTCCTCCAGCAACACCCTTTCCATTTCCCTTTTGAACTTGCAAATATTGATAATTATTAGACAAATAATTAAGGTAGATATTAAAAAATTGAAGCCAAAGATTAAAAAAATTGCAGTCTATATTTACTTGTGTTGGGTTTTTGCATGTTCTTGAATTGTGTCCATATTGTCTGCAATTTCCACACTTCAAAGACTCAGGTTGCTTCCTTATAGCATTTGGGTTCTTGGGCTCATCAACAGCTCTTCTCCTTGCTTTTTTAGGCCTGCCAGCCTTCTTCCTCAACGGAGGAGGCATTATGGGATCATAGTCTGTTTGTACCCACATTGACTTATCAGGAATATGGTAGATTTTTCTATCCCAAGCCCTAAGATAGGTGCTGATATGGTAAAATTCATGGACATAATTTTCAGGCTTCCTTTTGTCAGTATAAATTGCAGCTACACCATGGACGCATGGGATTCCTCTCAAGTCCCATCTTCTACATGTGCAGGTACAGTTATTTAGATCCACTAGGTAAGTCTTTAACTCATTAAATACTTCAAATATCCTCCCTCCAAAGTATAGACACTGACAGCCCCTTGCCCATTTTTTTTTTCCTTCTAGCTTCTTATGAATTGATGGACACAAGGGACCCTTAAACTTTTGAATGTATTGCAGCCTCTCTTGAAATCTCACCATGAATTGCCTCCTAATCATCTCCAACAATAACTGCAGATTTAGCCAAACCACTGAATTGCCACTTTGCCCAGTTTTGCACATTTTGATCTAACATTCATTTGTGAGCTGCTTCATTAAAGCCTTCAATTCATCCATTTTTTCCTAAAATCCCTGTTGTGTGTATGCATATGCAGCCCCCCACATTGCATCTTTTTCATCTTTACCTTTAACAACCCCCCCCCCCCCCCCCCCCAGTTTGAAATTTGCATACAAATGCCTCATATAGAATCTATGTTCATTGGCTGGGGTGACCTTCTTCACTGCCTCAAGTAGTCCTTTCTGCCTATCAGATATGAACACCATCCCACTACATCTTCCTAAGGCACTTACAAGATTTTCAAGAAACCATATCCAACTACTCTTGTTCTCCAATTCTGTAACAGCAATTGCAATAGGAAACATTTGGTTGTTTCCATCTCTAGCTACTGCACTTAGGAGTTGGCCACCATATGGACCCTTCAAAAAGTATGCATCTAACTGTATGAAAGGCCTACATCCATTAAGCAACCCACCAACCTAGGCCTCATAAGCTACAAACAACCTCTGAAAAATTGGTGAATTTTGAAGCCAATTCCTTTCTACCTTAATCATCGCTGTGCTACCGGGATTATGCCTTCTAACCATCTAACAGTAGTCCCTTAACTTGAGGTATTGTTCATCATAGTTTCCTTGAATTAATTCAAGTGCCTTTCTCTTAGCCCTGTATACTTTCATTTTTGAAACATTAACCATCCATTCCCTCCTAATAGTGTTTTTCATCCCTTTGACCTTCAGTGTAAAATCATCACTTAGCTTATCAATGTATTTTGTAGCCAACCATGCAGATGAAACCTTGGGATTGATATAATTCCTACCACATTCATCCTATGTAACTCTTAATTTGAAATGCAGTATTGTCACCATCATTGGATGCTTGAATTCGA
Organism: Rhododendron molle; assembly: GCA_025413875.1. Taxonomy (NCBI): domain Eukaryota; kingdom Viridiplantae; phylum Streptophyta; class Magnoliopsida; order Ericales; family Ericaceae; genus Rhododendron; species Rhododendron molle. The sequence goes on along the minus strand of CM046395.1, from coordinate 4,611,736 downwards.
AAACCACATTTTTCCTTGCATATTACTGTGACCCTATATTTGTCATTTTTGACATAAGTGAAATCAGACCCTATCTTTACATGGTACTCTCTAAGAAATTTCCTGAATTCATAGACACTCTTGAACATCAAACTTTTCACCACTTCAGGATCAGCCATGTCCTTAACCTCATCAAACTGAGTATATTCAACTCCATCACCATGTTCCTGTGTTTCACTAGGAAATGTTAACTGCTCAATGTCACTACTATCACCATCAGAAAGGTCATCCGTCAACTTAGAACCTATACAAACCCTTTTTTGAACCTCTTGAACCTCTTCTTCAATAGGGACATCATACTCCTCATTCTCTTCACTAGACATTACAAGCCCACTAGTATCACTCTCACTGTCGCCCTCATCACCCTCATGTTCAGTGTCAGGGTCTGATTCCCTTGGGACATTAAACTCCTCCTCATCATCTTCACTTCCATTATACATCCCATGAGAATCAACATAAACTTCAATTGGGACATTAAACCCCTCATGAGTTGTCAACATGTCTAACAAATCAATATCACCAGTCAACTCTACTAGACCACAATCTAAGTGAGCATTTGGTAGTTTATGGTATATGATAGAGTTTCTCGGACAACCCATTTCCTTAATAACAGAAATAAGATTACCATAAGTGAAAAGGTTTCGGTCAACGTTGCTTATACCTACAAGGCTACAACCCCACCCATATACTTTCTCTACGGTGCATCAACAAACCTACCCCCAAAATGAATATTCAATATAACCCACATTTCCACCATTTTTGTATGACCTACAAATGAACAAAGGGACCAGTTCAATGAGTTAGGGCATATCAACTCCATATTTAATACAAGCAGACAAGCATGAGGGGACCACTACAAATCTTTGTAAATAGAAAAATAGGAGGAGATTGATACATTATTATTAAACCAAAAGGGATATCATACCACACCCCAACACATGCATAAAATCGCAATTTTATACTACGAATTTAACCTTTTTTTAATCACTAATTACCTGGAAGACAACTTCAGATTCAGGAAGGGGATTTTCGATTCTTCTAGAAGAATGAGAGAAAAATTGGGCTTGCTATTTCTTTCTCAACTACTTCATTAGTGTGTCGCGTATAGAGCTCAAATCTTCTTTTCCATCACGTATGAGAAAGAAACAAAAGAGCTCATGTTTCTTACGAAGGGAGTCGGATTGGAGAGGACTTCAGAAATTTTAGGGTTATAAGGATTTTAGGGTTAAAGGGTTGGGTTAAAGGGTTAATGGGGGGAAACGAGAGTTTTTCCCCACCCAAATGACTTTTACGGTTAGGGGGTAATATGGACCTTTCGTGTTCTCCGTTAACGGTAATTTTTAAAAAGTGAGACGTTGAAACTCGAAAATAGATGGAGGAGGGTTAATGATTCAATTGGTAGATGGGGGGGTCCTTGATTTTTAGTGGTAGATGGAGGGGTTTTTTTGAAATTCACCCTTCTTCTATTTTAAAATCTTCAATTTAAAGTACAATTTCTATCCAAACAATATATCCGAGTGACTTGCAATCTTGAAAATCACATAAAGAGTACAAAGTAACCCTATGAATTGACAAGCACAATATAGGTTAAGGAGGTTAAATAGATGCATTTAAGCACCTATCACACCTTCAATTTGCACTTTGCTAGTCCGAAATAAATACAATTAATGAAAACAAATTAAAATGGATTATTCTTTTAAACCCTCGGGCGGCCCCAATAGGACGAGTGAAGTCTCGTGAGGGTTTTCAGTAGTGATCACCCACAAAACACCATATCAAACTTATTGACTGAACAACAAAAACAACAATAGCATGCTACCACACTAAGAAATTTATTCGGTAACCGCATTTCCCATATCACAGATTTTCTTGTTTGGTTTCGTAGTAGAAGTTGTAGCTGTTGATGCCAGTGTAAACGCCATCATCCTTGTTGTAGACAACTTGCTCGCCGCTCATAAGCGTGTCGCGCTGAGTATAATTAAATGGAACGTCGCATGAAGCCTGTGTCGCTAGGACACTTACTGTGACCTTGCTCATTGGCGGCACGGTGATCGTGTACTCGCTCCCCACTTCGGTCTCTGTTGTCACAGTTCTGCCCCACTGGTATTCTGAGGTAAACTCAGTCGAAACTTCTATCTTTCCTTCTGCGATGAACGGAATGCCCGTTGTTATAGTTGTTGTCACGCCTAACGTCAAAGAAATGCTGGCATTCCAAGTATTGCTCTTTGTCTCTCTACGCACGAGGCTCAGTGTTGCAGTGTTGGATTCTTGTGTATCGTTAGTGGCAGATTTAGTTGCCATTGTAATGATGTTCTGGTTGTAGATTCTCGCATCCAAGAGGCGAAAATTGACAAAGTCGATTTTCCTTGAGATAACAAGCTCTTCAACCACCAAGCGTGCCTCTTGGGAAATTGTGGTTACTGCAGCATTGAGACAATTCGTCTTGCCCTCGGTGGTGAGCCTCTTGCAGAAATTGGAATTACCCAAATTGCGGAGAGCGATGACGTTGTCGCCAACTTTTACGGCGGAGAACAACGTGTCCGAGTTGTCGGTGGTGGTGTCATCTGAGTCAGCCCAGATCCAATTAGGACTGCGCCTCCAGAATTTGCCAAAGTGATTGTTCTTGATGCGGATGCTTCCATCTTTAGTGATGAACACCTCGTTCCCAACCGTCGGATCTCCATGGTCACTGGACGCGAACTGCAGATACGGGTATCTCTGGATCGTGCGGGCGCTGAGGTATAGGTCGTTGTCCCCCTTGAGCGCGATGTGTTTGGGCAATATCAACAGCGATGCCCAATCGCCGACACTGAAAACATGAAGCAGACCACCAGGAACGGATGTTGAGTTTATTGCTCTTAGGCAGTCTTGTTTTGCGGCACTTAAGTTTTGAACGCTTAAATAGCGCCCTAGCTGACCGTGGCGAAAATGGAAAGTACCATCAGCTACCCGAATAGGCTCGAACAAGGTACAAGACCAATCGGATTGGTCTTCATTAGGTTCATCAGCCGCTGCAATAATGTAGTGGGGATATCCTCCTGATCCAGCTAGTACCCAGTATTTGTTATTGTAACAGCTTCTTATGTGAACAAATCCATTGGTATCATTCTTTGGCCTCTCGATTTCGAACTTTGCATATGGGCTCACGATCTCCACTCCAGAGGCTTGGAGATACTGATGTAACTCCCCATCCTCGTGTACGTAGCGCAAGTAGGTTTTGTTGGAAAATGATGATTGGATCGTCACGAACCTTGGCAATGCCGACGCCATTTTCTCTCTCTCCCCTCTCTTCTAGCTAGCTAGTTGAATGATATGATATCTCTCTCTCTCTCTCTTTTGCTTCTTGTGCTTTTCCCCCAATCATATATGTATGCAATTTATAGTACTGGAACCCAATTGAAAGTAGTGGAGCTAAGAAGTAATTACTCTTTCACTCACGGACGATCAGTACCTATTGTCCTCATTTCATCCCCAAGTGAAAAACGTGTTAAAATCACATGCAAGTTGTAACAGGAGAGTATCTTTCTAGGGGGAGTGGTCACTATCTTTCTAGGGGGGAGAGAGAGAGAGAGAGAGAGAGAGAGAGAGAGACCCATATGTAAATGCTCAAACCCATTCCTCTGTCAAGTCGTTTCATGAGATTTAATTTCAACAGATGCGAACCCCCCCATCTGCAAGCTCAACAGAAATTTCAGAATTAATTTCCAAGAAACGCTAATATTTTAGAAGTTAACTCTCGTTTTCATCCCCATAATTTGGAACTTAACATCCGAACAAGTTTCAGAACTCAACTTTCCCATTCTTTTCGATTATTTCGGACGTTAACTTGTGATTTTGGCAACCAAAAAAAAACTTAGTGATTTTGGCAGCAGTTTTCGAAATTAGATATGCACTTTACGGTTCCAAATTTAGAACTCAAAGTCGTCAAAATTGGAATCATAAGAATATAGACGAGTCTTGCCAGCCAATAAAATTTCTAAGATTAATGTTGACAGCAATCCTGTGTTTCAATAATGTTTTTTTCCGCCAATATTGTATACATCAGTGAGAATTAGCGCGATATTAAGATTAATTTTACTGGAAGTTTCAAAGACTATTGTACATCAAAAAACATATCCGGCCGACCTCTTGTTCTCTTTCCTTCCCCAAGTGAAAAACGTGTACACCGTGCACTCTTGTCCTGTGTATTATACTTTTGTCCTCTTATTCTGGTCCTGTGGTCCTGTGGTTTACTATACAGTACAGTACTGCTCATCTATATCACGAGAAATTATTCTTTGCCCTTGGGGCAACAGCTGTCCCTGCCCCAGCTCATCCGAGCCATTCGTTCGGTATTCGGACGGCTCGGATTTAGTGAGAGAAAGGAGAGAGAGAAAGGTAGAGAGAGAGTGTTTTAATCTCGTCCGTTCGGTATCTGAACGGACGGCTCGGATCGTACCGAAGGGCACCACGTCACCCCTGACCCAGAGGCAAGGACCTATATCACCGATCTTTATCCTCTTCCCTACCCCTGAAAAACGTGTACTGTTGGTACACAACGGGCAAAAAGATGCTCCATCCATTCTATAACGTCTGTTCGGTCTTCAAAATAATGATGTAAAAATTATAGTACAATTTTTGCAAGAAAAATTCAAATTTCTTTTAACAATTCACTGGATATCGATGGGTTTTTTTATTTTATGAAAAAAATTTGATTTTTTCCTTGAAAGAAATACATTATTTTGGAGTTCTCGTTTTGTGGACCGGACAAATATTTTGGAACAGAGGGAGTAATCAAGAACACAAAATACAAATGCATCACAATAGTGGTTTTCTAATAATTTGTTGAGTACATTCACGTTCACACCAATTTTTACTCCGTGACGAATAAGAAAATAAGAGTACAAGTTATATCGGCTCCCAAGGTTCTAAATAATGCATCGATTATTTTTACTCCGTGACGAATAAGAAAAGAATACAAGTTACATTCACGTTCCCGCCTATCGCGGAAAGACAAGGGATCCACTGCCTTTGTCTTTTCTGTCCTCCTGCTCCTTCCTTCACTCCTCTTTTCCCCTCTCTAATCATCAACCAATCGCACATCTCCAGCTCATACGTATTTACACGTAAGCCCCCCCCCCCCACTAGAACACGAATCTACGACCCTCTCTCTCCTCTCACCCTACCACTTACTCTCCTCTTTCTCTCTCCAAATCCGAGCTATCCAAATCGAAAATGGATAGCTCGGATGCGTCGAGCGCGCGTCACATGCTATCACTCGGCACAGAAAAATTCGTTGGTGTTTACTTGTGAATGCTTTCTGCATGTGCTTTGGAAATCAAATGATAAAGAGTAGAGAACTTCCCATCGAGGCAGGCTCTTCACGGTGTGTAAGGTTGTCAATATTTTTTCTTTTAACATGTGGTTGAGGAAATCAATATTAAAATGAAATTCAAAGTTTCTATTGCCCATCATAATTGTTGTTATGTTATTTAATTCTCAGATTCAAAAATGGGCTTCTTCAATCCACCTGCCATTATTCTCAAAGAAAACAAACTTATTGGATCAAACTATGTTGAATGGAAAAAAAATTTGGATATTGTGTTAACTGTTGAGAGGCACAAATATGTGTTGTCTGAGGACTGCCCTCTAAAACCTGATGAGAATGCCACAGAATAGGAAACAAAGCCTTATAAGGATTGAGTTAAGGCTGATGAGATGGCGCAGTGTTATATTCTGGCTTCTATGTCAAATATATTGCAACATCAGCATCAGTCTATGGAAACTGCTTACGATATGATGTTGAACCTCAAAGAAATGTTTGGGGATCGAAATCGTGCAGCAAGATTAGTTGCTATGAAAGAATTGGTGAGCATAACCCATGTTGAAGGAACCCCAATTAGGGATCATGTTCTGAAGATGATGGCTCTCTGAACGAACTAGAGATCCTTGGGGCTGAAATCGATACCGAAACCCAGATCGATTTCTTCCTTAACTCACTGCAGTCCGAGAGTTTTAAAAAATTTCGCCTCAAACTATACTATGAACAGAATGCATTTATCTTTGGCAGAACTTCTTAAGGAACTCCAATTTTTTCTTCATTAATGCTAGGCATCCAAAAACACTTACCTAGAAAGTACCCCGAAAAGGAAAATTAAAGGTCCAGATCATCTTTTGAGTGAATTTGGACCATTGATTTCCCTTTTCGGGGTAAGTTGTTTGGGCTTCTAGCATTGCCCTTTTTTCTTTATCTGTGAATTAACATGAATTCCGAATCCATCACATTTTCGTGCGCTTTCATAATATTTGTTCGAATAGATATTGATGTTTGATCAAAGCTATTTTTACATGCAAATGAATTTTTATGTGTGAGCTAGAGAACGATTAGTTCTAATCACCACTGTGAGCTTAGAATGAGGCCACGACGGCCTAAAGCTGGACCGAACTGGAGGGAAACTGAACATATGAATGCTAAATGATCTATCCCAAACCTTCGTAAAACTGAATTTACTCGAGCTTGACTTGTGTTCAATTCGGTAAAAACTACATCGACATTCTATTTTTTTTGAATGGCGAAAGAAGATTCCATTAATCATAAAGATCACAAGAAAACTACATCGACTTTCAACTCTACTTGTAAACGAACAGAGTTTGAACACAATTTTAAAGCTCGTGTCGGCAAGCCGAACTGCAACAACCTACTGTCTGGCTCCTCTACAGCCCTATACTAGCCTTCGACCTGATCTAATCTAGTAAACCACCACCTTCTAAACCAACAAGAAGAAAGAATAATAACTCTACTTCAATGACACTGCCATATCTAAGAAATCTCATTTCACTGGAAAATTTCAGCATCCGAGAACCATATATTGAATTCAATAATAACATTAAAAAACAGCATTTTACAGAAAACAAGAGTCAAGACTTTACATAAGAACAAGGCCAACTCTCAATACAATCCAAGCTCTCAGATGCCTACGCTAGATACAAACAATAGACAGCCATCAAAACAGTATCGAACCGTTTTCGACATAAGAGTGAGAAAATGCCATCTATCCCTTGCAACTGGACAAATGCTTTGAGGAGCAGAACAGAATGGGAGGAGGAAGAAGAAGGGGAAGAAAGTGTTTGGGTTCAAATGGAATGCAGAATTAGGTCAAAGCCAGGTTGCTGCTTGTTTATTTTCACTAGTGTTGTACAGGAAAATTAGCAATTACTTTGGTCGGCTTCGGTATGGGTACAGAATGCCATCGATACGTCCTTTGATGGAATTGCCTACTCGATACAGGTTCTTGGCCACCCCCATTGCAACCAAGCCTGCATTTCTTGAAAATCTGCAGTTTTGACAAAATACATATTGATAAGTGCCAAAATATACATATTTTGGCCCTCCAAACTACATTTGTTAGTTGTTTATTTTTGCTAATTTAAATTTATTTTGTTTTTTTTGTGTTTATAGGTTGCTCGAGCCTATTGTCCGAGATATAAAGTAAAAACAAAAATTAAAAGAAGTCTAGGGTTAAAGTGCAAAGTGCTTTAAAGTTAAATTACTGAATTATATTACATATATAGCCCAATGGAGCTTTGTGTAATTATTGCATGTTTTTACACTATATAAAGAATGCAACACTGACTTCGGCGGCAGCTTTGGAACGGGCGGAAACGTGGGATCGAGTTCGGCCGTGGGAGCAGAGGCGGAATAACTACGTACGACGGATGAACTACTGTCTTTTTAACATGGAGCTTACACCAACATCCTTCGATTCTCTCCTTTCCATGGGCAACTAATCATCTCTCTTAGGGTGTGATGAAACCCTAACCAAGTAATTATGTTTTTATGTTAATTTTGGGATTCGATTATCGAAACGACAGTTGTATAACTTGAAGACTTGTTTTTATGATTCATTCTTATTCTTCCAATCGAGTATTATGTATTTGTTTTCTGTGATTGCAAATACATAGTTATACAACGATATTCTTTGTGCATGAAATTGAGAATTAGAATAATTTATGCCTAGGAAAGACAAATTGTGCCTAGATTAATTAGTTATAGAATCGAAGACGATTCGTGCCAACCGAAGATAGATTATGTCCGATTTTCAATCACATGCGATTTGCTTGGCGATATCACTAGGGCTTGTAGCTTTTAGTGAATCAATATCGTTTTGGTAGTCGGTTTCTTAAAGTAACATAATCGCATGGTTACGAAGTTAGGGTGGATTCAAAACCCTAAGACCTTTTTCTATATTTGAATTCAACATCTCTCTTGCTTTTAATTACTTAGATAATTTTAGTTAATCAAAATCCAATCACTATTTCTTGAATTGAATTAGGAATTAATTTTAGAAATACAACTTAGCCTCTTGATCTCCGTGGTACGATACCTGGACTTAAACCACTATTCTTTTTGAATTGAGGTTTTCGCTCAGTTTTAATTATTTATTTTTGGTGTGAAAAACGACCTACCACATATCTCAATCCTTTTGGGTCTTACACAAAGCTTATTGAAAAAGAAATCATATTGTTGACTTACTTGCTCATGAACTCGTCCCCTTGGAAACGAGCAGGTTGATGCGTTCGAGGCTGTGGCTGTGGCTGTGGAAATCCATGAGAATCTTCAAGAAAGAAACAGCAAATGGTAGTCAACAGAAGGGAAGCCACACAGCGTACCAGGTATTGAATAAAAATAACTATTGCAAATAACAATAACAATGATAATCAAATAACTAACTGAAAATGCCAGTAAATTGAATGATAATAGATACAAGACATTAACTTCCCGTAACAGTTGATGTCACCAGAAAAGACAAGATAAGAAGCCTAGTCCTTGCCAAATGAGGGGCTCTCAAACAGCCTCTAAATAAAAGAATTATGCCTTGACACCACACTAATATTTCAACACAGTAACAACTTTAGCAGCCAATATAATTTGACAGTTTGATCAAGTCGATTGCAAGTCAAACCGTAAAATATAACAATGATGATTATAAATGACCTTTGTCACTGCAACTGCTCTACACTACGCTTCTAAACTCCCAATTACATTCTAAGTAAGCAGCTGTCAAAGCAAGTTGTGTATGACATGATACTTTTTTTTTTTTGGTCACCTTTATACATCAGTGGGATCATGGGAGTTAGTTAGTTAGTTAGAATGTTAGTTCACAAGGGGTCCAGAGGCTATCCATAGCCCTAGACACCGGTCGCGCCCCCCGTGGGGCTCGAACTCACGCCTCCACTGGGGAGGGCAAATGAGATAGCCAACTGCACTGCAGTGGCTTCTCGACTTGATACTTAAAGCGGTATACTTCATTCCATCTTTCCTTTACATACAGGCGCACCATGATTCGGAGTTCAATACACTCAGATAGACAGTTCTTCCAATTATTTTTACCTACTCTTATCCTTTTTCGAAGCAAGTACAAAATAATCACATGCCACTGCTCTTAATATGAAAGCCTCGATACCTATGCATGAGTCCATAATTCACATGTAGCAGAAACAAAAATAGTTAATACAGTCATAGTGCAAATAAAATTACCTTCTTTGTTATGAACATGAACATGAGCAGGAACAGAGTCAGGTGCACTTGCTCTTTTGCCTACCAAAGCCTGCAGCAAGGGTTAACTACGCTTGTGAGCTTCCATTTTCCGATGATAATGAACGAAAATTAGGGAGTTCCTTTGTTATCATTTCAAAGACTCAACAACTCATTGAAAAGAGTTAAAATCTGAGCATGTAAAAATCATACGCTATCAATATCACCTTCCTATTTGCATATGCTTTACTTCAGCTGAGAAAGTATGCAACTTATTGAATTAAGAAAATTTAAAGCAAAGATCCTCGTTCATCAAGAAGCAATAAGCATGGTGTCTCACCAAGATCATAATATCATAACTGAGAGGATCACCAAGGCACAACCACCTAAGTATTTAGTTCCGCTAGGTGCTGATAAAACACCCTATCTAAAATGCAAACGATAGACCAAATAAGGCAAAGAAAAAAGAACGACAAAAGTTGAGATAATAACCTCAAGGCCAACACAAATTGGCAACTCTGCTTGTGTCTGTTGGCCGTCCACTGAAGGATCCTTTCCATTTGAGTACACAGAGTAACCAACACAAGCATATTTGAACTCCACAAGGCTTCTTCCCTCTCTAGACGCATCCAACTCAGTTTCTCCAACAATGTGACGGGGTACTAGTTATCAAGAGTAGACATCAGTATCATATTTGCAAGTAAAGAACTAATAACTTTTCAGTATCTATAAAACATGACTGCTTCAAATTTAGTGCAGGAAAAATACACAAATCAATTCTGTCTAAATACAGGTATAGAAGCAAAAACTGTTTCCTCCCTCAGCTTATAAGATCAGAAGCCACTTAAGCAACTGGAAGTAGATAATGCTTGCCCAATTCAAGTACTTAACCAAAAGGTACACAATCAAATTAATATGCATGGGCATCTTGAGCCATATCTTATGATGTTTACTAAATGGTTGAATTGTCATATTACCCTGTTTATCTCTGAAGAAACTTTCTAGAATTAAACCGTTGCATAAAAAACAGGTACAATACCCTCATGTAGGCATACATATTTATCGTGAAGCTTGTCACTTAACATCTTTCATTTATAAGAGGTTGAGAACAATATCGCAGCAAAGCTGCTTTGAATCCCTCCGTCTTCATGTTCAATACACACACACTATGAAATATATGCATGATGTAATGAAAACTGGCAACTAAAGCTAGCATCTGAATTCCCTTCATCTGCTGCCCAGAGAAACACCAAAGGTACCCCATAGTCTATTTCACCAGACTAGAGCAGCCCAGCAGCGACAATAAGGAAGAATCTCAGCCTTCTTTATTTGCTGATTAAACACCAAACTAGGAGATAAGGTACAACAAGCAACTTTGTCGTCCTTCTCCTTCCACTTTAAGACCATAAAACATATCCTATCTATCATCTACTTCATACTAAATTCAAGCAGCCAATGACAAGATGCATATCCAATGACCCAAAAGAAAATTGGTTGAGGTATCAGCTAGCAATGATCACTAGCCTTTAATTTTGAAGATATGAGGCACTGTCCCCAAACCAAGAAAACCCTGCAAAAGCAATCACTTATATCCCTCAAAAAACCAATCTGCAAAAGACCCGAATAAGCTTGTCATAATGATTTGGATAGTACCCCACCGACAACCAACTTCCATTTTGACTCAAAGATCAAAACATCATTTACAAGATACAATAACCAAGGACCTATCTTTCTAGAAGGTAGTTTTGCAAACTAGAATATCCATTGCATCCTCTCTAGAAGCAAACTAATTTGCCAAAGTCAGCCAGGAATTGTCTGCTACAAAGTTATAATAGGAGACTTTGGGACTTGGGTCTTCCCTAAAGTATGCACCACATAAGTAAGCAACATGCTGGAGACACCAGCAGTTTAGGGAGATACTGATAGCATGCATTGCACTTAATAGAGCCACAACTAACAGTTAGCAACCAGGGATTTCATTTCTAGAGTGACACATGTGAAAGGCTTTCATTTCAGGAAATGCCAAGATGATCGCCATCACTAATGATGACTGTTCCCTGTTTTCTGCAAAAGTATATCCCACTCACACAAACAACCTCGATTGATGCAATCAATCATATTACAATGCCTTCAGCAAGTGTGCCATTTCGATCCCCAGATTAACAAGATGAAACCCTATTCGAAATGAAACTCTAGTTGTGCAAAAGTTTGCCCATCAACCTATGTTCCAGCAAAATTCGACGATGTGGAGGAGAACACAAACCTGAATTCTTTAAAGTTGTATGTAAAGACGGAGAAAAGGAGGTTCAACGACTTGGGGGCAGGCTCACAGGACTGGTTTAGACAGGCATTCCACCAAGTTTTTAAAAAATCCAATCTTTTTTAGTGTTCTTTTTTTTTTTTATCGGCAATTTTTTTTAGTGTTGCCAAGATAAATTCTCCCTTCATATATAAGAGAAACAGCAAGTGCCTAATTGATTGAGCACGACAAACTCATAATTTAGCTGATCCAGATTGAACTCCTACGCCTCCAAACCCAATCCTTCTCGCCCGAGTGCTTAATTTACGTAACAACCACAATAAAGAGGAGGAAATTCCAAGCAGACTATCAACTTGAACAAGAAAAACAGCTCAGCAAAACAATGGAGCTAAATCCTTAAACAAACAAAAGTTGCAAAAACAATGAAACAAATCCATTCGAAAAGTACCCAGAGCAGTTGATTTTGATCAAGATAGACAGCATATATCAAAATTTGATTTTGGGCCAAACTAGTGGACAAGTGGATTAAATGGGTACAAGAAACCCAAAAAATGGAAATAAAAAGGTTAGATGAACAAAACCCAGTAAATAATTTCATCGTAAGAGAAAAGGGTTGTGTTAAAAATGAGGGGAAGAGACCTTGGGGAAGGGAACGAGAGATGCCGACGCATAAAGGGTTGCGATTATTGGATTTGAAGGTGGATGAGTAGTAGACGCAACCCTTGCATGATTTTGCAGCCTTCTTGTTCGGATTTTGTGGGCTTTGGTTGGTGATTTTGTCGTTGGAATTAGGGGTTTCGTTCTCTTTACCCACTTCCTCCTCCATCGCTCTCTCTCCCCTCTCTCTCTCTCTCTCTCTCTCTGCGAGCGAAGCGTTTCCCTCTCTCTAGATGGAATTAGCGTGACAGACAGACAGGCTCCAACGTTGGTCATTGGGTGTTGTCGAGCTCAGGACGGTGCCGTTTGGTAGATTTTTATTGTTTTTTTTTTCTTTTCCCCTTTCATTTTCTTTTTAGGAAAATGCCAACCACTGCAATTTTAAAGTTCATAAAAGTTTCACATAAAATAATAAAGTACTTTCGTGAATAATTTTTTGACTTTCTTGACACGAAATTATAAGTCCCAATTAGTCCTTTAATTTTCCGTAAATTATTTTTTTTTAAAATTTGGATTATTTTTTTAGTATCTAAAAACTACACGTCTTCTCATATGGACTACCTCCGCATAACGGAGGGAGTAACGTCTTTATAATAACCATTCAAGTTTTACTGTTTTAATTGTTTTAGTTTTACTGTTTTAATTGTTTTCATGTTTCGTTTTTTACATGCCATCAGGCATACCATTCTTTTTAAAATGTGTATTCTGGTACAACTTATCAATATCTCCATATTCTATACGCTATGTGTTTTCCATTTTTCTAAATAATACCATTGCAATAATAATATGAAGTACAACAAGAATAAATGCTTCTCTTAAAAAACCCCAACAGACAACCTTCCCTACAAGCCAAGATGTCAATGTTATGTTGCAGGGCCTGAGTTTAGGCATGAAAATATGAAATTACAATAGGCATTGGTAAGAGAATATCAATACTTATATACAACAATCATAGCAAGTAACAATCCTGACTTTAGCCGACCGAAAAAAACAACAAACTTCCAGGTGAACTTCTGTTTCTTTGTTTTCTTTTTACAACAATAAATGACAACTCATTTTGAAGGGCACACTTAATGGAAACATTTGCCATTGTATCTACGTACACAGCTTTATTTCCGTGAAATGTACGAGGCTATAGATCTTTTGACGTTTTATCTACAGATCTGTTGCCAAGGAATTTGACAACAAAGGTGATCTCACCCAGAGAATGTGGAAATGAAGACCCAAGCTGAACTCAATAACAAGTCCCAAATCTAAGGTCGGATGAGAGTGCTACTGAAAACAGGATAATAAGCATCTAGTTCAAGCTGTTCAAGTATCTGCTGGGTAGCCCAAAGATAAGAAGAGTGACCCTCAATGAGTTCGGTTACATTAACCTGCAAATCCAAAACCAAATGTATTTCAACGTGAACAGTGGAGTAATAAAAAGAAGCAATGTATCCCCAGTAACAAATTTTGATAGGAAGTAAACACCTACATTCTCAATTCCAGGAACATTAATTGGTTGAATTCCAGCTAATCCTTGCGTAAGCAGGCTGAGCAAATATAACAGTCAAATCTCAGTAGCAAAACAGGAAAAGATAACTCATACCCCTCAGCTGGGAACCTTGACCTGTTTGTTTTCAGGGCTGTCGTACCATTTCAGGCACGCACATAAGATAACTCATACCCCTTGGGCCTTGGCCAGGAATCTTGACCCATTTGTTTTGAGAGCCATCGTACCATCACATGTGCGTGTGTGTGTGTGAACTAGAGGCAAAAGGAAATGAACGAGAGGAAATATGAACCACAAATAGTTCATTACTTCATCAAATTCAAAGAATACAGTCCTTTGTCCGCAAATGGTGCAACAGCTTTCCTTCAAGTATATTCTTTTAACTAATTATAATTCTATATCTACATACCATGCATGTATGCTTTTCAAAACATACCCATATACAACTATATCAGTCACTGTGCACGTAGGCGTGTAGTTATCCTGGGGATTAAGCTTATAACAGTCCAAAAGTTCCTTTTCCAGCCACTCAATGTAGCCCAAGTAATTTGGAATTATCAAATCAGTCCAACACATTATTGCAATCGAGAATATAACTGCCTAAGTGTGCCATTTTCAAATAGCTTCTAAGTTTTTTAGATTTATATCTAGTGTTCTTGCCTTTATTGCATACCTAGCACGGAAAGCAACTCCTAGCATCCAATCATTAGTAGAATAAGCATTCACAAATCTCCCAGCCACAATCTGCAAAACAGCATTAGGTAGCTAAATACTCCATAAAAGAGCGTTGGGATTGTTAGCAAGAAGCACAGCTAGGGAAAAAACTAAGAAAGTAAAAACAGAACTCCAACTACCTTTCTAGCTGCTTCCCAGCTCTCATCTTTAATTGGAATTGGTGCCCCAAGAAGAACAACTCTTTCTACAAGTCCAGCTGCCAAATTCAGCAGAAGTACATCAGGATCATTTGAGCAAGCCAAACAACTGCTGCACAAATAATGCTTAGCGATTGATATCATTTACCACTATGTTCAGTTTCAGCCAAACACTGGAGACACTTGAAAATCACTCGTGCTCCCAGTGAGAAACCTACAAGTGTCACAGGCCTGAAAACGTTGTGAGCACTGAGCAGCCAATAATAGAACTCGACATACTGCGAAACCCCAACGTTCCTAAGGCAATGGAGCAATTTTGAAAAGCCTTGTATACCTTTGCCCTTGCAATCCTTTTAGCAACACTTCCGCAAGCAGCTTTCCAGCCTTATCCGATCTACGAGGGGAAAAATGAAACTTTTTGAGGGACGATGGGGAGTCAGGGTGACAGGAAGGTCAAATGCAGTCTTTTCCATACAGAAATTTTTGAAGTGAGATCCAACCTAATAAAGCACAAGTCGGATACAATGAATCATTTCTCAAAATGTGTATTTTGTTTGTGAATTTTAGAAAAGGTTTGTAGATTTTTGTGAGCTAATAATGACTTGATATTCTATAATGACATGCGATGAACTCAAATTTCAATTTTGTGCAATCTTCCAACACAATCTTTCAGCTATCATTCTGTATTGGACACACATTTAGACATTACGTTTCTTCAACACCAGCCCCATTCCAAAATTGAAGAAATTAAACTAAGACATAGAGGGCAATTTCTTTCCCTCTTCCCTTTCGGCCTTTTCCTTCTACTGTCAAGTAACAAGACAAACCTGTCCAAAGCAATTGCCCATTTGCTGTCAATCAAATCAGTGGCAGAGAGTAACGCTGCTGGCCATGCCAATGCCGCGAAAAGTGTGCTTAATACAGTCATCATAGCACCTCGCGTCATTAACTCCATAGCAACTCCTGTAACAAGAAGCAGTAATGTCAATATTGTCCACAATCGTGGTCGCATGGGGAGCTAATTTTAGTACTAAGCTAGGCTGATGAATTACTTGAAGTTAGCCAGTCCTGAATTGCCGTGCTTACAGCAATCAGATTCTTGGACTCCCACTGCAGTGCATACCTACAAACACATTAGCATTGTGAGAAACATGAAAGCAATGGTTGCCCTTTTCTGCATAGCAGTTCTGATTCAAAGAAAAACACTGACCACATAAAAACCGAAATGAGACAGAAGGCAAATGAAGCTCAACAAGTTCACGAAGCTAAGCATATCTAGTATACCAAGACATGACAATCTCCATGCAGGAAAGTGGACAGCGGAACCAGACCACCTCCTGCCCTTATCCAACCAGACCATGGGCACACAGTAAACCAAACATAGCTTCCACAGGTGTTCCTTTGGAAGAGAGAGCTCTCATGGCAATGCAAGTAACATATTTTCTGTGTCTTACAAGCTGGAAGTATTTGGAATGGTAATAGTGTTGATTTGTGTGTTTTAGTGTTTGCAAGAATAGAAGGGTTTGCATATGCATTTGGGTCTGTATTTCGAGGTGATACCAGGAATATCATAAATGATAGCAGAAGGTAAGGCGTGAATAATCTCCAATGAGATGATGAGCAAACTAAAAGGGATAAAGATGAAAATTTAAAACAAAAAATCATCTAGTGCAACCTACAAAGCAAATTTAAACATGGATCCCAGACTCAACAGGACTTCACTTAGATCAAACTAAAATTTAAAGAAGATAATTACCTATTCGCCTGGTAACATGAGCTATTATATACTGTAGACAATCAGAGACTGTTCAAAGCGAAGCAACAAAAGCAATAAGCAATTCGTAACAGTACGGAAAACAATTTGTCCACCATTCGGGGTCTTCAATTGTTTAACCACCTTTGAGGGAGTGAAAGAAAAAACTGGCTCTATAATGTACCATGCATATCATTAAGAGAACTCTGAAGAGTTCCAAAATAACCAAGCATAGGTACTTAAAAGAACAAAAACAAATAAAAAATTCAACATATAGGTCACATTCAAGTTATCATCGCAACTCTCTGGAAGTAATAGGACCCATCCTAGATGTAGCAGGACAGGTAAATGCACAATAAAGTAGTTTTTGAAGAAGCCAAATAAGGGTATACCTTTCCAAGTTATCATGCCGTCCTTCCCAAGGCTCTACGAAATCTTCCTTCTCAAAAACAAATCCCGACACAAATATTTCAACTGCAAGCCGCTGACAAGAGAACTTTAATGAGAATTGAACTTCTAATACAGAATTATTATTTTTGGTCAAACGGAATAACAACTTCTAATATAGATTCATTCGAAGAGAAGCTTTACACATGAGAAATGGAAGGAAGAAAAACAAGCTCTAAGTTTCTCCGCTTCCAAATACTCACATAGGCACAAGTAAAACAATTCAGGCATTGTATTTTTGCAATGGACAGTGATTTTCGCGCTCCACTTTTTACCGCAAGCGCTCCACCTTTTTGTGTTTTACACTGGGGTATTGCAAGCAACACCCCAGTGTAAAAATGAAAAGTGGAGCGCCTGCAGTAAAAAGTGGAGCGCGAAAATCAGTATCCTTTGCAATTCTATTTTGAAAGGTTTTTAAGTGTGAAGGGGCCCGTAGATGGATAATGCAAGCTAAAGAACTCACGCCTTGGTTGTGGTTTTCCCCAATAGCTTTGAACTCGAATTCATCAATGCTTCCAGTTCTCCTAGCCATTTTACTCCCGGTAAGTCCAGCTCCAGCAGCTGGTTTGATCAAAATGTAAGCACACAAGACAGTTTCATATTGGAAATTTTGAAGTGTGCCACTATAACCCTTCTTCCCAGCATTCACTTATCCATGAATTAGTTCAAAATTACGACAAAAGCAAACACTACACAAGCAACACTCTTTACTTCATTTACCAGTTAATACATCAACTAGCCATACAGTAAATTCGCACTTCGTACAAAGCCAGATTTCAGATCTCTCCATGAAGCTCTCGCCATTGGTTGGATTAAATTTTGTACATATAAATATCCACCACAACTATTTCAGATTTTTATGCACTTTGCCAAGCGGACAAAATATAACTCTTTCAACGTATCCTTTTTACAACCCAAGAAATAAAAATAAGTATGCATTCACCTCCAAAGGATGCAGCCACTGCAACAGAGCCAGCAACAGTTCCTGCAGCACTTGCAGCTGCAGCAAACCCACTTGCTCCTATCACTGGAATGAGAGTTCCCAATGTAGGCGCTAAAGCACCTAAACCCGCAGCAATAGCTGGAGCAGCCAACCCTATTGCACAAAGAGAGAGAGAGAGAGAGTGAGTATAAATTCATCAGGAAAAAACACTCATGCCATTTGAAACTTGTTTGACAATGCGAATTTATGCGATTTACATTTTTCATAAGCCTAGCGTAAGTTATCTTACCACCAGTAATTGCCAGTAATGTTCCTCCTGTTAAGGCAGCTGCACCTATTATTCCTCCACGTTTCCACTTGGCCCAAGAACTTTTTGGTGACTGGGTTTCTTCTTCTTTTGATTGTTCCTCTTTCACGATAGCCATAGCAGAGCAAGCAACCATAATCTCAACCGCTTCCTGCAAAGAGGAATTTTATTTGAGGGTCAAACAAGCTAGAGTGATCCCTTTTCAAGTAGTGATACAATCTATGACCCGAAGTGGTTGTAGTCTCAATGATAGTGAGGCAATCAGGGCAGCTGTTAGTACAAGCATTAATCTCTGCCTTCCTCACTCCAAACCAAGAAATTAAAACTCTCATGATATGTATGTTCCTTCTACAGTTTAAGAAATCAGGCTTCCAACGCCCCAAAAGTGCAACCCACCTCACACGGTGGAGAGGCAACTAGAATAACACACCCTTGTACTGAATGTGGTGTATAAAGAATTATAGACACAGACCACAGGGCTCAATCTTAACAAGGGACAAATGCAAACCGATAATCTCGGACCAAAGACTACAAATAACGGAAAATCAGATCACACGTTGAGAAGTAGCAACCAAAGACTTCCTACAATGAAAGATGAGATTCCACGTCGAGTTACCACTTACCAACTGTCCCAAAGACTCAAGCTGTTAGAAATGGGCCCAACAAACAAATATCAAGCTTGTGGAAACCTTTAATGAAAAAGGAAACAAGGGGGAAACTTAACAGTAACGGAGACTTCCATGAAATATTAATGCTTGTAGAAAGTTACATGTCGCATCCTACCCTGCATTGTTATGACATTGTAAGGGAAACTAGTCATCTTTTTATTTAACAGGGAAAGAAAAAGAAGTTAAGGAGAATTCTCGCAGTTAGCCTTAATTTGTTATAGCCTTCTAGAATATCATGAGCAGATGCTTTTCTAAGGGTCTCTATCAATTCCAATTACTATATTGGGATAAAGTGCATGGAAAAAGATTTGAAGAGCTAATTCAATGTTCCTCATCTTTCCTACGTTATACAACCAGTTAGTCCATTAGATCTCCAGTATGCTTATAACAGCCAGAAGAGGAGGCTTTATACTTGAACAGTGATTTCCAATGCAACAAACTGTTTCAAGTTTCATGTTTTGCAACGACCCACGCCAGCTAACCTACTTAACTCTTAGCCTAACCACGCGGCTCAACTCAAATGGTTAACCTTGAGTTAATAGTAGCTGTTGGGCGTTGCCATATATTGCACAATATTCCCACATCTCACCGATGCGGGACTCCTTTTGGGGTTCTTACATGTTTCCCTTCAGTCTAGCGACATTAATGATCGGCTTTTTCTACCACTATGAAAAGTCTTACGATACATATAAATCAGATTCGACAATAACGAGGCAACAAAGCAAATTCTGCATATTTAAAAGTTTTATGGCTTGTCGTGCTACAACCACCAGCGAAAATCCAAAACAAAAAGGCATGTACAGTATATGTTGGAAACAGATAAATACATGCTTACATGCTTATACGAACCATTTTATTCCAATTTATATCAAACCAGGTTGTCAGCAACCGCAGAGCTACACGATGTCGAGCATCATAGCCCCTCCTTCGTTTTTTAGATTTTTTACCGTCTTCAGGTAAATCTGCAAGACAAGCTGAAAGAAGCTCATAAAGAACTGTCACTTTCCTCTGGTAACTAAGCATTGTTACCTCCTCTGGTGGTTTTTCATGTATATTACTCCCAGCTTGGTTAGTTGTCTGTTCACCGCCAATCATATTACAACTTGCCCCCTCTGGGATTTCAAGGTGCATATTTTCCACTGCAGTGTTTGGTTGCATGTCAGTGGAACATTTCTGCCGACGTTCTTGCTCATACTCACGATGTTTTTCCATCTTACGCTCAAAATCAGGAGGAGTTGTTTCCGTGGTTTGTGCCATGACATCAACAGATTTTGACAAGGCAAGTTCCATGTCCTTCAATTCTGAGGAAGTATCGGTGATTTCTTCTGAAAGTAATCTCAAGAACTGTGACAACATGAGTAGTAAGCTATTAAGATAAAATGAGACCTGACTGGATGACCTCCCCACATCACATAACATGTCTAACTGGATGACTGCCCACATAACCAGGGGATAAAAGTTGGTCCTTTGTCAACTTAATCACCCTGAAACAATAAACTGTACTAGGAAGTAGAGACTGAATTAGAAGTCATCTTTAAGCTTTGACATCAAGCATGTGTAGGCAAAATCTGCGACTGTTCAGGGGGTATTCCTCACCCCTGCCCCAGCAGGGGGCATCATTTTTAGTCTTCCAATTATTATACTTGAGTGCCAAACTAATGTAATATTAACCAACTTCGAACTCCTATATTTCCCAAAGTGATCAACCAATACTAAGGTACATAGACACCAGCAACTAGACTTAGCAACCAAGGCAGCATGCCACTCCATGTTTGCATGTATGAAAGCCTCTGAATTGCATGTTTGAGATACCTCTTCCAACTACCGTTTTGCCGTACAAGAGAACAGGAAAACAGCGAAAAACGTAGGTACTCTTTCTCAGTTTTTCACTTTAAGTGCTCGTTAGATAGACAGAAAACCTTACCGCTCCAATATGATGCGTGGCAGGAGAAGACCCAGCAGTTTCTTCAAGCCCAGTCCACGCATTCTTATCTATCTCAAGGAACCTGATCGTGACAATTTTGATAAATAACTTTGACCACCACCCCAAAAGAAGAGTACTTGAAAATTTATTTAAGAAAATAATTCTCACAGTAAATGTCAGATCTTCCAGGAAAAGTAAAGTAACCTACTGTGACGAATAGCTCTATTAGAGAAGGTGAAGATCCAATGTTCTTCGGTCCACAACAGTGAACACCTAGGCACTATTCAGTAGTCAAGAGAGGAAAGGGATGGAAGGACAGTACAAACACTTGCACACTTACATTTGTGGAGGCCCAAACATTGTACATTGCAGTTTTTAGTCTGTGAAGGTGATTGTGCAATTTGGGCACTTATTCTTAATTTTCTCTGTAGACAGT
Source organism: Rhododendron molle (assembly GCA_025413875.1). Taxonomy (NCBI): domain Eukaryota; kingdom Viridiplantae; phylum Streptophyta; class Magnoliopsida; order Ericales; family Ericaceae; genus Rhododendron; species Rhododendron molle. The sequence goes on along the minus strand of CM046395.1, from coordinate 4,590,421 downwards.
TTTTCAAACAACTTGTCCTCCAAAAATTACAAGAATCTTACTTTTTCACTTATTTCAACACGTAACTAAACAATTATATACTAACTTTATTATAGGATTCTTTGCCAAAAGACATAAAAATTTGCTCCATTTTCCTTTACTGAGATCACATATCACATTTCCAGTACTAACTTCCCTCCAAAAAATCTTTGACAACTGAACGGAGCCCAATTTCATTTGTCTACCCCTTCCGGAGATTTTCTCAACACCAAACTAGTTACCTGTTAGTAATAATCAGGGCCAACTCTGAAATTTTCGGGGACAAAGTGAACTTTTCAAATGGTGACCATGTGTAATTTACAGTTCAAACTTTCAGAAGAATAAAATCAAATTTTATGAGAAATATTATAAATATTCAAAAGTATATGTACAAAAAACTTGATCATCATTCCATTATTTCAAAAGTAAAAGTCAATTATCACTCTTCCCGTGTAGTTTTAGCAACAACAATAGTAGTTGTAGCTCGCATAATCAAATTTATCCTTATCAACGGGGAAAAAATCAAGTTTATCCACCACATCACATTCATTAGATAACATAGCTAGTCCATCCAACTAATTCTTTGTATAGAGAATATAACAGCATAAGAAATTTAGAGGCCCAAAAATCAGATAAAACGCGGGGGCTGCATCCTCAGCTAATGCTCAAAGCAGCAATTCAGACAAGGGTGCCTTCCTTCACTAACAAGTAACTAATAAGGAAACTCCTCGGATAAACCAATCAGCCAATGTAAATATACGTACACGAGTTTCTTTATTACGATTCAGAGTGTTCATAGTTGCACGCACCTCGACTAATTCCTGGATATGTATACACAAGTACATGAATGTTCATGCATATAAATGGAAATTATTAAGTGGTTACCGGAATATAGGGCGGAGGAGTCCGGAAGAATCGTGGACCCAGAGCTGTGGGTCCTCGGCGACTGAATCGCTACTGCTGCCGCTGCTGATGCGATCGGCGGTGGGATCCTCGTCGGCAGAAAGGGCGGAGGAGCCCAACGGGTGGGTCTGGTGGATCTGGGCCTGGCGTAGGGCCAACCCGAACAGGGCTCCGGCCGCGTACCTCTGAGTCGGCGATAACATTGACGACGACGACGACGACGACATCGCAGCGAGTCGTGGCGGTGACTCGGGAACGAGTTGTTAGCTTAATTATATATATTCAGGGAGAATTGGGAATGGCGATTGGAGATTGGTTGAATTTGCGATACGGGTTTGGCATCTTTGGTTTGGGAGAGAAGCTTAGAATTGATCAGGTCTACACTTCAATATATTCTACTATTTGAAGTAGTTAGTTATAAACGGCCACGAGAAAGCCCTGCTGTCCTTAGGCATGAGTGTTGATCTCGTCTGGCCATTCATGTTTAAGCAATCAACGACTTAGATTTTATTTTGACCGAACAAATCTCAAACATTCAACAGCGGTGATATCTGAATCGAGCATGGACGGTTCGAATGGAATCAACATCTATGCTAGGGGATGGCAGGGCCCCGGGTACGTTTTGGATATTGCATTTTCTTGTAGGAATTTTAAGTAATTAGTACAAAAAAAGTCTACAAAAGTAGTCAGGGTTTTATCATGTTTTTAGAAGAAAATTTTGAACATCATTTTTTCTAAAATATATACCAGAAACGAGTCTCAACGCTGTTTTGGCTAACATTAATTTGGTAACATGCCTTATGGAATTTCAAGAATTAGATTTTAACATTTTTTTGGCAAGTCCGAAACTCCTAGAATTAGATTTGTAAAACACTACTACTAATTGAAAGTCGGTTAAAAAAAAAAAAAAAGAAAGAAAAGAAAAAAGAGCTGTCAGACTATGCATCATTTTATAGCAGATTTTCATTTTTTAGAAACTCAAAATAACGTCTTTTACTAATATTCTTCCTCAAAAAAACACTGAAGGAACGAGTCTCGAAAGCTTTGAACTAACCAGGTTTCTGCAAAAATGTCGTCGAAAAAAAATTAGATTTTCCAACGCAATCATACGAAATGTCTCTACGATAAAAAAGAAAAAAGAAAAAGAAATGACTTATAAAATATGTGAGATTAAAAGAACCTTTGGGTACACAACCCAACTATGTAGTTTTAATCCACCCATTAAAACAAAAATAACTGTAGTTTCGCTTCCTAAATGAAATGATAATATGAAGTTACTACACATTACAACAGCAGAAATATGAGGCTGCTTCTCAAAACATTTTCCAAACTACTTGAATGACCCAGCATCTGGGGAACAACCATCATCGCGGATGCAAATAATTACAAGCTGCTCCCTTCTTGCAATACCCGCTCTCAAAAAATTTACAAACTCGCTGCCCTTTAGGCTGCGGCCTGGAGTAACCGCCGCTGCTACCACCGCCGCTACTGCCACCAAACGAGGACTGCCTACTACTCCCCGACGGCCTACCCCTGCTAAATCCTGAATCGCGGTCTCTTGGGCTCTGGTCTCTTGGGCTTTGGAAAGCCCGGTCTCTTGGGCTCACTAATCGCTCACCACCATGTTTAGAATGTGTGTCCCGCCCTGTAAATCCAGACGAAGCGCTCCGGTTCGGGTTTGAACTTCCCCGAGGTGTCCCTTGAGCGTGTCCTATTCCCCTGTTTGAATTCCCTTGAGTCAACGCTCGGCCAACACCAGTTTCCATATGTTTTCCATCAACCATATCCCGACCGACGGTGGATGGTTCAGTTAGCTTAGTTTCTACCTCCACTTTAGTGCTGGTAGAGGATTTCTTACTAGACCTCTTTACAGGATCAAGGACACCACCCTGAGATGGTGCTCGAATTCGTTCAACAGTCGGAGTAAGTTGTGGTGGTGGTGGTAAATTTATCTCCTCCGTGGAGGCCAAACCGACATTTTTCACAAGTGGAGGGACCAATGACATATGGGAAGTAAAACAATCAATCTTAGAATCATGAAACAAGTCCTCACCACCATTCACCGAAGTAGGGGAAGCGAGATCACCACCGCCTTGAGACTCCATTGCATCAACTTCAGCCAACAAATCGGAGACTGATTCCTCAGCCAAAGTGCTAATCTCGATGGGCTCAGTGACACTTGCCAGCCAACTGCATGAAGGATGGGGTGGGGAAGGAGTAGCAACTTCATCGCACTTAGAAGTAGAAATAGCAGCATGATCGTTGCCCACTTGAGGTGGTTTAAGTGAAGACAGGAAACCTGAATTCCATTCCTCAAAAGAAGGTTTTGTGTGAGTAGAGGAATATCCACCCCATTTATGAGATACTTCAGGAAGTTGCACCTCAAAATCTGTGGAGACAAACTGTTTGTTGTCAATGGCCTTAGCATTCTCATCCTCGTCAACTGGCTTTGTTTGGGGACTTGGCACCTTATGGAGAGTAGAGTCAGCTTTCTCATCCCCATCAATCGGCTTGGATGTGGAGCTTGGCAGATTTGGAATATTTAAATCTTGAACAAAACCATTTGACGGCACCGACTGCTGATTTTGGGTAGAAGGGCCGTTGGAGTCCCCATTGCTAGTCTTTCGCGGTGGACTAGGCAGATTGATATCAATTCCAAATATTTTCTCTACCATATCAGTTGAGTTCACAACAGAAGCAAAACCAGAGTTGGAATCCCAGTTGTTTGAAGAATAGTTTAAAGTCAGACTAGAGGATTTGTTCTGTCCACCAGTAGTCTGATGCACGATGTTTCCATGTGGAATCCCATTTACACGATTCAAAGACATTTGTACCTCATCACCGCTTGCTTGATGCAGAGAAGGTTCATGGGCCTGCTTGATAAATACAACTGAAGGTGCTGGACAATGCACTTGGGGGTGCTCAGAGTTAGAACTTCCGGTCTGAATATCATTCATGTATACCCTGCTAGCATTGGACTGGGCTACTGCTTCATTCATACTGCCACTCCACTGACCACCATCACTGTTGCGTAATCCACCATCGGAGGAACCTTTAATAACTTCCTGCGCTGGTAAAGATGCGTATCCCATTGACGTTGATTTACTTAAATGTCCATCCAATACATCCATCAAGAGTAAAGAGTGGCCTTCCTCATCGTTTAAACTCCATATCCTCATATCATGTGGGAAGTATCCAGTGGTACTCCATTTACGTAGCTGCAACATACAAAACGGTCCTTGTATAATTCCATTTGGGTCTCGGTAGTGCCACAGTTTGTCTATTTCACTATCATAAGCAAATGGTGCGCTGCCAGTAGAGAGAGATGCAACTGAGGCTTCTGATCCAACCCCAGAAAAAGATCCAATTTGATTATTCCAACCGCCAACGACTGAACCAGATGAATCAACCCGGTTTCCTGGTTTCTCATAGGTATTTGATCCGCATGCATCTTTTCCCTCATTAACCAAGGATTCATTCTTTCTTTCTATATCCCTGCTAGAAGCTCCTTTATCCAAGTAAAATGGAGAAGACATGCTTCTACTGCCAGAATGATACGAAACATCATCATTCAGAGAAGAGTTCAGATTTGGATCCCTTTCATTTCTACTTAATCCAGAATATCTTGATTTTGCATGCTCATCTGCATATATCACCAGCAAAAGTAACTGAGAGGTAGACATATATGGAAGAGGAAGAAATTGAAAGCGCTGATTGGAAAAGGGAAAGTTTCATATCCACCAGGCAATGCAAGAGACCTTGTCTATGGTTGCTATTTACAGCAGGATCTTCATCAGAGTGACAATTAGGATCCATATTTGGATCCGCATGTACATCGGGAATCTCATGTAGCCTGCGCTGATGTTCCTCGGGTGTCTTCAGAAGCTCTAATTTCTCTACACATTCTCTAAGCGTGAATTTGTCAGGGAATACCAATATAGGAAAATTTACTTATTCTTGTCCAAAAAAAGAGAGAACAAAAGTAGATAGGAAATATAGAGGACGGAATGGTAAGAATTGCTAAGCTTGTAGACCATTTTTAGTATTAGAACACACATGTAATCTGATCCCCTGTTTGACAGTACGATGATAAATAAAAAAAGCATTGCAGCGTAGCGTAGCGTAGCCACCCTGAAAGCAGGCCAAGGTTGCAAAAATCTAATTTTGTTCAGGAATCATCAGTTTCAGCATGCAGTTGCTCGAATCCACGATCTTTGGCCGCAAACAGAAACTCCAGCAAATAAAGAATCGAAAAACTAGAGTAGAATTATAATCTGAATTTTATCCCTCCCGAAAACTTCCCTAAATCCTTGATTGTAGCAGATTTATATGCATTTCCGGCATACTTAACATTAGTGAGATGGAAACTACTTAAAGAGAACTCACACCGAGAAACTTGAACCAACTATACAGAACCCATAACTCGACTCCATTACATACTTATATTCAATTTCAAATCAATCAACCCCCGATGTCCTCTTTCAGAATCTGCATTTCCTAACAGAAATGATCTTACATACTAGTTGCATCAGAAAGCCAAGCTTTCTTTTCTTTACCCAGTTTTCTGGGGTTACCATACAAAAACACTATACATAAATAGGCCCCCTAAGTACATCCCGGGGGGCTTAGGTTGCATTTCCCCCATAAAGAGACTCAAATTTGAGTCTCCTTGCATACATATCAAGAAATTGCTTAAATAGCATAGAATTAGGAAAGCCAGAATAACCTCCAAGTTCATAAAGTGGCGATATCTTAATTGGTTCAAGTCAAACAGACCAATTAGTGATTCCCAAACTTCCTATATGTTCTCCTTTTCAGAAAGGGACAATGTCCCTTTCCTTTTTTTCGTACTATTCTGGCTATTCAAATTGCCATGTTATCACATCTGAAACAAAGAGTTCAATACGATTAACATGATCGTCTAATTTCGTATAGTAATCTACTCATTGGGATGTAGGATACTACAATATCATAGTGAATGAGAAAGTTAAAAATCACAGTCCATGAAGAAAGGATATTCCTTGTTATGCCCCTTTTCACTTGCTCGATCCCGAAGATTATTGAGCCGCAATATCTCCGTTTCCAGCCACTACAAAAATGGAATGAGAGAAAAGAGAAGGAAAAAACAAGGCATCATCCAAAGAACGAAACAACTTCTGAAATCTGGATCCCAACTGACATTAATCAAGATGCCAGACGAGATCATAAATTCTGTAAACAACAACAGATAGGAAAAATTGAAGTTCGAAAAAGTAAACCATGGTGTGACGTGAATATTCTTTGCAATCAGAAGTCACGAAAACTTACATCATTGAGTTTCACTTCCTGAAGTGCCATAGCTCTCTCCCGCACCTGACCCTACAACCATGCATGGACCTCCTTATCAAAACTGTTAAAAAAAATGTAAATGAAAAAACAATATGGATGAGTAACTAGAAGTAACATTAAGATGCACACTTACTACTGTCAACCCTGCAACAAGCCCACATTTTATAGTTTGACGTAATCTTTGGCATTCATCCTGGGAAAAGAACAGTGTCAGGACAAAGGACAAAAGTACGTGGATGCCAATGCAAAAATCCATGTAGTTTGACAACTGTCCAAATAGCCACACTTGATAGTCTAGATTCTAGAACAGCCAAAAAAAAGGTGATGACATCATAGCCCTCAAGATCAACTCATACTGGGAAAACCAGGACTGGTGATGCGTAATAAATCCTGTCCGCACTAAGATGTAAAAATTCTTAAGCTAGTATTTCGGGTGATGATTGACATGGTAACTATGGATTACATGGATGAAGTAGTTGTTGGACTTCAACACCATGTTTAGATAGATTAAGTGGGAAGTGCTTCCAGATGGTTGCAAATAAAAATAAAAATAAAAAAATTGCCAATTAAAACTTTATAAGACAAATCCAACCCCGTCAGCATCCCTAGAATATACGAGGCTCCAATACAACCAAATTCATGCTTACACTAAATAGAGCAGACATAGGACAAAAAGGAAACAAATATACAAAAGTTAAAAAATATACTAGTAGGATTATTAGATAGATTGGATTCAACACAAGAGCAGTGATCTAAGCAACAAAGTTTGGGAGAAAATCCGCCCACGACCAAAAACGTCATACTACCGGTATAATTGGTTAACTCGGAAAATCACAGCGATGGAAATGAAAGTATCATGTCACTTTAGCAATATATTGGAGTCCATTGCTAATCATAGCTCAAAAGCCTCAAATTAGTAGTTGTCCACAATTAAAGCCCTGTAGTGTGGGGCCTTCATCACCAGTAACTGCTCCTCTAGTTTAGATTGAAGCTATTAAGGTAATGACAATCATCACAGCTATTCGGCCTTTCCCTAATACTTAGACCAATGACATGAAAGTCTGCATATAACCAATCAAAAAGGATTGTTCTTCATGTGTTATCAAACCATAGAGATTTCTTCATATATAATTGATCATTGAGAATCTAGAAACGTAAATTTGGTGAATATGGAATATGAGATCAAAGCAGGATGCTGAATCGCTGAATCACCTCAGAGAACTCTTGATTGGAAACATCGTCAATTGATATGTTCTCTTTCTTGTCCAAATTTAATATCGCAAGCTTGAAATCTGTTGTCTTGTCACCTATTTTATACGGGACTGCCACCTTACAAGTACCTGAAATTTAAATATCAACACTTTGAAGCATCTGATGATATGTATTTACAATGTGGTTCGGACCGTTAAAATAGGCTGTGTTTGCATACCTACAACTTCGACAAGCCTGTACATATCTATATTTGGATCACCACTAGAAATTCTTATTCGCACAAACGACCCAACAACCTTATCATGGAACTTTCCATTATCAACAAGTAGACTTTCCATCAAATCACGCCGCAAATAGATCAACTTAATGTTGTGAACATCAATTGCAGCATACTCATCAAGATTTATTTGTGGTCCTCTCTCGTCGCCCTTTCCACGAGTTTTATGTTTCTTTTGCTTACCCATCACGAATAGGTTATCATTGTTTCCATCACCCTCAACTTGGCTCAAAACATCATGAACAGTATTGTCTTGAATTACATCTTTCCTTGAGTCCTCTTTAGCAAGACAGTGAAATTCAAGAAGCTTTAACATTTCAAAGTGACCCACACGTGGTCTCCCAAACAGGTTTCTAAGCCTCAAATCACAAATGATTTGACTTTGCTGATGGGGATCACGAAGATTGTTTATCTTTATATAGTCTAGCAAAAGCGTCTGGACATCAAACTGAGATAGGAAAGATGTATCGCCATTCCTCATGTGTGCAACAAACTCCAAGAGTTCTTTAGATGCCCACTCTTTGGTTTCCACAGAAATGCTGTTATTGTCACTAATTGACCTGTCCGTGCTGGGAGAGCCTCCTTTTTTAGGTAAGTTTAGCTGTTCTTTTGGCCTATCACAGTTATTTGCCTCCAGGAGTCTAGAAGTAATGCTTGGAATAGCAACTTTGCCCTCATTACCACCATAATGCACATCCAAAGATTTCGCCTTATAGGTCACAGTACCAGCTGCTTTCCAAGGATTTTGAGCTTGAGTTAGCTCATCTAAAGTTAAAGACAGCTTCTCCTTCAAGAGAACCCAGTATACCTTGAAAAGATACTCCCAGCTACTCTTGTCATCAAAATCTACTTGAACCTGCCCAAGTTACACACAAGATTATAGATCACCTAAAAGAGTCCAAAGCTGCCAATAAAAATAAATCAGGAAGAAAATAATTTGAGTTGAACATTGCTTATTGCAACTTCAAGTATCATCCATTCATTTGTTCTTTTACCCCTTCTTCCTGTTTTCTTTCTCAGTTCTTCGTGGGAATTGATTTTCACACTCCCCTTTTTTCTATCCACACTCCCCTTTTTTGTCTTTTACCAAAAAAAAACATGCATTTTCAACACTAAAAAACAAAAACAAAAAAAAAGGTGTGGATATCAAAAAAGGGAGTGTGAAAATCAATTCCCTTTTTCTCCTGACACACTAAACCCTCAAAATCAAATATTTTTCATAGACCACTATCAGCTGTTCTCAGGTCATTTTATTTTACATTAACTAGTTGGCTCCTTCTTAAATACTTCAACTGTTGCTTGTGAGCATACCAAGGGTTACATCAGCTGGCCAACACTTTCAGCAGCTGTATTACGCCATTAATGAAGCTTAACAACCTTACAAGATGGATCAAACAGTTTGTCTAAAAAAGAGGTTCAGGTCTCAGCAGAGCATCAGACGCATTTCGACAACCATAAGCGGGATGAAAATCCCTAAGAGAAATGGACCAGAACTGAACTGGTCAGGCTAAATAAGAAAGGGCTCAAATCAGGTGCTACCACGAGCAGGTAATTTTTATTGCCGGGAATTCTGGTGCTTCATTTGATATGACCCTTCCCTCAATCTTACCTGGGAGCTTTTAAGCTACCAAATAAGGTTATTGTATATACTCTCTCCATCCCAAAATTTTAGTCCATAAGAGAAATCGCACAATTTCGTATAACATGACAATGTACTTTTGTGTTAAGTTATGAATTTTTTTTGAACCAATCTAAAAGAATTAATGGAGATCTTTAATTTAGTGCAAAGAAATTTTAAAAATTATACATGGAAGTATTTTTTTAATCCAAAAATTACATGCCTTTTGGGAGTGGACTAAAACTTTGGGACGGATGGAGTAGTTATTATGTACTTCGAAGAGCAACAAAAATAGAAAAGTGACAAGTAAGATTCTGTAACTGGAGCTACATTTACTGTCAGAGTGTACATTCCCAAATAAATTGTCAGAATGCGTTACAATGGACAGCAGGGGGAAACAGAGGCGGCAAATTGGGGCAAAATTAGGCCAAACGACCCTAAAGCCTTTTCTACCAATTTGTTAAACACAGATTCATCATCAATGCTCAAGCTATCCAGCCAGACCAGAAGATCAAAAGGCACAAGAACCCAAAGAAAGGAAAATTTCCAAACATGTTGCTAAATCATGCTAAGATCACTGGAATATCAGAAAATCTAGTGAGAGTTAGTAGTATAAATAAATCCATCAAAACAATCTACTTCCCAAAAATATGTTCACTATAACTTGTTATGTAGATCCCACTCAACATGAGGTCCTTCAAATCACAACACAAGAAGACCATTGAGAAAGTTTGACCAGACACTTAAGTTTGATTTAGGAAGTGTCAAAGACTCGATGCTAAACTTGACCGACCAAGTTCAGAACATTGGAGCTAAGAGAGAATACAGGAAAAAAGAGAGAGACCCAATAATTTGCAGGAGCAATTACATGAAAAGTTAGGGCAGATAGGGATAAGTAATATGCCTACCATTTCCTTGTTCCCTTGGCCATTATTTTCAATCAGCATGATAGTTTTCATGCATGTTGTGCAGAAGCCTTTGTTCTCTCGTACACACACATAGTCAGCATATTTAGCACATGCCTTGCACAAGGAATATGTGCAAGTGTAGCACATGTAATGGGCAGCCTTCTGACAACTACTACATATATGCCAACCTGAAATGCAACACAAGTAGATATCTCTATAATTGTCCAAAAATATGATTAGAAGTCGTATTAATGATGTAGACCCAAGTAAGAGAAAGTACTGATAAAAACTAGCAATGACCACGGCAGATACAAATTTGATCAGATGGGAGATCAGCGAAGCACCAACAAAACATGAATATAAAGCTAACGAGGAATCACTATTTTGTAAATCAAATGTAAAATGTATAAGGAAATCACCAAATTTATAAATTCAAGTCCAACAAGGAAAAAAAGAAGTGACAATGCATATAGAAGAAAACAACTGACATCTTTAACAGAAAGTCAACCCAACCGATATAAAACACAAAAGGAAAGTAAATATTAACAGGTAGACAGTACTGCATTCAAGGAAATGGACCACATAAAGCTTGTCAACAAGACAACTAACTATGTTTAGACAATTAATCATGAATAGTCTAGCAAAAACAAAAATACAAATACTCAACCTAGCAAAAACATATTTTGGAGCTTTTAACGGCTGTTTGGATACATCAGCAAACTGGACCAGGTCGAAACCACTTCTTTATCACCAGCAACGGCTATTTAACAATATCAAGTCCACTTTCTTTGAGTTGCTGGTTTTTTTGGAGGAAAAGCAACCCTTCTTGGTTTTATTTAAAACACGTTTTGGGCAATTAGCTCAAACATAGACGCACTCTGCGTGCTTCGAATACATGTATCAAAAGCTTAAAGCCTTAAAACAAGTTAAATTTTGACCCAAAACTGCTTTTGGCTCTCCCGACTAAACCCCTAAGATGCATGGACTTCTTTAATGCTCTGTCAGATTATTTCAATTAATGAGGGTAGACTCATTGTTAATATACGGGGATATCAATTATTGCCCCTACCAAACATGCTAACAGATCCCTCTCTCCTCCAAGTAACCATCACTTAGGGTTTGTTTGATTAGGAAGAAAGACATAACAGAAACTGAAAAAGAAGGCAAGAAAAGTGAAAGAAGAGAAAAAGTTGTTTTCATCCATGTGTTTGGTTATAATGAAACTTCTATAGGAAAATTCAAAATTACTATAATTGATAAGGATAAATTTGAAATTCAATTTTTAGATAACTACTATAATTGGAAATTCAATTTTTAGATAGCTAATTTTATGAGATTGTTTAAATTTCCTTGTGTTATTTTGCAAGGGGAAAAAAAAAAAGAGGAACTGCATATGCATGGATGGGTTGCACATGATTCTTTAGTTTCTTGCATCTTCTCTTATTCTCTTTCTAATTAAACACACGAGGAGTTTTTTTTTTCCCATCATTTTCTATCCTTCTCGTGCAAATCCAAGGACTAATATTGTCCCTAAATCCCCACTATGCCCTCGAAAAGTGAAAAAGGGTCAAATTTGGGAGAGCACCCATATTTTGTGGAATCATAACTTTAGAAAGTTGAACTTACTTTAATTAGCAAAATATTTGTACTCACTCCATTCCAAATTGCTCGTCCCTTATACTATTTTGGGATGTTCCAAATTGTTTCCTCTTTGAAAAGTCAAAACAAAATGTGTTCCATCTTCCAAAATAGTCCCTTTACCAATAACAATGATTTCATTCAAAAGTTGAAATATAAGGGCATTGTTGGGAATCAATGTATCTCTATGAGTGTGACAACATTTATTGCATGTCTCCTTAAAAAGTTGGAATTCCTGTAAAAGACCAGCAATTTGGAACAGAGGAAGTACTAAAAAAACAACGAAAGAAGAAAAGGACAAAGAAGATCAACAAAGGCAAGCAGTCCACCAAGAAGAAGAATAAGATGCAAAAAGCTTATGTAAGAGTAAGAGACAACCAGGTTTCCAATCCCTCAGAATCATGAACAATGGATTATGGAACCACCTTAAAGGGCGTTGATACCCAAATATAAAAACAAGACAAGTAACAAAATCCCTCCCATCTATCATGATTTAATACCGTGGAGTTCATGATCACACAAGAATCTCGCCTTCCAAATCTAGCGGCCGCTAATTAGCACTAATTCTAATGGACACCATCATCAAGGAGGATTTAGAATTTTTTTAGAAAACACTGGTTATGACAATAAAACTAGCTTACTCACTACAAAACAGGTGCCATAACGCATTTAATTACTCTAACGGATTAACATATTTTGCGGAATGTGATAAGCAAATGATTTCTCAAAGTTATCTACGAACATTGTTATCTAACGTTGTCTCTCTCATCTTCATATCAGTCACAGTTCTCAAATCCGGTACACCATCTGTCCCCATCCACAACTTCGGTATCACCTTCTCCTCTCTCCTTATCTCCTCCCCTTTAATTGCAGAGTTCTGTTGCCACATAACCACAGGCAACTATTGCCAATTAAATTTAGTGGGGAGAGAGATGGGTTGGTATATAGGATGAGGTGTTCGTTGGAGAGACAGAAATAGAGAGAGATGGCAATGGGTAGCGTTGATTGGGAGCAGCTAGTGACAGCTGTTTCAGATGGTCTTGAGACGTTCCTTTCGTATAGATGTCTGTTTTGAATTAAGTAGGGGGCTAAATCGTAATAGCCTTCGTTGGTGTTGCCAACGGACAAAATCTAGTAACGGATGTCAAGGTAATTCTGGAACAGGTTTCCTTTTGGATAAAACCTTACGGTGGCCACTTGGCAGTGCAACTTGTCCCAATAATAATTTGCAACTAAAAGTCAAATTTGTGCGATGACCCAATCTTGTTCATGCAACTCACAATCACTTAAGTTTAGATGATTTCCTTTAAACTTTTCACATATGTCCCTGGAACATTTGTTCCCAGATTCAGATTGACGGTTCCATTTTTCACTAACTAAACCTCCATGCAAACGTTGGAACTAAAGGCTTAATCCTGCCCATACAACGTACTGGGAACAAAGAATGGGCAGACAAAATCAACCAGACCTCTACATTTCTTTCAGGTATTCTTTTTTAATATAGTTTTAACAATGAGCACAAACCGTTTTCCTTGCAGTATCATTTGAATTACGTATTTTCCGAAGATATTTTCTCTTCTTTTTCTCCCCGAGTTTAGTAGAGTGTATCCATGAATTCAATTGGAACCAGAAATTATAACCGCTACCTTGCCTGATTCGATATTTTGCGGAATGTGATAAGCAAATGATTTCTCAAAGTTATCTACGAACATTGTTATCTAACGTTGTCTCTCTCATCTTCATATCAGTCACAGTTCTCAAATCAGGTACACCATCTATCCCCATCCACAACTTCGGTATCACCTTCTCCTCTCTCCTCATCTCCTCCCCTTTAATTGCAGAGTTCTGTTGCCACATAACCATTGGAGAGAGATGGGTTGGTATATAGGATGAGGTGGAGATGAGGCGTTCGTTGGAGAAACAGAAAGAGAGAGAGATGGCAATGGGTAGCGTTGATTGGGAGCAGCTAGTGACAGCTGTTTCAGATGGTCTTGAGACGTTCCTTTCGTATAGATGTCTGTTTTGAACTAAGTAGGCGTAAAGTAGGGGGCTAAATCGTAATAGCCTCCGTTGGTGTTGCCAACTGACAAAATCTAGTAACGAATGTCAAGGTAATTTCTGGAACAGGTTTCCTTTTGGATAAAACCTTACAGTGGCCACTTGGCAGTGCAACTTGTCCCAATAATAATTTGCAACTAAATGTCAAATTTGTCCGATGACCCAATCTTGTTCATGCAACTCACAATCACTTAAGTTTAGATGATTTCCTTTAAACTTTTCACATATGTCCCTGGTACATTTGTTCCCAGATTCAGATTGACGCTTCCATTTTTCACTAACTACACCTCCATGCAAACGTTGGAACTAAAGGCTTAATCCTGCCCATACAACGTACTGGGAACAAAGAATGGGCAGACAAAATCAACCAGACCTCTACATTTCTTTCAGGTATTCTTTTTTAATATAGTTTTATCTTTTCTCTGGCCTTCATAAGACTGAACAATAGGGGAAATAGGCCTTTCCCCTTATCATTATAACCCCATCGACTAACATGGCAATGTCAGTTTATATCATGCAAGGAAATAAAACAAGTTCAAACCAAAGGCCAACATACATTAAACGCAATACACCATTATTCATCTGAGTTAACATACCGCAATTCCATTTCGCCTTGGATCGGAAGAATGCCTCGTCCCGCTTTATACAAGCTGGATGGTATGCCTTGGGGCAACCCCTACCAATTAACAACCAAAGCATGAGCAAATTATAGGTATTGTTCCACTATCATTTCTAAACTACTTTGTTGCTTTTGGAAGCAGAAACCATAGTAGATTCCACTTCCAAGCTTACGAGCCGAGCGAGCTTAAATCGAACGAATCTCGAGTAGGTTTGAATTTCTTATACATCGTAAGCCTAACAAGCTGAGTAGTAGCTTGTTCGAGCTTGGTTTGAAAGCTTAGCGAGCTTCAAAAAACATTCAAGCTTGGTTTCGTAGTGTAAAAAACCGATCTTGAACGAGTTTTAACAATGAGCACAAACTCAATGGAGCAAATCTTGAGTAGGCTTGAATTTCTTAACATCGTAAGCCTAACAAGCCGAGGAGCACCTTGTTCGAACTTGGTTTGTTCCGGTAAAAAATCCATCTTGAACGAGTTTTAACAACGAGCACGAACTCAAACTCGAGTATCGCGGTTCGTTTATCAGCCCTATCTAAAATGTGTTAGCTAAAACGTACTGACAGGTACGAATGTTGCATGAAAGGAAAATCAAAAGATAGAGAAAAAGAAACTAAAAAGCAAAAAACAGCTCACTTGCGATCGCAGAGCACGAGGCTCCCACCATCGAAGCAGATGAAACAAACGTCTTCTTCCTCGTCTTCCTTCCGTTTCTTCAACGGCGTTTGCTTCGACTGACCCTTCGGCGGCCGACCTCGCTTCCGCTTCCCGCCGCCAATCTCCTTCACCGTCGCCGTCACTCCGATGAGCTGGGGACCGTGCATCGGGTGGGCACTGTTGGCGTTCGAGAGCCCGAAAAGCTCCACGGCCGCCGCAATCGGGTCGGAGCTTCTGCTATCGGACTCTGCGCGAGGACTGTGGAAGCCCGAGCCCGTCGAATCAGCTCCGTCCATGAGGAATCGAAGTCGCAGACTACGGGAAAAAACCCTAGGTTTGCTGCACGGATTGTTGTTTTGACCGTGGGGTCATGGAGAGGGACTGACTGGTGTCAGTTTTGTGGGGGTGGGAGACGAAACTATGGAGAGAGAGAGAGAGATAGGAGACAGAGAGAGAGAGAGAGCGTGTGTGAGTGTCCAATTGGGGTGAGATCACACTGGTGGTGAGCTGTGACTTTCGGCGACGAAAAAACTCACTCCTCAACGGGATCGTCAAAGGCTCAGCACGTGAGTCGTAGTCGTGGGGGTCATCAGTCACGTGGCAAAATATTTTTCGTCCCGTTTTCCTTGCATTATCATTTGAATTACGTATACGTATTTTCCGAAGATATTTTCTCTTCTTTTTCTCCCCGAGTTTATTAGAGTGTATCCATGAATTCGATTGGAACCAGAAATTATTACCTCTACCTTGCCTGATTCGTTACTTTCCAACGCATCACGGGTGCTTGATGATCGGAACAACAATCGCATCGTTCAATATACACGACGAGCCTGCTTGTTACGTTTGTTAGGTTGTAGACTCCTCGCGAACAAAATGGTGCCGAAGCTTCTACCTTGTTTCATTATCTGTTGGTTGATTTAAAGGTTGTTCGGGAATAAACGTAGTTGATTGCCTCATTACACAACAACAGTTGAGTTTAGCTAGTAGAGAAACTCAAAGGGCTAGTTATCTCTTCTTCTTCTTTTTTTAAAAAAACAGCAAAAAGAAATTTTATTAATCTTTGAAAATGATACAAATATTAAGAGGGCAATGAGAAGTGGCATCATATTTCTAATCACGTGTCCCAGTTCGAGACCTAATTCCTTGATTGACAAAATGCTAATCAAGGAAACACCCAAATGAACAGGCCCATGCAACATATCGTAAGTCCAAAATTCGCGTGGTGATACATATTTAACGTGCCAAAATATATGGCTTTGATGTAGCTTGACAGATGACTTTCCCAGCTTTATCACATACAAATCTCATTCCCACCCAACCATTGGGGCATTGTCATGAACACTTTGCCGCCCCACCTCTTAATCCCGTCCTCCCTTCTCATCAATTACATCCTTCTTCCTTTCTCGATGTTTTTTATTGCGCCTAAAATATCTCATGAATATTTTTTCACAAGTTAGCTAGGGTTTATCATTGCTATATTTTACGTTACTAACCGCGTTAAAAGATTCTTCATCATCTAAGTTACTAGCAATGTTCATCGTATGAAGTTTGACAAAATTTTCCTTATTAACAAACAGTTAATAAAATATTCACTTTATATTTATTTATTTATTTTTTTTAAAAAGGCACAACTTTCTTGTTTCTTGCTCTTGTGATATACGCAAGAAAAAATTTATGATCCATGCATATTGGTCACTGAGGGCACACATATCTGTTATCCGAAACATAAACCTCTTGAGTAATTTTTTGCAATCGTAAAAGTCACTTGTAATTCTAAAATATCGTAAGTCCATTGATATCGTAACTCGGACAATCAATCAACGAAGAAAAAACAAAATTAATCGTTCACCATCCCTCCTCAAGCATTTTGCCTATTTTACTCTAATTAATGTACTAAGTTTGGCCGAAATTATGTTATTTTGACAAATTTGTGTGTGTTTATTGCAGCCGATTAAATTTTTTATTTTGTTGACTTTTCTTGACAAAATCAGAAAATAATAAAAGTTACTTCCAGGTATATTTTTTGAACAGTACGTCAGGTACATTTAAAAAAACAACATTGAAGTGTAATTAGGGGTTGTTATTATTCTAAATAAACCACTTTGGCTTATTTTTTGTTTTTATTCAATTTTTTTTCGTATCATTTGATTCATCATCATTTTTTTAGGAATTATTGCATCTTTATGACAAGAGTAATCTAAACAGTAAATTTTTTGATCGAAATCCAAATTTTTTTGAATAAAGACGAAAAAAGAGGTTTATTGGCTTATTTTTCATCTTTATTCAACAAAAACTGGATTTCGATTAAAATTTTTTACTTTTAAAATTACTCTTGTCATAAGGATGCAATAATTTTAAAAAAGATAATGATAATTCAAATCATACGAAAAAATTCGAATAAACACAAAAAATAAGCGGCTTAGAAGAACAACCCCTAATATTTAGGATACCAAAATCATTACGATTTTACTTTAATTTTTATTTTTATTTTGTGAAAGTGTCGTTAACGTCGCACAAACGATTTCCAACATTTCTTGCGCCAGGAGGCATCTTCTTCCACCGATTCCCATTCCTCTCTCTCTCTCTCCGTCTCTCTCTCTCTCTCTACACGAAGCAATCCAAACACGAAAGGCCCACCCAAACATCGACAGTAATCATCCGGAAAGACGACGACGACGGCGGAAACAAGAATCACACAGAGTGCACGCGATGCAGCAGAGACCTAGGCGCAGGTGCGAGGGCACGGCCATGGGTGCCATCGTATTGGATCTCCGCCCTGGCCTCGGAATCGGACCCTTCTCTCTCGGTACAACACCAAATCACATACACATATCTGTTCTATACGTACAGTTAGTTGTACCTGCGCATGCGTCCTTGTATATATTTCGATCGAATTTAACTGGTTTAGGTTTATATTTCTGTTCAATTGATTCGGAATTTCGTTAGGGATTGAGCTGAAATTGGACTGTTGTGTTGCTTGGGGGACTGTTTTTTTGTTCGATTGTGTTTGCGGTGGCGGTTTACTTGAATGATTTGCGTGATTCGTTTTGTTGATGTCGCAGGAATGCCGATTTGCGAAGCTTTTGATCAAATAGAGCAGCAACCTAACATCTACGATGTTGTCCACGTGAAGTACCTTGACGAGGTTTGAGTCAATGAAATGGGATTAATAGGATTTCTAATGTTTTTGTCCATATAAAACTGTCTCGTAAGTGGCTATCGTGATTTTGACGTTTTCGATGGTTTGGTTTTAGTTCTGCTGTTGTCGGGAAAAGGAAGAAAAAGGGGAAGTATAGTAATACACCTTGTTAATATTTTTTAGATGTTTTATATTCTCTTATGCCTTTTGGTGTTGATTTGGGGACATGGTTTCACAGCAAAATGTCCAATAAGCTACTCGGTTCTTGGAGGTATAGGGGGCCACTATTTCAGTGGTAGCGGTATTCTGAGAGCAGCCACTTTGTGCATATATTGCCAAAGGTTAGGTGTGTCTTCAATCCTCCCCCGCTCATACCCCCAATGATTGGGGACTAGATTGGTTCTGTAATTGTTGTTGTGATGTGCCCCCAGGCTCCCAACTCTTCAGTTTGATTTTGATCTCAGGCATGTACTTCGGCATGGGTCCTGAATGATCATTTAATCCTCCCCGCCCATACCCCCAATGATTGGGGACTAGATGAGTTCTGTAATTGTTGTTGTGATGTGCCCCAACTCTTCAGTTTGATTGCTGATTTCCAATTGATCTCAGGCATGTAGCTGCAGCATGCGTCTTGAATGATCATTTAACCCTCCATAGTTGAAAAGTTTACGATCGTTGATAATTGTCGGGAGATGTATCATTTTATTGTTTACAATGCAATTACTTTTGGAGTTGGATTCCGTGGGCATTTCATTGATTTAGGTCATAGTCGCTATTCAAATTGGAGTGATAGGATTTCTGTATTCTTAAAAGTGGGTTAAACTCTCGCTATCATTCCTTTTTCTTTGTTCATTTGATTGCTGATATCTGATTGATCTCAATTTGAAGAAATGGCATACGTCTTGAATGATCATTTAACACTCTGTAGTTGAAAAGTTTACGATTCGGTTGTTGATAATTGTCGGAAATGTATCTATTTATTGCATATAACGCAATTATTTTTGGAGTTGCACGCTGGGGTCGTTCATTAATTTAGGTCCTAGTGGGTATTCAATTAGGGTGATAGTATTTTGGTATTCTTAAGAGTGGGTTAAACTCTTGTAATAATTCCTTTTTCTGTCGGCAGGAGCCTCTAAAACTGGATATTGTTATAAGCTTTCCGGATCATGGTTTCCATCTTCGTTTCGATCCGTGGTCACAGGTAATAATCAATGAACACCATCCACCTCTCCCCCCCCATTTCTGGGGTTTAGTTCACCTGCAGTCATACTTGTTCTTTAAATGCGTCGGGTACAATGAATTGCATGCACAATTATTGTATATCTAGTGCCTTGTTGTGTAAGATTTTACACTCCTGGATACTTTTGCCTAAACACATGTGGCATTTAGTTGCTCTTCTGTATTGCAGATAATATGTTCTAGAATTTCAGCTAAAATTCTGCAACTTTAACTAATGACAATTGGGCTAGCTGAAATTTCTGAAAATCAATACATCATAATTCATAGCTATGGGGAACTACATGCTTGTGGTCAAGTTAATTTTGATGATATTGTCTTTAAAAGAACTCGTTGAGTGTAATCTTCATTGAAATGCAAATTAGTTTTCATTTTATTCTTATGTATAAACCATCAATGCGGTTACATGCCTGTAAGTGCACTGAGTTAGCGTAAAGTATGAAGTACACTGAGGTGGCATTTATATGGTGGGTTGCTAAACGATGTACACTGTCACTTGTAGATGTAATTAGGTTAGTCACTTTCAGTTGTGTCTAGAAAAAGAATGCAGATGGAAAAATTTGGAACTCCGCATGATGATGAAATTTTGGAACTATTAAATAGGTCATCTCATTCAGATATAAGATTTGTTACGAAGAAGGTTTTCAAATTTGTAAGAATTTTAGACCCTTGAATCTTGGCATAAACTCGCTAAAGCAGTGGTAAAAGCAGAGGATGGATGTGTACGAGGCTATGAGCGATATTTTTGTCAATAATAAGAGGGAAAGGGTAGATAGAGTAACTCCAAATAGTTGGCAATCTCAGACATGTAGATTGTGACTCATTTTTGTCAGTAAATTGAAGATATTCAGATCTCCTCCCTCCTTCACATGCGCTAAACAAATTGTTTGCATTGGTGGGTTAATGTGTCCTGGAAGTTATGTTCTTTGAACTTGAGTTTTATGACGTGATTTGAATGTTTAGCTCATTCTAAGTGTCGATTATGGGGAATTAACTCACCTCAATTTTCTATTGAGGTACAGAGACTACGGCTTATTGAAATTTTTGATGTTAAGCGTCTTCAAATGCGTTATGCGGCTACCTTGATTGGGTGAGTCATGCTTTTAGCCTTCACGATCTTAGTTTTTCTGTCAATGGATTAATGGTTGGCCATCTTCTGTACTTTCAGGGGCCCGTCCACTCTAGCTACTTTTGTAGCTGTATATACACTTTTTGGGCCAACATTTCCTGGAATTTATGACAAAGATAGAGGTGTCTACACCCTATTCTATCCAGTATGTATGCCAAATACAGATCCACGTTATGTACTATTTGCTTCTCCATATTCTTTTTTGTTTATAGGTGTTGATGCCTGTGGTTTACAGGGATTGTCCTTTTCTTTTCCGATTCCAGCTCAGTATACGGATTGCTGTCATCATGGAGAAGGTATTGGATCTTATTTTGTTCATTTTTAGTATGGTTTTAAAAGTGCTTATTGGCATTCTTTCTCCTTTCACTGTGAAGCGGAGTTGCCCTTGGAGTTCCCGGATGGCACTACTCCAGTCACTTGCCGTGTCTCTATCTATGATAGCTCTACAGATAGTAAAGTTGGTGTCGGTTCACTAACAGACAAGGCTCATGCTCCTCCTCTGCCTGCTGGCAGCCTCTATATGGAAGAGGTGCATATTGAGGTTTGACTATTTCCTTTCCTAGCCCCACATAGTTTTGTTTTTTTAGTGGTTTCTTACCTGCTCAAATTTCTTATGCCAGTATAAAGTGAAATGCACCATGCTAACGGCCGTTTGAACTAGTAGGAAATTTTGATAAAAACTTTCTTCTGGATTGAGAGATATTGTAGCTAGCTAGCCCTTGCTGTCTATGATGTTACTATGTCTTTTCTATAGCTATTCCACAGCAGCAGTAAAAAATTGTCTCTTTTGAAGACTTTCATGTGACCCCTAAAGTGGATTTGGTTGACTGATCCTGTTCAATTTTCTTGTCGTCCAGCTTGGGGAAGAGTTATGGTTTACTATTGGCGGGCAGCATATCCCATTTGGTGCATCACCACAAGTAATATATGCTTCTCTCTTTCATTGCATGGAATCCTTTGCTTGTTTCATTTTCTGTAATTTGATTTCAAATTCTTTCCTTCAGCTTTGGTGCCATATGTCTTACTATTTATTATTTTTTTAGAGATGGTTCGAATTGCACCGCTTTTTTTGACTTCCATATGTTATCTCTTGCTATGTATTTCTTCTCATGGTTACTTTCGTTCCGTAGACATCCTTGGGAGTATGAATTCTTTGGCATTAAAACAAATTTGAACCTCATAGGTTGATTGTGAAATTAAGAGCAATAATTCAACAAAAGTCCAAGTAGAAGTTGAGAGTAAAGCAATAGTGCAGCAATGAATCACAGACTGGTAGAAAATTTGTGAATGAACTAAGAACAATGCACATAAGCGAATAGGCTAACTTCATCCATTGAAAAGTTAAAAACATTTTGGAATTTTTATGGAGAATTCAAAAAGTTTATGATGCAAGTCCCTGTTTGCACAAACTGTAGTGCTATTTTAAAGTGTGAGAAAACAAAAGAAAAATACCGAGGAGTTGAAAGAGAAGTACTACACCCATAAGAAAAGAAAAGAAAAGCTACCAGGATTACGAAACAGCTAATAGCTTTCCAATCTCTACAACAAAAAATAGTAACTTCATTGACTTTGAGTAAATTTTTTGTGTAACGCTTTTGTTGTGTTTATGCAGGATGTGTGGACTGAATTAGGCCGTCCTTGTGGAATTCATCAAAAGCAGGTCTCTTGGTTATTCTTCCTCTTTGAAACCGATAGTTAGAATGTACACTGGTTATGATTGTATGATTCAGCTGCTTATATTGAGACATGGATTTTATTTATCAAATATGCCGAGTGTGTTATGACCCGTGGCCGCCCGCCTAGTGGGGGCGGCTCCTCCGTTGTGGGTAAACCGGAAACCTGACTCTACACACATAATTTAGAGAGCAGTGAGGTTGATAGAAGAGATTTTTGTAGTTGTTTAGGAGCTGTGTCTTCACTATTTGTTACATGCCAGGTAGATCAAATGGTGATACATTCTGCCTCTGATCCTCGGCCACGGACAACTCTCTGTGGTGATTACTTCTACAATTATTTCAGTCGTGGCTTGGACATATTATTTGATGGCCAGGTATTGTCTTCGTTCGTTAACTGTGAGATTTCTGTAGTGAAGTTTTGCATATTAACTTCCTTTTTGGAAAAAAACTCACAATAATTCGTTGAATTTGCAGACTCACAAAATCAAGAAATTCGTTTTGCACACCAACTTTCCAGGGCATGCAGATTTTAATTCGTACATAAAGTGCAATTTTTCTATTTATAGTTCTGATTGTAAGTACCTTTCTGTTACTGAGATTTTGTAGGCATGCTATTGCCAACTTAGAAATGATACCTTTCCTTCAAATTTTCTATTGCAGTTGGTGGGTCGTTTCATCGTGAAGTAAATCCCTCTAAACATTGCATTACACCCAGCACAAAATGGGAGCAAGTGAAGGTAAAATATGTTTGTTGTGGTTCCTAATTATGCTAGATTTTTTGTCAAGGAACATTGATTTGGAAATATGAAAATGCAAGCACATGTGATTTCACATTTGGTAATCTTTTCTTCTTTATGTGATTGCATATTGGGTAATTTCTTATCCTTTCAATTGCGTATTTGGTAATATCTTTATAATGAACATGTAGCTCTTTCTAGAGGGGTATGGCAAAAAATGAATTCAGATGGTCGATCCTAATTGAACCCGAAACAATGCTAAACTTTGTTTCGTTTGATTTAATGTCTGTTAGCTCATTTGGTTGCAGCAAAGAAGATACAGAGTCTGCTATTTTTGGTTTTTTGTATAGTATGTATTTTTAACTAGTGGAACTTTTTGGTTGGTGTCTGTGGGAGCTGACATTCAATTAGTTCCTTCGTAATTTTTCTTGATGAATGCATGACGAGAGGAAAGAGATTCCTCACATCCTATTAAGTTGCAAGATTTTGCTCTTTATGCTTCGATATTTTGGCCCAAATCACATTTTCTCTTCGAGTTATACAAGGCTATTAGCTACTACTTGTTATTTTTGTGCATTAAACATCTCTCATTGGCTTTCTACTTCTCTCGCCAAAAATTCAGTATTAATTTCAACTAATGATATACTTCTCTGTAGGAGATTCTTGGGGATTGTGGCCGAGCTGCCATCCAAACAAAAGGTTCTGCAAGCAATCCTTTTGGATCAACTTTTGTATATGGCTATCAGAATGTTGCTTTTGAGGTGAGTTATTGACCAAATTTGACCTACGTATGTTTGTAGTGATACTCCCTTGCGATGTGATCTTTTTATGGTCCTTCTGTTCAATTTTGGCTTGTGATTTATTATAAGATTTTAATATGTATGGGTTTATTTGTGGAGATCTCACTGATATTTTGCAGGTTATGAAGAATGGTTATATCGCAACTGTCACTCTCTTCCAGTCATGATGAAGTGCTGTTTGGTATGTGTGAACTTTGCAATTCGAAGATTATCTTACCGCTACAATTTTCTGTGGTATTCTCCTGTTATCTTTATGACCTTAAATTTCAATATTTGTATTCTACTAGTATTTATTTGTGTGTAGATTTTGAACGGTGGTTGATTTGAGTTGGTGAAGTTGATATTTATGCTTCTAGAAGACTCGAATTAGATCTCTGGTACGACATCCAGGCGACTTTACCCACTTATTGGCATTCATCCCCTCTTGCACTTGTTATAAAATGCTGCCATTTTAGTATCTATACAAAAAGAGAAGAAAGGAAAAGAGGAATTTAGATGTTGCTCATGTATGTCTGCACCTAATAGGTATTTCAAATATTCTCTATGCTGAATGTATATACATTTTAGCTTGTGAATATTCTATATGTTGAATGTCTGTGCATTTTAGCTGGTGAAGGTGGTGTATGTGGCCCAAGCCTAGCATTTTTGTGTTCCTCTGTGAATTGCTATGTGATTTCACTATCAGTTATGTTTTTCTTATTGGAATTATGTACGGTACTTCCTTGACATATGTATCAGCTCTAAAACAGAGCCTCAATGCTATAACTCATGGTGTGTTTTCTGGCCGTGATTAATTGTGATGGTTCTGCTGTTTTGCAGGGTGCTGGTGGCTTTGTACATAGTGTTTATAAAACAGCAAGTACTGCTTGTAATAATCCTCGTGGAGTCTTTCATATTTGTACAGCTCTGTAATTGCTTGTACAGTTAATGTAATGCATTTAACAAAGTATCATGCGGGAAAGTTTATCGTGTTGAATCTAGTATAACGAGAAATGTTGACTGAGGAAGTCAATGTGCACAAGAATTTGCCGAGTTGAGTTTTGTTCATCCTCCGCTTAAGAGGGTGAACATTACCATCCTTTCTATTTGTTGAAATGGTGTGGATCTCATCACAAAGTGATATCATGCTTACCAAAAAGTGTATTGCAGGGGTGAGACTTACACCATTTCAATCAATAAGAGGGAAGGTAATGTTCACCCTCTTTTAAGGAGGGTGAACAAAATTGCACTCGAATTTGCCAATCATGCTGATGCATCGCTTCATGATTAGCATTTGGCGGATTACTATCTCGCAATCTTTTTGACACATCGACATGTTGGACGAATTACAGTGCACATTGTTGTGCTAGTAGGGTTAATCATGTTGACTACATGCACTTGATGAATGAAGAACATGGGGAAAGATTGCAAGAGGTTTCGCGTAGTAGTCAAATATTGATCGTCGTAAGTAACTATACTGCTGCTGCATTGGGTACTTTTTGTGATTCTTAGGTGAATCTGAGCTGTTCAGACTCGGAATAATTAGAGTGAAACTTGTTCACTGATGGAAATAAGTGAGTTATTTTTTGCAATCGGAGTTGCTGCATTGAAGGTGAGGCTGAGAAAACCGCAGAATTTCAGAAATTAGGAAGCCAGTTGTGGCCATCAATGAAGTCAAGTGAGATAAATGGTTCAGCCTCTTGTCGAGTGAGCTCCCTGGACCAAGAGACCCTCCCTCCATATTCAGCCCCTGGTCCCCAACACTTGAATTGCCCATAGAATACAGTCCTGCAAAGGTAATGCACAATCTTCATCACTACTCATAATCATCCCTGGAGATAAATTTTATTGAACTCCACAAAGAGATCGGATAAGTGTAAGTGTGTGTGTGTGTGAGAGAGAGAGAGGACTTGCATTTCCCTGTTCTTATCTCCCCAATTCCACCACCCTTTAGGAGTGATTATCTTGTCCATGTAAGTGTAAGCAAAGACCACCCTAGAGAAAGAACCCCACGCCCTACCCAAGTAGAGGACACCTGAGCCAGTAACGTTACAACGAACAAACGAAAACCCAGTTTCCTCAAGAAAGCTCCCCCTCTTCTGGGCTGTCAAGGCTCCAAAACTGTTGGTTTTTGCATACAAATGACAGCCTTCGTACAGCGAAAGACCGTTGCCGAATATGAAATCCACGGAGCCCTGAATGTAACAGTTTTTGAAGTAATGCCTGCCCATGTGATCGTACAGAGTGTCTTGTGCCCCAATAAACTTGCAGCCTATAAATGCTGCCATGTCGGCCGAGATGCGTAGCGCCACCGCTTGCTTTCCTAGTGCCCCCGATGGCGGCGGTGGTGCCGTATTCTGTTACACGACATTACTGGACCATATTAGCCTCCAAGCACCATATTTTCCTTTCCTAGTAAAAAGTCATATTACTGCTTGTTGTTTGGAAAGAAAAGACTGGAGGGCCCATCTAATGGATTCAGGAAATTTGCAAGGTGAGCTCAAGATCACATTATTCAGATTTTTAAAGTTCTAAATGTAGGTTCTTTAGATTTTTGGTGGTCAAAATGGTGATTTCCTTCAGATATAATCCAAAAAACTGCAACTCGTGACAATCGTACTTCAGCATGACCATAATAGTACACACCCACTGGTTAGCCAAACATTACTCTGTAATGTATGACTCTGCAATCACTCCTTTTGATACGAGTTGTCTGAGTTGAGTCATAGTTTAGCCTTGACCCTACTATAGGGGCATAATGAGAAGGAAATTGGTAGGGAATCATGGTGTGTGTGTGCAGCAATCGGAGGAAATTCCGACGACCTTCTGCAAATCGAAGGGTTGGAGAAAGAAGATATAGAAGAGATCCACCTAAAACTAGGCCGGTTTAATCAGCAATACTTCAACGAAAACTAAGTGTCTTTTTGAAATATAATCGAAATTGTGTATATGTTTGTGCATACGTTTATGTGTACTCTGTAACTCTGGGAAGGACAAATGGACTTCAAACGCGCGGTGGATCCAGAAAGGGACCGGTCGCACAAGGGTTTCTACTATTTCACAAGGCGCGAGCATAACAAAGACTTTCTCGTTCAACATGTGATTCACATGACTACTACTACAAACGGGTTTGACCTCGCGTCCGCGTGATAAAGAGCTGCAAAGTCCGGCTGCTTTGCCAACTCGTCTGCTCCAGGGTATGATTCTGCTACCCGGAGACATAGGGGAGATTCTAACACGCGACTTTCTTGCCAGTATTACCACCAAATTAACCACCCAAAACAACATCAAATAATACAGTGGTTTTTTTGGCTCACCTTGAAGGCAATGTTCTTGGCAATGAAGTAAGGAGAGTTAACAGCTACTGTTGCAGATGCATAGGTACCCAACGGCTTCTCATTCTTCCCTTTTCTGTCTGCTGTGTCATCCCACTCAATAATGGTCTTTTCTGCCCCTTCTCCTTCCAGGGTGACATACGCCATGCTCGCAGGAATATCAACCTTCTCCCTGCAATGTTCGTTTACTATGTAACCGAAACCAAAATTCATTAACGAGCTCAGATCAACATACCCAATTTTGCCTGTACTGGTGTTCCAATGCATTTCCGACCATTGGAGGCTAGAACACCAGAACTGTACCGGAAGACCGGTACAAAAAAAATTGGGTGAAGAGGATTTGAGTGGTTCAATTACCCACCTATTACTTAAAACATAAACCTCCAACTAGAAACCAGTTTTTTTTTTCCCCATTATATAGTACTTAAAAAATAGTCGTCATTTCTACATGTCAAGAACTATAATCTAACTGGAAAAAAAAAAAAAAAACAAAGAAATTTTCAGCATAATGTGAGACGTTTGCAACTGGTACCTGTAAATTCCTTTACTGACTGATATAACCACCCGGCAGAGATTGACAACCGGGAGTGAATTTATGGCTTCCTGCACTGAAACAAATTTCCCCTTTTTCGGGTTCTTGTGTACCTTAATTCTTAAACAAGGCTTGGACTTGTTATTGCCTCTCTGGGATAGAGAATGGTTGAAGGAACCCATGTGTTTCACCCACTTTTGATGGGCTTCTTGAATGACCACCAATCTTTTTTCAGACCCTTTTTTGTGGGACACAGAGCTGGTGTTTTGAGCCAACAAAATCAACAAAAACAGCTTCAAAGTTGTTGTGAACACCATGGGCATGGGCATGGTGGTTGTTTTTTTTGCAAAATAGAATGCTTTGAAGTATCTGTGCCGAAACTGATGAGGAAGGGGTAATGTTAGGGGATAGAGCTGTTAAATGATTGGTTTGAAAACGAAGGGAAGGAGAGCAATTGCAGATGAATTTGGCAGCTTCTTGTTGCTGCATCACTGTTAGTACTAGTTACTACTCTGTGTCTGTCAAACTGTGGTTTCTGGTTTTCTACTGCCTGTGGGACTTTATATGCATACATCATGTACGTTAAAATGATAAAAAAAAAAAAAAAAAGAAAAGAAAAGAAAAAAAGAAAACTATGTCAACTTGTCAAGCTTGCAGGTTTGAATCTCACCGCTAACAAAAAAATCTTTGACGCCACCAGAGATTTACCAATCATTTCTATATTTTCACGTGTAAAGTGTAGCTATAAATATTTACATGAGTAGAAAATACTTGATCCATGGAGCCTTTGCGGTAGTAATGCTACATAGGTACATTTTAGACTAGGTTCGAATCTCAACAACGTGGATTTCATAAAATATTTTTTTTAACCATTTAACCATAAAAAAAATGAGGAGTGCAGCGTAAGTTTCAAACCTCACCCATTGCTGTGGGGCCCTATTTTGAACCAAAAATTTGGGGACCCTAGGTGGCAGCCTCTTAGGTCTTCCCCTAGGGCCGGGCCTGAATTTTAGTCGCTATTAATGGGGTCTGGCAGGGGTAAATTGGGTGCGAATTAAATATCATGGCATGTGTACATGCATCTTAGCAACACTTGAAAAGTTAGTGTGTATGCATATATCACCATTGTAGAAAAGTGAGAGGGTTTTAATTGTCAACATAGAGTACTAGAAAATCTGGTGTTTGTACTTGTTATTGGGGATTTTTGCTAGTGGAAGCATATGTTTGCACACAGAAATGGTTAGGCAGATGGAAGCAAACTGGGATTGGTTGCATGCATGTCTTTTTACTTTTCTCTTTTCTCTTTTCAACTTTCTTCCTATGTATTTTGGATTAAATTGACTATACACTTTAATGCTACAGATAGGGAGCAGTAGTTGTTACTATTGTTTATGAATTAAAGATCATTTGTTCAGGTTCATGAATGCGGCAGGCTCAATTAAAGATCTAGGGTTCACCAGAGTTCTCTATATCAAAAATTCTATTCTCGCTTCTTCAAGACACACAAATCCCGCGATATAATTGTGCGGCTAAGAGCGTACCAAGACAAGAGATAGCGAGTTTACGATAGAGGATCCTGCATTGTCTCCAAATTGCTGTCCAGATGCACTCACTAAACCTTCAATCATATGATGTCGGGAGAATCTCGAAGCACATAGTTCGAGTCTGTGACATAGTATCGCACGACTGGAGTGCGATAGGACCGGGTACAGAGGTTTTAGGAACAGAGAATCCCAAGTCCATTGACACCATACTTGATGGCTTACTATGTAGTACTAGTTGTTATTGTGGGTTCAGTACAATCTTTATAAACCAACTGTTTCCATTTCTGCAAATAGGACTAGCTAATGTGGGAAGAGAAAGAGCAATGAAAGTGGTGTGTTTTGTGGAGTAGGCGTGATAGGTGATGACAGAAGGAGGGGAAAATGATGCAACATAATCCGTGAGTGGGGGGGGGGGGGGCCTAGCTGCTGCAGAAAACAGTGGAAAGTGATAGCACCATGCATGAAGACATTGGCTTGTTTCTTTGTAAGATTGGCTGGCCCTGGCTTCTTATCCTTTGGGAGGTTTTTTGGTAAACCCAATTCATTTTTTAACCTACTTAGTACTTACAAATCATCAAATTCATTGGATGTATCACCAATCCACGATGTCTAGAAAAATGCTCCTAGAAAACTGTTCAAGATAGTGTACTAATATAGCTAAAAGAGTCTTTAAGACTATTTTCACTTGGTGTCAGGGCGGACAAAAGAGGAGGAGGGTGTAGAGACTAGAGAGGGGTCGCACTTGGTATCGGGGCGGACAAAGGAGGAGGAGGAGGGTGTAGAGACTAGAGAGGGATCGCAACCCCTCAAGTTTTGATAAATTATAAAGTATCCTGCAAGGTAAGCCTTAGACAAAAAATATTTTGGCCGCTACAAGTAGGGCTGCAAACGAGCCGAGCCGAGCCAAGTTTTGGAGTGCTCGAGCTCGGCTCGCCAAAAATCAGGCGAGCTCGAGCTCGGCTCAAGCTCGTGACAAGCTGCAAAAAGGTGAGCTCGAGCTCGGCTTGCTTAGGCTCGATAAATGAGCTCGGCTCGCTTATGTGAGTGTGTATATATATATATAATTGGGCTCGCGAGCCAATTCAAGCCGAGTTTTGATGAGCTCGAGCTCGGCTCGTTTATGAAACGAGCCTAATATTTTAACTCGAGCTCGTTCGTTTGTGTCTTGAACCGAGCAGAGCCGTTGTCGAACCGAGCTTCAAGCCGCTCGCGAGCGGCTCGGATCATTTGCAGCCCTAGCTACAAGTCCTTACAAATATTATAACTACCCCTTCAACCAGAGAATAATCTTTTTTTCGAACAGCTTACCAGTGAATAATCTTACTTTAGCTGGTCATGAAATTCAGTGTCACGCCACCGATTAGTACGGATTTCGTTAGGCTCTTCCTCACCCGTAGAAAAAGGGAAAATCCTTAGGAACAAAAGGACAAGGGTCCTTCTATTGACAGCCCACTGGACTGTTGATAAGCTCATAAAAACACATACTCTAATACGCTTTTAACATTTGCCAATACACTGTGACACACTATAATACACTTTTACTTTTTACATAATTTCAATAATTTTTTAAACCTTAAAGACAGTCGCATTTTCCAAAAAGTTAATAGTCCAATTGAATAAGAATAAGAAGTCCACAAAACTTACACTGGCACCGTAATCTACCCAAACGCTTAAGCCCAAGCCCAATCATTCTACCCGCTAGGCTTCGGCCCCTTCCCAAATCGTCCCCCTGCAACTCGGATCTTCTGTCCCAATCCCAGTTTCTTTCATCTCTCTCCTCACACTAGGTATGTATCTCTCTCTCTCTCTCTGTGTCTGTGTCTGTGTGTGTTCCCCCTGCAACTCGGCCTTTGTTTCTTTCTAATTTGAAATTATGTAGATTCTTGAACATGGAATTTGTTGAGTTTCCCGAACATCTTATTTTTTGTAATCAGTTATTTT
This sequence comes from Rhododendron molle, assembly GCA_025413875.1. Lineage (NCBI taxonomy): Eukaryota > Viridiplantae > Streptophyta > Magnoliopsida > Ericales > Ericaceae > Rhododendron > Rhododendron molle. The sequence continues at coordinate 4,559,139 of CM046395.1, read as the reverse complement.
ATTTGTATTTGCGATATGTCTTTCTCAGAGAAAGCCCTTTTCCTGTTTTCTTTTAAGAAAAAAAAAATTCAGATGGCGTATCATTTGAATTCTTGGTGACGAGTAGAAGTGATTCTTACAGGTATGCCGTGCAAGTTAGAGTCCTGAAATGTTGCTGTATGGTGCTGCTTCTGTTGATATGCCCTTTTGGTGAATGTCTAACACGGATAAAGTTTCCTAGATTTGAGGGTTCTTATGTTCTTTTTCGATGGTGCTCGTCTATTTCTCAGATATTACAAACCGCTTTTTTGGGCCCACAACAATCATTGGAAGAAAAGTTCAATTAAATGGGTACATTCCCTTTACCAATTCAAACAAAAGAGACCCATTCGTCACGTTAACAAACAGATGAAGAAACCTCTTAAATCAGCTGATAAAGGAGCTTTGGATCAGAAGGTTTATGCGAGGCATACTATTAGAAACATATCAAACATTTTAAGGTCTTCATCGTGGGATTTCGCTCAGGAACAACTAAAGGACCTCTCTGTGAGATGGGATTCTTATACGGTCAATCAAGTTCTCAAAACCCATCCGCCCTTAGAAAAGGCCTGGTTGTTTTTCAATTGGGCCTCCGGGCTAAAAGGTTTTAAACACGACCAGTTTACATACACAACAATGCTAGATATTTTTGGAGAAGCTGGGAGGATTTCATCGATGCATTACGTCTTTCAACAGATGCAAGAGAAAGGGATCAAGATTGATGCTGTGACTTGTACTTCACTTATGCACTGGCTTTCAAAAGATGGGGATGTCGATGGAGCAATCAAGGTGTGGGAGGATATGAAGACTAACCATTATCATCCAACAGTTGTTTCTTTTACTGCTTATATGAAGGTTTTATTTGATCACAACAGAGTGAAGGATGCTGCTGATGTCTACAAAGAGATGCTGCAATCTGGTTGTTCTCCGAATTGCTACACATACACAGTGCTAATGGAGCATCTTGCTGGTTCTGGTGAGAGCAAGCCTTTCATATCATATGACTCTTTCCTCTCCAATTTTTTGATTGGTGTCATTTGATATCATGATATGTCTAGATTACCACTATCTAGTTAAGTCTGTCCACTTCCTCTTTTTGAACCATGCATTCCTCATCAAAGATATTTTAGTCTTCTTTTTAATTAAGCTTTTTCTTGTCCTATAGTCATCTTATGGAACATATGATTTAGACCAGTGGTCATCAACACAAATACTAGAGGTGCTCCAATCTGACTTACCAACTTCTCATGCTTCCTCTTTATATAGTTTAATTTCTCTTCCTTTCGGGATCTATAATCAATCTTGTTCAATATGTTTTCTCGTAGTTGTAGTTCATTCATTAATTCCTGAATTGTGAAATTCAATTGTCTACCATTTTGGCTCTTGAGAAACCTTTGTCCCATTCTGAATGGGGAGAAGGTAAAAGTAGACATAACTGACTTCAGAACTTTTGAATACCTTTTGTTGCATTTGTCCTTTTTATCGCCCAATTCCAGTTGACGTGAATAGATTATTGTGGTATACGTCTGTTGCTTGATGCTTCCAGTTCAGTATCACCTTATTATTTGCTTCTTATTTTAGAATCTTGTGGCCTTCTTATGTCATTGCAATACATTGATAATTTATACCCAATCATACATTAGACAAATTCGATTTAACATGACGCTTAAAACATTTGAATTTGTTGTAGTTTATTGTAAGGGGTATGAAAGAAAGGACTTGGGGTACGCTTAAAACATTTTATTCCATGGAGATGTATGGTAGCAACCAAAGGAGTGAGGGAAAGAAAACTATAAATAAACTCATTTGTGCAAGATATGAAAAATTTAGAGAGAAGATATCCGTTGATCTCATACTTGGTCAGAGCCTGCCTTCCCCAGGGAAAGCAGGCGTGTTTACGATATTTTGGTAACGTGTAATTGAAACGGACAAATGAGTAGATAGGAAGGAGTGATTATTTGTCTAGTAAAGGGCGCCAAATAAACATGCGCCAAATAAACATGAGAAAAGGAAAATAGACACTTTTCCTGGTTGTAAGTTTGTAACTCATCTCTGTCTGAGTTGAGTGGCCCAAAAGTTTAATGTCGCTGATTGTGGGTAGTTGTTGTAAGGCTACCAATTTTCACCACAATTGGATACCAAGGGAACTTCCTCGGGCTTGATAGTCTGCCCCAGCTGCTAAGCAACTCCATAAAGCTCCATCTAGGAACGTTCTTGCTAAACCGGACCAGAATATTCCTGGGTTGAACCATCCCCTTCAGATGTACAAGATATGTATGTATAACATCTTCAAGTGTCAAAGTTAAGCAATGTACAGTGTACCTCATGTTACCTTGAACTTACATTTTCAGATGCCCTGATTCTACCTGTATGTTTCTTCTTTTCTTATTTATTTAGAAAAGAACATAATTTTCATTACGCTGACAGGCACAACGCTATTTGAACTCCATTGCACTCTGCTGCTGTGATTGGATTTGTTAGGTTGTATAACTAAATTATCAGCTCTTTTTCAATGAATCAGGAAAATACGGAGAAGTTATAGAGATTTTCAACAAAATGCAGGAAGCTGGGGTTCAACCTGATAAAGCTACATGCAATACTCTGGTTCAGAAATTTTGCAAGACAAGCGAAACATGGCCAATTACTCATATTCTTCGGTATATGAAAGAAAACTTCCTTGTCCTCCGTTATCCTGTTTATATGGAAGCTCTTGAAACTTTGAAAATGGCAGAGGAGAGTGATGCTCTCCTACGACAAGTTAATCCGCATTTTCAAATCGAACGTGACAAGAAGGAAAAGACGGAAGACTGCAATGCAATTACAACTAATATTAACTCCACTATAGATGAAGGACTTGTATTATATTTGTTGAGAAGGCAACATTTTGTTGCCATTGACTGCTTGCTTGCCGGCATGACGGATAAGAATACTCAGTTGGACCATAGGATCATCTCATCCATCATTGAATGGAACAGTGATCATTCCCGGCCCAACGGTGCTTTATTGGCATTTGAATACAGTGTGAAAATGGGCCTAAGGATTGGCAGAACTGCATATCTTGCCTTATTGGGTGTCTTCATCAGAACAAATTCATTTCCAAAGGTTGTGGACGTTGTTGAGGAAATGAATAGGGCTGGAATTTCTCTTGGAACTTATTTGGGTTCACTGTTAATTTATAGGCTTGGTTGTGCCAGAAAGCCTGCTTCTTGTGCAAAGATATTTGATCTATTGCCTGATGACCAGAAGAATACAGCCACTTACACTGCTTTAATCGTTGCATACTTTTCCTCAGGGAAGGCTAATAAAGGTCTTGAAGTGTTCACGGCTATGAGGAGCAAAGGGATTGATGTTGCACTGGGTACATACAATGTGCTATTAGCAGGTCTTGAGAAAAGTGGCAGAGTTCAGGAATTAGAACAGTTCAGGAAGGAGAAGAAGAAGAATGTGCATGCTGATGGCAATGGTCAAGGCATGGTTCCTTTGGAGGAAATGATTTGTAATCGCCTGTTTGCTGGGGATGCCGTGTCTTGATTTATGAGAATATCATCCTCTGTATTCTTAGTCAAATAGGTATGTAGCAGCAGTATTGGGGTTCTTCCATGCATAAGCTCTGGAGGGTGATATTGCAGTTCTGGGTATTTATCATCTATACCTATAGGTATGTAGATAAGGTTCTATGTCTATATGTTTATGCGTATATACTGATATATAGTGGGAAATTGGAAATCACATTTGGTGTGCCCCCTTTTGAAGTTATGTAACACTGTTTTCGACGTCCAAATTGCCCGTAAAAACTGCATCATTTTTGGGTTGTTCAACCTCTTCCAACTACAATTTTGATGTTTACTCTCTCTCTCTCTCTCTCTCTCTCTCTCTCTCTCTCTCTGTGTGTTTACTGTTTCAATTTTTGTGGTGAATAAATGGGAATTTGGTTCCTGAAAATTTTATGGCGCACAAAGCACACCAGTTAAAATATCTAAATACAACCTCACATAAATCCTTGTAATTGGTTCCATCCATGAACATCAAGCAAATTTATTGAAATACAAATTTATTGAAATACAGGAACAGCAAAAGAATAGAAAATAAAAATCTTCCATCCATAGTTATTCCTCTATGGAGCATAAGAACAATATGTAGAAGAGATCAATCTCTCACAACGTAAATTAGAACGAAAAGTTCATCATGTCCCTGCTCAGGCTCTTCATCATAACAATCTCCATCAGTTCACATTTACGTTCTGCCATCTTCTTGTGATAATTTCCATAACTGGGCTTCAATGGGCAGGAAGAAGAGATAGGAAGGACCGGAAGGTTATCACAGTTGCAGATTTCGATCATGTAGCCATCTGGATCATGGAAGAACACCTGATCCACCTGGATCCCTCCCTCCTTCACCACAGCTGTGGTGTATCTCATTCCCATGGATTCCAACCTTCTCTTGACAAGTCCAACATCTGTGCACTGTTACAAGACAAAAACAAAAGAAAATAAGACATCAATTCTGAAGAAGAGGAAGAATATGATTGTCTATTTCTTACTTGAAAGGAGATGTGATTATCCTTTGGATTGATAGGTCGTGGTTCGTTCATGGCATCATACTCATCAATGGACTCATTCTCAAGTAAGTGGATCCCAATTCCATAGTTGAACAACCTGGAACAGTATCAGATAATTATTTACATGTAGTTTGATATGTGAAATGAGGACTTTGTTAGAAGTCAGGATTCTCGGGAAATAGGAATGGTGGTATGCGATACGTTGTCAATTGTGATATGATAGGGGGTAGGTCTCTAGGGATTACAATGTTAGAATGTAGTTCTTTGGGCCGATAAATGTACAATGAGACACAAAATCAGTTTCCAAAATAATTGATTAAAAAGCATTTAGAACCCTTTATGATCATTTTAATTTAACACGTTGTATTGCAAAAGCTCCATTCTCTCAAGGTTTTTACTTTATTCATTGAATTTTTTTTCTTCTAAAGAAAATGTTGACATGGATAGGAAGACATTTCTGCTTTGCTTTATATCTCCAAACAACACAGCAAATTATGTTTTGAAATGCACGTTCGGAGCGGATGAAAAAAAAAGGGCATGTTTGGAAACATGATACTCTGGTAATAGGTGCGTGCTAGTGGGAGAGAGGAAGAGAGAAGGAGAGAGAAATGACCAAGCTCCATGGAAATCGAAAGAAGAGGGGCGTTTGATGAGACCAAAGCCCAGGACGTCTTCGTAGAACTGCACAGAAGTCCGCACCGACCTTACCAAGAGGGAGACATGGTTCAATGAGAGAAGAGGCAGTGCCTCGTGGACTTCCTCTATCACCATTTCTCTTCCTCTTTCCAAAGAGTATATATTGCCTTTCCTTTTCTCTAGTACTCTCTCCTCGCTTGCGATCTTGTTTCTCTACCTTTCTTTGTTCATGAATCAGTATTGTGTTGCTTTTATAGAGAGGGATTTCCATTTTGTGCTTGTGCTTTCGGCCCAACTTACAAGCAAACTGCCTTTTAGGACTCAGGATTCAGGAACTTTCCTGGAACATTCTCCCTTCTATAGGACAAACGGTACAATTGACAGACAGAAAGATACATTTGAGAGAGAGAGAGAGATGGGTTCATTTTGTAGAGTTTATTGCTCAATAAGATAGTGTTACGGCCCCTACCTCTACTCATAGATTGCTTACAAAAAACCTCTTTCGTTTTCTCCGTAAAATCTGTATTGCATCATGGCTCCCTATTGGTATAGTGAACTGATTAAAATAACAGGTAAAGATGAGAAGTAAGCGTAAATGGGCATGGTCAAATCTTTGATTGCGACAAGTAAATTTTGCTGTGATTTTTATCGACTTGACACCAATACAAAAGCCCATTGTAGGCTGAAAATAGAACGTCCATTATCTAACGTGGAGATACTAGTTCTTGAAAACTGCAATTGGGATTCGGTGGCGCCAACTGCTGTGACGTTAAAAGTTTCACTGGTTTGTGATACGACTTCGTTGGATACTACGCAGAAGGGTGTTTTGAAAGCATTGCAGCCCCGGATGGAACTGGCAACGAGGTAACAGACACTTGAGAAACTTCTTTGATGTTTCCTTCCTCTTGTGGATCTATATTATCAGAACACTCCTAAAAAACTGCGAGTATTTGACTCCCCTGGCCTTCTTGTCCACTTGGTTTGCCATGAAAACTTAAAAGATGTGGGCTTGTGCATGGGCTTCTTGCAGTAGCAAGCAGGTTGGGCTTGTCCTGCCTGCCCATGGCCCATGGTCCCATAACCAGTTTGGATGTCTAGGTCCAAAATAAGCAAGCATGGGCTTCTTGCAGTAGCAAGTAGGTTGGGCTTGTCCTGCCTGGCCATGGCCCATGGGTCCATAACCAGTTTGGATGTCAAGGTCCAAAATAAGCAAGCATGAGAATTTCATTACAAGAACAACCTTGAGGGTTAGCAGAAACAGCCAGATGTATTGTGATTTAATTGCAGCCTGCCTTCATTTTTAGGTCAACTCGAAGCCAAATCCTTCACACTTCCATTTTAGTTGTTTGAATGCATCATTCTCGTTTGAAAATGTATGTAGATAGTGTGGTTATGTTTGGAATTTCCTTGTTATCGACGGTCGAAATGTGTTGAGTTGGATCTAGCCAAGCCGAGTGGCAGGTAATCTAAATTTGGTGTTGCTAGTTGGAGTCTCTCAAACGAGCTTTGACTGAGTTAATCAAGCTCGAGTAACATGGTTTAGGCTTATTCAGATGTATAGTAGCTTGTTTTTGTACTCTCCTCGAATCGCTCTAGTATATATCGAGGGGTGCACAGCAAGGCCGCCTTAGGAAATGCAACACGATAAAAGAGTTTGCTCCATCGCGTACGATCTGCTAGTCAAGCAGAATTTTTGTTCGGTTCTTGTTCCATTCTTTTTCTGATCATCATTTGTGAAAACAACTAAAACAACCGGTTCTGAAGAGAATCCTACAATTAATCCGAACTTATCCCCTCGTTCCGAAAATTCAAGATTGAAATTAAGGCCAACACAAGTTGAGGCCGAAGAACTTTCATCCGATCCGCTCCTCTAGGAACAATAGACGTGTTCACACGTCTGTTTCCTTTTGGGAGGGTAATTCGAGTAGTGGGTACCTCATAGGACCTTGACCTGCCTACTGGGGTCATGTACCTAAACCTAATTTGCTTATGTAGCGCACATATTCAAAGTTCTAAAGAACTTTTAACCAGTTGAACACGAGCCGAGTTTGATTAACTTTATTACTACTAATTTGGTAGACTTATTCGTATCTATGAATTGATATGTGACCACTGACCAGGTTTGAGGCATGTGACGGAAAAATGACTAATGTAAGCTGCAGTAGGCATGGATTACTGTTATTGAGGGAAGCATTCCTCGTGCTCCAGCAACTGAGTCCGTCCCTTAATAACTGTCCATGTTACTATTTCGGACATTTTAAAAACTCATTTATTTCTTCCAAAATATATTATTTTTTGTATGCAATATGAATTTTTTTTTATAGATCTCAATTGATTTTATTAGACAAATTTTTGGAAATTATGCAAAACGGTTTAAATTGAAAGATATAATTAATTTAAAAATAATTTGAAAAAGTGAAACTGGACATAAACTATAGATGAACTTCTCTGTTGAAGGATCATGGATACAGTTGTGGGGTGACTTTCGGTGGTTTCGTTTCATTTCGAAAAAAGGAGACCAACACATGGTCTTGAACATGCCAACATGCTTTATGGTGAAATTCCCTTTTAATCTCTCTCTCTCGTCTGTGGTGTCTGGATCAGTTTACGCGCATCTCAACATTTCCGGTTTGATCAAAGAATGAACCATCCACGTTGAGGCTAGAATATTAACATGAAATTATGTTCTCGTGGCCTGACCCAAAAAATCGAATCTTAATTAATTGTACCCACCAACCCGACCCACCCTTGGGGGCTTCTCTCTCAAGCCAACATTCTCAAAACTTTATGAAAATCATACTTAAAATTTGACCATCTTGAATTTACTTCCCGCCCAAAAGACCAATATTTTGCCACCAATAAATTTGGCAAAAGTCCAAATCATGTCAAGATGGCCATATTTATAGCCAAGCTACCAAATTCATGAGTCACTATTGTCATCATGGAATTGGTGTGATTGAATTCACACACTGGATGACTATCATACCCAAGTTTCTACCCTTTTTTTTTTTGTTTTTTTCCACTCATTTGCACCTCCCATTTGACCTTTTTATGTCAAAAAAGCATAATAGAGTTCAAAAGTCATATCCTGTTGGGATTTTGTACGAAAAAGAACTAAGGCATAATTGGAGAAAGGCAAATCAAGAAAAGGAAAAGAAGATGGACTCCGTTAATTGTTAATCCAACTAATACGGAGCACAAATTAAAGCGTATCAATCCGTCTAAAGGATTCGGCCTTCGAATCTACCCATTTGTGCAAAATATTCTGTTGGTTAATGTCTGATTGGATAATAGTCGTCTAAAAATTTAACAATTTATCTAACGGTGGTCTATTTTCATTTAAGACAAAATGTCCGATCGATTTTTTATTTTTTAGTAAATAAAGGTTCTACCCAATAAATGATCCCAATCAATTTATGTTGAGTTCATCTCACATCCCACCAACAGTTTTTTTTTTTTTTTTGCATTAAAAAAAAAATGGAGTAGATGGCTCAATAAAAATGGAAAGGATCCTATGTAGTTGTTTCTTTCTAGAGACTGAATGATCTTGTTTAAGGTAAATATAAATATCATTTCTAAACTCACTCTCGTGATTGATACCGATTAATAGTAAAAATGTTATAAATTAGGAACTGAATCTTCTTCGGTCCTTAATTTGAAATGTCCTCCGGTTCAAAACTTGGACTAACAGATATATATTATATAGTCCAAACCCTACAATGTGACTGTCACCCATGAATGTGTCACAGCCAAAAGTTTCGAACAAGGGTAAAGATGACAGATCAATTATTCAACACACATCATTAAAAAAAAAGAGAGAGAGAAGATTTCCGTACACCCGTTTTAGCCATCTACCCTCCTTTTATGTTTTTATCCACATGAATTTATTATATTGCCCTTCCATTTGTGAACAAGTGTATTGAATAAAGAACAATAATAAATTTAAATGAATAACGACAAAGAAAAAAAGTATGAATAACTAAAGAGGGTGTGTGAACATCAATTCCTTAAAAAAAAAAAAAAAAGAAAAGAAACCACATCATGTACTGAGGCTAAAAAGTACCAACCCATACCCCCATTTGCCTGTTTGGAAAAATAGTGGCATTCTTCGTTTGTAAACTTAACTTTATTTTTCAATCATTACTTTATATTTTTCTTCAATTATTATCATATTTCTTCAATTATTAATTTAATTTCTCTCTCTATCTCTCTCCACTCATTACCTATCTCTTCAATCATTACTCTATTTCTCTTTCTACCCACTACCAAAACTAAAACATTCAAAGTTGCTAAACGAACAAAGCCAATGCTCCTCGGACGGTTTTTGGGAAGACAAAATAGATATATATATATAGAGAGAGAGAGAGAGAGAGAGAGAGAGAGTACTGGAGTAGTATTTGTTTTGGGGGAGTGTGGGTCTGGGAAGCATGCGCACAGCTGCGCAACATATGTCCTCCTCCTCCACTCCTCCTCTCTCAACGACACTCTCAAACTCTTCCACTTCTAACATACGCTCCCAATGCTCACCCCCTTAACCTCCACCCCTAGCAAATGCAACCACCAACTTCCATGGCTCCTCCTGCTCTCTTCCTCCTCCTCCTCCTCCTTATCCTCCACCCCCTGCTACCCTACGCCGCCGCCGCCGCCGCCGCAGAGAACCTAACCCTAACCGAAACCGACGCCCTTACCTCCTTCAAACTCTCTCTCCATGACCCCCTCGGCGCCCTCTCCGGCTGGTCCCCCACCACCCCCTCCGCCCCCTGCGACTGGCACGGCGTCGTTTGCTCCAACGGCACCGTCTCCGAGCTCCGCCTCCCTAAACTCCAGCTCTCCGGCCCAATCTCCTACCAAATCGCTAACCTGCGCACGCTGCGCAAGTTAAGCCTCCGCTCCAACTTCTTCAACGGTACCATCCCTGCCTCCCTCTCCCAATGCACTCTCCTACACTCCATTTTCCTCCAGTACAACTCGTTCTCCGGCCATATCCCGCCGGCTATCGGGAACCTCACCGGCCTCCAAATCCTCAACCTCGCCGGAAACCATTTCTCCGGCGACATCCCCGTGAACCTCCCTAACTCCCTCCGTTTCGTCGATTTCTCGTCAAACGCGTTTTCTCGTCAAATACCTAGCAATTTGTCGAGTTTTTCAAACCTCGAGCTCATAAATCTCTCGTACAACGAATTCTCCGGCGAGATTCCGGCGGGGTTTGGTGAGCTCCAGAAGCTACAGTACCTCTGGCTGGATCACAACCTCTTGGATGGGCCGTTACCGTCGGCGCTCGCAAACTGTTCGTCTCTAGTTCACTTGTCCGCCGACGGTAACAACCTCGCTGGAGTTCTACCGGCGGCGATCGGCGCGCTTCCGAATCTCCAAGTAGTTTCTCTCTCTAACAACAATCTCTCTCAGTCAATTCCTTCTTCGTTGTTCTGTAACGTCTCCGTTTATCCTCCGTCTATTCGGATCGTTCAGTTAGGTTTTAATGCGTTCAATGACATAATTGCCCCCGATACCGCCACGTGTTTTAGTGTTCTACAGGCCTTGGATATTCAGCAGAATGAGTTACAAGGAGTGATCCCTAATTGGATTATGAATATTTCCTCGCTGACAAATTTGGATATTTCTGGAAATTTGTTTTCCGGTTTAATTCCCAGTGGGATTGGGAATTTAAGGAGATTGGAGGAGGTAAAACTTGCGAATAATTCGTTGAACGGATCGATTCCGGCTGAGTTAACGAACTGTAGTCTTCTCAGTGTTGTTGATTTTGAAGGAAATCGTTTTTCGGGCGAAATCCCAATGGTTTTTAGCGAGCTTAGAGGGCTGAAGACATTGTCACTGGGTGGGAATCAGTTCTCTGGTTCGATTCCTTCGAGTTTTGGGAACCTCACTGGGCTTGAGGTTCTGAATCTAAGTGATAATGACTTGACCGGAGCGTTACCGGTGGAGATAATGTCACTGAGTAATCTGTCCGTGTTGAGCCTCGGTGGGAATAAGTTTTCTGGTGAGGTTTTGGTAGATGTTGGGAATCTGAGACAGTTGACAGTTCTGAATTTGAGTGGTAATGGTTTCTCGGGGAGTGTACCGGCGAGTTTGGGAGATCTTTACAAGCTGACCACATTGGATTTGAGCAAACAGAACCTCTCGGGCGATTTACCGTTTGAACTATCCGGTTTGCCGAATCTACAAGTGATGGCTTTGCAGGAGAACATGTTATCTGGGCTTGTTCCTGAGGGTTTCAGCAGTTCGTTGGGTTTGCGTTACTTGAACCTCTCTTCCAATGATTTCTCTGGTCCTGTTCCTTCAACATTTGGCTATCTTGATTCATTGGTTGTTCTCTCCTTGTCTAACAATCACATCTCCGGTTCAATTCCACCGGAGTTGGGAAATTGTTCTAGTCTTGAAGTCTTGAGTCTTCGTTCGAATTCATTGAGTGGCCAAATCCCGGTTGATCTTTCGCGTCTCTCCCATTTGAAAGAGCTTGATTTGGGTAACAACAATCTAACCGGAGAAATCCCGGAGGAAATTTCCAAATGCTTGTCGCTAACTTCTCTTTTACTCGATTCAAATCATCTTTCCGGTGACATACCAAGCTCGTTGTCCAATCTATCAAACCTCACAAAACTCGATCTCTCTGCTAATAACTTGAGTGGAAAGATTCCTGCAAACCTTACCCTCCTCTCCAACTTGGTCTACTTCAACGTTTCCCAAAATAACCTCGAAGGTGAGATTCCACCACCACTGGGTTCTAGATTCAACAATACCTCAGCATTTGCCGGAAATCAGAACTTATGTGGAAGGCCCTTGGGTAGGAAATGCAAGGAAGGTAAAACCAGTAGGAGAAAGAAGCTAATTCTGCTAATTGTTTTGATTGCCAGTGGAGTTGGCCTCCTGGCATTGTGCTGCTGCTACATTTTCGGACTCCTGAGGTGGCGCAGCAGGCTGAAGAAGGGATCGACCGGAGAGAAGAAACGGAGCCCAGCCAGGGCTAGTTCCGCGGCAGCAAGTGGGGGCCGCGCCAGCAGCGAAAACGGTGTGCCAAAGCTTGTTATGTTCAATAACAAGATCACTTTGGCCGAAACAATCGAAGCAACTAGGCAGTTCGACGAGGAAAACGTTTTGAGCAGGACCCGGTATGGGTTAATCTTTAAAGCTTGTTACCACGACGGAATGGTCCTCTCAATTCGTAGACTCCCTGATGGATCCCTCGACGAAAACATGTTCAGGAAAGAAGCGGAATTCCTCGGAAAAGTAAAGCACCGGAACCTAACTGTTCTCCGCGGTTACTACGCTGGCGCACCGGACCTTAGACTCCTGGTCTACGACTACATGCCCAATGGAAACTTAGCAACCCTCCTTCAAGAAGCATCCCACCAAGACGGACACGTCCTGAATTGGCCAATGCGCCACCTGATCGCGCTAGGAATTAGCCGTGGATTGGCCTTCTTGCACTCATCCGCAATGGTCCATGGAGACCTCAAACCCCAAAACGTGCTATTCGATGCTGATTTCGAAGCTCATTTATCCGATTTTGGACTGGAAAAGCTCGTGATTTCAACTCCCGCGGATCCCTCCTCTTCTAGAACAGCCTCAGTCGGAACACTGGGTTATGCAGCACCAGAAGTGCCTTTAACAGGGCTAGCTGCCAAAGAATCGGATGTTTACAGTTTTGGGATTGTGTTGCTTGAGCTACTGACGGGGAAAAGGCCAGTGATGTTTACACAAGATGAGGATATAGTGAAATGGGTGAAGAAGCAATTGCAAAGGGGTCAGATTTCGGAATTGCTCGAACCGGGTTTGCTTGAGCTTGATCCTGAGTCATCAGAGTGGGAGGAGTTTTTGTTGGGTGTGAAAGTGGGGCTGCTGTGCACGGCGCCGGACCCGCTCGACCGTCCGATGATGTCTGATATCGTGTTCATGCTCGAAGGCTGCCGTGTCGGGCCTGATATGGCGTCATCGGCGGATCCTACCTCCCAACCTTCTCCGGCGTGATCGATCACAGATAGTGTGACGAAATTTGTTTTGACATTTTTTTCTTGTTCTTTAGGGTAAAATGGCGATTTGGCCTTCTTTAGTTTGTTAGTAGCAGTTTGATTTTACCCTTGTACAATCAAATTTGGCACATTGCAATTTTTGAATTTGTCAAAATTGGTCAAATATTTTTCCCAAGTTGGATGGAGTAAAATTGGTAGAGATTAGGAAATGAAAGGTCAGTTTAATGGTCGGTTCAACTGTTGCAAAATAGCAGAATTTGATGTTTTATTCGTTTTATCGATTCTTATCGAATCAAAATAAGACAGGTTGACAGGAAATGGGAAAAAAGTTGATTAGCGAGTCAAAAAGTTGATTAGAAGTTTTGTACAAGTAGATCCCAAATTAGCAAAGGAAACTGCCCCTAATTGATGCGAGCAAACACTCTTGTTTTTTTTTTTGCCTTTCAGAGGTTGAATTTATAAAACCGTCCCTGAAATTTATAGAATTTATAGAAAGTATACGCATGCGGGGACTATTTCATGAAATACCCGCCAAAAGACAAAATAATAAGAGAGTGTTTACGTCAAGGGAAATGATTTTGTTACTCTCCTTTTTTGTTAACACCAAAAATACACTTACAGGAGGGTGACGTTAACAAAAAAGAGAGTGACAAAATCAGCAGCCTACGCGGATCAAAAAAAAAAAATATTTCAGCAGCCTACATCAATTAAGAAAGTGAATAAATTAAGGAAATTGCTTTTGTCATTTCCCTTTTTGTTAATGTCACTCATTTTCTCTCACAAAACAAATCATTTTATATAAGAACAACGAGAAATGACATTAACAAAAAAGAGAGCGGCAAAATCACTCCCCTAAAATAATATCTGCAAAGGAAAACACGAACTCAGTTCTTTTATCACTAATAATAAATGAAAAACGCTACCCCAATTTCAAGAAAATCTAAGGTGGATTACCCTCTATCAGTTCAAAATGAGGCCATGTTTTCATTAACAGTTTTCAGCAACTAACTTATGGCATTTTACTAAGTTATTCACACTAATCAATAAGTTATTAGTTAATGAAAATAATTTAATATTTGGCAACAATTTATTGGTCAGTGGAAATAATTTGATATTTTTCAACAATTTTTCACTCAAATACCCATCTGCAATTTATTGGTTAGTGGAAGCAACTTGACATTTTTCGACAACTTATTGGTTAGTGAAAACAATAACGACTTGTGAACAAAACATAATCTCTTTAACTTATTCTTTACCGGAAACACCCCCTCAAAATGAACCCAAGAGTATCAAAGCCTGAGACTTGGTCTCCATTCCAGGAACGAGAATAAGTACTTATTTTTTAAGAAGGTAATTTCAAACTCAAAAATCATGTGTTTACATAAATAATTTTTCTAGCAATATGGATCTTGTTTGATAGATCTATCTTTTAAACAGTGCAAAAAAAAATTCATTTACATTTTTTTTAAGTTTGAAAATGTGAAATAAACTGTTTATTTTTTAAGAAGATTTCTTGAAGGGGGCGACATTTGTTCTCGACATTTGTTATCAATTTTCTTGGGACAAGCTCATTCGAAGCTTTGCTTTAGTTTTAATTGGTCTCACCGCAATTAGGCCTTGGGATTTGTCTCGAGATTAATCGAGATGCGCGTAAACTGATCTGAATATCTTGAGTTATTAATTAATTTATTTTAATGAAAATGCCCCAATTCAAATATAGTACTACTAGTAGGATAACGTCGAACTTTTCTAAAAGTCGAGCGAAAAAAGTTCAATGATGCCATTATTCAATTGAAGTGTAGGGTAGTGGGTTGGGTTTCAGTCTCTTTTGGCCAATTCAGAACAATTCTTTTGTAGCTTTTCCAGGCTTTTGTAGGTTGAGTGAGGATTGGCAATTTGGCATGGACCACCAAGAGTGAGTGATAGGAGTAATCAAGGATGGGATCAGGGGGTCTAGTGGCGGCAACCGCCACGACAAGAATTTTAGAAAATGTAATTATTATATGTAAAAAAAAAATTATGCCCAATTTATATAGTCTCGCCACCACTAAATTTTTTTAGTATACATTTCGCTACTGCTAGGATAAAATCCTGATTCCGTCCTTGGGAGTAATTAAATACTACTTCCTCCGTCCCATAATATTTGTTCAATGCGTAAAATAAAAACGCAAAAATACAATTCTAATTTTTTTTCAACAATGCACTAGATAGATATCGATGAGTTTTTTAAATTTATAAAAAAAAAATTGAATTTTTTCTTAAAAAAATGCACTATTTTTGAGTTTTCATTTTACGGATCAAATAAACATTTTGGGATGGAAGGATCAGACAAACATTTTGTGCTATCAATTTTTCTAAAGCGCAACACAAACACCCCTTCCAGTCAACAAACGAACGGGGGACAGGTAAAGGGTGGAGTTAAAGCGGGTGTGCGTGTGTGGGGCCCATGACCTGATTTCGCGCCAAAAGAAACTGAAAAGGAGTACACTATTACTATTACTACAACCCTACTGCAGGAGACTCTGTTCACTGCTTTCCTTTTCACGTGGCTTTTTTAAATGATGATCAGAGATAGAGAGATGGTTCTCTCTCTCCTCCTCCTCCTCCTCTCTCTCTCTCCTCCCTTTCTCTTTCTCTCTCTTCTTGGTTGGGGGGCTGGACTGGAATAGTAGCCGTTGCGTCTGTTTTTTGTGCGGGGTCAGTGGAACACCCTGGCAAAACAGAGCCCCAAAATTAGAAAAATGATTCTCTCTCTCTCTCTCTGCAAAGCAGCGATTCAGAGGCCCGTGACTCATGGGGTGGTAAGAAAGAGAAAGAGAAAGAGAGAGAGAGGAGAGAGAGAACAAAACAACATTGGGGAGGACCCACCGGATCACCCCGACAATGACTTTGGGTGGGTGGGCGGGTGGAGTACCCTAAAATCTGGAATGGGGTAACCCGCAAAAATATCAACCACTTTTTGGACTTCTTTTGAGGAGCGGGGACCAATCCTACAGTGCCCCTTTGAAGGACGTAAATTCGAGTAGTTCGTCTCAACAATTAATAGTTTACATATGTATTTGTTATCTTTTCTGGATAAAAGATAACAATGAATTATCGAATAGGAAAACGGATGGTCCGAATGATCACTACACCATTGTAGTTACAGGGTTCCCCGGATCCCTTCTTTTGTGGGGGTACTGGCATTATCCAGTTGCAAGGTGTTTAAACCTGTCTACAAATCTATATTGAAGAGTGATTTTTGCAGTTTGTTATTTCATCAATGTACCCCTTTTGTAGTACTCACTTGGTTGGATTTCTTGAAAAAAACACCTTTTAAGTATCAAACATTGGGTATTTTCTCCTAGGGATTTTTCTCTCTAGGGTTTTCTCTACCTGGCCTAGAAGTTATTGGAGTCATCCTTTGACTTTGGTTCTATTAGGCGTAGGTATCAGTGTTGTTAGTGGGTGTTTCAACCGTGCTCTTCCCGTCGAGTTCTGGCTTGGGGTGGGAGTTAATTTGTAGGATTATGGCGGAGGAGATGGCGGAGCGTTTGAGGAGGTTTTCGCTTACTTCGGATGAGGAGGATGCTATCGTCATTGATACAGGTACACATGCACGAGCAGTTGAGGCTTGTGCTTTCAGTCTGGTTGGGAAGCTTCTCTCTAAGAGAAGTTTTAGTAAGGCAGCGTTGAAAGAGACGATGAGAAAGGTGTGGGGTTTGGCGGAAGGGCTAAGGATTTTGGATGTTGGTGATAATCTCTTCCATTTCCGGTTCACGAGTATTGTGGAAATGCAACGGGTCTTGAATGGAGGTCCGTGGTGTTTCGATAATATGCTCCTTCTTTTGAAGAAATGGGAGGTCGGAATGCGAGCAGATAGTATTGAGTTTCACGAGGTCGATTTTTGGATCCAGCTATGGGGTTTGCCGTTTGAATGTATTTCCCAGGAGATTGGGGAGGTGATTGGAAAACGGATTGGTGTTGTTCTTGAGGTTGGTAGATTGTCGGAGACTGGAAGTTGGGGTCGATACATTCGTGTGCGGGTCAGGCTTCTGGTGGATCGGCCTCTTCGGAGGGGGGGTAATATTGTTCTTGGAGAAGGGACCAAATATTGGGTGGATTACAAGTATGAGAGACTGCCCATCTTTTGTCATTACTGTGGGAAACTCGACCATGAGGTTAAGGAGTGTGTGAAGCGAGGTAAAGACCAGTTGGATGGAATCATTATGGATAATGGGTATGGGGCATGGATGGCTGCGGCGGGAGGATTTCGGAGGGGTTTCAGTTGGAAGGGGACAGAAGGGGGACGGCATTCACAGAGGCATGGTAGGGATGACTCGGGTTCTCGGCCTACTTTGGGTTTTTCCGGTGGGTTCTCCGGTGCTGATCACCGGAGTGTCGGTGGCGCGGGCTCTGGGCATGGCAAGGATCAGGATGAGATTGGTGCCCGTGATTCTCGGCTCAACGAGATTGATGATCATGCGTTAATTGCTATCAATGGTAATCAATTTCGGATGGGGGATTTGGTAGCGAGATCTCCGCAAATTTCAAAGGGGGCGATAATTGGGCCAGATTTGGTGGAAAAACCTAACGGTGTGGGCATAGGTGATAAGGAGGGGACTATTGTTGGATTGGATACCCATCCCGTTACGTTCCAATCTCAACAACAGCCGAATGGGGTTTTAAATACTATGGATTTGGGCCATGTGAGTGCTACTGGGCCTGATCCTCTCTTAAACTCACATGTAATGGACGTGGGCCATGGGGATAACATGATGATTGGGCTTGACCAGTTGGTGGATATTCAGATATTCAATGCAAATACTAGTGGTACAGGCCAAACTAATAAAGGTGGGCCAAGGCGGAAGCGTGAGTCATCTGGAAAAAATGGGAAAGGGGGGGTCGGCTCACAGAGGAGTCAACTAAGGGTTTCACAGATCGAGAAAGGGAGTGACAAAGAAGACTGGTTTACTGGGTTGGGTAAGCGGCGATTGGAAAAGGGCGAAGTAGACGTGGTAGCGGGTCCAGATGGTAAGCGGGTTTTTCTCGGGGATGTTGCGAACTCAAGGGTGGAGGTGGCCAACCCAAAGGGGCCCCCCACCCGTCAATGAAGGTCCTGGTGTGGAACTGTCAGGGTGTGGGGAACCCTCTGACAGTTTCCCGGTTGAGGGAGTTTTGGAGACTCCATTCCCCTGATTTGGTGTTTTTGATGGAAACCAAAAATGTAGATAAGTATTTGGTTTGGCTTCAGAAACACCTGGGTGTAGATGGTGGATGTTCGGTTGTTAATCCTGTTGGATTGGCTAGGGGTCTGTGTATTTATTGGAGGAAGGGGGTGTCTTTTCAGTTAATTAATAGTTCAGATTTTTTACTTGATGGGTATGTGACGAAGGAGTAGTACCGGTGTCGAGTGACCTTTGTCCATGCCCCCAACTCATCTCTGGAGAGGCGGGGGTTGTGGGCTGAGTTACTAGGCACGGCCAGAAATGAATCTTTAGATTGGCTACTAGGTGGAGATTTCAATGCTACTCTCCATGCTGATGAGAAGGTAGGAGGTGTAGCCCGGCAGGCTTTGGATCTTGTGGATTTCCAAGGCTTTGTTCGTGATAGCAATTTAATTGATTTGGGGTATGTGGGATATCCGTTCACTTGGAGTAACAAAAGGTCTGGCCAAGATAATGTTAAGGTGCGGTTGGATCGCTTTCTTGCTAGTCCTGGTTGGAGAATCCACCATCCGAATGCTTTGGTGTGGCATTTAACTCCAGGTGGTTCGGATCATTGTCCAATTTTTTTGGATTGTACAGTGAGCGTGACAAAGTTCAAAAAGAGGTTCGTTTTTGATAATAGATGGGGGGAGTATGCGGAGTGTGCTATTGCGGTTCGAAGGGCATGGAGCATGGAGGTATGGGGTTCAAAATGGTACAAGATTCACAAGAGGATCACGGCCTGCCGTATTGAGCTGCTGCAATGGAGGAGGCAAAATCATTTTAACTCTGGGCATTCAAAGGAGGTTTTGAGGGCTAAGCTACAACAACTTTTTGAGTGTCCAAATTTTGATAGGGAGGATTTCTCTAATACAGAGCTGTTGCTGAAGAAAGCATTGCGGGATGAAGAGATTTATTGGAGGGATAAGGCCAGAACGACTTGGTTAAGGGCGGGTGATAAAAATACAGCTTTTTTCCATGCCCAAACAGTGCAACGAAGGCAGCAGAACCGGTTAGCTGGACTGGAAAATAAGGATGGGATCTGGTGCGATGGTGAGCATGTGGTCCAAGGTATTGCGCATGATTATTTTCAGAATATTTTCATGTCGGAAGGTGTTGCTCAAGTAGATAAGGTTCTTGACTGTGTGGATCATCGTATTACGGCGAGAATGAACAGAATTCTAACAAGGCCGATTTCGTATAATGAGGTGAAAGGTGCAGTTTTTGGAATGGAGCCTGGTAGAGCACCAGGTCCGGATGGGATGGGGGCGGGATTTTTGCAAAAATATTGGGATATTGTGGGCCCGAGTATTGTGGATGCTATTCGCAGTTATTGTCATTCGGGTAATCTTCTTCGTAGTATTAACCATACCCATATTGTGTTGATCCCTAAAGTTCAATGTCCAATGAATATGGGTCAATTGCGTCCTATTAGCTTATGCAATTCGGTGTACAAAGTGTTGTCAAAAGTGTTCGTTAATCGGTTACAGCGGTTTCTCCCAGAGATTATCAGTGATAGTCAAAGTGCTTTCGTTGGGGGGCGCCAAATTTCGGATAATACGATCCTTGTCCAGGAAGTCTTGCATTACATGAAGAATTGTCGATATGGAAATAACCGATCGGTGGCCTTAAAGCTAGATATGAGTAAGGCTTATGATAGAGTGGAATGGGGATTCGTGGAGGCAGTCATGCGGAAGATGGGGTTCAACGAGATGTGGATAAAGTGGATCATGGGGTGTGTTACATCAGTTACTTATTCTCTACTTCTAAATGGTCAGCCTTCTGGATATATTCGGCCTTCAAGGGGTCTTCGCCAGGGAGATCCCCTGTCGCCGTATTTGTTTCTTTTATGTGCAGAAGGGTTCTCGGAAATGTTGAGGAAAGCGGAAATGAGAAAGAACATGCATGGAATTCGAATTTGTAGGGGTTGCCCTCCCGTGAGTCATCTTCTTTTTGCAGACGATACAATTGTGTTTTGTAATGCAGCGAAGAAGGAATTAGAGCATGTGAATGCTATTTTAACAGATTATCGGAAAGCTTCGGGCCAATTGATTAATCTTCAAAAGTCGTCTATGTTTTTTAGTAAAAATACGGGGCTGGCTTTGCGAACAGAGCTGAGTGAGTTAATGGCTATTCCTGTGCGAGCGGATCTTGGTAAATATTTGGGTCTACCGGCTGAGATTGGTAAGACCAAAACTGAGCTTTTTAATTATGTCAAGGATATGGTTCTGCTTAAGTTGGCTGGGTGGAAAGAGAAGTTGATTAATCAGGCAGGGAAGGAGGTATTATTGCTTTCAGTGGCTCTTGCCATCCCAATCTACGCTATGGCTTGCTTTAAATTACCAGATGGATTGTGCCACCAAATTGAAGCTGCCATGGCTAGGTTTTGGTGGGGTTCACAGTCGAGCAATGAGCGAAAAATCCATTGGATGAAGTGGAGTCGGCTGTGCAAACATAAATTCAAAGGGGGTTTGGGCTTTCGCAGTCTTACGGATTATAACCTTGCTCTATTAGCGAAACAAGGCTGGTGCCTCTTGGTGTCACCCAAGTGTTTGATGGCGAGAGTTTTAAAGAGTAAATATTTCAGGGATTGTGATTTCATGGAAGCCAGATTGGGGAGCAATCCATCTTGGGTCTGGAGAAGCATTTGGGAAGGAAGGAGAATATTGAAAGGTGGTTTGAGGTGGTCTATTGGGAATGGTTCTTCAGTGCGTATTAACAAGGATCCATGGGTTCCAAAGGCATGGGATTTTATACCAAGGAGAGTGGTGGAGGATAATAGTATTGTGATGGTGAGTCAGCTCATAGACTCGGATTCCAATTCTTGGAGGGCAGATGTGATCAAGCGGTTGTTTGGTGAAGTGCAAGCTCAGCGAATTCTGGGAATTCCATTGTCATGTACAAATGTTCCAAACTCGTTGGTTTGGCACTTTTCTAATTCAGGAACGTACAATGTTAGTTCTGGGTATAAGGTGGCTTCGGAATTATGTGATCAGGGGTTGAGGGACAATGGGGGTGGAAGTACCAGTTACGAGGAAGAAGCGGATAGTCGGTGGCGTCATATGTGGAAGCTTAAAATTCCAAGGAAAATTCTATTTTTCTTGTGGAAGTGCTTCCATGAGATTTTGCCAACTAAAAGGGAACTTGTGAGGAAGAAAGTAGCAGTGGAAGCGAGCTGCCCAATGTGTGGTACGGATGTGGAAACGATTATCCATTTATTTGTGTCTTGTCCGTTTGCACAGAGAGTTTGGTCCTGTTCCCCGTTACTTCTGGATTTTCGTTATGATCATTTTAACTCCTTCATTGCCTTTTGGGATGTTTTGGGTTCTCGGTGGCAAAATGGAGTTAATAAAGATGAATGTTTTGCGTTGGCTGCAATGATAATGTGGTTTATTTGGAAAGGCCGAAACGGATCAGTTTTTAATGATAGAGTGATCCTCCCTGGTGTGGTGAGTGATAGAGCTGTGATTTGTTTGCGAGAATTTCTGGATGCGAATAGCAAGTTGGCAGCATCGCCGACCGTGAGTGGTGGGGAAGTCAGGGCTAGCTGGATAAGGCCGTTTGGTGGTTTTTTTAAAATCAATGTAGATGGAGCTTGGAAAAGGGATTATGGGCATGGAGCTTTTGGGATAATTATCAGAAATGATTTGGGACAGTTTTGGGCTGCGGCAAATGGTAATTTGGAATGGTGCACAGGGCCTTTGGTGGCTGAAGCACTAGCTTTTCGAAGGGGAGTCCAATTGGGCCAACGTCTGGGTTTAAGGGAAGTGTTCGTGGAAGGTGATTCACAAGCGGTTGTGAACATGATCAATGGTGCAGTTACGGTGAACCAAGAAGTGAAGGTTATCGTTAATGATATCCAGAATCTTAGTAGATGTTTTGCTTCTTGTATTTTCTCTTATAGCCGTAGGTCATCTAATTTAGTTGCGCATCTTTTGGCTAGTAAGGGTTTATTTGGGGTAGGGTATAGTCTTTGGACTGAGTCCCCCCCGGTTTGGCTTCTCGATCCCCTGAGTAGGGATGGGGTTTCCTCTTGATGTATGAGTTTCGTCGTTATATATCATCAGTTATCGTTTTGACCAAAAAAAAAAGTATCAAACATTGATTATCGGGTTAACCCTTGGAATTGTTTTCAAAATACTCCTATGCGACTTTCTTAGGCTGTGTTCTCTTGGACTTGACTTAAATCTGAAAATTTTGTTTTTATTTGAATTTTTTAAGCATTTTTTAGTTTTGTGCCAAACTTTCTTGGTTTATTGATTCGTCTCGACGAGAGGAATCAAAAAAGTAAAATTTTGGCACTTTTACCCAAGTATTTTAAGAAATAACCATTTTTTTGCGCTAAAAAGTGATTATTTCTCAAAATACTTAGGTAAAAGTAAAGAAATATTTCTTCGATTCCTCTCGTCGAGATTAATCAATAACCCACAAAAGTTTAGCGCAAAACTAATAAATGCAAACAAATTCAAATAAGAACAAATTTTTCAGATTTAAGTGAAGTCTAAGAGAATGCAGCCTTAAAATAACAAAACAACAACCCACACATGTAACATAAAATACACGTATTGAGTAAATCTTTTGGTATATCAACTCACCCTTAACCATTGCTGCTAACATGGTTGAGGTAAAGAAGACCACGTATGAAAAAGTACTCCCTCCGTCCCTTTTAAGTGTCCAATTTCGTAACTTCAATTTATTAAAAATACATTATTATTGCACATTTCACATCAATTTTTACTATTTACCCTTTACGAAGATACCATTATTACACTTTTATTTAACTTTTCAAAATAAAAACCTACTCTTAGGGGCAAAATGAAAAACGTACCAACTTTTACCCACTAACTTTACGAAATGGACACTTATTAAGGGACAGCCTAAAATAAAATACTGTACTCAAAAAAAAGGGACGAAAGGAGTATGAAATAGCGAACTAACAAATCGGACTGAAGACCGTTTGTCCCAGGTCATTTTGTTACAACTGTGTGGGTTTCAATTCGAGTTTTCCACCTCAATCCACACTGACCGGGGCTTCAAAGATGAACAGTTGGAATCCCAACGCTAGGAAATCCAGAACAAGAATCTCTATCTAATCTAATTATCTAAACAAACAACAAAAAAGAGCCAAAACCCTAGAGCTTAGAGCTTATAGTACTTGGCTTTGTTCGGTTCTCATTTTGGTTTTGATTTAGTTTTGTTTTCTAATCATTACTCTATATTTTTTTTATAATTATTACCCTACATCTCTAATTATTAATTTTATTTATCTCTCTATTTCTCTCCAATCATTACCCCTCTCCAATCATTACCTTATTTCTCTCTCCACCCGCTTCCAAAACTAAACTAAACTAAACTATCAACCAAACACAACCAGTATTATTGTGGTTGTATTTAAAACAACCTTCCATCAAAAAACAATGCAAAACAAATACTGTAATAGAGTAGACTTGTAACGTTCGAATTCTCCCATATACAAATGGCCAAGAGAACAAATACAAATACCGAGGAAACGCCCAAACTAAAGTACTGTAGTAAAATAATTGGACACAACACATACTACTGTAGACTACGACTACGTACATCGAGCTTCGTACAGTGACCGTTAAAACTCTACTTAAAATACCCCCCCCCCCCCCCCCCAAGGAATTCTTCCCACTTCGAGCGAGACCCTATTATTAACCATTCCATTCCATAGCACAATACAACCACCCACGCATACAATCACTGGCGGCTCTACATCAACACCCAAGGTTTTTTTTTTTTTTTTTTTTCCGCTATAATACGTGTAAAATTTTTGGATTAGCCTACCTTTGAACACCCGACTCATATGTAAATTAACACCTACCCAAAAAATGGATGAATGACTGATTGGGTACTTATATTGAGAGTGATGTATTTGATAACGTGAATAATGATGCTATTATGCAACGATTTCAAAATATGAAAAATCGTCGAGTATAATTGTAATAGCTTATATACTTTGCTATTTTTGGGTCGCATTATAGATATATCCACGATAACTTTTTGTTTATATATAGTTGTGGATTCTCGAGGTAATATAATGCAATTTCTGAACACCATTCGAAGAATTTCTGGAGCCGCCACTGCATGAATATTAAACAACAACTGCTTGGCATTGTCGGTTCTGGCAAGGTTAGTGAAACACTTCCAGCAAGCCCGAGGGTTACTCCAATTGATTATTGGTGGGTCAGCTCTTTACGCTATTGATCTATTTGGATTAGGCCACAAGAAAGTAATTTATTATGAATTCTCAAACTTTGGCGTGGATGGTTTGCCTTTGACTGAATCGAAAATGAGATCAATTAAGGTGCGCGTTGGCTGATCCGGGCACCCCTGACCGTCCTGCCGAAAACAGAAGGAGGATAGCCGAAGTATAAAAAACAAAACCAAAAATGCTAGAAACAACCCTTTCGATTGTTAAGGTTGTAAGATTTCATAAAATGAAGAAAAAGTGTGAATATGTATTAAATAATATAGATAGTACTTCAATAAAATGTGTATTTTTTAATCATTCTCTTTAGCGTTATTTACAAGTCAATCAGTAGACTATCTACTCAAGAACCCATGGGAAAAAGTCCAGGCTGAAGTTGATCAACTCCGTAATAATATTGGAAGCTTTTGTCAACACATTGGGGCGTGGGCGTGGGACCTGTCTTTAACTTCATATGCAACTTAGGATTCGCCTAGCCGTACGCAAATCCAGCTTATTTTGTTGGTTGTTAAGAAAAATGTTCACCACAAGCCACTGGGAAATTAACATTGATCTCGTGGTAAGATAAGTTTTTTGGTGCAAATTGGGTAGCACGTCACAGTACTCATCGTCAGTGCCCATCCGAGCCGTTCAAACGTGTTTTGGAGTGTCCCGATCCGAACATTCTCCTACTCAGCCGAGAACCCTCTCCTCTTTCTCTCTGCTCGGATCTGAGCCGTTCAAAATAATTGTGACGACTCGAATGAACTGTTGGGTACCACGTGAACTATACCCAATTTGCACCAAAAAATTTCTCGCAACAATATATATCTATATATAGCAATCGATAGAAGAGATCATTTTAAATCAGATATATAAAGTACAAAGTACAAATTCGAGACTCTACATCAATTGTAAAAGTCCAAAAGATAATCAAATCCAACAACTCAACTAATACAAAAAATAAACTCATTATAGCGTAGAAAGAAAGGAAAAACCCTATAAGGGAAAAACACTCCCAAGCAGGTAAAAAAACTCAAAACTCTTAACCTTCTAATTTTTTTTTTGACAAGCTTAACCTCCTAATGAGATGCAAGAATTCTGACCAACTGAGGTAGCCCCAACAATTCCCGTTCGGACGTAGTTCAACCAGTTTGGATCCACTTCCGGCCCAACTCAAATTATTTCAATCGCTCATTTTCATGGGCTCGTTGAGCAAAAACATCCACACATAAGATTACGTTGCATGATCCTGCCCCACCTAGTCCATGCCCGCCCAGCCCCCACCCCAATTCGAGCCGTACAGCAATATTTTTTGTGGATTTCATTAGGGTTTGGAAAGAAAGAAATAGTCACTTCTTTTGGGTTTGGGTTGATATTAGAATTTGGTAGCCCTGATAAAATATTACATGTACAAACAAAACCACCTATATTGTCCATTAAAAAAAATTATTTTTAATTCATGTAAATGGGAGACAAACAACTCCAACTGTATTATACGAGATTGATTTTTTCGTTACTAGGTGGAACACGAGAAAAGGTCACCGGAAAAAATTTGAAAATCGCCGAGCAGAGTTTGGCTTTCAGGCGGGAAAACCAATTCCCCAACGATGAGGGACAAAACCGAGTTGAGTTTTGTTCACCCTCCACTTAAGAGGGTGAACATTACCCTCTTTCTTATTGGTTGAAATGATGTGAATCTCATCACAAAATGATGTCATACTTACCAAAAAGTGTATTGCATGATAAGCATGACATCACTTTGTGGCGGGATCCACACCATTTCAAGCAGAGAGAGAAGGTAATGGTGAACAAAATTGCACTCGACAAAACCATACAACATTGGAGATTGGGGTGGAAATTGAGAATGGTTACATATTCGGGCATGGGAACGGAATGAAAGAAACCCGCCCCAATGCCATTCCTAACAAGGACGTTAGGAAGTAGCCAGTAAATCACCAACTTACAAGCCAGAACCCATTGGATGTTCTAGGTACGGTTGTTGAACTTTGTCAAGGGAATGAGAGACGTTAAAATTCCATGCCTTTCTTTGGCTGTCCTTAGCAAATGAATAGTATTTCATTTGCTTTCTACCTGCCTCAACAAATTGAAGTTAGATATTAACGAAAATGCGACTACAGGCCAACATGTTTTCATCAATTTTCTTCTACTTTTTTCACGTTGTAATAAATGGCGAAGGACGTCCATTCAAGTTCCTCTAAGACTGCTACAGGAAAGGGTTTTAGGGGTAGTTATTTGGTACTCTTGGGGTACCGTCATGTAGCTCAACAAGCCCCTCCACCACATTGATGTGGAGACTAAGAGGCCTGGACCACTGAATAAATTTGGGGGTTTTGCTTACCAGATCCCTGACCAACAAAATAAACAGATAGAAGACCAAGACCAGAACCAACTAAAAAGGTACCAAAACCATAAACAAGATCAACCACAACCCTAAGGCAAATGCAGTAAAACCGGTAAAAATTTTAACTGCCAAGGTGTAGGCAAATAACAGCTAATCAGTCTGCCCAAAAATGCAGCAATTCCATGTCTTGTTTCAAGAGTAAAAGGGGCAAAGGAACTTACTGTTAGGTGCTTTATTTTCTTCAAGGTTTAGAGTGTATTTATCTTATTAAGTATTAAAAACTAAGTAGCGGTAGGAGTTGTAGGTAGTGGGATAGGTTATTCCCACTTATTGCAGGATAATGTGGTAGCGAAAGGGGTAGGTTATTTCCACTTATTGCAGGATAATGTGGTAGCGAATCAACGTTTGTGAAGAGGAAGTTGAATATCAGTAATATGCTTCTATTGTCGAAGAACGTTCGTTCTCCTCAAATTGAACTGATTGGAGTTACCCCCTCGAAGTGGGGTCTGTTCTCCTCAAATGGAACTGATAGGAGGTCTTGCCCCCTCGAAGCGGGATTGTTCAGTCCTTCCATTTATTCTCATTTTTCTACGAGAGAGTTTGTACCAGAAACGCCACCACACACTTACATAGTTGTCTTCAACACTGTCACTATATACTTCGTTGCAATACCGCTATGTAACAAGTAAAGTCGGTTTCCCGACACACTTGGTTATTCGCATTATCTCACCGAAAATGAGAGTAACTATACGAAGATTGAAGCCTTTAACATGGTAAGCAGTTTCACAAAACGAACAGCATGACCCTCGAGACTTGCATAAAATACTCGTAAAATATGAAAAGGTAAGAAGAAACTAGCTTTGCACGGCTTTATTTCAGGGAGGAGAATGCTCCCAATATTACAATCAGCATAAATTCCATGTGAGGAAGAAATCAAGTCCACCATAATAGATACGAAGAAACAAATCACATTCCAAACTAGCATCACTAACCTGGGAAGTAAGGCGATGCCAACAAACGACACAAAAGAACCAGTAAGGATAGTGTCCTCTCTAATCTGCTCTGGATTGGCCAGCGCGGGAGGAGAGGATGATGCCAACAATGAGGCCATACAGCGCCAATGCCTCAGCAAAGATGAGAATGAGAATCATTCCAACAAAAAGCTTAGGCTGTTGTGCATTAGCTCTGAAGAAATGCAGTCAAAATATCAGAGAGGAATGTGTTTACTATGAATATAAAAAATCTGATACACACATAGCCTGCATTGTACTCCAATGAACATTGATGTAACAAAACCCATAGTGTTGATCAACCAAAAAATTTCCAACAAACGGATGCACAGAATTAACATTCAATAAACTAAGAAATTCTATCATGATAATTGGATTTTGTAAATAATGGCACTCAATAGAGCCAAATGATGAAACTGACTCCTCAACGACACCGCACCACAATTCCTACTGTCCGAGACCTACAAGAGAGACCACAGAACTAAGCAGTTGAAATGAACTCAACGGTAATGCAAACTAATGCACCAGATTCAACTCCTACATTCCCATAATATTCAGAAGTGAAAAAGATGTATTAACAAAAGAGAGGCAAAAAAGGATGAGAAACATAATCTAAACCAAATGGGAAAGGCTATACAAGTTGCTTTAAGACAAGTTTTGCATAATATTGCCAATGCCAAAAGATGACAAAGGCACCATCATAGTAATTGGAACTTGCAAGTTCCTAGTAACAATATATTGGCTTCTATTACTCCACACATGAGCAGGCTATGTACCAAAAAAAAAATCCCAGAAAACCAAAGCAGTTTATGTGCAGGCCTCTTGAATTACCAAATGATATTGCGACATGAATGAAGTCCACAGAACTATGAGTCCAAAAGATAACTTAAGGTCAAGGAAACTCAATCACCCTGCACACACAATCAACATTTCTAACTACCAATTTCCAATTACCGAAAACACGATTGCATAAAGTATATCATGAAAATCATACAACTCATTTTTTTAACATAAGTTTAGCAGTTTAAATACCACTACCCGCAGATCAAAAATAGGCATATCAGCATAAAATGCTATGCAACATGAAAACCTAAAACATTTCATTCACCAGCTAATGATCGTGTATGCTTTCTCCTGTTTATTTAACAACGCTTGGAAGGACGTGAGCTACTACCCTCAAAGTCGAGGTTATGCAGTCTGCCCTTAACCAATTGCATCTTTTAATAGATATCTTTGGAGTATAGTGGAGCATGTGGGTATTTATCCTGATTTGGTTAGGAGTTATCATGTATAGGACCTTTGTCCTTAACTTTCTTGTTTACTTAGTGGCATCCCCTTTATGTCTTTTCTATAACACTTATTGAATATCAAGGGAAAAAAACTACCCACACAATATTTAAATCACTGCATTATAGGGACTCTAGCAAGAGTATTGGGTGCAAATGCAAGTGTCAAACCTCCTGTAGACATAAATCTTAATGTGTGCTCAAAAGGGGGAGGGGGGAACATCATAAACGCCTATTTTAGAAACGTAAAATACAATATCCGCAATTAATATGTTGTGATGTATTTACAAATATAGTTGAAATCAAACGGGTCCAATTTCTATCGAAAGGCTAGAAACGGATAGTGTCTAAATAATGTAAGGAAGTCTCTCCCTTCTCTCTCCCCCCCCAACCCCAAGTCCTAAAGCACACTGCTCCTCCTTTATCCGGAGCTAGGAAAAAGATAAGGCTTTAAACACGTCCCAGGTGAAGTTAATCTAAGACCAAAAACTAGACCCTAAGACCTCTGATGAGGCTTTTCCATGTTGGGTGTCAGCTACCAAATGCACAACCCTCCTCCTTTATCTGGGCTTGAATAGGCTAGGAAAAAGATAAGACTTTAATTACGTCCCAAGCAGAGTTAACGTAAGACCCAAGACACTAGCCCCCTAAAGCAATAAAATAAAACTAATACAAGAAACAAAAAAGGAAATCTAGAACTAAACTAATAAACAAAACAAAACAAAGTAAAAGTAAACTAATAAATAAAACTTAACTAATAAACAAAATAAAACAGAGTAACCAGAAACTAACCTTGCCGCAAACCGATGAGCTCCACCTACGCCTGGGAACCAAATATTCTAAGTAAGTTAATGAACAAAGATGAGCTCATCGGTTTGCGGCAAGGTTAGTTTCTAGTTACTCAGTTTTATTTTGTTTATTAGTTTAGTTTTATTTTGTTTATTAGTCTACTTTTACTTTGTTTATTAGATTTTACGTTTTATTTTGTTTCTTAATTTAGGTCTAGATCTACTTCTTTGTTTCTTGTATTAGTTTTATTTTATTGCTTTAGGGGGCTAGTGTCATAGGTCTTAGGTTAACTCCGCCTGGAACGTGCTTAAAGCTTTATCTTTTTCCCAGCCGGTCCAAGGCCGAGTTAAGGAGGAGGATTGTGCATTTGGTAGCTGACACCCAGCCTGTAAAAAGGCTCGTCAAAGGTTTTAGGGATCTAGGTTTTGGTCTTAGGTTAACTCCAACTCGGACGTGCTTAAAGCCTTATCTTTTTTCTGAGCCAGTCCCAAGCCCGGGTAAAGGAGGAGGGATGTGCTTTACGTCTTACGTTGGGGGAGGGGGTTATTTTTTTTCCTTTTTAATGCTTACATATCCAGATTTGTGTGGAACAGATGATGGTAGTCCTATGGGAGGCACCTCTCTTGTGTCAAACGAAGTTTGTCTAATCTTAGAAGCAATTTTCTAAAAGCCGCTAGGCGCTAATTGGGTGGGCGACTAACGCCTAGAGATTAGTAGGTTTTTCCCCTTTTTTCAATTTTTTAACATATTCTTCTCCCCCTTGCCCAAGTTTTGAGTAAGTATAATAACTCAAGTACAACAAAACACCAAAAAATGGAAATAGAGCCTACATACACATAATTTCACAAGAAACAAAGCCTATATATACGTAATTTCACAACCAAAAAAAAAGCCTATACACATAATCTCACTTTATGTAATATAGTGCTTTATATTATTCTCCCCTCTCTCTCTCTCTTGCTGGTATTCGTATACTTATTCGGGTCTTTTGTCATTGTAAAATGTTTATGTAGGTCATATATCTATCGTGATTCATGAGAAAGCTAGATCCGGTGGGATTAGGTTGGTTGTGCTGCCAATAATTTTGATGCAGGACAACTTGCAATAGTTGAAGGTCCCAACAATTGAATTTTGGTGGGTTTAGCCCTATGAGAAAGAGTTGAAGGTACTGGGTATAGTAAAAGTAAAGGAAGATATTTAGACAAAAGGATGTGTTTGGGTTGCTTTCTTAGGAGGCGTTGCCCTTTTGTTCAAAGTTCCTTTTTTTTGGTTCAAAAAGAAGGCTGGTTCCATATCTTTGAACCTTCTAATTTTTTTAAAAAATTTGACCAAAACGGCGTCGTTTTGGTCTTTGTTCTTGTACTGTTCATTGCAAAAAGAAGTAGTTTTTAAGAAAAAGTGGAACGGCTCTTATGCTCTTGTACTGTTCCTTGCAGGAAAAAGAACTTTTGAAAAAGTAAAGGAATCTGGAACACCCCCTTAATAGACTGGTAGATATAAATCAGAAGGAGTGTACTCGGCAATCGGCAATCGTCACTCATGGTATTATCGCTTGGAAACAAGGCTGAACTGTAGAACGCTGAAGTACATAGAAAGGAAACAAAGTGATTTAGATTTGATTTGGTATGGTTGTGAACAATAAGTGATGAATAGTACACTCCTAATTGATGTTTTGGAGTGTGGAAAAAATCAAACGTGGTCATTACTCGACTTTCGAAAACTTAACCTATTAGGCCACACACACACACATACGTACACAAAGATTAAAGGCTATTCCAGATCCAAAAAACCACTGTTACCCACTCAAACTTTCATGAATTTGCTCAAGATTTCAAGACTCCCAAGCTAAGTTCCCATAACTGACTACATATCTATATGTCAACCCACAGCATCTTCTCCATATGAGTATTTAGAAATGAGGGAAGAAACCAAGTTGAAGAGATCGATGCAGTTTCAAGGCTCTTCTCGATCCAAAAACCACCATTACCCACTCAAACTTTCATGAAATTGCTCCAGCTTATAAGACTCCCAAGCTAAATTACAATAACTGATTACGTATATATGTTTCTATGTATAAATAATGTGTACAGGAGTGAGTCATATGTAACTATATTTACTATGGATAGAGAGATCAGAGAATAATGGAGAGTGTTCTAGGAGTGTGGGAGTAAAATGTGACTAGGGTAAGTTTTTGACAAGTTGTTTTAGCTAGTATTGTTTTCATGGCCCAGTAACTTTTTCTAGAATAACTGTGACTTGGAGAATCGGTCTCAAAAAAATGGGGACGGGTGTCAGACACAGTATCCCACGCCCATATCATATCCATCAGACAAGTAATAATGTAATATAATCCATAGAACCTGGTGAACAGAGACATTGAAATTTTCATGCCATCACAAATAAAGCTTGTTTAAGTCACAATGCTTGCAATAGGTACTCAAAGAATTAATTCAGTATCACCGGTATTTCCGGGTTTTATTGTGTGATACCACTTGCTCGTACAGAGCAGCGCTGTTTGTATCGTACAATGCAACATCCTCAAGAGAATAGCACCATCTCTCAATTTACACGCATGGACTACTAGTCTACTACAGACCTAATTACTCTCCAATTTCATTTTTCAGCATAAATATGATACTGTTATCATAATCTCCGAAAGGAAACCCTGAGTGGAGTCCCTATTACCTTAATTCATTATTTTCCAAATTAAACACACATAATCCACATCACATTCCAGATAAACAGATATGAGGGTACCTAACACCAGCATCGCCAACGATCCCGATAGCCATACCAGCCGAAAGCCCGGCGAGACCGCAAGCAAGACCAGAAGACAGGTGAGCGTACCCGTCGAAGAGGTAATACGACTTGGCCTTAGGGTTAATTCCGGTACTGATAATCACAGCGATAATCAAGCCGTAAATCCCCAACACACCAGCCATAACAACCGGCACAATCGACTTCATCACCAGCTCTGGCCTCATCACGCCCATCGACGCCACGCCAACGCCGCTCTTCGCCGTCCCATAAGCAGCCCCCATACCTTACGGGAAAAAAAAAAAACATCAAACGATTCAAATCAAACATTAATAACTAAGGATTCCCACGACTCGAATCGTTAGGGTTAGCGTTTGGTGCTTACAGGAGAAGACAAGCGCGGCGGCGGCCCCGAGGAAGCCGAAGAAGGGAGCGGTTTCATCGCCGCTGAACGTTGGCATCGTCGACTCGTAGCTAACGAATTATAGATTTGGGAATTGGAAAGTTATCGATCACCCGTTTTTACAGTGACGGATTGGTGAGGCCGAGGAGGAAGCTTCGTGAAAGAGGGAGGACGCGACGGGAACGTGGTGAAGAGAGCGTGCGTGTTAATGGGCCTGCTTTTGGGGGCGCAATTTACTTAGCAATAAGGCCCGAAGGAATTTGAGCCCTAGATTTCATACGGAGTGTAAATGGGCCAAGTCTTGGGTTCGTTTCAGAGCACTTACTTGGGCCACTACTAGTGGCGTCTTGATACTTTGATAGGACCTTGCAAGACTGATGAGGGGTTGAAAACTCGGGTTTGGTTGGACAATGCTTAGGTTTGAGTCTCTGAGTCCTTGTATATAGGTTCCGTTTGTTTGGACATAAAGTATTTTTCGGTAAAATATTTTACCTATTTTTCGGTGCTTGGTTGTGTAAAAAATTAGAAAAACATTTTCCATCAATTGGATAAAAATGACTTACCCTTAAATCTTCCGTAAGTTATTTTCCGAAATGAACTCGTTGCCTTCTACTGCAGTTCTCATTGCTCAGTTTTCTCGGTCGTCAGTTCTGACCCACATTCAATTCCAATAATCTCAAATCTCTCCACCATTTAAGCCCCCTCTCTCTACATTATTTTGTTGATTTCTGAAAATATTTTCAAGTACCAACCAAATACCGAAAAATAAAAATTTAAAATTTATTTTTTGATGAAACATTTTACATCGAAACAAACGGAGCCATAATGCTAAATATACTCCTAATACTATTCAAACATTGTGGCACTTTTGCTTCGATCTCTAACTAAAGTGTGGAGAGGTTTTCTAAAGATAGTGATGTAGTATAACTGGACAATAATTTCTACGAAAGTTACAGGAAACCGTACCTGACTTTCATTTAGTTCGAAAAAGTGGTAAAAAATAGAAACTTGCGAGATATTATTGTGAAATCTGAATCACTCATTTTTTATGGAGCCAAACATCCTTAGAGCACTCTTTTCAAAAAAAAAATCTTTAGAGCAAGTTTTACCAGTTATTAGCAAAAAAAACTCACGAATAGTGCACATTTTTCATTTACCTACTCATATTTCTTTCAAAAAAATAATACTTTAATAGTGTATAGGTAAAATAGATAGTATTGATGCAGCATTGAAAGAGATAAAATGAAAAAAGTGTACTGTTTACTAGCAATTTTCCCTCACAATTGGTACCAGAGGAGTTAAAATGACAATTTTAGCTATTTTACCGAGGAGAACAGAAAAAAGAGGTTGCAGCAAATGAGGAAAACAGAGGAAGGTAAAATAGTTTTTATGAACTGGTTCGGTATTAATACCTAACCACTGTTCACTAGGAATCCTATTTTTTGATTATTTAACTTTCTTTCTCTCTCTCTCATATTATAATAATAGAATAAAGAAAAAGATTGTATATTGTAATAGAGAATAGGTTAAATAGATAGTATTGGTGTAGTGTTGAATTTTTATTTTATGTTTTCTCCTTCTTCCCCAAGCAAATAGAACAAAATAACTGTAGACACCCCAATCTGGACTTCCGAATAATTTTTAAGTTTCCCTGATGATGAAATAAGGAAAAATATGCCTTCGAGATTTGGATTGTTGCTCCTTTGCTTCTCATTTGCTACTCCTTCTCTAATCTCAAGAAAACCCCTTTTCAACCATGTAGGGTGGCCCTCGGTTCAATTGCAAAAGAAAAAAATGTGTTTACCTTGTCAAAAACAACTTTTTCCATGACATATTGAGGGTAAAATGGGCACATAATTTAATGTATAAAATGGCTTTGAGTGAAACCAATTGGGTTAGAAAGAGGACTCGACGAGCTTTCCAACGCTTCGAACCGCGTCCAAATCCGAGTTCGAGAGTGTCCGGGGCGCCCTCGCGAAGTTTGGTGTGCTGTGCTGACTCACAAACCGCGCGGCACTTCAAAAGGGCGCACGGCACCTTAGAAAATTCAAAAAATCACTCTGTCGCACGGGACTTTATTATCTCGCACGGCACCTTGAGAAAAAGTTCTGACAGTTGCAGAAAGCTGTCGGCCACGCCTGCAAGAGGAGCGTCTGTGCCCGAAAATGAGTTTTATTCGGCCCAGAAGTCACCTCCCCTCTTTTAGTGATCATCCTTGGCTCTTTTGCCTATAAAGACACCCCCTCTCTAGTTGAGAAGCACCCTTTCAACTCCAAGTAAAGTTACTCTGCCATTTTTTTGGCTCTCACTCTCTCTCTCTAAAAATACTCCATTGTGATTCTCTCACTACAACTTCTTACACCAACCACCACTATACACATCTCTCGCTCTCTCTTACACTCATTTGCTCTCAAGTCTCTCGAGTTCAATCCAAATCAACTTCCATTCCTCCACCTTCAAGCACATCCACGTTTCGATCAAAAGGTATAAATCCATTTTCTTGGGCTAAACTACATTTAGCCTTGAGGGGAGCCGATCGAGGCCCTTCTCGGTCTTTCTAGACCGAGTTTGGGTCTCAAACGAGTTTTACATTCAAAGTCGTTCCTTTCTTTTCTTTTCTTCTTTTTGCTCTTTCTTTTCATATTTCGGCTAATATTGCTTAAAGATCGTGCAGGTACATTCTAGATTCAAATTTCATGTTAAAAGTCCTTTTTTTACTTCGTGAGATCTTTCAACATTTCAAAAAGACTTTTAACATTATTTTACATGATAAGATGAACAAAAGGGTCCCGTAAATCATTTTTCGAAGATCCAGAAATATAACAAACTATTTTGCGGACATATGGTTTGTTTTGTCATGTAAAAGCAAACTGATTCTGGCATGTGTAGACAGGTCAACCGCGCGGTACATTGGCTGCACCGCGCGGTATATCTGGTTTGTCGCGCGGCACTTCATGTGATATTGGCAGTCTGCTGTATTGTTGTTGTTTCACTTTCTGTATATTGTTCATCTATTTCATACTGTACAGTTCGCACCACAAGCACGCCAAGGTGTTATATTCAATCCGGTGTCCCTTTCCCGTATATATTTTAAAGTTAAGTTTTTCAAATGGTATTAAATCCCCCATTTAAAATGCTTAGTAGAGACCGATTTTACCGGGCAAGCGGGGTGCTTTTTCAACAAAACCTTTCCCGTTCGTAACGTGACTCCCGGATCCAAAGTCTCAACGTTTTCGCTAGACCAAAAGCATTTTTCAAACAAACTCTCGGTTTCTCGGATCATCCATCTCAAAAATCCGGGTGGCGACTCTTCGAGTTAGCGCTATTCAGGCGCGGGAGCCCACAATAACTCTATCTATCTAGGGTTCAATTTCATTTCAGGAAAGAGCAAAACAACGACATCCCATTTCTTCCTCCTGTACACTTATATGTATCTAAGGCTAGGGCATTTACCCTTGTTCGACCTCTCCTCTCTCTACTCTTCTCTCTCTCTCTCTCTAAAAGCTAAAAACCCATTTCCGCCGCCGTCGCGGGGGAGGAGGCCTCCGCCTCCCTCTCCCTCCTCCCCCCGTTCCTCGCCGCCATACTCAGGCGAAGACCTTACCCCTCACTAATAAGGCCCGCTTTTGGTCCTCAGAATCGACCCGAATTTTCGACCCAATTTTTTTTT
Source organism: Rhododendron molle (assembly GCA_025413875.1). NCBI lineage: Eukaryota > Viridiplantae > Streptophyta > Magnoliopsida > Ericales > Ericaceae > Rhododendron > Rhododendron molle. The sequence continues at coordinate 4,522,262 of CM046395.1, read as the reverse complement.
ATAAAAATATTAAAAGGTATCAATTAATTCTGAAAATAATACTTTCCTTATTTATTAATTAGTAGATAATTACAAAAAAAATAAGTATTCTATCTAATTACCTCTTAAAAATTATTTTGTCATTATATACATACATATAAATGCATGCATGCACGCCTATATTCTCCCTCACTCTCCTACTCAATCTCTACCTCCTCCATGACCCAAAATTCATGCGTAATTCGTCCATGTAAAAACCCGATACCGTTAGGACTCGATTTTATTCGAAACTCATCCAATTCTCCTATATATATACACTACTCCGAACCTAGGGCACACACGAAAATTTTCACACTCCAAGGAGCCAGAGAGAGAAGAAAAACCCGAGAGAACCGAGCTTTAATCCATAGAATTTTAGAGAGAGAAAAAGAGAGAGAGAAAAGTGGGTTTCTGATCACTTCGTTCGTCTGAGATCCAAATTGATCGCTTGAAGTATTTTCCTGGCCCCAAGGATCACCGTAGATCAACCAATTCGGCCCCGAAGATCCCCGATCGAAGGAATTGAAGTCGTCTTCCCCAAATTCAAGTTTTCGATCGAAAACGAATTTAATCCAAACCAAGGTATTATAATTCAATCCGAGCCTCCTCTAAGTATATTTAGGGTTTATAGACATAACCCAATAGGCCCCGTGACCCCATGCATCGAAAACAACCGAGAAAAAGCAAAAAAAATAAAAACTGAACGCGATCTCGCGGCCGCAAGGTTCGGGCGGCCCAGCCGCTAGAACCAGTGAACTGGAGTTCGCGGCCGCGAACTTCGTCCCCCCCCAGCCGTGCGGTTTTGTTTGTTTCGTTTCGAATTGATTTTGCAACCTCTTAAACATCGTATTTGACCCGAAAATTTTTACCCTAGGTTACCCATATTCTAAAGATCATAACTTGTTAGTTTCATATTTTTTTTACTTAATCTTCTATTTATTTAATTTTTATTCGTAATCGTGAGATCGTTTGTAAACTAAAATTCGTTACGACCTTTTAAATTACTCTATAAATCCCCTAACTATTTTTCTTAGATTCCTAACTTATTAAAGATCATAAGTTGTTGATTTCATAATTTTTTAATGTTATTTGCTATTTATTTTATTTTTAATTGAAGTTATAAACGAAAATTAATAACGACCTTATAAAAAATATTTTTAATATCAAAAATATTTTTCTTAGACTCCTGACAGTTCAAAAGTGATATTTTGTTGAAATAAAATTTTATTTATTTAATTAACTATTTATTATTACTTAAGTATTGTTTCTTAATAATAATACCGTAAAATATTATAAAGAAGGTTTAAAATTCCAAATAATTTTATTTATACTATTTACAGCCCTAGAATGATATTCTGTAAATATAAAAAATATTTCAAACTATTTAATTATTTATTGTTTATTTATTCTTGTTTCGGCTATTAATTTAATCCTTTTATTTAAAATAATACCACGAACCTCCAAACCCAACTTTTAGCACTCAAACTTGTTATAGAGGACCGTTAGGACTCTTATTAAGGTTATGATAATTATTCTAATATTTTTTTACCTAATTAATGTATTTAATTAGTATTTAATTAATCTAATTACTTAAGAATAATTAATTAAAGCCTAGAAAAATTATTTTAAATCTTTATTAAATAGTTCATACCTTATTAATGATTTTGTGGCCATATTGAAGATTAAGGGCAACGCCCATATAAAAAGTTATGCGACGACGTTAATATTTGTTTTGATCCGCCTGTATTATTCGCTTTTGATTATTATTGAGAATAAAATTGTGTCGATGCTGGATTTGATTACAGATTGGACCCTAGAGACATGGGGTGGTATACGAGATAGAAATCACAGACGATGCTAAGTAATGGATAAGTTGTGAAGTTTCTTTCTGTTAGGTTGCCTGCAGGCATGATTTAGAGATATGATGAGATTTGTGGGGAGAAAGTATACAGACGTTGTTATTGTTAAAGGAAAAGGAAACAAATGAAAGTCGTAGGCTAAGCAGACTCGGGGTGGCCTAACAGACCTCGTAGATCTGGGGTAGCTCGAGTAGACCTCGAGGCACTGAAAGACTCCAAGGTCGCTAGGGTGGCCAGACCTTCTGGGGTGGCCTCGACAGACCTCGTGTGATCGGGGTAGCCTGAGTAGGACCTTGAGGGCAGCCGATGGACCTAGAATTGTGAGAATGGCCAAGCAGGACCTTAGGGGCACCCTGACAGGACCTCGTGCGATCGGTGAGCAGGACCTTGAGGGCAGACTGATGGACCTAGGATTGTGATTTGAATCATGGTAGTCCAGGATATGATTTGAAACCAAGTGGTAGTCCAAAGATGTCCGTGGATGATTTAAAACCTGCAGAGTAAGCCCGGAGATGATTTAAGACGCAGAGTAAGCCCAGTGATGATATTAAACTTGGTAAAGTGAGCCCAAAGATGTTTTCTGCTGATAAACCTGGCGGTGGTCCAGTGACTGACGTTTTATGTTGATAAACCTGGCGATAGTCCAGGAGATGTTTTCTGCTGATAAAACCTGGCGGGGCCCAATGATATTTTGTGATGTTAAAACCTGGCTGATGGTCCAGTGATGTTTTGCGATGATGTCCCGCGAGAGTCCGGAATAAATTGATGTCCTCGGCGAAGGCCCATGGTGAATTGATAGACCCGCATGTGTCCAAAGGATGATTGTGATGTGGTATATAAGATAAAGGCGAACCCTAGTGTGATTCCGGCATGATAAGTTAGCCCTTGTCAGAGTATTGTAACTTAGGTTATCTACGACAAAGGGAAGTGGAAGTGATCTCACGGGACCGAGCATGGCTAATTGGGGGAGGAAAGATCTCGTAGGAAGATTTTGGATCACACGTTAGGCTAATGGATAGTAAAGAACTGGTTGACGTGAAAAATCTCTGCTTTACTTATTCGCATCATGATTATCTTGTTTGCTTGCTAGTTGTAATGTAAAGAGGGTGGTTGGGTTGGATTATTCTATTGGGTGATTTATCACTCACGAATACGTCAGATCTCTGGCAAATCGATTGCTTCGCCGATCAATTGCTAGAGGGCGCAGGATTCAATTGAGGAGATTCAACGATGATGCGGTTCGACACGAATATCAGTAACTAGGATCGAGGATGCTTAGGATTCGTGATAGGCGCGTATCAGCTCTGAAGTTGGTGTATTTTAATTCCTGAATCTATCTTGAGATTGTATTAGCAAAATCTTTATTTTGGAAAATTATATTTATTTAGCAATATTTTCTTAAGAAATTATTTTATTTTGCACCAAAAGTCGTATGCAGTCCGCGTGGTCCTCATGACGGCTCCGTCCGGCCTGGTGGTGTCCTACACCTTGCACGGCATGTTTTCGGGATCTGTGTTGCTCGGGGCCGACGCCGTGGTAATAAGGTGTGCAGTTGTTGGGGTTAGGGCTTCTTTTGTTTTCTTGTTTTTCCGGCCGTTTTGGCTCGGTTCTACCGGCTGATCTCCCCAGTCCGGTCTGTACCGGTCTATTGGTCTAGATCCGTTGGGTGGTGGGTGAATAATTTTAGTTAGGGTTTTGGTTGTTTGGCCGGGTTAGGGGATTTCGGTGGTTTGGGGGCTGGGTTGGTTGTGTTTTGGGTTCTCTCGGCAGCGCCTATGATGGTAGGTGGTGGCTGTGTCGAGTTTGTCGAGATCAGATCAGCTGCGGCTCTCCCCGTCAACGGCAGTTTCCAGGAGAAGCAGTGTTTGATCTTCAACACGGGATTAGATTTCTTCTTCCGCGTGTGATCTGTCTGTTGTTTTGATTACATCTGTTTTTATTGTTTACTGGTTTGTACAGGGATTTCGTTTTGATTTCTCTGTGCCTAGTCCCGGATGGGATTCTCATATCGGCGCCTAGTGTTGATTTGCTTTTGCAGGGTGTCCTGTAATCCCGGAGTAGGTAGTTTGGTGCACTCCTGTATTTTGCGATGTAATCTTTGCCTTCGGGCTTGAAATGAATTGACTGTATCAAAAAAAAAAAAAAAATCTAGGGCTCAATTTCATTCCTATTAATACATACACTGATACACATACAAATAACATGGTGGCGACTTTGGCCTTGGGACTTGGATTCGCCATGGACGAGGTTAAAGAAACCTCTGCTTGGGTCGCAGCTCACAATCGACCACTCAGAACTGGTGGCGGCGGCCCGGCGATGAATGGTGAGGGGTCAAGAGGCTGGATCAGTAGAGGTGGTCTAGTCGGATCAACCAAATAGATCGACCTCTTGTTTTTTCAGACGATGAATGGTGAGGAGGGAGGGAGAGAGAGAGAGAGAGAGGAAACAATTAAAATTTTGGTAGCTTTTTTTGAACAGTTGTTCGCTTGTTTTACAAAAAAAACTGTAGCTAGAGGCATTATACCAACGTGTTTACCTCATCTGCTGCAAGAGCTCTTACAAGTTACAAGTCTCACCGAAGCACACTCAAAATCAAATTCATAGCACACCAATGTAGTGCATTTGGTACGCTGCAGGCTCCAAGACGCCGGCCAGACTACTTGCACCCATCTACACTCACATAAATACGTGAATCGCTCATTCCTCCTGCTTGCAAAAGACTGTAGATCCATTGTCTTCATTTCAGAATTTTCTTTTATCTTATTTTTTTTCCTTGTTACGTTTGAACGGTGAATCTATTGTGTTTGAAACCATTCGAGCATATAACACAAAATTTGGAAAATCTCTTAAGTTTTCAATTTTATTCTCAACAATCCTAAACACCCAGGACGGTTTTCGACCTTAGCAATTCCAAGCACACCCAATATATTACCATCCTAATCAACAGGTGCAAAATTGCAAGCAGCAATGCGGGCGCCGCACACCTTACAATTATCCAATTATATCGGCCCCTACAAGTTCTTTTAGTGAATTTTTTTCCATAAAGTTTCCAAGGATGTGTGAAATTTTTTTTGTAAAATTTCAAATTGTCAAATCTTTTGTCAATTGTGGTTGTAAAATTAAATGCAATTATATATATGTACTCGAGTTAGGGGTGGACAAAAAACCCGCGACCCGACCAAAGGGTCTCGGGCAGGGTCGAACATGTGGTTCAAACGGGTGCGGATTCAGTTTCTATTAAAAATCAATTTTTGGTTCGGGGTTCGGATTGATGCGTTGCTTACCCGTGGGGTCGAACCCGACCTGACCAACCAGAAGGGTGACCCGACCAGACGTAAAGAATCGAGTTCACGGACGGTTCTTACCTAGGGATGGCCATCTCGGCTGATCCGTCCGTATCCGATCCGTTATCCGTCCCGAATGGATTGGATTTTTCAAATATCGGGACGGATTTGGATTTATTTTTCAAAAAAAATTCGGAAATCGTATCGGATTCGGAGGTAAGTCCGCCTCCAATCTGACCCACCCCGAATCCGATATCCAATCCCCCTCCGAATATCCGACTATATAAATACCTTTTATTTTTAATGTTAGTTAATAGTTAGTTTCCTACCCAACCGACTTCACTACACACAACCCTTCTCTTCTCTACCCTTGCTCATGACTTCTCCCCCTTCTCTCTCTCTCCTCCCCAACCCCCCTCCCTCTTTCAACACCCTACTACAGCAGAGAGATGCGGCAATCTACCCTTAGGAACGCAGCTGCGAGACTCCCTCCCCATTTTAATTTAATTTTTTATTTTTTTAATTTGTTAGTTTTTTTTTTTTTTTTAGTTCCAATTTGTTTTTTTTTTTTTTTTTTCCAAATTCAGATTTGGATCTCCGTTCCCCGTTCGGAGCGGGGATGGAGAACAAAAATATAATTCGTTCGAAGTTCAGAACAGAGGGCGGATAGAGGATTCGGATTCGGATATTACAATATCTGCCTCGTTGCCATCCCTATACTTACCCTTGTTCTATTCAGTTTGTATGCCTAAAATATTGTTACCCGACATGATCAGGTCGGATTCGGGGTCAAACCCGTCCTGCCCGACCCGAGGTGATTCTGGGCGTCGCCAAGTACAAATCTTATATCCACCAATAGTCATCAAACACATGGTGTGGTGAGACAAAATTTGCACTAAACCCCCCAAAAAACATGTCACTTTATTAACCCAGAAAGTTCGCAGAATTACAAAACATATATCCAAATTTCTGCAGCAAAACCCTTCTTCCACAACTAGACAGTACTAGACAGAACAAGAGAAGAACAGGGGGGAGGAAAGTCATGAAAGTTCCATATTCACAGAGGGAGCAGTTCATATCCAACGCTTTAAGCCGTTGCCTTCCTAGCTCTCTTCGCCGCCGGTGACTTGATCGACTTGGGCTGCTTCGGCTTCACCGCAGCCGATTTCCTCGTCTTCTTCGGCCCCGTCTTCTTCGCCGTCTCGGCTTTCCTCTTCTCAGTCCCTTTTCCCTTCGGGACAACAGCAGCTTTCTTGGGTTTCTTCGCTTCTGTTGTCGACTTTGGAGTCTTGCCAGTTCCATTCTCCTTTTTCCCCGCTTCGGATAACTTGTACGATGCCCTGATTTTGATCAGTTTCCCCTTGGCAACAGAGTTCTTCAGCTGAAGCCCTAGGGTTTTCCTGAAATTCGCTGGGAGCACCGCCTTCAGCTTCTCCTCTATGTACTTGGCGATCGCGTAGGTGCTCGAACCAGTCTTCTCGTTTAGACTCAACAGGGCGTCCTTGATCATCTGTCCAACAAATCATCACGAATTCGCAAACAATTAATTACAGAATCTCAATCGACGGAACTTCCGCGGATTGAAGTTCCGAAATCGTACCAGAAAATGCATAAACGACGCCTAGCCAAACCAACAGCAAAAAATGAACAGAAAATAATCAAGGTCCGTTGATCGAAATTCCCGTATACAAAAGCTGTTCAAAGCGTGAATCATAAATCACACACACAAAAATACAGATACAGAATCGTTCCATGAATTACCTGAAAGTACGGAGGGTGAGAGGCAGTTTTGGGCGCTCTGGCCTTCTTCTCCTTGGGCACCTTCGGCTTCCTCTCCTTAGGGGCCTTGGGTTTCTTCTCCTTAACAGCCTTCTCCGCCACCTGCGGCTGCTGCTCACCCACGGTAGCCTCCTCCGCCGCCGGCTGCTCGACGGCGAGGCTGTCAACTTCTCCGATCGCCGACATCACAATTCACAAATCACGTAAGATGATACTGACAGAATAATACGTCGTGAAAGTGCTGAATTTCTGACGAAACGAATACGTGCCTCCCCGCTATTTATAGCGGGAGAAACGAGTTCTGATTGGTCGGGTATCAGTTCATTGGGATCGCCAACATGCGCGAGAATCGATCCGGGCCGTACGCGTGGGCGTTTTTCAGCCGTTGATCATTTTGCTTTTTCGCTTATAGAGAATTGGATACAGGTGGTGCCATTCTTATCCTGATTTGAAGAGAGAGAACATGGGTGGGCTGGTTTCTTTGGAGTGTGTGTTTCTTTGGTGGTTTGGTGAGGGGAATTCGTTGGATTTGCTTCGGTTTCTGGGCATGGGAAAGTTTGTGAGGTTCTAGTGAAGAAAACCAGGATTCCAATGTGCTTTAGATGATACAAAATGGTTTGCATTTGGGTGTGATTTGGTGGCACATACGAGGCACTGTTTTTTCTCTCCAAAATTTTCGATTTCATATTAACATAGGGCATTATTAAAAGGCTGTCGATTTTGTCACTTCTTTTTTTGTTAACGACACTCTCCTGCGAGTGTATTTTTGTTGCAGGGGAGTGCTATTAATGTCGATTTTGTCACTTCTTTTTTTGTTAACGACACTCTCCTGCGAGTGTATTTTTGTTGCAGGGGAGTGCTATTAACAAGTAAATTTTCCTCTACTCCGACAATCTCGCTACGTATCTAACATCTAGATGCGATCGTATCGTTAAATTATTTTCTTGAATGGTTCAGAAATTATCGGCAAAATGCATTCAATTGTCGGCTATAGCTACACACACTTGTGCCAAACTTTGAACGATAACTATACAGAATTGTATGCGCTTCTAATATGTCTTTGGAAATAGTAATGTTATCACCATTTGAATTAGTTGTCATAGCGTTTTTTTCGAAAACTTTAATTGGGTGAAAAATAAAGTGATTCGAAATTTTTATAACCATGTGATACATAGGGATTAATAATATAGTTCATCGTCAGAATAATATTAAGCATCCCCTTTTTAAAAAAATTATATGTTGTTCGATCATGTGATTATTGATGTCCGATCAACTTAAATTTTTTCATCAAATAAAGTGTTTGACGAACTCAATAAATATCCACAGTGAGGCCTTTTCAAAGTGCACTATAATCCGGTAGTGCATCGATGCACTAGAGAGACTGCCCTTTAGATAGCGCGATTTATTGAGAAAGAAAAAGGAAAACGATTATGATTCCTTGCCATTTTTATTTTTTATTTTTGTAAGAAATAAAATAAATATTGCATTTACACTTTTCTCATAATTTCTCTCCTATTTCATCGAAACAAGTGGTGAGATTCTCCTTTCTATTATATTTTTTTTCTTTTTCTCACCAAACCCCTCAAACCAAAGGGTTCCAAACCAAGCCATTTTCCATGGTTTGCTGGATATGTAGAACTAATTCGTGCTACGGGCAAGGCGGTCATAATAACTCGACAGTAGCTTTTATAATTGAATTTCAATTCTTCGTCTCGTGACAATTAATAATTCAAATTTATTAAAGTATCTAATCGGTAGAATTGTATTTCACAATTTAATTCTAACTAATCTAAACCATTAAAAATGCTTTGAGACAGTTGCTGTGATCACTCGAATGACCTATGCATCATGCAATTAGGTCACAATAGCCGAGTCATTTTAGCTTTTGGAAATCAAGATACTTAAAGGGTGCATTTCTGCTAAGCGTTAAGTTCATGAACTCCATTTTTATAGTTCATAACAGTCAAGTTATTTTCACCAAATTATAATTGTAAAAAATATGTTGAGTTAGTAGAAGAAAATGTTCTACGGTAAATATTTTAGTTTAGTGAAAACAATTTAATTTTTTAATTTTATTGCCAAAAAATTGTTGTGCAAACTGGTAAAAACATGTCTTCCCAACTGACTGGTGATTCATCGAGCTCCAGGCAAACAACCGTACTACCGATTGGGATCATCCTCCAATGGGTGCATCGGAATCAACCCTCTCCACCTCACAGGTAACCCTCTTCCTCTTCAACTTTCCATGTTTCTTCAAAACTATATACATTTGCTAAAATTCCCAATTCCTCCTTGTCAATTTTTTCTTGCATTTTTGTGTACGAGAAGAGACCGGACGACGAGATTACCACCGTATCTGAGCGATTCGAAGGCGTAGACCCCCTCCTGGAACGGCTCAGATCCCTCAAAATTGTGGGTTTTCTCCCTCCTTTCTAGGGTTTTGAATTGCTCACATTTCTCTAATCTTTCTCAAATGTTGTTTTTCGTTCTTTGTTGCTTTGCTTCTGCGTGTAATTGGGTATGTGGTTAATTTTGTTCTTGGTGTAGGCAACTCCGATACTGACGACGCCACCTACGGAGACTAGCTTAACTGACGTTCTAGTGAGAAAATCCTCATCCTCTTCTGCTTCAGGTGAAACACTTTGCAACTCATTGGTTTTGGCAATTTGGAAGATAAATTATACACATTATATGCAGAAGTATCAGAACTAAACTAAGAAATAACAGATTGCCTTGTTGTGGATTGTTTGTTATGAGAGATAGGCATGCCTAAGTTCACCTTTTTTCTGATGGTTCCCATGTCCATTACTAATTAAGGTTGTGTAAAAATTGGCAGTGTTAAAAGGGTGGTCCTTAACGCATAACAGCTTTTTATTAAAACTCTCAATTGCAAGGTGTAGAAGAGTGGTGATTGCAGAATTCCTAACTCTCTCTTTTGACAAGAATTGTTTGGAGAAGTCCCTGCAATATTCTCGAGAGCCAGCTTCCATCGGTGCCATGCCAAAGCAGCCAAACCACATACACAAGAGCAAATAGGCACTTCTTCATTTGCGGGAAATTGCCTTTAGTGGACTTAGACACTTATGAAGCCCCAACACACGTAAATGTCACCGTATGCGAGTCGGACACGCGGGGGGACACATCAAAATACTTATGGGAGACGCCACATGGCGTGTCCACTAGATTTTATAATTCCTATGTTGGGTCATGCAGGGACATAAATGGCAACATGGCAAGGTAGCTTTTGCAAATTTTAATAAAAAAGTTATTTTAAAAAGCTCTGGTGTCTGCAGCCATGTCTGTGTCCCCATTTTATGGGAATTCTAGTGTTCGTGTCCTCCGCCTTGTTCATGTCTATATCGGTGCTAAATAACGACACATGATGAACCCATAACCTTTGGTTATTTACTGAAGTCCAACTCAAGCTACAACGAGCAAGCAATCACAATTTTGTCTTCCTGCTTGGGAAAATGCAGATTACTGTTATTCCTGTAACTTATGAGTATATCACTACACAGACCAGATGGTCTGATGTTAACATGCAGCATTATGTTAACTGCAAACATTTGTTTTTGGTTTTGGAAAGTAAGTTCTCGAAAACCATTTTACCTAGACTCTGATCAAGGAAGTTTCTATGTTGGGCCCAAATTGTGTTTGGATGGACATGCACAGCATATAAAGTTATTCAGGTTAGGTGTCATGGGTTTGAAACATGGGAATTGCCTCTTTCGCGTGTAGGGGTAAGACTGCATGTCTCTAACTCTTCCCAGTCCCAGACCCCTAGTTGCACAAGCCAAGCAGAAAGCGGAGATTGATGGTTGTCAGCTCATTGGAGAATCGGGTAGGAAGGAAGGACTAAGCCGGAATACTTTGTAATTACAATTTCAATGGAAGGGTGCACTAATTCACAAATTCTGTATTTCATGTCATTCTAAACTAGTCAATTGCTGAAACTCAACCATGCTCCCGAAAATTAAAACTCCACTTCATCTCACCTGCCTCTAAGTGTGTTTTGATGTCATTTTTTTTTCATCTTTTGCTTCGAATTGGTCCGGGATGGTTATGGATAAAAGCTTCTTTTTTTTTTTTTTTTTATAAACTACTTAGCACATAAAGCACTTTTCCCTATCAAATTCTTTCTATCCCCGAGTGGGGGATTAAAAATGCCAAGTTGACCATGGTACGTCCAGTTACCAATATGTTTGAGTTTCACTCTCACAGCCACATGCGTGGATTATTCTTTCATAATCTTTCTATATAAAGAGCATGCACAGGCTGCAGTCTTCTGAACTGATTTATGTAGCACATGCATATGTCATATCAGCCAGACAGCCCTCACTAATCTGGCATATGAACTGTCACTTTACTTTTCCTGTTGTTTGGGGAAAAAAGGCATAAAAGGAAGTGTGTTGGTTAATCAATTTTCCTTTGCTTGTATTGCCTACCCAGTGGTTTATTTTTGTATTGTTGCTTCATTGACACCAGTTTTTTGTGTAATGCATTGTTTTTAAGCTGTACAGGAAGTGTTTGAAGGAAACCATTTTTGTGTTCTGTTTTATATGGATGAAACAGGTACAGTAAATCCAAAAGTGTTGCTGGAGCTCTTCTCGGTCTACCGTGATTGGCAGGATGGCAAGGCCCAGAAGATTAGTAAGAAGCAGGTTTGCCTTGAAACTGAACAAAAATTGTATTTGACGACAGTGCAGTAGGCTAAGTATATGTATGGTTTCTGTCCTGATGGCATGGATTCGAGTAGATCAGCAGCACATTCTCCTAAAGTCTCTGTCTGGATTTATTCTTTCTACCACAGTACATGCTTGTGGATTTGAGCCCTATGTAAAGTGGGGATCCTGTCCTTTTCTGGACTTGTAAATGGATACTGATCCAGTCCATAGAACTCTCATGCAGATAAGGCCATGTTTAAGCCTTGCATAAATGAAATCTTGAAAATATAGATGGAATTTTTACTTATTTCCTATGTAGCACAGATGCGGACACAGACACAGGACACGGTATTTCTTAAATAATAGAGATACGGACATGGTAGGGGACACAACAAAACTAAGTAACATTTATTTTGTACCAGTGGGAATATAGTTAGATGTATGAGCTTGAAGCTTCAATATATGTAAACAAGTATCATATACATCATATTAGACTTTTACCCAAAATATTTGAAGTAATACACATTTACAACCCACCCCCACCCCCCCACACACAATAATAAAAAATGCATATTTAACCCGTGTCGTGTTCCATATGTGTCCCTAGTATGTCCCCCTAAAATAATTAATTAAATTTATTGGATACGCATATGTATTTTGCCGTGTCCCCATATCCCTATGTTGGACACGGGGACACACCGGCCTCTGTGAGTGTTGGTGCTTCATAGCTTATTTTTGTTGAAAGAAATTATGTCATTCATCGAGAGGATTTGGTACTGTTTTGGATGCAGATTGGACTGGATGTTGGCTGCAAAAGCCTGCTATTTTTGATGGCTTTGGACCTGAAATCTCTAGTACCGAAACTCATTCGCTTATAAGCATTATAGATGCATGGATAATTGGTTGTGATTGTTGCAGGAAGAGCTCGAAAACAAGATAGAAGTTGCAGATGCTTTGGCAGTTAAACTGGTTCAGCGGTTTAATTATTCAGTCTCAACCATGAAGACAACGTCCCAGCATCTTTCACAAGGTAACTTATGCCTCACATATTTATTATCACTTGAATAAACCAATTTCAACAAGGGAAAAGTGAGAGGAACGCTAACTGATCTTTGATTGCAGACTACCAATTTGTTGTTAGAAACAGCTAACAGAACCCATTTTCCTCTCTCCTATTTAGGATGCCTGCCCCCGTTTGTTTTGGTGGGAAGTAGTGCAAAGTGAATGAACGAATGACTTTGTGAATTGAACTAGTAGTCTACTAAACTTCTGGGCTTAGTATAAATCGACTTATCTAAGTCCTTAATTAACTTTTGTGTGAAATTTTTTCGCATTCAGTTCATGGATTGCAGGTTGAACTTGGGGAGCTTAAGGGAAGGTTGACCGAGGTTATTAGTAACTGCGATGCAATATGCAGGAGAATCAATGCAGAGGGACCAGAATCACTAAGATCGTCTATCAAGCCATTTTCGGAGACTTCCGCCAAGTTGGAAGCCAGCTGTAGTTTGTCTTCTCAGGGAAGTGTGTTAAAGACAAGCCCATCTACCATGTAAATAACCAACTTAGGCTATTTTGCACACTTGGTTTTTCATTTTTTTTATTTTGTATAAACTACTTTCTAGATTTTTCAACAGCCATAATTGTAAACCATGGAGCCTGACTTGTAGTTTGATCGTGTATCACCAACAAATTCTTGGTTTTTCATTAGTCTGAAATATGAGTGTACAGCTTTTCTCCCTTTGCAAACTTCAAGGATTCAGAAAGAGAGCGCCCACAAAGATGGAATGCATGGCATGTCTCTCCTCTTCTTTAAAAGAGGAGAAGTTGCAGCCAAGTGCAGTTGAATGCAAGGATCTGCCGACAGAACCCACTTGCCACGTTATCATATCCAACTAGTATATGATAATTCTATGGTGTATTTTATATTGTGAGTTGTCAATTAAACAACTGCTAAAATCTCCACTTCTAAACATTCGTTTTTAATCCATCCATCTATATATATAGTGTGTAGATCTGGAACATAATGCGTGCATCAGTAAAACACCAGTCACATAATTTTACCTAAAAATGTCCTACGCTCTCGTTCTCGATTCTCACACTACACTCGCACTCCCAATTCCAAATTTTAGTAGTCAGCAATGTGTTTCTAATACGCTTTTGCGCTTGCACTCCCGGACGAGAATTATGATGGAGCAGATATAGATTGGGGATCATTGCGGGATTGTGCAGTGAAGTTGACTTCCCAAGTAGGAGTGGTAGGTGGATTCCATTGATCCCTTGAGAAGCTGCCGACACTATTTTCACCTTTAAACGCATGCTCTGTAAGGTTAAAAGGATGCAGACCACCGACATGTTGGGTTTGGATAAATCGAAGTGCCCATAGCTAGAATGAATTCAGTTGACAGAACACTAAGTACACTAGAATCGGTAGTCAAACTCATTCTTATCATTCATACCATCTCCAAAAGAGCTTACAGCTAGTACAGTAATAGAAACTTAACTTCCTCAAATTGAATGAATAGCATTTTTGAAAGAAAATCAGACCCCTAATCAAAGACTAGGAAAACAAAGAGAACCCATATTCCTGATATTTTGAAGCAATAAAATCAAATTGAATTGGACCATAACTAGAGAACACAATATGGTTAGGGTCCTTGGGGATCAAGGTTGCTGTTGAGCATCCATGTACCCAGCATCAACAAGAACTTTCTCCCTCTTAGCCAACTCAAGATCCTCATCAACCATCATCTTCACCAACTGCTCAAACCCGACTTTAGGTTTCCACCCGAGTACTTTCCTAGCCTTGCTCGAGTCCCCTTGCAGATTATCGACCTCTGTCGGCCGAAAATACCGCTTGTCAATCAACACATGGTCTTGCCAATTCAACCCAACGTACCCGAAAGCCACTCCCAAGAACTCCTCCACCGTGTGGGCCTCCTCCGTCGCCACTACGTAGTCGTCCGGCTTCTCCTGCTGCAGCATCAGCCACATGGCCTCCACGTAGTCTCCTGCAAACCCCCAGTCCCTAGCCGCCTGCAAATTTCCTAAAAAGAGCTTGCTCTGGAGCCCGATCTTGATCCGGCCCACAGCTCGTGTGATTTTCCGGGTCACAAAGTTCTCACCACGCCTTGGGGATTCGTGGTTGAAGAGGATCCCGTTGCAGGCGAAGATACCGTACGCCTCCCGGTAGTTCACGGTGTACCAATGGGCTGCGCATTTGGAGGCGGCATAGGGGGACCTGGGGTGGAATGGGGTGGTTTCGGACTGGGGTGGCGGTGTGGATCCGAACATTTCAGAGGATCCGGCCTGGTAGTACCTGGTACCAAAAGAACCAGTTTCAGGATTTAGAATGTTATGTTATGCATCTATGAATAGTACATAGCATTCAAATTAGGAAAGATAGAATCTATCTTTATAGAATTTCATATGAATAAGATTGATTGATACGTAATCTAAGGAGACCAATCTAGCCAGAAAACGTAAAAAGCACTCCTAACAAACACTTTAACTAATATATACAGCGAGAACACGGGTCTGGTGTGCGCATGGGTCAAGTGACTACCATTGGACTCCTTGACAAAAAATTCCTAATCTCCAGATCATTTGATCAAGATACGCGCACCTACCCTTTAGTATAACGCAAAACATAAATTCTCTCCCACTTCTATTGTGACATATTGGATATCTTAAACTGGAGGAAAACAACACAATTCTATACCCCAGAAAATTCCCAACCTAAAACAGAAATCTCATTTCTTTTACATGGTCTCAATCATAAACAACTATCTTAACTTCAAGCTACGCACCACTATATACCCTAATAAGCAGACAAGAAACCCAGATGAAAAAAAGACAAGAAATGTTTGGTGTTTCTCACCAAATCTCACCACTTCACGGAGAAATGGAACGTGGCTTATAAATGTATCACTTCTCGTCAATTCTGACATTTTCGTACCATCCAAACAAGCGATGGGTAACCTTTTCCCTCAGTTTCTTATCACTTCTTATGAAATCCCTCAACCCAAACGGCCTATAGCAGTCACGCGAGAAAAAGATTGAGAAACGATCACTGGGAAACTAAACCAAACCAAATCAAACCATCGTGCGTGGTTGGCAACGAAAGCGATTTTGTTCACCTCTCACCTTTAGTTAGTGCAACTTTACCCACAGTTACAAAGATGTGTTGTGGTTTTGGTTTCCGTGCAAAAATTCTGTTCAATTGGAAAGTATTTATAGTATGAGCTCCTAACAAACCAAATTTATACAAAATGAACAATTTCGATCATTCAAGACCCACATCACAAGTCACCTTCGTTTCGGTAATCAAAACCTCTCATTTTGTATGGATTATTAGTTCAAAAACACTAATGCTTTGGTGACTACATTTTGGTGATTACACTGCACCAGTCACCATAGCATTACTCATGCAAAAACTCAGTTCAATCATGTACGCATTCGATCAAAAAATCAAATTTTGTTGCAATGTGTTAATTTGTCACGGCGCAAAAAGTACTACCGTATATGGGTCCGGCCGGTAGCCGCAATATGCGACCGGACCGCCTCGAGAAGCCTGAGCGCACCGGTGGCGACAACATCCGCCGTGTAATCCGGGATCTCGAATGACACGGCGACATGCGACTGGGCAGCAAGATTGTACACCTCATCCGGAAGAATAACATCCAGTCTATGGCGCAGAGCGGAGGCGTCGGCTAGATCGGCGTAGTGGAGCTTCATCAGGGCCTTCTGGGTGTTGTGGGGATCGATGTATATGTGGTTGATCCGCTGGGTGTTGAAGTTCGACGACCGTCGGATCAGGCCGTGGACCTCGTAGCCCTTGCCGAGGAGGAATTCGGTCAGGTAGGAGCCGTCTTGGCCGGTGATTCCGGTCACCAGGGCTATCTTGCGCTTCGGCGGCGGAGGTGCCGGAGAGTCCTCGCCGTTTTCCGATCCGGATCTGGGCTTGTCGGTTTCGGATGCCATTGACTAAATGACCTGAGATTATTTTGCAAAAGTCAGCAGAATTGAAGGCAAATTCAGAGGTGAATAGCGGAATTACGGGACAATGGGTGGATTTTAGGAGAAGGAACGGGGAAATACCTGGGAGGAGGAAATGGGTGGGGGGGATTTTCTGGATCGGAGGAGAAAAAGTGGAGGAAAATGGGAGTGAAGGTTTGGGGGGTTAGAGAAATAGGGAGGGAATTTATAAGCAGTATTTTCCTCTACTGGGTTTTTACTACCCAATCACAACAAGCTGCCTCGCCGGCGGATCCAAAAAAAAAAAACCTGCCTTGCCGGGGGATGGACCCGGGGGCTCTACTGCGGGGCAGCAGCTCCTACCCAGTATCAAAAACGGCGCCGTTTTTGATGGAAAAAAAAAAATCTAGTCGCCTTTCATTTGAAATTTTATGAAGTAGAAACGTGATTATGAGAGCTTTAAAAATAAAATTTGATTATGCCTCTTTAGAATAATATGATCAGAACAATAAGATCTTCATACCCATTCAAACGGATTAAAAATTGAAACACTTAATTTTTTAACCGTATTTTTTAATATATAAATAGTCTCAAAAAATTAATTGCTCAAATTTTCACTCCGTTTAAATAAGTGCAAATATCTTGTTATTCTAATCATATTATTCCAAAGGATCGTAATTTATTTTTATCTCTAGGATTTTCATATTAAGAGCATGTACATCAGCAACGGCAAAGTGGAGATTTCGGTAAAATAACTAAGCAAACCTTGAAAAAGCATGCTACACCAGGGTAGCAAAACCCCCCCAGGTAAAATACATTTGGTGGTTTGGTTCGGCAAATATACCTAACAACTGTAGCTTTGTATAAATAAACAAATATTATTTTTCTTCTCTCCCCTCCCTATCACTCCCTCATTTTCTCTCTACCCCCCTCTCTCTCTCTCTTTAGTATATTTTATAAGGATAAAGAGATATAATAGAGAGGATTGGTGTGGGGTTAAGAGAGATTTGAGCAGGTAAAATAGAAAAAGTGAATTATTGAGTAGGTAAAATACATTTCATTGGTGTACATGCTCTAAGTATATACGTTTTATTTAAGACCCTGAGGAGCAGAAATGTGATTATTAGAGGCATATAAACAAAAATTAATTACGACCCTTTAAAATAATATGATCAGAATAACAAGATCTTTGCATTGATTTAAACAGAGTGAAAATTTGAGCAATTAATTTTTTGAGACTGTTTATATATTAAAAAATACGGTTAAAAAATTAAGTACTTCAATTTTTAATCCGTTTGAATGGGTGTGAAGATCTTATTGTTTTGATCATATTATTCTAAAGAGGCATAATCAAATTTTATCTTTAAAGCTCTCATAATCACGTTTCTGCTCCATAAGATTGCAAATGGAAGACAACAATTTTTTTTTCCTCAAAACGGCACCGTTTTTGGTACTGGGTAGGGGCTGCTGCCCAAGAGGCGCAATAGAGCCCCCGGGTCCCCGGGGGACAGGTTCTACGCTCCCTTTTTACGGAATCGGGGTGCTGTAGTGCACCCCGTGTAGTGTACGTGTAGGACGACACACAATCGTCGATCTCATTAATTAATGTTTCAGATTAAAAATAATCTTTTACTAGTAAAAGATACTCCCTCCGTCCCTAAATAAGTGTCTGACGCGCAAACCTAGGCCTTAGAAAGATGCATGTTTTCCGTTAATTTTTTTTCCCCACAATCTAATAGAACTCATTACTATCTATTCATTTGTGAAAAAAATTTAATTTTTTTAACGAAACAAATGCATCTTTTGTAAGGTTTAAATTTTCGCGTTAGACACTTATTTAGGAACGAATAAAGTATTTATTACCGGTCAAAGATTAAAAACACATCACAACCGTTGATTGACGATATCAATGATCTGTGTTTTGCACTACATCGGGATGAACTACAACACCTCCGGTTCCCTTGCTACTGGGGAATGTTTGGAATTGGAGTAGAAATAAGAAAGTCTAAAAGCATACACCCTCCGTCCGTGTGTGTTAGTTCTTTTTGGGAGTGTATGCTACTTTTCAATTGTTGACATCTTTCAATATAGATCTCAAAGAATATACAATATACAATCTTGTTTTATAGATCTTAATTAAAGTATCCGCAGTGATATAATCAAAATCAAAAGATTGCTAAAGTTAACAATATTTGCTCAAAAAAGAGTTCCCATTGGAATAACCAAATTTAGCAACCTCTTAACAACTCATCAAATTTTGGCATTTGAATAATCAAAACCAGCAACATTTTGCTAATAATCAAACTAAGTTTTTTTTTTGGTAATCGATAACTAAGTTGCTAAGTTTAGCAAAATTAAATTCCTTCGATCAGGGTTGCTCGCCGATTGGTTTGATGCTGATCGGTCCTGTTTCCAGTTCGATCCGCTAGCGACGGATTGTTGTTTTCTCCATCCGCCAATCGTCCGTGAGTGTTGTTTTTTAAAGTCCTCGTTTGGCAGACATCACTTAAACTTAACCATTGAAAATCTATATGAAAGTGACCAAAAGAGCAACAACATGGTTGTTAATTGAAGGAGCTACATTTACGGGTCAATTGGTCATGCGATGGTTAATTTTTACAAAATAATTGTTTAGTTGCACCAATCTCCTGTGTTTATTGTAATGCAATTTAGCCTATTGAGATCTAGTCTCATTTAGGACAACATGACATTGACCTAAACTTAGTGACCGAGACACATATAATTGCCCGCTTGCCCACATTTCCCTTGCACAAGTAGAAATTGTACCAAATAATCCTAGGAAACAATTTGAATATTGTCATTTGATCAGGGTTGCTAATTTAACCAAACTAAGTTGTTCCTACATTTCCTCAATCAAGTGCACCGTCATTACACAAAAACTTTCTTTCTTTTCCATTTTCAACATGTTTCTAAGAAAAATACTTTTAAAAACTTTTTTTTTTTTTTTTGCAAAAACTGTTTTTATATCCCAAAACAGTTTTTTTATTTATATCTTTTTTTTAAAAACTGTTCTTTTTATTTTTTTTTTCAAAATAGTTTTTTTTTTTACTTTTTCCCGAAAACTTTTTTTTTAAATCAAAGTTTTCAAAAAATTATTTTCTCTTTTTCCAATAACCTGTTTTTATTAGTTTAAAAAATATTTTAAAAAAATATTTTTGATTCACAAATTTTAGATTTTATAAGTTGAAAATGTGATGTGGCAAGTTTTGGTTATTCTATTTTGATTGTACCATTGTGGACCTCTACATTGCTAACCTTAGCAACTCCTTCAATAGATAATCAAAAGATGATGTGACAACTTTTGATTATTGACTTTTGGTTATTCCGCTGTGGATGCTCTTAAGTTATATTATTCAAAGTTTTCAAAATCTTGAAAAACATTATAAATTGAAAGATATAAACAATTTAAAAATGACCAACAAACACGAACAGAGATTGTACAACTTCAAAAAACAAATCCCGGAGAAACTTGTGTCCGGAACTGTTCAAATGCATTAGAAATTCAAAAAAGTGTACAACACAATTTCACAATGCAATTCCAGAAACAACGGCTTCAAAAACCGTTCGATACATATGAACTCATGTGCATCTAACGGTCCTAGACATCATAAGAGTATTTTTACATTGTGTGTATATATTACATATTTTAAAAATTTGCAAAAAAATTAATCTATTTTGTCAGAAAAGTGCATTGCCACATCATACGACTATGTGCAACATATTGGTGTGTTATTGTAGTAGCATTCACTATCGTAAAAACAAGAATTGTTATGGACAGTACAGGGAAATGCTACAGACACCAATTTATTGAAAGCTGTTGATGTCTGTAAATTCTACGTGCATCGAAGAAGTGCAGACACATCTATGTTTGTATTGTATGATTCCTCTATCTAAAGATAGCATTTCATACCATTGCTACAAAAACTGCGCCACAGGGCTCATTAGCATGTTTTTAGCATGTTGGCTTCATTGTTATGAGAGAGAGAGAGAGAGTAGGCCATACAAGCCGTTATATATTCATTAAACGAGGGATCAAATTGAAAACGGTAAAGTAAATCCCACTGTCCCAATTCAAACATCACAAAATCCAGAAATTCGAAGGGAAACAACTCATCCCAAACCACAGACACCAGGGGTCCCTGGAAGAATCGTACTAATTAGATAGCACTCAACACATTCTGTATAGTCACAAATATTGCATTGATCAAATCAGAAGAGGAAACCCTGTTTAAGGAAACACCGGCATTGTTTTTGTGCAATAGACTGAACCAGTGCTCCAAAGACCACCCCCCTCTTGGTAGTTTATCAACCAGTTCTCATGATTATGTGCACACCGCTGTCAGTATCCACAATGTCGCTTATCTCACCAACTTTCAGTGCATATGTTGCTTCTTCAAAAGGTTTTTGCATCTGACCCTTCCCAAATGAGCCTGCATTTATATATTTATTTAAGTTTCGTAAACATATACGAGATGTGAAGACATATAATCCATAAATTACGAATGCTGGTCATCTACCTCGTCCTTATCACAGATAAACAAACAAAAAATAAGGAAAACTCAGGAAAGAACTGACTGCAAATCTTCTTCGTCTTGATTTACCAAGACATGGCAGGAATCCTTGACCATAATGATGCGTACAACACTATTTCTCGATCTATGCCTGTTGGGGGAATCAAGTTGGAGAAGATTGTACTTTCACAAACTCAAAACAAGCAGCAGCACAAGCTATAAGATATGTATCAAGAGATAGAGGCACTGTTTGTTATAGACTACACACAAGTCTTGTACAAGGGTATCAAGAAGCAAAGTACCGGATAGTGGATTCATCATTAAAGTAACTTGTTTGGAAATGTCTAATTCGGAAGTGACAGTTGTTATTAGTCCTTGCCCCTTGGTATACAAATCCAAGTAAAATGGATTGAACCCTGACACTTTAACCCGAAATATATACAAGGTGCATAAAACACTGCATTAAACCACAATAAGCATTTTGTGAACTCACATCCTGGACCTTAACTGTGTGGAAACTTTTTCCGCCCAAGAAAAGATGGCAGAAATGCATACGCAAAAGACATGCTAAAAAATGTTAGTATTGGCACACTCTTGCAAAACAGAACCAGCGAAAGCATGGCTTCATAGTAAAATATCCTCACTGAGGGAGACTGAATCTTTGAACTAAATAAACGATATTCTCGGGAAAATACTGCACGACGCAAGCTGCAATAGGGCAAGGGCAATTATTTTGTCAAACTAGACAAAAGAATGTCACAGATACACAGACATATAAGTGCCTATATCTGATGACCTCTAGACTGCTCTCAAAAGGAAATAATTGTCATAATAACCAGAAGCTCCAAACAATCAGTAAGAACAATGAAATAATCATACAGATCTAACGCCTCCTGAAAACACAAGGTGGAGATAGCTACAATTTGACCTTCAATAACTCTCTTTGTTAGACAATAAAGCAGTCAACAATGATCCTTCTAAATCATATCTTCTTCTTTTTCGGTCAAAAGGAAATTTTTCTAAATCATATCTGACAAAGAGAGTTGTTGGCTGCTATATTGTCTAACAAAGAGAGTTGCAGAGGCAAACCCATTAAGCACGGAATCCACGGATACTCCAAAAAAGCCCCCGAACCCATACCTGATAGGGATACATTCGCTGTACGGCCGGATAAATCTCGGATACGTCTGAAGCGTATCCAATAAAAAAAATCAACTTGTTCAATTTTGAATACAACATGGGTAAGGCATCATGCAGGAAGGATACAACAAATATCAAGGCAAATTAACCATAATTGGAAAAGAACTTGAAGAAAGTATTTACGAACAATAACTGGGAAGTGCATGGAGATGAAGTATGGAAATTGTTTCCATCTTCCAGTCCCTGCGTTCTCCATGCTAGTATCATGCAACCTCAAAGGCCAGTCTATTTACAGTTCATAGATCAACAGTCACATGACAAATCCAATATTGTTTCAAGAATGCATCGTCGTTGCAAGACAATTTATAAATTATAACCAAAAATTACCCAAGAAACAGAAGTAACCAATCAAATTTTTAAGCTTGTGAAGCCTAAGTTAGCTTGGCAAGTGGCTAACTTAGCATGCTTCACAGCCTTAATCATATTTTTCCTAGCAAGCAAATAAAAGTCATAAGTCAAGTGGAGCGAAAGACATTCAAGTAGCAAGTATCAAATTTCACGACTGGAAAAACATGTAATCCAAATTAACATATTTCCCAAATTCTCCAAGCAAAGTATCACATTTCATTACTGGAAAAACACGTCATCCAAATTTGTCCGCTAAACAAATTCTAACTTTGTTATCCTACTTTCATTCCGCAGAACTCTGAGCTAACATACACACGGTATTACTCCTACCGCCCCAATTTGTTTTTCCAATTTTGAGAATCCATCTTTTTTAGGAAACACAATGATTGCCCCTAAAAATATTCAATTTTCCACCATTTACCCTTCTGCTTATCTGAAAAGTTACTTTACTTTAAAACAAGGGCAAATCCTAAGTCTTGTCCCAAGACCTGACCACTAGGCCAAACCCTTGGTGTTGTAATTCACACCATTATACATGAGTATCGATGAATACAGAGTAACAAACGTATACGAAAAGCACAATTGAAAGTTCAAAAAAGCAGAATAGAGTAACAAGACCGACCAAGATCGCCGCCGCGTTTGGCGGAGCTACAATCGGACTGACGAGCGGCGATGTCGTTGAACTTGGCTTTGCCGGAGACGATGTCATCGCGGAGCGCTTTGAGCTGAGCGACGGCGGATTCTCTGGTGGTGCTGGTGATGACGTGGCCGTCCGGATCCTTCCACGAAGCCTTGCGCCGAGAACCTTTGTGCTTGATTAGGATGTGCGATGCCCTAACTTTATCAGACGACGAAGACATTTTGGTTTTCTTTTTGTGCTTGTTCTTGTCCGTTCGATCTGCTAGATCTTCTGTCGAGATCGAAGACGGCTTCTTCCTCTTCCTTTCGGAATCTATGTTTACGATTGAGGTGAAGAGAGAGAGAGAGAGAGAGAGAGAGGGAGAGAGAGGTTTTTACTTTCGTAAACAACAGAGCACAAATGTTCAGAGAGAGAGAGAGAGAAAGGGGCTTCGGGTAAGCCAATTATGAGGCGCCACACCTTTTAAAAAGTGTTTTTGACTCAGGAAAAACGAGCAAAATACCATTTTGCACCCCTACACTTTAGAACAAGGTCCTGTCCGGTCCCAAAGCATCCAGTTTTTCAAGATAAGTGTGTTCTGTTAGGTCATTGAATGGTATTCAATGGACTTGAATTTTCTCATATCCCGAGAATTCGACAAGCTTTATAAAATGAACAATTTCGATCATTATTGTGAGCCCAAAACGGGCCCGCAAAAGTCCAAACTTGGATGAGACTGGATGCTTTAGGACTAGACAGGACTCGAGTCCAACACTTTATACTTTAGTTTTACTTTGCCCTAACCCTCGCGTCCACCCACCCACCCACACACTTCGAACTTCAAGAATCTATCCCTCTAGCTTTCGGTCAAGTGTCAATGTCCCATTAGCGGTAGATTATAGTAATTAAATAATTGTCCTACAATACTATAATCTAACAGGAAGGAAGACATATTGCCACTTTACCGAAAAATGTGAGCTTGATAGGTGAAATTGGCATTGGAAGGGGCAATGTGATAGTAAGTGAAGAGTGTAGGGGTACAAAGTTTACTTTATCCGTAAGAAATACTTAGAACAATTTGCTAAGGCCACACCCACTGGCTAACTGAATTGATTCATATCCTCCCGGTTGTGATTTTCTTGAATTAGACTTCGTGGACATGTTTGTTTGACAAGACTAAAGTGAAAAGAAAAATATTAGTGATGAAAGTAATAATATGACACCCCTTCTCACCTTATGTTATTATATGCGTCACGCTTTTGTGTGATTGTGCTGCTGAAATTGCGCAATCAGAGAAGTTATATGGATGCATTTTCGTACAAGTAACTTTGTGCACATTAGGCCATCCATTCTCCATCGGGCAGGACATTCAGGGGGGTAGACTGGCACTAGGCCAGGGCATACCTTGCAGATTGGGTTTGTCTAGACTAGCTGAGCTATCTAGAGATTAGTGGAGCACTGGGTTGAGCCCATTGCAATTATCTCAAGGCCATCTGATTAACACAAACCACCAAGAGAATGCATTAGTTACATGGCAAAGCTTGAGGACTAGGAAAGCAACCGTATAGAGAGAAGATTTCACAGCTACGGTGATTATCTTGCTCAAAAGGATTCTCCATAATGGATTTGGTATGTGAGAGACCACGCGAGGTAGAACTATCATCATCAAGATTTTCTCTCTTGAAAGTATCTTTTCCCTCTCCAGAATTTCATACTTATCTAGCAGCTCCTAACAGACTAAGGTAATTGCCTCACACTCGTCGATGTTCAAATCAAACAGCAATTAGTCATTGAAGAGCTATTCACATAAATTATAGCATAGAACCAATTTCCATTAGATTACAAAAGAATCTCACAATCTCCATCTGGTTACAAAGGATGTCAAATAAACATGGACAAATTTACAAGTGGACTCGATGTTCTAGAAGCCCACATACTCAAAATCCCCATATGAGATCATAGAAATTGCACAAATTCGTTGGATTGACATACGATCAAGAACTTTCATCTCCAATATCCAATAGCAAAATATTGTCTGCAACTTGATCTGAACAAGCAAGCCAACAATACAACAATGTATCATCTTGTCATCCAGATTGTATCTGAAGTCTACACCAACTTATAACTTCTTCTAATCTTTGTCAGATTGAGAAGAGGATTGTCTAACTAGAATTCTCTTAACATGGGCCAACCTTTTCTAATGATATCGTTGATCTTTGCATCGATCTGCTTTTGAATCTTAGTTGGACAAAGCTCTGCTGAATAGCTGTTTAGTTTTGCTGCCAAGCTTGACTTCTCAAGCTCCTCTTCCGGTAGGTTTCCAATAAGCTGGAGAAGGAAGGGATTCCGCTTGAGCTCAAATTTCTGCAGAATGTATCATGGATAGTAGGTCAGTCACGCAGTTCAAAATATTTTCTCATTACCCATAAAAAAAGACTTTAAGATGTTAAACCCAAGGTTTAATTTGAATGTCTCATGTTCATCAAACAAAACATAGCAGCAAAGAGCGGGGCAGCTGTGTAAGCCTTCAAACGAAATGGAAACACTTCCATTACAGCAAGCATATTTTTCCAGCTCAATGCCCTTCTTAAAACGTGTTCTAAAAGGCAACCTGCTTTGAGACTTACAAATATGACTCTTTCAAGATTTACTATTGTTTACTTAATCCCACATGGTATATCTGTTCCAAAACAGAATTGCAACCAGCTAGAGTGTCATTCTTTGGAATTACAACATTACCCATTAAGGAATACCAGACCTGATGTTCAGGTTCTGCAGGATAAAATGTTTCAATTTGTTGAATTTGTGTGGTCACGATACTGCTCTTTGACCTAGTCTGCTCTCTTTCTTTGGTGACTGCAGCTAGTCTGGATTCTTCACTTCCATTAGTGAAGATAATAGACCTGTTGACATGAAGTAGTCCACTGAGTGAGCACGGGGTTTCACATAAACAACCAATGAATATAAGCAATTATACCTGTACTGGTTCCCTACATCAGGACCTTGTCCAAACACTTGTCTGGAGTCGTGACTGGACCAGAAGACCTCCAAAAGTTGCCGGAAGTTGATCAGCCTAGGATCATATTCAATCTGCAAGAGCAATTGAAGAATGATATCACATAACTTTCAATAAAAGCAACCTGCACTTCCAATTCCAGGTGCATATAGTTCTTATGTGAAACACACACACACACGGGAAAAAAAATCATAATAAGCAGAAATGCAACTGAAGTGCAAAGTAATATTCACTCCATGCACCAGCGGCTTACAAAAAGCTTAAAATAATGGTTGCAGAGAAGCACTCAATTTTTCAACTTATCATTACATTTCAAAATATTAACCAGGTCAAGATGAAACAGCGCACTGAATTTCATAGAGAGGGATGTCAGATCAAGCAGTAAAAGGATTACAGGCCACATGTAAACAAGGCGTGAAAACTTGTGCAAAAAAATACTGCTGAAGATAAACCACAAAGTCAAGATACTTCGGCAATATAATGTATCATAGTATGCTACCAACAATAATGTAACCAACACAAAAGTGAAAACAGAAAGAAGTTACACATTTAGCCAATGCAAGTTATGAAGTAGGAAGGTCAACCTTGTCTATTTCCAGGACTGAATGAACCAAGTCATTTAGGAAAAAAACACCGCCCAATAAAATTCAGAACAATCATCAATGAGTCAGAAGCACAATGGCCACCACACACTGACTTTTTTATTTGACAGCGGGGGCTCAATCTTAAACGTTTATTCGGATTTACACAAGAACCCACTCTGAAAGATGAATAACCATTTCCTCACAATCTAGAAATGTTCACTGGTTGGACATTCAAGTCAGCATACATTAATGCCAAAAAGGTACTTACGGAGCCATTTCCAAAATATCAAAGCTGACCAAATAGCATACTTGGAAATTGTCCCCAAGTTCCTAACCATTTTCGGTAAGAGGCACCAGCTTCAATGCTTCCCAACAATATGGTTTGGGTACACATTTCCTAGACTCAAGTGTTGTCTTGGACCTCTTGGTACACATTTCACAACAACAGTTGCATTTGAAAGTTGTCTTGGGTGCACATTTCCGAGAGTCAAGTGTTGCAGACTGGCGACTGCTATATTAGTTTGCTTTCTTCCAAAAAAAAAGGAGAGGTCTTCTTCCTGAACATGATTATATGATATTTTCAGATACAAGCTTACTAGTTTGAGAACAATGTAAATAGCATGGCCATGAGGTAAATATGCGTTTTAATAAGTTTGGTGGCTGTGGCTGCCTCACATTAAATAATGATCTTCTTCAACTTTAACGGGTCAGGGTACTGGACTTATTTGATATTTTTACGCATTGCTACCATTCTATGGTGACAACACATTTTCATTAAAGTCATTTACTTGAAAGTGAGACCCATAAAGCAAAGCTGGCTTTGCAATCATTTAAATCGACTTCACAGGAGTTATTACATAAAGCAACTTTCAAGGCAAAGGAAACATATCGGTCAAGGTAAGGAAATGTATCTTCAGTCACCCCTGTAATTAGTACAAGGGATCCAAGGTAAAGAACGAATGGTCACTCTTAAACACCTGGTCATCAGTGTTACCACACTTCACAACCTTCATCATTTCTGCCTTCCTTTCCCAAATAATTTCTTATAATGTTGCATTTCTAAGGTAAATGAATAAAAACACACAATTACTAGATAACAAACTTAGAGATAAATTGATTCAACTTTGTCAAATATCAACTATAACTATATCGCTATCCACCAAGACAAACAAGAAAATGCTCCCCAAACAAATATTGATCCCTTACCTAAAATTGTTGTGTTAGGAGATTCAAATTTCTGTACTTCCCCATCCCTGAACTAGTTTTTGCACCACGATGCATGTATTTGATCACTCTCTGAATTCCAAACCAACCAGATTATGTCCACTAATTTAATCTAAAGTGCCCTCTAAACTCATTGGAATCCCTTTCAAGTTGGGAAACACGGGCTATATAGCAAGTTTTACGCTGACAAAACACTACAGAACATCCGTAATACGAAATTCTTCTGCCAAAGCTGTAGAGCCAAATGCCATACACAAAACAAAAACATTGACTTTTACATGTTATAACTCATTGCAGCAAAATAAAACAGGCAAGCAAATTTAGCCACAAATAAGAAGTACTTTGTAAAAATCAAATAGCAATGCCATTCAGCATGTAGTGTAATGGTAATATCATAGCCTAGAGTACTTCACACTAGATCAGCATGATTCAGTACATAGTCTTTGTATCTTCGGTGAAAATCCCAGCATGTTATTATCCCCAAGAAAACTAAATCAAAATCTCCCATTGGCTTTTTATGCACAATTCATTCCTAACAGGCCTGGTGCCTGGTGATGGCCCATCAATCAGCCTCAATTTCAATCATTTTCATCCAATCAACTAATTCATAGATCTAGACCATTTCATTGCTCTTGCCCGAATCTTTCGACTCTATATCGATTCACTCCTAAGTTTTTCAACATTTCTGATACTAACCCTTATTTCTTAAAAGAAAACTGAAGAAGCTAAGACAGTTATTCCGTGCTGTTTAGATTCTTCAGAAAGATGTTCAACTCAACCTAGTCAAACAACTGGAAACATAATTGCGCGGATACATGTGTCTTCTGTGGTCCGAAACGTCCAAAGATCACCAATTAAAAAATGTGAATTCTTCTTAAGCACCGTAAAGGTATAAAAATGAACATAGTCACTTAGCACCAACTTTGATACTCCTATTTACCATACAAGCGTGTGTATCTATTACTGTTTTAAAGGGAACACCCTTCTCGTATGAAGGTTAATTAGAGACTTGGCTCACACTTATTTTTTCCAAACTACACCATAAACTAACTGAAGAAATTGTCAAGAAGAAAAAAAAAACTGTCACCCCAAATATTTTCTTCTTCTTTTCTACGTCCACATCTCAGTTTTCATCACAGATTAATCTCCATTAAGAATTTTTCTCTTTCTATCTTTATAAAGGGAACACCCCTTTTGGTGTGAACGTCAGTCTTGGAGCTTACTCACACTCTTTCTTCTAAAGTATCCCTTTAACTACCTAAAGAATCTGCCAACAAGGTAAAAAAAACAGTCACCCAAATTTCTACCCCATTCTTTTTCACATCACAGATTTCATTACGGATTACTCCCAATTCAAGATTTGCCTCTTCCATCTTTTGCATAACACGTGTTGCACACACATTGCGTGTGCCTGGGCCTGCAGTACATATGAATCTAAACACACATGCATATACATACACATACAGAGACAGGGTGTGTGTGTGTGTGAGAGAGAGAGAGGGGGGGGGGGGGGGGGGACCTGTACAGATTCGGCGTGATCACGCAAGCTCCGGTACTCGGGGTTGGTTTTAGATCCACCAGCGTAACCAACTGTTGTGGTGACGACGCCGTCCAAGCATCCGAAAACGGCTTCAGATCTCCAGAAGCTACCGAGGGCGAAAACGGCAGTTTTAAGGGGATGATGATTGGGAGAGTCATTGGGAAGTTGAGAGGTCCGATCGGGAAACCTGATGCTCAAAGCCACGTCCGCCATTATTAAAATGCTCCACAGAAATGCAAACCAGGCAACGCGAGGACAGAGAAGATTTCTCTCCGACGGCTTCATCGCGGAGAGAGAGAGAGAGAGAGTAATTTCCGGGTCGGTTCGAATTTGCGAACTTGATCAGTTTTTTAGGGCCTGGCACGTTGCTGCACCGGATTCGGACTGTGTACAACTGTACCCGGCTCTATTTCCTCGGCCCAAGTCCAAGTCCAAGTCCCAGTCCAAACAAGCCGAGCCGAAAGCTTTAATAGTGTTCGAGCTCGGCTCGTTCGTAAACAAATTCAGACTTTTACGAGCCGAGCTTTTGAGTTTTGAGCTCGGCTCAATGACTAAATGAGCTGAATCGAGCTTTGACGAGCTGAGCCACAAGCTTCTCTTGAGCAACTCGGTTCATTTGCAGCCCTACAACCAAGTGAGGTATTTTTCTATGTGACGTGCTTATGGACTTGTCCTAGCTCCCAAGTCTGAATAAAGGGAGAAAGATTGTGCGTTAATAAATTACAATCGCCATATAAAATACCTTGTTAGATGACATGAATTCGATTACAAATATGAAACATTCGCGAAATGAGAGGTATAACGCCGATATAAGATAAAATGCGAAAAAAAGGAGATCAAAGGTTTTTGTGAGCATCTATGGTATCGGTAGATGTACTAGTTAGGAGAAGTGATACGGTTACGGTGGAGAATAGCTCTTAACGAAGAGTAAGATCTAAATTGACTTTAGCAGCGGTAATTCAAAAGGATTTAAAAGTTTAACGCATGTCACAGAACATGATATGTAGCTCAACAAAAAAGCTGGATTCATATAAGCTGATCCCAATTGATTGAGACTTAAGACTCGATTAATTTTTCCAAACAATCAATAACAACAGAACTACGGCTCCATTTGTTTCGATGCAAAATATCGTCACAAATTTAAGTTCATCAATACGCGACAATGCTGCCCTAATAACTTCTTTCCTGCGAGACCATTTCAAGTGCTTGTGTTTGGAAACTTAATCTGTAACAGCCTACTGGAGAGGAAATCACATTACTCCGGCAAGTAGAGAAATCGTGATCCAGCAGAACTAGCGAATTTGAAGCGAATGGCACACAACTTTGAGTGATTGTTTACAATACCTTACAATTGCAAATTATCGGTCTTTTTTTAAGGAACAAAATGGTAATGCCACAATGTAAAGAGAAACATAAGGTTGTTACCCGCTTGGTCGAAGTTTGCAGCAATGATACCGCAACTACTCACCGAAATCATACAATGAAACCTATTGAGTGTTCGGAAAAATACAACTCTGGATTCCAGCAAACGGAATGTTATTGCTCCAGTCGACAACATCACTCCACCACAGCAGCATCTCAACTTCCACAAGTTCCTCCCAACAGCACATCTTAAAAAAGATGCCCGGCATATTTTCACACTTGATATTATTCACTGATACAGACAGGAGGGCCGGAAGGTGGCAGCCGAGTGGATCAAAGATTAGGCGAAATGATATCAGAACTAAATATTTGAAGCACTCAAGGCCATGACCTTGCATTGTTCATTCATGGCCAAGAGCTGGGCCTCTTTTTTGTCAAGTAGAGTCGTCAACCTCATGTTCTCTTCCATAAGTTTGTGGACTTCAGTTTCTTTCCGCATTTTCTCACTCTCCAACTGTGTTGTCTTTGCAACTAACCTGCTCCCATGAAAAATGCAATAGATCGTATGACAATTGGAGATAATATGTCAGTTATTCATACCACCGCCGTTCAAAAGAAGGTATTCATACCACCACCACAATTGCAGGCCATACATCTGTCAACAATCTAATATAATAAAACAAAGCGTTTTTCCATAAAAATGTTTATGCATACAAACAAAGTAACATACATGGCCATTGAATCATATTTTCATTGTAA